>OX031029.1:7510000-10010000 GCA_943735995.1 Sesia bembeciformis | reverse complement strand
TTTACATATAAAAAACGTCCGTTTATTTGTGTGCACTAATATTGAGATCTACTTTTCTAAATTTCTTTCAGTTTTATCCGCAAGGATGTTTATTCCAGGAGGTTTTTATTCTTATCAAATTCAATTTTGAAAATATAGCCGACTTTGTAAGGCGAGGTTATCAAATAATTTTTCAGGCGAAATCGGATTTCAAGCGTACATTATCACGGACAAAAGTACACAATGACAAAATTATATATGGAAAAAATGTACGCATTAACATACGCATACATTATGAAGGAAACCCGAAGCACAATCATTGTTGAATCATTGACTCGGGGTTATTTTTTCTTGTAGGAAAAATCAAATTTGTTGTCAAAAGAAAAATCGAAGAATGCCCCTTTATTATTAACACTGCAAACCGATTTACCTTATATATAGTAAATGGATGTTGGTAGCGTGCGTAATCGCGATTTTATGTAGATAATTATTCGGATTTACCTTACTTAGTTCCGCACGTGTTGGGGATGTAAGCATACAGATTTTTGAAGATTAACCAACGAACGCGCCCTAGGATTAAAATTTAATAACAGCGTGTTACTTTACAACTTTTTCAGTAATTTTCCATTAGGCTTATAACTGCTTAGCTTCTTGTATATTTTTATAAAATATCATACTATTTCTATCAAATTATTTAAAAACAAACACATTCCAAAAACAATATTTTTTCAAATTGACATATCAACTGATTCTTTTGTTTTATTTTAAATGTCTCTTCCGCGTCTATACAAATATATTATTTAAAAACGAGAAATAATTAAATGAGCAGCAAAAAATACTGTATGGGCAGCAAATTTAAAGTTGGATTAGGTTTAGGTTCTCTGGTGACATTTAAAGACATCGGCTTGTTGATGACATTCTTAGTAATGTCATATGCATCAGTTATTCAAAAATAGTTTGCTTTGTTGATCATGATTTGCTGCCCACTTAGTTTTTTGCTCGTTTAAATGCCGCCTTTAAAGACAGTCACTTTCTAAAACTTAATACAATCTCAAATTGGAAAACTATTAATTATTTTATGTTTCATTATAACCGACATTTTTGCTTCTCTTTAAATATACTTTGCTCTGTCTAGTGAATCAGTGAAGCTAGAGAACACAATATAGCGGTTAATGACGGTTTAAGTAAAATTTCACATAATTTTTGGAAGAGATACTAAGATGAGAATAAAAATTTAACACTGTTTGCAGGTATATAATGTGCAGATTTTACTTTTAGTATACAGTTCCTTTCGGCTGATCATTGACGAATATTAAACCCTAGAAAAACATCAGGCGACATGGTCACGCGTACCGCCATAAATTCCTGAGCAGCGATCGAGTGGCGCCCCGCTGATGCGGCGTAATTGCGCGCTCGGTCGCGGGGCGCCCCACACCGTCGACAAACCTCATTTGCACGAGTGCTACTAACCATAGTACCAGTGCAACTCGAAGGTAGAATGAGAATGACTGGTGAAAATTGCGTGTGTTATTATAGTTGGTATAGTTGTTATACTTAGTGTGTTATACATGGTACAGATGGACTTACAATTTTTGTAGCACCTATGAATGATCCCAACGACTGTTCAAAAAGCGCGATCTTTTATGACAGCAAGTCACGAAAAATATGCACGAAACTATCTTTACAGCACCGAAAATAATAATGTCTAGTTTCAAGAAATGTTTTGTTTTGAATAATTGAATGTCGTGTAATAATAAGAAAAAGGTCGATACAGTAGTAGCAACATCGCGACATAACAATCTTAATTAACTACACAAATCATGACTTGTAAGAAAAATCTATATTAAGTATATTCGAGAGCAAATAGTAATTACGCAAGCCCTTCCCACTGCCGGTTATACACTCAGCCAATTTATATCGCGAGAGGGCAATTACCGACGTTTCCCGTCGTTTTCGGTGCCTAAACGTCATTTGGGGAAATTATTTCGTCGGCCCGCCCCCGACGGATCGCCTCGGGGCAGGTGATAAATACAAGTGTGAGATGTAACGTGACTGAGCATTAATTAGTTGCGAGTTAATTTGGTAGGGGACGCAAGGACAGCTTTATTTGGTGTAATAGATGTTTCTAATGAGCAATGCGGAATATTTAACGGAAGTATTTAAAAGTTATTAAACAGCTTATATTACTGTCAGTATAAAAAGTATCTGCCGAGCCAATTTGGACGTACGGTGTAGATAGATAAATTCCTTAACTCTGAATTTCATCAGCTCGTTACTGTACTCAATGACAAAAATAGTTCATCCAGAAGTATTTTTTTATCAATATTAAAAATAATCGATATAGGTCAAAGAATAAACAAATAGCTTTCGTAGTTTCATTATAAAAAATACACCTTCGATTACAGTAATACAACAGGAATTACTCTAGCAAGGTAAATTGGTACGATTCACACATAAATTGGTTAGATATATAAAATTGTTAGCACTCCAGTACTTTTGGTACCGAGATATCCGAGATTAGTTCATGTGCACTTCGATTAATTGATACTGTTTTGCATATGTTTCCGTACGTATACTGCTTAAGCATCAGATTGCAAATTGTATATTCTGGAAATATCGTGAATGTTTCAAATACATAGATTTTGAGCTTGTAATTAAAAGTGTAGGTATATCACATTATAAGCAATTTATCAGGTTTGCAACGATACTAAAAAGTGTGAATTAAAAGAACTGGGGGAACATATGTATTTTCTGAATTTCAGCTCTAAATCTTCTATCTCCCATAGGTACTCATGAACTAATCGCCACCTATACAACAGAGTTAAAATTTTTAAAATTGGCAGCAGTGTCTTGAAAAATACGCTGCGAAGCGAAATTCTCTTCAATATCTGACCGGTACTAGACAAGTGTCCACTTGCAATATTCCTGGCAAAAGGTGCGGCTGACGACGGAAAAGATAAGTCACGCGACTTCAAACTTCGCAATTTCTTTACGACTCTTACGGACGACATGAATTAAAGTGCTATGTTAAAACCTTATCCAAGCTGATATGGGATTTTTTTTAAATACACAGATATAGAACAGAGCGACAGAGTTCTGAACACATTGATCTTGAGTTCAAGCTGATTTAAAAAAATAGTAGGCATATTTTACCTACCTATATTAAAAATGTATGAAAAATGCAAGCAAATGACGTAGACATACTATTTATGGGAGCAGGACATACAAATAGGAAATAGGAATTCAAGAAACCAAATTCGATAATATCTACAAATACAATAGATATCGGTATCTTTTAGGGTGTAGCGTGTAATGTTTGTTGCAATAGCTCATTTTTGTACTCTGTATTTTTTACTATGTATTTTTATATCTGTATTCTAATTCAATATTTTTAACTTCTGTAACACATTACCTATCTATATGAATAATAGCACTGGCTGGAAACTGTTCGAGATCATAAAATCTGATATTCAAAAATTCATAAATCCATCGAATTCTGTCAAGAAAAAGAAGACTGAAAAATCTAAGGCGTCGCACGGTCAGTTTTTGTTTTGGGAGCGATCAGGGAAGATGTATTGGAAAAAGTCACACGCCTGTTCCGGGGACTGAGCTATCCTGGACATCACATCTGGGCCACTACTCTCCCCGACTGCCGCAGCTCTGGTCCGTCGCTCTTTGGGCGCTGGTGCTCTACCCGGGCGCCGCTTCTTGCGCCTGGCCGCCATCGCCCCGTCCGACCGCTGTTTCCAGGCGGCGGCAGTGCCCGCTCTACATCACTCTGTGCGTGCGCTCTGCTAAGCGCCGCCTCTATTACATCCTGACCGTGAGTTTTTGGTGCTCGTGAACTAGAAACAGACACTTACAGACTCTTTGTTTAAGTACAATATTAATTTTCCTCTTTCTAAAATTTTATATTAGGTTTTCTGTAAATTATAAGGAGCTATTGAAACAAATCCTACCTCTTTCTACTCTAGTAGAAGTTGATTACCCCCTTTTAGTTATATCTTGTAGGGTAACACGACAAGCGTGAAAACAATACAAAATGGAACTTGCTATTCAATCACAATATTCACTAGGGGTTTCTAATACGAAAATGGATAATCGAATGAATGGAACGCAGACCCGACGCTATATGATGTTTGCTAAATCGTGTCCGAACTGCATTCGACCCATCGAAATTGAATACAAACCAACACGTACTGTACTCGTATTTGTTTATCATTTCATAAAGTACAGCCACATACGTAGGCTCTGGATGAGGTTTCTTCTGTACAAGTTGTGTACAGAGGAAATCTCATTCAGAGCCAGTAGAGTTTAAAAATATAATTCAAGTATCGTCTTATTATATTGGTGTCATCGTATTATATAAAGATTATATTCATTAAAAAGACCACAACAACTTCCTTTCTGAAGGCATTTATTTGCCTTTAAGTGTGAGATCATAGTGTCCTTTGGTCGTTTTTCATTATATTTTTATTATTCGACTATTTATTATAGATATAATTATGACATACTTGTGTGTAATAAACTTAGGTACAATAGGCATATAATCTCTATCTAAAGATTTTAGATCAATCCTCACCTCAAAGTAAAAAAGAATTATTTGACGCTTTGCACCATTTTGAAAACAGACAAAGGACTATGAACCTCTTCACGTAAAGTTTATATCCACAATAACGCTATGAAACTAACTTCGTTTAACAATGTGCCCATTTCGAACTTACTGTTGTAAAAGGCACATTTATCGTACAGTAGGTATAAATAGCTTGCACAAATATCCAGAAAGATCAAATAATGGAACAGATCAAGTTGTACGTGTATAGAGTACGACTACGTACCTACAGACAAGTTTTCTATTGAATATACCATCAATAACACTAATGTGACATTTGCGTCCTTATCCTAATTTAATAATTAGATTGTCAAAGATTGTCCAATGGTAAGCTTTGGTAAAATGATCTTAAATGATAAAATGATCATCCATGAATAATTTAATATTCAACAGCTAGCCATGTAAGTCTCATCCATCAATATTTGAATCTAAATTTTCAGCAACACAAATTCTATTGTAACACTAACAATTGATCGCCTTAGTGGATGACGTTAACGTCAGAGACGCAGCACTAAATTGGATTGCCGACACCCGTATATCACTCGTGTACACCGACTGGAAAAGTTCCTTTACATGTCGTATTAATAATTAACTAGCCCTTGTAACTCAAGACAATGTCACGTTGAGCAACAAGGAAGTAAGGTGTCGCAGTAAGGAGGTAAGTTAAAGTAAAGAGTACGAAAGTCAATACATGTATAAACGTGTATCCACGTATATGAAGTCGTGTGGATTAGAAATAATTTGTCTACGTTACTATCCGAGCGTGAACAAAGGGGCAACCAAATGAGGATTTAGGTCGATAAATTTTAATCATCCCACGCGATGCCGACAGTACAAATGAAGTTATGGACCGCGTTTACATACAGCCTTATATATTCTATTTCAGGTTTCGTGTGACGTCATCGTTAGTGCAGTTTCACGTTGATTTTTAAGTCCAAGAGATACCTATTACACAAAAATTGTAGACATACATAGAACTTCACTTCTCACACTTTTCTAACTTCACAAAACCATGTCTGTATAAATAATAAGCACCGTTTGAAAACAGTAATACAACATATCTGTCATTGGTCCAAGGAATCATTATTTATTCTAATCTTCTGTGTTGCCTTTATATGTTGCAGTACACCCGGCCCACTGTATGAAGGAGCGAATTTAAACACGTGAAGAGAACAATCACAGTCCTTTACACAATAGCATTCTAGTGCAAATATTTTAACAATTTAACTACTAAATTATAACTGAAACTGCTTTGATCCACAGTGGACCGGGTGTGTGCTTCCCATTCGCTCCAAGAAAGGTCCGGAGCGTTTGAATAAACTTCCTGGGTAGGCCCTTTTGAACGTTCCTGTTTACGCAAGCATCGCGTTAGATTTGTCAAAGAAAACTCGCAAGAGTGTACACAAATAAAGGAGGTGCGGGGGTGAATCAACACTGAAATAAACAGAACGGATTGTTTTCGCGAGTGTATGGAAATTGTATGCGGGCATTATTTGTTTCGTTTGAAAAGCTTCAAGTGTGAAATTCTCGTAACGTTTGACGTCATGTTCGTTAGACGTTGTCTTAACGTTTCTTTGACTTAAAATCGAGAGTCCTTTGCCAGACGTCGTACAAATGTGCACGACAATCGCTAAAGGGGTACGTTTAATGTCTAGAGCAATGCTGTGTTGAAGGTACGAGTTGTAAAGGGTGTTTTTTTTAGAGGTATAGAACTTTGAAATGGAATAAAACAAGGATGAATTTTTAAAATTGACATGAAATTGACTTTATTCAAAAGATAATCTTTTGGCATTATAATTTAAATATGATTTCTGGCATATGACCGCCACGGCTGGCTCGGACGTAATCCAATCTGGAGGTCCAATTTTCAATAACTTTTTCCAACGTTTGTGGCCGTATATCGGCAATAACGCGGCAAATGTTGTCCTCCAAGTGGTCGATCGTTTCGGGCTTATCGGCGTAGACTAGCGACTTCACATATCCCCACAGAAAATAGTCTAGCGGCGTTAAATCGCACGATCTTGGAGGCCAATTCACGGGTCCGGAACGTGAAATTATGCGGTTACCAAACGTTTCCTTCAGTAAATCAATTGTGGCACGAGCTGTGTGACATGTTGCGCCGTCTTGTTGAAACCACAGCTCCTGCACATCATGGTTGTTCAATTGAGGAACGAAAAAGTCAGTAATCATGGCTCTATAGCGGTCACCATTGACTGTAACGTTCTGGCCAGCATCGTTTTTAAAGAAGTACGGACCAATGATTCCAACAGCCCATAAAGCACACCAAACAGTCAGTTTTTCTGGATGTAACGGTGTCTCAACATACACTTGAGGATTATCTTCACTCCAAATACGGAAGTTTTGTTTATTGACGTAGCCATTCAACCAAAAGTGAGCTTCATCGCTAAACAAAATTCTCTTATGAAAATCGGGATCAACGGCAATCTTGTTTTGGGCCCATTCACCGAATCTACGCCTTGTTAGGTGATCGCGTGGCTTCAATTCTTGCACGAGTTGGATTTTGTAAGCACGCAAACCAAGATCTTTCCGCAAAATCTTCCATAAAGTGGATGGACACATATCCAATTCCTGTGCACGATGGCGGATAGACTGATTCCGGTCTTCCTCTACGCTACGCTCTACAGCAGCAATGGCTTCTTCTGTACGCACTGTACGACGTCTCTGTAGATGCGTATTATCATTTAGAGTAAACGTGGTGCGAAAACGGTCCATAGTTAGTCGAATTAATTGCTCTGATGGACGATTATGTTGACCGTAAAATGGACGTAGTGCGCGATACGTATTTCGAACAGAACCATTATTTTCAAAATAAATTTGCACAATTTGTCTATTCATGTTGAAATGCCAAACCAAACTAAACACAAATCACTTGACAGCTGACAAAATGGCCGCCAGTTAAAACAGTGTTGCCAACTTAAAGTTCTATACCTCTAAAAAAACACCCTTTATAACAAGGTCGCGTCATTTGGTACAACCTTATAATAGCATAATAATGTATAGAATCTAAATCGAAAGATACAGTATATACCTGCCAATAGCCCGGTACACAAACATTGGGCTAATATCAAGCGGATGAAGAGTTTTAAAAATTGCATTTGGCTCAATGCCTTCTTTATGTAATGCAATTACAACAATACGGTTTTCGTCATCACCCCACTCTATATTAATATTTGTATAATATTTAATAATGATTGGCGCCAAAATGAGAAAACCATTTATTTTTTACGTGAGAATGACAGATTCCAAATTCAAACGTATTTTTATTTCTTTATTGTAACGGTATTTATGGCCAGAATAAACACATACATTGTGTAATCAAATCTGTGTATTTTATTTAATAAAGATCCTCCAACACTAGCACCATAACATTCACTTATATCAGCTTTTGTGTTCACCTCGTTTAATTCATCGGTCCCATTATCTTATTTTTACCTACATAAGTACTACCCTGCCAAATTAGAATCAGTAAAGATTTTTAAAAAGTACCGTTGTGAAATATTATGGTATACAGCTTGCTAGTACTTTTCTAGCAACGTCTACCACAAACAAAACTCACCGAAGTGAAACTTATCTAAGTGAAATGAATTTTCCACTCCACGAAGCTCTAATGCAATGATGGGTACATCCCCATAAAAATATCAAAAACAAAACAATCCAAAACCCAATAATATATGACAGTTTCAAATAAATGACAGTGCAATCAATTAATTACAATGAATAAATAAATGATTAAATGGTCTGCGTTAAAATGGTCTGCGTCAGCATGATGGGGTCAGAAACATAACAAAAACGAGCAAAATGCATGTATATTGTGCACACATATATATACAGTACAGGAGACGTATGCCTACACAACCAATAATGGATAACCTTAATGGACATCACAATATGATTAAATGAAATACCTCAATGATAACTGTTCTGCCTAAATATAACGAAATATATTATAGGTGTGAGGTGGACGTTTTTACTAATAAAATAGGACTAATGAAATTAAATAAATAAAATTAAAATTAAAAAATAATCAGTCTGCTGTTTAGATAATAAGGAAAGACACATTTTCAATTGATATAATTATATATATTTCCCGGATATCTTCTGTTGTAACTTTATTCTTTTTTCATTAGATTACATGACACAGCCATATTTTTTTTTTATGTACGAAGGCGGCAGACGAGCATACAGTCCACCTGATGGTAAGTGGATACTGTCGCCCATAGACATCCGCGATACATGCCAACATTAGTCCATAATGAGAAACGTTGGCATGCCCCCGGATGCGCTGCCTACCTTTGGAGATATAGGAATGGATTTGGAGAAAGGGTTGAGAAAATGGGAAGGGATAGGATGGGATTGGAATGAGCTCTGGCACATTTCACTCACTACCGAAACACGTACGTACATTGGGGAAATACGATAAAATGGGAAATGCAATACATTTCAAGGTAGTGTTCTGTGAGAGAGGGGTAACGTGGCCAGTCGAGCGCGCCCAGCGGCTGTTGGATTGCAACGTGCACTCTCCCCCTCAAATGTGATCTAATATTTAATACTTTTTAAGTGAAGATGTCATATTTAATTCCTAAGATATCCTATTATTTGTATATATGTCTGCATGAGAATGTCTGCATATCTGTAATTTAAATGCATATAAAAAATTATGCTAGGAATGTTCTAACATTGTCCTGTATGTATTTAATAGATAAGCCTTATAAATAAATGTGGAAAATCAGAGTTTCGAAATCGAAACTCAAACAAACGTGTAAAACCCGAATATCCTATTGACGTGTCCACATGCCCACGGTCCACGTCAAAAAGACAAAACTACCAAGTCATTACGTTGCACACATACGTGACAAAAGTGGAGTCAATAAAATATACTTCACTTTGTCCCGTGAGTGATGTACAGTCGCTTATAAAATTATGATGGTATTTAATATGTGTCTTATTATGAGAATTGAAAAGGATTTTTTATTTATTTATTTAAACTTTATTGCTCAAGTAATTGTACAAATGACAGACCTAATGTTATATGGCATTTTCTACCATTCAACCACCAGCTCAAACAAAAATAGGGACGTGGGTACAATTTTGGTTTGAACATAAATACACAAATAAAATAATATTTCATACTACTGTACATCTACGTATACATATATACACATCCACATTTATATATATACATACACATGTAAACATAATATAATATACATACAGAGATTAGAAAACTTAAAGAAGTGACGAAAATTAGGGCAGAAAATATACTTGAAGATGATCCCTAACTCTGAATCTTTAAACAATGATCCTGAAGCAGTTTTTGAAAACATACTTTACTGGGTTCCTGATGTTACTCCTGATGTTAGTGGAAAGCGCATTCCAGAGAGTTACTGCTTGAACAGCGAAGAAATTGGACATGAAGCCAGTACGGCGAGAAGTTACGTACAGAAAGGCATTATTGGCAGAACGAAGATAACGATTATGAGAAACAACCCTGAAACTGAAATTTATTCAGGTATTCAGGGACTAATGGATAATGATAATGATCTCATTACACCTTCCATTCCCCTGTGGGAAGGATGGGGTGGGATGGTGAGTAATTAAATAAAGAAATGTCCTTTATCCCATTTTTCTCACTAGTGTTCTAAAAATGAACGCTAAATCAGCGCTATTGAACCTTAAAAACCTTAACCTTAATCGTTTTAGACTAGAGCTCGAGTCTCACTCAGTGTTACTTGTGGAAATGGAATTTCATAGAGTATTATTATACTCCTCACTTGTTGGGATGGAAATGGGTTCTGACATTTCTCATTCACGAAATAAATACAGTCAGCAACAGACCAATCTATACCCATGGGTACTTTAATACGCTACTAAAAGGTTAGTTATGAATGGTTTTGGGTACATTAACATGTACATATTTAGCACTTTTCGTGACAGTCTTTTGTCCGAAATAACATGAAAAATATTGTTACAATACCTATTTACAACATATTCCTCAACGTTTTTGATTGACTTTTACGTTTGTATGAGCCCAAGTGTACAGGAAATAAAAGTGTGACGGGGTCGTCACCCCGCTCGGCTCTCGCGCTATCTCGCCAACTTTTCTCGTTTAAACTTACTTCCTTTTATCTAGCCCGCCGCGAGGGAACGGCCGCCTGTTCGACTTATCGCCAGCTTTATTAAATTACTTGATAATTTCAATCCCTAACGTCTTGCGTTGCGTCCTGTTTATTCTTAAACTTTCTCACCAAAAACATAGGCAGATTACATTTCGCTTTTTATGAACGTAAATAGGAATTTGATACGCGAAAGTATAAAGCCGCTAAGCATAATCTTATTTTTTTTATGCCAGGAAATACAAACTTCTTTGCATTTAAAGTTTATGTATTCCTTACCTATAAAAAGTTTACTTATAAATCTGGGATAGACGACAAAGTAAAATTCATTACATCCATCGAACAGAAAACAGTAAACAGAAACGACTAAACCAATAGCTGTATGTTATAGTTAGAAATTCTGATCTTAGATTAAACCAAAGACTTAATAAAAAAATGTTTGATTCTTCATTAGTTGTCAGATTAGGAATCAAAAATTAGGTTAGGTACTTGAAGCCGGTGGGTACTTATTTTGAAATTATTTTTATACTAATTTTCACTATAACATCCTCCCGCAAGGCAAAGTCCTTCTCTATATATCATGAAGAATTATAGTCCACCACGTGGACCCAATAATAATTGGAAGATATTACACAACTCTTTTTCAATTTCTGTGGGACGTGATTTACCTCACGATGTTTTTCTTCACCGTCGAGCTAGAAACAATAGATAAAAACCGTATTTAAAGGACGTCACGAATGTGAATTGATAATAGATACGCCCAGAGTATAGAACCTAGACTAATAAGAAATCCAGGAACTCAAAAAAATGGTACCAGCGTATTTACATTTAATATCTTATAACTAATTTTTTTAACTTTCATAATAACGACATGCCAAAAAGCCATAAGACTGAGTTATAAAAATAATTGTCATTTTTTAAAACTTTAGTTTGTGATAATACGTTCCAAGAAAAACTTCCCGAAACGAAGCACTCCATATGATACGATATGTTTTTATCATAAGTCATTCTTTACTACGAATTGCAGCTAAACCAATCTTCTCGTTATTTCATCGTTTGCAAAAATTACACTTCAATCGCAAATCTTTCTTCCTTTTAGAAATTCTAGATGATAGATAGATACGAGTACGTATTGAAATTTAATTTTATCGTTGGATTCCGTTTCTTAAAGACTTTATAATGGGAAAGAACGTTGGAACTTTATCCAATCGAGGAATGACTTTATCGAGACTCGAAAATTAATTGAAGAAGTATCATTGGGGCGTAATTATTGGAAATGAATAAATTTAGTAATAATATTGCTTTAAACGACCAAATTGTCAATTTGTTCGAGTCTGAGTGTTGCACGTGCCTTGTTCGACTTTATGTGTCTCTGGACCCACAGCACAGGGACTACAGCATACTAGTGTGGGTCGTTGAGTATGGCATTTAATTAACGAAAAGTGTGTTAACAATAAAATTCTTCAAAATCAAATACCTATTTAAAAATAAAGTTCCTGATAGTGGGAACAAAACACAAAAATATTATGGAAATGTTTCAAAACTAAAAGTTGTATGACACTAAATGTATAAAGTTTAAAAGGTATTACTATAAGTTTACTTAGTAAGGTATTACTAGTATTGCAAATACCATGTTTCAAGAAAAGAAATGTGTTTCATATCTATATGTCGCTGACATCTATACAAGTAACTAGAAAATCAGTCGATTTCCGATAAAGAAAATAACTGAAAATGAATAACATCTTTATTATGCTTAGGGTTTTTCAAACCTCATTTTAAAAAACTTTAATTTTCTTTTGACAATGTTTCAACATATACTTGACAACACAAACTGAATACCTAATTCTTTGAAATCAAATAACCATTTTTATCCAACGACTTTTTTACTTACTCCCTGGTTACCTACTAAAATTAGAACATCCCTGAAATTGTTTGAAGCTAACTCTCGTTCACAAGATTTTTATGCGTCTATGTTAGTGGAAAGTAAACTTTATACTTGAATGTTAGGATGAAAATCAATGTTTCTTTAAGTTTGCCGAGGCATACGGAATTAGAACAAAGGTTTGTCACCGAGAACGTCGCTCAATAAAGTTTAATCAGGCTTGACAGGCAACCGTAACGAAGGTGCCACTTATGTAACATGCTATTCCTACAAACTTAAAGTTTATAACAAATACAAGAATATAAGTACTTTATTCTCAAAGGAAGAAAGTATATAAATACATAAGATTAATTTTGTGACTATATCTGCTAGGCTCGATGGCCAGCCCCCGACCGACGACGCCACCGTTCCAGTCCATTTACGTAACCACTTAGGTCGACGCGACGTACTGTCTGCACTCACCTTGAAGGCATTGTCATCTGGCCAATACCAACTGCTATTTCAAGCTTCATTCAAATGGGTTGACATCCATCGTCTGTAACTTAGTACCTTAACACACTGTTCTTAATGAAACTAAGAAAATTAGAGTTGACGCTACTGTTAGAACTACAGTTAGTACGATTGCATCAATCATGTTACCCAGTACGTATTGTTGTTGTAAGGCTGTTCCAACC
The DNA here is from genome assembly GCA_943735995.1 of Sesia bembeciformis. NCBI lineage: Eukaryota > Metazoa > Arthropoda > Insecta > Lepidoptera > Sesiidae > Sesia > Sesia bembeciformis. Next base: position 9,996,719 of record OX031029.1, on the reverse strand, counting down.
TAAAATTACGTCAACCAGGCCGTCTGACCCCATAGTTCTAGGAATTAGTATCAAGTAAGCATTTAAGATGATGCAGAAATACAATATTCATTATCGGTGCAGCAGTCTATGGGTGAGATATACCCAAAAGTCTTGCAATGCTCTGCGTATCCAGTACTATGATGCATTCAGGGCTCTGTTGGAGTTGCCACGGGTCTGCAGTGCATCGTCTATGTTCGCAGAGAACCACACGGATGGTATCGATGCCGTATGGAGAAAAAAGGCCGCTTCATTATTAAGTAGAACTCGAGGCAGCTCGAACAGAGTTCTGACGATGGTGTCGCAGAGGTATTGTGTGAGGCCCTGTTGTGTGGGGAATGATTAAAAGGGTCAAATCAAATTTAACTTGTAATTTAATTATGTTTCACTTTAATTTTAATTTTGACTTTAATTGTAATTGTTTATTAATTTTAGTTGAATGTTGTACTAACATAATTTTAAGTTGCTTACTAACCCGAGTGGACCTTTTTGTTGTCTATAAGAACAATAAATAATACTAATTATTATACATTTTGTGTTTACAATTAACTATTCTACATATACATATAATAAAATCGTAACGAAGTCGTGTCTAGACGTTTATATTTACAAAAAAAAATCGTTATTGTGTAAATAATGCAGAGCCCTAAAATTATTTTTAGTATTTTTGTCTGTCTGTCTGAACGCGCATCACTCAAAATTCACTAGACGGAGTTTAATAAAACTAGACTTAGTTATAACTTATGTACCTACTTGGTTGACATTAACGGTACTTTTCATCTTAAGTAATTATAAAGATCCACGGAAATCAATCTAAGCACTCATACATATTAGGCATCAAACTCTGCCACATGCTTCTTATGACAGATTTAATTAAAAAACATTATTTTTTTGCGTTTCCAGAACTTTTCTAAATAGCTTTTGTAACATTGTTAATAGTAACGTTTGTGTCTATTGTAGGTATAGATATCATTTCAACACTCTAAAATTGTAACTTATAAGAAAACTTCGAACGCAAATTATTCCGATAAATCTAAAATAGGAAACAATATCGGGAACTGTCAGTCTGTGAATGCTCTTACTTGAGAGGCACTATAAGATATTTGCCGAGACATTTGCCTCAGAATGTTGTCGATTGTTATCGACCTATTCAGCCTTTGTGAATTACTTATGTGGTCGCATACGGTTTAGTTAAATGTTTGCGAACGTCTGCTTATAAGTTGTGTAATAGCCAATTTATATTGAAATATTATTCGTTGTAATAAAGGTTATATTTTGAAAGCAAGAATTAAAGTAGTTTTATTTTTATATGGCTTTTACAACGACTATTAACAGATTTGTAAAGTGGGTAGCGTTTAACGTTGCAATAAATTCAATGCAAAAAGTTTGGCCTCAACACCTACCAAACAAAAAATATAATAGTTAGGCACTTATGATAACGTTAATAAAATAATATCTAACAATAAAAGCCCTATTTGTACATTTTAGAAAAAAACAATAAACAAATGTTATTCTAAAACTTTTGTTCTAGCCCTATGCAATAACATATCGTTGTACATTGACGTTGACGCTGTGTTCACCAAAATGTACTTACCAAAAATATATATCGTAACATATATCGTAACTTACCATCAGGTAGACTGTATATGCTCGTCTGCCGTCTTTTTTCTATAAAAAAAAAACCATACAATCAACCTCTACCTCCCCACTTGCAACGGTAGCTCAAAATTACGGTAGCCTTTAATTTCTTTCAGGAATACAAGCATTTTGTATTGTAAATTGGGTCTGAACGCGTGTATTTATGCTATTGTTTACCTTTTATTTTTACTCTACGTTTCGGCACGGGTTACATTAGCCGTGGTCACGAGTTGACTGAAGAGGCGGATATTCCTGGATGGGAGCTGCGAGCAATTTTATCTAGGTACTACTCACATTCAATCTCCACATTCGGAAGGACTGCGACACATTACACTAACAATGTCCGCGGACCTAATCAATGGTAAATCGCAAGGTTTAAATTTGTTAATCACTGGATTCCAAGTCGACGGCAGTTTATAGCCATCTTTCCGATTGAAAAATTGAATAATTCTTATCATTCGCTTCACGTACAATCTCGGAATAATAGTGACGTTCAGGGAGAGGATTTTTGGAGGGCAGAGTTCTATCCAGTGATTAATTCCAACGTAGAGGATGTGTTCAGCTATTGCTGATTTATTCGTTTGGCGGTTACAATATAAAATGTGTACAAAACGCGAAAGTTTTAAAAAGTTAGAATACCAGCGTGTCCTCTCTTCAGCAATTAAATAGTAAATGAAGATAAAATAAAAAAAACACTGAGGCAATAAATATTATTTATGAAACTAACTGTTAAAAAGATAAACTCTATGTATGTAAAACCGATCTATTAATTATTAAACAACTCGTCCTAATACGGTGTTTTTTATATTTATAGTAAGTATATTTACTTATAGGAATAGTTTTATAGAACTAGTTGAATTTCATACCCAAACAAGTGCTTCTCAAGCTGTAATGTTTACAGTAATAATGCAATATTCACAAAATACCTAGTATTGACATTAAGGACTTTAGCGGAGTGCAGTAGGCAGGGTCGATCGATAGATGGCAGGCAGATACGACGTTTGGAACGAATTTAAATTGAGGTTTGCATCAGCGGCCAGTAGGGATTGGGGTTCTTAGGGATTTAGTAGCAAGAAAAAGGACAATACTCGAAGGAGTATTGTTACACACTGCTGGATATAGGCCTCTACCGAAGCTCGCCATCTCACACGATTTTCGGGTCTTCTCATCCTGCTATTACCGGCGAACTTTTTCAAGACGTGAATCCACCTCCCCTGAGGGCGTTCGCCACTGCGCTTTCCAGTACATAGCTCCATTCAAGGACTCGTTTCCCCATCAGTTGTTGGTCGTGCGGCAAATAGACTCGTAACCTGCCCATTGCCTATTCAGCACACTGTTTATAAATATAAGTTATGTCGGTAACTGTCAATCTTTTAGTTCCAAAGCACGCAAAATAACTACGTAGTATTATATCGTCTGAACAGAGATTCATCCTTATACCTGCCTCACTTATTGGAATTTTACGGAAAATCTTACTAATGGGTGGAGACTCGACTGCCGGGCCGACGTTATACGCACGACTTCATTTCTAATTTTCAGGCGTTGTCAGAGCGAAATTAGTATTTGATTTCTTCTCAAATATGTACTTTCTTTTATTTACCAAGGGAGCTCTTCCATTTAACCATTGCTTTAATGTTTATATAATAGCTACTGAGATTTTTTGTTCGTAAAGTTTAATAGATATCTACGAGTAGATCGTACTTGTACATACAAAAAGTAGTTTACACAAAGTCCTTTTTAGTTTACACAATTCATAGAACAATGAGTTTATCTTTATCTGCTAAAATCAATATGTACAATCATAAAAAAAACAATATTACTAAAGTAAGTATTGCCATTAGATAAAATCAACAACAATTTTAAAACACTGCAAAATAAACGCTCTAACAAGTGATACCTATTCAATTACTATGCTAACGATTAAATAATAATGTGTTTTACTATAAACAAATCAGTCGTACTTTATCAATATTATCCTCATTCATTCCCTCATAGTGTATTGTTAATTTTTAATACTTTATTCAGTCATCCGTTCACTTTGAAGCGGTAATCGCGTTGCCGTTTCGCGCTCCAACTTCTGTTTTGTACTTATTGAGTTCGAACAAGGCAACTTAATTTCAACAGTAGTTTAAAGCAATACCTAATACTATTGTTTTACGTCTAAGCCTTGTCGAAGTACTCGCGAGCTCAAGAAGAAAGTTTGATTGGATTCTAGCGTACTCCAGGGAAGTGCTGCTAGTGTTAGATTACAGTTCACTTTTAATATCTTTGTCATATAAATTGGATATTAGAAACAGAAATGTGCACTAGGACATATTTAAACACGTAATTTTAATAACTGTTATACACAGATGCAAACGGGCAAATAGTTAAACAACGTGGTAATTAAAAATTGTAGTCTGCAAGACGGTATAGAAAAGACGACACAGTTCAGATATAATCGTAAAATTTATTGCACTGACTATTGGTAAACCACTCCACTGCGAGTGGTCGCCTAGGAAGGAGCAACGTAAAATTTTACCGCTATATGGTAAAACCCCGTGAAATCTAGTATCTTTACCCATGGGACTACGCTGTCGAGACAGGATACTAAGTTTAATGAGGACAGGTTCTAAACCATTCTGTTCAAAGGCATCAAAGTGTAATTTCGTTAACATACTTGCCATTCATACCTGTTCGGTGTATCCGATAGGTGTACCTATCGGTGTTCAATCATGTATCGTTTATTCCTGTCTGAACAATCAGGTCTGTTCCACCAATGGGGCAAGAAAGTAAGTAAACCGTGTGTCAGAGGTCAGACTCTGTTCGTGATTCCGATATAATTGCCATAAAAATACGTACTTTTTGCATAAATGTTTGTAACATTACAATATTTAACAATTTATATCAATTAACTCAAAATTTACAATATAATCCTTGGAGTCAATTCTCGAGAATATACAGAATGGAACTGAACATTTCCCGAAACCTGAAACATGGATTGCGTTCATAATTCGAAATTGATTGAGTTGGAAATTTTACAAACCTTATTTAGCAAATATTCAATGATCGTAAGCTTTTACTAATTTTTTCATAGAAATTTGCTAAATACAAAGCCCAAAAAAATGTATATTTTTACAATAAAATACGTAACTCAGTATCTATGGTGCCGGGCGTCAGACACATCCTGTATTAGTCACACCATGTATATCACTAATTATCATGTAAGCGACCACCGCCGACAGGGAATTTTGCTTTTACAAAAGCGCGCAAAATATTTTCTTATAAAGAATGAAGGTACAAAAGGTAAGGAATGAAGAGTGTAACAAATTCAAGTGGGCGTTCGGCAACGGCCTCATTTACCGGCCTGGGCCTCGACAAATTATCCATGCTGTCCGGGGACAATGTAGAGGTGAAACACCTGGGAGCTAAGAAACACCTTACTTTAGTAAGAGCTAAGAAGCGATTTCAAAAATATAGCATCAGTTTAGCAACAGTTCGTGTATTAATGTTCTTCTGAATATTTCTCAAAAAAAAACAATTAAGCAAAGCTTTTCCACTAATATTCATAGATATAGATATAAATATATAATTAAGTGTTGCTGTGATTGTAGATAGCTAGCTACTTACCTACTTACAGAATAATTTGTTCATTTCGTAATTTTTCAATCATGTTCTTTTTTTCGAATCCGAACTGTAAGTAATGCATTAAAATGTAGGTAGGTTATTTTCTGTTGACTGGCATATTCCCACAGGAAGGTTCATCCCCAAAAGCCTTAACGTCAAAACAGCAAATGGCTGGACGGCAATGCTTCAATAACAAATCCGCTCGGGGCCGCACTATGCCCTCCCCACGCCTTACAATCCGCCGTGTCGGGACTTTATGCGCAAAGTTGACGTAAACGCATTTTAACCTGAACCCCGGCCCTCTACTACGATATTATATGGAAATTTTATGTAAGAAAATATCGGAATTCTTTTCTATGACGCAATTAAATATTAAGACTAAGTTAATATCACCTTATGGAAATCTGTATTAGAATAAACAAGCAATGACGGTCTCAAGGTCACTATCTATTTATTAAATGGAAGTAGTTATTTAACCACCCAGAAATGTCAAACTCATATCAAAAAAAAGTCTACTAAATTTGTGAATGAAATATTTTCAGAAGAAAATAACGTTCGCAAAGTTTCATAGTACGGAGGCAGATCCGGAAAATATTTTCACACTTTATTTACAATTCCATCGCGAAGGTGCCGGCCAAGGGCGCAACCTACTGACGTGTGACGATACTTTTCTATTTCTTCCTTATTTTTATTACAGAAAATTTGCCTTTAAATGGTTGGTTTTACTGACATAGTCCTGAAAACTCGTCACATATGATTATTACGCTTAGTCATATTATTCATATATGTAGCTGCCACGTGTTTGGAACAAAAACAGAGTTACAGAAGCTAAGAAAATCTATATTAAATTTACCTCTTTAATACTGAGTCAAAACTGATGGGTACAACTGCTTTCAACAAGAACGAATCAACGCTTGGACTGTGTATTACAAACAAAGAAAAAACATATCTCGTTTGAAATAATTCTTCTCTACCACTGAAAAGGTAACAAAAACATAATTAATCAGACTTTTATTTGGTTGTAAACTCCCCTTATTTCACTTTTGATTATTCGGGTCCGTTCCGTATAGTCCACATTTCCTGGAATACTAATGTATAAATATACTAAAAGGTCTAAATAGAAACTATAGCAAAATTTATTAGCTCTTAGTGCGATTACTTGCCACTTTGTGTATCTATATCTAATTAATAATGTTGTACCGCTTCCTTGACCTGATAAACTGGCCGTGTTCGATTCTATTCCCAGTAGATAGTCGGTACAAGCTTCGTCCATTTTGTCAAATAGATTATTTTTACTCCCATTAAAAACATTATTTAGGTAAATAGGTAAGATTCGTAAATAAGAATAGTGCTGCCTTGGCGTAGGATAATATTCCCCTTAAAGATATAGCTAACATTATTTAACAAGACAACTACCAATGCATCTATTTTTCCTCAACAGCAAGTGCTTGATAAGAAGATGGTAGACGCCCAGTCGATCTATGTATTACTTCCCTACCGCCTACCACTACCTAGCTGTAACCTAAGCATTTGTTAATGGCAATAATAGACAACGGCTGTGATCCCTTACGACACAACCTTCATATCAAACACGAATAAATTAATGTCTACCCGTAACATTTCACGAAACATTGCACTTCTGTAAGGATCATTTTTAATCTAAATTCCTTTCGTGCCCTCCTTTGTGCGCGGCAAGAAATTGCTCTACGTACATTATATTGGAACGGATAAATTTATTCCGCCCGAATAACTTGGGAGACTTTAAAGAAATTTGACAGTAGGAGTTCTTAAATTGCCGTTCTCAATGGATACCGTTAAAAGTCAGAGTCATACCTGGAGGCTTATTATATTTCTTTTTAGGGTTCTGCCTGTAAAGCAGTAATACTTCAAACAAATTTATTAAGAAGCAAAGCTCTTTTATTTATGCATTCATGTTGTTATTAAATACGTGTAAGACTAGTCTATGATAATAAGTCGTAATTCATACACCTGCCGACATTAGGCTTAACCTTAATAGGCTTAATATTTAAACTAAACCTGTGATTTTAAACATAACCATGGCTCTCAAAAATCGTATCATTGTCTTATCACGAAAGATGTATTTTAAAATTTGCATTGTTTCAACAATTCATCTTATGTTATGTAGGTATCTTTGTTTAGATTTGTACGCAAATCTAATAAAAAAATTGATTTCTATAAACATCTTTAATATTTTCGCGTTTTAATATCTAATATTTCGCACAGATGCGGTGACCGCCGTCATCACATATTGCAAACCTTTTCTCATAATAATATGGCGTGTTCTTGTACACGTGTTTATGTTTTTCGTTTTTCGGAATTGAGCCATTCCAAAAATTAAAGAAATTGTGCACGAGGTCTTTGTCTTGTCATTGTGTTTCGGTACCTAGTCGGACGCTCCCGAGCGTGGTCGTCATTTGAAAGCGGATTGCGATTAGGTTGCGCTCGTGATTACTCAGTTCTTGGAATTAGTTAAATAGTTTTTGAAGTTAAGTTTGTCGTGTTCGATGTTTTGTTATCTTGTTTCGTTACTCATTGTTAAGTTTTTTTTGCTTTTCTGTTACTTTATGATTACTGTTACAAAATGGAACCAACTCTGTCTACCTCACGTCTATTCAAGGAGTTTGGGTCTCCGCGGAAGAAACGAAAAATCTCTCACTTCAGTGAGTGAGAAGCTAATGATAACTAACGTAAATATCCTTCAAAACTACATAATATGACGGTCAAAACAGCCAATATATTGGGCATATTGAGATCGGCCGTGTACCGAGTTTTAAAACTATACGTCGAAATGTACGTACATATCCATTACCTACACAATATTATGCATAATATACATATTTTGATTTTTATTATAATACAGGATATTACATTTATTCAAACTCTTTACTGCTTGGCAATATTTTATAGATTTGCACTTTATCTAAAAATGTTTTTGACCACTGGCAGTAGCCACAAAGGTCATGGTACGAAATTCTTCCTGCTCCGCGACCGTGTTTTAGTAGGTTTACTGAGGACAGAAGAGTACTCCTTGGAAGCACACGAAAAACGCAATCCTATGCCTCTATGTCATTATCACAAACACTACGCACAAAATACACTTTAAAGTTTAAATAAACTATCACTATTAAACCACAAAACGCACAATACACAATTCTTATACGTACGGGATCACACTGAAGCATTTTAACTGATTAGATTATTACGAATATCTTCTTGACATAGTCTGTTTCGTTCATACTTAAGAGAATAGCAATAAAAAAAAAACTTTGATTTTTTCACTACTCATGCGCGCTACCATATACTCAAATGTTTCAATGAGTCTTGTGTTATCTGGCCAAGTACCCTTTTTTACCTGAGACACGTTTGTTTACCTGTGATATGTTTGTGCATGACTCAAATACCACTCAGCTGTTAATAGCTAAGTTAAAATTTATTTCTAAATGGGTCCAAAACATTTTGCAATACCGGTAAGTCAATTAAAATGAAAAAGTGTATTTTTTTAAATTCGGCTCCTTCTCAATTGAAATGGCAATAACTTCTTTTTCATTATGGAATCGGTTATTATTAATATCATTTTAGAATCTGCATTTATTGGACAAGTTTTTAAAATAATGGGCACAGATTGTGCAGTACATTTTTTTTACACCATTCGCCCCCGAAATCACATGATTTGCTAGAGATTAGAGTTGAAATTTGAAATAAAAACATTTTTACTTTAATATCTTTAAGTTTCCATTAAAAAAAGTATTGTATGTGATAGCACATGTATTTATCAATAATAAACAAGAAGCAAAATAAAAAAATAATGTTATTTGTTGAAATAGCAGCCAAATTAGTAACTCAAGGTATCGATTTTTCAAAATAATAATAATAATGAATAAAACAGACCCCCGGAGAAAAAAAATGTTCAAATTCTGGTATGTGATAGCTGAATATATGGTGTATCGGCCCCTTAACGTTGGACCACTATTTACGACACACCCTGTATACGAACTACCACAGCTGCAGTCTATCTTACAAACACCTGGCATCTGACAACCCTATCCTTTGGTGTGCGTAGATTTTCCACTACATTGGAGTACGGTGTATATAGTCTTAATGGAGTATTTTCTTAATACCGTTCCAACTTTGTGTACAGAAAATGAACACACACCGATAGACATTTACCTACATGCCTCCTCATATCACCATCCTCGACAACAACAATCAGTAGTTGTTTATTTGAATAATAGAACGCAAGACCTATGTGACTCTGAACATTTAATGAATGAGTTGCTACATGTTCAGGAGGTACTTAAACGAAATGGATACAAAGTGAGTCGAAGGCAACTACGGTGCTATTGTAGGGAAAGACATCCTAAGGTCAGCAGACAACGGGTATTTATGCCGTACTTTAAACGAATGACGATTTTTTGTCTGACGCTACTTCAGATATTGTGAGTGTTGTTGTGTGTATGCCACAACTTTCCGGATTATGAAGATCAAATGCGGATAGTTGATGAAACTGCTCGCAACACTCGACGTGGACTACTACCCTCTTCAGTCAGCTCGTGATCGTGATCGTGATCGTGCAAACCAACCAAATCGTCGAGATAAATAAATAAGGCATACATACACGTTGAGACCTGTTTAATTAGATAAATATATGTTTGCCCGTTGGTTTCGGTCAGCTTGTGACCACAGTTGGTGCAACCCAACCGAAACGTAAGATATAATAAAAAAAAGTAAACATAGGCGTTGAGACCGATTTAAAAAGATTTAAATCTACACCTTTGCTATTATATATTTGCTACACCTTTGGATAATGGGAACTTTGTTATACGTAAGTAGTATAAACTCCATAGTGTCGCATTGCAACTAGGACGTAATAATTGTATAATGTATATAATTCTGTGATCACGTTCACTGCTACAGATCGAATGCCCGCCAGACCGTTCTAGTCGTCACCTACATGACTTTTCTTTTTTCAGTGTTGCCAACTGAAAAATATATTTTTTTACTTTTTAATGTAATAAATGCATGGCTCTGTATTTTAAAAACGGATAAATTATTGTTGTGTTATAATTTTTCTGCAACTTGAATCGCTAATAAGCTAACAGTAGGTAACGTATAACAAAGTTCCCTAACACAACGGACTTACAAACTGCACCAAATATTTGAAATATTTGAAAACATTAGAACCATTTATTAGAATAAGCGAGCGTTGTGGGAGCACTTGAAGACAGCCAACTATGTTTAGTATTCAAAACATGGAGCGGTGCACTTAAATAAAGAACAAAAGACATGACACCCGTAAAATTGGAACTACGCTCTTAAAAGCATTAACCAAACAGCCAAGAAATAAAATAGAGTCGACACTGGTGCAAATTACACAACCTTCCATGATGTTCTTACTTCTCCAGCTTAACAATGTTAACTGAGAATTTTATTTCGAAATAAAACTGGTTCACAAAGTCGAGTTGTTGCTATAAGTATTACATTTTTGTAATGACAGACTAGAAAAAGGTTCAATGTTAACAAAATCTTAGCATAGGTAATTTAGTAAGTATATTATTATTATGATGAGTAAAAATTTAGGATAAATATTAGTCACATGACCAAGTACATACCCAGTCTATGATTTAATAATGGCTCATTCACAGGGAGTTGCTTGAACGCGAGTTTCTCGAACATCGGTCAAAAGGTGGTATAAATAACTGTTGTCGTCGTGTAATCACTGTTTCCCTATTATCATCGAGTTTTTATTATCATGTGAACACTTGTAGGCGATAATTGTAAGTATGTAGTTTAGCCGCCTACGAGAATCGTGTACGATATTCTCGCCCGACCCGTTCGAGACACTCTCTTTGTGTAAATGATCCTTAAATCTGCAAGAAAGACTAAATATTTTCTTTCTTTTCTCTTCACATCATATACCTACTATTACTATAAAACACAAATTTATTTACTGTGCTATAAATGTACAAGTACCAATATTTGATTGTCAGAAATTATTAGAATAAAGTGCGATTTCTTTAAAGAATGGAGGTAACAATCGACCAGACAATCCACTTGTTAAGAGTAAGTTGATATTGTCGTCCGTGGATATTCGCGATACATATTGACATCAGTCAAGAACGAAAAACGTTAGCACGCCCTTATTTGCGCCGCCTGCCGTTTGAGATTATGGATCTTGAGATTTGGAGCTTTTAAGTCATATAAAAACATTAACATAATGATTAGATTTGTGTGATTTGTTTAATTAACTTACTTTGACTTCCATGTTTATTTTCTTCATTTTAATAAAAGTTTGCTTTAAAAAAGTTTATTTATTTACTCCTTTTTACTACCAATGCCCAATGCCCATGCCCAATGTTCGGAGAGATACCCATCTCTCCGAACCAGGCGATCAAGCTCATGTCACTAACTTTTTGTCATCAAAATTGCGAACCCATGAAAAGAGCCCAAACACGACATGTCTACTGTTCGCCGTTGAGGAGTTCCACAGTCATAAGTCATAACAGTCATAAGACAGTCTTTTGTGAGAGCGAGGTAACTCGGCCAACGGCTCTGGGATGGCAGCATACCCCTCAAAATGTAGAAATCTACTTTTTTCTTAATGTTTCTTAATATCTATCACGATCAGTAAAGGAACATTAAAATATAGATACTTACTAATATTAAACTTATCTATGTGAAAGAAAAATGTTTAGAAAACTTAGCAATAACTTGATTAATAGGAGATTTTAAAGCTCAAATTTATACTGAACCTGAAAAATAATATTGTACCGAACGAGTGCAGCGTACCTACACTTTGAATAATTTATGATAACACTTGGACGCGGGAGTTTTAGTAAACAGAACATGAAAATATTTCCAGTGGTACTTCGAAGAGATTCATTCTGTATTCATGTAAATATCAGATGAGGATGCACTGGCTAGATTTGCGTGTTACAGCATCGACCCGTTATTTAGGTCAGTGCTTTATAGCAATTCTATTCGTGCATAGTACTGGTATGGACTGTACTGTACAAACTGTACTATACTAATGTACTGGTTCTCAAATCATATAGCTTTTTAAAATAATATTTGTTATGAAATAGGAGTGTAAATAATGTCTGTATTTTCCGATACCAATGCTATTCTCAACGTCATGTAGTTGTGCTATATATCTACCTTTGAAATTACTGGAAGCCAGTAATAATTACAGACAATCTCCTAACAAAGACAAAAAGCGTCATTTCTCTGACTGGACAACATCGGATACCGCGCTGTTCCATTACTGTACTGGAACTCACGAAGTTACTAAGTTACGCGATTAAACAGGTAAGCTAAATGGCTAGTTATTATTCCAGCTAACTATTTACCCAGCTTATCCTTCCTTTCTTTTGTATTTGTTTTTTTTCCATAATACAACCAACTCCATAATCAACTTTCAAATAGGTATGCCGCAGATTATTTCAGTGCAATTCAATAACTTTATTCTTACGATTTCAGTAACTTGAAGGAATTTCAGTACATTGTACATTGATACACAAATCGTTGCCTAGGTCCTAATCCAGAATATCTAGACAATTACAAATACATCAAAGTTTTAAACAAATTAGGTTAATACTTACTAACCTCAATACCTAGGTACGGCTATTGACTCATTACTAATATGGTATATGATGAATTTGAAATAAAAAAAATGTGTATTTTTAATGAGACTTTGTAAATTGACATAATCAATATCGAAGTCAAACAATCTACTTGGAATCAAGACTGTAAATAAAACCTACCTCTAGGTAAGAGAAAGTTTAACAGAACCCATAATCAACTCACTAAACTAGATATACCTACCTACCTACCTAACTAGACAAATCACCCTTGTTGTCCCCGAAAACAAGTTGTAACTTGTAAACAATTTGTTTTAAGAGCAGTACTTAATTATCGACCTTCGCTATCCGGTGAAGAAATAACGCACAGAATTCGAAATGGGGACCGCAATACGAATCAACGAAAAACGTCGTCTTGATTAAGTGAGCCCCCACTCGGATTAAATTTAATTTGGTGCACGAGGTGTTTCGTAAACATCCTCTCTCGCTCTAATGAGTTCCCAAGTTCGCCTCTTTGTAAGATTAAGCCAAAATTGTGAAAAACTTCTGCGTTCGTTCCGCGTTGAACGTTGTTTGACGTAAGTGTTTATGCGATGTTACCACCGTAACGAGAGTGGGTCGCTCTCGTGTTGGTTCAGTCTTTAAGGAAGGCTTTTTGATCAACTCGACACATTTATTTAAACTAAGTTCAAATTAATCAGATGTGCCAAATATACTAAACTTTATAATAATTATTTATGTGTAACGAAGAATCTACAGAAATTCCGTGAATTCATCGTCAGGGATGAACATTACGCTACTGCGAAGTTTTACCAGATTTGTATTTTTTATATACCTTCTGTTGAAAGCTCAACCATGACATTTTAGTAATACCTACATGTGTATAATACGTGTTTACTATTTTATTTTTGGTAAGGTATAAAAGAATATTAGTAGCCTACGCCACGTTACCGTTCGCTGTTACCCATATTATTAGATGCCAGGTATTACTATACAAAGTTATTACATTAAAGCGCTAGGACTCTATTGTATTATTAATTACAAACTGCCCGTCAGTCACTTGCCAAGTTGCCATTCGCACGGCATTTTCAATTATGCATGTATTATTTTAACTCATGAAAAGTTAATATTCTGTGTAAAAACATTTGATGAAAACTGACATTGTAATTACGAAAACTTTTGGCTTAATTATTTAAAACAATTCAAAATAATTACGCAAACACATTTGTAGCGAATACCTAAATTAAAACTTTATTCCATCCATGTGTTAGAATTCCGTCGTATAAAAATGTGTCTCTCGTATTTTTTATTTTGTATTTTAGTAATAAACAGGTTATATTTTTTTCAAATTCAGTAAGATTTTCTAATACACCATTCAATTTCGGAACACAAGAAACAGCCTGAAATATCATTTTAGACTATACCAGCTATAAAGTGGTTAACAATAAGTATAAGATAATAATATGTGGTTACAACACACCAATTCTCAATTCAGTAATCGAATTTCATAGTAACCTACATCACCTGACTAGATATCAAACTAAAAACAAAATCAAGAAGTGGGTATTATACATAGGTTACACTGGAACTGATTCCGGAACTGGCCACTTACATAAACAATATTTAAAAAGTAATTCTAATATTTGAAAATGGAACTCTTTGGCTGTAGAAAAATGTTTGTTTCATCTAACAGTCACATGTTTTTTCATTATGGCGTTATTTTAAAAATTGCGTATCTGCATTACGATGGATTTAACTCGTGAAAATTTTCGCTGCATGATTTTCTACGATTTTAAGTGTAATTTGACAGCTCAGCAGAGCCTCGATCGGCTTCAAACTGCTTTTGGTGATAAAGCACCAAGCAAGATGACAATTTATAGCTTATTTGCAGAATTCAAGAGCGGTCGTGTCAATCTCAGTGACGAATTTCGTGAACATCGATATAATCGACAACAAAAACATCGATATGATCGAAACAGACAGACATGTGACCTACCATAAGATTCGGACATCCTTAGGCATAGGCATAAGTCAGATACAATCAATATTACACAAACATTTGGCTGTGCGAAAGCTGAGCTCGTGGTGGATCCCACACAATTTGGCTGAGGCTCAAAAAACGGAACGCATTACTTGATGCAATGTCAGGATTACCAGATTCAACGAAGGGGCGTCAAATTTGGTGTGGAACATAGGTGATAAAACATGGACCCCGAAACAAAGCAGCGATTTTATTGGGGGAGAGTGCACGCTGCAATCCAACAGCCGCTGGGCGCGCTCGACTGGCCACGTTACCCCTCTCTCACAGAAGACTACCTTGAAATGTACTGCATTTCCCATTTTATCGTATTTCCCTAATGTACGTACGTGTTTCGGTAGTAAGTGAGATGTGCCAGAGCCCATTCCCATCCCATCCTATCCCTCCCCATTTTCTCAACCCTTTCTCCAAATCCATTCCTATATCTCCAAAGGTAAGCAGCGCATCCAGAGGCATGCCAACGTTTCTCATTTTGGACTAATGTTGGCATGTATCACGGATGTCTATGGGCGACATTATCCACTTACCATCAGGTGGATTGTATGCTCGTCTGCCGCCTTCTTACATAAAAAAAAAAAAAAAAAACTTTCGGCTGGGATGTGTACCTACATAAAACACCCACAACGTACATATTATTATTATACACAATAATTACCACCTGATTAAACTGTTCTTATATAGCTGTAACTTAGATCTATCCATCTAAGAGAAGAAGCTGGCACCTGTAAAACAGATTATTCTAGTACAGATATCAGCACACATTATCCTTATGAAGGTATACCTTCTTGTAAATTTGATGTTTTGTAAACTACAACTACATTACACTACCTATTAATTAAAGGAAACGTTTTACTGCCTAATTAAATAACACAGAGATTTAATTCAAATACCCAATGATGTTTCCAGGTGGACGGATAAATATTCCCTACGGAACGCGCTCGACTGAAATGTTTGTAAATGGGGTTTTACTCGTGGGACGAACACATGCTAAAATTTAAATAAAATAATGGGGTCAAACACTCAGCTCAACGGACCCGGAATCGCTCTTAACCATTCCACGAACCCGTCGTCGTTTTAATTTTTTGAAATTTTTCAAAATCCCTTAAACAATGTAGTGTGTAGGTAGATAGCAGCGCCTATATTTTAAGAGTTCGAGCACCATTAATGTCAAAATTAAAAAACAATAAAGGGCAAACAGACAAGGATCAACAAAAATAAATAGCTTCGTTCGGACTTTGTAACGAAACCCTAAAACCGAGAGAAACGCTTCAACCATGGTTCCAGGAAATATTTTAAAATACGTCAGTCGCGGCAAACGTTCAACATTTGCTGGGATATTTCATTAAACTCTTACTAATTTAAAGAGCGGCATTGTGGCCAAAAATTCCATAGCAGCCGCTATATTGCGGTTTAAACAATTATACTGACATATTCTCGTTAACCATTAGGGATTTAAAGATTTAACTGTACTCTGTATACTCGTACAAATTCCTCTTTTACCTCAGATTCGTTTATACTAGTGGTTCCCAAAGTGTGCACCGCGGCGTCCTGGGGAGTAGAGTTCTTCACATAGGGGCTTCGGAATATTACACGATTTTCATAGTTATTATTTCTAAAATTAAAGTATGTATTATTATGACATTGGACGCAACATCTAGTAGAGCTGAAGCAAACTTATTTAGGTAATAATTATAATGTTATAATTTATTTAATTTTGCCTAATCCTTGCTAGGTTTCTTTCTATTTCGTACCTATCTACAAGAGTAGGTACCTACCTATCGCAAAAAGTATTGATTCGGCAAGGGAGCCGAGAATAGATAAAGTTTGTGAACCACTGGTTTATATTTTTACCAAATTATATGTGAAGGACCTTAACTGTCCTGTGAACTGAACAGAGCAAATCGATACTTCACCCCAGGACAACGCCTATTGTAAAAAGCTTTACCCCATATGGAACTTACATAATATTATCTGGACCACTGCACCGAATTATTAAAACTGGACCGGACCTATTTGACTCCGTCCAACGAACAACGAATAAACTTCCCACTGAAGCCTTTCCAATATGCTATGATCCAATACATATTCTTTAGGACACTTCAAACAAACAGTAAGTAGGGTTTTATAAGGTTGCTATACACTCCCTTCCCTTCTAGTGTCGCAGGTTATCCGTGAACAACAATAACTACTTACCACTATATCCGCATATCCGCCTGTCATTTCCTCGTATAGGATTAGAAAAACTCCAAAGAAATATTAATATCTTAGGAGCCACCAGGTGAATATTTTATAAATAGTTTATGGTTCCTACTGTTTGTTTCCTTCGTGGTCTGTAATATCAAAGGTTGCCTGCCTTTACGAATGTGATGTTGTTGAAAAGCACTTTAAAAGGCCCTACTTGGAACTCGTTGTCGGAGACCGCCCAAGTTTGTCTTGACTGATGAATAAAGACTGGACAGGAGGCGAGGGATATTCAAAGTGCTTCAACGATACTTTAACACCTAATGTGTTAAAGGTAACTAAGGCCCAGTGGTAAATTCGCGAAATAATTACTTCAGAAACTTAGTACGTACCTACTTACTTTTCACATTGTGCTTTCAGATGGTCCGAGCTTCCCAACTTCACACTTTCGTGTAACAGTTACCACCTGAGAAATTACTTCGCGAGTTTTATTACTTTGGAGAACTCGTTGAGCAGAAATTTATCTTCTCGGAAAAGCGTTGAAAATAAAAAGTTTTCGATTATGATACCGTGTTAAGTGGATTGTGCATGGAAGTTCCCTAATTATAATGTTTTTGCTCCCATTACGTGCCAGGTAACAGGTAATGGCAAACCTGCCTAATAGCAAACAGGGGAACTGTTGTGTGACAAAACCTTTAGTTATACTCATTCATTATTATTCTATCCATAGCTCTGGCTATGCACCCACTGTCGATAACACGCTAGAGTATCGATCAACCATCTTCGTATTCCGCAATCATTACAGCATAACTGAGTAAAAAAAAAAACATTTCATCGTTATCCCCTTGCAAGTAATTACCCATATTTACGATACCTATGTGCTTATTTCCTACCCCTTCCACATGTTCTCTAATGCTCATTTCAATTCAAGTTTTTCGCTTTTCTTAATTCTTTTATGATATTCTACGATTCAGCCGTAAAACCAGGTTTCCAGTTTATCTTTTCATACCAAGATTTCAGAGTATTGACGTCAGGAAAGCAAAGTCGTATTTCTCACGCAAGTAGTTATAACACCAAGGACTGTATAAATTAACAAAGGGCATTTTTTTCATCTGCTCGATACCTGTTGTTGCCGCAACTTGTCCCAATGCCTTTTTATTAACTCTGTCAACTAACATTTGTAAAGTGTCATTGCCACATATTAATGTAATTTCATTAATATGATCTTTAAGACCGGCCGATTGTGTAATTAATTTAAAAACCGATTCTAATGTTATTATTGTTGAAGACATTATTTTGTTTTTAGCTTTCAGATTACGAATGACCTTTTGTTAACTTTTTATCTCACCTTTTCGTTTGTATCATTTAGCTATCAGCTTTCTTTTCCTTGGAGTCGCTGACTGTTGTACTGGCATCGATGGTTTAGGCGAAACGTCTCTGTAGACATATGAAGACCCATATCGATTTGGCTTCAATGTTATCTAAAAAAAATGTGACAGCTTAATAAAAGTAGGTATACAGAATAATAATATAAATATAGGAAAAATAATTAAAATACCTACTGGTAGATATTCTGTAGGATTTTTTTAATATTCGTCGGTTATCCCTTTGCACGAAGCAAATTTCTTTAACATGCTTATTACACGCCATATTTTTTAGGGGTCCAATACAACCTGTCAATTATTTGCAGCCATTTCCTTTTTAATATTGCATTATTTGGAAATCTCAAAATAAGTGACACAATCAACACATCTTTTTCGTAGTTGGGTAATAAAACCAGCAAGACTTGACAGCAAGCATGTACAACCTTACGTACAATCTAAAATGTGTATGTATTAAGTATCGATATCGATAAAACGAACTCAATCGCTATGTAATACTTCCAAGATTTTTCATAATATATCTATTTTTAATACGAATTTCTTAATCAAAGTATAATGACACAAAGTAGAATGTTTTATTTATTGCATATCAATTGCACAAGAAGCACATTTACGCAATTATTTACCAAAAATCAACAGTGGGAATTCACGATGTCCAAATTTATATTTACCTGTGAAATTTGTGTTCGTCAGAATTATTACGATGTGTAACACTACAATCAAATACTGCACATGATACC
This sequence comes from Sesia bembeciformis, assembly GCA_943735995.1. NCBI lineage: Eukaryota > Metazoa > Arthropoda > Insecta > Lepidoptera > Sesiidae > Sesia > Sesia bembeciformis. The sequence continues at coordinate 9,977,518 of OX031029.1, read as the reverse complement.
ATCGTCAATAAATACGCAAATTAAATGAAAATGTCTACAAGTAAATACGAAATTTAAATAAAACACAAGGAGCACTTGACAGACCGGGAGATTGTGGGATCTTGTGTTCAACAAACAGATTTTAGCTGTCAACATTTAACTGTTAGCTGTATTGTATCCTATTGCACATATTCCAAGACGTTTTATTCAAAGATACAAGAAAAAAGTGAAAGTAGAACTATACGTCAGGAAAACCGCGTCAGAATTCAACATTTGGTTTTCGTAATAAAATGTCACCAAGGGGCAAAAAAAATACAAAAGACGAAGCCCACTTGTACAAAAAGTACCAGCAGGCTGCCGCATCAAATAACCTTTATGGCATACTTCTGCCGCGTCCTCAAAGGGCGCGTTCGACGAGTATAGTTAAGCGTCTCGTATTTACTGGTATTGATATACCAAGCGCCAAGACAGCAATTACGTAGCGCGGATGTCACCTCACTGCAACATAGATAAGAACTACTGGAAGAGAATGCTTTCAATTTAGCCAAATCTATTCATAACGACACCTAGTACTAAAAGACACCTTCGACCTCCTGTGAAAGAGAAAGAAGCAGTTAGGAAATGGAAAACTTGAGCAGCAGCGAATACGTTGGCATCTAACACCCTGCGCTGGCCAGGGTATTTTCATTTAGGTATTGCAGCATTAGCATATTTGTATCCTCTATAAGTTCTCTCTCTCTCTCTCCTTTCTAGCCGAATATAGCGATATGAAGTTATCTACACATTCATTAAGTTACCTGCTAACTCCTTAGTACCGCCAGCTCATATTCAACCAGAATGATGTTTTTTTATTTCCATATGCAATTCTTCTCTCCATTCCTCATAAATTAGGAGGAATTATTACATTATTTATATCGATTATAATTTTAGCAATCTTTCCATTATTATTTTTTAGTTTAAATAGGAAAAAAATATTTACGGTAGGTACTTACTCCTAAATGGAAGGATTGCTAAAATTATAATTGTTATAAATAATGCAATAACTCCTTCCAATTTGTCTTAAAGCGCTTAAACTACCACATTTTTATAGTGCTAAAGCCACTATAAAAATGTAAGTTCATGGTTAGCTCTACTTGTGACTGCCGAAAGGCCCACGATCCACAAGTCCGGTAAGCAGCATGTTTCCAGTAAATTTCAACATCTGTAACCCCATAACATTCGCGACAGTGGCGCCGAATTTCCCTTGAGCGCTATCCACAACAAGCCACCAAGAAGAATAACCCGAGTGAATGCAAAATGAAAATTATCATACAAATTCCCTTTCTTATATGAACCAAGCGGTATTACTGTCACAATATAAGTATGCAAAAATATGGAAGGAGAGCGCGTTTGCCTTTCAGATGTTAAGGCGAAAATACGCGCAAGAATATTGCGTACCTACATATTTCGCACGCGCGAATTTGGAGCACTTATAATTTGCATCTGTTTTGTAAATAATCGAGACCTTTTGTTGGGAATGTTTTTATACGGCTAATGCTAGACCCTCTGCTAACCTTCGAGCGTTTTTTGCAGGATTATTGTTAAAAACATTCCTTACAAAAAAACCTGAAATAAGGGAACAAAAATTCGCATTTGCGATTATGCTTATACAATTAGTTTACACCTAGTGCTTTAAAGATCAACCAATGTGACACTGGCGTTAGGCTTCAGGTCAACAAGAATTAGAAACCCATTATCTCAACAACTGCTCTCCCGATTCTGTGCGAATGACACTTGTCGTATTGTAGAAAATGTGTTTTCTGGTTACGTATGACACAAGACGCGGTCAAAATTTGTCAAACTAAAATGCTGTGGTTAATTTTTTTTTGTAAGAAACGCGTCAAGTCATCATTAAATTCAAACATCATTCATCATTAATTCTAACGTGCTTCAAACACTAGAACATTTTATTGTAAGAATGATCACATATATTTCGTTTCATAATAATTCATAATATACAAGAATTTACGTATGTTTCACATTAACTCATGTTTCACACAGTAGACAGAGGGGCTGAGTTTCACTATGGGCTGAGTTAACCTTCTTGTAAATACCTATTTTTTTCTTGTAAAGGAATAATGAAATAGGTTGTAATGTAGAAAATATTTCACTGTAATATTTTTGCACTAAATCTTATCACGAAACTTACACTTAATATCTAATTGTAGACGAAACTGCTACATGTACAATACTGATTACATAATTACATTATTCATGTAAACACCACACGGTTAGCTTGTTTTTCGATGGCAACCCAACTTCACGCCGGCCTAATTATGCCTTTGAGTCGACGGTACACTTAATTAAGCACACATAAGGGCACGGTAAACGCTGAATGAGTCAAGTGATTCGCAGTTGATTTCACCGACCGTAGATTAAAGAAATACGAAGAAGACATTTTTGTATTGTAGATTTACAATACAAAAATTTAACCCGTATGGCGGCGTTGGGATTTATGCATGCCGCAAACAATAAAAGGTCAAAGGTTGGTTTCTTGAATGGTCAATGTTATCAATTTTGTATCATCGGTGTTGTAACACCAATGATGGAGTCCTCTAAGGTACAAATCGATTCAGAAAACTTATGATTACCATCAAAAGGACGGTGGGTTACCTTGTGCATGCACCAAAGATTATTTACACAACCTATACCACTTTATTGTTTGTATTATTGTTAGTTTGTATTATTTTATTTGTGGACTTCAAGCAAAAAAGATCTATCAGTACCCTACCCCGAGTTAGGGGCAGGTTATAAAAGAAAGATATTTTCAAGAAGAAAAATTATACAAGACATTAAAAACGTTTCAAGAAAACCAAGATTTAGGAACAAAACAATCGTAATTAGTTCAGGGACCCGTTACAGGCTCATTTACAGAAGAAGAGTTTACCGAATGGTTCGGGGGAGAATGTTGTATACGATTATTATATTTCACGACATTATATCATACGATTCACGACAGCAACTGTTTATATGATGATAAAAACTCGATAATACCAAAGATAACAATGATCACATTATGATAACAGTTGTTTACTCTAGCTTTTACAGATTTTCTCGCTTGTACGCGTTCGAGAAATTTTTCTTGTGTAAACGTTCGATGTGACAACACTAAAAAATTTAAAAAAAAACCTGCGTAATTTAAACACATCGACATTTATTACTTTTTTTTACTAAACTTTGGCGTTCATTATAATTGTAGACAGATAATAATAAAATCCAAATGTAAATAGCACGGAAACTAAATTCAGATACTTCGCTCGGAAGCACACATTTTACCCTAGCAATTTGACTCGAACATCATTGTTCTTTCCTACTGCAAAATTTACAAACAAAACTTTTGCCTAAGGTACTCTTAGATACTTAAATTAGGTTGGTAGCTGCTTTTATCTTTCTTATGACAATATTCATAAATCAAATGAGTAATGGACAAAAAGACTACGAAATAGCTGATGTATCTACTAGAGGTAAGAGTACTGTGGTACGCACTGAACAGTGAACACAGTGCAGTCAATGTTATCGATATAATTACCGTTAATAATAGAGAAAAAGTCAATGAAAGCAAATGTTGATGCCCGTCATCAATAATTGCATCATGTGTCATCATTAATATTATAAGTTACTATTTTTGTCTTTACAGGTTATAAAGACAATAAAAATAGTAACAACAATATAAATAATAATGCTCGAATAAAATATGAATTCACATTTATTAAGATCAAATAAAAATACATTGTTTATTGCTATTATAATGCTAAATATAAAAAATATTTTTACACAACAAAATATTTATATTGGTAAGTGGTAAATGCAGAAATACACAGTGTTGTTAGTTCTAATTGATGACCACTTTGATATCACAAAGAGAAATATAGTCTAAATAATGACTATATTTTTGGCTCAAAACCAAATGGTAAGATTTCATTGGAGATTCATAAAGTAAGAATTTAAACTTTGGTCTAATATATTAGTAACTACCTATATCTAATAACTTAAAACTGTAAGTAGTTTTTCACAGTGCCACGATAAGAGCTGACAATAAGCATTCTTATTTAAGTACCTAACTAACAAAGAATATTACAATAAAACTAAATTAAAATGTTATTTAAATGCCCATTTTTATCAAGATTGACTGCTCACTTAATTTTGAACGGGATGGAAATGGAACTTTCTTTTGAAAGTATAGGAAAAGCATTATTTTTTTAGAACAATCTTGGACAAAATGCAGCCTAATAATTGTATAATTAAAAAAATATCTCAGATTTATGGCTGAAAATTATTGTTCAATAATCGCTGGTATTGACGTATAAGAGGTTTACTCTCACATTAGCTGCAATGTACTTCAATAGCTACAGACATGATGACAGTCAGTCATGACTTTAATTTATATCTGACTTTTGCTTTAACAAAATAAATGTCTGTTTATCGTTAGAACATAATACTAAAATTCGTCGTGTCTAGCCAAAGCCTCGCCGAAGTCCGTGGCTTGAGAGCCAACAAACAGATCGTACTTGTCTAATACTTCTGATTTGGTAAGTTTTTCGTCCGCGTCAGAGTCAGCTTCGAAAACAAGATGACGTGCCTCCGCGTCCGCGTGGTCGAACTCCGGGGGCGCTATCCAGTCTTTCACTTCATCCGCATCCATGAAGCCGTCTTTATTCATGTCCCTGTTGGCAAATACGTTTTTTTTTAATGGAAATAAGCTGACAATCGAACAGACCTAAGGCCCATTTACGTTGTAACAATACATGAAACGGCGTCCAACCTCCTTAGTAAAACTAACTGGCCGCTTGGACCTTTTGACAGCCAACGATAGATCGGGAAGTGACAGACAAACCACAAGAGACTGACGACCAAATTATTTTCTTTGAAATAAAATAATACGTTTTAATTTCAGAGAACCTTATCTTTGTTGAACAAGGACGACTCCAGGACCGTTCACTCTTTCGAGTATGATCCTTTATCAAACATCTTTCCTACTAAATCTCTAAAATCCCCTACTGGCCGCTAGTACAAATCTAATTTCAAACAGGCTCTAAACGTCAAATTCCTGCACTACGACCCATTCTGCTAGCAATCGTGATCTGGAAGGGTAGAAAAGTGCTTGTTTGCTCATGGAACTCAACTAGTTCTATAAAATTATAGATCTCGAAAAAAATATCTTATTAAAATAAGTAGTTTAATAATAGATCGGTTTTACATACAGTTCATCTTTTTAATAGTTGTTTCATAAGTATAATTATATATATCTATAGTGTCTTATAGTGTCTTTTCTATTTTATATATATCTACTATTAAATTGACATATTGGAAAAAACTCAAAACCTTCATACAGAAAAAACAGTAGACACTAATGTGATGGTAACATTTACAAACGATAGAAACACTTGATGCACTGATGGTAAGTGAATACTGTCGTCCCGCTTCATCCGTGATACATGCCATCTATACAATTGCAAAACAGCAGATAAACCACATGGCCAGGATACCGTCCCGTAATGCTGAAACTAAACCCATCATTGAGTGTTTTAACAATCGCTACGTCAAGGAGGATTTTGTTGCTGCTGCAAGAGTTACATCGAAACTGTCTATTCTAACGCCTGCTACGTTGGGATTACGGGGCGATCACAGAATTTTCATAAATGACCACCTGACTATCCATAATAAGAATCTGCTTATTAGGACCAAAACCATTGCGAAGGAGAAGGGTCTGATAAAGCACTGCAAAAGTATGGCGAGACGAGATGCTACATCCCCAATCTCATATATAAATTAAATTAATTAAATTTATATGCAGGAAACGTGGAGGTAGATATGCTAGAACCTTCTTTATTCCATATGCTTGTACAAACATTGTATTTAATTCGCCTATTCGTCGTTTGTGTAGACAGTATAATGATCGTATGTGTAGAGAGTATATATAATTAATGAGCTGCAACCAATAAAAATCTAAATATATGGATCAATATCCCGATTCCGTAAGGTAAGCATGTTAATGTTCAAAGGAGACTTCATAAGCCCCGATATTCATACTCGTAGTTTGTATACCTACTTATTTGTTTATGGTAAAACTCAGTGTTAGTACATAATACATAATAATTATGTTGTTGCCTGTTTTGGTATGTTACTCAAACCATGTTTTAGTCTGAATATTAAGTGTTATAAAATGTAACATTCTGTTTGTACGACTTAGTAAATAAATATAAGATCAGAAAGGTACTTATCGAAAATTATTTAATAACATTTATTTCAATAAAACATTATAACATTTCAATTGTAAGCTTTGAAATAATTCATAAATGTCGGTGCAGTTTGCGAATCGTTCTTTGTTGGGGCTTTCTTTTGTTCACGATGCTACGAGTGCCAGGTAAATATGCTTTAAGTTCTCTTTGGTTTTTGACGTCAGTAAACTGCATTGCTGTAGTAACAAGGTGCAAATACGCACTTTTATATTTTATACTACCTATTTGGATAAATAACTGTTGTACTTCGTCATTAATGTGCGTGAATTACCCTCTATTTTGTATTGACGAATTTATTATATATTTTAACTGTTGACGACGAAAAGGCTAGGGTACTTAGGCAAACATGTATATAGTTTCGCAAATAGTTGTTAAGTTTTTATGTATATAATATGGAAATAATGGAGTAATCCCTAGTATGTCCCTACATAAATCGTTGGTGCATAGTATAGGTATCGTTGGTGCATAGTGTAATTGAGGACATACTAGGATCTTATCAATGTAAATACGTGTTAGTGATAAGGAAAATAAATGATTCCCCGCGGGTAGCGGGAGGGGTACATAAATGGACAAGTGGAGGGGAGGCCCGACGTTGACCGGCGGTGGAGGAATCCCGCAACTAGCCGCAAGTTGGAGAACCCAATATGCGAATAATAGGCGGACCATTTCCGGTCAAAATCACTTCCGCAGCGGCATCCACTCCGACAAGAACAAGAACAAAGAAGAAAAACAAGTACCTCTGCGCTACCCCGGCTCTATTGAAGAACAAGCCTTGTTGTTTTAATCAAGACACGGAAACACCCTATTATACAGTCCACACCCCCCGGCGATCCAGTTGGTGCGGAGTACAGACACTAGCATTCATTCTACTGCGTGTTAGTGCATACGTATCCCGCACATCTATGGTCCTTCGAGCCGGATATTGAATCAAGCAGGTCGTGTTTGAAGACCTCGTGGAATAAGAAGAACGGCGTACGGCGTTATTTATAAAGAAATAGCGGGAAGAGACGATACGGTCGCGTCGTAGGATTATTAAGAATCCCCGTACGATCTACGGCTCTACGGAGAGCGGCACGACGCATCGTACTCGTCCGTACTAGGGCCAATCTTTCAGTTTCACGTCCTGATTTCACGTCTTGGTTTCCTAATCCTGGTTTCTAATCCTGGTTTCTAATCTTGGTTTCTAATCTTGGTTTCCAATCTTGATTTCCGATCTTGATTTCCAAAGACGTTCAAAGACTTGATTGTTTAGTTACGTTGTTCTCACGACGTACCTATTACAATGCCAGCAACAACAAGGTCACAGAGCCGAACGGGGTCGCAGAGCGGAGCACAGACCGCTACGGAGTCAACGTCTGCCACTACAGAGTCTACGGTCACAGCAACCGCGAGCACGGGCACGACAGCTACAGGAACCACGGCCACCAGCACCGAGGCCACTACGAAGACGACTTCTACGCGTAGAGAAGAATCGATACGTGGAGACGAGGAAGGCAAAGCGCACGTCGATGATAATGGGACGGCGGACGTCACAATCGTTCCACGGGCCGCAAGCATCGCGGCAAGGTCGCACCGATCTACTGCGTCCGCGAAGAAGAAGGAGCGTCTACAAATAGAACGAACCCTGCTACAGCTGCGCCTGACTGCTAAGGAGCAAGAGATAAGGCTCGCGGAGCTGGGATCAAGCTCTGAAGAAGAAGAAGACGACAAACGAAAAGAAGAATCGTTCCGGTTGGAAAAATGGTTAAATCGGAACGAGGTCCCCCCCCCCATACCCCCGCAGGGGGCGGGGCCAAAGTCTCGCAAGATCTCGCCGGAAAGGAAGGAAGGACGAGGACGGGGAGCTTATACCTCCAACAATGGGGAGGATAGGCACCGAGAACGAAGCACGTCTCGGCCCGCGCGCCCTACTGCAGACATCGTGGAGCAAATGGCTACCGCGATCTCCAAGGCAGTGAAGATTTCGGCGAGGGAGACACCGCGTTATACTATGGAGCTGCCGACGTTCGATGGGCAAGGCAGCGCATGGCTGGGGTTGAAGGGTGCCTACGAAGATTCAAAGCACACCTTCACGAAGAGCGACAACCTGGCACGGCTAAGGAAGAGCCTGAAGGGTGTCGCTATAGAGGCGGTGGCAAGTTTGTTTACCGCCCACCGAGAGCCGGACGACATAATGGAAGCTCTCGCAAGGAGATTCGGGAGGCCGGACGCACTCGTCGCATGCGAAACAGAAAAACTGAAGTGCCTGCGCAAGCTAAACGACGAGCCCCGCGACCTCTGCGTGTTCGCCAGTAAGGTGGCCAACGCTGTGGCTACCATACAAGCAATGAAAAGGGACAACTACCTGTATAGCCCCGAGCTAGTACGGGCTATAATGGAGAAGTTCACACCCATACTGAAGAGCAAGTGGTACGACTTTGCAAGTATCTGGGAGCACGAAGTACCCACGCTGAGCCTGCTGTCAACGTTCCTCAACATAGAGGCCGACAAATGCAGTGCCTACGCACCGCCAGAAGTCACCGTTCCCATCATTGAACCTGCGAGTGTGAGAGAGAGGGCGACAAAGAAAAGGACGGAACGAACATACAGCGCCATTAACGACGGAAAAAGAAAACTTTGCCCGCTGTGTAAAGAAGATCATTACCTGCCTTCGTGCAAACGGTTTGCGGAGAGCGATCTCGACGCCCGATGGGAGGTAACAAAGAGGAACCGCATCTGCTTCCGCTGCCTGTGTAGTGACCATCACCGGGGCAGTTGCCGAGCTAAGCCATGCGGACACAACGGGTGTGGGATGTCACATCATCGGCTGCTACATCGTACACGTCAAACTTTGCCGCCAACAGTGAAGACAGAAGAGCCCAAAGAAGAAATCGTCACGTCAACAACAGAGCTGACCAACAAGGCCACCGCCGCGAACTCATCACCGCATCGACGTCGAGCCTACCTGAAGATTGCGCCAGTAGTGCTTGCCGGACCACACGCGAAGATACACACCTACGCGCTGTTCGACGAAGGCAGCACCGTCACCATCATAGAAGAGGCTACAATCAACTCGCTCGGCATCGACGGGCCGGTTGACACAATGTGGATTCAAGGCATCAACGGTGGCGAAATGAAGCATGAAAAGAGCCGCACTGTTGACGTACAGATACAAGGGCTACACTCGGACGGCGTGCACAAATTAAAGGGCGCACGCACCATCGAGAGTCTCAACTTCACATCGCAGACCATCGGGGAAACGGACCTGGAAGACTGCACACACCTGGACGACATCAGGGACGAGCTCACCTACAAGGATGTCTGTCCGAAGATTCTCATCGGGCAGGACAACTGGGAGCTGATCGTCTCACGCCAGGTCCGAGCGGGACGAAGAAACAAGCCGGTAGCGTCACTCACGCTACTAGGTTGGGTGCTACATGGATGTCGCACTTCAGTGTGCGAACCAGTCGCCTTCTGCGGCCACATCAGCGAGAAGTGCGACGAAATGGAGAAGTTAATGAAGAACTTCTTCAAGTTGGAGTCACTGGGCATCGAACCGAGGACAACCAAGAATGACCCGGAGCAGCGCGCCATCGACCTACTGGATAAGCACAGTCGACGGCTACCTGACGGGCGGTTCGAGACCGGACTCCTGTGGAAAGAAGATGACAAGAAGATCCCTAACAATTACGGGGACGCTCTCAAACGGCTGCACAATTTGGAGAAGAGACTCGACCGCGACCCGGCGCTCAAGGAAAAGTACAAGGAGCGTATCGCTAACTTATTAACGTCGGGATACGCCGAGCCTGCGACTACAGCGCCACCTGCAAATAAAACGTGGTACTTGCCACATTTCGCCGTCATCAACCCGGCGAAAGAAAAGATCCGAGTCGTCCACGACGCCGCTGCGAGATCCTTCGGACGCAGCCTCAACGACATGCTGCTATCGGGTCCTGACTTGCTGCAATCACTGCCCGGAGTCGTCATGAGATTCCGCCAACATCCCATCGCCGTGTCAGCGGACATCAAGGAGATGTTCATGCAAATAAAGGTTCGACCGGAAGATCGAGACGCACTACGCTTCCTATGGAGGGACGACGAGCGAGGCAATACGTTACCACAAGAGTACAAGATGACGTCGGTTATATTCGGAGCGACGTCATCGCCGTGCACCGCGTTGTATATTAAAGATCGCAACGCCGCCGAGTTCGCACACGAAGACGAACGCGCCGTCCGAGAGATACAAATGAACCACTATATGGACGACTTCATAACCAGCTTCACAAACGAGAAGGAAGCTGCGAGAGTCGTAAAGTCGGTCGACGAGATACACCGTCGAGCCGGCTTTCAATTGCGCGGATGGGTGTCCAACAAAAAGTCCGTTGTGAAACAATTTACAACGGATCCCGGAGCCACGACAGTCGACATCGGCGGAAGCGAGACAGAGAAAACACTCGGCCTGCTGTGGGAGACAAAGGAAGACTGCATCGGCTTCCGCGTAAATACTACAAGGACACCATCTGACGTCATAGAAGGCAGACGCCCACCCACCAAAAGGGAAGCACTCAGCATAATTATGTCGCTGTTCGACCCGCTCGGACTCGTATCGCCGATAACCACTCCGGCGAAACGACTCATGCAAGATACCTGGAGGTATGGAACGAGCTGGGACGAACCGCTTCCGGAAGAGCTGCAACCAAAGTGGAACGGGTGGATGGAAACGCTGCGCGCTCTAGAGGAGCTTCGCATTCCCCGCTGCTACGACATGGAACCGGCCTCCAGAAGGGAGTTGCACACGTTTGTGGACGCAAGCGAAGAAGCCTACGCCGCCGCCGTGTACTGGAGATTAGAACGAGCAGACGGCAGCGTGAAGATCGCACTGGCCGCTGCAAAAAGCCGCGTCACACCGCTCAAGCCCGTCTCAATCCCGCGGCTTGAGCTCCAGGCGGCAGTACTCGGCGCGCGACTGGCCAAGAACGTCGCAAAGGAGCACGACTTTGAGGCAACAAGACGGGTCTACTGGTGCGATTCACGCACCGCACTCGCGTGGATCAGAGCCGAACCACGGGCTTTCAAAACGTTCGTCGCACATCGTATCGCGGAAATAGAAGATACTACAAAGAAAAAGGAATGGAGATGGCTACCGTCGCAACTCAACGTAGCCGACGACGCGACACGAGCAACGCCCGCGGACTTCAACAGAGACCACCGATGGTTCATCGGCCCGCCCTTCTTACTATCGCCCGAGGAGCAATGGCCAGTCGAAGCAAGCACAATAGCCGAACGCACCGGGGAAGAAAAAGAGAAATGCTGCGCAATTACGAACACGACAAAGGGGCATGCACACTTGCCCGATATCACGCGCTTTTCAAAATGGGAGCGCCTGATCCAGGCCACCGCACGCGCTCTACAATTCATCGACTTGTGCCGCAAAAGGAGGCACATAGTAGCAGCTGCGCGTCGCAAAAGGACCATTGCCAACCCGACGTCGGACCCGGCATGGTCAGGAACAAGAAAAGGCGACGCTAAGACTGCACAAAAGGTAGAACCAGCGCGCGGCAAGTGCAAGTTCGTACAGATGGAAGCGCACTATCTCATACGAGCGGAGCATCAATGGATGAAGGCAGCACAAGAGGACAGCTACGCATGCGAACGTAAGCGCATCGAGCGTAGCGCCACACCGGCGGGAGACGACAAACTCGCCGCACTAAGTGTGATTGTGGGAACCGACGGACTGCTACGACAAAAGGGAAGAATCGCTGCCGCAGGAGAGATTAGCGAGGAAACGACGAATCCGGCTGTGTTGGATGGTTCACACAGCTATACGAGGTTGTACATAGACCATGTACATAGGAAAATGCACCACGGAGGCGTCGAGCTAATCGTCAACGAACTGCGACAGCGACTGTGCATAGGAAAGATTCGCCCTACAGTAAGGGGCGTCATAAAGGCATGCATGACATGTAAACTGAAGAAGGCGAAACCGACGAGTCCAGCCACCGGCGATCTACCGCACGCGCGCGTAGCACATCACGCGCGCCCGTTCACCTTCACCGGGCTCGACTACTTCGGTCCCATCGAAGTAACCGTGGGCCGACATCGAGAGAAGAGATATGTCGCCTTATTTACATGCATGACCACGAGGGCTGTACACTTGGAAGTGGCAGCATCACTCAGCGCAGATTCCGCCATCTCTGCGCTACGACGATTCATGGGACGACGCGGCTGCCCAACGGAGTTATGGTGTGACAACGCCACTAACTTTAAAGCCGCGGAAAAACAACTCACCGAGGCCGCACTAGCCGCGGTGCAAGAGGAAGCAACTGCGAAACACATCGCGTGGCGTCACGTTCCCCCTTCCGCCCCCTTCATGGCCGGGGCCTGGGAACGCATGGTGCGCACGGTCAAAGAAGCCCTACGAGCGACGCTACGCGAGAAGTACCCGAGCGACGAGACACTCCACACATTACTCATCGAGGCGGAGAACACCGTCAACTCCCGCCCACTCACACACGTGGCGGTAACACCGGAGGAGCCGGAGGCGCTCACACCGAATCATCTGCTGCTGGGGCCTAACTCACATGTCCCAGCACCGGGCGCCTTCACTGCAGACGACGTGAATGCGCGCAAACACTGGCGGCGCGCCCAGCGGCTAGCCGATAACTTCTGGCGCCGCTGGCTCCGAGAATATCTCCCCCTGCTACAGTACCGGCGGGAGCCCCGCACAGTCGGCGAGGCACCACGCGTCGGAGACTTGGTCGTCATATGCGACCCGAACCTACCGAGGAACACGTGGCCCAGAGGAAGAGTCATCGCTACGTACCCCGGGCAAGACGGCGAGGTTCGCATCATCGACGTCCAGACGAGCAACGGCCACATCCTGCGGCGACCGACCAAGAAAATCGTCGTTCTACCAATTAGATCGCGAGACGGCGACGGCGGGAGATATGTTGACGACGAAAAGGCTAGGGTACTTAGGCAAACATGTATATAGTTTCGCAAATAGTTGTTAAGTTTTTATGTATATAATATGGAAATAATGGAGTAATCCCTAGTATGTCCCTACATAAATCGTTGGTGCATAGTATAGGTATCGTTGGTGCATAGTGTAATTGAGGACATACTAGGATCTTATCAATGTAAATACGTGTTAGTGATAAGGAAAATAAATGATTCCCCGCGGGTAGCGGGAGGGGTACATAAATGGACAAGTGGAGGGGAGGCCCGACGTTGACCGGCGGTGGAGGAATCCCGCAACTAGCCGCAAGTTGGAGAACCCAATATGCGAATAATAGGCGGACCATTTCCGGTCAAAATCACTTCCGCAGCGGCATCCACTCCGACAAGAACAAGAACAAAGAAGAAAAACAAGTACCTCTGCGCTACCCCGGCTCTATTGAAGAACAAGCCTTGTTGTTTTAATCAAGACACGGAAACACCCTATTATACAGTCCACACCCCCCGGCGATCCAGTTGGTGCGGAGTACAGACACTAGCATTCATTCTACTGCGTGTTAGTGCATACGTATCCCGCACATTAACTATATTATTTTATTTATACACTATTAATTCAATAATGTACATCAATGGATTAGTTATCCGTATTTTACTCGCATTTAATCATTTTGTTAATCATGCACACAATTGCGTGCTAGAATTTTTTTATAGTTTTACCTTACTTATATTTACACATTTAGTCATTTTCATAAGTTATTTGTCTATATATATTGTGTAATGCATTGTTTGGTGTTCAGATGTGGTATGCAGTTGTAGTTTACTTTGAGCATGACGTCAATTGAGGAGGGGGAGAGTGCACGCTGCAATCCAACAGCCGTTGGGCGCGCTCGACTGGCCACGTTACCCCTCTCTCACAGAAGACTACCTTGAAATGTACTGCATTTTCCACTTTATCGTATTTCCCCAATGTACGTACGTGTTTCGGTAGTGAGTGAGATGTGCCAGAACCCATTCCCATCCTATTCTATCCCTGCCCATTTTCCCAACCCTTTCTCCAAATCCATTCCTATATCCCAAAGGTAGGCAGCGCATCCGGGGGCGTGCCAACATTTATCATTTTGGACTAATTTTGGCATGTATCGCGGATGTCTATGGGCGACAGTATCCACTTACCATCGGGTGGACTGTATGCTCGTCTGCCGCCTTCGTACATAAAAAAAAAATAGTATACAGCATAGTATACGGGTGTGGTATAGGTATACAACATCATCTTCACAGAGACGGGAGCTAGTTCGCACCAGACACACCATCGAACACAAATAGGCGGCATGTTCAGGTTTAAATGTGGGGATTTAATTAACAGCATTTGTTATGTACTATAACTATAGATCGCATATTCGGGTGCATATTTGCCTAAAGTTGAGGTGTTGGATAAGTATGGAGTGCACTTTTGTATCGGGCGAATGCCGTAATCTCGGGATCGACAAATTTTATGTTCCGACTATAGAATACAACGCATATACCTAACGTTGTAAAGTTAATCCCTAAGATCCTCAGAACTGCATTCCTACAAATTGCCATTGGAACTAAGAATTTGAATCCAAACCCGAAGTTTATATCTTCAATAGTGCCTTAGATCCTATCGACTCTGTCCTGGTCACTATCAGACCTTCAAAATTGCTGAACAGTTTAATAAATAAGAATCCTATTAGTTGTGAAATCCCGGGATTTCGGTTTTCAAATAAATTATTTTAAAAAGCCGCTTCCATACCTTGTATACCCTTTTATAGCTTGTAGGTAAATATGCACCCGAATATCCTATCTCTAATTATCACATTTGTGGTTGTACGTAGATGTATATTTCAAATGACTGTAAATCTTCTATAAAAATAAATAAATAAATAATAATAAATGCGGTTCTATATTGGTTCACATAAAGTTAATCTTCCTACTTTTTCTTTTCCTACGATTTTTCTTCATAATCATCACTATTCATAAATTTTGTATTCATAAATTTTTGTTCATAAAATTATAATTTTTAATACTGGATTCCTGACCAACATTATTATTAATAATGTATCTGCAGAGCATATGTTTACCAAGACAGGTGCTGGCACATTGTACGACAAATTATGAAATTACATATAAAAACCAAATTAAATTAAATAAACATTGAATACAATGAATTAAATATGTTATATGTTTTGCGTAACTGCGCCTAGAATAAAATATAATAATATATTGAAAATGTACAATAAGTAATAAAAAAAAATTACTGTACCAACTGGTAGATGGCATCGATTCTACTCTCAATACACGTATTTTCAGCTTTTGCGTTTTTACTAACCTGTACCCAGTAAACTGTTCCCTTTCCTGCTTGACCCAGTCGGGTTCCTCCTCGGTTTCACCTTCTTCAGGCTTGTACATGTCACCGATGTATTCATCCAATGATAACTTGCCATCCTGAAATTAAACACAAATGTCACATTTTTCAAGAGCTCTTTTCGAAATGTTTTTTGTGAAGAGGAGGCGTATATTAAGGATCAATATACGCCTATATGGTATTATGGTATACGCCTATATCAATATTTGTGGTCGCTTATGGCGTTTCGTTTTGCGCCATTTCGTTTTACATCAGACATTTTGATACCATTATTCGTATTAACGTCTATTGATTCGATTTGAGTCTTCAGAAATATACAGTAAGTACGTTCCTTGTACGAAAATCGCTAGGTGAGCATACAAGTATACGTCTCGCGGAGGTCGAGAGCAATGAAGAGGTGAAACGTGGGTAGCGGGGTAGGGTTTATGAGCATGACAATTATGGCAGAAATTGAAATTAATAATGATGACGTTACTGAATAAATTCTCACATTAGCTATACATTCTCAAGAAATATAATGAAGATTTAGTTGGAAACGTGATCAGGTGCTTCCAGCATCGTATGTAAACAACTGACTTCAAAGCAATTAATTGGAGTTATTACCACCTCCACGCTATAATGTTAATATTTGAATTAAAGGATTCCAACTTTGAACGGAGTTTTGAAGCTAATAACAATAACATTTCTCTCGCTCATAAATGTCACACAGAAATTAATGAGAATAAAGAGTAATAAGTTATACAAAGCATATACTATATCTATACAGGAATTTTATTTAAAAAAAAAATGCCTTTTATATTTATGTTACAGTAACAATGTGTGCATTATTTTATTTATTTTGTTACAGACAGCCTGTAGTCCGTTTATATACACGGTTGCGATATTCCCGTGCAGCTTAGCGAGCGTTCCCATTACATGTATCGTAAACGAAATGCATATCTGCATATTCACGAGGCGTGAACGTGTGCGGCATTTTCCAAATTAAACAATATCGAAATCACAAGCACAATCAGTCCGAAATCAAGCACAGGTCAACAAGTAAAGTATCGGCCTAGTCCAAAATACAGCGAAATTGTAAAAAAGACGTAATAAAGCACGTGTGCAGTTCCGAGCTAGTAGCTAGTCACTAAATTTCTTAAATAAATTAACAAATGGAGGATCGGCGAGAGGAGCGCTCGCCACCTCCGAGCCGTTTGTCTATATGCACTTGAATGAATACCAACGGTCAGTCAATTTCTATGAAATCACGCTGACTTCAAATGTTCACCCAGAAAGTAATCAGTAATCTTTTAGCTTTTTAGAATCGGCATGAAGTGTAGAAATTTTTAAAATAATGGGCAAAACATGTGCAGTACTTTTTTTTGCACAAGCTTCGGTCAAACGCCACACTGAACGTTTGAAGTTAATTTTTTTTAAATAAAATGTCTTATTTTTTAATGTAATGAAAGGAGAGTCCTAAACAAACATTGAGCAATTCAATAGATTTATTAAGTCACAACAGAAAATTAAGCAATAGAAGAATAAATCCTCGGGCGAGATCCATATCCAGCAGGTGAGAAACACAGGCTGATAGTATGTATGGTACCTAATTTACTCCATTCCCTCTGTATCCATTTTATTGTTATGAAAACAGGTAATAAAAATATTACCTTGTTAATAAGTACTTGTATCAGCCTTTAATGTCCCACTGCAGGGTACAGGCCGCCCCTGGTAAATGACTGAGAGGTTTAGGGCGGTAATACACGCGGGCCCACTGCGACTTGGTGAATAATACTCATACCCCAGATTTTTTTTTATTTCTCGAGCATGCGGGTTTCCTCACGATGTTTCCTCCCTCACCAGTGCGGTAATGACATTTTTTTATTTTGAGGATTTGAAGTAACTAGTACTAATAAGGTTGTTTAATTAGTAAACATTTTGTATGTCTTTAGTATAAAAGCCTCTCCCAATAAATAAATAGAATCGAGCATTGGACTCTTACATTATCCTTATCAATATCTTCCAAAGTCTCGAGCACAATGATGTCTCTCATGCCTGGTTGGTCTTCAGGATGTAGGAACGCAGCAAACTCAGTCCTGTTCAGGGAATTGTTTTCATCTGCATCTGAAAGTTAAACACAATGGCATTCAACAGCCTGGATACACGAATACTATTGTTTGACCAATAATATAATCATTATTGTATACTATTTTGATATTTTGTTTTGTATAACTTTACAAAACAAATAAAACATTTTAAAAAGAGAAATCACAAAATGAGGTAATTTATGTTGCAGTGCACCACACTGAAATAGTTTAACAGACAGTCACTAAACACTTCACCAATCCCCAACCGTCAAGTGGCTTAAGTCGCATCCTTCACATTATTACATTTCACTTGACATTACATTAAGCATGGATCATTTCATTCTTAAAGAACTGAATAAAAATCATTACGATATATTTCATTAAATTCTGACAAACGTAAATACATATAACAAAAGACTAAGATGAAGTTTACATTCTGTGACTGACACTTTTATCTCGCTACAAACAAACTAAATAAATCGTCAGAACTACTAAATTATTAAAACAAATGATGCAAAAAAAAGTCTCATAGATGGACTGAAATGCTAATAAACTAAGGAATACTAATAAATATGACTATGCCGTTCATGAATGCTAATGAAATACTAACCAGCATATCTCCACCTTCTACGATCCCTCTTCAGCAAGTTGGAGTATGTGAAACCTTCGCTGTTAGGTGTTTTCAGCTCTTTCTCTGACATCTCATCCATGAATCCATACACATTCTTTTTGTATGTCTGCAATTTCAAAAATAATATGTACTTTCAACAAGTTCAATCAATGAATAATTTGTGACAGTTAACGTTAGTCAATATGGATCTAATAAGCTGCTATTACATTAGTATTTTCTGTTTCAAAAATAATATTAATTTTATGAGGTATGCAAAAAGTATTTATTGAGCAGGTGCATACTTGGATAATGAGAGCACTCTGTGAAGAAAAATGTGATATAAATCTGCTTTTTAAAATTGATTGGCGTTCAGTGACACCACTTCTGAATTTAACCACTTCTTATAAAGATCATTTCTGGACTTGACCATTTCTTGTAAAGATCAGTTCTGAATTTTAACTTCTTGTGAAGACCATTTCTGGATTTTAAATATTTTAGTTCTCCTAAACTTTTAGATTATGGAACTTTTTTAAAAGCATATAGGTATTTACCTCCCAAGGAATACTCTCTTCATTATTAGGATTGTGCTGTCTCCAGTGTCTCTCAACATCTTCATCAATGTATCGTTTCTGTGTGTATCGGATCCAGTCCTTTAGTTCCACTAGAGTCACAAATCCATCACCATCGGAATCTATCTTGTCAACAATTATTCTGGAAATAAATTAAGATAAAATCATAATATCCCATTGTTTTATTAATTATAATGTCATTCTGTTTTTCAAGAGTCACCGGATATGTATAGTTTTGAGTGAAGGAAGTGTGTAGAGCAACAAAGTGCTCCAGCATGTGGCGTTACCTGGAAAGTACTGGCTGAGGCCCGTGTGTAATTGGATGGCGGGAGAAATATCAGTTTGGTGGAACTTCCACCTAGCGAAGCATGAAAAACAAACCACAATAGCTTTGATGACATAAGTAAGAAGTCAGACGCCCTTGCTTGGTCTAGAATAGCATACTGCTAAAGATGACTCTAGCGCCAAAAGTACATCGACAGTACTAAAACTCTCCAAAATACTATATGCCAGCACAACTACAGAAAAACTACAGCCAGAAAAAGTTGGCTACACAAGAACTAATTATCAAAGCACAAAAAAGAAAAACCTGTTCTGAATTGGTTGCAAGAACCATATATAGGAGCCCTATGCAAAGTAAAAAAATATTCAGGAAGCTGAGTAGCTCAAAGTAGCAAAAGAACGAAACCTATAAAAGCACCAATAATCGTGTTTAACAAGATATCGAATAATTATAGATCCTACAGTATCAAACCGAAAATATAGCTGTAGCAGTTTTGAAAACAAATAAATGGGCAATAGAAACAATATATTTCGAGGAACTCCTACAGACGGAATAATGATTTCCTAAAAATCCGAAAAATCCGGATAATCCCAATATGACATGAAAATCTCTAAAAAAATCCGGAGTTTTCAGAGGACACCGGATTTGCAGTCTACACACGGCAGGAGCTCTTGCAAAAGTGAAAACCTACTAAAACTAATCTAAAACCTACCAACTATTTTAAAAATAACCCAGTAGATAAAGCAAAGCTAATAAAATTATCTACTAGTTTATCTGACCCACATAATGTGTGTGGGAGAGATATAGAGATAAAAGATTTGTCTCAAGAAGCAGGAAACTAAAGTAACCATTTAAACACTAACTTATTTATCCACTAGTTTATTCAATTCTCTATCTAAGGCAGGTTGAGGTGCTTACCCCCCTTCGCCCCTTGCATAGGGAAGAATTATTTAAATTATAAGGAAATTGTTTGCTTTGCCTCACTGGATAAAATTCTGGCTACGCCCTTGTGTAAGCTTCTAATGAAATTTCTGATTTAATATAATATTATAACTGCATTGTCAATATTATTATGGATGGATGTTGCAAAAGAATCATTTCTTTATGTGAGAATAAAAGATCATTCTCTTGCATAAAATAAATATGTTATTTATCATACAAAATAGACACATAACTTAGAAATACCAAACCAATCTCAATTTGTAACACTGAATAAACCATGCCAGAAGTTTTGAGGCACAGATCATGAAGTGACCCCATTTGAATATCTGCTTGAATATATAATAGGAATCAGAATAATTATTAACTAATCAAACATTAAAATACCTCAAAATTTTATCTATTTATATTAGGGCCTTACCTATGAAATTGCCCTTTGTTCATAGTGGTGGCCACTTTGAACTTAGCTATGTTGCATTTGGCTTCAAATTCCAAATTCAAATTAATTTCAATTTAAAGCTATAACATTTTTTTCAAAATCAGTTATTCATTTGTTTTTTCGTCAAAGGACTTTTGCTTAGATATACATATATTGTTGCTTGCGACCATGGAAAAGTTAAAAATTTGTGTTATTTTTTAATGAGTACAGATGAAAGACCACAAATGAACACATGGAGCGTTTTTGGTTTGATCATTTTCATTCTGGAAATTTTGACCTCAAGCAGAGTGGATGACCAGACTACTGTCAATAATGAGTACAACTTTCAACTTTCACCCTGTACTAATCTACTTGTGTTTACAATAGCGACCTTCCCAATTGTCCCTGTAATGAGCAAACATAGCTATCACCAGCATTGACATTGAACATGGCTATGATATGCTGGCAATAGCTAATATTCCTCATTATGGGGAACATTGGCAAGTGTCTCTATTGTAAACAACAGTAAATTAGTAAGGTGTGAATGCTCGCTATTACCATGCTAAATGGCACAAACTATCAAACCATAATAATCTGTATAAAATCTGTTTATCTACCACCCTATTAATTTTACACTAGATATTAGATAGTTACATGATGCAATTTTGCCTAATTTGTTATCTAGGAAGGAGCATATTTTATCAAAATCAGTGCAAAGGTTTGAATATGATCAGCCAGTGAATAATAATCTAAGATGTAAAAACGCACCCTAGCCTCCTCTTGCTTTCTTCAGGTGGCAACTGATCAAAAGTCTTTGCCTGATCCTCTCCTAAAAACGCGTCGTGATCAAACTGTTTATTGTGGTGTTCATTCTTGAAATGTTCTGCATCAGAGAGATGGTCCATAAGCCTTTTGGTTTCTTCATTTGTTGGAACACCGGCAAAAGCAGCTGATATAGCTAAAGCCACAAACAGCGTAGTTAGCATTTTACCTGAAACATTAGAAAAGACTTACTTCGACCGCGCCAATACGCATAGTTATAACAAATCGACTCCCACAGGAATTCTAATAGATACTTGTTATAATTTATACCTTCGTAATAAACTTTTAAACTTATTTGTGGAACAAATGAAACTACTTTTCAGTTACAATTTTCAGGACCTGTTGTAAATCGCCACGTCAACGCAGTACACGTAGACTTCCTGGATCCCAAATTGATAACGACCGGGCGTCCAATCTGGTAGTTTTGTTTAAAATATCGGGAGAAGAAATATGTGAATCAAAACGTCAGATAGAATGGGTTATTTTTTTATATATAATTTATTTAGACACTGGCGTACCTATTGGTTCACACACAGTAAAATAATAAAACGGAATTATTTCTATTAAGTCAACGTCCAGTTCCGTCGAAGTAGGAGTCGCTCAGTGAAGTGTTACTACATTTGACGCACGATTTTTTACTGTGTACTTTCATTACATTTAAATAGAAAACCAAAATTTAATAAAACATCGAGCCCTTTAAACTTTTATTTTGCTAAATTTATTACATTTTAATTAATTTTATAATTAGACATTAAAATATTATTGAATAATTATTAAAAAAAAGCCATTAAAATCTTAGATAGACCAGTGGACGGACGAGCAAGCGGTCCCACGTGATGGTAAGTGTTACAGCCGCCCATGGACACCTGCAACACCAGGGGGTATGCGGGTGCGCCGCCGACCTTGCAAAATCCTATTCACAGCTCTCTTAAAGAACCCCTTAACGTAGCTTATTTAATTATACCATAAACATTATGCACTTTTTAGGCAATTTGAAGTTTAATAATACTGTCACCAATAAAGCACAGACTTTTTAACTCGCGTTTTGTACACATTTTATACTCTAAATCAGGTCTGAACGCGTTTAATAAAGGTATTTATTTACCTTTTATTCCTACTCGACGTTTCGGAACGGTTTACATTAGCCGTGGTCACGAGTTGACTGAAGAGGCGGATAATTCAAGATGGAAGCTGCGAGCAGTTTTATCAACTACCCACATTTGATCTTCACGATCGGAAAGGCTGCGACACATTATATACAAATACTAAATTGTAAATTGTTACTTATGTAATTGTTACTTCGACGGTAAATTTAAATTTAAGTTTAAATTTGTTAATTACTGGATTCCATTAAGCAGTCTTAATGGAGTATAATCTCAATACTGTTCCAGTTTTCTCCGTCACTCCTTTCAGGAATGGCATAAATCACAAATCCCACAATACAGAATATTTACAATAATAAAACAATAATAACTTTGCTTTTCGGGTTCCCGCCATTAAGTTCTCGCACATCACAAATACTAGAACTGAACTTAAAATTGTATGTAGAATATTCAAAATACAATATCAAGTTTTTTGATCATGAAACCAGTTGCACAACAAATAATTTACGCGACAATTGCTTCTGCAAAGAATATCTAATACATATTCTTATTTATTAAATTAATAATTGTTTTTGAATGCGAACATGCAACCGTCTATATTATATGCTCTGTGTAACATTATTTTGTGACTAAAAGATCCCAATATCCAGGCTTAAACTGTTTAATAAAAATATTGTGTAGTATTTGTATTTTAGGTACTTTTTAATAGTCAACGCATTCAGTAACACTACGATAGAAATACAAGTATTTTTTATTATTTTTGCTGTTTATATAGAAATATAAACATACTTTATTATAAAACATTATTCAACAAAAGTTTAATTTTTCATTACATATTATCTCTTCTTCAAATATTTCTTGTGGTGGGCTAAGCATAAAAGACCTTTTTACTTCGTTTTTTATCAACCTGTCAAGTTATGTCTATTTTGCCTATTTCATAAAAGAATTTTCAACTATGCTATTCGAAATTAGCGAAGACTAATCATAAAAAACCCTTCTGACTCGAATAACCGCGTATTTTGAGTATAAGTTTTTAAAAAACGGATTGCAAATGTCAATATGTCAGGATCTCGGCCTTAACTTCCAACAGAGAATGGTGAGAGTGATGCATATTAATTTTTATGTTCTTCGCTAATTATAGTCAATGAGTGCATACCAGTTTTAGAATCTTTAATAAGACAGTGTAGTGAAACATGCAGCGTCACGTGGAGAAGTTTCTTAAGATATTGGTATGAACTAATTTCAATTATCGATATCGGCATTTTTGTGGTGTTACATAGTAAAGGCAACTGAGTAATGATTTTTAAAACCAATTTGTGTTTCAGGGCGCAAATATATCACAACTAGAAAGAGATATAGGGTCAGAGCAATTCCCTCCTAATGAACATTATTTTGGTTTAGTGAATGTAAGTATAACCTTTATATAAGTACTTTTCTTTTTTTATAGCATTTTGCGTCACAGAAGAATACTAGTAGTGCAGTTTCTACATAAAATAATTGTATAATATATGAGTGTGGTAAACACTATCATAATTAGAGAAAAATAGCAATTTCTCATTGCATCAACCTATTGACTAAACAGACTTGTAAACTGCCTGAACTTGTCCTTCTTAAATTTATTCAAAAGTTAGTTTTCAAATATCTACTTCATAAAGATAATACCACTAATTATATAATGCCATTGACCATTTCTGAACATGACCATGAGAACATAAATGGAGTGGTCACAACATAACCTAATAAACTCTCTTAGTGTAAAAGTTTATACACACTATCAGAGTTCATTATGTTATGTTGTGACACAAACTGACGGGTTTAATTAATCATCATCAAATAGATGTTTAATTATTCATCATCTCTTTGTGTTTGTTCAGAATATGAAGATGGATAACCAGCATAATTTAATTAGTAATACTCAGCATTTCAGACAAATGCATCAATTCTAAAGAAACTAAAGATAACTACTATACTATCTACCACCTGCTTCCAGAGAATCCTTGAGTACTTAAAGTAAAGAGACCCCGAGGATGTAGCCTGATGCATTGGTCTGATCAGATCTGCACCACTCTCAACACCAACATCCATGATGCATTAAGTACCTCCAAGGACCGTAACACATGGCACAATATTGTTTGTGAAATGTATTCCATAGTTGTGATCTCAACCCTCAGTAATGAGGATAATGATGCAAGGGGGCCTAAAAATAGTATTTTGTGTTCCCAATTAGCACAGGGACATTGGAGCTGATACAACCATGTCCTATACAAAAATATAAAGTCTGTTGAAACTGTTTTAATATCCATACATGTTTAAGTTAACTGTATGTTCCTTATTTTACAGTTCGGCAATACATGCTACAGTAATTCAGTTTTACAAGCATTATACTTCTGTCGGCCATTCAGAGAAAAAGTTTTAGAATATAAGGCCAAGAACAAAAGGACCAAGGAGACTCTGTTAACATGCCTCGCAGATTTATTTTATAGTATTGCTACTCAGAAGAAGAAAGTCGGCTCTATAGCACCTAAAAAGTTTATTGCTAGATTAAGGAAAGAAAAAGGTATTAAAATTCAGACCTTAAGGTCTTTCTAAAAAAATTGCTATGGTAAAATATCTTAACATTAACCCAGAATTTCAAATAATAGTATTGTGAAGCTCCAAATTGTACAAAATCCCCTACTTGCTTTTTTATCATTGTCACATATTATCATACAAGCATACAAACTTAATAAGCATTAAGATCAAGCATCAAAATGTGTGAATATTGCTTTTTGACTATCTAAATCATTAGCATGAGTTTATCTTATCTTATAAGAATAAAAAAGGATAAGAATTTCACGCATTTTGGAAAGCAACCTTTATGATTGCTCTAATTGGTGACACTGCTTTTACACTACACATTGTTATTATTGTGCATATAGTCTAATCCAGATATTCAGAATTATGTTTTGTAGACTGGATGTTATTTGTTATATCAATGGGTGCTAAGTAAAATATTGAAAGTACCAATTGGTTACTTTCACAGGAGAGTTATGTTTTATACTCATTGACATTATTTTTCAATCTCAGATGTTACTTTTCATTTACAACATCATTTGTCAAACATCTTAGCTAAAAACGAAATTTATTTAAAAAATTTATATATTATAATATCTGTATACAGTAATGGTATTTAATTATGGTTGGATGAGAAAAGCTGAAGGTGCTGTTTGATGGTGAGCCTTGGGAGAGGCGAACATCCATGGGCTGATGGTTTGGTATTTAATTGATTTATGCAAGAATATACAGACAACATTTTTGATACTTAGTGGCCACCAATATGTATAACCTGTTAAATTTTGACCAAGTTCATAAGATTACTTTGTAAATACTAATTTTGTAACTACTACAAGTTCAGGTCTTCGGTTTTGCACTGCCTTCCTTCATTTCGGATTTAATAATAGTAAAATATTGCTATGGACCTAAATTTGTGGCCTGGAAAAGTTAAATAAAGATAGGATTGCACTGCCATTGCTGAGTATACTTTTCATAATTATTGTTTATTTATTGTGAGTATTTCACTAGTCTCAATTTCTAGGGGCACTAAACCAACAATAATGTCCATTTTCTCAGATAATGCCACAATTATTTATTATTGTGTAATATTGTGTTCATTTACAGAGGAGTTTGATAATTATATGCAACAAGATGCCCACGAGTTTCTGAATTTCCTCATCAATCACATCAATGAGATTATCTTAGGTAAGGTCACTTGCATATTATTATTAGTACTTTTAATGTACTGACAACAAACATCCCTATTAGCCTGGCAACCTTATAGCAAAAGACATCAAATAAATCAATCATATTAATTGGTGTTAGCATCCACAGTTAACTTTACAATCATAGATTCAGAATTATTTATTGTATATTGTAATTACAATTGATGAAAATCTTTCTGCTAAGACAACTTTGAATTTACCCTCATGGGGTACACAATGGCACTTGGTCATATATTTGCATTCACAATAATTAAACAAACAAGATAATGATACAATACACAATTACATCTACATAGATAACATTGTAGCAAACACAAATGATTATTTGAATGTCAAATTATTCAATAATTCTAAGTACTCATTATTTTTGTTTTTCATTTTAACAAGTTGAAAAAAGATCTGTATTTAAAAAATAGTTTAGTAATAATTTGTTAACATTTACCATGTAAAAAAAATACCTTACTAAAAGTACCAATATCTCCAAAACTGTTGGGAGTTACCTCATAGTTCCACAGGCATTTTTATAGCTTATCATCTTGTGGATAACTCCTTTTAGTTTTATCGTTGATTTTTTAGGCATGATTTCTTAAGTATGAATATACATTTGGAAAACTTCGAATGATACAGTAATGTTAATGCAATAACGAAAAATGTGTTTCTTAGC
Organism: Sesia bembeciformis; assembly: GCA_943735995.1. NCBI lineage: Eukaryota > Metazoa > Arthropoda > Insecta > Lepidoptera > Sesiidae > Sesia > Sesia bembeciformis. The sequence continues at coordinate 9,950,710 of OX031029.1, read as the reverse complement.
TCTATGTGTTCTTCAAAAAACAAAGTACATACAGATTACAAAGTACTTGATAACGACTGTATGTATATGAGGGGAGGTCTAAAAGTTTTCGGCCTGACAAAGAAAAAGAACACTAGTTCATGAGACTATTTTTATTTTTCAATATAGTCTGCCTCTATTTGAACACACTTTTCGGATCGTTTAATTAGCATTTCTATCTCAGTATAAAAATATAGTAATCGCTTTAGAGCCAAGTCAGGACTATAGGGTTATTCAAAGCCACACTGAAACAGCGGCTTTCGCAACTGTGGCGGCGTGCATTGTTATGGAGAAGCCGCACACCTTTGCTTAGTTTTCCACAACGTTTCGCTTGATTGCTTCTCGTAATTGCTGTATAAGGTTAGCATAATATCTTCCAGTCACCATAGAATTGCGTTCTTTTGTCTATAAGTAATATTCCTTGACAATTCCAGAATATCATAAGCCATAATCTTTTTGGTGGACTGAGTCACCTTTGCCTTTCTAGGTGGTGCTTCACCAGAACGACGGCACTCCATCGTCTCGCTTTTGGAATAGGGATCATAGTAAAGAACCATAGTTTCATCCCCAGTAACAGTTGACTCCAGAAAATTGTTTCCGCTTCTCTGAAAGGCTTTCAAAAGTTCCTTAGAGCACGCTACTCGTTCACTTCGCTGCACACTTGGTTTTGGCACCTACTTCACACTAACTTTATTCATAAAAAGATGTTCATGAAGAATCCTATGGACTGTAGTTTTTGAAAGCTCTGTCCTTGCCGCTATTTCTTTCATCTTTAGCCGTCGGTCGCTCAGAACTTCTTCCACTAATTTAATGTTGTTTGGATTAAGTGCCTCAATGGATCGACCGGAGCGAGGTTCGTCGTCGATGGACTCTCATCCTAAACGAAATTGCTTACACCACTCTGTGATGGTGGACAATGATGGAGAAAAATCCCCGTACACATTATCCAACCTTTCTTTGATATTGGTCAGGCTGACACCTTCCTTTGTAAGGAACTTAATCATGGAACAATATTCTAATTTAAACATTTGAAAATTTTTGCGTCTTCCTGTTGTTCTAAAAGACGAGGAACTAGGTTTGAACTCCTAAAATTATACACAAATTAGCAGGATAAATGACAACGTCAAAACAACATGTATTTCGTTTCAGCTGAACGTAATCAAAGCACTTTAAAAGTTCAAAAGAATCCGTCAGGTGAGAATGTGACGTGTAATGGCACATTGCCTCAGAGCACAGAACCAACGTGGGTGCACGAAATATTCCAAGGCACTCTGACCAGTGAAACAAGATGCCTCAATTGTGAAACAGTTAGCAGTAAAGATGAACATTTTTTTGACTTGCAGGTAAGCAGTTTTTTTATTTAAAAAAATTGAATGTTTGTAAATCTATACATATAATAAAATCGTAACAGAGGCGTGTCTGTACTACCCGTGCTTAGTCTGCATAGTAACATGAAACTTCAACCTGCAAAATCACTCGCATCACGCAAAATCTACTGGGCGGATTTTAATGAAACGTTGTTATAGCTCATATTAATATTCAAGTTGCTTTTTATTCAAGTCGATAATAGAGTTCCCACGGGAATTACTAAAGTTCAAGCGACCGAAGTCAGGGGCACCACTAGTACAGCGATGAAAATCTCAACAAAATCGATCCAGTAAAACACGAAATTAGCGTGAACAAACAGATAGACATTGTCCCTTGTATGTATTAAACGCAAGAGAGAATTGGTACAGTTATTAAACATTTCAGGTTGATGTCGGCCAAAACACAAGTATTACCCACTGTTTAAAATGCTTCAGTGACACAGAAACCCTTTGCAACGATAACAAATTCAAATGCGACAACTGCAGCAGCTATCAGGAAGCTCAGAAACGCATGCGCGTCAAGAAATTGCCCCTAATATTGGCGCTACATTTGAAACGATTTAAGTATATGGAACAGTACAATCGGCATATCAAAGTGTCGCATAGAGTCGTTTTCCCACTGGAGTTGAGGCTGTTTAACACGGTAAGTACATTTTTTATAAATTAGGATGCATGTGAAATGCATGAAAGTTTCGCATAACTAGTATTTCCACTATATATTATATTATTATAGTTAGTAGAATAGTATTTACACTGGAGTTAGGGTTGTTTAACTCCGTAACTATTTAGATCTTTTATAAATTAGGATGCGGGCCTAATTTTCAAACTGGTTTCTACTTTCGGTTTCGATATTTCCCTCTAAATTCAATTCAATAAAACCATTATTTAACCGATTTGTCAACTAATAGTTCGCAAATTCTTACCATTCATTTACGGTTTTATATCGGCTTAGAATTCAAAAAGCGTCAACACCATAATTTTTGTTTTTTTTGTAGAAACAGGCGGCAGACGAGCATACAGTCCACCTGATAGAAAGTGGATACTGTCGCGGATGTGTATCCGCGATACATGCCAACATCAGTCTAGAATGACAAACGTCGGCACACGCCCTAATGCGCTGCCTACCTTTTCAGATTAAGAAATGTATTGGGAGAAAGGGTTGGGAAAATGGGGAGGAATAGGATGGGATGGGAATGGGCTCTGGCATATCTCAATCACTACTAAAACAAGTATGTACATTGGGGAAGTAGATTGGTCAAATCAGTATCCAATAATTCCAAAATTACGACAATGTAGCAAAAATTTAACGCCAATATATACAAACGATAGAACTCGCCAAGTTCTACAATTGTCCAAATATTTTTTAAACATGCTGGGAATCCGTAAACTCCCTCCCGTCTACATCGTGATGCATCGAAAAAATAGGTGGCATTCTACAATGATTCCGTGAGATAGCGTTGTCACTGAATGCAATTACATGTTTAAACATGTAATAAAAGCGCCACTGTAGTAATAATAGGTAGTCGGAAATGTTCGCGGCCTTTTTGAACGTATTACTTTAGCGCGCTATATTTCTGGCAACACTGATTACTGGCGGGAAAATGATATACCGCTTGAGACTTTTTTGTAATGGCTGCAAATTGAAATTACAAGTTAAAAGTTTTATCTTTCATATTTTTTAACAATTTGAAAATGGAAGTAAATAAGGATAAAATTAGATATGATTTACAATTTATTTTCGACAAAGCTATGAATGCTTCTAGTGCTCGAAAAGAGATTTATGGTGTTTACGGAAAAGATGCTTTATCTAAAACTACTGCAATAACATGATTCAGCAGATTCAGGTCTGGTAATTTTGATGTGAATGATGTTCCTCGCTGTGGTCATCCTATTAAGGTATACGGAGATAATATCGTTGAAAAAATGATCGACACATAAGCAGTCATCAAATTGCGGAAGAGCTTAGCATTCACCACAACAGTTTTGGATCACCTGCATAAACTGAATTTTGTAAAAAGCTAGATGTTTGTGCTGCATGATTTAAATGACAGAAACTTGGTGAATAGAATTTCCACATGCGAGATGTTGCTAAAACAAAATGAAATCAATCCATTTCTGAAGAGATTGGTAACAAGCGATGAGAAGTGGATCACCTACCTACCTACAGTAACAATGTTCGAAAACGATCTTAGTCTAAGTGAGGTGAGCAATCACAAATAGTCCCAAAGCCAGGCCTCACGCTGAACAAAGTCATGTTATGGGACTGGAAAGGCATTGTGTATTACGAGCTTTTGCCACATGACCAAACGATTAATTATTATGATGTCTACTGTCATCAGTTAGTAAAATTTAAACAAGCACTTGAAGAAAACCGCCCAGTATTAATGAATAGAAAAGGTGTAGTTTTCCATCACGACAATGCTCGACCGCATACAACTTTGATGACTAAACAAAAATTGATGGACCTTGGCTGGGAAGATTTAATGCATCCTCCATACAGTCCAGACAACCAATTTAGAATTTTTCTCTGTCTGAACGCGTATTTCCAAAAGCTACTGGACGAATTTATTGAAACTTCGTATAGTTTTAGCTTGTGTCGGGTTAACATTTACGGTACTTTTTAACCAGATCCTTTATAGAGTTCCAATAGGAACCACTAAAGTTAACGCGAACGAAGTCGCTGGCACCGCTATTGTGTTAATATGTGTTATGGTTTCAGTCTGACGACGCGGTGAACCCGGACCGGCTGTACGACTTGGTCGCGGTGGTGGTGCACTGCGGCTCGGGCCCCAACCGGGGACACTACATAAGCATTGTCAAGAGCCACGGGTTCTGGCTGCTCTTCGACGATGATATGGTCGATGTAAGTGTATACAGGGTGTCCCAAAAGTCAACGTCATCTCCTTGGAGGGTTGATAGACCAGCTCATAACTGACCTAAATAACAAAATATGACTTAGTATTTCGAGACAATGGTACTTCTATGAATTTCGAAAAAATCGACAGCTTACATTAGTTTCTTGTGTGCCACAGCTACAAAATTGGATATTGTAAGATTATAATTTATTTTACACAGCCCTGAATAACACCGCTATTGATCACAGTCCAAAATAAAACTAATAAAGCACAACACCCAAACCCAAACAAACACCGGTCTTTAAACAAATTTATAGTCCAACCGGAAATCCCTTTTGCACAGCAGGCAGGGGCACTACCAACTGGGCTTATTGGTCCTCTAATATAATCATTTAAGTCATAACTTATAGACTTATAAGTCATAAGTCATGTGCTGATGGGACATTCTTGCGAATGAGACTATTTATTTCCACTTTTTTAGTTTGTGTAGTTCCAAGTTAAAAATCCTAACAACTAAAAATCTGTGATGTAAACTACAATAAAAAAGAAGAAAAATCTTGTACATCATGGAAAATGTCACTTCAACCGTGATTCATATTGGGCTCCACTGAAAATCAGCGTCGTAGCCTTCTGCTGCGACATATGCTGAGTGTACCTTTTGACATCACACTGCAATGCTGATACATTAATTTTTATTGCAAAAAATATTTGTTTATACAATATCTAAATCATATATTTTGTGTAATGTTATAGTGCTGTACTTGTTGTTTCCTACCCACAGACCGACTGCAAGGCTCAACCTACCAAACACTGAAATATAAGAATAATGCATAAAATTGAATTACGCGAAGCATAATAAATTACATGAACAATTTCCTTTTTCAAGACAAATAGATGTACACTACGAGAGAATATGAAAGAGCCATCGTGCATCATCATCTACTTTCGTTTCGTAATCTCTTTTTCCCACTTACATGAATCGTAGTTAGTCTACTTTGAAAAGGAGGACAGTATACGAGTAGCTCGCGTTCAATTCGAATAGTTATACAGAGCAGTTATGTAATAAACAAACAGTTATGGCATCTAATTTAAGAGGGAAAATTATTCATTCGCAATTATTTTATAAAGTATAATTTTATTTTTTGTCTTGAGGCTAATAAGTTGAAAATTAGTGACAGTGGGACACCCACGGGAAGAGATGGGATAGTGTTATTCTAAAGCCCGCCAACACCACACATTCAACACATTATTAGTGCATCATAAACTTATATCATTATTGTTATGTTAATACCTTGTAACAGAAGACTACCTTGAAATGTCCCACTTTATCTTATTTCCCTAATGTACGTATGGTAGTGAGTGAGATGTGCCAGAGCCCATTCCCATCCTATCCCTCCCCATTTTCTCAACCCTTTCTCCAAAGGTAGGCAGTGCATCTGGGGCTTGCCAACGTTTCCCATTTTGGACTAATGTTGGCATGTATCGCGGATGTTTATGGGCGACAGTATCCACTGACTGGTGGACTGATGGTACTGACTCGTCTCCCGCATTCGTCCATAAAAAAAAATATATGTAATAGTCGTACAGGATTACTGTTCGTTTACAAGTGCTAGTTGGTGTTACAAGTTTCACCATCACTGTTCTCTTGGAAGCCATTTTGTTCAGTCCGTTTTTAAAACTGTTTATTAGTCTGTGATTCAAGGATGATTTCTTGTCTTAACTTATTCCATATGCCCACAACCCTGATACTAATATTTTATTTTCACTTTTGTCAGAAAATCGACGCCTCTGCTATAGAAGACTTCTACGGCCTAACTTCCGACATACAAAAGTCTTCAGAAACAGGATATATACTATTTTATCAATCTAGGGACGCTAGTTGTTAAGTTTCTATAATTAAATAAAATAATTTATTATTATTTAACAGATAGCTGCTATGCTAAATTTGTTAGAATATGCCACATTTGTTGAAGTTGGCGGCATAATAATATTGAGAAATTGTTTTATCCAATAATTCATTTATTCAACATTCAGTTTTCCATTGTAAATAATTTTATTACATTTAAAAATAAAACGATCTATCTCTTGACATTTTTATTTTATTCACCCCCAAACTTCAGTACACTGACCTGAATATTGAAAATAAATTAAAAGTAAAGTAACAAACATGTTATTTCTGTTTATAACTGTATTCTGTCCTTTTAAGAATCTGTCCACAATGATCCACATTTAGTATTAACATGTTGTATCCAGTACAGTGGGGCAGCATTGTAGGTTTAATCACTAAATCTGCATATTTGTGAGATGATCAAATTATACAATACAGGGTAAAATCTAGGAATAAAGTAAAGAACAAAATAGTTGTTAAAAATAGTTGTTTATTCCTGTTTAGGCTATGAATTCATAGGGGATGGGAGCCAGCAACACTGGTTTTTCTGCACCACTGACAATGTGTGCAGACTTGGGAGGCTCAGGCTGTCTCTTTAGTTTAATCACTTTACCGGCAGCCTTGGCTTCCTTAAGCAGCCTCTCGTTTTCCTTCACACGCTTCAGGAAGTCCTCTCTGCATTTTGAGTGCTTCACATGCTCAATACGGATGTTGATGCGTTTAGGGAGGATCCTTCCACGCACCCTCTTATTTACAATAACACCCAAAGCATGGGCTGTGACATTATATACGCGACCTGTTTTGCCATGATACACCTTATGTGGCATACCCTTCTGGACTGCACCATTGCCCTGTAAAAATTAGAGAAAATATAATTAAATATTCATATAAGAATACTATTTAGTCTTAAGCAGAATAAATTAAAATAGTTTCTTACAACAAAGGATGAAATATGAATAATTTAATCTAGAATCACATTTTTGAGTTTAAATCCTAGTATGTAACCAATAAGTTCTATTGAAGTAAGAATTTATCCCTAGCTCCTTAGGTGAAGGAAAACATTGCAAGAAAGCCTGCATTCCCAAGAATTAAAAAAAATCTGAGGCGTGTAAATAAACGCCAAACCAGATTGGTTACGGCCCGATAACCCCTTGTTTTGCATAAAAAGATATATGCCCACCAATGGGATATTATAAGCTGATATTAATAAGACTGATAATAGATTTTGCATAACAAACTGAAATCAATATTCGAAATGAAACAAACTTAGAGTAACGTTAGTAGTATTTATGTAGTTCAGTAACAACCAAGTTTAATACGTACCCTAATGTCAACGATGTCTCCAACTTTGTATACTTTCATATATGTAGATAGCGGAATAGTTCCATGTGTGCGGAACCTGCGAGCGAACAAGTCTCTCGTACCACGACGGTAACCTTTGGAGTTCGTCATCTTGAGGCCTGAAATCAAACCAATAGGGCTTTACTCTTCCACACGTGGATGTTATATTGCACCTCAATTCAATGCATCCAAAAACAATCATCAAAGCGATACTTTTAATAAATAACTAAATTGGGCAATAAACGCGTTCTAAGAGCGTATGAAACGGAATACCTTGGATTTAGATATTTACTTTTTCGATTATTTTAAGCGATATTCAACTACGTGTAGAGTGGTTGACGAATAAAGAAAGAGGTTATTTTATGGTTCCTATAGGAAACATTTTTTTTTTAAATATGTCTGATAGATACCAATTTTTTAAGCCATATTGTTATATAATTTATTACCACTTCAATATTTTTGAAAATTACTATTTTCGTCTAACTATTTTAATTATATTTTTTGAAAGTTTATAAGTTTAATCTGTATTGGGCCATTAACACTAGCACCATATTATTTGTTAAATAAGCTATATAAAAGGCTGTAGATTAGATAAATAAAAAAAAGTATGAATCTCTAAAACTATTAAAATATAATTTTAGAGATTCATACTTTATTTATTCAAGTACTTTATTTAACGAATCCTCGTTGCGTCATCTAAACCAAAAAAAACATAAAGTTTAACTTAGTCCATCCATGAAAAAGCGTCACTTAAATTTACCATACCATAGTTCGTCTCCGTCGTGTTGAAGGTTGTAATGCTGCACTCATGTTTTCTAATTGTCTTTGGTCCATTCTATATTTGAGAGTGGTGTCACATATTTTGTTTTATTATTTTTCTCCTAGTATAAATAAATGTAGTCCTTATTTATATTGAATGTTTTATTAGCTAATGCTGCAGTTTCCTCTATCAGTGGTAGCAGAGCGTGGTTGCTGCAAATGGAAGAGCTAAAATAAAACATAAAAGGATTAAGTAAGAAAACAAAATGATCTCAAGTTTTCGAAGCATAGAACCGTTGACAAAATCGAACTATGATACCTGGTGCCTACAAGCTCAGGCGATTCTCATCAAAAGCGATTTATGGGAGATCGCTAGCGGTGAAAGAAAGTTAGCGGCGACTGCGAGTGCTGAAGAGAAACGTGTTTTCGTGAAGGAAGACTTAAAGGCAAGGTCAGAGCTTCTTCTACTCATATCCCCAAAAGAACTTAAACAGATTAAGGGCTGCAACACGTCGAAAGATGTGTGGGATAAATTGAAGTCAATTCACCAAAGTACAGGGCCAGCAAGAAAGGCTACACTTTTGAAGCAACTGGTTTTGAAAAAAATGTCCCCTCTGGAAGATGTCAGAGATCACCTCAATAATATCATGGATGTCGTAGGTAAACTTGAGGATATGGATGTCAAAATTCATCCGGAACTGTTAAGTATAATGATGTTGTACAGTCTACCTACAAACTTTGACAGCTTTAGAACAGCTATTGAGTCGAGAGATGTCCTGCCAAATCCCGATAATCTGAAAGTTAAAATAATAGAAGAAAATGAAGCACGGAGGCACAGCGAACCTCAAACTTCAGAGGCATTTTGTGTAAAACAAAAGAAAAAAGGATTATTGTGCAAAAATTGTAATAAGAAAGGGCACTCAACAGAGGCTTGTTGGTCAAAGAAAAGACAAAATAGCCATGTAAACAAAAGCCAAGAAAAGATTTCTAATATTTGTCTGACATTGGATAACACGAAAACCAAAGATGGTTTGTGGTGTCTAGATAGTGGCTGCACGTCACACATGACTGGTAAAATAGAAATGCTCTCTGACTTAATCCCTGCGACAGACATATTAAGATTGGCTTCAGAGAAGCACACTACCGAAGTTAAAGGTAAAGGAAATGTTGTAGTCAACACCGATAATGGTAAATGTAATATAAATGACACACTTTACGTACCTGATTTATCGAATAGTTTGTTGTCAGTAAGCAAAATAACAGATAACGGCTACAAAGTTCTATTTGAAAAGGAACAAGCCAGTATCATGGAAAATGGAATTGTTATTCTAAAAGCTACAAGGAAAAATGGATTATATTACCTTGAATTTGAAGACCCGGAGGAAACAGCAAATTTCACGTCTGGAGCTGAAAGCGACATGATGAAATGGCATAAAAAGTTAGGTCATGTAAATGAAAAGGACCTGAAATTAATGGTTAGAAATAAAATGATGCGAGGACTTTATTTTAAGGAAAAAAGGTTAGATACGTGTGAAACCTGCATAAAGGGAAAAATGACAAGTCTACCATTCCAAAGCCATGATGAAATAGTCTCCACTGAGCCATTACAAATAATTCACAGCGATGTATGCGGTCCCTTTGAGAATGAATCTCTGGCGGGATCGAAATATTTTGTCACATTCATAGATGATTATACAAGATACTGCTGTATTTACTTCATAAAAAAGAAGATTGAAGTAATAGAAAAGTTCAAGGAATATAAAAACAACGTTGAACTTTTCCACAAGAAAAGAATTCAAAATCTCCAATCTGACAACGGAGGAGAATACAGGTCAAAAGACTTTGATAATCTACTTAAAGAAAATGGGATAAGTAGAAGACTAACTGCACCCTACACCCCACAGCAGAACGGTATCAGTGAAAGAAAAAATCGATCACTTTTGGATAAAGCAAGATGTTTGATGCTAGATTCCAATATCCCTCCAAATTTATGGGCAGAGGCATTGCACACTGCAAACTATCTCATAAATAGAAGCCCAGCAAGAGCTCTTAAAGGAAATTTACCCTATGAGAAGTGGACGACAAGAATACCATCAGCAAATCACTTACATGTATTCGGAAATAGAGCGTTTGTATTAAATAAAAATCGAAGAGGGAAATTAACTGCCAAAGCTATTATAGGTGTATTCATGGGGTATGCGAAAAACGCAAAAGGCTTCAGAATATACATACCGGAAAAGAATGACGTTATTATCAGCAGAGATGTTAGAGTAATTGAAAAGATGCACTATAACAACATTCCTGCTGTGGAATACAGAGACTTCCAACCGGAACAGGTGGAACATGAAACAGAAGAAAGAGAAATAGAAAAAATAGATAATACCTTACCTTTTCAGGAACCAACTTCTACTTCTGACTTGTTTTACCAGCCTGATCAAAATCCAATTACATCGCCCAACTCAAGTGGAAGACCACAAAGAGATGTGAGGCGACCAGCATGGACTAAAGACTATGAGCTAAGTAGTTCGGTAAATATGTTTGTGTCTGAAAATTATAATGATTGTTCTTTACTTACCTTTAAAGAAACTGTGTCAGGCATGGATAAAGAAAATTGGGAGAAGGCTATAAAATCTGAAAAGGAATCCCTAGAGAAAAATAAAACCTGGGTACTAGTTGACAAGGTAAAAGCTAAAGGACACAAAGTTTTGTCTAACAAATGGGTATTTAAAGTGAAAGATGACGGAACGTACAAAGCAAGATTAGTCGTACGTGGCTGCGAGCAGAAAGGCAACCTGGATTTTGAAGAAATATATAGCCCAGTCGTAAGTCAAATTGCTCTTAAAACCTTATTAGCGATTGCCGCATCTAAAAATTATCACTTCGTGACTTTCGACGTCAAGACCGCTTTCTTGTACGGTGAACTGACAGATGAAATTTATATGAAAGCACCCGATGGCTACGATGTTCCCGGAAAAGTATGCCGACTGCAAAAGTCGTTATACGGCTTAAAACAAGCTCCATTTACATGGAATAAAATTTTTACCCGAGCCATGTTAGATTTAGGTTTCAAGACAATTAAGACCGACAGATGCGTTTTCATAAATGAAGATAAGTCTATCATAATTGGATTATTTGTCGATGACGGATTAGTCATAGGAAAAGACAAGAAGAGGATCGAAGATATCTTGTCAAAACTTGAAACCAAATTTGAGATGAAAAGAAATGAAAACCCGAGCACGTATGTAGGTATGGAAATAAATAACTCTAGAGAAGGTATTAAATTAACCCAAAAGAACTACATAAATGAGGTGCTAGAAAAGTATAATATGAAAGGCGCTAAACCTTGTGAGACACCTGGAAGTAACGATGCAAAGTCGACACAGGAAACTCCCCAAGAGAAGGACTACCCCTATAGGGAGGCAGTGGGAAGTTTACTGTATCTGTCCACAAGAACTAGACCAGACATCGCACAAGCTGTAAATCAAGTCAGCAGAAAGATCGAAAATCCCACTAAAGAAGATGTCACGAAAGTGAAGAAAAAAATGAAATATTTAAATGGGACTAAAGATAAGGGCATATTGTTCAAACGAAACAGCTCGATAGAGCATATTGATGCTTACAGTGATTCGGACTATGCTGGAGATCCACTAACAAGACGGAGCACATCTGGTTCTGTTCTTATGATGGCTAATGGACCAATATCATGGGCATCCAAAAGACAGCCTATAGTGGCTCTATCCTCAACTGAAGCCGAGTATATAGCGGCAGCAGAATGCTGTAAAGAAGCATTGTTTTTAAAATCCCTGTTAAAGGAAATAACTGATTCAGAAGTAAAAATAAATTTATATGTTGATAACCAAAGTTCAATTCAACTTATAAAATCTGGCTCCTTTAACAAGCGATCGAAGCATATTGATGTGCGATACCACTTTATTCACGAAAACTTCGTGACAGGACTGCTCAATGTTAGCTACTGTCCGACAGAGATTCAGTTAGCTGATATAATGACAAAGCCACTGTCTAAAGTGAAGTTTGCAAAACATTGTGCATCGTTGATGTGTGGATAGCGACATGTTTCAGACACATGAGTACACATCAGGAAAAGGTGTTGAAGGTTGTAATGCTGCACTCATGTTTTCTAATTGTCTTTGGTCCATTCTATATTTGAGAGTGGTGTCACATATAGACTGAGAAACTTATTGTAACGTCACATTCCCGCCAATCGCGATACGCCAACCAACGCCAAGGCAGCGAGCGATGCCCCACTCCACTCTCACGCTAGACTCCAACTAGCCACCACTGGGGTCGCCCTAGCCAAAGCTATTTATACATATAAGCACATGCCAGCACATTTCGAGGGTATTACTTCCCCGATAGGAATGACCCTCCCCGTTGCCGTCGTCGTTCTCGACAGGTCTTAGACGACCCCTACGACCCAATTACTGCTGCCAATGAGGTTCTTACAATAGACTAACAGACTACACATATACACCGTCCCTGCTGGCGGAGACACCAACACAGCCGGTGTGTATAAACATACCGGCTGTGCACGTGCATCAGCGCCGGCTCTAGCTCATGTAGCGCCCGGGTGCAGGGCGCCCTCTAGTAGGCGTTTTGAACTCTTTGGAGGTGTCGCGAGCGGCGCTCGGCGCCCCTTAAGACCCTGCGCCCGTGTGCACCGCACCCCCTGCACCATAGGTAAAGCCGGCACTGAATTCAGCGCTCGACAGGCGCCCCCGGGTGCGGGGCGCCCGGGGTGCACCGCACCCCTTGCACCCCCTGGTAAAGACGGCCCTGACGTGCATGGGAACTTCTTACCGACTCGGGATCCCGCGGTACCCTCCCAAAGCAACGCCCTAAGTCGAGGTCCGTCCGAGTTCCGTTAAGGCCAGAACATTCTTTGCTCTTGGCTGAGCGCCTTCGCTTTAATTGATATGTACTTAGACAATATTCAGGAAAAAAGTAATCGAGTATCAAAAAATCAGTGTCAAATTGAGTATACGTTTTACTAGAGATCCGTAGACAAAATCATAGATGTCCTTATTGTTGTATCGATAATGTCCTTGAAAAAGTATAATTTTGGATGTCATATTTTTTTTTTAATATTTAATATTTTTTTAAATATTTTTTAAGATGTAATAATATTTGGATGTACATGGTGGACGCTTCCAAGATAGTGCATTGTGATTACTATAATCAATAAAATTTTATCGTTTCCTACAAATGGTTGATTGTCAAAATCAAAGTCAAAAAGCAAATTTTCGAAGTATTTCCGACCAGCTACAACAGGAGTTAACTTATTAAGGAAATACATGTTTACTGGATCAATTGAGAAGTAAGTTTTTCACCCAGAAGTAACTTGGACTTCGACTGCGCAATAACATCTTCTAAATGTGCGACTTTTATACTTAATTGTCGGTCTTTTTCATGAAGAGCTCTTAAGTCGTCCATCAGACTTTTTTGGGAGCTGTTCCATTTCTTCCACACTGTCTTCGGCATATATACAGTAGACTCCATCAGTAAATATTGATGATTAATCTGTAATTAAATTAAGGTTTTTTACTATCTTTGAAACATTTGGTTTGGAACTTGATTTTTTTTAACCTCAAGAGCGGTTGAGCACCTAGGCACCTTAGTGTAATCTTCAATCTACACAGGAATGGCACCGGATACATGGTCAGAAACAGATAGTAAAGGATACTTACATACCCCTACATACGTTTCCTACATACCAGGAGACTGATCTTGCAACCTAAAAGGTTTAGACGATAGGCAATTCTTTATTCCAATGTACACAAAATACAAACATAGATACATATACAATACCCACATTAGTATTAGAAAAGAGCTGAAATTCAATTTCCTTCAAAACGCCTCGGTATAGGCTCGGCACCTCAAAACTGGTGACTCCGTTCAAAGACTAAAACCGTGATTCAGAGACAAAATTGAACTTATAAGTGTCCTGTGCAGTGCATATTTTATCATTTAAGCATTGCAAATTAATGAATTTGGGTGAAAAAATTTATGACGTGTGAGGTACTTCGAAAAAGTTGTGTGGTACAAGTCACAAGCTGATAGCGATTTTCACACTTCCGCTGACGATAATCATGACGATGCCGAACAAGAATGAAGAACGTATTTCTACTGTCTCCTCCGAGTTATTTAGAGTGGGGATACGCGTTCCACCCTTCTGGCCAGAAGAACCCGAGATATGGTTCGCACAAGTCGAAGGTTAGTTTGCTGTATCGAATATAACTTCAAACGTGACTAAATTCAAATATAAACAAACCCAACCTAAGCGAATCACCTAGATTAAACATATTTTGCACGTCTAACAACAGAGGAATTGATATTATTTGCGTTCGAGACCTACCATTTATGAATAGCAAAATCATATTCACGGCATTGATACTTAGACACTTCTATTTTCTGTTAGACAGTGAGGGATGATATTATTCTGTCTAAAGGTTTCTCTGTCTACGGTCTCCGTAGTGTCCATAGATATCAAATGATATTTTTTATTCGCATATGGCAAATATAATAAACAATGATATCTATGTTCTTAGGCGTTAACACGCACTCTAATTTAATAAACTATCACTAATAAGCCACATACACAAATTCCGTAATACACAATTTTTACAATAATAAAAAAAAATCCATTTTTACTTCTTTACTTCTCGAATTCCCGCCAAAAAGTTCCGCTAAGAGATGTACCATAGTCTGTAGAGTCTATGTCCTACTATGTCTACGGCATAGACGATCAAAAAAAAATCAATGTCAGGTCAGTACTATCTCTTCACTTTTGACAATTTTTATCCAAAAATTTCTGAACAAATTAGATTATTTTATTTTGTTTAATTACATATAGATTAAATTATAAGATTTAGCTTTTTTGTTTAGAAAGTATGACTGCAAATCCAGAAAATATAATTGTGAATTCATGTGCATATACGCCTGTTTATTTATTACAAAACCCGGGCGACACACAGGTATTTTTCAACATTTTTTGATGTTACAAATATAAATAGAATCAATATAATAGGAATAATATTAAAAATCTTAAAATGTGCATTATTTGCAGCCGAGGTCATATGTAATAACGCAAAATAACCAAGAAGTACAGAAACCGATTACTGACAACTTGAAAAGATTTTACGAAAGTAGCGGGAATTTAGAGAACACTGCAGTATATAATGATGTAGAGAATAATTCAATACCTAAAAGACTTAAACAAGAATCTGTAAAAGTCGGAAACAATTTGAAATTAGCCAGTTTCCTTGTACCAAAAAATAATATTTCAAAACAACAGTATGTTTTGGCTAACAATGTTGCATTGACGCCAACAGCCTCCACAAGCAGCAACACAGTTTCAGTCAATACAAATACTACACAGAGAATAGACATGGACAGAAAAATAGTTAAACTTGATCACAGTTTAGATGTGTTAAGGCATCGCTCCCAAGGAAGGACATTACCAAAGATGAAACCAAAGGATAAGTGAGCACCTTCACTATTTCATAAGATTCCCATTAGCCTTCCCATCCCATCCCATATCATCAAATAAAGGTAGGAGCAAACTCATTCATCCCGCAATCTTTAAGAGAATTATGACATTTTTCATACAGCTACATAAAACTTGTGTTTTAAAATCTATGTAGGATAATATTTTCTTCAGAGTATGTAAAATGATAATATAAACTACAGTGTAAATTAATATACCAATACTATACTATAATTTATAATCCTTTATTGTAGAAATATTGGATCGGTAAGGGAGATATTTTTTTTACTGGTATCAGCTTTGCTTCAGTGAAGCTCTTTGCATAGATACCTTTTGTTTCTTTATAATAAATATCTCTTATTTATACGACATTTTTGATCTCATTTATTCCATTGCTTTTATACTGAACATTGGTATGATTTCAGTGTTACAAAAGTATAATTTTATTTTGGTACCTTTTCTATACTTAGTTTAGTTATTACGAGTTTTTACCTTTAGTGGCAAAATTGATTACTTGAATAACAAAATTTTATTAATTTACTTGAAAAGTATTTGATGACTTTTTTTTGAAATTTTTAGGAAATGCTTACTCCATGGAGAATAATTATTATAACATAAATTTATAATTAAAACATAGTTAACATATTAATGTGATAATTTGAATATTTTTAATACTAAAAATGTTATTATTATAAAATGAGCCTGCACAGAAAAGTTTAGTTACACCTGAAATGGCAGCTGTCAAAATTCTCTCAAAGTAAAAATCAGAATTCAGTAATTCGTTTTCTAAAGCTGCAAAGATAGGACATTTGTAGATGTCCATGGATGTATTACCATTAAGCGGACTATCTTTCATTGTTGGCCCTCTGTCCACTAGCCACTAGAGGTTTAAAATAGACATATGCAGTTTGTTGATTCTGTATATTTAAACAATATTATGATGTGCACTTTAAATCCTGTTTTCACATTCATTTATGTCATTAATCTTATTTTTTCTTTTTTTTCTTGGAATGGCTAAATTGTTTTGGCCTTATTGGCCTTTCAACAGTCATCGGGTATTCAACTGGAATTCAACAGTTTCGGGTGAGAGCACAACGCGCATTAGGGCGTTGCTTTGTGAGGGTACTGCGGGATCGCGACCCGGTGAGAAGCTCCCAATCACTTGCCGATACCTGCTAAAGTGTTGGCTGAAGGCCGGTGTGTGGTCATAGTGTAGCGAGGGTGACATCCCCATCTCCGCAAACGACAAACGACGACGCAAATGGGGGGAGAGACTATCGGGGACATAGGTTAGGCTGTCAACTTCTAGGGGGTTGATGATGAGGGACTGTCTTTGAATTTATTTTGAAGGGTTTGAAGAATTTTAATGTTGGAGGGGGCTGCGTGTGCAAAAAGTCTACGCTAGGGAAGGTCATTATGAGACTTGCGACTTACGCAGGTTTTATACAATGTCAGCTTATTTCTAAGCTACATATTACTTCTCTCACCTATGAGAGTTGAGACCATCGAGTACAAAGGCGGCTCGGTTTCGGACAGTTTTTATGTGTTCTCCAAAGGTCAGCTGATGGTATAGGATATTATTTAAATATAAAATTAGCTTAAATATTATTATTACTATTTCCAGGAAACCTATTCTGTCTAAACCAACATCAGTGCATTTGTTAAAGTTAGGTGCCACATACCATAGGTAAGCAACTACCTTACAGGTTGTAAGTATATTGGTGGTTAAAAGGCTTACGAATTTACTGGTATCATCATAGTCATCTTTCATTCTAAAAAAATATAATAATAAAACATAAAATCGTAAAAATATGGTGTTTAAGTAAAATAGTCTTTTAACTGTTGATTCTTCTTTCTTTCTTTAAACAAGCTCTCCAAATTTCGTTGATCCTTGATTATGCTGTACTCTAGCCACTGTAACTCAGAAGTCGAGTATTATTCTGGCCTTGTTGCATACTTTTGATAGTGCCCCCAGATTTCCGAGAAATCTTTACTTCTTGGGATGCCACACCCATATACTACATAAATACATAGGATAACGTTTCCACAACTTCCATGTATCCTCTGCACAGTAGGGCATCTATGACACCTAATATTTTTTTTTATATGGACGAAGGCGGGAGACGAGCATACAGTCCACCTGATGGTAAGTGGATACTGTCGCCCATAGACATCCGCGATACATGCCAACATTCGTCCAAAATGACAAACGTTGGCACGCCCCGGATGCGCTGCCTATCTTTGGAGAAAGGGTTGTAAAATAGGGAGGGATAGAATGAGAATGGGCTCTGGCACATCTCACTCACTTGAACACGTACGTATATTAGGGAAATAATATAAAGTGGGAAATGCAGTACATTTCAAGGTAGTCTTCTGCGAGAGAGGGGTAGCGTGGCCAGTCGAGCGCGCCCAGCGGCTGTTCGATTGCAGTGTGCACTCTCCCCTCTAAATTTGTTAATACTATTGGTATTATTAATTTATTTGTATATTATAGTAAGTACAAAGAAGAAAGATATACATGTATAATACATTTTATCAGTGGGATTATAGTAATTTAAAAGTTTTCTACTAATATTTATCATTTCATCAGCGGCACCGCTCATTAATCGTTAGGACAACAGGACATTAGTGGTTGTAATAAGTTTTGTATATAAGATAAATTCAAGGAATATCATTCAACATATTGTAATTTATCATTCTTAGCCTCAACCAACTCAATGATTACCAAGTGGAAATAGTCAATCAAGCATTGAAAGGTATCGGAGATCCTGAGAAAATACCACCACAACCAACATACGACCCTGTTACTAATACACGTTTTATTTATAGGTAAGATTTTTTTGTAATACCTATAACTTATGTGTTGTCTTTTTCGTAGAAATAATGTATCAGACGAGCAGTTCAATTGGTAAAGTGGTAAGTGGATATTGTCGTCTATGAACATCTGAAATACATGCCAACATGAGTCAAGATTGACAAACGTTGCCATACTCCTAGATGCAGCGCATACTTTTGGAGATTTTGAGAGTGGATTTAGAAAAGGGTTGGGAAGGAAGAGGTTTGTAGAATAGAGTAAATAAAAGGACAAGAAATATTCATCATCCCGTTACACTCCCCATCCATCCTTTTTATGGAACAGTATGGGGAGTAAAGAATATAATGGATTAAGGAGTTTTTTATCCAAGTATACTTTCTACTCAATGGGATAGGAGTAGATGGGATGGGAAATTAGCTCTGGCATATCTCATTCCCTCCCGAAACACATATATGACGATACATTTTACAGCAGTCTTCTGCAAGTGTAAAATCTTTTTAAAATTACCAGACATTCTTTTAAGGGATAGTTTAGAATTGATAAAAAGCCCCCAATCACCTTTTAAAAAATTCACCACCCTTTCAATTAAATTCAATTAAATTCCTTTCAATTCAATTAAATTCACCCTTTTAAAAACTATGTGTCAATTTTCTAAGACCCCGATATGTAGATGACTATAATCAGAGCCAGTTTTAGCACTACCGGCGCCCTGGGCGAGATTTCTATGGCGCCCCCTCTGCTTTCCAATTCACACAATTGGAACACCAAAGTCTATGTTTACCGCAATTTCATTTTCGATTGACAAAGTTTGTCAATCTCGATTGAGATATTGTCGATCGCAGATAGGTTTTTATTCAGCTTAAACTCAGAAAAACTCCTTTCCCCACTTGCTACTGTTACAGGTATAGTGATCAATATTCTCAATGCTATCCATACATTTGGATATAATTCTTGTGTTGCGATCTTTAATGAAATTTAAAACATAGACATTAGTAACAACATCCTCTTGATCCTTTATTAACTTAACAACTCATAAGCCTGAAATCCTTTTTGCCTAAAAAGGATTTCAGGCTTATAAGTTCATCACACAACAAACAACCATCTGTATCTGATTTCGACCCTACAGTTAATTTTAATTGGAGATCACCACAGAGATTAAGGTTTGGTTTTACTGGAATCTTTTTTATATTATACAAAAAAGACCAAGATTCTGAGTACCTACTCCTTTAACTGTTCAAATCTTTCATTAAGTGAAATTAAGGTAGTGTCCAAAAGACAGTTGAAAAATCTTCAAATTTCTTTGAAATATGAAATAGATATGTCACAGATTTATTAGATTAATAGTTGATTTTATTAGTTGATGTACAGTAAACCAATATTTTGTAATTCAGTCAGTCACCTAGCTACATGCCCGCTGCCGCTGCTGAGAGTGTAGCAAGTCACAATATGCAACTTGCAAGAACGGACAGACATGAAGAGGCGCCTTCGGCGCCTCCTCATGTCTAGCGCCCTGGGCGTTCGCCCAACCGCGCCCTACTCTAACGCCGCTTCTGACTATAATAATATGCATTATAGGGTGGTTTCCCCAAAAGACTTGACAATTGTTGGCACAAACAAAATTGTTTATAAAGAAAGGAAACATGAAATGAAGAAAGAGAATATCAAGGATATGACAAAGAACAACATGGACTGTGATGAAGTAATTTCACAACCGACTGAGGTATGTAACTTTCCAATTGAAAAGTTTCAATTGAATTCTATAAAAAATCTAGTCCCAAAGAATAGCACTCTCAATGAAAAATTTCAATGAAGCGCTTTCAATGAAAACTTGTTATAGCTAATAATTTCAATGATATAGGACAATTTTCAATGATAATGAGTTTTTAAGAAAAACATTTTTAATCAACAACTGTCTAAGCTTATTTTTATGCATATATTATTATATGCTTTAAAATAATTTTCCCCTGAAGTTATGGCTATGACAAGCCAGACATATAAAAATATTGTTTTCAGCCAAAAATGACAAGAAGCGGCAGAAAAATAAAAGTACCAAATCAGATGGTACCAGAAAAAATAATGATGCAAAGATCAAGGAAGCATACGGTTCACTGTATTAAATGTTTAGTTGTAAGTTCTCTTTATTATTTTATAGAACCTTTTAAAGAAAAAATTCAATTGGTAGTTATAACAGGGTATGAAACCCTGTTATAAATATGAAACTCTTTATTTATAACAGGGTATGAAACCCTGTTATAAATATGAAACTCTTTATTTATAACAGGGTATGAAACCCTGTTATAAATATGAAACTCTTTATTTATAACAGGGTATGAAACCCTGTTATAAATATGAAACTCTTTATTTATAACAGGGTATGAAACCCTGTTATAAATATGAAACTCTTTATTTATAACAGGGTATCAAACCCTGTTATAAATATGAAACTCTTTATTTATAACAGGGTATGAAACCCTGTTATAAATATGAAACTCTTTATTGCACACAAAAACAATAACACATTGTTGACACAAAATGCAGTCTTCGCGATCTCTACCAGAACCCCTTTGGGTAGAAAGGGTTTTAATTACAGGCAGATGGTGTATGTACACAGTATGCATAATTATAGGGTATTTCACTCTTTTCCGATAAATAAGATGTTAGAAATAGATCTGTGCAAATTTAAATATCTTGGAAAAAACACTGAGTTGTAGGACTAACCAAAGGTTGATTGGCAGAGAATGTCACTGGGGATTAGGTCTGCCTTTTGTATGTTTCTTTGTGCATTAAAGTTTAAATAAATAAAAAATAAAACCACCCATGAGTAACAAAGTCATAATTATGGCCCGTAATCCCCCTATTGATGTACTAGGTGAGGCCTGAGTCCGAGGAGGAATGTTATATAGGTTAATATTGAGCAAGACATGGAAATAGCTCGGATATACCATTCACTACGGTATCTTCTAAAACCCATTTCCCCACAAATATTTTAAAGCTCATCTTAAATAGATACACACACACATACACGCCCCTCACACTGGGGCGCACAGACACAAACGGACACACCAATGCAAAAAATCACTTATTACTTGCGGACAATCTATTAAATACTGTATATAATGTCAGTGTAATCTGTATTCGGCCATTAGCACTAGCAATATATTAGTTAAATAAGTTACATAAAAGGCAACAGATCACATAAATAAATACCCAAATATTCACAAACTCACATTTTAATTTTCTGAAGAACTTTAAAAATTATTTTTGATACTTTTTACAATTCACCTGGTGGTAAGTGGATACTATCACCTATATACATCTGCGATACATGCCAACATCAGTTCAGAAGGACAAATGTTGCCATGACCCTGGGATGCGTTTCCTACCTTTGGAGACTTAGATATGGATTTAGAGGGTTGGTAAATTAGGGAGGAATAGGGATGAGATGGGAATTAGCTCTGGCATATCTCACTCGGTATGGTAGTGTTCTCTGTGGGTGTATATATTGATTTGATTCTCTAGTTGTCAAATAAGCATAAAACTTATCTGTTTCTACTACAGTCAACTACTAGGGTATATTAAGGATACTTGTTTTCATTTCAGGAATTTCCAAGTATCTATGGACTAAACAAACATTATGAGAAACATATACAGAATAACACCCACACAAATCTGTTTCATTGTCTCTTGGATATTGTTAAGAATAACAGTAACAAAGACAAGGCTAACATTTTTATTCAACAATTAGAACAATTTGCAGAGAATCTGAAATTGTTACTGCCATGTTTGCTGAAAAAAATTGATGGAATAGAGGGAAAGTTATGTTCTATCAAAGACAATGTTGGCAGGTGGGATTACATATCGACAGTTAAAAGGCTAAATTGTATGTTTAAGATGTTTAAAATATGTAGAAGGGTATAACGTAAAATCATAATGGCGTTTAGGTTAAATGGCCATTTAGTTGTCGATATTATGATTTCAATACGTATTTACATTAATCAGTTACCTCATTTGTGACATTGTCAGTGCAGATGAGACTTCAGTAAAATCTTTAAAAAAGTTACATGTATTTTTATTGTTTTATCTTAAAAATCTAATGTTACCACATGTTTCTATTTACACAGAATCTTGAAATGAATAAATTTTAAATCTAACCAAAATCCATACTATTTTTTTATAACAATAGGTTCTCTATGCTTACATAAAATGACACATTTATTCTGCAATTTCTTTACATCTTTTGTATAATATATCTATACGGTGTGCAAATTTTTCAGGTTATTTGACATGAACCCTGGTGAATACAAATTCAATATGGATGCACTTAATTGCATCAAAGACAAAGATGGATACTGCAAACATAATCAACAGAAAAACAAACAATTTAACTCAGACATAAGTAAACCTTCTCAACTCTGGCTATCAAAACATAATGAGGAAATTGCCAATACAGAAAATGAGATGGGAGATTGTGCAAGAATTAATCCTATTGACAAATGGCCAAAAGTCAGTAAAAGAGTTTGGAAATACAGGCAGAAACAAAATGGGAATGTAAAAAAAAATAGACTTGCGTCTGAAAATACAGACACAATAATAGAATTGGGATGTGAAGACTTAAGTGAATTTAATAACAGTGAAAGTGCAATAAATACAACCCAAATGAAAACTATACCTGTGTTAGATGATAACAATGAAATGACTGAAGCTATTGAAAATCAGGCTGGCACTGAAAAAAATGTCAATGAAGTAAGTAAGAAAAAAAGCACATATGCACAGTTCCACAGTGCACATTTTGATATTCGTTCATCACCCATAAAATCGTCTTCTGCTACTTTCCGAAAATTCCAAATCACCCCCGACAGAATAAACACAAAATATGTTCAAATTATAAGGCCTCTAACATTAGACACAGAAACTAAAGAAACGCGAGAAATTGCGCAAACTAATGTCAATAACTCTTTAGACTTGCAAGGAATATTTACAGATGCACATGTGCCTTGTCAAGAAACAAATATAAGAGACAACTTGATTAATGATAATGCTAAAGAATGGACTGTAACTGCACCTTCCACTAATGAAGTACATGACAATTATATAAAACTTAATAATGTAACAGAGTCAATGTTAAATTCAACAAATGATGACATAAATCAGACCACACCAACAGTGCACAGTGGTGTAAATCAAACGGAACATTTGGTGACAAATGATAATGCCATACCATCAAATTCGGGACAATCATTGACAAATATCCTAGATTCGTTCTTCAATGATTTCTTAACCTTCAATGATTTCTGTTGAATTCTAATTTATTTAGTTTATTTATTCTTAGACAATTTGGGATACTTCAATATATACATAAGTAAAACAAAAGTTTAAAATATCTTATTTTTTATTTACAAAATAGAAATGTGAATAAAATAATATTTTAGTAGTTTTATTTATTAGAACTAAAAACCTTCATTTGAATATCTTGAACTGAAATCTGTTATTTAAAAAAATATGAGCTCAAATATCATGAAACGGTTTAACAAAATGGCAAGTTTAAATTTTAATGTAGAGAGCTTTATTTGTAGTCTATGGCTATAGTTGTATATTTATTTAAGTACAAAAACAATAAAACCTAACAGATTATTAACTACCTCGCAGATTAAGAGTTATCTTACAAACAAATTCTTTTAATTTTTAGTTCCTTAGATCTTTCTATATGTATGTATATATGCTTGTATGTATATATTTCTTATTTAAGTATATAGAGATAATTTTATTGCACCATCTACCTGTATTTTGTCTACACTTGTTTGTTTTTCGAAATGGCTAAATTCTTATGGCCCTAATGGCTTTTCAAGAGTCACCGGACATGTATGGTTTAAGGCCAGTGCAGAAGGTGCTCAGACCCGGAGCAGTATGTGCAGCAACGAGTCTAGGGGCTTTCCCGGTAGACCGGCGGAATTGAGAGGGTACCGCGGGATCGCGAGTCGGTGAGAAGCGCCCAGGCACGTGCCGATACCTGGTAAAAGTGTTGGCTGAAGGCCAGTGTGTTCACAGTGTAGCAAGGGTGACGTCCCCGTCTCGTCTCCGCCTGCGGGGATGGTGTGGTGTATATGTGTAGTCTGTGAGTGTAGTATAGGAACCGCATTGGCAGCAGTCTAAGACGTCCCGAGGACGACGACGGCAACAGGGGGGTCATTCCTATCGCGTACATAGGTTTGGCTGTCAACTACTAGGGTGATGGGATGGTGAAGGACTGTCATAGTAGCGTGGGGTGGAGTCTTTCACGTATTTGACGATGTAGGGAAGTTCCATGTCCTTGTGGAGGTCGACATTGCGAGAGTACCATAGAGCAGCCACGGCCTTACGCACGAATCTATTTTGCGAGGGTTTCGAGTAATTTAATGTTGGAGGGGGCTGCTTGTGCAAAGACAACGCTAGGGAAGGTCATTATGGGATGTATACAGGTTTTGTATAATATCAGCTTATTTCTAAGCGACATTTTACTTCTCCCGCCTATGAGAGGGTTGAGACGACTAAGTATAAAGGCGGCTCGTTACGGACAGTTTCTACAGACTTGTTACCACCAAGGGCGTCGCAGTAGCCCCCCTCTAGAGATTCGAAAAAATTGTATTTGTACCTACAATTCATATTTCTCCTCGTATTCATATCCTCTCTCATCTTGCCCCCCCCCCCCCCCCCGGCCCAATGGCTGGCGACGCCCTTGGTTACCACACAAAGGTGGCCTGGAAGAAATTGCTTTAGCCATAAGGCTGCCGATTGTACTTCTACTTTGTATTTCTCCTTGTTTTTGGTGTACAATAAATTGTATCTATCTGACTTAATATTAATGGCTAACCTAATTACAACTAATTGTAAATCCTGAACACCAATACGATTACATTAGTACCTTCTCTCTAATGTTCATTGTATATAATCATTATATGATATACAATTACCACTAATAGAGGCATTAAGTCTGCCTCTGTACAATATAGTGCAGACAGAATAAATATGGGTGAGTGCCAAAATGTATGACTACTCTTTGACAATCTAAATCATGCTGCATCTCTTTTTCATGAAGATGGAAAAATATTCAAGTTAATTCATCTGATGAACTGTTCTACTCTGTTTTTGCAAAATAAATGATTGAATCGAAAAATACTGATTGCAAAACATGGGACTTTAATTTTAAAATCCTTTAAGAATGCAACATAATTTCTATTAAGAGTAATAATTGCAAGTGAAGTTTTTGAACAAGGTCTATTAAACCATACAGTAATTAACTGTTTATTAAAACAGGATAAAACTGCTATCTAATACACTGTTTTAGTTACAAAATAACTTAAAAAAACTTAAACTGTTTAAAAATAAGATGATTGTCTATGCTTGAAGGACGGGTCTCTCATTCTTTCCTTCTAAGTTCTGGTTTGTAAAGGCATAACCTGTGCCACCTCTTTGCAAGGGTATAATGTCTTTTTCCTTCAATTTATCACCAGTCAAAGGATGGAGCCAATCTTTCTTTATTATTTTCTCCACACACTCCATTGTGATCACATGGCCAGTTGTCCTAGAAATAATTATAATAATAAATAAATAACACCACACTCAATGACCAACACTAGGATTCCATGTTGTGGGTCCAGAGACATATATAATACAAAAATGAACACACCACCCAGACCCAACTAAACTTGTCTTTAAACAAATTAATGCGTGATTGGGAATTGAATCCAGGACCTTTTACACGGGAGGCAGTGGCACCGCCAGCTGGGCTAATCAGTCTTCAATTATTTTATTATGCAATGACAAAATAATTAAATGAGCAAAAAATGCTTCAAAAGTACAAATAGCCATGACAATTGTCAACCTTCATTAAAAAACTGCACTGCAAGAAGCAAATTTAAAGGTGTAATAGGTTTAGGTTCTCTAGTGGCAATAAAGGAATAGAAGTCCTGCGAAGTATGAGTCCATCGGCGTTGTGATGACAATAGTTTGGTTGATCATGATTTACAGCTCATTTAGAGTTTTTGCTGTGTGTTTATATACCAGCCTTATCTGATTAGATTAGGTAAACCAGTATTAATCAAATAATCTAGTGCAACAACTTAAGAACTTTCTTTCATGATTAACTTTACATGAAGGATTTAAAAATTAACTATTACTTTACCTGATCACCACACAAGGAACGGCATTGCTCAGAATATCATGAGTCACTGGACACATGTATCTATTCTCCTTAGCTATAAGGGACTTTTTATCATCTTGATCATTGAGTAGTGTCCACTTGATTTCAACCAAATCTTTCATCTTTAATGGTTTGCCACTAATAGGGCAGTACACTGTAGAATCTGGTTTAGTTATCTTCGACAGTTTCGCGTCAGGTAGCTGTGATGGTACCCAGAAACTTGGCAACTGCTTGTTTTTACCATTGGCAAGATTCGATACCGAATTAGATGTTGATGCCGCACCTTGCGACACCTTAGTCCCACTACTTGATATATTCTTTTCTCTATTCATAAATTTAATCAAATTAGCCTCCTTTTCAGCAGCCGCGAGCTCCGCTTTTTCAGCCTCTTCTTTTTTAAATTGCTTTTCGTACTGCTTCAGTTTACGTGTGTATTCATTTTTCTTTGATATGATGTATTCTAAAATAGCCTCCTTATCAAACAGGTAGCCTTCTTTATTGACTACCGGGTTCCTACAAGGCTGTAAAGTCAAGCTACAACAATCAAAATTTTTAATAGAATCCTTGCCAATTCTTTCACTTTGAGTACCATAACCGGAGGCGGTAGCGTCCTTTTTCTTTTCATGGTATGTATAAACAGCTCCTGCTGTACAATTTCTCGCGTGTCGAGTCATATTAATTTCAATCTACAAAGAAGTACAAGGTTAAAAATTGGTATCTCACAGGTATGTTTAATAGAAACTACTAGCGGTGGGCGATTATGAGATACACTAATCAGTGTGACCGTTTTAAAAAATGGTGATCTACTAAAACTACAAGGTGCCAGTACTAAATAATACCAAAACACATGCTGAATTATACTAAAAATATACTAAAATAAAAAGTAGAAGAGGAAAAATTGAATTAAAACACTTATTATCAGTTACTTTTTTTAATTTTTACCAATTACACACCTTCATTATACAGACATATTCAAATAATAATAAATATTTACAATAAGTTTTATTACAAATAGTCAGTATTCGACGGAGTATTTTTTACCATATCTTTCGATGGGTCAAATGAGACACAACCTACACTCCCTTCACTTAGACCTTGCTTAACATGCAACAGGCACGCAATATGTTTAGCTAGAAACCTGTTTCTGTATTTAGTTTTTATATGATTAACTTTTGAAAAAATTCTTTCGCATTCAGCGTTTAAAATGGGTATGCACATTAGACATTTTACAAAATTAGTCAAATTTTTGTACTTAGGAACATTTTTACTGTTAACAATACAACTTAATTTGCTCCAAAACTGTTCAACATTTACAGCACTAGCACTACTACTAGAACCACACATCAGGTTTTGTACCTCTGAATCATACTTAATTTGACGATATTCCTCGTCAATTAATTGTCTTACTGTATCATTTGTAGTAATGTTCGGAAACCTGTTCATAACGCTGATAAGAGATGTAAAATTTTCATAAGCCGCTACTTGTGGGTCTATGAAACGTAACTCGGAAAATATTTTTTCATTAATGGGAAATCGACATTTAAGTTGAGTACATAACTCTATCAAAAAGCTTTGACACCTTTTTAAAAAGTCTCTAATTACGATACTACTGTTACTTGGTTGATTTCTTAACAGCGCTATTTCATTAGATACTTTTATACCTAAGTATATCTCATGTATTTCTACAAAATTTATATTACTATTAGGATCTATGTCCTCAATAGCAGTGGCACGAATGTAGCTGCTTTTCATGTAGCAACTTAATATTGTTTTAAACATGTCAGTCAAATCCCGATAAAAAGTATGAACAACACATGCATTACCTTGAAAAATTATGTTAAACTTGTTGACTATATGCAAAATATAATCTAAAAACAAAAAGTAGAGCTTTATTTGTTTATTTTCGAAACTTTCATGTAATTAAATCGCAAATGGCTAGGGTTATGTTCTACGAGATGTTCTTGCTGAAAATACAGCTGAAGTGCATTCCACTGTTCTACTATGCGATTTACACAGCCGTGTAGGGAGAGCCAACGTATGTCGTAGTGACGTAAAATATTGTGATGCTCTGATTCTACAAAGGTCTGAAATTCTGCAAATTCTCTTTTGCGTTTGCTACTATGGCCAAAATAATTATAGACTTCTTTCACAATTTGATCCAATGCTTTAGGCAACTTTTTACAGGCATAACTTACAGCTAATGCTGATGAATGACATGCACATTTTACAAAAATACAATTAGAATTGACCGACTTAATCTTTGCAACCACACTATTATTTCTGCCAAACATTACATTTGTTGTATCAGCTGCAAATCCTAAAATATTTTCAATGTTTAAATTTAATTCTCGCAAACTTTTACACAGTGAGTTAAAAATATTTTCAGCAGTTTCACTTGATAGATTCACAGAACATAAAAATTTGGTTTTTACTGTATTATCCTGAACGCTATAAAACTTTATTGCAATGGCAAGTAATTTTTCTGTTGTAATGTCTGTGCTTTCATCTATAATTAATAAAAAAGTAGCAGCATTACCTGATAAACTTGACGTATTTTTTATATCGGTTAATAACTGCTTTTCAAATGATGTCGCCATTACGTCGTAAACTAACTGAGCAGATTTAGTGCGTTTGCAGGAAAATCCCTTTGCAATTTAAGAATCATAAAACATTTTGCTGAATAAATCGCTGAGATGACCCATGGCCCGAAATGGTATGTTATGTTCTGCCAACGCTGCACAAAATATAAGCTCTGCTTTTTTTACTTCTTCAGATATGGGTCCTTTCCTTTGAAATAATTTATCGATCTGAAAATAAACAGTATTTGATTAATTTTCCTATCGTAAAAAATAAGTAAAATAACTACCTATTTCTTATCTTGGGAAACTAGTGTCTCATTCAGTTGAAAATTAATATTCTTGATAAAAATATTACATATGTTTGAACCCTGCAAAACTATCTTTCCATCCCACAGAACCAGTTCGGCATGTATGTATACCTACACTTTCATTTATGAAAATTTCAAAATTCAGCTTTATAAGGGACACAATAATCTTATAAATATGTTAATGGGGGCATAGCTTTCTTACCTTGGATTGTCCACTATAATGTATAAGTTTCTGCCGATGTTTTTCAGAATCTGCATGACTTTTAATTGTTGCGATTCTGCTCAAAAATGTTGCTCCACAAGTTTTACACAAGGCGTTCTCACTATTTTTATCTTTTGTCAACCATGACGAAAATTCAGGATTTTGTTCCCACTCAGAAGCGCATTATCTTCACTACACACGCACGATAACACAGAGAGACATAAATAAAGAACAAAAAAATCCGTGGTCCCTTTTATACTTATTGCTAGGAATCATTTTTTAAGTTTCAGTAATTCCCCGCGACGTAGAGCATGTAACGTAGATATGTAGCTAAAGCACGATTCGCGGTTTTGTTAGCATTAACCGTTCGAAAGAGACAAAATGATACAGTTGCGGTAAACATCAGACAAAGACAAAATTATGTGAACGAAATACGAACGAATGGAAATTAGTGTTGCCCGCCCAACCCAAAAATATATCAATAATGTGTTTAAAAATGTTGAAAGTTTAAAAATGTACCAAAAAATACCAGAATATGAAAGGATACCAAAAAAAAACTAAATTAGTTTTACGGAGCGCAAATTATACCAATTTGGTACTGAATATACTAAAAACGGTCACACTGATACTAATGCAATCATTCGATTATGGAGATGTCAGATATCTCGATTATAACCATTAGTAATTACTAATTCGCTTACTACTAATTCGTCGGCTATGACGTAGTGAGTGTCGACTTCAAAATCAAGACTCGATTTTATAATAAAACAAAACAAAACTGTGCCCTAGGAAATTAATACTGTTACTTTAATAAAATTGAATAGGTACTTATCGATAAAATTTTGAGGTTAATTTACTTTTCGTCAAACTACGTTAAAATTGATAGATTTTACAAATAATTGATGCGTCAGTGAATGAATAAACTAAAAAGTTAAAATAAAAACTTACCATAAGTAGTCACCAAACAAAACTAACGTTACTACTCTCATCCTCTTACCCACCACCAAAACAAAGCACAACGATCTTAGTACTCAACGGCTATGTAGTAATACACAAACTACTTGGAGATCGTTCGTGGGATTTACGATTAGTAATACTAATTATTAACATTATTCGATTATGTAAAAAAATAGTTACTAAAGTCGGAATTATAATTCGATTCCACATTTGACATTAGCTACTGTCATTTTGTAAAATAATGATACCACATATAATAGTGTAGTGATAAACACAAAAATCGATAAACAATCGCGATTTATGTTTATGTAATCATAATATTGGTGTGCCAATTAAAGACTAAATTATTGATTTTTATTTAAATAAATACATAATTATTCATAACAATTATTTATTAATTAGTAACCGCTGCTTTATTTTATAAAAAGTTAATATTTTTGTTTTTTTTTATATTAAAAACAAAACTTATAATAAAAGAGCCTAGATAGTTTTCTGTATTGGCAACCCGTGCGCGCTCGTGCAGCTATCGCCATTTTATTTATCTTGTCATTCGGCTTCATTCTCCTAGTCTGACTGCACGAATATCTCGTTTCATTGCGAATCGATATTTTGTTATTTTGTTGGGTTTTTGTTAAAGTTTTGTTACGTTGTGTTTGTTGTTACGTTTATAGTTTTTTGTGAACTTTGAGTGCATCTATTTGTTTTGGTTTTCCATCAAAATGGATCCTCCGCCAAGTACATCACAAAAAGACGTGGATGTTTTCTTGTCTCCAAGAAAAAAACGTCCACGAAAAGCTTTCACTGTTACTGAAAAAGTAATGATCCGCAACGCATATAAGTACGTGAAAAATGAAACTTCTGCGCAATTGGAGGCCTTTGAAGTTGTGGAAGAAAATGAATGTATGAACAAAGTTGCTCACATATTGGGAATAACCTCACGGTCTGTTTGTAACGTTTTGAAGGAAGTAAATAAAGGTGCGCCGCCAACTCCCCCTAAAAAAACTGGACCAAAGCGAAGTTTCAAAGATAAAATTGATGAATTTACATTCTCCGCAATACGACGAATAGTTCATCAGTTCTTTTACCGAAATGAACCTCCAACCATTGCAAAGGTTAGTCAATCAGTCAGACAGTATTATTTTATACCTACATCTTTTATATATAAGTAATGATTCCAAAATATTATAAAATTTACTATTTCAGATTTTACAAGTGATGAACGATGATCCAGAAATGCCCAAGGTTTCCAAAGACACCCTCAGAAAAATTTTGAAGCATCTTAATTTTAAATTTGTTGCACGGTCACGCAAGAGCACACTTATTGATCGAAATGATATAATAACATGACGCCAGCGTTACTTGCGATCTATATGTCAGTTTCGACGAGAAGGGAGACATATATATTATCAAGATGAAACTTGGGTTAACGCAGGTAAGGCTAACATTTTGAATTAATATACATTTACATTAAATTTAATAGTAATATTGAATGTTCATGTACTATATGTGATTTAAGGTCATACTGTAAAAAAAACTTGGGTGGACAAGCAAGTCACATCATCTCGGCAAGCGTTTTTGGAGGGACTGACCACTGGATTAAAAAACCCATCTGGAAAAGGCAAACGTCTCATAATTAGCCATATAGGTAGTGAAGAAGGCTTCCTGGAAGAGGGGCTCATGATTTTTGAAGCAAAGAAAAATTGTGAAGATTACCATGATGAGATGAATGCAGTTTGTTTTGAGGAGTGGTTCGCTGGAGTCTTACCAAAATTAAGACCAAACTCAATTGTGGTGATGGATAATGCACCTTACCACTCCCGAAAATTGGAAACGGCACCAAAAATGAGCTGGAAAAAAGCTGCCATTCAAGACTGGCTTTTAAATAAAAATATTCATTACGAACCAGATATGGTTAAAGCTACGCTTTTAGAACTGATTCCACATAACGAGTCTTTTAATAAGTACGCTGTAGACGAAATGGCAGCACAACATGGGATCACGGTTTTAAGACTGCCCCCTTACCATTGCGAGCTGAACCCTATCGAATTGATATGGGCTCAGGTAAAGGGGCATGTAGCTCAAAATAATAAAACCTTCAAATTGACAGACGTGAGAAATTTATTTGAGGAAGGCATTCAAAAAATTACGGCCACCGAATGGTCTAAATGCGTATCCCATGTTGTCAAAGAAGAGGAAAAAATGAGTAGGCTAGATATGTTAATTGACAATATCACAGACACATTTATAATAAATGTTACAGAAAGTGACAGCGATAGCGATAGCGATGACGGCGACGATTTATAAAATAAAATATTACCATAATACATCTATTTGTTTTATTTCTCATGTTCCTTCATGATCACATTTATTTATTTATTTCACACACAATTATTAAAGAAAACTCTCAGATCCGTAATAAAATTAATCGTTATAACTAAATTATCCGTTCACAAATATTTAATTTCCTGATATACTTAGTTTACGAGAATAAAATTATAAACGAGAAGAATCGATCCGGAAATATTCCATTTCCTTATCGAATAATTTCGCAACGTTACTATTTAGTACTTGTCATAACGTTGCAACACTGAAATTGTCAAATCTGGAATCGAATTAAAATTCCGACTATAATTTGATAATCGATTATCATTATTAGTAGTTACTAAAGGTGGGCGTTAACGCTAATCTACAAAAACGTCAACACCTGTTGATGCTAACTACTGTTAACTGTTGATGTAAACTGCTAACCTGTTAACCACTGTTAATCTGATAACAGTTGCTAGTGTCAACTTGAGTACATTTATATATATGGAAAGTTAACTGAATAAAAAATATTAGGAAAGTTGTCCGTGTTATCAACAAACTAAAAATATTTTAAATGAATGAATTTTCCTTCATACTTTTAAACGGGTTTTAAATTCATATTTTGTAGATACGTATTATTTGGTTTTGTTCAATATTTTACATGCAAAATAAGGCGTATTTAAAAGTTCATTGCAAGTGGCACATTTTATGTTATCGTCAGCACAAAAATAATTACAAATTTCATTTTGTCCAGACATTGCTCTAAACTAGTTAAATTAATTAGTGGCGTGAAATAAAAATAATACTATTGTTGAATAAACTATACCTATTCCTACTTAATTATAGTACTCGGTACATAACTTTACTATAAGATAGAAACCTATTGTCCAAAGAAAGTCACAGAAAATGAGCTAAACATTTATACCTGCGAAATCAAAACTAAAATAAAAATACATATAAAAACTATAACAAAACCGTCCTTTACGGCGAGTTCAACAATAACACTAAAACATACAAAGAACACATTGTTAGAGGTCTACCGGAATCTCATGGCAAATGGGGAAATAAAAATTTGTTGTGTGCAATACTGGGGAAATTGGATTAAACGATCTTGATACTGTTTAATTTTTATTTATGTCTTTAGTATTAATGAACATGAAGTATATTAGGTATGTGTATAAAGAATGTTGTTATACATCGGGTTCTTAACATAGGAAAATATGTCATGAAAAATAAACCAATCGTATATTACTTTATGTACTAATTTATTATATATCATTTAAATCATACTACTAACTTAACACCTCATTCAGAACTAGAAAACGATTCCAAGAACTCCACTTGCATTTCTTGTTCTTCATCAGATGATGAAGATAAAGAGATATTTATTATAAATCGCTCTTCCAGCATTTCAATTATTCTATCTTGCTCGATGAAATCGTTTTCAATTTTCTTTACATGTTCACAACATTTTCGCCATTCCTCTGCACCAATTTGTGAGAAAGCTTCTTCTGTTAATAATTTAATGTCACTTGCAGGCCTATTTACATTTTTATCAGCAACTTTTTGCTTCATTATACCCCAAATCATTTCTATGGGATTCAATGTGCAATGATAAGGTTAAATGTGCTTAAAACTTCGTGACCGTGCGATTTTAATACTTCATCTATCTCATATAAGGGCGCAGACATGTTTTGTTTCACTACTTCAAGTAGTTGACATTTACGCCAAAGATCATCATAATGTACATCATTTGCACGAAGCCATTCTTTTATATCAGCGATACGATTGGCTTGTGTGGGCGGTTTGTTCATCCGTACGGAATGATAACTAGCATTATCCATAACAATTAGTGATGGTCTTGTCAGATTTGGAATTAGCTTCTCTGTCACCCATTTTGTAAAATTGTCCTTATTCATATCGTGGTGATAGTCAGCAGATACACTTGTTGACCTGTACACCAGACAACAATTTGGTACAAAGCCATTTTATCCACCAGCGTTTACAATGATCCACCTCGCTCCAAGTGAAATACTTTTAGATGGACCTGCAATATCTTTGCTTTGCCAGCACTTGTTCACAGAACATGAACCGTGACTGTAAGTCTCATCTAAATAAATCACATCCAATTTATTATGCTCTTCAGCTTCGCGGTTTTCCTTTATACTTGTTTAAAAACTTCTATCTTTGTAGTTTTATGTCATCTCTCTCCATCAAAATGGTCCTTTTTGATTGGCATTTAACATATTCAAAACCAATCTCCTTAAGTATAAGTGTAAAAAATAATAAAATTTATCATGTTACTCAAACGATAGCTTAGTCATTCATCATCATCATCATCAGTCTATATACGTCCCACTGCAGGGCACAGGCCTCCTCTTACGAGTGAGAGTGAGAGGGATTATTACTTAATATTTTTCTTACCTCAATGATTCTCTACCTCCGTTGAAATCAATATCTTGTCGAAGAATTTGTAACAGTTTCATTACTGTTGGAATTTCCTTCCGAACTGTATAGAATTCATTTACTTTATTCCTAATCAACTCTAAATCGAAACTGTCCAAGTTGATTTTCTTCTTCCCCCCCTTTCCTCTTTTTACCAGGCGTGGAAAATACACCATCATTCGATGTGCCCTCACCTACGATTCGCCGTATAGTAGTACTGGAAACCCCTATAAAGAAGCTACAATTAAGTAAGAAAAATATAAAATAAACTAAAAGTATCAAAACAACTCAGTCCAACTTACCGGTCAACTCTACGACGCGCTTTAAAATCAAAGATTGAGTTTGATTTACGCCTTCTTCTTCCCTTATTTTACGATACACATTGAAAACAATATTTCTCGCTTGAGATCGAAGTGGCTTTTTCGACATTTTCACAAAAACAACTAATTGTCAAGAAGATATCACAAAATCTCAGCAGCGGTTGACAAATCTCATACTTTGATTTGACAGGTGACAATTGACATTGCCATTTGAAAATCACATTTTTTTTTTATGCCATGAGATTCTGGTAGACCTATATTCATTAATATTGTATAACATCAGTCACAAAATACTTCGCGTCTTAAATGTAAACAAAACTAAACCTCAGCAGAATGCGTACGTCATGGTGAGCAAGCGTCAACAGGTCAACTGAGTAACTAAATAATATGTTTTTCTTAATTAGCGTTAAACTGTTTATAAACGGTCAACAGTTCTACACTCAACACCGTAGACGAAAAAATTGTCCACAGATCGCAGTTCATATAACGCAAAAATCAACAGATAGCAAATTAACAATCGATTGATCGTTGATGTTTCGTTCGTTTTTCCTCAACTGTTAATGAATTTTTTTCGTCAACAGTTTTGATCGTTGACGAAGAAAAACGTTGACGCTTAACTGTTAACTGCTTTTTAACTCACCACTAGTAGTTACTAACAATTCGATTATGTAAATCATTCATGATCGCCCACCTATAGAAACTACCACCTAGATTTCGGACACACTGTTTTTTTTATATTGTTCAATGCCACGCTATTTTTCTTCATATGTGACAATGGTGCAATTAGCACATTCTGCCAGTTTCAGGTTTTTTTTCGTAGTAGAACAATTTTAGTCTAAAACTTATCCTGATATCCAACCAGTTCCGCCGATGTAAGCCATGAGCGGTGATTGAAATAGGTAGGGCTAATTTAGCAAAAGTTGGGGAGAAGTTATAACAGAGTTGTTAAAACCACGAAATATGATACTTTCTAGACTTTGAAATCGACATTGGTAGAATGTGCTAATTGTACCATTGCTATATAGAAAGAAAAAAAATATGTCAATGTCATTATTCAGACAGTTGATGTTGAAATCTATTAATTACTTTTCTCTTCTACATTTGTTATTCTACGCTAAGAAATACCACGAGTCAAAACAAATAACAATTACACAGATAGTCCATCTACGTCATTATCATTACAATAGTTATTTACATTAGTATAATTAGTAGTAGTTGCATTTGAATTTGTTATTGTAACATTGATTTCGTTCTCAAGCATGTCTTGTTGTTAGAAAATTTTTAAAATTTACCCGTAATAAGTTATCTGTGATTAATTTTATCTTATCTGTACCTGTATGTGGTTGTTTAATGAAACAGTGTCAATTTGGTTTAGAACTGAGCTTTACAATAGCCGTGTACCATCCAAAGTTCTGACTGCATATTTAATTCTATTTTTGTAGTAGCAGTTTATGTGATTTAATATAAAACTATGAATTTATCATTCGCTGGTTGTGGTTTTCTTGGTATCTATCATGTGGGTGTTGCAGTGTGTTTTAAGAAATATGCACCTCATTTGCTTTTGGGAAAAATATCTGGTGCATCTTTTGGCGCCTTGTCAGCTTGCTGTTTACTGTGCGATGTGCCCATAGGTAAGTTTTTTGTAATAATCTCAATTCCTCCCATCAAATTAATATGTGAATATTGCTGTAAATTGTACACCAAGTAAATCATTATAAGTTATTATTGTATAATAATTGTTTTATGTTCCAAAATAAATAAAATAAAATTCCAGTGCCTTGTTCATAAAATTATTAGTTATATTTGCACATAAACTATATGGCTTTCTATGTCTACCTACCACATTAAACATGAATAAAGTCATTATTTAATAAAAATAATAATTAAACTATTTCTTGTGGAAAGTGTTTAAAAATATAGTCAGAATCTATTAAAATTGTTTATTTAATTTTAAAAAACAAAAGTTATCATTGTGTTATAAAATCAATAATACAAAACACAATTTAATACCACAATGACATTTTGTTATTCATTTCATAACATTTTCATGCAGAAAGATGTTCTTGATCACATCTCACAAAATATTTAAATATTTTCCAATGGGAAATTTTACTACTGAACCAATTTCAATAAAATATTTATAGATGGGAATAGGCTTCATTAAATTTTCTACAATAAATCCCCTTACAGGACTAGTATAAAATTATTGTATACTTTTAGAAAATTCTGTAAGAAGAGTCATGTCTATTCTGTCTATTCTAGACTTTCTATCTTTTTGTTTCTAAGCTCATTACTTAATAACAATATTCTCATAAAATATTTTTTTAATTTTTATTCTGATAGATCTCATATTAAAAAAGTGAAAGTTTGATCATAAGGGGCAATATCATATTTTAATTGATTATAAAGTACACAAATATTTTGTATTATTATACATATTATTTTATATTAGAAATATATGAATAAATTCAACAATACATAAATCCATAATAAATACACATAAATCCTGGAAATAAGCTAGTAATTATACAAATATACAATAACCTATTTACAAAATATTCTTAACAACTTTTACAATTACTACAAAATAATTATTTTATCATTAATTTAATGTTCTTGCAGCAAATGACATTGATTTATATAACATCTTCTTGATAAAATCCTTGTATATATACATACTCTGTATATAAATTATAACACATACTGAAATAAATATTCTTTCTGGAAAATTGTGAAAAATCATTTTCATAGAAGGAATAAGGTTTTGTCATGCTGAAATAGCTCTTGCTATGTATAAAATAAAGTTGAAAGAAAATATTATTTATTCAAATGTTAGGTATGTAATTTCAATGGCTATTTAATGGTCAGTAGTTACCACTGCTGGACATCTGCAACACCTAGAGGAATGTGGGTTTGCTCCTGACTGTGCAGAATTCTATTCACAGATTCTACATATTTTCTTGGCCACTGTTTTTTACTTAGGCTGATGTCTCAATATATCGGTACTAATTAATTTGAAATATTCATAGAAAATATTGGCATATTTAATGCTTATTAATATTCATTGAAATACTATTAATTCTTTGTAGGTGAAATCACTAGTGGTGTCTTGAGGGTGGTCAGCGAAGCAAGGGCAGGTTCCCTAGGCCCTTTTAGCCCATCATTCAACATTCAGAATGTGCTTCTAGAAGGCTTAGAGAAGTATCTTCCCCATAATGTTCACAAGATTGTCAGTGGTAAACTACATATATCATTGACAAGGGTATATGATGGAAAGAATGTAATAGTGACAGAATTTCCCACAAGACAAGATTTGATGCAAGTAAGTAACAGTATAAATATCTATAATTATTAGTATTTATTTAATAAAATTCCAGGAACAAGCTTTTGTTGCACATATCATACATTGGAGAAATATAAGGTTAAGGCGCAATGTAATAAAACAGTGGCATATTCTAAGATTTGGTGCCCTGGGCCTATAATAAGGTTTGCCGCCCCTAAATTAACGAAAAAAAAAGCAAAAATCTTTTAATAATGAAACAGGTTATACAAAAGAATAAACACCATTTATTAAATACAGTGGTACCTCGCATAAAGAACGCCTCGCACAGCGAACGCTGCACACAGCGAACTTCCTATTCGTTCATTTCATGATTCATACAACGAACTTCGCTTCACACAACGAAGTCGCCCGAGCTTCCACGATCGTTGCCGATGTATTGCATCCTCCCGCGCAGGCACTGCAGTCGTTAGTCACTGCGCTTAACTTACGCACGTATCACGGCAGTCGTCCTTTTAAGTTAAACTCAATATTTTTTTTATATCATGGGTTCTAAAAAAAGCAGGAAGGTGATTTCTGTTGAAATGAAATAGGAAATAATTCAAATCAGCCAAAGTAGCCAAAGGAGTATCAAAACTATTTAATGAAAAACATATGTCTGGTTTTTCTAATTATCAAACTCTAATTTATCAAAAAGCCTGGGTGACCCAAGTTATCTTCAACGAATGGATTCTGGAAACCTTTGCTCCTGCCGTGAAGAAATTCTTGCTGGAAAAAGAACTGCCGCTCAAAGCCCTTCTGATACTTGACAATGCCCCTTCTCACCCAAAAGACCTAGAGGAAATATTGCAGGAAAATTATCCATTTATCAGGGTGCAGTATTTGCCACCAAACACCACATCCATTCTTCAGCCAATGGATCAGCAAGTTATTGCGAACTTTAAAAAACTCTACACTAGAGCCCTCTTTAATAAGGTGTTTGAAGAATGCGAGTTTGGTGGAGACAATATGACTGTCCGAGAGTTTTGGAAGAAGAAATTTGATATCCTTATGGCAATACGATTTATACAGAAGGCCTGGGAAGAAGTGTCACAAAGGACCCTCATTTCTGCTTGGAAGATGCTTGTGCCTTCGTGGACCCAGGAAGAAGCAGTTGTTGATGACACAGAAGTGGTGAAGGACATCATCACAGTGGCCCAAAGGCTGGAATTAGAGGTAGAGGAAGAGGATGTAGAGGAGCTTATTGTGGAACACGAAGAAGAGCTGACAACTGAAGAGCTCCAAGCACTTCTGGTCCTGCAACAGGACAATGCTCAAAGGGAAGCATCATCTGATAACGAGGATCAACAATCAAACAATCAACCAATCCCAACTGCTGACATCAAGAACATCCTGGTCAAATGGAAAGCAGTTCAGGAGTTTACCAATGCCCACTATCCGGATTCAGCTGAAGCAAACAGGATCAACGATCTTTACTCCGATACTCTTGTCCGTTATTTCCGGCAGATGTTGAAGAAAAGAGAAAAACAAACGACTTTGGACAGGTTTTTCATGAAACCATCGGCCAAAAAGCAGAAAATGGATGAAGATGTGCAAGATTCGGTAGACTCTACTTAGTCTGTCTTAAAATTAAAAAAATTATGTTTTTAGATGTATGTATCTAAATAAAAATAATAACAAAAAATTTATCTTTTTTTATGTCATCTTAGCATATTTTATGCTACAGAACGAATTATTTTTTTTAACATGTATTTATATAGGAAAACGCGTTTCACATAACGAACTTTTCGCATTACGAACTTGCTCCTGGAACGAATTAAGTTCGTTGTGTGAGGCACCACTGTATTTACATTTTTTTGCAATGCACAAATTGGTTGACAAATTCGTCAATGACACTGTCATCATTAACGGATATTGTTAAGTCAGCTTCTATATTAATGATGGCTAAACTGTTCAAACATTCTTCGCTTATATGGGAATTAGGTAAGCTTTTTAAATTTCTCCAGCCAAGTCATCAAAAAGCAATAAAATAAAAGATAAATAACGATTATGAAAGGCACCCAAAGCTGAACTGCCGCCCCGGGCCATAGCCCCCATGGCCCTAGGGTAAATACGCCACAGACTAAACAACTGCATTGAATTTCCCTGAATATTCATGATATCACTGTGTACATGACAATCAATCGAGAGTAGATAATTAGTTCGATCATAGGCTGGAGTACAACTACTATAATGTTTCTACATTGGTCACATTTCAATTCTTGCACTTTTCACGAGCTTTCAACTATCAGCCATTTGTAGCATTTTTTTTTGTCTCATCTGAGATAATGTATGGAAAACTTGTTCCACATTTGTAGTACTTCTGTTAGTAACGTATAATGCCTACATTTACATTTCCTAATCTAATAATATTACGAAATGTAAAGAAATAAATAAATGTAAGAAAGTAAGAACTTTAATGTTGTGTTTTAGGCACTGATGGCATCCTGTTTTGTGCCAGTGTTCTCTGGCATGCTTCCGCCCAGATTCCACGGCATTAGGTACATGGATGGAGGGTTTAGTGACAACTTGCCTGTTTTAGATGAGAACACTATCACAGTAAGCCCATTCTGCGGTGAGAGTGATATATGTCCGCGGGATTTAAGTTCACAGCTATTTCACGTAAGTTTTGTTTTTATGGGAAAGAACAACTATATTTTTCCCCAACCAGGACAAAATCAAGAGGTCAACTTTACTTAATATTAAATATATCTTGAACTCCACAGTAAATGTAGTAAATGTAAACCTATTAGTTCTGTCTTTTTGTTTATAAATAAAGGGTGTTTTTTTTAGAGGTATAGAACTTTGAAATGGAATAAAACAAGGATTGAATTTTTAAAATTGACATGAAATTGACTTTATTCAAAAGATAATCTTTTGGCATTATAATTTAAATATGATTTCTGGCATATGACCGCCACGGCTGGCTCGGACGTAATCCAATCTGGAGGTCCAATTTTCAATAACTTTTTCCAACGTTTGTGGGCGTATATCGGCAATAACGCGGCAAATGTTGTCCTCCAAGTGGTCGATCGTTTCGGGCTTATCGGCGTAGACTAGCGACTTCACATATTCCCACAGAAAATAGTCTAGCGGCGTTAAATCGCACGATCTTGTAGACCAATTCACGGGTCCGGAACGTGAAATTTTGCGGTTACCAAACGTTTCCTTCAGTAAATCAATTGTGGCACGAGCTGTGTGACATGTTGCGCCGTCTTGTTGAAACCACAGCTCCTGCACATCATGGTTGTTCAATTGAGGAACGAAAAAGTCAGTAATCATGGCTCTATAGTGGTCACCATTGACTGTAACGTTCTGGCCAGCATCGTTTTTAAAGAAGTACGGACCAATGATTCCAACAGCCCATAAAGCACACCAAACAGTCAGTTTTTCTGGATGTAACGGTGTCTCAACATACACTTGAGGATTATCTTCACTCCAAATACGGCAGTTTTGTTTATTGACGTAGCCATTCAACCAAAAGTGAGCTTCATCGCTAAACAAAACTCTCTTATGAAAATCGGGATCAACGGCAATCTTGCTTTGGGCCCATTCACCGAATCTACGCCTTGTTAGGTGATCGCGTGGCTTCAATTCTTGCACGAGTTGGATTTTGTAAGCACGCAAACCAAGATCTTTCCGCAAAATCTTCCATAAAGTGGATGGACACATATCCAATTCCTGTGCACAATGGCGGATAGACTGATTCCGGTCTTCCTCTACACTACGCTCTACAGCAGCAATGGCTTCTTCTGTACGCACTGTACGACGTCTCTGTAGATGCGTATTATCATTTAGAGTAAACGTGGTACGAAAACGGTCCATAGTTAGTCGAATTAATTGCTCTGATGGACGATTATGTTGACCGTAAAATGGACGTAGTGCGCGATACGTATTTCGAACAGAACCATTATTTTCAAAATAAATTTGCACAATTTGGAAGCGTTGTTCAGGCGTCAGTCTATTCATGTTGAAATGCCAAACCAAACTAAACACAAATCACTTGACAGCTGACAAAATGGCCGCCAGTTAAAACAGTGTTGCCAACTTAAAGTTCTATACCTCTAAAAAAACCACCCTTTATAAGGTATGATATAATCTTTCAAGCTCTTTGTATTGATGGTAAAAATATTGAAACTGATGATGCTATGTAGAATCAGCATTTTATACAAATCGGAGTAGTTTCTTGAATACTCATAAATGTATAATTCTGATGTAAATTTATTAGTTAAAAAAAGTATATTTTATTTATCAAGAATAATTAATAAAAAATTCACAATATTTATTTAACAGGTGAATCTAGCCAATACGAGCATAGAATTGTCGAAGCAGAACATAAATCGTTTCGCCCGAATTCTTTTCCCTCCCAAGCCAGAAGTCCTGAGCAATATGTGCAAGCAAGGTTTCGATGATGCACTGAGATTCCTTCATAGAAACAACCTGATCTCTTGCACAAGGTGTCTCGCTGTACAATCAACTTTCCAAGTGCAAGATGTATTGGACGATACTACATTTGACTACGATCCCGACTGTGAAGAATGTAAGACACATAGACAGGTAAGAAAGGGAAAAGGCATAATGATTTCTCATTACTCATTTAAAGTGAGGCGCTCATTAAAATTAATTACATTTTTATTTCATTTAAATTTGTAATACTTCTTTAAAAACTTAATTTCTCTCATTCTATTATTCTGTCTAGTTAATTGAGTGGAATTGGATGGTATGGGATAAGAAGGGAAATGGGAACAACTTTCCAGAACATAGTTTTTGTGAGAGTGGATTAATTTAACCAGTCACATACATCCTGTCAGCTATGGGATGCACCATTTCACTCCAATGGTAAGTGTAGAGGGCGACCTCTACCCATCCAGTGGCTGTGGTAAAAGGCGAATAAGGGGTAACAAAGCCGTTACCTTGTGGTATTGCCCTGAGGAACTATATCAACTCTAAATATATGAGTGGACTCGCCAACCCACCGCCAGCCTGTCCTTTTACGGACATACATCCCTCATGCACAAGACAATGTGCATGAGGAGACCCTTGGCCAGCAGTGGACGATACAAGAGTTGGTTACGGTATGAAAGTATTGTAGAGATTCTTCTGTACTGGCTGTAAAACGAACATACTGACTACTAGGACCAGAAGAACTGTCAATTGGAAAAAAAGTGTTGCAATGGTTCTCCATTTCACGATGCCGTATAAATTGTCGTAACCCTTAGTAATTTGTTGTAGGACGCTCTAGTAGACGACCTCCCCGACACAGTGATGACGATATTCCAAAACGCAATCGACTCTGCGAATAACGGCGTAGTGAACTGGGTGATGAGGCAACGAGGCATGAGGTGCCTCTCCCTTCTCACACTGCCCTATCGAGTGCCCATCGATATTATGTACGCTTCATTTACCAAGTAAGTACCTACCTACATATTGATAATACTTATACAAGTATAATATAACTATTTTATGTTCTATTCAAACAAGGACTTTACAATATCCCCTTCTGCTAACATTATGTTAATCAATGGTTAGCTGACAGATAAATAATTTGTCGTGTTCTAATCAGAT
Organism: Sesia bembeciformis; assembly: GCA_943735995.1. NCBI lineage: Eukaryota > Metazoa > Arthropoda > Insecta > Lepidoptera > Sesiidae > Sesia > Sesia bembeciformis. The sequence goes on along the minus strand of OX031029.1, from coordinate 9,905,988 downwards.
GAGGCTCGTTTAAGACTCGTAGATAAATGTGTGTGAAAGACGCGAAAATTTTAAAAATTAAAAGCTTTATTGACAATATCTGTGACTTCCCAAATGGCACACGCGGTGGCCAATTTTATTTCTAACTGGACTTGAGGACAACTCTCTTGTGACTAACACTTCTATTAAGTTAATTCAAACAAAATAAATTGCTAATATTCGGGGTTTAAATTATTAAAATCCCACTGTATTTCGAGCTGGACTTAACATTTATATATTATGTACAATACTTACTTGCTTTAATTAGGCATCAAATATTTGCATAAACACATAATTTTATCATATTTATCTGTTGAATATTATATACACTATGTATGTACGAGTATATATACCTACCTCTGATAAACATAATGTAATGATAACAACTGAGTAAATTGTGAATTTAAAATCGAAAGTTTTTGAAATTGCTATACAAACAACAAGATATGAGAGCACATAAACTGTATTAGAAAAGCAAACCTAATTATTTGATACCTATACACAAACCTATAGATATTTGTTTATAAATCAGTATTTAAATTGTAAACGACATATGTCTACAAGAGGTGGGCTGAATGTGGTTTTGACTAAGTAATAAACTTTATTCGGTTTCACGTTTGCGAAACAGATTGAATTATTATTTTGAATAGATTGAATAGTCTCCTTACTTAATTCAGTTTACGCGTTTTTTGCCATGAGAACAACCTATGCAAGATCCGGTTAACCTGGTAAAACAGCAACATTTTATATACTTTTTAATTAAAATATTGTGTGCTTCATTATGTTAATTAAACTCATATAAATGTTGCTTATTTAATTACTCAAACCTATTTTGTATAATTATTAATTATGTACCATACGTTTTAACTTAATTTTTTAGACTACCTTGAAATGTACTAGCATTTCCTATTTTATCGTATTTCCCCAATGTACGTACGTATTTCGGTAGTGAGTGAAATATGCCAAAGCCCATTCCCATTCCATCTCTTCCCATTTTCCTAATCCTTTCTCCCAATCCATTCCTTAATCTGCAAAGGTAGAGGCAACGCATCTGGGAGCGTGCCAACGTTTGTCATTCTGGACTGATGTTGGCATGTATTGCGGATGTCCATGGACGACAGTATCCCTTTACCATCAGTTGGACTCTGTGCTCGTATATCTTTTTTCTATATATAAAAAAAATTAGCTGAACATATTATACTTCAACAAAATAACTCAACCAAATGTTACAAAATATGTCAGGGATGTTTATAAAATTATGCTTAATTATTAACGAATATTCTACCAAATAGATATCTTCCAATATTTGTGTACCAGTATCATTAGTAAGGTACATAAAAGCTGTTTTGAAATTATCTTTCACGTAGAACTTTACACATTAAGACTACAAGATCTATATTTGTTCTCAATGAGATTTGAGGTCTGTACTGTTGCTCCGTGCATAATATTTGTACAAAATATAGTTTACATAATGAGTCAATGTATTTTTATCAGAAAGTCAATTAGTACGTTGTTTTGTGACATGGAGCTGGAATTTATATTCAGCTGTTATAAATAGATATGAAATAATATAATAAATTTGCTCCTTGTTTGACTGTTAGTAATATACACAATAGTGTAGGACTAATAAGTAAGTATAATGTATTATATTATTAAAATTTAGTACTTGTTATTAGCTTTTAGTCCTTTGAAACGGATAATTAATTGTTCTTATTGCAATCATCTAATTGTTCAATCGGGTTTGGATTCCATAATTTTTTTCCCCACTTTCTCTATTATAATTCATATCATGTCCTAAGTATATCTCTGAATAGAGCTTACCTACACCTGAAAGGGCTCATATTAGTCTGCTATTCTAATGCGCTTACGTCGACGGTATGTTCCTTTTATCTTAATATAATTAAAAAATCGTACCATATTATTCAAACGATAGGGCAATTACGTCAATAATTATCGCATTTGCTCCCATTTCGACATTATGTTACTATTTGAAACAATTTAATTTCGGTTCAAATCATGTCATGGTCTAATTATTACATTCCTTTTTACCGTTTGTGTACATACTTACGTAAAATTATAATTCCGAAAGTACATGATGTTGTAATACAAACAAAGTGTATAATACTTGACTTAAACTACTTACTAACTAAGTAATGTAAGTAATGTATAAAGTAAAAAGTATAAAGTAAGTAATGTATGTTATGTAAGCATTTAGCATTAGTTGTAAGAAATGATTGCTTATTAGTAAGAGTGTAGGTAAGCTCTATTCAGAGATATACTTAGGACATGATATGAATTATAATAGAGAAAGTGTTAATAAATTATAACGTAAGTAACACGCACAAGTAAGAGGTATATCTAAGAGGTCGACAATGATAAGATTATCTATATTAAAAATTGTTACGTTATTATAAACTAAATAGCTATAGACGCTTTTGTGACTAACATTATAAAAAACATACCGCTTTTTTAGCTATACCGGTGATAAAGTAGAGAAGCATGCAGTACAGTACAAAGTGGTTGGGAGTGTGTTCATGCTTAGGAAGAGGTGTGTCCGACACAACAATACTTTGACTAGGTTAGTGTTCGCTAGTGTTGATCTAGCTGGTGATGGGATAGTGAGTTCCTTGTTCTGAAATTTTATGTTTGATTGTCGGTGGTGGATTAAAAAACAAATGACTTCTTTTGTAACAAATAATTAGCTGTTCTTTATAAAACGGACCCTCTTATATTATCTAATAATAATACTGGCAGCACCCGCGACTTCGTTCGAAAGTACCCTAAATGTTAACTCTGAACATAAATTATAACTATACCATGTTTCATTAAAATCCGTCCATTAATTTTTGCGTGATGCACGTTCAGACAGACAGACAAAAAATCTTAATATTGTTGTTTTGGACTCTGTTACGATTTTATTATAAATATGTATGGATTAAAATATTTCCTTTATTATTTGCGTTGAAAAATAATGCATTACAGATACATTACGATAACATTGGCCATCGGCTAATCCTGAAACGCCCAAACGCGTCATCAGATAGACGATAAATACAATTGCAAATAAACGTAATTGCAAATTATATAGACCGTACCTCTAATTGCACACCTAATTACGAGATAAATACAAAACTTTATGAACATGTCACAAGTCAGTGCAGAGAAATATACATATGTAGCTGTTATTTTCCCTTGAAAAACTAATGACATTATATGTATATTTACTAAACAAGTCATTATATTGCTAGATAATCGAATTACATTTTTTCTACTTAGGTCTTATTTATTTATTTATGTATATTTGCATACTAGATAATTGATTATAATAAGTGTCTATATGGTTTAATGCATGTAGATATAACTTTATATTGCTTTTATTAGCCTTATTCACATTATATCTTAAAAAATTAACACCTATATAATATCATCAATACAGCACCTGTATATCAATCATCATATCAGTCAAACGTTACAGATCATTTACGAAATTTTGATAGGATATATATTAGGATACAGAGCATTTAGGATAGGATGGGAGGAAATTTTGATGTGTTCAATATTCCATGTCATACTCAGAATAATAGTAGTCTTCATCGTCTCTTTCAGAATTATCAGAACTCAGAATTTCAGATATACTTGTACGGGAAAGATCCGTTGCTCCACGAACTCTTTGTTGTATCTTGTTAAAATAGCTTTCCTCGGACGTATTCATATTTTTTTTCATTCAATTCAAAAATAATTTCACCGGCTTGTTTATTTATGGATTTTCTTTGTCTTGAGTTCTTCAGCATGTCTGTGAAAGCGACTCTTGTAGTTGACTGTAGTGGATAATAATGTGGCGTTTTAAGGCTTTAGTGAAGGATTTTGACATCCATCATTACATTGACATGATATACCTTTGAAAACTAAATATAAAAAGGTAATTAAAATGAGGTCGGTAACAGTTGATGAAATCATATTATATATTGCTATATATTATATATTAAGAATAAAATTTATTATTTATTGAAAAAAATGTTTTGGGGCTATTAGTACCTCTATATATTTATGAACTTGACATTTGCCGAAGATACCTGAATATTCCCGATGGCCAATGCTTTCGTGCAAGATCTGTACATATATTGTAGGTCATTGACGCAAGTCAGTTAAACGATATTTTTTTTTATTTATATTATCTTAGGAACTATTTTTATTTTTAATTTCCTATCTGAAAATTACTTCCTTATCTCACTATAGTATATTGTTTTGTTCTGGGTCAAGGTTATGACGTATTACATATTGTTGTGAGAGTTTCTGGGTCATTTCTGGTTGATTATTATTATTGTTATATATTCATTTTCGTAAATGGTTTTTTGTTATCTTATCTGATAAAATTCTACACATCGTGTTATTTTTCGAGTCTAAGGGTCAGATAAATGGATATCTTAGACCGTTCCTTCCTTAAACTTGTCATTTTACTCAAGTATTTGTGTAAAATATTTTTATTAATCATCTTTTAAGTTACATTTTATTTTATACATTTCATCGCACCTGCCAACGTGCCTCTGTTCTAGCCTAAGGTAGGCTGGTAGAGACTGCCTCCAGGCATTAAACTCGCTTTTTGTACCATTAAGTAAAATAAAGTTTTTTAAATAAAAAAATATGTTAATTAAATCAAATAATTTATTTTGCCAAAACTAACCTTTATACAGACTGCATCGGGTGCTTTAAAACACGACTCCGATTCATTCTAATTGTAAGAGCGAGAATCGTCCATTTATTCGGGCCTAAGTCCTAAGACAGTAAGTAATAGGTATTTATAAAATACTAATAACTTAATAAGGCAAAAAATACTTTTAAATAAGAGTAGGTATGTTGAGCACAAAGATTGTGTATAGTTCAGGACCATCCTTCTGAATAGATCCAATAGGCCGCGTTACTGTCCATCAATAACTTTCGGGAGTGGTGGCAGTTGCCAAAATCCGTTTTCTTTTCCTTCCCATACCATCCTATCCAATCCTAAACATCCCCTCCCAGTTCTTCGATCAGTGTAATAGAGAGGCGGGATGGTATATTAAGGGATATGGATATATCCAATCCTATATTACTATTCCATCTCCCTGGAAGAGAGGTAAAGATCGATGGAATTGAATAATATTACTCCTTATAATACCTATCCTTCCAAATCTTGATTTCGAAGGTATCAAATCTTAAATCTAAATAATCTCAAGTCCTGTAACAATTCTAAATCCTTGAAGATGATTCAGCTGCTTATAGACGACCTCTGGACTACATTCTTCCATAAAAATACCCTCAATTTAAAGTTTTGCCCATAGATATCAACAATGATTAAATAATTTCTTTAAAAAATTATCTATGTGTAGGTAAGTACTGTTGTTCGTGTTGTTACCGTGGTGTGTTTTAGCCACATACGTCAATTCATACGTCAACTTGTCTGACGTAAATTTTATTTTACAGCTTTCATGTTTGTATTAAAACGCAGGTATAAAGTCGTCGTAATTTATCAGGTTTTGCTGGTATAAAAATATCTATTTATAAAGATTTCTCTGACACTATTTTCACGCTTGGTAAAAAGCACTTCCACTTTATATCCACTTTAGAATGAGAACTGTACAGAGTGACTGGTAGCTTGACATATTCCTTTTAGGGGAGGTAATGGGAGTAGTTAAAATATAAAAAAGTCATTACACATAAAAAGGTATTATAAAGATAAATTTTATGGAGTAACCAAATATTCTCAATTTCTAATGTATTTTTGCAACCAGCCCTTTCAGTATCCACTGCTGGACATAGGCCATTGACTTGTACATTCATGAGGGATATGTAAGGCCTTAAAAGTGACGGACCAAGCGGGTTGGCGAAACCACTCTTAGAGGTGGTATAGTTCCTCAGGGCTCGTGGTAGCCCCTTTGTTATCCCTTAGTGGCCACGACACGACACCCTCGGGAGGAGATAGGGTGGTGCTATTCTATAATGTATTTTTAACACGTTTTTTTTAAGTTTGTGGTTTTAATTAAATACGAAAGTAGATCCATTTTAGACCCTAATGTGTAGTGGACTTTTTTGTTACTAATCATCCCTACAATCACCGTCTAAAAGGAATATGTCCAGGTAGCACTCTCACTCACTGTGCGTTACTAACTTATTACGTTACTTGCATGTGCATGTTACATTTTTAGACTAATTCATTTAAATATATTGGTCTCACAGGTTCGTTGCGTGCACACCAATGATGAGCAAATCGTTATGGAGGCTCAGTTTAAACATTCTTCAGCAACTTCACGGCTTCGTCTACTCCGGATATGACAAGTCAGATGCGGCCGCCAAGATATACTACAAACTCGCCGTGGACTCGAAAAAAGAGAACGAGGGATATCAGTTGGACAGGTTAGTGTTTCAAACTTTACTATTAGAGAAATAACCTAACATAATATAACATTACATCTTAAAGAATAATAATATGTACCATATGAAAAGTATACATATGTTTTTTTTTTTTATATAAATGGAATCGACAATAGATTAAAGGAGTTTTGACTAATATTGTGTACAGTTTTTCATATCTACCGAAATACCCAGATCCGGATATTCGAAATAGGAAGGAAAAAATCGCATTATGTTTTAAATAAGCAAAATTTGCCCTAGCAAAAGTAAAAGGAAAGACATCCTTGCATTGTATTTGTTTAAATTCAAATACTTAGTAGTATTATGGACAAAGAATTAAATTTCCATATTATTTATTGTTTGCAAAACAGGGCTATTAATAATACCGCAAACAATATGTTTGTACAAAGCAATTGTTTAAAGTTTAATGACGTTTGTTCGTCGCGACGTTCATAAATAAATATACCTACCATTAATAAATGAATTAATTAATGCTCATTTTATGGTTCGTAGAAGCAATTATTGCTAATTTGCGCACTCGAGCACCTGCATACCTCCTGGTGTTGCAGGTATGCATTGGCGGCAGTAGCCACTTACCATCAAGTGGGCCGCTTGTCCGTCCGTTTCCTTTCATATAAAAAAGGTTCATGTACTCGTAAGGTGAAAACTATTCAAATTACTCCTTTCCGTATGCCATCTTCAGACAAAAATTCAATATTATGTTAATGTTACTTTTCATTAGAAAGGTTATTATGATTATGCTGTTGCACTCATCACTATGGTTGTTGTACAAAACGACTATTTTATTTTCAAGTTTACATCGTTCTTAGCATTTATGTCAAATATGTCTAACTATTCTAGTTTATATCTGCTCTATGAATTGTATTAAGTGTATATCATGTTATTATTGACTGATCAGTACTATCAGAGGATGTCCGCGAACTCGTCTCGCTTTCTCAAGGTCGTTTCATCAACAATACGGAATCGAAATGCGATATCTTTTCTACCGCCTGTATAATAGGGAATTTTCTGATGAGCTGTTCAGTCTGGTGTCAATTTAAATTTTTTATCATCGCACCTATCGATGCCGAATGGCGGTGCATTTCCTCGACAGACAGCTACTGCGTACTGTGTGGCCTTCGAGACTGTGTGTTCAAAGTTGTAGAATTGTCTGCCTACTGAGGTTTCCCCACTAACCTACGACATGCTTTTCAAGAAAGCTGTGAATAGGATTCTCCAAGGTCGGCAGCGTACCGGCTTCCCCCTGGTGTTACAGGTGTCTGGGCGGCGGTGACGAGGTGCCACTTGTCTTGTGGGCCGCCCGCCTGTCTGCTACCTCTTCTATAAATAAAGATGAAGTATAATCAGTCTATAAATAACTTGCAAGTGGTCACGTTTGCAATTACTGAAAAAATTTCCAATTAGTAGTAGGTACTGCCAATTATTCACTGACTTTATTTTTTAAATCTCATCTCTTGTTTCTCAACATGCAGCCTATCTATCGCATATATGCTTATAAAATGATCCATAATAGGCACGAAATGACATTTAATAGATTTTGCAAAAGTGATTTTAATGAAGAGCCTGATTTTGACACTGTTGACAAAAAAGAAACTGCATGATTCAGTAAACTCAAAGAACGGTAAGGTTCGTTTTGATAATAACGACATTGCAAGAATACGGGAAAGGTTCTTGGAAAATGAGAGCAACCAGGTCAACTTGCTAAGATTGTACTCAATAATCGTGTCATCTTCATTTTCCATCCTGGTTGCGTTTCCGCAACCAGCACCTCGTGGAACTCACCGACCATTGTAAGTGGCCATCCCCCCCAGTAATGGATGTTTCATGTTTTTGGTTATTCTAGTCTTCTCGTTTCATTCATCAAATGCAGGAGTATATTGGCTTCCCGAAGGCTACATTGAGTGTATCTAACTAGTCTCGATGATATTTGATATTTCTTCGTTGCGCCGTGGCTGGTTTCCTCAGCTTTTCCACGCATGCGCTGCGATATTTGTGTCTATGGACTTTTGATTCGTAAACCTAATCAATAATAATGAAGTCATTGTTAATGGCGAACCATAATATTATCTAATCATATCGGCCTTCAATAGTAATTATTACTTATTATTTTATCACGATTCTACTGTATCCGTGTGTGTGTTAAAGGAAACTGATGTTTACTTTTATTTTAGATAGATAATCTTGCAATATATAGTATAATTCAATAGCCCGGATACTGCTTGGCTTACTAACAGCCGTAAATCAAAATCTATTCAACGATCCTCCCGTTATAAGAGCATAAATTTTATTATACCGGCATTCACGTCCTGTATCGCAAATAGTATAGATTTACTGAATCATCATTACGCAACTATTTAATTTTACATTGGTAAAAAACATATCATATTTTTTAAATAAGTCTAAAGTACAACTGAATCATGTTTTATGCTATTGTATAGCTTTTTTATTGACTGCAAAAAATCACAAATGAAAGGTTATTAAATCTAATTGAAACCGTCAGTTTATCGCTTCTAAAGGGTTCCGTATGAATGAATCTATTTTTTAGATCTCATAAATAAGTAATTTTATCGACTTTAATACCTATTTCAATATAGCTTGCGTATTCGTATTTATTCTGTAATAGAGGCATATGTGTAAGTCAGAAAACGCATATGTGTAAGGCATATAAGTAAGTCACACCCGACCCCGACCCGTGCACCCGACTTACACTTGACGACTTCAACAGAAAAAACGGAACAAAGTCTAAACAGTCACGCCGCAACGCAAATTGCCGGCAATGACATTGAAGAGTCATTCTTACCTAGGCAAAGTCAAATGTTAATTACTAGCATTTTGTTTCGTATCATTTATCTTTCGTAATAACTAATAACTTTGAAGAACCCTCTGCTCATTTATTAATAATTACGAATTTTGTAATTAACTTCATGATATAACATTAATTAAGTATTTTTAGTTATCGGTTTCCAAAGCGGGTTTCTACAATCACCGTTGGATGATAATTTTTTAAGCGTACCACATATATGTATAAATGTACATCATATTTTGTACATTGATACTTGCTATTAAAAGATTTAAAATGAACTATAAACTTCTCACGGCACTTATAATTAAAACGTAATAAAAAATATTACTTTTTATCAATATAAATAGTTATTAATATTATAAATAATAGTATAATATAATATATGTACATATTATATGCATGCCGCCCCGTAGACGAGTTTTATCATTAAATGCTGCATACGTCATGAGTAATTTAGTCGCCAGGTCACACTAAAGTTTCTGTAGTACTGATCTAAACATCCGAGGATAAACAAGGACAAGGCACGATAGTTGTTAGTAACACGTGTATATCGCATTGTCAGTAGCAATTCCGCGGTCAACATCATTATGCCATTGTTCGTGTACAGTCAACTACATTAAAGTTAAGGATAGAAAATCTTTCTACCTATTAGAAAACGTACATATTCCCAAAGTTTTCCAGATAGATTCCCTTAAAATATCCTTGTAAAGACAGATAGATATCATCATATTTTATGAGACTACTTTAATTATGCGCGCGCACGTTGACGCCCAAGGCTAACTAAACACCGGGCTTCCACTTTTGTGCAGGTGGAATAACCATGCTGCATTGCTGAAAGTCATGTGAACCGCGATCGTTGTATTTGGTGTTAAAAATAAAATTTTAATTGTGTAAATAAATGATAAGAGCCATCACACTATCCAATAAGTGGATAGTGTTCCTTGTTGTCATGTTCACTATGAGGAATAATGAAGTTTTGTAATCAGTTTGCATTTGATAACAACATTTAAATTAATGAAATATACCCTATTATAATGCATATTTTAGTATCGCCTTCTATAAATTCTATCCATAATGGACCACATAACTATTATATTATTTTTAATCGTAATGTTATAGTGAAACATACTTTGATATCATGGTACTAAAATATTTATCTGGCATCGGATTGATTTATTGCGATAATACATATTGTGCGGGATACGTATGCACTTACACGTAGAGTGCTCGTGTTTGTACTTCGCACCAACTGGATCGCCTGGGGGGTGTGGACTGTATAATAGGTTTTCCGTGAATATTTTTAAATGAAACAACTAGGCTTGTTCTTCAATAGAGCCGGGGTAGCGGCAGAGGTACTTGTTCTTCTTCTTGTTGTTCTCGGAGTGGATGCCGCTCCGGAAGTGAAGTTGACCTTTTTTTTTTTTTTTTCGGAAGGACTAAATTCTTGTGGCCCTATTGGCCTTTCAAGAGTCACCGGACTTGTTTAGATTAGGGCGAGCGCAGAAGGCGCTCAGCCAGGAGCAAAAGTGTGTGTTGCAACGAGCCTAAGGGCTCCCCCGCCGGTAAACCGGCGGAAGGAACGGACCTCGGCTTAGGGCGTTGCATTGGGGGGATACCGCGGGATCGCGAGTCGGCGAAAAGCGCCCAGGCACGTGTCTATACCTAGTGAACATGTTGGCTGAGGGCCGGTGTGTGTTAACCGTGTATCGGGGGGGACGTCCACGTCTCCGCCGGCGGGGACGGTGTCTGTGTGCAGTGTTCGAGTGCGAAGTGAGAACCGCATTGGCAGCGGTGATCGGGTCGTCGGGATCGTCCAGGATGTGCCGCGGCCGACGATAGCGGGGAGGGGCACTCCTGTCCGGTGTGTAGGTGAGGGAGGAAACAATCAGAGGATTGGGATGATGGGGGATGGCGTCATAATAGCGTCGGGCAGAGTCTTTTATGTATTTGACGATGGAGGGAAGCTCAGTCTTTGTGGAGGTCGACGTTACGCAAGTACCATGGTGAAGCCACGGCCTTGCGCGCGAATCTGTTTTGGAGCCTTTGGAGGGTCTTGATGTTAGAGGGAGCCGCGTGTGCGAACACAACGCTGGCATAGGTCATGATGGGACGGACGAGAGATTTGTATAATGTCAACTTATTTCTAAGCGACATTCCCGCTTATGAGGGGGTTGAGGCGACCGAGCACAAAGGCGGCTCGGTTGCGGACAGTTTTGATATGATCTCGGAAGGTCATTCTGTGATCTAGAGTGACTGAGATATTTGGTCTTTTTGACGAGAGGAATCGTTTGACCGAGAAGGGTTATCGGGAGAGGGGAGAGCTTAGGAGTGAGACAGCATGGGAAGCACATGGCTGCACTTTTCCCCGGGTTTATCTCTATCCTCCACTTCACAAACCACTCGCCTAGGGCGGTGACTGCGCGCTGGAGGCGTAGAGAGAGCATGCGTACATTCCTATCTGAAGCGTAGAGGGCGGTGTCGTCCGCGAAGAGGGCGAGCTCTATTCCTGGGGGGTGGGGGGTGTCGTTAGTATAGAGTGAATAGAGCGTGGGTGCTAGAACGGAGCCCTGGGGGACTCCAGCTCTTATTGGGCGGGGGCTGGATAGCGTGCCTTCAACTCTGTAGCGAAAGGTGCGATTGGTAAGGTAGTCTCTAATGATGAGAATGAGACTTTCGGGCACCTCCAGTTTGTACAGTTTATAAATTAAACCGTTGTGCCACACCTTATCAAAGGCCCTCGCTACGTCGAAGAAGACAGCTAGTGTTCTGAGAGGTCTCTTTTGATTGAGACCTGAAAGTATGTGCTCCGTTATTCGGTGCACTTGTTGGACTGCGGAGTGTTTGGCTCTAAAGCCGAACTGTTCGTTGATTAGAAGGCCTTTTGAGTCAATGTGTCTCAGCAGGCGGGTATGGAGGACTCTTTCATAGATTTTAGCCATTGTATTCAATAGGCTAATGGGTCTGTAGCTAGCGGGATCCGAGCGGTGTTTGCCCGGTTTGGGGATGCCGATGACGACGGCTTCTTTCCAGGCGGCTGGAAAGAGATGATTCCGCATGGCGGCATTGTAGATGGCCGCGAGGAGGGCGATCAATTGGATCGGAAGACTTTTGAACACCCTGTTGGGTATTCCGTCGATACCAGGAGATTTCTTAATTTTAAGATTTTGAATAATCTCCTGGATTTCTGAAACCGTAACCGGTAGAAGGGAGTCTGAGGGAGGGATGGAGGCTCGATAACTCACCTCTCCGTCAACCAGGTCGACGTGGGACTCGTCAACCGGCTGGCGGCTAGGGGAGCACTGGGCCTCTAGGCTATCAGCCAGGCATTCGGCCTTCTCTGCATCGTCAAATGCGGGAGGACCGTTCGGTCTAGTCAGTGGGGGCATGGAGGCTGTATTGTCTGTTTTCATAGACCTCGCCATCCGCCAGTAGGAAGTGAAGTTGACCGGAAAATGGTCCGCCTTTTATTCGTTTATTGGCTTCTCCAACCTCCGGCCAATTGCGGGCTTCCCCCACCACTGGTCAAGGACGGGCTTCCCCCACCACTTGTCCATGTATGTACCCCTCCCGCTACCCGCGGGGAATCATTTATTTTTGCTAACAAATACACGTATTCACATTGTTTACATATGGATCCTAGTAAGGGGTTTTCCAATAGGGACTTGACAACTTTGAATTCAATTTGTGAACGCACCCTTTCACTAATCATCGAACTGTCACTGTCAATTTATTCAGTAAACTTAACATTTTCATCATGGTAAATTACACGAACGAACAACGTCTGCAAATTATAAAAAGTTACTACAGAAATTCGGAGTCGGTGACCGCTACTTTAAGAGCGTTAACTCCGATTTTCGGTCGTAATTCTCGCCCTAGTAGACAGGCAGTAACAAGTTTAGTGCAAAAATTTGAGTCTACATATTCGTTGTGTGATGTTGCCGTGCCAGTGAGACAACGGGTTGGTCGAAGTGTCGAAAATATCGCTGCCGTTGAATCGTCCGTAGCAAATGATCCAAAGCAGTCAATTCCACGGCGTTCTCAAGAGTTGGACATCGCCCAGACCACTTTATGGCGAATTTTGCGTAAGGATCTTGGTTTACACCCATACAAGATCAATCTGACTCAGGAATTGAAGCCGATGGACCATTTGAAGCGACGTACGTTCTCCGATTGGGCTCTGGAAAAGATGCGCCAAGATGATCAATTTCATCGCAAAATCATCTTCAGTGACGAAGCTCATTTTTGGCTCAATGGGTTCGTCAATAAGCAAATTATGCGTTATTGGTCGGGTGAAAATCCACATGTGCTTCATGAAACACCACTTCATCCACAAAAAATAACTGTTTGGTGCGGTTTGCATGCCGGCGGCGTCATAGGGCCATATTTTTTCGTCGACGATAATGATCGTCACGTTACTGTGAATTGTACTCGTTATCGCGCCATGATTACCGATTATTTTTGGCCCGAATTGGAAGATATGGACTTGGACAACATGTGGTTTCAACAGGACGGCGCCACAAGCCACACAGCACACGTTACAATCGATTTATTGAAGAGTAAGTTTGATGAGCGTGTTATCTCAAGAAATGGACCAGTCGATTGGCCGCCTCGTTTGTGCGATTTAACGCCTCTAGACTTTTTTCTTTGGGGCTACGTCAAGTCATTGGTCTATGCCAACAAGCCGACGACGTTGGAAGAGCTCAGAGCCAACATTGAACGCGAAATAGCAGCCGTTTCGGCCGAAATGTGTGGCCGAGTCATCGAAAATTGGGTCCAACGAATCGACCGCTGCAAACGTGCCCGCGGTGGCCATATGAACGAAGTCGAGTTCCATTCATAAATGTTTTGATTGTACTTCAACCCGATAATAAAGTTTTTGAAATATCTCAAATGGTTTGCATTTTATTTTGAAAACAAGTTGTCAAGTCCTTATTGGAAAACCCTTTATGTCCTCACCTACACTATCCACCAACGTTTTATCCTGATAAGTACGCAAAGACATACCAGGGATCACTCCATTATTAAAATATACAACATACATAAAAACTTATAAACTAGTTGCGAAACTAACTATATACATCTGTTATAAGTACCCTAGCCTTATGTTTCGTCGTCAACACATATATGTTTTGTTATTATGGACAATTAATTATTGTTAAATTTAATTGACACTAAAGTTATTTTTTAATAATAATAATACATTTTATTTGTCTTAGTCATGTTACAATAAAGAAAGTAAGAAAGTAACTTAAAATCTATTACATGGCTTGTATGCAGTGCAAATATAGTGGCGAAGGGCGCTGTTCCCAAAACTAGGTAGGCACAATACAATCAGCATGAAATTGTTTTTAAGTTTTAATATGTGTTATCCAAATTATCAAAGATTTAAATAAACCTTTGCAAATTATTCAATACCTATGTAGTAAATTTATAAAATATGAAAATAAAAATTCTACGCAATTTTATTTTCATATTTTTATTGCTTTATCTTAGAAAGGTGATGTTAGAGCATATTTCTATTTAAACAGAATCTTGAAACAATGAAATTTTATTTTAAAAAATCATAACCAGACAGTTTCATATTATTAACAAACAGATTGGAATCTAATTTGGCACAAAAATATAAGTTCGTAGATGAACCAAATCGGTTTAATAGTTAGAAATTTATTTCAATTTCGATATAGATCTTTCAAAGAATGAAAACAAATGCGCCAAATGTTGTTAATAGTGCTCGTAAAGCTCTACATCGGGTCTAAAGAATATAAAACGTACAAAGCGCGAAAGTCTAAAAAATTCTACAATTTTTGTCTAAACATTTTTTTTCGTCTAAACGGTTAGTCCCTTCAGATTAGCACGTGTAATCTGTTTATTTTTTTAAATGATTTCACATCAAGAGGTTGAAATATTGTATTTCATTTTTAGTCTTTTCGTTACACGTGCCGCATTCTTGTCCCACAACATAAAATTTGCGTCAGTTTCAAATTGGAAAATATGTTTTTGTATTTCCGCATGTTGTTATTAGGTAGATTATTAGTTGTTGTTAGGTTGTTATTTTGACGAGCAATGCGCAAATCGTATGACCTTGAGTATAAGTCTTAATTTTCTTACTTTATTGATAATGGGATAGTGCGTATATATCAATGCTTAAGGTATTAAATTCTTTTGTAAAATATTTTCGCTTACTGTACTTATTGTTAGTCTTATCAGTTCATCTGTCAATCAGTTATTTTGGCGACAGTAGAACCTAATTTACATCAAAATTATATTAATACTACTAAATATCATTCGATAAACATGGCAGATGAATAATATTATATAATAATATATAATATAAGATTTTAAAAACCAATTCGTGAAATCAGAACTAAAATATTTTGAAACATGACTGAAATGAAGGGCTTATAATAAGTCACTAGATTGAAAAGGATCGCATTACGGAACAATGATATCATTAATTTACAACCACGTATGAGGGAAAGAGACAGCAATAGCTCCCCACCACTTCTGAACCTAAAAATATATTCTCAAGCTCATATCTAATTTTGTAGACAACCATCTAACTAACCAGTTTGTTTTCTCTTTTGTTTATCGAATAAATCTTAAAATATATCAATTACGGGAGCAATCAGGAGCTCTTGTCAGATTCTTCGGAACAAGAAACAAAGGAATCCTAATATAGGTACATTAAAATGAAATGTAGTCTGTTTGTTTAAAATATTTTCATGCGTCAAAGGATGATTTGAATTGATTTAAATCGAGTTGAAATTTCGCATAGACGTTCTCGGGGACTGCAAAAAGGGCATAGCCTACAAAGCTAAGGTTCCCGTGAATTAGTGATCATGCGGGTGAACTCGCGAGCAAGAACTAGTATTGTAATAAAAGTAAACATTAGCTTATGTAATTTTCATTAGGTAACACTTTTGAATTATTTAATTTTAGTTAAATACGCAATAAAATATCATCGGAGTGCGTTACAATTTCCGTTGATAGACAGCTGTTGTTCGAATAATTAATATTAATGATACTGTGACCCAGTTACTACAATCGAACATTAGGTACTTGACGTTCAGATTAAAACAAAAGTGTTCATGCACCTTTGTTTTCCTTTGGATGACAATACATTTCTTGAGTCACATAGTAGTCGAGTCAATGAAGCTTAAAAATTGTCAAAACTTCGTAATCCTCAAGAACAGATGCAATTTTAATGTTCTTTTTTTAAAATGTTTGTTAGTATTTATTATTTGAAAATATTTGAAATCAGAAACATTAACATGGGAGCAGAAAACATTTTGTACTCATTACTTTAAACTCATTTGTATTTAAATCTGATTTTGGACGAGAAAATATTACTCGGTTTTTGAGGTCGCTGATTATAAATACACATGTTGTCAGAATAAGAATTTTTGAAAATTGTCCTCTGAATTTAAAACAATTGTTTTTTTTTTAATACCTACATTTATTTTTTAATAGAAATATGTTTAGTCTTTCTGAGATTACATAATTATGAAACTAATTACATAATTATGAGTTATGTAAAAAAATATTAAAACAAAAATTGTACCGAAAATTGGGAATTTGAGTATTTTTTTTAATAGTATAAATTATTTAATATTTTAATTTTATATAGGTATCAAACCTATATAAAATTAAAATAAGGAAAATGTACCAATAAAAAAAATCAATGGAGCGGAACTACTTTTGTAGCTCCCTTGATTTTTTAATAGCAATATCATCATTTTTAAAGAGGAAACCGCTTGAATTATACCATTTTAGAATCTAAATTAATTAGGCATTAATCAAAATAGTTGGCCACTGTAGTTTTGCTACATTTATTTTTGGTAACAAAAGGTCAAATTTAAAAATAGACGAAGCAACTCGAGACAAACGTAAACTTTTGGAAGATGACTTCGAAGTATGAATTTGGAAGAAGTGAATGAAAAATATTCATTTCCACCTAACAGAACAACTCTTTGAGAATAATAAAACAGAATGTGAATTTTCCTTTAATATTTGTAGCTACAGTACGCAAGTTACTGACCGAGGGTACCAATTTAAAAATAAATCAAAATATGGCATGAGCTGGCCTATCGACAGTTTCAAGCTTGGCCACTGGTCATCCTGTATAAGTTTTATTATTACTGTTTAAACAATATAAATAACTTTCTCCTCCCCGCTACAATGTTTCTGATTTTGAATATATTTTTTTGAACTTTGAGCTTGATTTGAACAAACGTTTTAAAATAAACATTAAAATCGGTTTTGTTCTTGAGGTTCTTCTTAATAGAAGTAAAAATCTTTGACTAGACTTTACGGTTTTTCCTTTATGCAGTCTGTAATTGATGGCTAAATGTTCGATAGGTATACCCAATAGATACCCAAACATATAGATATAAAAATTCCCCAATGTCTTTATCCAAATTTGTCTTTAAATACTTGTCCTTTAACAGACGTGCAAGCGAGATGCGTGTGTCATACGGCGACGCTCTTGCTGAAACCGACACCTTCGAACACATACTGAACGTGACGTCACACAACGATGCGCTTTTGTCCTATTACTACTTGGACGGAGAAAATAAGGTAAAGGATATGAGGATAGAATGTGCTTGCGTATGGCTTATGTAAATTTATTACGTATCCGGTTGTTCCTGCCTGTGATGAATGTAAGGAAACCGGTTAAATGCTGAGTGTACATCGTGTTTGTATTCCTTCCCGGGTTTTGCCACATACGTTCAGGATGTGGTCTGAAATGACATGAATTTAGCAAAATCTGAGATTTTATGTCATGAAATTTACTAATTTAACAGGAAATAGCAAATATTATTTATGTCGTCGTGTATAAAAAACACTTATTCTTATTATCGGTACTTTAGGACTCTAAACTTTTAATTACATGATAGGTATCAGTAAACATGTATCTGCTACGTGCTATCGCTTATCAGAACAATTGTTGACAAACTTACCTCTTAATACACGGTTTTTATTTCTTTAGGATTGACCGCTATCTTTAAAAAGTAATCTATCTCGAGGGACCACAATTTCATTTACAATTTCCAAATTTGTTTCCTACGTTTTATTATTATTCGGTTTTTAACTTTCGCCTTTCAGAAAACATGTTACGATCGGACCTTACGTGAAATCCACTGAGATCACACTTGACCCGTACTATCTGCTGCCAATGGCGGTTCAGAGGATATCGAACGATCGCAAAGACAAGCTTACAAGACAGCCCGGGGGTCAGGAGTTATCATAATGCTTTGTTCATATTACTTGCCGATCTTTTGAACGCTATGGAATGTGGACTTGGAATATGTTTGTATTGCAGGAATTATCTATAGTGTCTAAAATTAATCGTTGTTTTGTTGTTGTTGCTCACATGATGTGTACACTGACTCCGTTCAAGTTAACACAAGTTCAAACTTGTTCAAGTTTAACACAATGTGACACACGCCTAGACGTGTTCAAGTAAACACCATAGATTCCCTACGAGTAAATACATAGTTAAAATTGGCAGAAATAATACTAGGGATACACCGCGGCTGGAGTTGTGAATTAAGGAAAAAAACACATTTCTTACCGAATTAATTATTTTCTCCTAGATAATAGAAAATAAATTTCTTAACGGAGTCAATTAATCTCAGGTAGATACCAAATCAAATGTTTTTTTGTTGCTGCCTTCGACATGTAAGATGTCAAGAGATCTTAAGAGGAACGTCTCTGGTATTTAGTTCAAGTATGAACACCTGCACACAAGTGTGTGTTGCTGCATATGTTCATATGTATACGATGTTACACTTACTGATTGTCACTCTCAGATATGATATTTGATTTTTTGATACACTATGTTACCCTACCCTCCTATAATAATCTGCTCAGAGCTTCGTAATGCTAGTGATTCGACTGTGTTTTCGACAGTGAGCTTCTAAATACTAGAGTGGCAACGTCTTACAAACTGTTCTCAGAAATATGTAACCACTTGCGACTTCAAAAGACGTAGCTTTGAAACCGATAAATATTCCAAAGTAAACTATGTTTGTCTCGTTTCTTCTACACAACTTCTTCGTTTAAACTAATCACGTCGAAATGAAACAAGACATTGTTATCGGAAAAAATGGCGAGAGTTGCCAGTGGTCAGAAATAATTTCCCCAGAATTAATGAATTACTTGGGTATAAAGGCTCTTATTAACAGGTATTATTAACAGATTGTAATGAAACTTTCAATAGATCATATAGATCTAATGAAATTGACAAGGATTACAGGTAGGAAGAAAAAATATTTATATGCGTTAACGAAAATATTATATTTTAAGACTATTTACATTGTGTAAAATTATTATTGTTTAAAATGGAATAATATTTTTTTTGTTTATGACAATCATTTTAAAAAAATATATTTCAATTGTAAATTAATTAAATTGTAAATATATTATTTTAAACCTCAAAAGTTATTATATTGATCAAACACCACTGTGTAACATGAGTTTGTTATATAATTGCCTTTTACTCTCTTTTTTGTTATTTAAAGTAAACATTTTACTTTCGTGGTATAATCTTATTTTGATATATTTGTGAATAATCGCGTTGATCAACAAAAGAGAATGATCCATTTGTAATGACGACACATGTTCCGCTGAATGAATTGCAAATTCTCTGATCGACAAATTGGTTTGAATTTTTTCAAGTGTTTTCGTAGCTAAATACATAGGATTATGATAGCTAGATTATGATAAAAAACATAAATTACTATTAATACTTTTGACTTACAGTCATTCATCATTTACAAACCTCCCAACGGTGTGGGAAAATCAAAATAGTTTTTACTGGCAACATTGATGGCAAACACAATGCGTGATAAATTTACTTCGTTTTGTAATGTTATTTTGGAAAATCTGAACAAAATTGTGCAAACTTACTTGTGAAAAGTAACACCACTTGCTTTATCATCCTTTTCGGACCGTGACATACAAATTTTAACGCCACATTTCACCATTTTGGTAACTTTATCGTTAGGCCGCAGATACGTTCACGCTCACCGACGTCAAGCTAGCAACTGAAGTCAGATATGCCTGCAGGCATCTACGAAGTGGTAACGTTAACTAATGAATACTGCTAATCTAGTCATATGTACATCAATGGTTTTCGATATCAAACTATAACATCCCATTGCAAAGCATAGGCTTCTTGCAATCATTAAGGGGTTTAGAGTCAATGCGTAGTTACAATTTGCATTGATAAAGGATCGGAAAATGGAGCGTTCGCACAAATAAAAACTCCTTTGCAGCTCATTATTAACTTATTCAATAAACAGTTTAGGTAGTGCCAGCTGCATATATATCGTTATAGAATAAAACTATACATTTGGTTAGAGCAACGAATGTGAACTTTAAAATCACCGTTATAACTTGTTTACGAACGCATAAAAGTTTGTAATCGTGCGAACGGTCGATTGTTCGATACTTTAGATGTTATTCATGTTACGTAGACAATAGACATGTCCATACTTCGGTAGGAATTTTTGAATCACTACCTCATGTATGTAAGTCGAGAATAAGTAGTCACAGCCACTGAACTGTCATCGCTCCTCGTGTTAAACTTTTATCTATATCTTCATATCCACACTTAGTTTTCATTTAATTAATTGGTATAATTATGTTCTACAATGATGATACAATAACTTTATTATCATTAATATGGAACTTTGCTTTATGACTAATAGTTATTCTCATAACATGTTTTACAGTTGTTTGCATGTAAATACGATAGCGGCCCCTTTGTTTGTTAACAATTTGTTGATACCCTTTGAAATGTTTACCAGACGTGCCTTGTCAACAGATCAACAATAACGCCAATATGGTATATTTTTCGCTTATTGCTCTTTGTCCGAATCGAAGGACCAAATCTAGAACGCAATAGTGACTGATTTTTATATCGCTTAGATAAATTGTTAGAATCAATTAATTATTAATTACGATGTTAAATTTGATTACAATTTAATGTAATACACTATTTAACGCGTAATTATCGAAAATATGCAATTCTTTAACGAATGTAGAATATCCGTAGCTCATACGATAGTTATAAGATGATAAAACAAAATGTAAAAATACCCTATTACTTGTTTTTATCGAATTGATGACAGACGAGCAGTCGGGTCACATGATGGTAAGTGGTCACTGCCACCTATGGACACTTGCAACACCAGGGGGCTTGCGGTTGCGCTGCCGACCTTGCAGAATCCTGTTCATAGCTCTATTATAAGAGCCCCGTGTTGTAGCGTATTGCAAAAACCTCGGCTGGCACTTCATTCCACAAATTTCGGGTTCGCAGAATAAAGTGTCTTTCTGATAAGAGTCCCCGTTATATAGGCGGTAGAAAACGCAGAGAGACGCAACATCTCTTCGGATGCTGAGCGCTTCTAGACCACCTGTGAGAGTGGCATCGTCAATATTTTTGTAATACAAATTTTCGCGTTACCTGGATCCTTACAATTGTTTTCAAATAACCATATACACTAGAACTCGTAATATTGTAAGTCGAGAGATGCACACCAAAACGAACATAGACTACATTGTTACGTTTGTTTTTATACAAATATTGTTCCGGTTGGAAATCGAAACCGAGAACTTTTACGCATCAGGCAGGGATACTACTTATTGTAACAACCGGCAGTTTTACAAGAGTTGTTTATAATTCCAGATGAAAATGACAGAGATATACGACGTGACCGACGCGGACACAGACGCGGTTCAGTCGCCGACAGAAAGAGATGCCAACAAACAGCTGGAGTTCGACAATGATTGGTCGGCGGACCTGCTTGCCGATACTGGTGAGTCTCTCAATATGAAATAATGATAATTTGAAATAATAGTGTTTTATATGCATAGTAAAAAGGACAAGTTATGGAAGTGCACCGTTTTCTAAATCTGAGCGACGCCACTGAATCCTAATGAGATTTTGTATATAGTTGTGCGTACGAATACGCTACGTGTGTACGCCATTGTGTACGCCATTACGACACATTACACATTACGATGTTTAATGATTTAAAAAAAATAACGCCGCACATAATGGCCTTGATTCTCTAGGTCGTGTGTCCAGAGACACAAAGACGAACACGTAGTGTGTCCAGACCCGAATAAACATTTGCCTTTAAACAAATGAATGTCCAATCGGAAATCGAATCGGAGACCTTTTATACTGTAGCGATTATCAACTGCCCTAATCGGTCCCCAATTGAACATTTTGCGAAATGAATGTTTTGCGAATTAGATATTAACGTTTTGCGAATAGAAGGCATGTATTTTGAATTAAATACAATTTGTAAACATTCACATTCACATTCTAACATTCACATTGGACATTCCGCGTTTTGGAATATAATACCCGTCTTTTTTTCTTCTCACCGACACGCGATCCTGCGCTACCCTTCCCTAGTAACGCCATAACCCGAGGTCTGTTCCTTACCGGCAGGGGAGCCCTTAGGCTCGTTGCTGCACACACTTTTTGCTCGTAGCTGAGCGCTTTCTGCGCGCCTACCGGTGACACTTGAAAGGTCATTAGGGGCACAAGAATTTAGCTATTCCGAAAAAAACCTGTCTTTTTTATTATGGTATATCTATTCTTGTGTATTTTTTTTTACTATGTAGTCTTTGCAAATGAAACGTACCACAAGAAAACTGCGATATACAATTTTTTTTAAACGTAAAGATAAATTGAGAAATGAATTTGTGATCTGTGATTATTTTAACTCTTAACGATTTTCAAAAATGTTCCATAAACCTTGTACAAAAATATAAGAAATATAAATGTACTTTCTTTTATTCAATATTTTGAGGTCACGATTACATTTACATATAATCCATTGTTCGCCGCTCGGGGCAAAAGTCGAACAGTACAAAGCCAGTCTTCGAGTGCTCCACTAGTAGATACAAATAGTTTCTCTATTAATAAACAAACAAACGCCGTTTATCTTACTTGTGATATCTTAATAAGCAGTAGTATCACGATGATGTTTTTCGAATGCTTGTAATAACGAATGAAGTTATTGAGAATTATTCTATAGCAATTTCATTAAGAAATTGGCCATAAAAAAGAAGCAAATTTTAGAGTTAAAAACTGCAGTAACGGTAATCCTCCATTTATCAGTAGGTAAAATGATCAAGAGTATTATAATTACTAAGCGGATGTTTCATTTAATACGGTAAGATTAAATCGATAAGTTTCGATAAGATTAAACCAATTGATAAAAAAATAATATCCTTATAAGAAGTTGATAATCATGTAAAAATGAACATCTTCTTTCTTTGTCTTATTTCTTTGTATCTTTAAAGTTTATCGTAGGAAGTAAGTAAAGAAACACCATTTATGAAATCCGTTTCAAAAAATAAACAAAACGTGTAGAGTTCGTTGAACCCTACTATCCAGCAATATATCCTTTGTATAGGTTGGCTTTCTTTTTTAGGATTTTTTTTAAAAAGTTTATAACATTGTACTTTTGAAACTACAAAACCGGTTCGGCCTATTTACGAACTTGACCGAAATATAGACAAACTTTTGTGCCAAATTTAATTTCAATGTTTAAGGAATGCCGTAGTCCACAAATTTCGTTATATTCGAAATTCGTTCGAAGTCAAATTTCGAAATTTTTATAGTTTGAAAGTTGTGTATAGTATCCATCTATCCATGGAAGGAATCTATCCATAGATTCCTTGTAAATATCCCTAAAATAATGTCAAAAGCGCCCTCTGCTACGCCTACGATTTGGAAGCGTCTAAGGTTTTGTAAGATTGTGATATGTTTTAGGACTCATGTGGATTCTTCTCTAACCTATTCTATTTTTTAGATGAATTAGACATTGATGCAATCGACGAAGATGAGCTAGCTGATCGAAACATATTCTCCGATCCTGAAAGCGAGTGGAACCGAAGGGCATCATACAGTTCATCAGAAAGCGACGATGAACAGCCCGAGTCAGACAAAAAGCAACTGTACACGAACAAGCCAGCAGAATACTTGACTTATGCACAATAGAATTTGGACATATATATAGATATGCTCAGATAACTGGTATATAAAAGCTAGTGATTAGAAATGGCACGAAGTGTTTTGGTTCTATGAAGTATTATGAAGGGAATCGTGCTTCTTGTAAGAGAGTACTTAAACTATGAGTCGCACAATCGATTGTCTTAAAGATTTAGTCGAATCGATAAAGAATGAATCGAGTTGCTTCGAGTTTAAGGAAAGTCAATACCACCACTTGGAAATGAAATAAGGCTCTCAGAAAAAAACAACATGGCTATTGGACAAATACTAGTAGTTGTCTATGATAAAGCGATCCGATTGGTGGCGAAATTAGAGAAGCCAGATATAACTTTTTTATGTCCATGACTTCAAAATGTGATTAATTAAAAAAAAACTTGACTTGAAATTTTAATTTAACATTGACTGATGTAAATAAAACTTGTTTCACTTTTGGATTAACACTGTTGTTAGTATTACATTATAGCATATTTCTTAAATGTTAAAAAACTGTATTGTTTCTATTGTATGATTTTCTTTGTTGTTTTTTTCAGTTTCAAAAGATACTGATGATAGTGTGAATTCAATTTCACTTTCTTCTTCTCTTTTACACGTTTTTCCGTAGTTCTACTTAGATATGTTATAAAAGTATAAATTATTTAGTTACCTTGAAAACAAGAAACAAACAAAGCGTAGTGGTGATAAAAATTAATATCAAGTAAATGTTGACTCTTTATAAGTTGTTTATATTATAGTATATTCCCAGTACATTTTCGCAAAGTACACATTGGTATAGGGTCGACCAGAGCTACTGTAAAAATGCCTCTACTTCCCTAAGAGAAAAGAAATTTTGATGATGTTCGAAACAAATTGGTAAAATTCTCATTATATATTTTAGAGTTTTAGACAAAACAATTTTGATTGATTTGATTCGACCGAAGAAAGCATTGACCATTCTTTATTATCATGTTTATTTTTAATTTCCGAATATAATGTTACTTATGCTTTCGTTAAAAATGTTATTTAATGGCTATTACTCCGAATTTGGGCGTTTGAAAAATACAAACTTCTTTGCAGCTCATTACCAATATTTTCAATAGGCGGTTAAGTGGCGCTAACCGCAAATACAACGTTGTAAAACAAACTTTAAAGACACTAGTTTATGGACGCATATAAGTTTTCATTCCTTCGGAAGCTCAGTTGACTCATCGCATTACAGTTATTGTAAAAATACAATTTTTAAAACATATTTACCAGATCCCGGGCTAACCTTACCTTATCAGTCTTATCTAATAAATATTATGTATGTTACAGAAAACCAGTTTTAGTAAATAGATTAAGTATATTGATATTGATAAATGTATTGATTATTAAGTAATA
This sequence comes from Sesia bembeciformis, assembly GCA_943735995.1. Lineage (NCBI taxonomy): Eukaryota > Metazoa > Arthropoda > Insecta > Lepidoptera > Sesiidae > Sesia > Sesia bembeciformis. The sequence goes on along the minus strand of OX031029.1, from coordinate 9,880,366 downwards.
ATTTATACTAAAGTTGAAATTCCTGTATCGTATTTTGTATAGTATAGATAAGTTTGGTACTTGCGGAATAAACGAATCACGGTAAAATCTTAAAACAAATAACATTCTACCTTAAATACTCATCACATCTCAAATAAAGTGTTTTTTTTTTTCTAATTTATCTGATCAATAGTTCAAGCGATTGCAAAGAAATACATAAATAGCAGTTCGAGTTTCTTTTAAAAAAAAATCTAATTATAGCATTAAAAAAGCTGCGAAAAATAGTTAGAAAACATCCTTTTAATTAGGTAGCTATTTAATAAACGCTCTGTTATAATATTATACCATACTAGCTGTGCCCGGCCACGCGTTGCTGTGGCTGCCCGGCGCTAAGGGTGGACAACCCTTATCACTAAGGGGTATGAAAAATAGATGTTGGCCGATTCTCAGACCTACTCAATATGCTCACAAAATTTCATGAGAATCGGTCAAGCCGTTTCGGAGGAGTACGGGAACGAACATTGTGACACGAGAATTTTATATATATAGAGAAGAGATATATATGCTACCGCTAAGTAAACTACAAGGAACTGGCGAGGAGTATACTTTATTTGATTATACTTTGGTCCAATTTCATTATTGTAAATTAAATTAAAAACAAAATATTGTATATGCATTGCCTGCCTATAGAATGGCGAATTGCCTAATCGAGCGTTCGAGCAAATACAAACTTATTATTAACACAATTCAATAGGCGGCCAGGTGATTCCAACAGCAAATACATCTTACATCTTACAATGTAGTGTATACAAACTTGTAGAACGAATTTGTTTTTAAGTTAAATCGACAAATATGAATTTTAATTTGAAGTCACCGTAATAACCGCTCGTGAACGCAAAAAGATTGTAATCTTGTGAATACTCGGTTAACAAGTTGGTAATCTTGTGAATGCTAAGTTGACACGTTTGTAATCTTGTGAATGCTTGGTTGGCAAGTTTTTTATAAATGTGATGATTTTATACAACATACATATAAAGTGTACTTTAACACTCGCGGAAATCCGCGTCAGTGGACGTTGCCTTTTGCGTATTTTGTTTACAAGATAATGGCCAATGTTTTGAAGATTTTAAGATTTGAGAGACGATAATTTGCGAAATTATCGTGATTATTACTGTGCCTTAATAAAGACTATAAAAGGCCCGCCAAATTTGTATAATAAATGATCTTCTTTAAAACTTGTTCAACAACGCATTCTACAATGGTTATTGTTAGCCATGGGCGATTTAATAACTCATTATTATTATATTGTTGTACTTAGGTTTTTTTCAGATTCTTAGTTTATTTAAAATATATAACGCACCAACATGTTTATATGGCCCCCTGTATTTGAATTCGTGTTATCACTCGAGGGGTATTTTTAAGTATTGTTTTTATTACATAATTCTATGGTCTCTTAAAGGTTTAGTTTTAATAATTATATTGTCTAGTATTTTTATTAAAATAAATGTCACAAATATTTTACAAAAACTGCGAATTTGTTTTATTATAAGTGTTAAGTTCCTGCCCAAACATCCAGATTTTGTCCCATATATATGCACCAACATTACTTAAATGTAACTTGTTCGCTTTTTAGCGAAACAATCACTGTTTAAACCATAAATTTAGAGCGAGAAAAAACATTACCAAAGACAAATTTGACGCAGCACAAAAACTAAAGGATATTTAATAAATAATATTTATTAATAATACGAGAATAAATATTAGTATAGTCTATAATTGGCTAGGTACAGTCAACAAAGAAATAATGAAAAACATTTCATTAACAATTTGCTTACAAAATTTTACTTTTACAGACTGATTAGCACTCATTGAATTCGCAGGTCTTAATGCTAAACAGAATGTCTGGTAGGAACGAAAAACTAAATTCGACAGCTACCCAGTCAAGTCAAGTTCTTATCTGTTTTTCAACAATAGGTACTTGAATGTCACCTAATGAATGTCAATTAGAGAGCAATGTCAGCTGACATAAATCTTCATATAGTGAAAATGATTTTACAATTTGATAGTCGTTAAAAATATTTTTTTTTATATTTATCTGAGTTATGTTATGATGATTTATGACGAAAGAAACGGTATTTACATAAATTAATTATATACAGAACTGTCAGCGCCCTCCCTATGATAGCCAGACCATAACTATTCAATTTCTGTTGGTCATTCAACGTGTATCTTTGGTGCATAAGTAATTTTATTTAAAATTCTGCTAATGGCCTCTTTTACTATGTAAAAAATAGTAGAAGCACGTATACGCAGAAGTAGATGAACAGACAGCGACCTTAGGTGTAACTAGAGCTGAGGCAGGTGTGCGCCTACCGTAATAAATGCCCAGACCAGAAAAAGCTAATATTTTATATTTATAAAACAGTGTGTAGCTATTAACAACTACGGCGGATCTTACAAATCATTATACGTCGATTGTAACATGTAGGTACCTTGTATCTCAGCAAAATCCAATGACTTCTATCTAGGTGTTCTACTAGACAAACAGTTCTAAAGAAAAACTTTGTCACAGCGCGGGTTGTGCCGGCTGAGGTGCGGGGAGCGGCAGGGGAGAATTTAATGCAATGAATAACCAAACCCTCTCGCAGATAACGCGAAACAATCTTTGCCTATTTGCATTTTGTCTCGGAGAGTAAACTATTTTTTTTTGATCTTGTTAGTTTGCGAATTCCTAGGGCAATGATATACCATGTAGGTAAGTATTGCAATGTGAATTTAACCTATACCTACCTACCTACATCATAATAATAGAGTGGGTACAAGTAAAATACTAATGTAATATAATTTCAGGTATTACAATACATATATACGCACGTACATACTTAAATACGAGTACATATCACTATTGTTTTATATTAGGTCGGGGGAAAAGTTGCTTCGTATTTTATATGCAAATTCAAATATATTTTTTTATGAACGAACGCGGCAGACGAGCATACAGTGCATCTGGTGGTAAGTGGATACTGTCGCCCATAGACATCCGCGATACATGGCAACATTAGTCGAGAATAACAAATGTTGGCACGACCCCAGATGCGATATTGGAGATATAGGAATGGATTTGGAGAAAGTGTTGGGAAAATGGGAAGGGATAGGATGGGAAAGGGCTCTGGTACATCTCACTCACTACCGAAACACGTACGTACCAACATTGGGGAAATATGGGGAAATGCAGTACATTTCAAGGTATTCTTCTGTGAGAGAGGGGTAACGTGGCCAGTCGAGCGCGTCCAGCGGCTGTTGGATTTCAGCGTACGCTCTCCCCCTCCCAAATTACATTTAATTATAGTATAAATGTGCCGTTTTGTTCTATAACTTGTTGCCATCTTGTGGGTAGTGACATGATCCCGTTGCTGTAGAAATTTTGGGATTTTTGGTCAAAAAATTGCGACAAGTAGTTTTGACAGTTCTCTCTTGATACCTAACACTACCTAAAGAATTCTGAAGAGACCGAAACAAGTGGAAATCTGAGGGCGCAAGGTCAGGGGTATACGGTGGGTGCATCAACACTTCCCAACCAAGCTCTCTCAATTTTTGCTGAGTGGTCAAAGATGTGTGTGGTCTGGCGTTATCATGATGATAAAACATAAAGGGTGTAGCCTTTCTGTTGATCAATTCCAGGCGTTTATTCTCAATTTCTTGCTTTAATCTCACCAGCTGTTGGCAGTAGAGATCCGAATCGATGGTTTTGCCCGGCGCTAAAAGCTCATAATGAACGATGCTCTTCCAATCCCACCATACACAACATCACCTTATTGTGCGTTAATCCCGGTTTCGCCACAGTCTGTGGAGCTTGGCTTAGACCATGATCTTTTCCGCACGTTCTTGTCGTAAGTGATCCACGTCTCATCACCAGTGTTCAATCTTTTCAAAAATGGTTAGGTTTCATTGCGTTTTAATAGAGAATCGCAAACGAGTACACGGTTCATTAGGTTTCTTTCAGTGAGCTCGTGTGGTACCCGAATATCGAGCTTTTTGTGAATCCAGACTTTTTCAAATGAGTCAAAACTGTCAATGGCCAGTTCAGAATATTTTTTGCGATATGTCAACATATATCTAAACAAAAAAATATAATCAACTATGTGCAAACAGTTATTTTAGGATCCATTGTTAGGAAATTGTCGCATCTGTACGAGTGATTTCTATATTCTATGTGAATGTGATTGGTGGTAATCGCTCTCGTTATTCGTTATCCTGTAAGGATTAAAGTAAAGAGTAAGTATAAGTACTAAGAGATGACTGACGAATGACTTTAATTTACGACAAAATCATATATTATTTTTGTTTTGTAGGAAAATATAAAATAAATGAGTTAACTACATAAAATGAACATCAAATCACTTAAAAATATTACAAACAACATTAAATAATAACAGCGCTATATCTCACATTAAACTAAACATGTAAGTATTTTGTCGATTTCAGCGTTTGATGTCAATTTAAGGTTTTACAAAACAAAGCACTTCTTCTCTCGCTTGCGCGCGAACGACTAGAGGAGTAGTGGGCAATTGACTGTGGCGTAATGAGCAATTTTTCAGTACTGCATTGCGGAACAATATATGTACTTACATCGTTTCACGTAAAAAGAGCGCTAGCCAACGCAGTAAGTGATTTATCGATCTATTTTGTCGTACGAGGTGAGGCGCGACGGGAGTATTACGCGTCACATGTCAGTGCCGTCGTGCTATTGGTTCATCAGTCGACGTTTCATTCGCTCCCAAAGTACAGTCGCGCACAAAAGTTTTTGTTAATTACGAATATTGCAAGATGGTTTTGCATAGAAAAGAAAGAAAAATGATTTACAACTTATATTGTTTTATGAAAAGAGAGGCTGATAATGGCGAGGTAATTAATTTAAAACCATGTATGAAACGGACCGCAGCGGCAACGCATACTTCTGAGGCCACTGTGAGACGAATTGTAAAAGATGCAAGAGATTCCGAATTTCTCACTCACCGTTTTTTGAACTCCCGTTAAAACAAAAGGCATAAACAAAAACCCATAACAGGCGTGGATAACTTTGATAAGGGTGTTATAAATAGGGCTATCCATAATTTTCATATCATTCAGAAAGGATAGGCAATCCTTTCAAGGGAACTGCGAAGTAAATTACAGAATGACCTAAATTTACGAGGATCTGAAGCAAGTCTTAGGCAAATTATAAAAGATTTAGGCTTCAAATGGAAAAGGATTGAAAATAATAGACATCTACTAATTGAAAAATCAAATATCAGATTTCAAAGAATCGAATATCTTAAATAAAATAAATCTTAAATAAATTAAAAAATATGCAGGAGAAGGAAGACCTATTATATATACTGACGAACCGTATGTCGATAGCTCTCATGCGTATCACCATTATTGGTCAGACGGTTCTACCAGAGGTCAAGCTTAGTCATCGTCCACGCTGGTGATGAAATAGGTTTTGTGCCAAATGCTCTACTTACGTTCAAAGCTGGCACAAAGTCTGGAGACTATCATGATAACATGAACTATGAAAATCATGAGCGATGGCTACAAACTAAATTGATACCGTACTTACCGCCTAATTCAGTCGTGATTATCGATAACTCTTCATACCATAATAAGCAATATGACTCTGCACTAACATCCAATACAAGAAAGGCAGTTATGCAAACTTGGTTGACCCAAAAAGGGATACAATTCGATGAAACAATGTTGAAACCTAAGTTGTACAATTTAATAACACGGCATAGAGGTCAATTAAACAAATTCAATATTGACAAGATTTAAGCCGAAAAGGGTCATACTGCCCTCCGTTTACCCCCCTTACCATTCAGATCTCAATCCCATAGAAATGGCATCGTCGGAAATCAAAGGATATGTGGCCAGTAAAAATGTTAGTTGGAATATTAACCGTGTGACAACTAGTTAATGAGAAGGTGAATTTAATGGGACGGAGGGAATGGAAAAAATTGTGTAAAAATGGAAAAAAGATAATACAATAACAGTAGGTACAGTAAAAATGATCACGTGGTGGACATGATGACAGAATCATTTGTCATTCGCGTTAATGACAATGACTCTGATACTTACTCGAATGATTATTGCAATGGTGATAGCAGCTCAAGTGATGACAACGATGATGATGAAGTGGCCACCACTAGCACGAGCACAGTGGCCTCATCTGGCTTCCATGTGACCCACGACGATCTAATGGAAGGTGTGTCACCCTTACATTATGTTTATTTTTAAAACTGTTAAATCACATTAAAAATTATATTACTAAACTTATTTTTTTTAGTTTCAAACAAACCTTTACTAAAGTATTGAAATACATATAATATATAAAACATAAGTAATTTCGTGCGCAACTGTACCGATGCGCGGACTCATCCCCTCCACAGACGGTCAGCGCTCTTATTACGTACGTGACGATACGTATACATAGAAGTCAAAATCTGTCTATATCGTCTTGTTGTAAGGCTCCTGCCTCTCCCTACATTCACGAGGACCCCGTGCGTATTAGTATGCAGCGTAAATTCCATTTTTATATATGGAAAAGTGGCAACTTGATATACGTGATTCAACCTAGGTTTGGTACCATATCACGCTCGTGGCGGAGACGCCTACTACTATGGAATCCATTACCTACTCGTATTATGGATGCCACCATCGCCAACAGCTGGTGAAACCTTTTATAAATGATTACGATTTATAATGAGCCCAACATGATTACGATCTTAAGTAGACCTACGTAGTTTTACTATTAACTATTTAGTATAAAAATAAATAAAGGCTGACAACGTCATACCAAATTGATTCTAATTTTGAAACAACTTGTCACGCCGATTTATGAGAACTTGAACCATACAAAATAATTTTTTTAACTGGATGCAAAGAGGCGTTTTACGCGATTAACGCGTAGTAGTACCTCTAATTTTTGATGATTTACAAATTTCAATTAAAATGGTAGGCACAGGAATCGGTTCTAACAGTAGTCGCATATTCCAACAATGCTACGTGAAGTGTTGCAAGATGCAGAATATGACACCACTGAGTAGTGTCATTCCATCGAATAATGGGAAAGTAGTGGATTTCTGCGTAGATAGAATTAAATATACGGATTGGCCACCGATTTTGAACGCGCTCTGTTGCGATCTGAGTCTTCATTCTTTATCTATAAGATGTCGTCAACAAGTGAAAACTGGTAAGAACCAAGTGCCCTCTTAGCAAATAGACGAACACGTAACTTAGCCACTTTGATCTAACTACAAGTCCACCTGGTTTGTTGTGATCAATCAATACAATGAATCCTACTTTTAATCGTTCGTATTTCCATTAGTATTTATATAAAATAGGCGTAGGTACCCATGCAAGTAGACACTAGTGTTTGAAAACCAGATGAGGTTTCCAGAAAGTTTAAGGCCGATAGAATATTTAATTGCGGCACGTCAGATAGCGCGTGTGCGGAGTACGCGCTAACCACATAGATAACATTACATGCAATTTCAAATAAGTAGTGAATAAGGTCTTTGTTCGACTGGATGACTGTAACACGCTATTATATTGTTGATTATATCTAAACAAATACAAATATTATTTCACGTTAGTTGGCTTGGTGACATCCAACGGGAACTAATGTTTGTACGTGATAGTAGGTATTATTGGATAACAAGTTACCTAAGCCGACACTAAGTCGTACATAAGGCCAGTGACATATTTGCAGTCAAAACCCACCAAAATTACAGATGGAATAGAAGACTTGTCTTAGAAACAGTTTAGAAACTAGTTGGGTACTTAACTACCTAATGTCGTAAAACATCTCATCCCGTCTTGGCATTTATCTGCTTCATAAAATAGTATGGAGTGAGCAAGTCAAAAATAATAAAATATGCCACATGGAATAATGATTCAGCAATAATTGAAAGTAATATTAAAGCACGTGGCTTAACAGTGACAAAGTATATTTTATTGTCCAACTGAGCGTTCACACGACGATAAACTTTTTGCATTCGTAAACGAGTACAGTAATTAAAGTACCTAACTATAACGTTTATTGTAGTCGTTGCTGTATTGAAAAAAACAACAAGTTCTACAACTGTAATTGTAAGGAGTTTGTATTTGTTCGACCGTTCGATTGGTCAAAACAATACCTACGTGCATTACTATGAAATCTAAATTAATTTGAGATTCTTTAGTGTTAGAGCACATAGACTGCGAAAGACTTGCCAAAACTGTGAACAAACGGGCCGTGATTCTGACAAACTTCATGTTGACCAACCTTGTGGAAGCAGTCTCGCAGTTACTTTCCAACACGACTCTGTTAGCTACATTGTTACTTGAAGGGCTGCCGATGAAAATACCCTACTTGAATCCTTTATGCGAGGTGAGTTTGTAATTAAGACTTTATGTCAATTTACTTCACCTAATTTCTTAGCATACCTTTAGTTATTCTACAAGCAACGGGTGAATGAGGTCTCTGCCATTGCTATAGACAATGCTTCGCTAGACCTATAATTAACTTTACTTCCAAAAAAGCAATCATTAGTTCAACAAAATAAGTATTACTAATTGCTAATCTATCCATAACATACATTGACCTTGATTCAGTGATTAGGTACGGTACAAGGCAGTGATTAGGCACATAGTTTCAATCTTTCCCAATATTTTGAGACCAACTTAATATTTTACAGGCGATATTAGAAAACAGCTCGCTACAACATCTGCACCTTCCACGATGTTTAATAGGCGACGCTGGATGCCTGGCCATCTGCAAAGCAGTGCGATGCTTGCCTAATATCCTCACCTTGGACCTAACGGGATGCGAGTTAACCTTGGTAGGAGCTGGATACATCTCTGACTTAATCAAGGTATAGAAGTCCTTGACAAGTTTTTACTTGCAATATCAATTACTAATACGAATTACTAAATACAGTTTAATAATTGTTATCTAAACGGGTTACTCACGAATTATTGTTTTTTATAGCCGATATTTCGGTCGTTATATGTAATACTAACAATATCATCATGCACACGCGAGTTTGAAAACGCATCTACTTTTCTGGATTTGCAAAGTTCAAACACCATGTGCGTGCCAACTTGAATCCAATTAATTAAATGAATGCCAACTTAAATTTGGTATTCAAGTACAGTGTGCAAGGAACGTAATCAACAAAAGCGTGTGGGCAGGTGAATCAAAAACGAACACGACGGAGGGTAGACATATTTGTCTGTCAATAGCAACGACACCTTCACCCGCCTCCGCAGTCTCGCCGCGACCACGGTTCATGTAACTGGAGCGAAATATCGGCTATAGTAAATCGCAAGTATCCCCGTTTACATAACAATTATGTTCAGCGACGATAACAAAAGTTTAAAATCTTAAATACAGTTTAGTATGAGACTCAACTTTAATGTAAAGGTAACATACATAATTTAATTATATAACATAATTATCCAGCATGGAGCAAGTAGTACCTAATGTAAGCCGCAGGCCGGAAAGCAGCGTAAAAAACATTAGTTAAGTATTAAGAAATTTCTGTTAAGGCAACAACGATTTTTTTGATAGTAAGAGGGCGGTAGACGAAAATACAGTCCACCTGGTGGTAAGTGGATACTGTCGTCCATAGACATCCGCGATACATGCCAACATCAGTTCAGAATGACAAACGTTGGCACGCCCCCGGATGCTCTGCCTACCTTTTGAGATGTAGGAATTGATTTGGAGAAAGGGTTGGAAAAATAGGGAGGTATAGGATAGGATTTGAAGAAGTGATTTAATTATTTTATTCTTAAATCCCATTCATACTCTTAAGTCAAACTGAAGCTTCGTGGTTCTCATTCCAGTACCAAAAAATTCACCGCTACAGTGAGAACTGGGTGCATACTCTGCGGTACCGCTTACCCGAGTTGGATGCAATGGCTGGCCTCAGAAGAATTACGCTTTGCGGCAATCCTCAGTTGGGAGACGCTGGAGTTGGGAGGCTCTTGGAAGTGCTTGCTGACGACTTGTGGATTAAAGGTTTCTTTTTTTCAGTAATATTGCACTGGAATAGCATACAGAGAGAGTATTATTTTGTACTTTTACAATCGCTGTGATTAAAATCCCTAACACGTTCATGATGTGTGTCCATGCACCATGTGTATTTCTCATGGATTTGACAACTTATGTCCAATATGTAATTGCATCCAAAACGTCAATTGACTTTTGTCGAAACTGAATTTTATCCAAGTTGAATATTGACCAAACCGAATACTGCCTAAATTGAATACTGTCCAAACTGAATATTGACTCAGAAATAAATCCAATTACGTAAATATCAATTTTATGAGTTTTAACTTATTTACTTTTAATTAAACGCAAGGCACCAAGTATTAGATATGATATATTAAAATTTCTCTCCCACTTTCAGCATTAGATGTTCAGAACTGTGGTTTCACAGACCATGGGGCGTCAACTGCGCTGAAGATGATGCAATCTAACACTACACTCGTAATACTGGACATGAGACATAATCTTGAAGTATCGAATGAGTCGCTGTCCAAAATACGCGCTGCATTAAGAAATAACGAGGGAGGACTTGGAAGACAGGTGAGTATTTTATTAATTTTGTACTTTTTAGCATTTGTTAGATCATAAATTGCCGCTGTCACTAATATTTTGTGGTCTTTTTATTCAGTATTCGTGGCTTAGCAGTATTAGCGGGTGTCCAAGTGAACCCAGACTGGTTAAAACTGTTTCTAGGTAAGTGTAGGTATTTCTTTCCAATAACAACATGTCAGCCTATAACCACGGCAGGGCACGGGCCTCTCCTAGTGTTTCACAGGCTTCACTAGGAGGTTTCGGACCATAATTCACTAAGCGGGTCCATTACGGATTGGTGGACACCCATAATGAGTTTTTTTTATTTCTCGAACTCGCATGTTTCCTCACGATGGTTTCACTCACCAAAACTAGTGTTAATTTTTAAAAATCCGTAGGTACTTAAGTGAAACTCGGTGGTACGGGCCGAGGATTTGAACTCACGATCACACGAATGTTATTCGAGTATAGATACCACTAGGCTATCACCGCTCTAACAACAGAAACGAATCTCTTCTGTTTCTCTTCTGTATAGTTTCATTGATTTAATGATTTATTACAGAAATGATAAGTTAAAAGATCGCGTTGCGTCTAATCCAAGGAATGTTCCCGCTAGATATGTTAACAAAACTAATGTGACTAAGAAAGAAAAGTAAGTTATTCTTGCCAATACACGTACAAGTATTTCGTACTTGTACTTCCTTCATGAGAATTTTAAAATTGCATTTGCAAATCTTTGCTGATCTTGACTCACATCCCCATTCCCCACTAATTCTGAAAGAATTGCATTGCTCCAGCAGGATAATTTGAACTTTGATATGATCAATTTTAATTAATGTTTTAGGGATTATGCAGAAGTATTGGAAGAACAACTGCAAGAGGAGATATCCTATCGGCAAAAACTTGAGGAGTTGAACTTACAACTGGTCGATCAAATGAAGCAGTTGAAACAACAACAGCAAAGGATGTGGGCAAATGCAGCCACGTCTTCAGGTATAAATAGATCAAGCTTACGTTAAAGTCAATGATGAAGTTAAGATGCATCTTAGTAAAACGTCTTATATTCTTGTAATATTGTTCATAATCCTCCATAAAAAATATCTTTTGTCAATCAAATTCATGCCTATTTATCTTATCGAACGACATTGGACATTGTACTGTTACTGATGTACAATAAAAGATAAATTTATGCATTTATGTTCTAAGAACTTCTAGCAAAAAGCACATGATCTTTAGAAATGATAATCAAAATGATTACTCTTCGTTTACATCTTTATTCGCTTTTTTTGCTGCTCAACAGTGAACCATCAGTTTGGTAAAATTTGGTCTACTGTTTTACAGGTTCAGAACAATCTCTCCAGGCCAGTTCCCGTTCTTGCGACAGGTCCAGCAGTTCTGGCTCCTCTAGTTCGGTACCGATAGATCAAAACACCTTGTCGTATATACAACAAGCATTCAAGGATATCTACGCTTTTATCAAAAACAACCAATGCAATGGGTAAGCGTTTATAATATACTGCTGTGTTGATCGAAACCTAACGGGGAAGTTGTACGTTTCACCATATTATTACCGTGGATTCAATGTATGATGCAAGTAATTGTAAAATGTTTAATCGTCTTAACGTTTTTTCTTTAATATCTAGACCGGGTCGTTGCAACTGCGTTAATCTTATTAGTGCTCGCAAACAAGTCCTAAAAAGAGATTTTACGATTTCAGTGAATTTCAGAAGCGTATAGATACTCGTGCTTTTCCGAGAGAAGTGGGTAGGTAAATAGTATATACGAATTAATATCATTATTAATTGGTAGTGTCAATGTTATTAGTATTATCAGAATTAGGGAGGCAGTAAACTAAGCCGTACTACTTACTTTGTTACTAACTCCTATTGGTCCACAGTCGTAGGATCAATGGGGACAACCTATTGATCCTGCGTGGGTTAGACGACACCTCGAGTGGAAGCCGCATATCGGAACACAGCGTAAGAGGCTTATCGGCCGTGTGTTCCGATAACTTACAAATGTTTATTGGAATGCAGCGTAAGTAAGTTATCGGCCATACCGATAGTTTACTTATCTATAGAATCTTACTCATGAAGCACTTACTGGATGTGTGTAAAGACGGTGTAATGGCCCTAATGGCCAACATCGGGAACAGTATCAAGCTCCACACTAACGTATGCAGTGACTGACCGATTTGTTACATTATTTGCTTAATCTAAAGCGTAAAACGTTAATAGTATAATTCTTGAAAATCTTGCAAGTACTTCGTTGCAGACAATGTCTCCATGAGTCATCGATAGTTAAAGAATCAGAGCAATCTACAATAGTGGAGACGACAGAAATAGGAAAGATGGAAGAGTATGAAGCTAAGGATCTACGAATTAACATTATAGCAAAGAAGGCTCAAAGCGCACACTTGAAGTTGATAGAAAATGTCATGAACAACAAAATGACGAAATCCGCGCATTTGCTCGGCGACATTCCATTAAACAAAGTTGGCAAGAAAATGGTACGTATTGCAGTTTGTTAAATGTTTTATAATTATTGATAAAAATATACCACAGGAGCGAGTGGATACGCGAAAACCGCGCTCCATGCACTATACCGCCATTTTGGTACATTTAAAACAATTTGTGTATGTTTGGTGTTATAGAGTAGCAGGAAAGTTCATATAGAATATGACGAACCAAAATATACTACCAAATTGATAGGGTATGAGATTAAAGAAGGACCACTTACATAACTGTGTATGCGTATAATTGCTAACTAGGTATTAATTGCAAACACGTAAACATTTTAATTCCAGAAGTTCGAGATGTTCGAGAGACACATAGGTGACACGATGAATTCGCATGGCTATGAACAAAGTATTTTAGAAGATGTTATTTCGCAAACAAAGGCTAAGAAAGTTAGTTGTGCTTTTTACTATAACTTTTAATAACACTACATTTAAATGGCTCACACTAGAATTCTGTGCTGTGGGTTCAGATTATTATAGTTTAGGATCCTTGTGGGTTAAGGGAACATGAACACAAACCATCCAGATCAAACATGTCCGACAGTGAATCGGATCCGGAACCTTTTGGATATTAGATAGATATACTACAGATCTAGATTATGACTTATCTCTAGATAAGTCATAAACGATTGTTGACATTATGGTTGTCGACAATACAGTTGTCAGTAAAGTATTTTAGTTGTCCTTGTAAAGAAATTAACTTCATTAATCTGATTACAACAGCTACCCAGGGGTCCTCTCTGATATTACTCCTCCGATATTAATTATATTAATCTGATATTAATCCTACTCTGACTCCTTCTGTCAGAGCTCTATCCATCGAGTATCTCCGAGTATCGCTTGTTGTCATGAAATTAGACGTCTGATCCCGAAGTTTCTCTTATCCAAATTTTAGTATGTTTCGATCGTCGTCTTGTGCGATCAGAGTAGAGTTTAGACGGAACAAATGATAAATAAATTTCGTTTGGGCCGATATATCGGAGTGAACTTTTTCGTGATAGGAATCGTCCGTAGGCCGTAACATTGTTTTTTGTTAAGGATCAGAGATGAAGTATAGTTTCATGGGGGTAGACAACTCTTACTCTGCATATAATTATAGCCATTTGATGAATATAAGTGTGCTTTTAGAAACGAACAGGTTAAAACATTTAAAATTTCAACAGAACAGTATCAACGAGAAAGGCAGTCCCTGTAGCAGCATAGTCAGCGACTCTTCGGAGACGCTAGTTTGTTCTCCTGCAGCCACGCAACGGTCTCCCTGCTCAGTTGCAATCAACCCACAGGATGCTTTTTACTCTTCAGACGAGGACAGTTTGTAATTCTTTATATACTTTTATGAGATTTATTTTGTAACAATTAAAAAAATGTTCGTTATAATATGTAGTTTTTTTAATAGTTCTTTCATCTCACTGAGGCGGGTTAGCCTTGTTTGTGCATGGTACAACATAAATACAAGTGCACTTGTGTGTGTGGAACGCCGACTCCCGTTAGCGTTAGTAAACTAAGATTAAGAATATTTATGTTTAATTTTTACTAAATAAACGTAAATCGATAATAATACACTAAACCTTGCATCATCACCGGGTTAGTGTTACTGTATGTTTATTAAGATAAGATATATGGTACCTATGTATATTTTATTATGTAGGTATATAAATATAGTCTAATTCGTTAGTCGTCTATATCTGGACTTGTCTAAACTTTGTACAGTCACCAATATGCTTTTTACTATTTAAATAGTAAAAATAGTTTAGAGGAAATCTTCGCGTGCCGGGAAATAAAAAAAAAATATTGTGAAAATCTCAAGAAATTTCAACCATTTCCAAGGAATTTATTTATATTTCATTTTATTTACTTCACATTTCAGTCGTTTTCATTTTCATCACATTTTATTCATTACCATTACCAAAGTTCGTTGCAGTCGCTGTAACATATAATTTATTTTAATTGCTCAAGTTGAGTTTTGTTCCTTGGTTAAATATGAATGATTGCGACCAAGATGACGATTCGCCGACATATGGGCCGTTCAAATATTACGTAACCAGAATTTTTAGTCATTTTTAACCCCCCCCCTTCCCCTATAAATTCTATTTTTTACATAGTTGCAGCCTATGTTAAGCAACCCCACGGGCGCCGTTTGTCTATCTATCTATATACTTTCAATTTTTAAAAACTTTTATTTGGGTTTTATAACTTTTACATTCTTTCATACAAGAATTTACATTACAATACAAGGCCGTTGCCTGTATTGTAATTGTGGTTATATTACAATTGCCATTGCTTCTTTACGCAAAAGTGAATATATATATATAAAAAAATAACAAATGAAACTTTAAAACAATTTATTTTACTAACATGTACTAACTATGGTTGACTAACTTATTTTACTTTATCACCCATGTCAACATTCTTTTGCTGTAATATTGCAATCATCTTCTTCTCTTTGGCCTCCTTCCTTGCTTGCTTCTCTAATTTCTTTTGTTCCTTTTCTCTCTTGGCTAACATCTCTTGGAACCTTTCATCTCGAGGATCCAGTTTAAAACCAAAATGTCTTCTAACTTCTTCTACCAAGCGCTCTTTCTTTTCCTGTAAAGTAAGAATTACACATTAACAAATCGATCCCACAATAATCCTCAGGTACAGAGGCAGCCTAATGAACCATTTAAAATCATTTGTATACACTTTGGATTTTGACAATTTAAAACAAATAGCAGTGTGGGACAGGAACAAAGTCAATATTTGCGTTGTATTGCATCACAAAATACAATATGACATGCAATGGCGGAGGAGAGTCAGTTCAATCTCTCTCTACCAAGGAATTATAAAAACATATACAGCATGTCACTGAAATAACGCAAAAGCTGAAAATATTTTGAGGGGGAGAGTCCACGCTGCAATTCAACAGCCGCTGGGCGCGCTCGACTGGCCACTTTACTCCTCTCTCACAGAAGCTACCTTGAAACGTACTGCATTTCCCTTATGTGTGTAGTTCGAGTAGTTAGCAAGAGAGTAGTAGTTCGTTCAAATGCCTACATGCAGGACGTTCCTGCTCTTGCCTCCGTCCGCCTTACGAGTAGTGAAAAATATTTCTTATGTATTAAAAAATAAGATTAAAATTTGGTCGATCATGTTACATTGTACCCTCTTTCTTAAATACATATTATAATATAGTTATTTTATTTTTACATTTCTTTAGAACACTCCACCACTACTGACTCTTCAAGCGATGTTCCTGTTATTATGCAAATAAATGTTTGGGACTTAGATTAGAGAGCATTATACATTCTGTAATTGTGTTAGATAATGCCTCTTATTATCAGTCCCGAAAGACTGAAAGAGCACCCTCTTCTTCATCAAAAAAACAAGAGATTGGTTAAAAGCAAAAAATATCCCTTTCGAGGAAAATATGTCCCTATCGAGGGAAAATATTATGAAAAATCATAAAGAGCGAGACGACATATTGGTAGTGGTTACCACAAAAAGTGGTTCGCCTTCCGCCGTATCACTGCGAACTTGACCCAACCTGTAGTGGGCTTGTGCCCAAACTTTTGACTTGTGACAAAAGGTTCAGGGGCTTCAGAAAACAAAATATTATTTAAGTATTCGAACTCGGTTAATTAAGACACCTTTTTCTGTTGCGAATATAATATTAAAATACAAAATACGTAGGTATATTATAAAAATATCATTACAATAAATATTTCTCCCTACCAGCTTTGTGAATGAGCCCTAACATTTTCAAGATCTGTTAATTGACCTAACCTTGTGCCTCTATCTAATATCCTTGTCACTTGTATGGAATTGTGCGAAAGAGAGAGGCAAATACTAGGTCGCTATAATAAACAGAGTAGAGATATACAAAATACGTCTTTTTATGAGTAACATTTCATTACTTCTTTCTATTCTTCTTTGGCCGGACGTCATATGACACAAGATGCCGAAACTTGGCCTCTAACGATAGGCCTGATCCATAAGTTCAAAGTCACTCAACGAGCTATGTTTGGAGTTTCTTTGAAAGAAAAAAAGAAAAATGGTTTATTTCCTATCTACAGGTGACAAGCCCACACAAAAACTTAAAAAAAAACCAGTAAGGATAACAAACAGAATTATCACTAACAGGAAATGTGTACTTGACTCAGCATTATGCTGCAGCATACACTGCAGCGCTGATATTCTGTCAGATTCCTGTCACAGACGGACGTCAGTGCAGCGGATAAAACAATAGTAATAAATATAAAAAAAACATTAAGTTATTTTAAAATATACTCATACATTATAAACTTTAATAAATGATATGTTGTATAGTTTATGGCGATAATATACATATATACATACACATACATGTACAACAATATTATATACTAGCTGTGCCTGGCATGCATTGCATGCCCGTATTTTTTCTGCAATATATATATATATATATATATATATATATATATATATAATATAAGGTCGGGGAAAAAGTTTCTTCGTATTTTATATATAATACAAATTCAAGATATTTTTTTAAAAAGTTTAATTACATTTAATTATAATATATATGTGCTGTTTTGTTCTATAACTTGTTGCCATCTTGTGGGTAGTGACATGATCCCGTTGCTGTAGAAATTTTGGGAAATTTGGTCAAAAAATTGCGACAAGTAGTTTTGACAGTCCTCTCTCGATGTTAACCTTACACTACCTAAAGAATTCTGAAGAGACCGAAACAAGTGGAAATCTGAGTGCGCAAGGTCAGGGGTATACGGTGGGTGCATCAACACTTCCCAACCAAGCTCTTTCAATTTTTGTTGAGTGGCCAAAAATCTGTGTGGTCTGGCCTTTCTGTTGATCAATTCCGGGCGTTTTTTCTCAATTTCTTGTTTTAGTCTCAGCAGCTGTTGGCAGTAGAGATCCGAAGCGATGATTTTGCCCGGCGCTAAAAGCTCATAATGAACGATGATCTTCCAATCCCACCATACACACAACATCATCTTATTACGCGTTAATCCGGGTTTCGCCACAGTCTGTGGAGCTTGGCCGCACTTAGACCATGATCTTTTCTGCACGTTCTTGTCGTAAGTGATTCACTTCTCATCACCAGACATCAATCTTTTCAAAAATGTTTTGGTTTCAATGCGTTTTAATAGAGAATCGCAAACGAGTACACGGTTTCTTTCAGTGAGCTCGTGTGGTACCCAAATATCGAGCATTTTTGTGAATTCAGACTTTTTCAAATGAGTCAAAACTGTTCTGTGGTCAATGGCCAGTTCATCAGCAATGTCGTAACTACTTATATGCTGATCTTGCTGCACTTTTTCACAAGTGACATCAACTTTATCGGTAATAGGGCGACCGGAGCAAACTGCATCTTTAACATTACGATTTCCTGACTGAAAATGCTTAAACCAACTCTTACTGACACTGCATTAGGTCCATAAACGGCACAAATTTTTTTCGCGGCTTATGTTGCACTTTTCCCTTTTTTGTAATAAAACTTTAAAATGTATCGAATTTCTTCGTCAGATTCACTCATTTTCTTTGAAAAATGGCGGGAAACAGTTCTTTATTTTTATTTTTTAAAATGTTACCTTTTTAATGGTATCATAACCAGCCAGCTATAAACAGTTCAATCAAAGATATTGGATCACAACTTCATACATACAAAATACGAAAAGACTTTCTCCCCGACCTATATATAGGCTATGTCCATCTGGAATAATGTATCTTTCAAACGGTGAAAGAATTTTTGAAATCGGATTAGTAGTTTCGGAGATTACCTGCTACATCCAAACTTACCTCTTTATAATATGTATTAGTATAGATATACATAAACACATGTATACCTATCTGCAACCTTGCTGGGAGGCCGGTAAGTGTGCTTTGTATTTAGATTTGAAACCACAAAGTGCACTTAAGGTTTTAAAAGGTGGAGGAATGTTGCTACATTCGATGCTGCATATTTAAAGCTTCCCTGAACAGCCGCGGTTTTATATCCAGGAATTTACAGAAGATGACTGGATGTCCTAGTGTTGTGCACATTACAGGATGAATGTGCATTACATTACATTACATTTTTTTTTTTTATATGTACGAAGGCGGCAGACGAGCATACAGTCCACCTGATGGTAAGTGGATACTGTCGCCCATAGACATCCGCGATACATGCCAACATTAGTCCAAAATGATAAATGTTGGCACGCCCCCGGATGCACTGCCTACCTTTGGAGATATAGGAATGGATTTGGAGAAAGGGTTGGGAAAATGGGCAGGGATAGGATAGGATGGGAATGGGCTCTGGCACATCTCACTCACTACCGAAACATGTATGTACATTGGGGAAATACGATAAAGTGGAAAATGCAGTACATTTCAAGGTAGTCTTCTGTGAGAGAGGGGTAACGTGGCCAGTCGAGCGCGCCCAGCGGCTGTTGGATTGCAGCGTGCACTCTCCCCCTCCTAAATTCAGTTTAAAACGTAACCTCCTAACCATTTCAGTTTCTCATACAAATACGGAGGTACTTGATCTCTAATCACACCAAACAACATACTGGCAAGATGTATTATAGGTGCCTATGAGCCTCCATTTTGAGAAGACTGGCATTATTTAGCGGAACTGGAAAATAGAATAAACATGCTATTGAACGCATTGAATAATCCGTTTCGACCTGGATAGTAACCGACCGTCGTAAACATAATCACAATAATTTAGCAGTGACAAAATAAGTGATTGACACAGTTTGACCCTTAGATTCACACTGAGGGAATCATGTATGTTGTATAAAATTTAAGGCAATAGAAACAACTATGGGCCACGTTCAGAAAATATGACTTTCAAATCGAAGTCCGCCGTCCACGAATACACCCAGATTTCGCGCATCCCACACCCGCTCAATAAGCTCGCCTGAAATTTCTATGATTGGGGACAAAGAAGAAATATCAACAATTTGTATCATAAACTTCGAGTTAGTAGTGTTAAGAATCAAACAATCCCTCTCTGATCCTACTCGCTGTCCATATCGGAAGATTTAGGTAAGACATTGAGTTTCAAATTAGATCATGTTTTTGAATTTTTAATATTTGCATTAATAAATTTATCGAAATATACACGTTTTTCATTAATCAATGCCTGTGTAACAGTATTTTTGAGGTCCTTGTAGTATTGTTTGTGGCCGTCAAGCTAAGTTTTATATATTTTATAAGCATCATATCACACATCATAAAGCGTACGTTACTTGCAAACCATGGTTTAGGTAGATCCCTAATCAAAATGCTTTTCTCTGGAGCATGACAATCACATAAATGCAGTAGATGATAATTAAAAACACCAAACATTGCATGAGCATCTAAGTATGTTAAATCTATATTAAAACAGTCCAAATCAATGTCTTTAATAGGCCGATAACTAAATGTTTCGGCTGAGAGTGCTACTACCTTACATTTATATTTACAACAACAAAGGCATGTCCACTCAAATCGGATGGTAGGAAAGACCCCCTACAGTTCTCACATTAATGTCAGTGCAAATCAAATTAATAAATGCTTCAATGTGGTTCGCAAAATGAGTGTGATCATTGACATGTTGAAATTGAAATTCTCCTCTGCGATATTAAAGTTTTATGATAATCTGACACATAACTAAATCTTAAATTGAAAACAGATATCAGTGAAAATAATTTAAAATATAAATTAAGAAGATATTTCTTGTCCAAATTATAATTTGTTCACTGCTCACAGGTAGGTTTTTAATTTCTCGACTGACTAATTCAGCAGTACTTGTATCTTAGACAAATCTCTATGGTTTATTAGATATAATGATGTTAGCTTTATACCTACTTATTCTTTGTAAATTTGGTAATAATCTTAAAAAAAGACATTTGTGTTCCTTAATACTTAAGAATATCTCATTAATGTAATTATATGTGTTTCTTCTCAATTAAAATAAAACTTATTTGAGAATAAAAGTTTTAAATTATACAAGTCTTGAAAAACGAATTTCTCAAAAATAAAACTTGCTAACTCCCATTTTTGCTTATAATTCCGAAATAGTTCATTATGTGACAGTTTTTTAATAGATAAATTTTAATAGACTTGTAATAAAATATCTACCAATGGGATTTTCCTTTCTACTGTGTCATATAATAGTAATTATAAATCAGTTTTTTCGCTCTTATGACAAATTCTCTCAAATGCAATCTATAGTATTCTTAACTGATGATTTGTGCATCAGGTTTCTAATAATAATTAAAAACTGGTCTGTGTGAACATTCTGAATGATTATGCATCTTACCTTTGCAGCTTTAGCATCTAATTCCTTTTTGGCAACTTTATCATTTAGTTCTTTCTTCCACTGCTCCAGTTTAACATACTTAGCTGCTATCTCTATTTCTCTCTGTTCAATTTTAAGCTGTTCTTCTTTTCTGTGTTGTGCGGCTGTCTCCATCATTTCTTTAATAGTGAATGGATATGCGACTGATTCATATTCAAGTGTTTCTTGTATGTCCCGCTTTGATGGCCAGCACAGACCTAGAAGTTGATTTGTAAAATGGAATGACATTATTGTGACTATTGTAATTAATCTATACGGGCGTTTCTCTGTAAACTGGGCAACTCGTCCTAAGAAAGTTGTCTAGACGACTTTTGTGCTTATATATTGACAAATCTTATTAAGGGAATTAATATCTACATGCTTAATAATAAACAACACAGGAACCAAAAATATTTTCATTACTTTAGGAAATATTGAGCATTTTTGTAAAAATCGTTACAAGGGACTGTTGCCCATGCCAGGGGCCCATGAAAAATACCATTTTAGAAACAAAATTAAGTCTTTTTTTTATTTTTATAAATTTTGAAGTTTAGGAATTATGTAACTGAACTATAATTTAACAAAAAATAATCAGTTTTTTTATAATATTCTACTTAAACTTAAATTCTAAGTCAGAAATCTTAATTTAATATCAAATTAAATCACATACATTGAAATAATGTTTAGGTACTTTGAGTCTTATAGAACCAGTCTCAATACAATAAAAAAAAATCCATTATCACTTAAATAAGGCGCAAATAGTTAAGGAAAAAATAGTATTAAAAGAGTATAGTTAATTTAGAACTTATCGTTTTTCAAAAACGTTTACATGTGAATCAAATTTGTAGAATACTCGATTCCCTTTTAAAAGTATATTTGGATTAGGAAGTTTCTTTATCACCTGGTCCATTGTAACATCTGCTACATCATCTTGATCGAATCTAAATGTTTGACCTTGATTATCGTAGAGCTTTAGAAATGTGACACGGATTTCGCCATCTTCTTCATCGATCTTTTCAATTACACTTACATATCTATATTCTATAGTTTTGGAAAGTAATTTGACTAAGATGTAATCACCATTGGTAAATGCTTTTACTGTGGTAGAGCTAGGTCCAGCTTCGTTCTCAGATTCTGAATCAGTGAACACATTGTCCACAATAAGTTTCGGCTTGTCTTCATAAATTATTTTTCCGATATTAAAGTGTAGGCAACAATAATTATCACAAAAGCAGCTTAAATGTTTCATCACTATCTCAGTGGAACTTGATTTCAAACCTAAAGGATTATAAAAATTTCCAGTGACTTGGTGCACTTTGAGGGTGCCAACAAAAGTTCTCACCTCGGTTGCTTCGCGTTCGATTTTAGCACTCATTTGTTTTATTTCATCATCTTGGACAATGCTCAGATTAATGGCGGGACATCTCTGTTCAATGGCTTCCACAAACTTCTCTAGGTTTTCGATATCGCCTCCAACAGCAACCACGGCATCTGCAGTCCTTTTGCACGTAGCTCCAACGCCGTCCGGTGCGCCTTTGCCATGGCCACTCTCCGTATAGTTCCAGGTAAATTTGTGTACATGTGGAAGCCGTTTTGGCAATTTTTTCGCCATAATGTAAAACATGGTTTTGTTTCTGTATTGGGTGACTGGTCCATTGCTCAAGAAATGCAGGTTTTTGATCTGAGATGGCAAAGCTTTGAAAATTGTTTGCAAATGAGTCCAAATGGCAGCTGGAGAATGAGAAACATTTGTAGAGACTGTGCAATAAGATTTAACTGTATCTTTCAAATATACCACGACTGTGTGTAGACTAATCTGTGTACGCGACCCGCCAAAATGGAAAGCCTGAATTTCTTGCCCGTATTTAGTAGAATAATTTTCAGAGAAGTCCATGTGAATTAGAGTATCTTCTTCCGTTAGCGTTCTTTTCAGTTCCTTTATTGCACTGAAATGGTGTACAATATTTCTCTCGTGACGAAAAAATATCTGTAAATCCTTCTGCAGTTTTATAATGAGATCGCGAGGCTTCATATTAAATGACTTCTTAATGTATTTCGTTACGAGACGAGTCTTTTTGGATTTTGGGTCTATGAAATCTTGTTTTCGATTATCCATTTTTTATAAATTATTTGTCTTCTGTCATCAAATTCATTGTCTTACTAACACACTTCTGACATTCTCTAGATAAACACTGCTCATTATAGCGGTCACAACACAGTTCCTGAAGCAATTTCTGATGGCTATTATAATTTAATATCCTTCCATTGTATAAAGCTGATAATAGCAAGTCTATGTTTGCGTGGTTGATGCACAAACAAGTGTTACGTTCATCAATTTTGGGCGCAACAATCCAAAAAGGTCGCAGCCTACAAAAGGTTTGATAACTCAGTTTGAAACTACTATTCTGTAGGAATTTCTTGTATAAGCCGAGTAACGAATCAAGCATGTATCGTTTTTGTTTCCGTACTTGTTTTCTAGTAATAAATTCTTTCTTTCCCGCGCCCAGTCTACTGTTAGAATAATCCTCGTAGAAATTCACAACAGCTCTAATACATTCATTAGTAACTTTGTTTTTTCTCACCAGCTCACGAGATATTTTTGCCTTTTTCACTCTTTTATAGGTTATCACCCCTCTGTCTTCCATTCGCCATAACTTATATTTATCAACGAGCTTTCCTGATATTATTTTGATTAAAAGTCTTTTTTTTTTATCGTTTTCACCTCCGAAAAATTCTCTTGTAATTGCCCTTTTAATACCTCACCAAATAGTGCCTTTTTGACTAGATCTTTCCTAGATTCTGGAGTATCTGCCATTTTCTGTAACTTTGTATTTGGTGTATCTTTAGGCTTTGTATTTTCAATATTCTTTAATCTCGATAGGCGTTTCTTGTACTTCAATAGTTTCTTTTTCAGGTCTTTAATTTCTTCATCTTTTTTCTTCTTTATTTTATATAGCAGCATCTTCTCTCTATTTTTAATTTTTCGAAAAATTTCAGGAATTTCAGGTGTTGGTAGTTCAGATGCATTAGATACTTCCGAATCTAGCGTATTTTCTTTCATGTACGAGTTCGTTATATTTTTTAATGCTTTTTTCTTATCGCGATATTTGTTGCAATGCTCTCTCCACTTCCTCTTTGCTTCCTAGCGCCAATTTCTTTTTTCTTTAGGTATTTAAGGCGTTCTTTCTCTCTAAGTTCTTCCCTTTTGTGCGGGTCATTTTTATTACGCTCATATCTCTTTCGCTCGTTTTCTCTTTTTCTTTGTAAAATCTCTTCCTTCGAAAGTTTTTTATTTCTTGGCGCCATGCTTGAAGGATATGTGTAGGTATCTAAAACAATGACAATCATATATAAAAACAGTCCTGTGGAGGCGGAAACAGTCCCCTGCCCTGTTATGGTGCAGGGGACTGTTTCCAGGGGACTGTTTAATTTGATTTCATTGGAACGTAGCACAAAAAATGGTTAAGTTATCTTATTTTGTTGTTGACAAAGAATATTTATCTATTATAACAAAACAAATTTCCTAAGATGTAAATAAAATACACACAAAGAAATAAAAATAGTTCTTACCAAAGGACTGTCCGCTGTCAGGTTGCGACGCAAGTTTCACGGAGCGACGCTCGTGCAGCACTAAGCAGAATGTCATCCGAGCACTTTTGGTGGCGACCGTGCAAACTTCAGGTCGTTTGCGTTTCATAACAGGCATTAACTCAATAGTTTAAGCTGTAGACTACGTGGCGCGTAATTTAAAATATAGACAGGAGGACTGTGCACAAAATGCTGAGACAAAGTTTAATTTACTTTTTTAATATTACAAACATATATTAAGAAAAAATAAGCAGGTACTAATTAACAATCATCTTATATTGTTCAAATAATTCAATAATTTGATTGATTCCTAAAGTTATTGTTTTAATTAATTTAATTTAAAGCAACTATATTGTATGGGTGACACGCCAGAGGACTGTTTTTTGAGCATTATAAAAACGTTTTTGATATAATAAAGTTATTTTAAACGGATACTTTATGCTGAGCACAGATATATTATCTATTTCTATTAAAGTTAACTTTAACTTAAAATTAAAGTTAGTAATTATCTATTAAAGTTAACTACGAAATATATAATAATCTATACTTTTTTATATAATCTCAGCCTGAGACAACGAGTTGCCCAGTTTACAGAGAAACACCCATACAAAATTAAAATAATATTTTTCATAATTTTAGTTTAAGTAAGGAATTAAGAAATAAGGAAGAATATACCAATCTTAATTAAACTGAAGAAACAGAAATTATATACATTTATTATGGTTCAGTTATCATAGGAAGAGCAATGACTACTGACATAAATCTTTAACGTGTACTCATAGTAAAAATCATTTTATAACTCGATAGTCCTTTAGGAATATATATTTTTTATTTATTTGAGTTATGTTAACTTATAACCAGTGGTTGGAATTAGGTAGTGTGATTTTTGGTACTTGTGACAAAGTGTACTTGTATATATATTAATAATATGGATATACCCCAGGATTCTGAATCGCATACTCGCAACTATGTCTATACTATTGTGTCTATTGGTTTATCAAAAATAGATACCTTTTATATTCCCACATTATTACGAGGTTTATAGTTAATAGTGAAGATATAAAGAAAACTGTTTAAATGTTTAATATGAAAAAAAAGGTTTAAAAAAAATTTGTTACAGTAAACTGTTACATGGCGAAATAAGGTAAATAATAAAGATAGATTTTCAATCTGAGCTACTCTAACAAATGTGAAAATATAAATATAATTAAATTAAACTGTATAGCAATATTTTGTGTATTTAAGATTTAAATTTTTTATTATTGTGGTTGAACATAATAATTAATGTGGATAGGTGAATCATAAACGAACACGACGGAGGGTAGACATTTGTCCGTCACTAGCAACAACACTAGATCAGTCAATAAAATTGGAAAAAGTGATAGAAATATATCTTACTAGGATTGACACCGCTTGCGTTGCCGTACTTTCCATACATCTTCCTATGGTACTTCACAGTCAAATGAGCCAAGCTTTTAGGCTCCTCATACGGCGGCCTACCATTCACCAAATTAAAATGAGCTTGTGACAAACGAGACTTGTTGCGTCTCTTCTCTATTTCGCCTTCCTTTGCTAGAGTATCATCAGCATCATCTATTATCACTTGCTCATTATGTTCAATAGTTTCTGTTGATGTAGTCGAATAACGAAATAAATTGCCTAATAGAAAGGGGTTAAAATATCTGGTTCTCACGCAAAGATTCATATTTCACAAAATATTTATAAAACAATTTGGATAAAAGTTTAAAACAAATTATTTGAAGTCTTGAAGATTGAGTAAATATAAGGTTATAATTTTTTTGAAATTTGTTTGCATTGTTTTTTTTTATTGGATACTGGCATAGCCATTGGTCCTCATGGCAAATAAAATAGAAGAATTGATTTATCAGTTTTATTACGTTCCTAGTCCAGTCCTTTCGAAGTAGGAGTGACTCATAGTAGGTTTACTGAGCATAGGATACAGTTGGACTCCTTAGAAGAACACGAAATGATCATCAGTGATGATTAAATAAAAGCCTGAGACTACATTTCTCCTTATAAGAACACGAAAAACGGAGTCCAACACAAACATTATGCACTAGGTACTTTCACGTTCAATAGACTCACTATTATAGTACAGATCGCACAATACTATTTTTTTCAGTAATCAAATAAAAATTCAACTTGAAAAAAAAAGCTTCCCGTCAGCATGGAAGGTAGCTCATGTTCATCCTTTACCTAAAAAGGGTGACCGCACAGACCCGGCCAACTACAGGCCAATAGCGATCACCTGTCTCCTCTCCAAGGTGATGGAGCGTGTCATAAACACAGCTCCTTGGGTACCTAGAGGATCACCAGCTGATTGGCGACCGTCAATATGGATTTCACCATAATCGCTCGGCTGGTGATCTTTTAGCTCACGCCATTGAGAGTAAAGGCGAGGCTCTGGCTGTAGGCCTTGACATTTCGAAAGCTTTTGACCGGGTATGGCACAAATCGCTGCTTTCCAAGTTACCATCTTTCGGGATACACGAGGGATTATGCGAATGGGTTGCTAGTTTCCTGACTGGACGGAACATCAGAGTCGTTAGCGATGGTAGCTGCTCCGACGCCATGTCTATTAACGCTGGCGTCCCGCAAGGCTCCGTGCTGTCCCCAACTCTTCCCAAGGTGTCCCTCCTTCTGCATATCAGCGACTTGTTGCAAATTGGTGACATACGGTGCTATGCAGATGACAGTACTGGAGACGCCTTGTACAGGGGCTGCGCCAACATCCCTCGGGTCGAAGTGGAAGAGAGTCGCGCCAGGCTTGTGTCTGAAATGGAAGACTCTTTAGATCTAGTCTCGATTTGGGGTTCTTTGAACCTAGTGGATTTCAACCCCAGTAAGACGCAAGTCTGTGTATTCACCGCTAAAAAAAACCCTTTTGTCATAGCACCTCGCTTTCAGAGCATACCTCTTAAGATCTCGGAGAGTATCGGGATCTTTGGTGTCAACATCTCCAGCAAAATCGAATCCAGCAAAAAAAAGCAAAGGCGCACTCACTGTTCGGTCCAAAAATTACTTTATACTTCAAGAGAGCTGTGAATAGGATTTTGTAAGGTCGGCGGCGCGCCCGCATACCCCCTGGTGTTGCAGGTGTCCATGGGCGGCGGTAACACTTACTATTCTATCACATGGGATCGCCTGCTCGTCCGCCCACTAGTGTAGCTAAAAAAAAAATTAGATACTGACAGAATATGCTAGTGCACCATTGCCATTTATTAAGAGGAAAAAAAACTGTTATTGTCAAAATCTAACACTATTGATGATATTTGATATTTGTAAGCGTAATTCTCAAGTATTATAACCTAATATCAAGTTTACAAAACCCAGATAGTAACTCTTATTGCCATCAATATATAAAAAAACGAGCATAAATTAAAAAATGCCAAGTTACGAGATGGCTTTGATGTTACGTGCGATGCCAAAAGCAGAACTTAAGACTGTGTTAACCCGCGTATCACACACTATTTTTGATCGTGGAGGCATAATAAGGAATATAGAAAATTTGGGGTTCAGACAGATGCCTTTTAAAACTAGTGCTCATGGTATGGTTCACCGACAAGCAAATTACTTTGTATTCAAAATAGATACAGCAACCCAAACTGTTGCAGACTTGAGAGAGGAATACAGAAGAGATGTGGATGTTATAAGACAACACGTATTTAAAGTACAAAATGACAGTGATCACTTTTGTACTTTGGAAGAGGAACTTCTACCACCAGCCTACCGTAAGGAAGTCCAGAAAATGGTCGAAGTTGGAAAGACACAAGTAAACCGCTTTACACACAAGTTCAAATACAACTCTGGTCTTGATTACTATCCATTCCAAAAGTAATATTTTGGTTATATATATAACTAATCTTATAAACAATAAATAGGTTTTGATTGTAAATAAATATAGACAATAGTACATATTCAAGGATTTTTATTTAAAATATTTAACATTTCATAATAAGAGTTTATTATTCCATATAATACTCCTCACACTGACTGTTACTTCATTGCACACTGCAACCTACTAGTTTTTATATAATTTCTGTATTTTGATTACTAAAGTATTAAATTCAATACAAATTAATTAGTGAAATTATGGCTTTAATAATTAGCTTCCTAAATAAAACTCCTTGTGGGATACAGATGAAATGTCTACAAAGATATCACACTTCAATATTATCTAATAGGAAAAAATATTTTGTTCAGTTAT
Source organism: Sesia bembeciformis (assembly GCA_943735995.1). NCBI lineage: Eukaryota > Metazoa > Arthropoda > Insecta > Lepidoptera > Sesiidae > Sesia > Sesia bembeciformis. The sequence continues at coordinate 9,851,163 of OX031029.1, read as the reverse complement.
CAATTAGGACAAACTGTTACTATAGATATAAATATAGTGTTGAAGTGGAAAAGCTTATAAACCAACAGATTCAAGCAGAACAGCAGATAGCTCAAGAATATTTGAACATAGCAGTTTCTTTTTTACATCCATGTCAGTCCAGAGCTGGCGCAGGTCATTTCTTCATGAAAATGTATGAAGAGGAACTTTCACACATGCAAAACCTCATACAGTATCAACTATTGCGTGGAGGCACAACTTCAATAGTTGGACTCAATCCTCCATCTCCTTTTACAAATGTTACTTTACTTGATGCTTTTAAAAAAGGTCTTGAATTGGAAAAGGCCAACACTGAGGTAATTTAAGATTTCATTATTTCAAGATTTGTTTAAGTAGAAACATACTTTAATATCTGTATTTTAAGATGAAGCAATAAGAAATATTTTATTTCTTTTAAGATTTTACTAGTCTCACAGAAAATAAAGTCCCATTTAAATCATCACATTTATTTTAATCAACAAAATATTTGATTATCAACAAAATTAAAATCATCATTTATATTTCAATATAATTTAATCTTTTAACAGCTGTTGGAGAACATTGTGAGTGAATCGGAGAAAGAAAAGGATCATCAGTGTGCTGATTACATAACATCAATGTACTTAGCTGAACATGTGCATTCTGTAAATGATATGGCTAACCATTTAACCAAGTTGATGAGGCTCAGTGACAATGAGCTTGCTATTCATGATTATGATTTACAACTAGCTAAAGCACCCAATGCACATCAAAGAAAACCTGTTAAATAGATTTTCAGTTTCCTTATACATTATACATGCCTTTTGTTTGCGACGTTAAAAAAGGTTTCCTTATATTGTTACATATTATACAATACAATTATGTAATATATTTATTTTTATTAGATATGTATATTAATGCCATTGTAAGTAAAGGAATGTCTTAAATCGCCTGTGGGGACAGACATTCATTAGAAAATATTTTAAACACTTCTTCCACCTGACAGTCACGTAAAGCATCGCGAAGCCGCATCTTTTCACTATTGTGATCACCCCCATGTAGGGTTAGATTACACCAGTCTATGTACCATTGTTCTACGATATCTGTAATAAAATTTAAAAACCCTGTATATAAATTGAAAATTTGAGAACTACCTGCAAAACTTTAAATTTAATAAAACTTGCTTTTAACATCCCACTCTAGGATACAAGCCTCTTACAAACAAGAAAGGCATTTATACGCCATAAACCACTAGTGCCGCACATTTTTTTAGGTTTTCGTGTATGCTGATTTTATCGAGATGTGTTCCTTCATCCTTGACAAAGATAACCGAAAAGTCCATACATATCTAAAAACACGTAGTTTTACGGGCTGGCATTCAAATGCACGACCTCATGAATTTAGTTGAGTATAGATAGTACTAATCTATCACCGCTCACTGCCTCAACTGTATTAATTAAATAAGATTTCATTAAAATAGGCACTGTTATGAAAGAAAGAATAAAGGTTAATAAAGTAAGAAAGAATATCAAACATACCTACAAGTTCAGCAAAATTAATGTTAATTTCTTCATCGCCTGGAGATTCCCAAACTTGCTTGTAATCATCACATAACACAGTCATTTCATCGTTCACAATATTGATGTCCAAATCCAAAGAACTACAATAAGTTATTTTATAGGTTGTAGTTATTTTATTTTGTAGGTATATGTAATTATTATAATTTACATAGTTTCCCTTAAAATTAAATTATGAGTAGGTACTTACGTAATAGCCTTCTTCAACACAAGATCTTTATTATTTTGATATTCAACTTTAAACCGGTCTTTTATTTTTTCAAAAGATTTTAGGCAACAGTCGTTTCGGACATCTGTGGAAAATAAAACGGATAATTTGAGAATAATTATTATTCTTCGAATGACATTTAAAGATTAAATTACAATTAATTTTGGAAACAAACCACAAGATATTTCAACGCGAATACCCTTCTTCACTGAGCAATTGGAAATCACATCTTTGATAACTGCTACAGTAGATATATTATCAGATTTGAAGACGGCTGAACCACGCCTGGAATTTTCAAAGTAGGTAGGATATTAATAACTTTTTTAGAAGGTGGCAAATGGATACTGTAGCCCATGTACATGCCAACATCAGTCAAGAACGACAAATGACAAACGACATTTGGCACACCCCCAAATGAGATACCTACCTTTAGTCCCTATCAATACGGTTTTAGACAAGGATTATCTACAGAGGATGCTGTCTTAACATTAACTTCTCATATTTTGAGTCAATTAGATAAGGGGAATAAGTCTGACTTTCTAGATTTAAAAAAAGCTGTCCATACAGTCTCTCCTTATCCTTGTGCACAGGCTTATGTAGGTATAAGACGTCTCTATAACTGTTTAAGGAATATTTACACAATCGTAAAAACAACGGGTTAAAATATGATAATATATGTATCAGTGTCAGTGAGTGAGCAACGGAGTGTTTCGGGCCCGACACTGTTTAATAATAACACTGTTTAACATAATTAATAAGCATATAACCAGTTATGCTATGAATACTTACTTACTATACTTAATTGCAAAATTATTTAACTAACTGACTAAGACCTATGAAGAGATTGAGAACCTTTTGAGAAATAATACTTAATAGGTTAGTGCTTGTTATATTCTAATATTGTATAGGTATCTATTTTCTAATATTTATTATTATATTTATATGCGGCACTTATTCCACGCCAATACGCATACCTACCTACAACTTGTGATTTATGCACTTACGCACCGATACACCTTTCAACCACACTATGACACTACCCTCACACAACCTCGGCACCATTTTCTTAAATTTAAATTTTGTATTTTTCGGTTTTTATGTTACGTTTATGATGTATCCCTAAAACATTATACAAGAAGAGCCCGTCTTGTAGACAGAAGTTTCTCATGATCATTTTGTGTTTTATAGTCCTTATTTGCATATTATGCATTTTTAATACTATTATCCTAAGAAGGAAAACGCCCCATATGCTGACCGCAGCATTTAGATACAGAGCACACAAACGGAAAGTAGGTACGAGTAGACCTATCTTTACGTGGATAAACTCAAGGGAATCACGTACGAAGTCCATCTATGGTCAATCTATCTATCCTTGCCATTCTCTTCAAAGCAATTTTGATTCTCTAACTATTTTTTGATTAACTTTGATTGTCTGTTGCACAAAACTAACAAGCCTAAAAAGAAAAAAAACTGTTTTAACTACACGGAAATATTGAGAAGAGCGGAAGTGGCCTTGAAAAGGGCTTCGCCAAAAGAAGACCGAACAGAGATCTCAGTCAAAGAGGACAACTAGTCGTGGGTATTCACGACTCCTCGTAGTGTTTCGGCTCACTTAAGCTGACTCTGCTCGCGGATCCTACTCGTCTTAACGATTCCTTGACTCCTTTGATCCACCTACTTATATTTTATAAGAGCCTTAGAGCGACTCATTCGCATTGCATTACGTTCGTGCATGTAACTCAGCAATCCAAAAATGAAAGGAATAAATAACTCCTCGGAGTCGATAACAGTTAGCCGGAATCCTTAAGAGTTTCGGCTCCGCTCGCGGTTTCGAATCTTTTGATTCATTGAATCCGGAGTTTACCCATCAGTTAGGACAACCCTCTTTGCAATCATCAATGGTCAATCCCACATCACTATACCCGTCTTTACCCAACTTCCTAGATCGGCTCAAGTTTGCATAGCCGGCTGATTGTAGTCAACTGGTTGGGACTAGAGATCGTCCTTTCCCATCCCGGAGCGTGCCTCCTATAAAAATTTTGCGCCCCCTGGTGGTTTAACCGGGACAAGCTAGACCAGGCTGGGTGTGGTGCTTATGTTCATGTTTATCTTAATAGTCATGTCATAATCACAACGATGTAACTTCTTATGGAAGAGCGGGATCTCCTGACACAGGTATTTCTTATACTTAAAAGGAAGATCCTCACCACGCGTATAAAATTGTATGATTATGTTAACGAAATATTTTTTTTTTTTTTTTTAATTTACTCAAGAGTGGAGAAAGGCTCTGGGAATGGGGAATAAGAAGTATAACGGGACAAGAAGTTGTCCTCATCCCATTACACCTCCCTGGTAGGATGGGAAGTCAAGAGTATAATGGAATAAAGAGTTTCGTTTATCCATTATACGTACGGTATCTACTCTCAATTCGATGCGGAAGGAGGGTATGGGATGGGAAATGGGCTTTGGTATATTACAACCATTACCGAAATACGAACATATATTGAAGGGAAGGATAAGCATAAGGATGGGAAATGGGCTATACCATCTCTTATTCATATCCTATTGCCTCACATGTACGTACGAATATTTTAGGGTGGTCTTCTGTTATAAAGAGTTGACTTGGCCAGTTAGGCGCGTCAAGCGGCTGTGGGATTGCAGCGTGCACTCTCTCTTTCCCACTTATAAGATTACGTCGAAGATCAGAAAAAAAATGTCTAGATAATTTAAAAAAGTTTGGAAATAATAATTACATTACTTACCTTACCTTTCTTCAACTGTGCAGTTCAAAAAAAGATATGTATCCTTTGACCTTTTATTGTTTCACCGGTGGCTGACAAATGACGAACGAATTAAGTTAGATATTTATGGATTGGCATTGGCTGTTAGTCTTACTGATATTGGCATATAAGAAGTGTTTTTAGAAGTGTGTGGCAACGCGCAAAGACCACACTCGCAGCTGGTCGCGGCAATTCTCCAGGCAGAGCTTCTGCAAGCCATGACGTCATCTCAGCAACAGAGAAGCTGCCAGACACGAGCACTTGACACCAACATCTGAAAACAATACATTAGAGACATGGCTTTACGGTAGTTACACAAAGCAATTGCACGAGAGAGTGGCATGCCTTAAGGCTCGTTTACGAAAGGAGTCTCGAACGGTTCGGGCGAGAATACAATTCTCGAATGCGACCAAACTACATACAATTCTCGCCTACAACTGTTCACATTATTATAAAACCTTTATGATAACAGGTGTTTATTCTAGCTTTTACTGATGCCCGAGAAACTCCTTGTGTAAATTACCCATTAAGGAATAAAACTTCTTTCCCTTTTAGTTAAAGTCGGATTGTTTATTCGAGTCAGGGATATGACATATAGAACTGTCAAACAGAGTGAAATTTGTACGGAGATTATACTTTAATGACAGTTCTTCATGTCATATCCCTGACTCGAATAAATAATCCGACTATATACTCGGCAAACACTGAGGCTGAATAATGGTAGGTATAGGAAACTGCATGTTTTTATATGCAACAAATTTTAAATTGATACCTTTTTTCGATATCTGCTTCTGGATCTGCATGTTGCGAATAGTATGGCAGGACTGGTAGCCGCATGGTCATTAAACGGGCCACCCTGGGAGCTCCCGTTGGTAGGGCATATATCATAATTTGCGTGGATTCCGTTTTTTGAACCATTTGCATGGTAATAGAGTACCGCATTCGCACCCATAAACGTTTCGTGCCCGCCTGACATCGAACTGTTGCTAGCAGGTCGCATAATGATCCCTGGTTAAAATATCGATAATATATTATTTAACATATTATTCACAATACTATGAGTTCTAATTCTAATTTCCCATGTGATTATAATTATTAATAACCAAGTACAAATTACCTATAATACGAATCTTGGTATTCCTGCTTAATTAATAACCGTTAATTCCTTGTGGAGAGCTGCACTACACACTACAACTGAGAGTATTTTGAACACGGATATTTTGGTATCAGTTATATTGAAGCCTAGATATTTAAATTTTGCCACCTGTCGAGGCTTCAGAACGCATTTTTGAGAGGCGATTCTGATTGACCGGTCAGGCGCGGTGATGTCGGCGCAATGACGGACCCAATAGAAGAAAAACAATATTATACTGTTAACCAAAAATCGAAGACGGATTACGTGGAATGTAAAAAAATCGCAAAAAACACTAGAAGCACAAGCACACTAGAAGTCTCAAACACCAGCCCTTTATAGGTAGATATTGTCTCCAACAGTAAGATTTCTTAGGCTTTCTCAGACGTTTTTGTAACGTTCAGTCTTTGTTTTTTTTGATAAATTTTGACTTCCTTTGACTTTTCTTGCTTCCATTTCCAAGGCTTCCGCTGATTCCTTTATTTCTACCTCATTATCTTCAAGCAATGCTAAGTCCTTAACATAACCGATCATCTTATGGTGGTCATTCAATGGTACTCCGCCACCTAAGATTATTATTGAGCGGGTGTCGAAATGTACGAAAACTCTCGTACATATCGTACTATTACATATTGTAATATTGTAAATGAAACCATAGTGTAAACGCCCATCTGTTGTTATTTTTAGGTACAAATCGGCTCAATCAATTAGGTTTCTGATAATGTGTTCGAAAACTTAGGTGATAAGGCAACTCCCAAATAAAACTATATATAAAACTGTCATTAGACAAGTCTTGGCGTATGGGATGCGAGACCATGACGGTGACGCAAAAAGAAGAAAGGAAACTTCTAGTAACAGAAAGAAAAATCTAGGGAAGAATTTTGGGACCGATAACGAGAGAAGATAGTACATGGAGGGTAAGAAGCAACAAGGAGTTGGAAGTGCTGGTATTCTAGCTGAATGTCTTCGGCGAGATTAAAGCGGCCAAACTGTTGGCTCGGTCACGTGGAGAGGATGGGGGAGGATCGCGCCATAAAGCAGGTCTATGCGGCACAACCAAGTGGTCGACGATTGGTCGGACATCCCAAGCACCGCTAGAGACGAAGCGGAGAGGGACCTGCGGGAGCTCCAGATAGCCTGTTGGCCTGAAGCTGCGCAGGATTGAAAAATATGGCGTCTCGTGGTGTCAGATGCCAAAATCCACTTCGGGTCGCTGAGCCAACGGATTAAGTAAGTACAAATTAACCATTCTCACGAATTTAATTTATTTTTTGTTTGCGTACGTAGCATAAACCACCTACAACCCCTAACAATTAGTTTTGATCCTTCGAGCCGGAATGAACTATGTATATTAAGATTGAATAAGTTGAAAAGTAATAAATTGAATTAAAAGTTATTACAATATTAACAGCTTCCGTTAATATTATTATTTTAATAACCCATATTTTTTTCATTACATGGCTCATTTATAACTAGCTTTTTGTCCGCAGCTTTACTAGCTTGAGATTTCATCATAGATTTGATTACCTTGTCTTTCAAAACCCGCTATATATTTAGAATTACTTGATGGGTTGTGATAAATTACTGAAGACAGCTGGGTATAAAAATAGAAACATGGAACGTCACGTACCTGTGAAGGACACGTGCTAAGTACGGCAGCGCTGTCAGTCTGCAAGTCTAGCTTTCTATTGCAGTAGATGAAGAGCATGTCTAGTGGAACAACAGACGTGATTCTAGCCTCTTGCCAACCCTCGCGTGTTGCTCCAGTCAACTAAATAAAATAATACAAATTACAATCAAGGGCGACTAAAGAAAGAGGAATAACGGAATTAACAATATTAAGCTTTTACCTCGTATTGTATATCTAAAAGAGGCGGTGCGGACATTCCCGCGTTAATGGATCTGGTGCTCCGCTGATACTTTTCCCGTTCGTTGGCAGCTTGCTTCTCTAATCGTGCTACTTCTACCCTAAAATATTTGTTTTACTGCTGTTTATATGACAGTCTGAAGAAAAATAACTAGGTACAGTAATAAAGGCGTCATCAATAGCCCACACTGATTCGAAGTGTCGTAATCCTAAGATACAAAAAATAACACAAACTACCCACATCACACGTTAGCCTGACTTAGCATCGAACCCGGGACTTTTTATGTAGCAGGCAGAGGTACTAATAACTGAGTTTATAATCAATTAGGTATCATGTAAAATATGTAAAAGTACCACTTACTTTAAAACTCATTTAGCTACATAAAAAAAAATCGAACGGAAAGTTTAAGTCTGCCTAGTATATAACAACTGTTTATACTAGGCATAAACAATAAAATCATACCTAACCGTGATCATCATGTGATCACGGTTAGGTATGATTAAGTTTTTATCGTCGTGTAAATATTTGCAGGCGAAAATCGTATGAAGTTTGGTCGCATACGAAACTTGTATACAATATTCTCGCCCAAACCGTTCGAAAAACTCTCATTAAGTAAATGAGCCTTTATGGTAATAAGTATTTAACTTAAATAAAAAATTGATCAGACTCAAGTTTACTCCTTCTTGAAGCCAGTGCATCAGGCGGTACGTTAGCAAGGGCTCCAGCTCCAGAGACCAGCCGGCGTGATCTTAGAGCGAATACTCTCCCAGAGAAAGTGGCTGCTAATATTTCGCTGTCTTCTGTGCCCACGCAACCACCACACACTGATGTTATTGGCTCGCCGCAAAACTACAAATATAAAGACTGAAATTGGCTTACTACGCGGAGTTTGAAGAAATTATTGCTTACAAATAAAACTCATAACTTTCTATTCATATAGAGCTCATGGAATATGACACATAGTATGACACTTAACAGGAGCGCTAGATCTCTTACGGATAATGTAACTGACGTTAAGCAGGTTTAAACAGTTGAAACTGCTGTCTGCTGGTATTTTGATTTCCAAAAGGTACATATTAGAACGTTGTTTTAAGGTAAAACGAAATGATACGTACGTAAGTGTATTTCAACCGCGGCTTGTCGCCGATATTGTCCAAGTCGAGGAGGTACAATTGTATCGAGCCGTCGTGTCGGCCGATCGCAAGGTGCACACCGTTGTTGTAGTACCAGCCCATGGACACCACCGAACCTAATTCCCGACCCTCTACTAGACATTTGTTTTTTAAGACCGACCTGCAAATAGTGATGGAATTGTATTATTTATTCATTTAGGGGGGGGGGGGGGGGGATGCATGGTCCAGTGCCACTGCAGCATGGCCATGCTCGACTGGCCGAGTTACTCTGACCTCACGAAACACTGCTGTAAAATGTACTACAAACCTACACGTATTTCGATAGTGAATGAGATATGCCAGAGCCCATTTCCCATCCTATCCTATTCCCGTCTCATCGAATAAAGAATATAATGGGGTGAAAGAAAATGCTTATTCCAGTCGTCCCAACTCTTTCCCAAATCCACTCCAAATTCATCAAATAGAGGCGGCGAATTTAGGGGTGTGCTAACGTGTGCCAATCTGGAGTTATGTTGGCATACCTATATCACAATAGTCCTATAGATTGGATTACTCTATTGTGAATTAATAATTAGTATATAAAATAATTGTGGTTGGATTCGATGGCTGGTAGCAATGCGACCATCCGTATACCAATTTTCATGGCGATCGGTTGAACGGTATAGAAGTTGATGTGCTGCAGTGCCATCTAGTGGCGAGTTACAACAAAGTCGATAGCATAAAAACCTTCTCCATAAAAAATACATATATGTGCCAACTTTCATGGTGATCGGTCAAACGGTGTCGAAGTCTATTAACATCAGATATACCAAAATCCATTTTTTTTATATAAATAGATGAGCCTTTGATGCCTGATGTAAAATAAATAAATAAAGTAAACATAAATAACATATTATTTATATTTACGATGCTCTTGAATCATCCCGTTATCACAGATCTCATAAGTTACCTACTCCTACTTACTCCTCATAAATTATTAGTCCTATGGATCCGTCAACGGCTCCATAAAACGCGTAAATATCAAGAGCATGCAGATTAGGAGGGAGGATCAGACGAGACGGCCCTGAGGGAACTGCCGCACGGGTAACCACCGACCCATTCTCCAATAGCATCACTCCTTTGTTCGCGATCAACACTACGAGACGAACTCGGGTACTCTGCAAACCAATAAGAGTAGGTACAATAATTGAGCGGCTTGAATCAGAGTGGATCTTACCCACATTCATGTAGTTTTAAGATGCTGGAGCATTTTGCAAAATATAAATACCACAAATTGTGATATACTGTATATCCTCTAAAAATGTTAATTAGGTAGTTAAGTAGGTACATGGATATCCAACATAAAAATTAATGATGTGATTGCAGATAAATTAGACAATGTTAAAAACGCTAAGAGTACACATGAAATTAATTCGTTAAAAATAAATATTGTAAAAGATTTGAAAAAAATATTCGCGGTGGTATATAATATACCTATACAGTTAAGACCCACTAAATGTGACTAAAGAGTTCGATCCGCAAAAGGCGTTTCAAAGAAACGTCAAATGTTTCTATCATGTCAGTAGAACTTATTGCAATCTCTGAGGCTATATCATATGTCGAAACAATTGGGTGTAAAAAGGTGCTTATATGTACGGACAATACGAATGCTTTTATTACAACATATAGTTCGATGCGCCTCTGATATCAGAGGTGTATCGACTATCGATAGCTTAAGTTATCTTTGCAAAAGTATCACAATTAAATAACCGTGGCATTGATTTGAGATTGCAATGGGTCCCGTCACATAATTGGTTTGAAAGATAAGGAGTAGGCTGACAATATTATATCGGAAATATTGCGTAAGTATAAAAAGAAATGTCATATACTTTGGAAGGAGTGTTTTGATGAAAAATCCCGAGACAAGGGCATATGGTATAAAACCATTCAATGTGAGCCTCCTCATATAAGTAGGTACTTTGATTTTCCGAAACCAATTTAAATAAAAAATACACGATCTTAGCATTCAAGCTGCATTGTGGACACATGCCACTCAATAAGATTAGATACCTCATGACAAAGACCAATCTCCAAATTGCTAGGAGAACCTAATTCACGAGCAGCATTTAGTTTGTACAGTTTACAGTTGTGAACCCCTACTAGGGCTAATATATTGGTACTTAACATTAATGTTGTATTTAGAATGCAAGTTTAGGGTGCGATGGAATTGACAAGTGCCAAGGCATAAAAGTTCCTTAAAAAAGAATTTAAAAAAAAAAATGTAGATATATTATTATTTACATTAGGAGTTGCAAAGGCTGCAATATCGAGTACTCTGTCTTCACAGAAATACGAGTGATATTCTCGTAAATCCCGGTAATGAGTCACCGTGCGCCCACTGCAGAGGATCAAATCTTCACCAAGAACGAACCTGTAACATTTTAATAATATTACTAATATCTGTTTATTTTCATATTACAGGTAAATTAAGTATAGGTACACGATATAGTAAGTAATTTACATAGATGTGATAGTTTCCGAAAGAGAAGTCTCAATAGTGAGAAATACTTTTCCCTTCCGTGTGTATCCCTTGACTTCGTTACCAGAGGCTGCAAATAATTTATCCGTATGAGTTCCTACAAAAAAATATACATTAAGTACAACATTGTGGTTGGGAAAGTTGATAAGGCGGTAATTAGATATTGTTGATTCACCTATGATAGTATGATAGACTGGTAGTTGTATTGTGACACTGGTAACATGGAGAAGAAAAAGCTAATGGAGAAGAAATACAAAGCCCTTTTTGAAATCAGGTGCATCTACTAAATACTTGAGCATAATGCTTAGGTGTTAATTATAGTAGCGGCCTAATTACCATAAGCGAGTTGAACGGAAGTAATCGGTTTTCCAGGCAAAGTTTTAAATTGCACAACTGGTTCCTCGTCTTTTATGCCCAAATATTGTAACACTCCATTCTTATCGCCGATTGCAAACTGTAATGTTATTAGGATACATAAGACGTATAATAGAATAATTGAACCTACTAGTAAATAAGTTACGTAGCCACTTTGAGTGAGGTGTAAATGAAAGGCTTCTGAACAATCCTATGCTAACTTGAGATATTTTCAAGTTTAGGTAACTTTTTAAATTATTTTATGGAGTCAGCCTCAGTTGTAAATGCATAGCATACTTTCTCGAATTTGTAGGATATTTTTATCTATAACAAGTTGATAAAAGCTTATTTAATGTTACTACACACATGTAATATCTACCTTTTGCTGTAATTTTTGGGCTGCGGACGGTAATATTTTTAATGTATTTGGATATGTTATTCCACAAATAGTATAATCTATTCGTGATAAATCATAATCCATGATTAAGTATTAAAAAATAAACAGTAGTCAACAAAAATAAAACAATAAAGTCAACTTCTCTCTTAGGTAACTATGTAATAAGGTATGATATTATGATTTCTACAAATCGATAGCACCTGGGCAACGAAAACAAGTAAACAATCAAAAAGAAACTGTTTATTTTTTATTGTTTTATATCAAAACGTTATGTTATATTCGACTGAATATTTTTTAATATTGATTGTATGGGTGATATACCAATGAATGCATAAAATTATTATATAGAATACCTTATTATACAATAGAATATATATATAGTAGTAAAAATTTTCAATTTGACAACTCGTCTAGGTCAAGAACGACTTTCAATTAGACATAGCGTAGGAGAAATTAGTCTGTGATTAGAAATGTCTATTTATCTGGCATTAATTATATCTTTCTTACCTTTATAATAAGTTCATAACAGTATAACTTGTATTAGAGTAAAGCTATACAATTTATGATTTATTATTAAGGAAAGCAGCATGTGTCAAATAGTATTGAATTTCGCATATTTTGAAACAGTCCAAGGTGATGTCAACGATTTGACTTTTTGGCGGGAACCCGACAAGTAAACGTGTTTGATTATTGTAAAAATTGTGTATTGCAGGATTTGTAGTGATAGTTTACTAAACTTCAAAGTTCCTAGTTCTAGTGCTTAATGTTTGTGATAATTAAATAAAAGCATGAGACTGAATTTTTCATTTTATTTCAAGGAGTCCAACTCTGTCCTCACTAAACGTACTATCACTTTACTGGGCGCCTTCGAATACTATTATATACTCTACTATTTCGACGAGACTGGACCAGGGCCGTCTTTACCAGGGGGTGCAAGGGGTGCGGTGCACCCGGGCGCGGAGCGCCCGGGGGCGCCTGTCGAGCGCTGAATTTTTGGATATTTCATTGAACTTAACGCCATTGCACAGTTTTATATACTTGTTACTTACGACAAATATGTATGCGCAAGCAAAAAAAAAATAGTCATTAACAATAATATTTTTTTTACTTTTATTACGCTTTCGGCGCTTGTCATACCGCATTACTACACTACACAAATAACAATTTTATTTAATACAACACGCGCGCGGCAAAATCTCTAATCCAAAGACAGTGTATGTATGTACGTTTGACACGTTGCCGCCCGGTAGCAAAATGATCTCTAAGTCCATAGAGTGTAAGTTCATTTGAATTGGGCGCGCGGCACGGCACCTGTGCGTCTGTCATAGGCGAGTAATTGCGCCCTTTGACATTGCCGCCCGGTCGCCCGCACTTGAAGCAAAATGATCTCTAAGTCTAAGTCAATAAAGTGTAAGTTCATTCATTTGAAATGGGCGCGTGGCGCGGCACCTGTACACACAGGGCCCGTATTAGGGGGCGCCGAGCGCCCTCAAAGAGCCTACTAGAGGGCGCCAGGGTATTGATTGCACCCGGGCGCTACATGCGCTAGAGCCGGCGCTGGACAGTGAGTTTTTTCTCGGAATGACTAAATTCTTGTGGTCATAATGGCTTTGCAAGAGTCATCGGACATGTATGGTTTAGGGCGAGCCCAGAAGGCGTTCAGCCAGGACCAAAAAGTGTGTGCAGCAACGAGCCTATGGCGTCCTCCGTCGGTAGACCGGCGGAAGGCAGGGACCTCGGCTTAGGGCGTTGCTTTGGGAGGATACCGCGGGATCGCAAGTCGGTGAGAAGCGTCTAGGCACGTGCCGATACCTGGTAAAAGTGTTGGCTGACTGAAAGCCGGTGTGTGTTCACGGTGTAGCGAGGGTGACGTCTTCGTCTCCTCCGGCTCGGGCGGGGACGGTGTATATGTGTAGCTTGTGAGTGTAGTGTAAGAACCGCATTGGCAGCAGTAATTGGGTCGTCAGGGTCGTATGACGTGTCGAGGACGACGACGGTACGGAGAGGGGCATTCCAATCGGGGATATACGTTAGGATGGCAACTACTAGGGGGTTATGATGGTGATGACTATTGTAGTAGCGTCGAGAAACATTGCACAATGACGATAAAAACAATTCTGTTTTATTATTTGCTCTGTGTGAACCAATGCCTATGCCAGTGTCCAAATAAATTATAGTAAAAAAAGTGCAATGTCATACGTGACTTATGTACGTGACTGAAAAAATAACCTGAAAAACATTCCTATTGTTTGAAACTATTATTCATTATTTGCAGTATACGTTTATAAAAATAACAATGGATATAGATAAAGAAAATGTAGTTCAAGCTGTAGTCATAATGGACACTTTCAATAACAATTTCAATCCAATATGTAACAACAAGCCAATGGTAAGATCATTGCCACCGTAATAAGACATTTAAATATGAATTATCCTGTCGAAATTACACCGAAGGGCTGAACATTTCGTGTGAATATTGTTTTAGGGATTATTTTCAGTAGCAGGTGTGCCTCTTGTGGATTACGTATTAGAATCTTTAGCATTAGGTGGAGTAGGTGAGACAGTCCTGTTTTGCTGCCAAGAGGGCACAAAAATTAAAGAACATATAAAGTAAGTATAAATCTGTCCTTTAGAGTTGTAAATACATTGCTAATTTTGCATTACTTTTTGTTTACATATTATAAAGGCAATCATAGGCAATAATAAGTGAAACTGATTAAAGCACAAGTACATAATAGAATCTTAAAGAATAATCTTATGAACTTCTTAAAGGAATTAATTAAGGAATCGATGCTGTATCAAAAGATGTAAAATTACTGTTATTTTAAAAAAGTTATAGTGTATTTCTAGTTTTTCTCAGTGAACCATAATGGTTATTATTATGCATCTTACAGGAGATGCATAGAGAAGAAATCACCATGGAGTTTAACAATGGAGGTTCAGGTGATGATGTCGGACACCTGTCAATCTATGGGTGATGTGATGAGGGAAATAGATGCAGCTGGAATCATCAGAGGACATTTCATTTTAACAGCAGTCAATACTATCACTAATATTCCCTTTTCTTCACTGTTGGAACAACATAAGTGAGTTTGCAATAAACATTTATAATAGTTAGTTATATAAAATTTAACATGACAGATGACTGGTATGGTTGAATTTTTTATTCGAGTCAGGGATATTTGATGCTGTGATGTTTTGTTCCTTGATATTTTTCATTGCGAACGTAGCTAAGCCTAATGTTGACTGGCTTGTTTAAAAGTACATTCAATGAACTTAAAGGAAGTCAGTTAACATTAGATTTAGTTACGTGGGTATTGCAAAAATCAAGGTACAAGTTCTGGCAGTGGAAATTTCCTGGAAATAGGAGCTCATAATACGAGGACAGATAGATCAGGTACCCTCTTTACTTATAATACCTATCCTACACTACATAATAAAGCTACATATCACTTGCTCCCACATTATATACACATTATGTACATATTATATGAGAACTGCAGAGCAGTCCTTAGACAAAAGTCACAGGTGTTTGAAATCTTTTTTTTATGCTTTTATCTATTAGAAACCGTGTTTTAAACAGTGTTTCTGACAGTTCATTCTAAACTTGTTTTTAATATATTTGTTAGAAACACTGTTAAAAACAAGTGTTTTAAAACACTTTGTTAGAATTATGCCATCCCTACCCACCATACTCGCCAGACCTTGCCCCCTACTAATTGCAATTTCCTTCGGAATTTGGATAACTTTTTACAGGGGAAAAATTCCGATGGGGCAGTAAAAAACACCTACACAGAATTCATCAATTTCCATGCCCAGGAGTTCTATAGCAGAGGCATCAATTGACTTCCATTCAAATGGGAAAAGTGCATTGATAATAATTGTCCAATATTTCAATTACTTAATTAAATATATAATTTTCATACAAAAAATATATTTGAATGTTTCCATATAAAACGGTACCCAATACAACCCAATACACATCATGCCACAAAGTTTCAAATCCCTTTATCATCCATTTGAGAATACATACTAGATATGTTATACATGCACTCTAGAGCAGAGGGTACGTTAGGGTCTAATAGTGTCCCACCAATCTGCACTGGGCCCATGTGGTGGGTCACGGCCCAATACCCCCCTGGTGATTTACCAAGGGAGGTATGTGCCCTGCAGTGGGACTTTATAGGCTGATACAATACAAAAATAAAAAAAAGTTTTATGTTGAGTAGCTTTCGAATTCTTTGATTGATAAGTGTTTTGAAAATGGAACATTCTTATTACGTAGGTAGTACTTAAGTTTCGAATTTGTGTTTTTAGTGAACCCCTCCTCATCTGCAGCCCCCAAAGTTTCCAAGAGATTTCTTTGATAAAAATGTATGATGTGTCATCTAGTCTATTCCCATATTGATGCCCTTTATGAACAGTTTACTACCCATAGATATAAATGTGCATAGATTTATATTTTTATTTTACTTTTTATGGTTATGAGCTGACCTATGGTTGGTGTAACCCAGCCGAAATGTCGAGGAAAATAAAAGAGGTAAACATACGTGTTAATGCATTCAAATTGTTTTTTTGTAGGCAAACATGTAAAACAGACAAAGGTGCAGCAATGACTCTAGTCTATAAGACAGTGTCTTGGGAACATCCTCTGATTAGCTCTGACAAGCCAACCTTATTAGCAGCCGATGGAAACACTAAAAAAGTGTTGATTCACCAAAAGTATAAAATAAAATCTAACAACAAATCTATAAGCTTGCCTCTGGTATGTATTTAAAAACGTCAAATATAACTTATGTTTTGTAGTATAAGTAAAAGGACATTGTAAATTAAATGTTTAGTCTCATAACTGGTAAAATGTTATCTGGGCTTGATGTCAGAACACAGTTAAGGGGGAGGGTCAACTAGTGTTTTTTTCAAATGATTTGTTGTGTATTGTTTTGTTTTTTATTGTCTTTCTGTTTTGTACTGCTTATCATAAAATTTCAAATAAATAAATTATGAAACTAATTTTTCAATAGTTTTGTTAAAAGTTTTTTTAAAAGTTACCGACGACGTAAAAAGAGATCTTATGTCCTTCACAATAGATACATTGACACCAAAGTTAATTTTCGTTCGAACATTTATCTACTATCAAGTGTGACGCGCGCTAGTGTGTTGCTAGAACTACCTATTGTAGCTACCTACCTAGAAGTTGCAATGTAAATTTTAGTATTTGCACAAAATAGGAATAGCATCACCAGGCTTTAGAACAGCACTACTGCATTTCTTCCTGTGGGTGTAATAAAAGGTGGCCAAGGCTTATCCCGTCTACAAAGCGGCTACCACATGCCCTGACTGAGGACCACCTCTTAAAAAGTGGACTCACCAACCCGCTTGGCCAGCGTGGCATTTTAGGGCTATACATCCCTCGTGTACAAGACAATATGCATGAGGAGAACCATTTCCAACAGTGAATAAAATGGTTGGTGATGGAAAGTTTATTCAAACTTCAAAACTTTAAACACTGAATTAATGATAATCGATAGGTATGATACAATAGTGTAATTTTAAAGAATAGAATGTATTTTTTTTTGTTAAAAAATCTTTCTAGGAGACAATGCTAAGTCACTCTGAAGTGAAGTTACACCATAACCTGGCAGATGCAAACATAGCTCTGTGTTCTCCTTCAGTGCCTCCACTATTTTCTGATAACTTCGACTTTCAAACAAGAGATGATTTTATACATGGCATCTTAATAAATGAGGAGATTTTGGCTAGCTCCCTTTATTATGTACTTTTAAAAGATAATCATTATGCAGCAGCTGTCACAAACTGGAAGACTTATCAAGTAGTATCGTAAGTTGAAATGCAATTGAGTTATTATTGATTTGTTTGTTTTTTATTTTGATGTAATTAAGTACAATACATTTTTTCCAGACGTGACATATTGCATTATTGGGCATACCCATTATCTATTGAGACAGGTTCATTTTACCAAGATAACTACAACCATATGGGATATCATAACTTCCGTAGCAAAAGTTCCACTTTGAGCAGGTAACAAGACCCGTATTAATATTATATTATGTGACAATAAAAAATTAAAATTGAATACATAAGTAAATTGTAATTACATATTTTAAAATTATTTAGATATATGAATATTTGAAGAAACATTCCTTAACAAATAATATAATTAGAACATTCTTTGAATATAATTTCTATAATATTAGTCTGAGATGCACTCACTAGCTCTTCGCTCGAAAACATCTTACCATTTTTACGACAGTAAAAAAGTCATTAACTTTGTGTGCTGCAAACAGACGCTCCACACCAACCCTAGTATGCCCCTAAAGTCGTTGCCCCTAATAAACATTTTAAACATTCAATTATTCAGAACACTTACAAAGATAGACAATGCATTACTGCTGTGATAATTATTTAATGTTCTACTTTCGTTTTTAAAGAAATTACTCTACCTGTTAAGTACATCATAGCAGTGATTAATTTGAGTATACGGATGTAAATGAAATTGACTGATTGAAATCATCAAAATATTGGTGAATTTTCTATGAGCTAAGCCACCTATTCGATAAAAAAGAATGTTTAATATCTATTTTGCAGGTCATGTTCTATTAATGAAGATGTACTAATAGGAGATAACACTCATATAAGCGATAACACGGAGGTATCCAAAACTATGATAGGAAACAACTGTGAAATAGGCAACAATGTAGTTATCACTGGTAGCCACATAATGAACAATGTTATTATAAAAGATAACTGTAAAATCATTAACAGTTTCATTGACTTTGTCTGCACGATAGAAGAGAATTGCACTATAGAAGGTGGCACTATAATAGCATCGAATAACACTGTAAAAGCAGGTAGCGAGCTGAAGGGCGACATCATTGAAAATTCTGAGCGAAAAGGTAAAGAAATTCCCCGGTTTCATCCATGTAACAATATGATTAAATATGCGGTTATCTCTTTAGAGCGATATTTACGTATGGGAATGAGAAAATATCGCAGTCTTGCGCGGGGATATGGGTAAGACTCACTATACACGACACACAACTCATCTGTCTGAACCACATAATGTGGCTTAGAAGGCGATATCCTGTAGTTGTACTGACATGACTTTTCTCTCTTTAATTTTTGTTTCAGTGCACCAGAAAGCTTGCGTCCTTCGACGCAATTGCCACATTTGCTGTTCAAATGTAGTCAGTCGACACGTCCGCACGATTTAAAAATTCATGTAAAATTAACGTGTGGCGGCCCCATTTTAGGTGGAATCAACCGCACACTGCTTCAAATGTGGCTCGTGTATAAGGGCTCAAGAATTCCAATATAGCTTCATTGACATACTCAGCGATGAGTACTGCGATATTATCGCGAATTACTCAATGTACTGGTCGTGTTGTCGCGACAATTGACACTACCCATACCCAAATATCGCAGCAATTTGAACAAGTCTTTAGTAACTCCTTTGCCGATATCAGTTACATTGGTGCATTGCTCGATGACGACAACATCTCGCACCTTGATATTCCAAGTATTAGTATTACACCTCTACATCTAAACCTTACTTATAACTTTAGTTTGAATAATATTACAGACAAAGGGCTATCAAAGTCAACATCAGAGAGTGGCACAGAATGGGAGAATGAATCTTCAGGCAGTGAGGCCGATGAATTCATTGGCTTTGAGAAGACTTGGAGCGACAGTGAGTCGTGTTACTCATCTGACAGCACCGCTGAGTCAACACTGCCAGATTCACCCGTTCCTGAAGACACTAATAGTAAGTAGTGCTTATAGTGCTGTAGTGTTAGCTTAAAGTTATATTGTTAGCTTATAGTGCTAACAATATAACTTATAGTGCTGAGGTGTCCACTTGTAATCCCGTGGAAGTTTCTGGTCATAGTCTATCACATGCCAAATGCGTATGTTGAGTGGTTGTCACTTCTCAGCAGTATAGGTTTCCTCGGATGTTTTCTTTACCATCAAACTAGTAGTAAATGATTACTTAAAAATTCAGTACTCGACACACAACCTTAGTAGTTAGGGAGCTGGTGGTAATTTATGTCTATTATTTGCTCGTCATTAAGAATTATAGGTATATATAAAGTCTTAGAGGATACGAATAGGGAACAAAAGGATTGAATCTCCATGTCGCCGATTTTATATTAAATTATTTACCAAATTGCAAAAAAGCTACCTCGTATCTGGCATTTATTTATTGCATTAAATTAGGTACCTAAATACCACCGTCCGACGTCCAGCTCGCTGCGTTTTTCACAGTAATACATAATTATAAACATATAAAAAAATGCCCTGTTAAATCATTTGCGTCGTGAATTATCTTTTCAATTTGTTGGTTTTTATTCCTAGAACAGGAAATTATTATTGCCAGACGCGTATCTCGCTGATTTAATGCGATATTTGTAAATTACTTTAAAAAAGGAAAGGTGCGTATAATAATAATAAATTATATTAAGTTTTAAACCTACTAAAAAATAACTACAAAAAATAAAAAATATATTTACACTGTTTTTTATAAAAAAATATTTTACAATACATTTTATAATCTGTACATATGTATTATACTGTTAATGAAATATCATCGTCACTTACTTCGGAAGCATACTCATTAACATCATTAGTATAATTGAACGGCTATCTATTATATAAACACTTTGCATTTACGATATGCAAAATAAAAATTGTTAGGCAATGTATTTTTCAATAAAAACAAGATACTATTATTATTGTGTACTAGCTGACCCGACAGATGTTCTCCTGTCTTAGCTATGAATATTGGTAATTAGCTGACCCGACAGACGTTCTCCTGTCTTAGCTATGAATATTGGTAACTAGCTGACCCGACAGACGTTCTCCTGTCTTAGCTATGAATATTGGTAACTAGCTGACCCGACAGACGTTCTCCTGTCTTAGCTATGAATATTGGTAACTAGCTGACCCGACAGACGTTCTCCTGTCTTAGCTATGAATATTGGTAACTAGCTGACCCGACAGACGTTCTCCTGTCTTAGCTATGAATATTCAATTAGAACTGGAATAAATAATTTAAAAAAAAAATCAAAAACATAGTGTTTATTGTTTATTGTAATGTAATGTTTATTGTAACATTGTTAGTTCTGTTTTCTGGCGCGTAAATAAATAATGTTGATGGTTTTCCGACACGGGAACAGGCGACATACAATTGGCCATGTGAAAAACATGTATTTTCAAGATTGATGCCACAAACACTTAACGACTGCCCTTGCGATTTATTTATCGACATTGCAAATGCAAGCCGCACTGGAAATTGTAATCGTTTAAAGTCGAATGGCATGTCGTTCGGAATCATAGGGATGCGTGGAATCAAAACGTCTTCGCCTTTGTACTTCCCTTTCAACAAAATTGTGGCTTCGATGACGTTGTTCATTAATTTTTTCACCGCAAGCCGGGTGCCATTACAAAGACGTGGCTGGTTTATGTTCCGCAACATAATGATTACCGATCCGACTTTTAATTGCAGATTATGAGGTGGTAATCCGGGCAATTCCAGCGAATTTAAAAATTCCGTTGGATAGTTGACAACATCATCTTGGTTAGTAACTGAATCAACCGATTTGTATGTCATCAATTCGCCAGCTATCTTATTTTGAATCTGAAAATTCATTTCCTTGACATCAACGTTTTTTGCAGCCAATATAACACGTTCGCTCAACCAAACATAATTTTTGTAATTTTGAGCAATGTTTGGGAACACCATCTCGATGAGTTCGGTCTTTGATTCAATAAAGTGACAAAAATTGGCAGGGAATATATCAGCTATATTAACGTCTGGCTTGGTAATATTCATAGTTTTTACATATAATAGAATCATGCGGAAAAACCCAGACGAGCAAATAATTTAGTACCTACCTACCTACCTACCTACGTATTTTAATTTTTTTGTAATTTTTTTTTTTTTTTCATTCCTTAGCGCAGCAGTATGATGGTGCCAGACATTATTTTTCTTTTTTTTATAACCTAATAATTATTTCCATATAGATTTGATTAACGAGCAAAGAGCAAAGAAAATTGAAATATGTAAATTGTTATTCAGTATGAATGAATTAAAAAAAGTATTGTTAATCGCCCTTGTCTCGTAGGTCCAGTAACACAAAAACGAACACAAATATATTCAATTTAACAAACGTTTATGATTGATCCTCGAAACTTTCGCATAGCAGGCACGACTACTTAGCTAAAGGGACCATTTTGAAATCGCCATATGGTTCTTGCGAGTTGTAACAAGTACATATTAATTATAATACTATTTTTAATTTTCAGTATTTTTGCAAGAAGTGATCGATAGTTTGGCGAGAGGGTTTGAAGATAAGCTGAAATGCGACTATTTAATATTAGAGATTAACTCCTCAAGATATGCCTACAACATTCAGTTACATGAAGTGAACTTCTTTGTAGTTCGAGCACTTCTCAGTATGCCTGTACTTACTAACACAAAGAATGTGCTCAGTACTGTGAAGGAAATACTGAAGTTTTTCAGACCAGTGCTTTCTAATTATATTAAGACCAAGCCGGCGATTGCGGATTGTTTAAGAGCTGTTGAAGTAAGTTTTTTTTGACATATATGAAACGTGTTGCTCAATTTTTTTGTAAAGGTTTAATTGTACCTTGGAGCATGTTTGAGGATGGGTGTTGTCGTTATAACTTGCCAGGGGGTACTGCTGCACCAAGTTAAAAGTTGTAATGCTTTATAACTTCTAAATCAATGTACTTATTCGAATGCGTCGTTCTAAAGTGAATAGTTAAAGAGGTGTATATTATATACATCACCGTCAGCATGTGATACTGAAGCCGAATGTAAGCAAGGGAACTCCTTGAAATTTGGTGGTACAATGGTGGTTTGGACTAATTTTTGGAGCTGTTTGGTTCAATGAACAGTTCTAATACATATGTAAGAATGATGCTCTATCCCACAGCCAACTAGGTACGTCCGACTGGTCGTGGATGTCATTTCAGCAGAAGATTGATGTGTGCAAACGCAGTTATAATTTGTGCGTATTTGTGTTGTTAATAGTTAAAAGTTGTATACTCCTTGAAATTTGGCAGTAGAACTGTCGTGATTGGACTAATCTTATGACGATGTTTAGTTCAATGAACAGTTCTAGTATAAAGGGGAGGACGAGGCCGTATGTCACAGGAGATTGAGCGTGTCTGACTGGCCGAGTTTTCTCACTCTCTCACAGAAGATCGCTATGTATATACATGTTCGGAAATGATTCCCTTTCTCATTTCCCTTTCTGTCCCATAGAGAACATATATCCTGTCCCCGAGCTACACATAGAGAAGCAATGCTATATTCGATTATCCTTGTCAGTTTCTTTTTGTTTCAGGACAGTTGCGTAAAGTGTGAATGGCTCGAAGGCAGAGCAGGTCAAATTGTGCATTTGTTATATGAAGCAGATGTTGTCGACGAAGATTCTTTATTGGAGTGGTACAATTACTTGAAGGAAAATGAAAGTGATATTGTGAACCATACATCCTTGATCAAGTTCTTTGAATGGCTTCAACAAGCCAGTGAGGAGAGTGAGGAGTCAGAATAAAATGTATATTTAACGTAAAGTTACCTAACACCTCATCCTTAATCCACCCACTGAGATTTTTTCAGTACAGTACCCGAGAACATGTAAAAGCAATCATACATCATAGTCTACTTTCGTTTCTTAGTCCCTTTTTCGCAATTACACGAATCGTAATCGCCTTTGTACACGAGTAGGTCTCCTTCAATTACGAATATTTATTATTATTATTTATGTATTAGGCTAGCACCTTTCACTGATGCGCCTACGTCAATAACACTTGCACAATAACAATTTATTTAGAACATAAATTATAAAATAATTATGGTACCACCTGATTTTGGAAGAGGGAAAATTATTCGTTCACAAGCTCGGCGAGTTACTTAAATTACTAAAAAATCTTTTTTCAAATTAAAAAATACTATATATCTTTTAATAGTCGTTTCAAAATGGTTATTGTGAACCTGATATCATTACGTAATATATACCAAAATCGTCTATATATCCCCCATGAACACATAAAGAACGGAGATTCATTCTACAAATGCGATTAACTACTTTTGTTACATTTCATTGTCACATAAAATCATTGGATCAGTTGATTAAAATCACACTTGTAATTGCTCTGTATAAATCAACGCAAATTCATGTTTAGTTTGAATTTCGAATAAAGATTCAAATAATTATCTATGAAGTTTTAAAAACTTTTAATTCACAATCAATGATAGCAAGTGACACATGTGACATAACAATTCTGAAATTTATTGCTGTTATCATAAATTATTAATTCAACAATTTAAATACGGTTTATAAGATTTTTCATTCATTTAGTAGGTATACGTTTCTAATAAAATTAATAATATTACTTTTGTTTTTTTTTCAATGCCACATAACGGTGGCTTTTTTATTTTATTTTTCCGAAGGACTAAATTCTTGTGGCCCTATTGGCCTTTCAAGAGACACCGGACTTGATAACGGTGGCTGTATGGCAAATCAATAGAGAAAATAAAATCTATATATGTATATAGATCTATATACATTTATATGTATATATTTATTATTGAAATCGTAACAGAGCCACGGCCCTGATCATGAAATATTTAAAAAAAAGTGATTGATACTCAAAAAACATTTTTTTAGTAGCTTATGTGGTAGGTTAACATTCAGGGTACTTTTTATCCATATCAATTGTAGAGTTCGATCTGGATTGCATAATGACAGCCGTATCTGTTACATGAACTATCAATGCATAGCCATTGCAGTGCAATGTACACGTGTTACAACAACTACACTGGATCGCAAAAATTCCGGGTCGCTAATAAATGGCGTGATAGTTTCTTAAATACATAAGACTAATTTGCGAAACTATAGTATATTGTAGATGACTGATTAATATATATAAAAAAAAGTGTAACACGCTCTGTACACTATATAACTTTAATTAAATACTAAAAAATAAGAAAATTTCGCTTCTAACTTAT
This sequence comes from Sesia bembeciformis, assembly GCA_943735995.1. Taxonomy (NCBI): domain Eukaryota; kingdom Metazoa; phylum Arthropoda; class Insecta; order Lepidoptera; family Sesiidae; genus Sesia; species Sesia bembeciformis. The sequence goes on along the minus strand of OX031029.1, from coordinate 9,826,142 downwards.
GACAACAAAAATACACTTCGCAGTAAATCTTAAAAAATAAGTTTTTTTGACAATTTAATATTTTGTATTTCCTCCACGAGCCCGTATCACTTCAATAAGACGATGTGGCATGCTGTAAACCAAATTTTTAATACGATTTTGGTCTATGTTTGCCCATTCTTCCACTAGCGCATTCTTTAACTCGTGTAAGGTAACGGGAGCAGGAGAGCGTTGTCTCACACATCTCCCGAGCTCGTCCCATGCATGTTCTATGGGATTTAAGTCTGGGCTGCGAGCTGGCCACTCCATGCAGGTAATACCGACGTCTTGAATATACATATTGACCAAATGAGCAGTATGTGGTCGCGCATTATCGTGCCATAAGAATGGAAATTGCACCCATATTCACTAAGAATGGACCAGCATGCTCATTTAAAATCTCTCCTACGTATCTGACAGCAGTCAGAGAACCGTTTTCTATGATCACTAACTCCGTAAAATAAAATCCCTCTATCTATATCCCTCTGAAGTAATCCCAGCCCAAACCATTATTGATCCTCCACCGAATGGCACCTTTTCTTCAAAACACGCTTGATGATACCGTTCTCGTGACCGTCTAAATACTCTTCGTCTCCCGTCGTGCGTAAATAAACAAAATCTGGACTCATCGGAAAACATAACCTTGGACCAATCTTCATCTGTCCATCGGATGTGTTCTCGAGCAAACCGTAACCTGGCAACTCGATGTTCTCTGAGCAGTTTGGGGCCGTTTGCTGGTCTATAAGGCTTTATATCAGCTTCACGAAGACGTCGCAGAATCGTATTAGAGCTCACATTGTTGTGGTGAATTTCTTGAAGACTGTTTCGGACCTGAACAGCCGTGAGATGTCGATTTCTTAACATAGTGCTCACGATGAATCGGTCTTCTCGTGTAGTTGTGCACCTTGGCCTGCCATTTCCTGGTCTCCTGATGGTCATGCTGGTCTCTTGAAATCGCTGGAGTACTCTTTGGACCGTTGATAAAGATACTCCTACTGTTCTAGCAGTGCTACGCTGACTTCTTCCTTCTTGTACCATGGTAATAATCCGTGTACATTCTTCAGGTGATAACGACATGATATTGCATTGAATACTCTGATCAATCCAAGGAACCATTTATAATGACAGCTCCGTTTGAAACAAAAGCAGAAAAAATATTCTTTACCTAATTTTAAATTTTGAAATTTTTCAAAATGCAGAATATTTTTTTTAAATCTGTAACTTGTACAAATGAAACCTCTTTAGAGATTTAGAACAAGCATTAGTAACCTCCTTACTACATATTATTTATTCGAGCGATCTAGGTATATAATTTATGGAGATATCACGGTTTTTATTAGCGACCCGGAATTTTTGCGATCCAGTGTATTTTATAATTTTGGTCTGTCTGAACGCGCATCGCGCAAAAACCGCTGGCGGATTTTAATAAATCTTGGCACAGTTTTAACTTATATGGCACCGCTAGTAGTAACTATAATGTGAATAGATACAGATAACATGAGCGAGAGGTTAAGGATATAAGTTATATAAAAAAATAGTAACAGAGCGGTCGGTTCATGAAATATTTTTTTAAGAAAGTCATCGCAGTAAAAGACATGTGTTACAGAGTACAAAATAACATTTTTTTTTAAATTTTTTGTATCTGTCTAAATGCGCTTCACGGCTCGCGCAAAAACTGTTTGATGGATTTTAATGAAAGTTGACATAGTTATTATAACCTATATGCTGGGTTAACATTTAGGTTACTTTTTATCCAGTTAAATTGTAGTTTCTACGGGAAACACAAGTTCCCGTTAACAAAGTCGCTTGCACCGCTAGTTGTAGAATATAAGATACTAAATACCATATTAGAATATAATTAAACAAATAAATACACTAGAAATAAAAGCAACACGCAGAGATAAGAATAAGATGACTGAAGTAAGAGTTATTACGTTGTTAGTTTGGAGTCAATAATATTGCTACAACTAATAAGACTGTATAGCATATGTTATGAAGGGAGAGTAAGCTATGCACAGACATGATATTTTCAGTTACGCTACGTTATGGGACTTTTCAAGAGAGCTGTGAACAGGATTCTGCAAGGTCGGCGCGCACCCGCAAGCCCCCTGGTGTGGATGGGCGGCGGTGACCAATTACCATCATGTAGCCCGCCCCCTCGGCTGCCATCTATTCTATAAAAAACTTAGACCGATCAATTGATGGTGTCCGCGACACGTACCTACATGATATATGGCGACGATGGTGACTATGTTCAGAATGGAGTGTTCCAATACTTGCCTACTTATTTTTCCCTTAACTATCCTTTCCAAATTATAGATAGATTGCTAAATTATAAGATTTAGTAAAAAATGCAAAGACGCAAGTGGTATATTATAATATTTGCATATTGCTTATTGGCTTGATAAAAGATTTTTTAAACGAAATTATTAAAAACTATTATAATAACAGAAGAACCATTTATAATTTAACAATTTTTAACCATGCAATTAATAATTGGACCGTAAATGGCCGCTTTTTCGATTGGAAGAGTTGAACATAGCTTCTTAAGTAAAGAAAGCTATGTGTTGCAACATCTTTCAATTTGAACAAGCAGCCATGTAAATAGGTATTACTTAAAAAAAACAGTCTGATTAAGGAGCACGTTGGTATTACGAACTTTACGTTATCTACACAAATAATATTTCGACAATAAAACAAAATGTACACACCTGTCTTTATTTATTTTGCTATAACATAATTAATTAAGGTTGATTTCCAAAACACGCGAAAATTGTTCTATGATAATCTAAATATGGTGCATCTTTAAGAATTAAGTATTAAGAAGATAGAATAAGGATACATAGTTTCGATTTAAATTGTCAAAGATCAATTCAACAGTTTTACATTTTCATCTTCACTCGGCATCTACTTTTGGTTTCAAGAACACAAAATATGACGTAAAAGTGAACTAAGCTTCAAAATGTTAACAACCACTATAATCCAATCTATGTTTGATTTAAAAAGTCTTCAGTGAGTAAATGTGATATTTGAATTCTATAGAATCACTGAATGTTTATCGAATAGTAGCATATTGTTGAAACTGCACAGTAGAAAAGTTCCGGAACTTGTTGATATCAAATGATGTAGGCTCACAGGGCGAGTGTACTTTTATCTGCCTCATGTGTGTATCTCGCCCGTTTTGATGGTTGCTCAAAACTGCTATTTGAATCATGTATGTCCTAACTGGTCTTTCATGTATATCTTTTATTGGTATTACCTCCCACCCTGTAAAAATTTTTTAATAAGTATGTGCACACAAATGGGTTAATTGTCGTTTGAAAGTACGATCATCAAATATGTATAGAGTGGGTGCAATTACTATTGAGGCTATATATTCGCATTTAGGTGAAGGATGGTGGTTGGTGTGGTGAGTGTAGCGGCATGAGGAATCTTTTTCATCCCATGAGAATGAGATGCACGGTAACGAATATATTGGGACAGGAGTTTCCTTGATGTCAAATCAATATACTGTCATCTCTCCTACATAAAAAACAACTTCATAAACAATGAGATTGTAAGATCAGACGAACTTACCTAAGTGAAGTCTGATTCCAATTATATTAATACCTCATCCGAAATGATCTAGATAAATAGTCTCAACTAGAAACTTTACGCATTTTAGGATCCATATTGATGCACAAAAAAATATAAGTACACGACAATAAACAAGACAAAGGAACGGACGCTCGCGCCGTACGAGATCGCAACGAATGACATGACGTCATGATGTGATAAAATAATGAGCCGGCTCCCGCATCGCAACGCAGTCTTGCACGCATAGCAACCATATTCAAGAAATATGCTCTGAAGAATTGTTCAATATAATTCCCACCTCGGCTTTCTACAACTGCACCTCCCATCACAGAAGTGCGGTCTATGCGCATTTCCTCGATACGGAGGTGTCGCGCACTGTTCGGTCCAAAAATTATTTTATACCGCGAACCCGTAGGCTGTGGAATGAACTGCCTCAAGAGGTCTTTCTATTAAGCTACGATATGGGGTTCTTCAAGAGAGCTGTGAATAGGATTTTGGAAGGTCGGCGGCGCGCCCGCATACCCCCTGGTGTTGCAGGTGTCTATGGGCGGCTGTAACACTTACCATCACGTGGGACCGCTTGTTCGTCCGCCCACTAGTATATAAAAAAAAATCACATCAGTCCTCTATTACTTGTGATTCTTGTGAAATACGTAAAATATCCGTTAGGGTGGCGCACTAACAAATTTGTCTACTATTTCTATTTATCTATATTTAGAACTAGGGACCCACCCTCACTTTAAATTTAAAACAATCGGAATAAGATATTTTCCTGCGGTAAAATGGAGCCTATATTTTAAGTTAGACCTCTAGCAATACATCGGTAAAAACTGCATTCAATTCCATGCAGTAGTTTTTGCGCGATGCGTGTACAAACATACAGACAGATTTCTAAAAAGATAAACAGATAAAATTTCTAAAAACTTGTTTTGGCTTCTGTTGCTCTAATAAAGACCCCCCATATTAGTTTTTTTTCAATAGGTATCTATAATGTACAGACATCGGCCTGTTACAATTTTATTATATGTATAGATTTATATAAATGTTGCGCTTTATTACAGCGCTCCGACTAACATATCAAACTCGGGGTTAAAATTCAAAACATTTCTTACGGAGGGACCCCACTTTCTTCACGAATAGTATATTAGGCTTCCGATATAAAGGAATGTGCAGATTTACTTTGTTAAATCAGCTATAGTGTAGGACTACATTCCCCTACAATTGAGTGGAACTGAAATCTTACAGAGGTTTGACTGGGTCTGGCACCAATCACTGCTTTCCAAGTTACCAAAGTTTGACAAGTTGTGATAGAGCTTTATAGAATTTATGGATATTTTTATTCTTTATAGAACAGCCAAAATTTATGGGTCAGTGTTGCTTTCTAATTTTATTTTTGGCTTTGAAAAATGTGTTAGCATAGGGGTCATTGATGACAGCATTCCATTTTACATTTTATTTGGCTTTGAAAAATGTGTTGGTGCAGTAGCACAAGATGTAACTACATTGTTGTATTTATCTAGATCATGAGGAGGTGTGTAATATAATTAGTATATAGTTCAAAAACCTTTTAATAATACAACAATGAAAACTGAAAAAGAAAATCACCCCAGTAAATAACAGCTTGAACAAACAGCAATGTACTTAATATATGTAGGGATTCTAAGAACAAACAGTTTTCAACTATTTTGGTCTATTTATTTGCCCCTATCTTGGTAATTAATACCAGTTATGTATTTATTCTTTCTATCCAAATTGGTTGGTCATTCCACTTGGTCTGACAGGTTTGTCCGACTACTCGGACGATGCAGTTTTTTCATTCATTAAAACATCATTGTTAGTTACTGTACATTTTCTTTGCAGTTTAATCAAGAGGAACTAATTTCCAAATAATCGTAAATTCCTCCTAATCTGATCAGTTGGACCAAGAGGAAAATAAACTATATGTAATCCGACTACTCTGACAATTCTGTCAGACCAAGAGCAATGACTGCAATTGGTCAAGTATTCTAGATAATATGGTGGGTTTTGTAATATGATGACTTAAATTTACAATATGTTGAGTGAAAAACAAGTTCCAAGGGGGTGAAGGTGCAGGCAAATATGATGTAGTGATGACACAGTTATTTTTTCATGTTGATAACAATTTTCTTACCACTTGGTTCAACCAATTCAACCACTTCAATTTCTTGTAAATCATTAAAATGAGTGCCCACTCTGATTGATATTCTGCTTGGAGTGTAACTTTCATCCAATTTATAATCTGTATAGATGTAAATATGTGACACCATGGTTTTCCTTTGGAATTGTATATTTACTAAATGTGGTAATTGACCATCTGACTGCCAGTATGTGTCCATACAATCGTCTCTTAGTTGATCTATGCCAAAACCTGGAAAGTTACTGTAAAATTAATTTTTTGGTTTTAATAGTATATCATTGGAAGTAGACTTGGATAAAAATTACCTGGTTTACAGGAAGACAAACTCCAAATTGCATGGTTCCCTACTTCACGAACAGTTCCAGATCTCTCACTTAAAATAGGATCCTTTTCAGAAGCCATGTTCAATTAGTTTGTTTTGTTATCAATTTATTTATTATATTTATTGACTATAGTAAACTTAAATCAGAAATCTTAAACATGAGCTACTGCCAGACATGTAATGCAAGTTCTCAAATAGACTCGACTAATAATATGTCAATAATAGTATGTACCTATTGTATTTGTAAGTAAATTTTATTTATTTTGACAGTTCTCACACCAGAGTAAAGTTCCAATACGTGCCATAATTACTTTTGCATCCTTTTTGTCTTCAAAGTACAAACAGAGACAGCAGAATATGGATCACAGCGATCACACCACAGAGGTGAACTAAACTAAAAACACTATCTAACGTACTTTATTCGTTATTTTGCAATAGCCAACTTAATGCGAGTGAATGCGATCGCTATCTAATAATATTTCCAATTTTTTACGCTCGTTTATCAAACGCAATGTCACAGAAGAATAATACTATAGACCCAGTCACGGCGTGGTCTTAATAGTCCAATCAAATAGACCTTTATATCAAAATTTTGGAGGAAATACAGAATTTAGATAAAAATGGTCGTTCGACTTTTTTTTGCTATTAATAAAATTAACAGTGTCATTAACTAAAATTACCGCGAGCAGTGTGGGCTCTGCATCGCGAGTAGCTTTCGACTGCGTGACATGACATCCACTAGACCGAGGCGGCCGGCCGTTATTATCCCTTAACTTCTAACCACGCTAACTGTTAATTTTATTAATGGCAAAAAAAGTCAAAAGACCATTTTTATGTAGAATTTCATGCTCTACAATTTTTATCCAAAACATTTTTTTCTACCTCATACCCCTTTTGAATAATCTTAAAAAAACACTTTTTTCTTCACCCCTCGGGGGTTAAAAAAAATTTCTTTGATTTATCGTTTGTATATACTTCAAAGTAACATATCAAAAATTCCTGTATTTCCTCCAAAATTTTGATTTAAAGGCCTATTTGATTGGACTATAAGCAATAGATGCACTGATCCACATGCAATGAGTTAAACACTTTTCACTAATAACTAACTAAAGATTAATCAAAGAATAACAAAGATTCCTCGATTAATATGTAAATTCACGTTATCATGTAACGGAATGTAAATTGTGCTAGTGCTGTCTACAGATTCTTTCGATTGTTGATGATCGATTATTTTAATATTACATTGAGTACCTACCTACTAATTATGTCAAATTTTATTAATATATTATATGTAAATTTAAAAATCCGGTTTTTAATTTGACGATTTGATCCAGTTTTATTATTATATTTATATAATTCTGTTAATCATTATAATCATTTATATTTCCTGGCTTCTAACTTTCTAGTTTTAGTTTATATTATGTACGTAGGTATAAGTTCGCGGCCTTTTTATAGTGAAAATAATAAAGACCTTTTGTATTACATAAATATATGTATATTGAACGGAATACTGTCCATTTAATTCGACTGTCTTTCGCCATGTCTCTGGCAGAGCTATTACAACTTTTGGGGTTTCTGATCAAAAAACTGATTTAAATGCTTTATACAGGCTCCATTTATACAAACTTATACATACTTATACTTATTTATACAGGTTTATACAGACTTTATCTAGAGAATTTTGTTAAGAGCGACGTTAATGGTAATAGGGTGCTATGTCTGGACTGTATGGAGGCTGCATTAAAACTTTCCAGCTAAGGTCCATCAATTCTTGTTTAGTCATCAAAGATGTATGCGTTCGAGCATTGTCGTGATGGAAAACTACACCATTAATTCACTATTCATTAACTCTGGGCGTTTTCTTCAAGTGCTTGTTCCAATTTTACTAATTGCTGACAGTAGATGGCAGAATTAATCGTTTGGCCATGTGACGGAAATTCGTAATACACAATGCCTTTCTAGTCTCACCATAACATGACTTTGTTCGGAGTGAGGCCTGGCTTTGGAACCTATTTGTGATGGCTCACCTCGCTTACACCAAGATCGTTTTCGAACCATGTTATAAATAAAAGAACTTTGCTTAGATTTAGACCGTGCCGTTGAAAACTGTCCTCTATGTAGACCTCATAAGGAGCTATAAAACGCGACTGACTAATTCTAAGACCGAGAATCGTATATTTATTTATCCGAAACTCTGTGTTTTGATATATTTTAAGTTAAATTATACTACATAAAAAAATTGCATATTTTTCCTTATGAAAGCAAAATAAAAAGATTAAAAAGTTTAGAGATCGTTCTTCGTGAGCACAAAATTGAAAATGACCCTTCTGGGTAAATTTATGTACCGTCCGTGCGCATAGCCGGAACTGAATTAAACATTTGATATTCGTCTGGGATTCTCTGAGTGAACAGTTCCCGCGGTTCATAAACACCATACGCCACAACGCACATGCCATCGTCAAATTATGCGGCCACAACGTAACCGCTAATTATAAAGTTATCAATTTGTTAACCCTTGCCTCTCTTAAGATTAGATACTAATCAATGTGATCTATAAACGCATTTCCCACATGATAATGTAAAATTTAAATATAATTTAAGAAGATACATCAGAGAAATGAATAACATCATTGATTACATAGTAAAATAGTGTATAGCACTCGTATTCTGGTGCTGCCGTCGCCGCCGGCCGCACCAGTTTGTAATTTTTATATCAAATAGTTTATTTCACTCGTATTTGTCCGAGCTAACCGTCATACCATACCATACCATCGGCTCCATGCTCATATAGCACGTCTATGTCTCTCCACTGCTGGATATGGGCACTCTACCAAAGCTCGCCACCACACATGATCCTCGACTCCTCTCATTCAACCAACACCGGCGAATCTCTTCAAGTTGTTGGTTCACCTGACCGGAGAGCATCCCACAGTGCTTTACGAGTATCTATGAACATCACCATCACAGACCACCCACCCTAGTAGTCTAGACTAGGTGGTCTGTGATGAACATAGATAAAGCTAACCACACCTTAAGCAAACGAACTAGACCAGACGTTTTACTTCGTACCACCTGGCAGTGGCTACTATTGCCCTTAGGCATCCGCGATGCGTGAAAAGTGACAACATTAGTCAAAAATTACAAAAGTCGCCACGTTCCCGAATGCGCCTCCTCCCTTTCGAGATATAGAAATGAATTTGAAAAAAGAATTGGAATGGAATTATGGAGTTATTAGAATAAGGAGTTTATGGACGAGGAAGTCTCACTCTCCGACATTTTCTTTTTTAATAGCTAAATTCTTGTGGCCCTAATGGGATTTCAAGTCATCGGACATGTGAACTCCCCGAGCCGTTCCTCCTTGGAGGGTATGAAATAAGATTGAGAATAAAATGTATAATCGGATAAAGAGTTTCTTTTATTCTATTTAGTCGATTATACGATGGTATTAAGTAGATCCCTCTGCGGTTGCGGGTGGCCTCCGCGTAGGCTACTTTAAACATTTTATATTATATCAAATTGCTTCGAACATAGAGATACGGAATAAAACAGCGTTTGTTCTTTATAATGATATTTAAATTTTATTTTTCAAATTTTCCGACGTTCGGATGCGCTACGGCAGTTACATTATTATTATTACAGTTATTCTACAGGCTATTTGCCCGCACACGGCGGCTCTAACGTAAGTAAATTTTCTACGCTGTACCTAAACAAGTACATTTATAAAAAAATTGTCTGTTTTTATATCTACTAGTATTATTTGTATTGAACTTTATACATTATATATATAGGAGCAACTATGATCTAATACATGCGTAGTCCCTGTAATAGTAATAATATATTTTTTTTTGTAATCTTTCTGTTTATTGGTCTCCGTAGAAGAAAAAAAAAACAAGAAAAAGAACCATTGGTTCTTTTCTGTTTAATGGAAAAAAATAAAGTTTCGCTTTCACGGGGAAACAGAATCACTTGGTACTATTCTATAAAACGAAAAAATGTAATAAGTTATTATACAATAAATTAAACCTATTGACAATGAATCTTTTCTGCTTATAAGTTGTTAAATTCTAAGATTATAAAAAGTTTAAGAAGTCATTTTAATTGAAAAAATATGGATTACTTTTTGGCACTAAAATCTTCGTTAGAGCATTTCACGAATATGAATAACAAAAAACGTGTCATTGTGGGTTGGTCCCCTTCTGATTAAACTCTGTCATTTGTTGCAAAAGTTTTGTTTTCCAGATATTACAAAAAAATATTTAAAAATTTTTGCTTGATTTTATACTTAAATATATTAATAAAAAACACAGCTTTTAGTTAAAGTGGTGTTTGTCATAATCAAATTAAAGCGTGGTAGGTACTGCATTTTTTGTGTGCTTCCAAGGAGTTCCCTTCCGTCCTCAGTAAACCTACTGTCGTTTTACTGAGCGACTCCTGACTTACTTCGACAGGATTAGGTATTGATAGGATACCTTTTAGTAGCCTTTTAAATTGTTTATTACGAAGAAAACTTGACACTGGCAGAATGTGCTAAATGCATCAGAGCCATATATGAAGAAATAAAAACGTATGCTATCAAACCCTTGTCAACTACGTTTCACCGAACATGTCATTATTACTACGTTATTTTAAGAAATCATCGTCGAGATAGAATCTTAGCTTTGAGATAAAATTTTGGCCTATCACAAATTTTTGCGATTACGTTATTAGAATACACCATGGTGCTCGGTAAGAAGCAAATGGATCAGTTGGCTGGGTTTACTACGTCTATAATAACTTTCGCTATAACCAGTTGCATTGGCATGGTGTATATAACCGACTGGAGAGTTATTGTAGAGAGGATTCCTTACTATAACGGCAAGTTTAAAGCAGCAGAAGACAAAAAGAAATGCGATTGATTGTAAAAATGTGATTAAAGCTTGAAATATTTATAAAGTCTCATTATCATTATTATTACTTATAAAAAATCATGGTTAGCTAGTTATCCAATGTTTGAGAGGGCACGCTTTGAACACGTGTCCATAGTAATGTGCACAATGGGAGCAAAGAGAGAACGAATGGACGGAATTATAATAATGACTAGTCTACAAGATCAGGTGTGCTCGGATTTGTAATAAAATGTCAACCAGGTTTGGCGCAGCCGGCGCGCGCGCAGCTGCCGCCAGCCCTCCTCCGTACCTCCGCCGACCGGCGAGCGCCCTCCGAATAAACAGGGCCTCTTTATTGTTGTATTACAATTTTTATGTTTTTTATTTTAATGGTCTTATTTATTGTTGAAAAATTAGGAATTCACTCATTTGAATATTTATGTACAATAAGAATAAGTAATAAATAACGATATGTTGATAGGTGCTACCTATCATTTTTTTTACAATAAGTCCTGTGACCCACTTTCCCAAGTAACAACGCCGTCAAATCTGAGCTACTAATTTATTTTTTAAAGTTGACATAATAGAATTATTGGATCAAGTTTAAAATGCTCCACAAACCACAACATACGGTACATCAAGACAATCTCTTTCTGAAGTAGTCCTTGAAAACGCTATTTATCACACTATATATTAATTATTTTAAATATTGTGTTTTAATAATGTTGTTTTAATATTGTTATTATCCGTCTCATCTTCATCTTTATACCTACTGGTCGGGTTTCCGCAATTATTGTGCGTTCCCACTTCTCCCAATATAAATGTCCGGTGATTTCGGTTACACTAACCACCCGCGTTTCCTCCAGAAATTTAGAAGCGTTTTAGTATTCGAGATGTCGTCCGGGAGTGTCTGTAGAGCGTCGATGATTTGTTCGATGTGCTACATCAGCAGCACATGAGCTGATGTTTCCTCAGCTTTCATACACGGGGACATTGTGAGATGATGTTATTTGCCGACAAGGCTTCCCTTTTCAGCCTGTAGTCTATAGTGTTATTCCATATCTCACTGTATATAAACCGTGTTATTTTTCGTTGCCAGTTTCTAAGATGAGTAAGAAGTGTTGGAAGGATATAGGCTCTGATGCCAGAGGAACCCCATTACATTAGAGCCTTTCCCGGTCACTTTATTTACTGCATCGTTACCTATAGCATTATCACTGTATCACTATGTTACCTTTACTGATCTGTTCAAGGTTTTGGTGGCATCTTCTTCTTCTCGCAGCGTCGTCTAATAACGAAGGTTGGCAATCATGATGGCTATTTGTATAATACTTTTGAAGCCGCAGCACGGAATTGTGAGCGAGTGCTCTTGCCGTTCCACTGGTATCTATAAGTTCTTTAGCCAGGATGTTCTTCGTTTTTTGGGCCTCCCCCTGTCCTTGACTTGCTTTGTAGGTATAATGAGTTGGAGGAGCTCGTATTTATTTTTCATTATATGACCGAAATACTGGAGTTTCCTCATCTTAATGGTCCCCAAGACTGTGTCTGCAGACTGCAACATTATCGTATTACGAACTCGGTGAGTCTACGTGATCCTGAGATTTCTCCGGTACACCCACATTTCGAAGGCTTTTAGTTCCCTACACATGGCTTCTGTGAGTGTCTAGGTCTCGACTTCGTAGAGGAGAACGGAGAAAGCGTAGCATCGCACAATCCTAGTACACAGACCATGGCTTAACTTACGATAACTCTTTTCATTTTTCTAAAGATATTACGCGCTTGTTTAATTCTGCACTTGATTTCTAGACTGTGGTCACCTTTGTCATCATCATCAACAACCATCGTTCTCAGATATTTATACTGTAATGGTAATTTGTTCAAATTTGTATCATTAATAATGAGAGAAGAATTTGGCTTAGGTGATCGGCCTATGATCATCTATTTAGACTTTACGCAGAACTAGTCCTATATATAGTATCCACGAGTGATTGCAGCCCGGCTGCACTGTCAGCGATCAGAATGGTATCATCCGCGTAACGGATATTATTGAAAACTCTGCCGATCACTACAATACCCTCCAGCATGTCGTGTAATGCCTCTGAAAATATGCATTCGGAATATATGTTAAACAGCAAAAGCTAGAGGATACAGTCTTGTCTTACCCCTCTTGGTATTTCCATGAAGAAGGAAAGATATAACTTTCGCTCTCAAGTATTATTCACCAGCGTCGTGCTGGGATTAAGGGGCCCGGGAGGTATTGTGACTTTAAGGGCCCGCCGAGCTCGGTAGGAGTCCGACACTACCTGGTACCACCTAGGCTGGCCCAGCCAGACTAGATGGTACCAGGTGTCCCATGCAGGATTTTTCCTGATTCTCTCCTAACAAAAAAAAAAAAAAAAGAAGGGCCCGCCGAGGATCAGGGTAGATGATTTTGATGGTCAACAAACCAGTAATTAGAATCAAATAGTCAAGAGTTTAGGACCTTTTTATTTTAAAAGTTTTACATACATTTTCATGTACAATGCTAACACCCATGCTTGCCGATCAACATTTTTTTCAAAAGAGGAGAAGTTTCAGCTAGGTTGTCTATAACTTATTCTTAAAAGCTATCCTTGTCATCCTTGATAAGATCCGACTCTGTGTTTAGGATAATCAATGAGTCCAGCAGTTCTTGCCCCGGTAGAGAACGAACCTTCGTCTTAATGCGCTTCAGCGCAGAAAATCGTCTAGCTATTTACTTGCGTAAACGAGATTATGAGAATTAGGTACTCAATAGGCTACATAGAAGTTGGAGTACGTACTGATGTGCATATTATACTGTAACAAAAATTTACATGCGCATGGTATGCAACTTCGGCAGGCGTCCGAATCTCTTCCAGACAAACAAATAGCATTCTTTGCTGTTTGATCTAAACCATCTTCGCCAATCTCTTCCTACTCTTTGTCTTCTTCCTCTATCTGCTAAGAATCTGCTGAATCGGATCATTTGTGTTGCTGCGTAGGTGGAGCGTATTCGTCCCAAATAGTTTTAGAAAATTATTTAAAAGTTTTTGAGAAAGATTCGAATTCTTTTGCAAGCACTTCACGATTGACGTTGGCAGTTGATGCGATTGAATTTAATGCATCATTCATTAGGAATTCCGTGTTTGTCAATTTCGTGGAAGTGTTTCGGATCTATACATATGGTATCCTTCATTAAACTCTCGTTACAGTTGAATGTTTCAGCCAGTGCCGGCTTTACCTATGGTGCAGGGTGTGCGGCGCATACGGGCGCAGGGTCTTAGGGGGCGCCGAGCGCCGCTCGCGACGCCTCCAAAGAGCCTACTAGAGGGCGCCAGGGTATTGATTGCACCCGGGCGCTACATGGGCTAGAGCCGGCTTTGGGTTTTAGCAAACTTTTTATCGGAAGAGTTACCTGATCAAACTCCAGATTCGATCAAATTAAAACTCCTAATCAACCAGCTAGCTCCTATGGTACATTGCCTTATACGAGACAGTAAAAATTATGAAACAGCTATCCGACTACTTAATAAAATATATGTTACACCTAAAAATGAAATTCATGAGTGCCACGTACTGGCTACAAGGAAGCAAAGGCCTGAAGAGTATCGCACAGGTATCCTGTGTGCACTTAAGCAGGCTTATGACTGCCACTTCGAAAGCTTGACCGCTGAACGAAACCAAAATGAATTTATTCCAAAAAAAAAAACTCCAAAAATATGGATTCATCGAATTGGGAACAAGCCCTACCTGTAGCGTTGCATTCGATCCGTTCACTACTGTGTACAAGCACAAATTCAACTCCTCACGAATGGTTATTTAACCATCCTTGGTGAACACCTAATGGGGAATCGCTCCCTACGTGGCTCTTAAATTCAGTTCCCATATTGATAAGGAGACATGTTAGAGATTCAAAATATGACCCTCTACTCGAAGAGGTGGAACTCCTTCACGCCAATCCATCATACTCATATATTAGATACTCGGATGGGCGGGAGTCTACGGTGTCAAACATACAACGCTCTTTTCTCTTTGAGTGAAAATTCTGATTAAAGTGATTGAGGTGACCTCAAGGATTAACTCACTCCACCTAAGGAACATGATCTACCTGCTCAAGAAGAAATAATCTGCAACGAGCTTCAACTTCGCCTCGCCGTTCGGCTCGAGTGCAACGTCTCCCGCTTCACTAAAGGATTACGTGGTTGAGTGATAACGGGAGGGTGAATGTCATATATAAAACTCTTTCTATTTAACTGTAGAAAAGTAGTAAGTTGATTGCTGTCACGTGTCAGTCATTAATATCAAATTGTCAACATCTACGATATAAATCTTTATGATGAATGAAGCCATGATTCTGTTGGTTTTATTTAATTCTGTGTAAAGCAGTCTATCGCTAAAAGCGATCTCTGCTTTTACCATCTACCTATGATCAAAATATTTAATATTTTGTTCACAAGTAAAGCGCGCGCCACGAGCCTAAAGAATTTCGGTCATTGACAGGAGGTTAGCCAAGACTGGACAGTAATGATATTTGTATGAAATCGTCGATCACCGACCACTTTACTAGATCCCTCATATTAAGGATAAATAATATGAGGGGTCTAGTGAAGTGGTCGGTGTTCCCCGATTTCATACAAATCTGTTTTCGTCCAGTCTTGGCTGATATGACAATGACCGAAATTCTTCCTGCTGTTAAATCTATAGGTCTATCTATATTATAATATCAACAACCTACAAGTTGTTGGTATTCATGTCAAAAGTTTAATGTATTTAATTACACGAATGAATTGGTAACACTTTTGTTAGGAACAGTGAGTCTGGTTTTATTAATGTCTGTTGAAAATATAGTGATTTTATAAAATTAGCTAAATTGAAAATACATACTTACACACCCACAAATTACATATTTTTTAAAATCCAACACATTACATAATTACTATATCTTTTAATTATCAATGTTATTTATTATGTAATTAGTTAATATTAAAACTGGCTTTTGTTCGCGGTTTATATTGCAAACCGCGAATTTATCTGTCCTACGTACACATAATGAGTATTAAACTTGACTGCTTAATTAGACACCCTAAATTTAGTAGCAATTCGTTGATTTGCTGCATTGGATAACAAAAAAGCTCACTTTCGCAATTCAAAATATTACTTATGATAAATATGTATTAATAAATTGGAAATATTATAGTAGATAAATACTAAATTCTACATTATACCTTTTTAATTTATGATAATTTTTGTCTATAACTATAGGCATCTATGTGTAATATAGGGTCCAAAGACCGGGGGCTGGTGCCAAGGGTCTTTACACGAAGGGAGCTCGAGAGGGGTGAGGTGGTCGCCGGTGTGCACGTTCCGATACACAATAACACAGTTGTACGCAGTACAGTTTGACGTTCGCTCGTTCATCGTGTGGCGTGTTGCGCTCACGCTGACGGGCTAGCGGATTACGAATTTCGTAAACAAACTTTATTAGCAGTCACAAATTAGTTACAATATTTTTAAACATTGCAAATAACATTTAGTGGTTACAAATAACATTTAGTTTACTTGTGCTGGAAATGGATTTGTCGTGTGGAGAGAATCTGCAGAACTCTGGGAGCAACGGCAGTAATAGAAGATCAGTCGACATGTGTGTTGCTGGTCCCGACCGTGCCTTGGATCGGGACCCTCGCCTGTTGTTGAATCTTCTTACTTTGGAGAGATCACACGCTCTGCATACGGATTACTTTCAAAATGTGCAGATTGATATCCAGCCATTTATGCGAAAAGTCGTTACAACCTGGATGTTAGAGGTAAGGTACATTTGAATATTATTACAATTATAAATTAACTTAAAGTTCTCGAAATATGCTTAAATCAAGTTTTGAATAATATTAAGAGGGTTAATTTATACTTATATATGTAAAGATATCCGCCAAAACAACAGCTGATTGAAATTAGTAGTCAATGACCTTAGTTTCTAAGCGACTGATTTTAGTTACCTACAAAATATTATGTTTAAGTAGAGTAAAAAAATGTTTTCCGCTGTGTTACCTTTTTATTGTAATTATTAATTTTAGACGATATTAATTTTAAGACTGCCTGTTTCGTTTATTATGTGACGACATTGGATGAATTTTTTACCTAATGATTGGATGTAGAGTACGGGTATTTACATACCTACAATATTTTGAAATAGATATCTATTTATACAAAGCTTTGATACCTATGTACATACTCTTCTATATAAGAGGTAGGTACTACTCCACCAACATAACATAACTGGCTGGCTCCGCTAGTATCTTTGGAATAATAGGCATAGACAAAATGGTTAAAAGAAAAAATAATTCCGAATATGTCAAAAGGCGCAATTGTCGTGCTAGACAATGTACCGTACCAAAATATTCCATTTGAAGAAAAAATGACCAATTCAGCGTTCTATCTTCCAATAAAAAGAAATAATCCACCATAAATATACTTTGTGGACGAAATTTTAAACAGTCATGGATTTGAGGTCCTATGCCTACACCATACCAGTCCCATCGCAACCCAATAGAGTATATTTGGAATATTTTGATGCAAAGAGCGGCAGAAAAAAATATTGATCAGTATAAAAAATATATTGAAAAACTGACAAAAAACAGTATTACCGCTGTGAATAAAAAAGTCAATCACGTGGCAAGGTTAAGGGAAAGATACTGGGCAAAAGATAGATTACGAGATCTGCCAGAAAGCGACAACGTATTTGATACATGTTAGTTCGGAAAGTGACACCGAAAGCGAAAATGGAAATTCCTCCGTTTCAGGCGTGGACGAATTAGTCGACAGATACAGATATGTGATAAAAACGTGATACATATTTTATTTTTTTCAATGTAAATCTAATAGGTCGGGGAGAAAGTCTTTTCGTATTTTGTATGTATGAAGTTGTGATCCAATATCTTTGATTGTACTGTTTGTACCTGGCTGGTTACGATACCATTCAAAAGGTAACATTTAAAAAAAATATTTCCCGACATTGTTTCAATTGTTTTTCTGTCCAAGAAAATGAGTGAATCTAACAAAGAAATTCGATACATTTTAAAGTTTTATTACAAAAAAGGGAAAAATGCGACACAAACCGCGAAAAAAAACTGTACCGTTTATGGACCTAATGCAATGTCAGTAAGAGTAGCACAAAGTTGGTTTAAGCGTTTTCAGTCAGGAAATCTTAATGTTAAAGATACAGTTCGCTCCGGTCGCCCTGATACCGATAAAGTTGATGCCATTTGTGAAAAAGTGCAGCAAAATCGGCATATAAGTAGTTGCCCAGTTCATTGCTGATGAACTGGGCATTGACCACAAAACAGTTTTGACTCATTTGAAATTTTGGATTCAAACTCTGGAACTCTGGAACTCTTGAAACTCTGGATTCACATAAATGCTCGATATTTGGGTACCACACGAGCTCACTGAAAGAAACCTAATGAACCGTGTACTCGTTTGCGATTCTCTATTAAAACGCAATGAAACCGAACCATTTTTGAAAAGATTGATCACTGGTGATGAGAAGTGGATCACTTACGACAAGAACGTGCAGAAAAGATCATGGTCTAAGTACGGCCAAGCTCCACAGACTGGCGAAACCTGGAGATTAACGCGCAATAAGGTGATCTTGTGTGTATGGTGGGATTGGAAGAGCATCGTTAATTATGAGCTTTTACCGCCGGGAAAAACCATCGATTCGGATCTCTACTGCCAACAGCTGATGAGACTAAAGCAAGAAATTGAGAAAAGACGCCTGGAATTGATCAACAAAAAGGCTACACCCTTTCTTTCATCATGATAACGCCAGACCACACACATCTTTGGCCACTCAGCAAAAATTGAGAGAGCTTGGTTGGGAAGTGTTGATGCACCCACCATATAGCCCTGACCTTGCGCCCTCAGATATCAACTTGTTTCGGTCTCTTCAGAATTCTTTAGGTAGTGTAAGGTTAACATCAAGAGAGAACTGTCAAAACTACTTGTCGCAATTTTTTGACCAAAAATCCCAAAATTTCTACAGCAACGGGATCATGTCACTACCCACAAGATGGCAACAAGTTAAAGAACAAAACGGCACATATATATTATAATTAAATGTAATTAAACTTTTAAAAAAAAGGTCTTGAATTTGTAAAATACGGAGAAACTTTTTCCCGACCTTATATTCTAAAAAATGCCACGATTAATAATAATAAACATCTCGCTGTTTGATTTCTTTAAAAAAAACTCATTAGAAGAAAAAAAAAACTTCTTATACTTTCTTGATCTTTGCTTGCTGTGATAACCATACTGCCTGTCTATGACCTATGACGTCATCAAAGTCAGGTACATCTACATTATGAAAACATTAGCCATCGGCTAATCCGGAAACACCCGAACGCGTCATCCATGTCTATGCAATAAAGTATCTCTTATAAAGTATGCAATTAGAGGTACGGTAATTTATAGACGTGGATGATGCCGCGTTCAGGTGTTTCCGAATTAGCTGATGGCCAATGTTTTCGTAGTGTATCTGTACAAAGTTACGTTGGTGGAGTAGTAGAGATTTACGTTTCAGGTGGATTTGATTACAATTTTGGGTAAGTAGTTTTAGACCTAGTTTAAAACCTAGGAAGGTATAAAGATCATTAAAAATATTCAAAAGTACCTATCCTATATCTAAAGTACCTATAGCAGGTACAATTTATGGCGTAAAAAATTAGAAATCGCGTAAAATGCATATATGAGCACGATAACAAATACGCTCGTTTTTTTTTTATTAGTGAGAAATACTGTGTTTGTAGCCCAGCCCGGTATAACCATGGCGAAGTCTCATGGACATTTTCTTATGCATGAAGAATGTATTGCCTTATAACGCTACACTGACCAAGTGAGTATCCATTCTTTAGAGGTGATGTAGTTCCTCAAGGCTTGTTGTAGCCACTGTTATCCCCTGGTCACCTTTTACAACACCCACGGGAAGAGATGGGGTGGTGCTTGTTTATTGACATTGTTTATAATTGTACTCACATCAGGTTTGTGAAGAGCAGCAATGCGAAGAGCAGGTGTTTCCCTTGGCCGTCAGCTACATGGACCGATTCCTGGCGCTGCGTGCGATCTCGCGCCAGCAACTACAGTTGCTGGCCGTCACCGCCATGTTACTCGCCTCCAAGTTTCGTCAGTGTCATTCGCTCTCTGTTGATCTACTTTGCGCCTATACAGACAACTCCGTTCACCCTAGCGAAGTTAGAGTAAGTAACGATATCATTAAGCTAAATCTGATCACACATGGTTCCTCCTGTGACGTCTCGCTTACGTCTTTACTAGTAGTAGGGTGAACTGAGAATTACTTTTTCAATCTAGCTTCGCTCTATAGAGTTATATGACCTTCAACTTCTGTTTTTCTTTTTTGTATTAGTGCCAGCCGCGCTTGATTGGTCAAAGGATAATTATTGTTCTTACAACTTAAGTTTTGCTACATAAGAAAAAATCCTACAGTTGATACGTAAGCGTCACATCATTGCGGTAAACTTTGGGTAGTCGAATTGAAACTATTTATCTTTAAAATTCCTGTTCACATTTTTTTGTTACGGAACAAGTGGCAGTCCGGCTGACTGGGTACAAGATGGTAAGTGGTCACTGCCGCTCATGAACACCTGTAAAACCGAGGGATACGGGTGTACTGCCGACCTTGCAGAATCCCATTCACAGCTTTCCTAATCCTATCCTGGTTTTATTATTCTGTAACATACCACAATACTTTTAGTTATTAATGATGGTGTTCACGCGAACACCGCTCAGTAAAAGGTCAAGTAGTTCGGACGCAAACTCACATCCTGTGGCTACCGCAATGTGTTTACGTTTTGCTTTGATTTCACCGTGAACGAACTTGATTAGCCGAGTCAAATGTCACTCCTTCACCCCAAATAGTCTCTATATTGCCCGCTTCCTCGAAGACGCTTGCGGGCTTCCTGTAATTACCTCTTCCGCAACCTGAACAACTAACATACTAGAGAGGGCGACCATACCGCTTATTTGTTGCCCTCCTTAAGTAAGCTACAGCCTGTGACGAACTTACTCAGTGGTTACTTATGAGCTTCCGACGGAAATGTGGGTAGCTCATTGATAAATAAGATAAGGCAGTTCCTAATTTCAGCTATATTCAATTAAGATTTTGTGATTTTACTATAAGTGTTGCGTCACCGTTATCAATTGAATCACTAACCTTTTCAACATAACTGTGGATAATTATATTCCCACAGTTCGGTAACATTGTGGCCAGGTATAGGCAGGTGCGATTCCATCGATTAGTGCAATAGCATGATTTTGACTTTGTCACATTGGTTCACACGCTGCAATTATGACCCTTCAGGTAAATAACGTGTAACCGCCACCATCAAATTCATCATAATATCAATAGTTCACTTCTAATTCACGAACATATAACGTACAATATATTAATGATTATATCAGCATGAGTCAATTTACAATGTAACAGTATGATTATAATTTAGGTGACATTTCACGCTTGGAATTCAGATTAAATACGATTCTTTCAGATAAATTCTATTGTCAATCCCACTCAAGAACTACACGAATGCTTTTGGTAGCCCATCGTTGATTTCTTTATTTATATATCTATTATAGAATGACTTTCGATTTTATAATATAAGGCCCGTGAGAAAATACGTGGTAGCTTCAAGGTGCCGTATGATGGCTGTAATGCTACAAACGTCCTTGCAATTAATTCGTGCGATGATAGCGATAAGTCCGTCCTACGCATACTTAATGTGGTCATATGGTGCGGGGTTCAATTCCATTTTCCCATGCCTAGTCTTGACTTTTATCATGGTCATTAAAATAAATATTCATCTGTTTTGTAACCATGTTATTTTCTAGGCTGTTTCCAGTTCCGCCTAATTTATTTTTTCCCAGAAGAGTTTATTTATTTTTGTTTACATGAATGTTATCTCTTTAACCTTTTGTTATACTTATCTCATCCCAAAGTTTGGAGATAAAAAATATCTAAGAAGGTATAATACTTGTTTATGGTTGAATGAACTAAGTTCATCGATGACTATTTAAATAACGCTCGCTCTCTTTATCATGAGAATTATCTACTTCATGTGTACAAGGAAGATTCACGTCGTGTCCTTTATATAGCTTCATGAAAACCTAGAACAGATTTCACCCTTATTATTTTAATGCGTGGGGGTTCCCTCCGCAAAAAATTAGCACCAAAGCTAGGATTTGCCCCTACAGATGATGTTTCTATGTTCTTTGTAATGTGATTCGCTACTTATTGCGGTTTCCGTTTGCTCCATGGAGTATGACCGTCACGACTCAACTGCGAAGAATAACTATTTGTCCTTTCTTCAGCAAACCTCCTTATGTGAATGCACGGTAATTGCACTGCGTATGCAGTTGACTAATAAAAGTATGAAAGTTTATTAAAGGGGTCATCAAATTCACACGGGGTCGTCCGCGTCGTGCGGCATGTCCTCTGCAAGCCTGAACTATTTTCTGTAATTGAACGTAAAATATCATTTTTAGTAATTCGGTAATCTTTACTTTTAGTTTCAATAGCAAAGATAGACTGTTAGTTACTAAAAAGATACATATTTTATTGTCTGTTGCAGCAATGGGAGGTGATGTTTCTGCAGCGACTGAATTGGCAGCTGTCCATTGCGACGGCTTTTGACTTCGTGGAACCTATGCTAGCAAGAGTTCCTTGGGGCCGCACCAATTCTTTAGTTCGCACACACGCCCTCACTCTCGTTTCGGTCTGTTATACTGGTAAGTATCCCATAATTATTCTTATGGTTTTAAGATAATTATTATTCTGGATTGGATTTTGGATAGGTGGATTGTCAATTGTCCCCCGTGGCAGGGATGACATAATTCTAACAAAGTATTTTAAAACACTTTTTTTAACTGTGTTGAACAAATTTATTAAAAACAAGTTTAAAATGGACTTTAAGAAACAGTGTCAGAAACACTGTGAACAGTTTCTAACAAATAATAACATGAAAAAAAAAAACATTTCAAATACCTGTGAGTTTTGTCTATGGACAGTGACTTTGCTCTGCAGTTCTCATATAATATGTACATAATGTGTATATAATGTGGGAGCAAGTGATATGTAGCTTTATTATGTAGTGTAGGGTAGGTGTTATAAGTAAAGAGTACTGACCTATGTGCCCTCGTATTATGAGCTTGTATTTCCAGGCATCTGCCGCTGCCAGACCTTCTACCTACCTTGATTATTGCAATACCAACATAGCTAAATCTAATGTTAACTGGCTTGCTTTAAGTTCATTGAATGTACTTTTGAATATATATAAAATTATAAAAGAAGAAGATATTTATTACCTATTTAAATGTTTAAACATGGCGTCAATTTTTGCAGCTTTTTTATGTACTTAGTTGGCTCCAGACTAGATCAGAGTGTGTGAAGTCAAACGTTGAGAACAATCTTTCTATTCCTGCGCTGGTAGCCACAGCGGTATGCAGCTGCTTACCCAATTCTATAGTTGTGTTGTTGATTTGTGCCCTTGAAGACAACCAATATTCTAAGGCATTGACGTTTTTGATGACGTGTTCTTCAAATAAGAAGCTGTGGAATGGCGCTGTCATTGCCTTGCATTTAATTATATCTGGCATTGCTTCTTTATAGTAAGTTTCTATGTACTGCATTGCGTTGGGTCCAATAAATTCGCTACAAAATGTGCTGGTGTCATTACCATTTCATACCGTGAATCGAACTTTTGTAAAACGCTTGAAATAAATAAATTGAAATAAAATACCCCTATTTTAAACAAAAAACAACGTCAGATACAAAAAAAAAAACTTTCTTTTGTTCGAAATAAAAAATACTGATTTTTTCCATCCCTGCCACGTTACTGTCAAGTCACGTTGTTGACATACTTTTGAAATTAAATTCTCATATTTAGATCACATATATACCTATATTGTCTGGGCTAAATCGATCTAATCCCGTTAGAGTTATGTTTAACCCTAAGGTTATGTTTAAATGATTTAGATAAGAATTGTAACCGGAGGGCCTATTAGGTAAATTCATTATCGTTTTAATATGCATATTGAAACTACGTTAACCACGTAACTATAACATGCCATATATTGTCTGCATAACTTGTGTAACATGCGGGCTGTACTTCCTCCTTCTTCATGTTAATTGTCACGAGTCGATAAAGTGCGAGTGAGCATCAATTAATTTTTCTCGCTTCTTGGTTTAATGAATACTTACCCAAAACAAGTACAATGTACTTTTGAGATTAGTGAGTAGAGTAGTTCTCGCATTGTTTTTGAAAGCAATTGGAGTGCGTGCAGCCATCATGTATGAGCATTTATTGTAGGGGTGGACACGTGTGTCGGAACGCGCACATGCCGCCACTCAGGCACTGATATCGCGCACACCTTGCGCGGGCGCACCCTACAGTTACTGACCCTAACCAACCACTGATGTCAATTATAAATACAATGTACTTATTTCATTTACACATAACACCAAAATGTAAATGCAGACGTTGAGTGAATAATTGCATAAAATGGTGTTGTGTTGGCAGACCGTCAAAAATGGGGGCCTGATCTTGACACCCACGGGCAGGTGTAAGATGCAATTTGTGTTACGGCCATTATCATTTCAATTAAACTTAACTAGTTTGGTAGTAAGAATGTAAATCTTTATAGTACGAAAATAACAGTGAGCACGTGCGCGGCATCCTACTTACATTTTATTGAATTGACAACATCATATAGTAAATAAATGAATAAAAATATAACGAAGTGATAAAATTGCATTCTTATCATAATCGTGTTATGTACGACGTAACAGTGATGGCAAGTGGCTTGAAACTTTAATTTGAAAAAAAAATATCCATAAAACTAAGCATCCGTAAAACGTAGACAGGAATGAACAGGTTATTAAAATCTGTTTATAAAGCTAGTATTTTTTTTAAAAACTTCGGGTTTTTCTCTGAAAACTTTAATTTTGATTATTAACTTATAATTTTATCGTCGAATAACTTTGTTTAACAATTTGATTAATGAGTATCTAGTATTTAATACGTACTATTCAAAATTTTATTACACACTAAGCAATGACTAGGCAGCTAGCTAATATGCCATACAGGTACGCTGCTGTCAACTCTTTTGGGAATAATATCTTTTGGGAATAATGGACAATACTTCGATTAATTAAATACCTATATAATTTTCACAGAATATAAAATATTTGAATTTTTCCAAAAAAAAACGTCAATTTCATAGGTCCTAATAGTAGTCCCGTTGGTCCCCCACTCAAATGTCCCCAAAAATATGTTAATTGGTAGCTAGACTATCAAAACTTTTTAAATCAAAATCGATCCAACAAGTATAATATTTTATCGAAATACAAGTCGATTTCTTTTTTTGTTTGACTAATAATTTTTTAAAGAATTTCGAGCTTGATTACTATTTCCATCTAGTAGTAATTCGATTTTGTGTTTCTCTATTGAAATACTTTTTTCAAGTTTCGTAAATTTCTAAATTTTCTGCTTATTAAGTAACAATCTCTAATAACTATCAATTCTGTAACATAAATTGAGTTAAATAAGTAAGATGCTTATTATGGTTTTTAACTTCCATGCCCCCATGGTCCATTGAATCCCGATAAGGGTTATTTATAGCTGTCAGTTGTAAGCCTCGGTCCACGGCTTTGCTATGGCCGCTCTCGCACGTGGTGCTTGTAAGGCGCCAATTACACGAGCGAGTCTCTCGCGGGGATAATCTCGCCGTGTGACTAATTTCAATAATAACTATGGTTCGGTTATCATAGGAAGAGCACTGACAGCTCTGTATTTAATTAATTTTATATAAATACCGTTTTTTTCTTAAGTCATAACATAACACAATAAAATAGAAAAAAAATCTTAAAGGAGGATTGAGTTGTTAAATGATTTTTACTGCATTTTATAGATTTATGTTATTACGTCAGCTGTCAGAGCTCTTCCTATAATAAACGGACCACGTACGAGCTATCGCCGAGCCAATCTACACATGGCGATTTCATGTTGGCACGGGCGAGAATATCGCCGCGAGAGATTCTCTCGTGTAGTTGGCTACAGTGTTTTTCTATAAATTTTATCTGTAATTGATTAAAAATTTACTATGCGATCAACACGCCTCTACTAAAAGTTAGTAACTAAAATATTGTTATATCGTTTGGGTTTTGAAAAAACTCCAATGATTGCGCTCAGTAAATAATTTTTTTCCCCTGTACCAAATCTCTATTCCAATAATAGGGATTACCTACATCCGTTTATTGTACATATTATCATACTTTATCTAGTGAGGCTAGGCAAACACAAATAACATAAGTAGGCGTAAATATATAATAATATGTACCTACATGTAGTTCGTATCCATCACGTGAAAGTTTGGTATGCCGTTATTTGTGAAGGGATATTTTGTAAGGAAGTATTTACTGGGAGCTGGCGGTGTCAACTTGTGTTCAGTTGCCGTCGGTCACCGGAAGCAACGTAATTGCCGGTAACTGATCGTGCATTACTCGAGGTGTGAAAGGGTTAATAACACTACTTGACCCTTAAACTTCTTTCATCTTTACACTGAGAAGCCTGATACCTGCATTTTAGCCTGCTTGTACGCAATTATTTAAAAAACTTAAATAATGATTTGTGAACTTTCGGGTGTTATTCAACTATCGTAATAACGATTACTATATTTTATGGCGATAATCAATTATTATTAACATATCAGTTGGTTTATTACCAATGTATACGATGTTACTAAGTTGATTCAGGATTACCGTGTCACGGCCGTACGGTGACTTGTGAGACAGTCAAGCGAGGGGGCAACCGCGCCAGCTGGGCGCGCTACAATACGCGAAGACGTCCCGCGGGCATTGTACTGCTCCCGGCCTGTCCCGGGTCCCGGCGACAAAAGCACTTCGACAATGGGACCGTCTCAGCGCGCACCTGGCGCGGTACCCCGACCCTGTCTAACCCGAAACTTACAATGTTCACAATTTCAACACGACGACGCTTCTTAAGTTTCTATCTGGCAATATCCTACATTTCCGCTACATCCCTCCCGACCTACACCAAGAGAGACAAGTCGAATCGAATACGCTTTTTGTTGCTTATATTTTTTTGCCGCTCTGTGTTCCGCTTTGAATATTTATCTGTTTGAATTCGCTTACAAACACAAGTAGTAATAACACTACTTACATTATGTAAAATGTCATAATATACTTATATTAACGCAAATCGGTGGCGATGGACTTCCTCCAGGCGAGCAAACAATTGACAAACAATAAAAGGTCATTGCTTGGTTGGTTGATATAGCCATTTGTTTTAGTGTTGAATTAAAATGTACAATCATATTTTATAACTATAATAATCATAAAATACTTGCAGCACCCAAAGTGTTGCTTGCTAAACAGTTGAAAAATAAGACGTTGAACTAGGGAATGACATTTTAACACTTCAACCAGTTTCGCACGATTAGGCATTGACTATTTGCAACCCTTGCAATTTCGTTGTTTGTATTAGGATTCTCCACTATTAAGGCGGGACAGGTTTATCAAACGGAATTTTAACGGTTACCGATGTCTGTTGGGGGTTATTATTATAGCAATTAGAAGGGTAAGACGCGGGGGTGTACGTCTAAGGTACGCGGACCCTTGGCGCATGCTCGTCAGCAGATGTTGGTGCACCGAACACCAACTGACAGTACAACCTGTCGCACAACGGACCGCGCCGCTTCGCTGACCATCCACCTAGATCTCTGCTGATAGGCAACCCGCTATTGTTTCTGATTGCATAATCACAATCAGTTGGGCTTTTTAACAATCATAAAACATGCGACACATAAAATTTTTTTTCGCTATTGCTTTTTTCATATAATACTTAGGATACTTGCGGTGTTCTCAACTTCTCGTTTTTAACATAAGATTTAAACGGATGATACTAACGAACAGGAAAAATAAACTCTAAAAGCTCCCTTCCTTGTCGTGTTTCATTGACCTCCCGTTACTTGAGTAAGAAAGCTCGAGTGTATAATGCACTTTTTTCTGATTAGTGCTATAAAGCGTTCGCGTGTTGCGATATTGTTTTTTCTTAAGTTCATATAGCGTGTAGGAATATCTAAGGGACGGGAGTGTAGGTGGGCAGTGACCCTCCGCTCGCTCGGTGGAGGTAGTCGACGGAAGGGTCGCGCCAGGTGTCCTCACATCTGCCGTCTTAGCCTTCCTTCGGTGTACACCCAATGCGATTTTATTTACACGTAATCGTTTCGCTTCGATACAGCCACCGTTAGATGTTACTCTTTTTTAAGTTTTTAGTTATCGCTTTGTATCTAAAGCACCAAAGAAATTGAAAAAAAATGGTGTTTATTTAAAAATACGATCTTATGAATTAAAAAAATGACGGCCTATAAATTAAAAATAGTAAAATTATGTTAAATTGAATGTAGGTACTTACATATCTAATGACTACGTGCGGATTGTCTGTAAAGTTTTACATTTTATCATTCTATGGGTTGCATTATTATGTTACGCATTATGTAAATTGTAATTAAATTTAAATTGGTATACTTGGTGGGTTCCTTATTAGATGTGGCTTAATCGAAGTTTACGAATTTTGAACAATGGAGATCCTCTTCCTTTACTGGCAAAATTGCAGCTGCGCCTTTACGCAGACGACTTAAGATGTAAATTACCATTATTTCTGGTCTATTGTCCCCAAGTTACAGAGATGTAAACGGGGACGGAATGCACAAATCTGGCAGCTGTGCGACTCGCCTTCCTTATTCTCCTAAACTACAATGAGTGTATTGTGCAAAATGTAACGTGATGTTTTTTCCTTAGACCTTTCCATTCGACCGAGAATATTTTTTCTTTAAATGTTACCGATTTCTCACAAGTTTCATTGAGTTTGCGGATTATAAAATAAATCATATCAAAATGTAGTAGGGCAATGGCCAACTAATTACTGTTGATTTTTGACGAGAAACAAAACATCGCGTGGATATAAATAAAGGATGCAAGGCCGAAATGCAAGGTGTCCGGGCCACCTGTTCGTTTCTCGGCAATTATCTCACAACAGATGCGTCGTGCGTGCGTCCTACCTGCACCTACAATCAACCCATCTTACTACATAATACACGAAACATCTTGTAGTACCCTACCTATCCAACACGATCAACATGCTCATGTTTATTTCGTATAAACCTATAAAGCTTTTATACGAAATAGCCAATATTGAACAAGTACCTATAGGTTTTTGGTTACCTACATATTATAGTCCAGTCAAATAGTACCAAAGAAGGCGAATCCGTGCAAAAGGCCGGATCGTTTTGATTTTTGGGTATGTTATTCGTACCGTGGCTTTTATAGAAAATTTACTCTATGATCATGAATGTATGGTTTTTTTCATCAAATGCGTTCTTTAAGAGATATTTCACAAAAACCGAAACAGTATCGAAAATCTCGTGATTTTTTCGAAGTGGCAGTGCTCGCGGCTGTCTGCCGAGATCGAAAGCTTAGATTTCTAAATAGGACCCCGGTACATACAACATATCAAAAATTCAAAATGGTACGATGTATAAATTCACTGGTCAATTATTCACAAGTCATTTGTTAGTTAAGTATATATCATATGATCATAATAAATAACATTAAGTATATGTATTGTCCGTAGAAACAGAGTTCCTGTTAGTGGCGCCGTCTATGATCGCAGTGGCTTGCATAACGGCAGCAGCACGTGGTCTCCGAGTCCGCATCTCCATCAATGACCTGTGCGACTTGACGCGAACTCCGCCCGTCGCCGCGGAGTTGGTAGCCAGACATGTTGAAAGTGTCCTCGCCAGAGAAACACAGCCTCAGGAAGCTAGAAATAGACACGTGCAACCTGTTAAACATACGGTACATGATCAAACATATCTCCCAGACACACCAACAGACGTACAAGACGTACATTTCTGAATTATATTTTTGTCTCAAAAATTAGCTTTCCCCTTTTTGGAACTATTTTCGAGTACAATGAGTAATTTTGAATTCGCACTGAATCAATTGATTTCATTTGTATTGATGAAAAAAATATGAACTGAGATGAATGAACTTTATTGTTATATCGAACTATTGTGCAATGCACCTGGGTCCACAGGAGATGATCTGAGAACATACTCGTACAAGGAATATTTGACGTGAGTTTCATCAACATGAACACTATGTAGAGGAATTGACCATTGATCTCATATTTTATATGCATATGTACAATATTATTACCTAGAATATACTTAGATATTATTTATTACATGTAAACGTGTTAAAAGTACGTTTAATAATATGCGCGGTTTTGTATAGGTACTCGTATCTTATTATTACAGATTTGATCTCCGTTGATTCCAAAAATAACTTGTTTTATTATAATGTAAGACTGAAATTTTTAAGACAAAAATGTGGTTTCGTTCTCCAATGTCACACATACTTTTTGGACTGGTATGATAACTTATTCGCATCCAAGATGTTAATTCACTAACGTTACATTAGATGTTTATAGTGAGGTAATTTATAAATGCATCACAATAGTGTCTTGAATGTGTACTCGTATAAAATATTAGCGAATATTGTGAATAATAATGTTTTTGAATATGTTTTGTGTGTCATTCATTGTATTTAATTTATAAATAAGATCTCACTTTAGGTAAATTCAAAATGCCTATGAAAAGGTGTGTTTAGTATTTAGTATTTTATGTATGAAAATGTTAAATTATGTAATATTTATTTAGGTCTTCGTTAAGTTTTAGTAAATTCTAGTCACATGTTTTACACATTCCTGTTTTCGACCAAACTTTTTGATGTCTAAGATTTATATAGTATAATCTTACGTAGATTTTAAGTTTTAGAGGAAGCATATACTTTAGATTCTCTCTTTCAGTAATGAAAATTTCGGATTAGATTGTCTTCTTTCAGTAGTTGGTGAAGATCACATTCGTTTTGGTTTTAATATAATAATGCCTACTCATTAGTAGTTTAACTGCGTGAGAATCTACTGTAGATAAAAGGAGTCCGGCCGTCCAAGTGTAGCGCAGCGCGCGTCCGAGCCGGGGACCCACTCAACACTAGTAAATGTTACGAAGTCAAAGTGTGACGAGCCGCATCGAGGAGCTTTACGCGATGTTAATTATACTAATTAAAATTTATTATTGGTCGAGTTTTCAAGTTCCTCTCTTGCTTCTAACGCAACTCACCAAAACTTTCACATGAGTTGTTTGTACATGTGAATTGTCAGATCTAATTAAATACATATTTTGTAACACTTGGTATGTCAAAATTAATGAATTGTATGAACCTTTATAAATGTAGGTACTTTCATTTTATAAATATAAAAATATTAGTTAATTTCAAGTCTTAATAATGTTGTTGTAAAGGTCTGTACAAATTGTTATTGCGGTAAGAATTATGAAATTATGAAATTACCGCAATCACTTTCAGTTTGTGCTACCGCTTCATTGTGAAAGGGCTTTAATAACAAAGCAGAATCGTCCGCGTTATATTGTGTACCTAATGTATATTATTAGTTATTAGTAATTGTAAACTCTAATCCTAGGTTGATATTAACGTACAGCTTTGGACGCGAGTATGTCGTAAAATTAATGAAAGAAAAAATAAAAATCTATGAAACACTAGAAGTATGTTTATATTTATAAACTTAGCATAGCTTCAAGGAATAGACAGTCATATGATGTGACCCACTGGAAATAATATTACCTAATAAACGAGTCACTGAACTGTTTCAACAGCAGCTCATAAATAGTTGCTTAAATGCTCAGCCAGCCTGAAGCTTTTGTATAAACAAAATTTAATGTTGTACAAGAAAATATACTACCTACTATATAAATCATCATTCGATCATCTGCAGATATGTCAAAACATACAGCAAGAGTTATGTCGATAGTGGAGGCTTCGAGAGTCGCAGTGCATATCCTATGCTTCGCACTTATTTAATTGGCGCTCTTAACAATAGTAGGTGTCGTAATTATAATCGTTTTTAAATCAATTAATGATATGGTTTCCTCTCATTACCCATTAAGGTAAGTCTTTGCATAAACACTGAACACGTTTTGCATATAGCCTCTAAAGCGCTTGATTTGTTCTCATAAAACAGTATCATTATGATGAAATTTCAATAAACATTAAAACCGGTTAGCATTAACTTATTGATAGGTACTATCTATATTGATAGTAGTTGATTGATCTATATTGATGTATAGATCTATATCTATAGTTTATACTTGTCTAGGTACTTGTGCTTACGTGCATGTGGAAATATCCCACCTATATAAACCTATATTTTATCCTATGCTAAAATATTTTGAAAACTTAAATCTTACTATATGCTATATGTTCGACGATGAAAAGTTATTAATTAGTTTGGGTCTAGTGATCTGTGATATTATGGTATTTCCATTTCTTTATTTTCTCGATGACAGTTCTAATTTGATAGTTGTAGTGTTGTGACCAAATAAGTAATGATATCGATCGCATATATTTATTATATTTTGAACAAAGACAAATACAACAAAAACATTCAAATATATTTTTTCAAGGTGGGAACACTCAATGGCCCACCGCCATTTTGTGTTTGTTTTAATCTGTCACTCGCAACAAGACGGTCGTGCTAGTCACTACATTTCTGTTCGCTGAGTTTTTTCACATTATCCATACGTTACGTTGTGTATTTTGTGTTCCTCCGTGTTGATTGCTGCCCAGCTGTCAAATATCAAAATGCCGAAAGGATCTGTTCTGAAAAGGCAGGCGAGAGAACTGGTGATCAAGGTTCGTAATTACTTTGAAGCAGAATATCAAAATGGTGGCCCGCTATTACCACTGTCGCAAGTGCGAGAGCGTGTTGCGGCCGCATTAGGAATTAGTGGACCTACTGTTTCAAAAATTACTACCGAAGCTTACGGTACAAGCGGCATGCAGGGTCTACGAAAGGATTCATGTCAGATGCTTTACTGGCCTTTAAATCCAAGAAAACAGTGGACTACCACGAAGAAATGAACGCGGAGATTTACGAAGGATGGTTTAAAGAAATGGTGCAATCTCTGGAAGAACCGTCGATAATTATTATGGACAACGCTACATATCACTCCAGACAAATTGATAAAATGCCGACGCAGGCCAATAAAAAACAAGAGATAATTGACTGGCTCCAACGTCATGGCGAAAATGTGGATAATACTTTATTAAAAGTACAATTAGTGAATATTTTAAAATCGAATAAAAGCCACCCTAAAAGATATGTTATCGACGAAATAGCTGCCGAATGTGGTCATTGGGTTCTTCGACTTCCGCCGTATCATTGCCAGTACAATGCTATAGAACTAATATGGACTATAAATCAAAGGACACGCCGCTCGAAACAATACCCATCCCCCTTTTACGGCAAACAAGATGTTAGATTTATTAAAAAATGCATGTGCGGAAGTAACTGCCGAAAACTGGGAAAAAATTGTGAGAAGAACCCAAAACATTATAGCGTCGGATTGGGAAATTCATGTGGCATTCGATAATATAGAAGTACAGGAACTTATAATAAATGTTGGGGAGAGCTCATCGAGTGACAGTGACGATTCATCAGATTTTGATTAAAATAAATAAATAAAGATTACCTGTCATTATAATTATTTCGTTTCATTGTCGAGTACAGTACTTACAGTAATTATTCTATACCTACTTATTTTACAACAGCTTCGAAAATTTTAAAGAAGTTGGCATTATCAATCAAGAATTAACACGTGTAACATCTTGTAATGAAATATAATATTAGTTAATAAATTTGTACAAAAGTATCCGGCAGTAGTTTAGTTTCTTACATTTTGTAAAAAAATATCGGATCTGTTATCGTGTTACGTTTATCGATAACTACATCCCTAAAATTGCTTTCTGGCTGACGTGACCTTGTTAATGAAATATGACGTCTTGGTGCCTAATTTTTGTTCGGAGTTTTAGGCGTTGACGCTAGAACAAAGTTATATCGACCACTGTGTGTCAGCTGTCATCGAGAAATATAGAAAATATAGAAATTTATAGTGATCTTGCTTGAATAAGTATATTCTGGCAGGGCCACCGCTAAATATCGAGAGCTACTTGCGTATCCAAGATTTGCTTGCTCCAAGAATTAGTCGCTAATTAATGGAAATTAGTATCCAAAATCCAGAACTATTGTCTATTCACCGTATAAAAGTTAACTACAAGTGTGAATTTGTGAGCCAGACAGAGCTTATTTTGGCATTGCTACCGCTAAACCTATTTAGGTTTAGTGCACACGTGTGCAATCAGCGCCCTCTCTAAAATAGTTAGCTAATCTAAACACTATTCACCCGTCTCTTTCCGAAGTGGGCTTAGGAATAGATGAAATAATTAATAGCTCCATCTATGTTTACCTTTCTAAATCTTACTATACGGAATACAGATGACACTACAACACCAAAGGCCATTGTTTGTTTCGTCCATGAGTCACAGAAACCCGTGTAATAAATAGTCATTATTTTACCAATTAGTGTTTGTTGATCGTAACAGAGGGCAGTGGAAACGAATTACGATGTTTCGTATTGTTGACAAGAGAGGGCGATGTTAAAGGTAAAAAAGATGCCGTCGAGAATGTTACCGCGAATGAATTTATAAATAACACTTACAGCGGCTTCTTTTTTTATGAGGATTTACTCATTGCGTTAAATTCTTAGTAAGTCCTCCTCCTTGGTTAAATTTGTATGTATCGCGGTATTTTATTTATGCATTTACTAAAGACGATCTGAAACATTTTGTAAATTCGTCAGTCGTGTCGTAATATCATCAAGATTATGTAGAGATATACTCGCATTTCCCTGGAGTATACTGATTCACCTGGCAACTGTTTGGCAACGATTCCAGGGGAAGTAACGGATTTGCACCAGCAGCATGACAGTAAAATATGGCTCTACGTATTATGATAAAATGTAGCGCCAGATATGATTAGAAAATTTACCATTTAATCAGATAATTGTTATATAGTATAAATGGGTAAGTACTCGTATAATTCAAACCTACGTTTATAATGATACTAGTTGCTGGCAGATGCTAGTGGTGGTACCAGTAGCATCTCAAAGAGATATGGGGTTTGCTGTATTGGGTACTTTGTAACTTGACACTAGTTGCAATAGTGTATAGTAGAATGAAGTAACTTATAATAGTTAGGTACTCCAGATCCATTCATCCAGATCAATTCACTGGGAGAGGCCTATATCCAGCAGTGGAGAGACATAGGCTGACGGTACGATGTGGTAGTTTTAGGCGATTTCTTAAATGGTTGTGATACTGACTGCTGAGCGGCGAAAACAACTATGAATATATCATCAATGTTTAGAGATTAATCGAGCGACCTTTTTCTTCTGTGTCTATGTACCTATCAATGTAAAAATAAGTTTACGTAAATAAGTGTGCTTTATCTTATTTAGCGACGGTCTAGTGGATTTATATACCAGTTTTCAATTTACACTTGAAAGTCCGATACGCCATCGAGTGGCGAGCAAATAAAGCACCGTCGCGTGACAAGGGGCGGGTGGGACCTCAGCAAACCTAGGCGTTTGCTCGAAAAAGCCGGGCGAGGAGCGCTCGGGGCGTTCGGGGCAAACATACCGTCTCCGGGGAGCCGCTCATTAGTTGTTCAAACACGCCGGCGGCCACTTTGACAAGCGACGCGCGGACCTGCCTCCGTCCTCGTCCTCTCGCTCCGGCCGAGCACCGATCTTCCCCTTCAGCGATCTAACGCTAACTATAAAGAGCTATCTGCAGATTGTAAATACGCGGTCTGTTGTATTTACTCGCACCCGACTATTCGGCGAGGAATATCTAGTTAACCGACTAGAAGTCAGCTAGCTATGTGTACGAAATTTGATGGCATTTAGTTAGTAGAGGACATACCTATACACTAAATAAAGTAGAAGAAATTTTTTAACGTTTGAGGTAAATATGTACATATCTTAGGTCATCTCCTACAGAGTCATCCCTTTCACCCGTGTCCATTTTGTGGCATCTATTCCCTAACAATACTTGCCTTGTATAATTTTAGCATTTTGATGCATTCGGCAGACATGCCCAGTCAGCCCCATCCCATTGTATCTTTGCATTTTTGACAGATGGCAACTACGTAAGTTACGTATGTCAGTTCTTGAGAGCAGTTCAATGAGGTGATCCATCCTTCGAACACATAATACGAGTACCTATGTTGCGCTCTATTGCTCGCTGATATCTGTGCACCGTAGGTTAAAATGGGCAGGATGCACATGTCGATGAGTTTGCGTTTTAAATATATTGGACATGTGATTTTAGGTAGGAGATAATTTATTAGACTCAGAACTTCAGAGTACTTACCTACTGATTTTATTTTGGAGAATTATAGAAAGATTTGAGAGATAGAAGGGAGGGAAAACTTAAACGTAATGTACGTCTACCAATGAATTAATCCAATATATATATATATATATATATATATATATATATATATATGCCTATCCTATCCAAATATGCGATTGTTTACAATTGGTTGATTGATTCCGGCTAAAGCGTTTTCAAGTTCTGATTTTTTCATTTACTATTTTTTCCTGCAAGGATTGAAGTACGTATATCGGTATTTAGATCTGCGCTAATGGCGGCGTCAGTTCGCAATCATAGTGATGGGTGAAGGCTCATCAATCACGGGCTCAGGTGCAGTACCCGAGGAGTTCCGTCTCGCCCCGCACACCACGCGCCCACCCTTGGCACGCTCCTCCGGCAGTGCCTGCACTACTGTGACAAAGTCATGACTTTACAACAAACAGATCTGGGTAAAATTGTTTTCAATTTAAATTGGTAACTAGTTTTATTTTTTTCTAACAGGAGTTACTTTTTTCTAACGAGTATGTTTTTAGGAGTAAGTACAACTGTATAATAGGAGAAAACTGAAACAACGGAGCATTGAAAAAAGTAGATTGTTTGCACTTTGTATTTGGCAAAAATATATGAAATATGTAATGTAAGTATGACAGAGCGGTGATAGTCCAGGGGTATCATCTATACTCTACTTACATTCGTGTGATCGTTAGTTCGAATCCTCGGCCCGTACCACAGGTTCTACGTACCTGTTACGTTCTACGTCGTAGTACCTACCTACGGATTTTTAAAAATTGTCACTAGCTTGGCGGTGAGAGGAAAACAGGAAACGCGAAAACAGCATGTTCCAGAAATAAAAAAAAACTGGAGTATGTGTATCCACCAATATGGACTGGGCCCGCGTGGTGGATTACGCCCCGAAGCCCCCTCTTTACTAGGGAAGGCCTCTGCCCTGCAGTGGGACAGGCTGATGCAAGTACAAGTACATATGAAAAACTTTGGTATTTACTTAAAAAGTAATTTAATTAATACAGAATCATGAACTGGAATCTATGGTGCCAGTCTTAGCGAATACATCTTATACACCCGCTATAGATTTAATAACTACATATATATATATATATATATATATATATATATATATATACATACCTACATACATACCTAGTACCTACTCGAGAACATGAAAAAGCCTCGCTGCACCATCGTCTACTTTCCCTTCTAAGTCCCTTTTTCGTAATTACACGAATCATGATTAGTTGCCTTTGAGACAATATACGGTTCAATTACGAATATTTATATAGAGCAGTATAGCATAAATTACAAAATAATTATGGCACCATCTGATTTTAAAACAGAAAAAATGCTTCATTCAAAAGCTCGGCAAGTTATTTAATTGAAGATAATCTATTCTTCAAATTATAAAAAAATATCGTTTTTAATAAAGTCACGTTTCAAAAAGGTTCTTGTGAACCTGGTGACATTACGTAATGCATACCAAATTCGTCAAGTATCCCGAACACAAAGAATTGAAACTCATGCTATTTAGGATTTTTATTTAGGACTGGCGACCCGCCCTCGCTTCGCTTCGGTTAATAAGATTTTTTTTTCAAAATTTCAAAATAAAATATAGCCATTTTATTTTGAGAGATCCCTAATTTTTTCTAGTAATGAATATTAAGCAAAACTGAGTAAATAATATGTTACTCAGGGATAATGTAGCATTCTAATGGTGAAAGAATCTTTGAAATCGGTCCAGTAGTTTTTGAGTTTATTCGTTACAAACATACAAAAATACAAATCTATCCTCTTTATAATATTAGTATGATTAAGTAATCTTATTAGATTTCATTCTCACACTTGCAAATCACACTTGCAATTGCTCTATATAAATCAACGCAAATTCATGCCTTAGTTTAAATTTAGAATATCGATTCCTATAATGTTCTATGAAATTTTAAAAACTTATTCACAATCAATGTTAACAAGGGACACATGTGACGTAACAATTATGAGTCTAATTGGTTATTATCATACACTATTTATTCAATAATTTAAATAGGGTTTTTAAGATTTTTCATTCATTTCATATTCTCGAGTATCTATATGGAATGACCCAATTAGTAATTTCGGAAAATACTAATACTAAAGTTGGTGGGTAACTTGTTGCTTTTTGGATAGAACGCAAGTGAAGCACTTGTATGACTGAACTTGTACTCGTTGTATGAAGTGGTGAAAGTTCTAATTTAATGCGAAAAGAGTTGATATCGATTATAATGTTTCGAATAGGCTCTAAATTTTCTGAACTTGCTTTGTAGTGTTCGTAGCCTAGTTAAAAACGTTGACCAACACGTGTTTAAAAGATTATTACACATTCCTTTTGGAACGAAGTTCCTTTACGCGGCTTGCGGTAGGTGTGATTCGAGAGAAAATGTAACGTCACGTAAGATTTTTACCCCCTCCATACGCCTTTCTCTTTCTCGCCTTTC
Organism: Sesia bembeciformis; assembly: GCA_943735995.1. Classification (NCBI taxonomy): domain Eukaryota; kingdom Metazoa; phylum Arthropoda; class Insecta; order Lepidoptera; family Sesiidae; genus Sesia; species Sesia bembeciformis. The sequence goes on along the minus strand of OX031029.1, from coordinate 9,787,282 downwards.
TCTCGCTCGGACACGGTATGGTCGCGATTCTCGCGATCGTGTCTGTTCGTCGGTATTCGGTAAATTTCGATAGCGGGCCGATCGCTAGTTCTCTCTCTCAGAACTATACAGATTTTATTTCGAATTACATTCGGAGTTTAAGAAATTTCAAGAGGATCTTCGTTCCTGACGGGAGTCCCCTGACCGCACATTTCTTTTTTTATAAAAGGAGGCGACAGACGAGTAGACAGTCCACCTGGTGGTACGTGGATACTGTCGTCCATGGACATCCGTGGTACAATATGTCTACATGCCAACATCAGTCTAAAGTGACAAACATTGGCTTTTCCACGGATATGCTGCCTACTATTGGAGATTTAGGAATGTATTTAGAGAAAGGATTGGAAAAATACGGAATAAGAAGTGAATACCAATCCTCCATCGGGGGATGGGTTAGAATGGGGAGTCAAGAGTATAAAGGAATAAGGAGTTATTTTTATGCCATTATACTCTCCAACCGACGGGATAGTAGGATAGGATGGGATGGTAGAGGATGAGATGGAAATGGGAATGGGCTCTGACATGTTATCTCACTCACTAGATAAATATGTATGTACATTGGGGGAATAGGGGGATAGGGAATACTTATTGGTGAGGGGGGGGGGGGATGTTATAGTACATTTTACGGTAGTCTTCTGTTAGGGAGGGATACAAGTCAATGTCAAGTGCGCCCAGCGGCTGTGCAGCGCATATCCTCTCCTCCAATATCAAATCTTTGCAGACCATTACCGAGTAATTCAATAGACACCTACGTAATTCTAACCGCGCTACACTGTAATCCAATCTTATTTATCATTTTACTGCAATCAAATGTAAGGTGACAAACCTTATAAATAATAAGTTGTTTGCGTAATTCTGGAATCGCAGGTTATCATTTTCTTAAAAGCATTTAAAACTAAACAGTCACGTCATCGCCCTGTGTTTCAGGTCATATTTTTAGCTGCTTTATTAAAAACAGCGCGGCTTCAGTCCGGGGACAGAAACAGGTCACAATGCACCATCTCAGTCGGCATGTGGTCCGAGGGCGCAAATTGAATTACCCCATTACCCCGGGGTAAGTCGCGCACGCACCGCGCCGCACGCCGCCCATAACGCCCGCATTATCGGATTAGATGGCTCGTTGCGACACTGCCCCGCATCTGAACAATGCATGTGTCTCTAACGCTAATTGGTACTAGATTTGAGATTCCAACGTTGGAAATTAAATTTTGATTGCATTTTTTAAGAGGAATGTATTACGATTTTATGATGAACCAATATAGAAATTGATTTTTTTATAATAAAAGCCATTTTAACTTCAAGCTTTTTTATTAGCAGTTATAGGTACAGTTACAGTTTATTGTAGTAAATATAAATATGTAGTATCATTACAACTCACCAGTGGTGGCGAGCAGTTTATGTAACATTGATTAAATTTTAGAATATACAAATTAAACTTATATAATAGTTGAACATGTCAAAAAAATAATAAAATAAGTAATAATATAAAATTGTAAGTCTTGTATAAGGCGGTGAGTCTAATGACTAACATAATTCATTACATAACATAACATAATAATAATAACATTAATTGTTATCTAATAAATATTTATCGATAGTGTAGTAACATTTAGGCACTAATATTGTTGCTAATTTTATTTTGAATTATGACTCCGTAAAGGAACTGACTGACTTGTAGGTAAAGTCAGTCAGTTCCTTTACGGAGTCATGTAATTTATTAAATAATTGAGGAGCTACAATAGGTACATAATACAGTTACAAATACAGTCTTTTTATAATATGTCATATTAGGATGATGCTGCTTCAATTTCATTTCTTCTTCCATTTGGATGTCTAATTTATATCAACTTAAAATTAGTTGGGTGTTCTTTTATACATACACAAGCTTCATGGATATTCAGCGATCAGAGCTTTTAAAATATAAAACGCGGCTGTTTCTTTGATTTGCGTCAAGCATATCCCCGATACATTTCTTTTGAGTTCTAACCGCAAGTTAGAACGCGGCCTCTAACCGCAAGTTAGAGGCCGCGTGCGCGTGGTATGCACAAAGTGCAGTTTTACGTGATGCGAATCTAGTTAAGTTTTTTAGGACATATAAAAATTTACTTCATTTCGAATTATAATTACGAATATGAGGCTTTCAGTTCAAGTGACAATCGAGTATAATAACTAAAAACCTTATCTAATTTACATGTTCAATTAATTGCCCATTAAATTTACTGCTACATGTGTACGAACAGCTCGTGCTACGTAAAATTGTATGTATTTTGTTTTCTAGACATTTGCTATTAGACCGTTAGACTGTAGCCATACCATTATGGCCTTCAGTGCACTTGGGTTTGTGCATCTAATTAGTACCGAAGAATCATCTGCAAATAGGAATCTTATGTTTGACACAGTCTGAAAGATAATTTATATAAAGGAGGAACAGAAGGGTGCTCATTTGTAGAACTCCCTGTTTTACTAATCTTAAGTTTGATTTAGCTACATTTGTTTTGTGTGAGTACGTTGTGTGTGTCTATATAGATAGACAAAACACAGAAAATGTTATATAACAGTTTCAGAAATATATACCATATATATACCTACATGTTATAACATATATACGAGTATGTTATGTGTGTTATTTGTTGTCGATGTTGAAAGTTCATTCATTTCACGACTTTACTAGTTCATGGGTGGGTCCTCTTAAACTATACATGTATATTTTATCAAACAGGATTCTGTGGGAAACAAAATAGAACGCATTCGTCGTCATAGAAACTAATATTGTAGTAATCGCATTTCTATTGTTTATATAATGTGTTATCGTGGTCAGTAGGTATCATGTATTGGCAGATTTGTGGACTTATTCTTCGGAAGCTATAATATATTTTTCATCCCTTAACATTTTAAATTTTCTAACAAACTATAAATATTGTTATAGGTACCTATATAACCCTTTCAAATACTTTAGATACGACCGGTAACAAAGCTATGGTACGGTAATTTTTGTAATGTTCTTTATTACCTTTTTTGCACAGCGGCTTAATCACGGTTATTTTTAGTTTATTTGGATAAACCCCTTGGCATAAGCATAAGAAAATAATATGACAAGGGCTAGCTAATTCCTTAGAACAGTATTTATTAAGTTTGTAGAAATTTCGTCATACCCAGTACCTTCTGTTATAATTGGGCCGTTCTAATGGGTTGGATTTGACATAAGACGAACCATATATTCCACCGATGTGAAATATTAATTTGTCATAAACGCAACGCTTCCAAGAAAACTAAAATTGATCGAGTTATTAAAACCACAACACGATACTAATATAACTCGATACTAATATAAGGCAATGTTACAAAGATTAATCAAGTTTATATCGTACCTAGTAGAATTACAGATATATCTGGTCATAAAGTACCTAAGTAAATGTAAACGAATCTTCTACGTGTTGGTACGAAAAAAATTAAAAGTACGGTAAAAAAAGAAACTCGTCGCCAGCGAAAGTGAAAAACTCCGCGGCAGTTTTGTTGTTTGATTGCAGGTTGCTAAGTGATCACATATTTTATCCCGGAGACGCCTTGTTTTTCATCCCGCACTGTCACTGAGGAGTAAATACCCGCTATTTGCGTTACGAGGTGTCTTTTGTTCTACCTCTACCACGTACTATCGTACTTATAAGTAGAGGATGTGGTCAGATAAAAAGAGGAGTTCCGAATTCAGGAAAATGTTAATAGAAAAAGGAAAACACACAACGTCAAAGCTTGAGATTTATGTTTTCCTGAAATTAAACAGTTTCCCCTTGAACACGTCGATAGGTAATATTAGGTCTTAATATTTATCGCCTATGAAGTTGCACTTTTACATAAGTATATTTACATAACCTAGGTACGCTAAATATTTGTGTGAAATTGGAAGCATTGGATATAGAGACAGGTTGATATTATATAATTTTATACATTACTAGGTGCGCCCGCGGCGTGAACTAATCGCTCGCGTGTAGTTTATTCCGTTTGATTGTGATTCCATATAAAATTTGATACATTATGTTTTCACCTTCGACACGCATTTCAAAAACGCTAAAATGAGTTTAATTATTTGTATTGTATTATTTGTACTAAGCTCCAAGTGAATGCGACCATAAAATAATGCTTTCCATACAAATTTCAATACCCGGTTTCACCCCTCTAAAATAAATCAGTCATAAAAAGAAGCTATTGTTCAAATTTAATTTTATATAATAATATGTATAGATATATCGATATTATATTACATAACATATATTACATAATAGGTACGTATTACATTTTAATCTATCCCATTACTTATTCAACTTATTAATATTGCTTGCCTGTAGGTATAATCAAATTACGTATCAATTGTAGGTGAAAACTTGTAAATTGATCTATAATCCTACTTATATTTCAGTACCTAACTAAAATATACTTTAGATCGTAAGTTTTCCAAATAAATAAATAAATTAGGTGTGCCACCTGGATCTAACTACTGATGTGGTGAATGTTTGCGATGTACGAGTACGTTTTGCATCGCATATGATAATCTGACACAGAATCCGTTCATTTCTCTGTCAGTTTAACAGGAGCACAAAAACTGTGACAGGTGAAGTGATTATACTTCGACACGTGATTTACACTGTGGTGCTTTCAGTTTATAAGGTACAGTTTTTTCGAGGTTCTTTACATCAGCTTATAACGTCTCACTGTAGAGCACATGGTTTTCCTAGTAGGTAATTCACTAGGGGTTTTCGGAATATAATCTATCATCGGGGTCCAGTGCGGATTGGTGGACACACATGGTTCAGATTTTTTTTAATTCTCGAGGATGCACCCTCACTGACATTGGACTAATTTGGTTGGTGACATTTTTTTTTTATCTGCACTTAAGTAGGAACTCGGTGGTAGGGGTATTCATGACTTCATGAATGAGAGTCGAGAGTACCTACTTAAGTATTAGCGCCCCTAATCACTGATTAAATGCAAATATTCTTTTAGGAGGTTGCAATATATTTTTGGTATATAAAAATATGACTAAACTTCTATAACTTATATCAAACTTGATGCTATCTCACAATTTGGCAAGGATCTGTTCTGCCATGCTCAGTTTAAAACGCAGATTTCCAGGTTTAGTGGTCTGAAGAAAAACGCGGCTCAAGTTTCTTTTATAGTTTTGTTTCATAACGTATAAACTTAATTTTTATTCGAATCAGGAATCGTAAAAAAACGAGACATAGATTCAAAAATGTTTTAACGTTTTGTTGATATCAAATCTAATCTAATAATTATACAACTCATAAATGGTAAAATTGATAAACTGCGTTTTGAACTGAGCCGGGCATCGCTGGTGCAATCGTTTTGAATTCCTGGTTATTATGATTGATTTATTTATATTTTCCCATACAATTTTTTGGTGTAGGTACATTTTTTCCAAATAAACTTTGTACTATTATTTGAAACAATAATATTAATAAAGATTTAATATTATTTGAAACAATTGCATAGCGCATATTTCTTTTAAAAAATGCGTTAGCTTCAAATTAATCAACTGATTATTATTTATTATAGTAATATTTTTTTATTATAGTAACAAAAAAGAATACATGTAGTATATTTTCAAACCAAATAAAACAGCAAACAAAATACATGTAGGTAAGTAATTAAGATAAATAATAAATAATGTCGAGAGCGTGATGTCGCGCGACGCGAGCGGCCGAGTGTGCAACATCCCGCGGGGCGCGTGATCCTGTGCGCAGTATACAGACGAACAGCGGGGACACTTTCAATCAGCGCCGGCTCTAGCCCATGTAGCGCCCGGGTGCAATCAATACCCTGGCGCCCTCTGGTAGGCTCTTTGGAGGCGTCGCGAGCGGCGCTCGGCGCCCCCTAAGACCCTGCGCCCGTGTGCGCCGCACACCCTGCACCCTTATAACCTTCAGTGCCAAAGCTTTCTCGTCTAATTTTCGTTCTAATTCTTCTTTCTCTTTTATCTCCAAAGCTTTCTCGTCTAATTTTCGTTCTAATTCTTCTTTCTCTTTTATCTATTCCTTTATATTAATAAAATTATGTGTGAAAAGGGACTCGTTTACCAGATATTAGGCTTCAGAACAATCTTAAAAAACAAAATATGTAGTATGTTGATTTATCTGAAACAAAATTTTAAGTTAAAAAATCTTAAGTTGAGTCATTAAATTCATATCGGCAATAAGGTCTCTTTGCTCATATGACGTCACATATTATATTATATTATCAATAGATAAGGTACCATCATCGTCATTGAAGGATGGTGATAATTCTGTCAATTTAAACCTTGGATGCGGCGCTTTAAACAACGAACGGGTGCTGTTTTAAAACTATTTTCGAAGGTATTTGAGCCAAGATGTTCTCTTAAAAATGATGATGAATTTGAAAAGTTGTAGAACAAATGTTGTTAGTTTTCACAAAATTAATAAATTCAGTGTGCAACGAGGGTGCACATAACCTACTGTTGGTCGAAATGCTATAATGCGTCTCAACAATCAACGATCAAGTCGTTTCGCCTTTTCGCTTGTGTGCGTGCAACCATTTTTCATATATATCAAGATACTATACATTTCCCTTTTATATCGCATCCTGTAATTTCGATATTGTGAATATTAGGTATGTGCGTCATTTTCTCACGTAGACCCCCCCCCTTCAGTTGTCGCGTCTACTGCACCCGTGACAATACCTCAGTCGAGTTCGCGTACACTGAAAATGAGGTTTTAAATTTGTTAAATGAGTATAATAAAAACAATGAAGATTTCTTGACTCATTGACTTATTTAATGCAATTGAGTACCTATACATATCTAATAAAATGTATACTTTTGTATCTCTTCTGCTGGATATAAATTCCTTTAAAAATCCGCCATCACACGCGATCTTCCGCTCTCCTTATCCAGTGGTTGGATGACGACATGGGACGCTTACTGAGAGTAACATTAAAACTGCAACACAGTCACGAAGGCACAGTGGTCTAAAATCCTGTATTGGTATTCCAAGGCAGTACTTATAGACATTTAATTATATTTAAAATAAAACATCACTTTTTGTCGACGACTGTTAGGTATCTACTCATAAATAGGTACTAATATAAGTTATTAATTAGGTATATTAAAATTTTATTAAATCCATTTTATATTTTCTATAGAATTGAGGATCTTTTACAGACCGACTTACACACAGAGTCTTGTGTATGAAATTTCTTCTCTTGTCATACACAATTAATTTAATAAATTTGAAATATAGGTAATGAAAAAATAAACGATACCAAATATATTAATGGTTTTTAATTGTCAACATTAGGGTTTTGTTAAGATCATAAGGTAAATTATATAAATGTATTCAAAATACATACCAACATAACATGCTAAGCTTTGTTGGTAGGTAGGTATTAATTAATAAATTATTAGGCAATAATGAAACAAACATTAATAGCTACTAAGCTATCTAAATTAAATACGTAAGTACTGGTCTATGTTTTATGAAGTTTGAATTTAAAAATAATCCCAATTAAATGCTTAGAGCCATTCATTAAGTACCTGGATCGTTAATTACAACTTTTTATTTTCCTCAATGACAAAGGAATAGTCTACGAAAAGAAAAGTAGACAAGTGTCGTGACACGCACCCCCAACTGAGGGGTGCGGAGCGGGAGCGTAGCGGCGGCCAATGGGATGTGCCGGTCGAGCCGTAGACCGCGGCCATTGGCCTGCCACCGGGGGTGCGCGCCCCGCCCCGTCCTCGAGGCTCGCCCTTATTGAATTAGGCTTATCATTCGATTTCGAGTGGGGCGAGAGCGCGGTCCTCCGCGTCGGCAAAAACTACCGTCGCGATCTGATACCATCTGTAATCGGCATAATTCGATATACCACGGCTCATCCAATTATGCGGCTGTAAGCCTTCGCGCGGCGATTTCCGACACAAGACGCACGCGCCCCGCGCGGCGCGGCGCTTTTGCGGCCTACCTTTTCGAATTATTGCAAATTTTATTTGTTTTTGTTTCGAGCACATGTCAGGGAGACGTGAGATTAGATAGCTGAAGCGCACGCTAGTAGCTATGGAGTACGGGTATTTGAGCGGAGCAGGCGGTGGGTTCGAAGGTGGATGTCTGGGTTCGGGCGGCGGAGAGCTATCATGGGGCGAGCTAGCGTCGTGCGGGCAAATGTCGCAGGCCGCGTACCGGTACCAGGGCATGCGGTACCAGCCGCCGCCCCCGCAGTGCGCGCGCCCGCAAGACGCAGCCATGAGGAACCATCACATATTTCCACCGGCAATGAATTTACAACGTAAGTAGTTAAGATTTTACCCGACTGCAATTACCTACACTAATTGCAACTTATTCAGTTAAAATAATAAGTAGAATAAAAAATGTGTAATAACAAACAAATTTTAAAAACCAACATAATGCCCGTGTAGCAGTTGTAGCACCGAGCCTGCGTGGCGTAGGCGTAGGTACTGCTCGTAACTACGGGCGTAGCAAAATAAAGAGAGCTATAGAATATCTTTCTAGGTTTATTAAAGTGTAATTAATATCTAACACGGTCACATGGTGACTAAGGGATAACAAAGCGGTTGGCACAAGCCTCGAGGAACTACGCCGCCTCTAAAACTGTACTCACCAATCCGCTTGGCCAACGTGGCGTTTTGAGGCTATACCTATAACCTACCTCATGCACAAGACAATGTGCATGAGCAGGCCCATGTGCAGCAGTGGACACTGAAGGGACCGCTTGCGTCGCATGGAAACATTACATGCCTGTTTTTATAGTTGTGTTTATCCTTATGGATTAGACAAAAGATTCAATATTTAGTTACCACTTATAAAGAACAAAATTATTTGTATTTCCAAGATACACGCAATACAATAGACTCAGTGTTTAGATTGTTATCACCTAGGTACTTACACATTAAACAACTTACAAAGATCTCTTTAGCGAGATAATTATCGGCTCTGGGGTCTAAATCGGCGATGATAGGTATAAATATATAACTTAACGACAAACAGAATAAATAATTTACTTATAAATAAATATAGATACATTATGAATACATTCAACATCATACAATATGCCCACATTACATAAATACATTCCACACAAACATATATATCATAATAATTACATACACATAGACACATATATATATATACTTACACATACTTATACAAAAGCGCTAAGTCTGTAATGGCGAAAGGTAATGTTCGCGGAGCCTCCGTTTAAAAGTATTCTTGTTGGAAAACCTTTCTAATATCAGTGCGGATCGCGTTCCCAAGTTTGACTGGCTGCTCGCCATACTTATATACATAGGTGATGTATTATATATAAGTATGAAACAAAACTTTATAAATATAGTTTTTACGTTTAAATACTCACTTTTCCTCATGTTAAACGCTGAAATAGGTAACCCAATGCACGGTATTTCCGCGGCGTTAAGGTGATCACACAGAGGAAAGGACGCAATAGTGACTCAAATTGTATGTACATGTACATGTAGTGGTAAACCTTTCGAAGTTTAACAATAATTAATTATCAACAGAATCAGCTACCTTCATAAATCAGCTAACCTTCTACGTTGGGATCGCTTACTACAGTCTGTAAATTCCTTCCAGTGGTGCAGTGCCAGTAATTTCTTGCAAATGTAATCGATACGATTTTGAAAGTTGTTAGTGTTGATGTTACGTTCAAAGCGTAGTAAGCCCTCTCCATATCAGTCCCATCTTTCTAGTGAGATGTCAAACAAGTAAATATATACGAAAAAATATTTATTTTGAGTTACTGTAATTTTTTTTTATACAGAAGTGGCCGGACGAGCAAGCGGTCCCCTGTGATGGTAAGTGTTACCGCCGCCCATGGACACCTGCAACACCGGGGGGTATGCGGGCGCGCCGCCGACCTTGCAAAATCCTATTCACAGCTTTCTTGAAGAACCCCATATCGTAGCTTAATGGAAAGACCTCTTGAGACAGTTCGTTCCACAGCCTACGGGTTCGCGGTATGAAATGATTTTTGGGCCGAACAGTATGTCACACCTCCGTATCGAGGAAATCCGGATGGACCGCACTTCTGTGACGGGAGGTACGGTTGTAGAAAACCGAGGTGGGAATTATATTAAACAATTCGTCAGAGCATTCCCCACTGTACGCACGGGCATGCAAACTTCGCAATACTATTCACTAGTAAACGTTTTACGATCTTCTAGTGGAATTATCGCTACTGTGGTCCAGTAGAGATAATTCCACTACGTCGGAAAAAAAGAGCAATCATTTTTTATTTACACTTCGGCCGCAAACAACTTTGCTGGGTTGGTGGTCGTCGAAGAGGTTGGTGGTCCTCTTCGAACACCGATTGTGGTGATTGTTGCTTTGTAAACGGGTCGTAGCTGTAGATCCAAGATTCATCAGTAGTTAAGATGTAGGTAGGATACTAGTTGCGAATTCTCTACATCGAATTTTCCAGCATAAACTTGCACCAATCTACACGTCGGGATTTTTGCTCATCTGCGAGAGAATGAGGTATCCATTGCGAGGCAAGCTTCCTGACTTAAGATGTTCATGCAGGATAGTGGAAACCGCCTGTGAACCAATCTTCAGTTCAGTCTGAATCTCTCGGGGTGTAATGTTCCGGCGATCCTGTATTATCCACTCCTCCCTGATGAATTTTTCATGGGTCGCCCCAGTCGGCGGTCGTCCCGGCCCAGGATCATCTTCGAGGCTTTCCCGGTCACGTGTAAATTCACGGTACCAATAAGTTACAGTCGCTAGCGAAGGAGAGGATTCACCAAAAGCATTTTCGTGAGATTCTTTAAACGTTAAACCTCATTTGTAGTCATAGAAAATCATTGCACGAAATGCTTCACGCGACAAGTTCATTGTTGCAATCAATTATTGAATGAAGTATGGTCGTAAAAAAATAACTACACGAAGGTGGTCAGTGATTTTTACCATAGAGGTTTACATTGAAATTACCCTCCAATCTGTTATAAATATAGGACAAATTGATTGATAGTAACAAATTCGCTAAAACATACGGAACGTACAACGAATAAAATCAAATTTGGATTTTTGTTTATAAAAAAAAAAAAATCTCCCAACTTTTGGCTTTCTTAGTCCGACTGAATTTTCATCCAAGTGTGATGTCCAAATGTTATGCTCTATGTTAGATTATCCACCAGTCAACTCTCGCTGCCCCCCTCCCCCTCTATCTCCCTTTCTCTCTCATAATAGTTCATGACCCGAAATCCCCTTGTTCCCTGTGTTCTGCTGCGGGATGTAATAGACTGATATCGATCGATGTATATGTATAGTATTTAAGAACTATTACACCGATTTTAGTCCTCTTTTCAACTATAATAACGAAAACCCTTCATAAAATAAGTAATCCGGTGTGTAAAACAGTTAGACAATCTATGAAATAACTTTTATTATATACTTTGCCTAGTTATTCTATACAATACCGAATTGACAGCCGACAATGTGTAAAATAGTTATCAAAAACAATTAAAAAAGTTTTCACCTGTACTATCAGGGACAGAAGTTGATAGGTATCGCGATGACGCTCGGAATAATCTAACTTGAATTTTACAATAGATATAAGAAGAATAACTCTATCGACTCGATACAAAATAAAACCTTATTAATCTTCATTCCTGGTTATGATCGACACTCTTTACATATTTTCTACCAATTTCCACTAGATTATTATCAAGCATTTACAGTAATTTGCAATTCAAAATCACATTACAGCCATGGCTTGTCAATTGAACAAGCCGTGGTTGACATAATTCTGTCTCGTGCACTCCGCGCTACTGCCAGTATGGTGTGATATCGAGATAACAAACTGTTTAAATTAGCCATAGTTATGAAGTAGGTAGGCAAGCTCGTATCGTACTATTAAACACTTTTTGTTGGAAATGTATCATAATAAACGTAAAAAAGAAGATAAAAACTTTATATTAATGGTTAACAACATAACATGCATTTAGTTCACGAATAAGTGCATAGGTGTTTAAGTATTAATTAGTGCATAGAATTCGGACGGAAGATCTGGCCACCCATAGAACATCCTAGTTTGGGGCTGTAAGTATTTTTGCTAAATAAATGAAGTTTCTGAAGTTAGTTTTTTATTTTCAGACAAATCCTGTTATTAAGTCTTTTATTTGAAGTTCCCATAGATAGAACCTAGACATAAAATTTAAATTCAGTATATTTCGAGTTTCTTTTTAGTTTCTTTCTATCAAAATCGAATTAAATCTACGAAAAAATTCTAAAGTTTTCCCATCATATTTGACAAAATCTAGTTAAATGATATCATTATTCAAATTTTGGGGAAGGAAGCCTACCAGGTTGGGAGTTTAAGTTTAAAATTTAGAGTTTAATACCAAAAGTATTATAAGTACATTTTAGGTATAATCTGGTTCAACTTTCGCTCTTTTAATCGATCATTTAAATTCTTAGTACCAAAAAGATCAACACCATTATTATTTACATATACGAGTACCTATTGAGAATACTAGTGTTAAAATGTAATGGTTAGAATGTTAGAAGTTACCCATTGAGAAGGTTAGCTATTAATTATTGTCAATGGGTTATAATGTTTATTTTATTATCGTGTTGCTGAGATTGTTTACAGCAATATTTCTTTGTTTCATTACTCTTGGTACTGTCATAGTGTTAATTAATTTTTTTGTGAAGGTTCGTTTGCTTTTTTCCCCTTTATGTCCAAAAAGATGAGCAAACAAGCACGCCCCGGATGGATTTGAAGAAAGTGTTGGGAAAATGGGGAGAATAGGATGGGATGAGAACGGGCTCTGGTATAGCGACTAGCGACCCTCTCTCACTAGCGAAACATAGCTTGGGGATGTAGAATAAAGTGGGAAATGCAGGAAATTTAGTCTTCTGTGAGAGAGTGCTTAAAGTTTTGATATAGGTAAATTATTAATGACAAAGAAATATTACCATTGCTTCAATCTTTACCAGAAAGTCATTCGCGCAGTGAAGGTGAGGATGTGCACTTACCACCAGATTTGGATAATAATTCCATTATACTCGAATAAATTTCTAAAGATGAGCTCGACCTCGACTTTAGTACAAAATTCCTTGTTGCTACAATCTCCAGCTAAGGAAAACGCGACACTAGGTACTAACTTCTTATTTATAAAAACAAATTCATCAACGTCTCGGATATTTGTTAAAAAGCCGCTATGGGACGTGACAGTTGCAATTAATTTAAAATTTTAATTTGTCGTCATTGTAAGTAAAATTTTCAGAATGTTTGTCTCTATCTTTCTAAGAAATATAAAAAAAAAAACTGTCCATATATTGTTAAAAATGCAATTATTCTTTAAATGAATTTCTCACAGACAAAAATATATTTCTATTCTATGTCTATGGTTTGACTTGTTTTGCAATCAACAATGTTTTTATTTTTATCATTAACGTTTATTAATTTTCATATTTGTATGTTGAAGATATAATATACAATACGAGTGTATGTTGGGTATTTAAGTTGTTTAATTTTTTGTTTTATATAAAATTTATTTATTTAATTTGTAGAACAGCCTCCTAGACATGCAATGAAACAAGAGTAAATTCTAGGCTAATTACTATATATATACTACATATAATTATGTTTGACAGCTTTTATACCTACAATCCACAAATAAATGAATTTGATTTGCTTTGAATTAAGTTCATTCAAGATTTTCTTTAAAATAGAAACAGTTGATTTAGATATAACGATACAAAATATGTTATTTTTTTAAAGAATTCACTAGTCTTGATTTTTGGGAAACTACAATCAATATAAATTCATAAATGAGTTCCTTTCGATATTTGTCCTTTGATATTAAAAAACTAAAATACCGAAATGCGGATTAATTAACGAAAACAAGCCATCTCAGCTTCCGTTCAGATATATCTGTATATAAACAAATATTCAACCGATATATTTGGAAGTAGCATACCAAGGTGATTTATTTTTTTCTTTGGTCATTGACCACTTATGGCAGTCAATTGATATTGATCGAACATCACTTACACATAAAAATTTGTTTAATTTTCCATTATGAGCCCTTATTGCCAGTTACTTTACGCCGTGAAATGAACTGCCTTCCAAATACAAAACGCATTACAGACGATCTATGTAGAATGCAATCCTACGTATTTACCGGATTTTAAAGGTCCTGACTAGTCTATAGATAATCAAACCAAGCAGAAGGCGCTCAGTTATTTGAGTGTTATATTACGAAAAAATACACGGCACTTTATGCTGTAAACTGATTTGCCTGGAATTTGGATGGTTTTTAAAAAGTTCATAATGTGCTCCGTGTTAAAGTAAATGACCGCATTAAGACAATTTATACCACAAACCCGATGGTTGTGGAACGGATTACAAAATAAAAACTCCACAAAAAAACTATGAATAGGATTTTGTAAGTTCAGCGCGCCTGCATCCCTCCTGGAGTTACAGGTTTCCATAGACGGCAGTGACAACATATAATCTTGCAGAACGTCCATCCGTCCGACCCTCATGCACTTTGTCATGTGCATGAGGGATGTATAGTTTTAAAACGCTTCGCTGGCCAAGCGGGTTGGCGAGTCCACTCTTTTGGATATGGTGTAGTTTCCTCAGGGTTTTGTTGTAGCCACTTTGTTATCGCTTGGTCGCCATGACACCCACGGGAAGACATGGGGTGGTGGTATTCTAAAGCCGGCGAACACCACGCGGTAAACGACATCCAATGAAATATCGTTAATGTATTTTAAAATTTTACACCGTCGTCTGTTTGAAAGTATTGAACCAATTTAGCTCATCTCCAAAACTTAACCGAGATATTCTATTTGAAACTTCGTTTCAATCCATTACGAAATGCGTTCGACGATTTATCAACTATGTATTACTTCAGAACCTCATTAACAGACATTGCACGAAATCGACAGTGTGCTAAATCCCAAATTGATTATTATATTGACTATCAGAAAGTAAGCACAAAGTAATTAGTCAGTCGACAGAAATTGAGCGTAGAAACTGAATGTTTGAAATATTGAATATTGTTTCATACATTGAATAATAGGTAGCTGCTGATTGGAATCGGGACTTAAATATCAAGTACGTTTAAGTTTGTGTCGGAGTAAGTATATTTGTGCCGGAGACTGCTAAACTAGCCAAAACTCCTCACTAGTGGAGGTTCAAGTTCTTGTACAAAAGGTGCGTGTGTTCAGTGTCACGATTAAATAGACATCTGTCGTTATCAGCATTCTCTGGAAAGCACTAATTATCCTTTCTGTAAATTGTGGGTTAATCATAATTTTGTTAAGATGTTCAAGTTTTGTATTTAGTATAACAGGTGTGTTCGAAACAAAATTGTCTAACCGTAGTTCAGCTAAAAGCCAGAAAAAACATATACAAGTATTACAACATATACAAAATATACATATAAAACATATACAAATCGAATGTGTCGACTCTATGTATAATTATGGGACCATACCTTATATGTCGGGAGGGTTATGTGAGTCACAATATTTTAAAACATTACCCACCTTAATAATTATTGTCTTTATTAAATCAAGAACTGGTAGTGAAAACATAACCCAAAGAACTTTGAATATTCAGACGGAAAGAGAGGTGAAAAACCTACAAAGTTTAACTTTACTGCCTCTCCTCTCCTTAATGCCAAAGTGAAACCGTTTTCATTTGGTGAACGAGTGGCGGGACGGGAGGTTGAGACGACGACGGTCACGAAACAAAGAGTGGTGCTGGGCGGGGCGGGGTGCGCGCGGGGTGCGAGGGAGCGTGCTCGCCGCGTGAGCGATTGCGCCCCTAATTGGCAGCGGCGTCCGCAAGAATCCTGAGGGGAGGACAGCGAAGCTTGAGCGAGCCTTCTGTGCTTCTTGCGGCGTTCGCCTTTCTGTGCGGACTCCTCAACCCCCGCTCAGTTTTCCCGTGTGCTGCCGTCGCACCTCGCCGACGCCCTGCAACTCAATAACTCACCGCGGGCGGCAACGCTCACGTAATCTCGAGTAAGTCCGGATTATGCCCGTTAATCACGCGGAAATTAATTACAAGTTTGCGTATTAATTGTAGTACAATTACAAGAATTACACGGTTAAGATTAAGATGATTCAGTTTGAGATTCGCTGCGGCATTTCCCTTCTAGAATCACGGAACTTTATTAGATTTCTAGGCTAGGTTACAAATAGGATTTATGTTTATAATTTCTCTACTCGGATGATTCTCTTATTTAACTATATAAAGTTTAAATACAATGAAATAATTTTCTAAGTAAATATTTATATATATCAACGGCAGTTGTCTCGTTATACAACATTGAAACGTTAGGTGTGTACAAGTAGGTGTCGATGTATGTAGGTACACAATATCGTCCATTTTCCAGTAAACATTCTATTTATTCTTCTGCGACAGCAAGATTTTGCACATAACGCGGAGGGAAAATAGTTCGGTATTCATTCGATATCGCCATTTCTATTCTCATGTCGCCTTTGTATGCAAGTGGACGGGTTAATTCGATTTGGAGCCAGGACGGAGGGCAATATTTTATCGCATCATGTGATCTATTCTGTCCCAGTATAGTATAGTAGAGTGGGCTATAAAAAAGGCAATATCTCACAGTTGAGCTGCGCCGGGAGCCGCGATCGTAACTTCAACAATGTTACTGCGGTACGCTCGACGATAGAAACGACTTTTATTCTTCAAGATATCATTTTGTTTTAAACGTAAACTTTGTAAAACGAGCGATCTGATCGTATCTTAGCACAAACTATATGCACAAATAGTATAATCAGCAGCTATTATTTTAAGAAATGAAATCTGTTGTCTTTCAAAAACCTCATTTGATAATTAGAGTATCAGTTGATATTATTATAAGTAGGCACGCGTATCTCTGAGTATTAATCGTAGTCAAATTAAAAAGTTTCACTAGTCGCTAAATGTTCTAGTTTACTAGTTGTAAGTTTTTAATTTTTTATATATAATATAAAAACGCGGCAGACGAGCATACAGTCCACCCGATGGTAAGTGGATACTGTCGTCCATAGACATCCGTGATACATGCCAACACCAGTCCTGAATGACAAACGTTGGCATGCCACCGGATGCTTTGCCTACCTTTGCAGATTAAAATGGGAAAATGGGGAGGGGTAGGATAGAATGGATAAAGGATTAAGGAAATATGATAATGTGCAATGCAAGGAAATGCAGTACGTTTCAAGATAGTCTTCTGTGATAGAGGGGTAACGTGGCCTGTCGAGTGCGCCCAGCGGCTGTGGGAATATAGCGTGCAATCTCTACCAAAGCATTTTGTTTGTTATTTTGCTTCACCATATACTTATGTAGAAGTAGATACGTTTATAAAATGTTAATCATCATCTTATTACTAGAAATAAATAAACTGATAAATTTTAAAAATAAAACTATATGTTTAATGGAAGAAACAAGTACAAACTATCTATATTTATAAATTTAAATTGGTGTTATCATAATGAAATTCAAAAAATCAAAGGTTTTAATGGCAACATAAGCCGAGTTGCTCAATTATTATTACGAGTGCCTGCCCGCACAGCTCTCGACCGTACAATTTGACTAGCTACATCGAAGTGTACCCATTTTACTGCTGCCATTACGTAAATTTACCCACATGTTTATTTGCAATATAAAATATATTGCCTCTGTATGTAGGTACATTACCGTAATGTCCATAATTTTCTTGTTTTTAGTATATGAAGAATATTATATGGAAATCTAAAGATTTCACAAAATAAAATTTATTTAATTGATTTTAACGTGGATGATATAAAGTGTTTAATTCGTGATGTATGCTCGTGACGAAGTGGCGGGAAGCCGTGTAACTCGGTCGTGGAGCAGCCTTCATTAATCTGAGCTAACCCTTTGGCGGCGCGGGGGGGCGGCTCGCGGGCGGCGGTGGCAGCGCAATATGCCGCGATGACGCGCCGACATCGCCTGCATTATGGATGCCGGCAAACTTTTCGCGTGACGTGAGAAAAATGAACCACGACCCGCCAGATGGATGGCGTTACAATTTGCCACGATTTCTTTTTATCACGAAAAAGGCTCACTGCGGAATTTGCTATCAATTTTTACTTAAGGTTTGCCAGCAATTCTTGTATAATTTGCAGTTCTTACGTTTTACAATGACTTTGACTTTACATACGTCTTTTCCCGAGCGAAAACGTTTTCCGGATTCCTTTGCGCCCTTCAAGTCTCGCCGTCTAGTAATTAACAGAATAGACTACGACGGGAGGCGAGAAGGGGCGTATTTGGGGGGTACGGGAGGTCACGGATCATATCACCTGTGAATTAATTGGTCTCTGACGATTAATTAGCGCCACGTGTTCCCATGTAAACAGCTTGAGTTAGCACGTGACTTGTTTGGAAACAAATTGAGTGACAAATCTAGCTATTTTATATTATAAACTTCAGTAGGTACTTACTTGACTAATAAATGTTTAAATTGTTAGCTTCTATTTTTAAAAGATACAATTACAATGGCAATTTTAGCAGAGAATGCCATCTTGCTCATTTATTAGTATTTTCTGTCATGAAACATAAGCTAGTGATAACAATAAACAGGCCTTCCTGACCCGTGAACTGCAAACTCAAATTAAACATCTTATGAACAGAAACATCTTGGCAAGATCCTCTTCATTAGGTCCCGCAAATTGCGAGGGGGTGATGTGCGGGACGCGGAGACAGTGACACGAAGGCTCCCGCCCCGCATGCACCCCGCTGCCTCTATTAATAATGCAAATGAGACCGCAGCTTGGCCAAGAAGCGAGTCTCGATTAATTCCGGTTCATTTGAGGTAATTGTCGTTGCGCGTGCGGTCTGCGGTTCACTGCGGTTCGCTATACTATCCGCACTTTTAATTCCTAATGTCGGTTATAGTTTTGCACGACTGCAGCTTCAAATAATTTTAAATACCTATGTAATGTTTCTCCTTTATTATTCACAATTACAAGACTTATTATAAAAAAAAATAGTTGAAAAAAATACTGAAGAGATATCATAACACCGAAAACATTACCTACCATTTAGAACTATAAATACTTTTATTTAATTTAATTGACTTTATTAATTAATTTTAAGTATTAATTCTGCAGCAAATGTAGAAAATTTAAGCGAAATAAGCGATACAAGAAGAAGGTAACGTAGCATGCCTCACGTAGCAGGAGAGCTACGAGGCGGCGTAGCGCTACGAGCTACGATCGATACGTATGCCACGCGACAACCCAAAACGCTACGAGTTTTCCTACCGCACTTTTATATATTTATTTATAACCACTGAAACATTTCGTAGCTATAAAAGTACGGTTATACATATATAAGACGTATTGTATTTACAGACTTTATTATAAGATATACGGAACATATTTTTCCGTTAGACATAAACATCGGAAGTTACTATTTGTTCTACAGAACGTTAAACATGGTAACTAATTACTTTATCTCTATTTATTATCTAACAATTTGTTTTATTACTAAACAAATAAATATTTTTATTAACTATTACAATTTGAATGTACAAATGGGAATACAATAAAATTGGAATACATATGTATTTATGTATATACGGTTATGTATATAAATAATACTCTGTGAAAAATAAAGAACATTTTAATAGAAATGCGCCGATTAAAATTGAAAACAATGTAACCTGCAGATAAATACATAAGCTGTAGGTTGTTGTATTATCAGCTAGGTGTAGGGTTCGCAGCGAGGGTGCGACACGGAAGCGGAGGGGAGGCAAAAATGGCCGCTTAAATACAACCTGCGAATTTCACCTACAAGATTTTCTGTTTACGGCTGTGTGACCGCTTTAAAAGTTAGAGTAAGATCAAGGTCGTTACTCTGTTTTCTACGGAAAGTCTAATTATTGTTACATGCACAATTATTTACTGTTACCAAATGCTATTAATTAATAAAGTTGATTATTAATTATTATAATTATTAATTGCTGATTATTAAATTGATTATAACTTGATTATAACTGAATGACTGCATGATATTGATATTATATATTTTTAATGTAATGGGAGTTGAAGTAATCATTTCATATCTAATATTTTTGTAGACATTATTTTTTTAATTATAATTTAATGATTATATTGATTATATATGGAGTCCGACTGTTCAAATTAACTGTACTTAATGTAAATTGACTAATTACATCGTAGTGGCATGCATTTTGCATACTACATTCGTTGCTAATGTTGTAAAACAAGTACACAGATTACCATCCTCAGTAATACTAACATTATTGCAAATATTGGATTTTGCAATACCCCGCCGCCCGCATACCCCCTGGTGTTGCAGGTGTCCATGGGCGACGGTAACACTTACCATCACGTGGGACCGCTTGCTCGTCCGCCCATTAGTATATAAAAAATATATTAAAAATAAAGAATCATTGATTATAAAGATTGATTATAATAATCATTGATTATTATAAAGTTCGCTTAGAAACCTCGTTAATACATTTTTAATATATTGGAATGGAAAAAACATTGTAACTTTAAATATTATTAGTCAAGATCTAATCAGTGTTGTTTCATGTTTCATTACACGTATGTTAAAATTACTTAATAAATATAATACACTTGGTAATTTTTCTCTTCAAATTCGACCGAGTTTAGATGAAAGTTCATGTCCATTTAAAGTTTATTCCATATCTTGTTTATCTGTTCAATGGGATGCACTGATTGAAGACTTTTGTCTTCAAGCATTGTGGTATAATGGTATTATGGCACGGGGTACCTATATATAAGTAGAAATTCAGTTGTACGGGCCGAGGATATGAACTCACGACTTCACATGAGAGTTGAATATAGACACCCAAGGCTATCTTCGTAGCGATTTTTTTTAAATAACCTATATAGAGTCCCACAGCTGGGCAAGCCTCCCCCATTAACCTCCAAGTTATTCGGTTTAATATAAGACATTAATTTTCTTGTTGTTTCGCAGCTGGTCTTCCATACAAAGTATACGGCGGGCACGAAGGTTCTCTGACTGAGAAGCGGAAGCAGCGGCGGATTCGCACTACCTTCACCTCGGCGCAGCTTAAAGAGTTGGAGAGGGCATTTCAGGAGACGCACTACCCGGACATTTACACTAGAGAGGAGATCGCCATGAAGATTGACCTGACTGAAGCGAGAGTACAGGTAAGCCTGTTACAAATCTTTCTTTTATAATAGCAAATTTGTGTGCAAACTATAATAAAATAAGAACTACTTCTATGAAGCAAGAAATGTAATATGAGGCTAATAAAAACTATCTGGACATTTACCACCTTTGTACTGATAAAGGTGGCAAATGTCCATCAAGATTACTGACTCTTGGTGATCTGGAATTAATCTGGAATTAACTCTGCAATTAATCAGTGCTATCCAACGTGACTACTATCCAAAAAAACCGCCGGTAATTCTATTAATATCTGCATTAATCCACAACCTGAATTCTATGTATTATACGTAATTATAACAAATAGTACAATGATAAAAGATAGGAAATGTTCAATTTAAATAAATAATAAGAATAAATATGATTTAAGAGGATTATTCCCGCTGGGCAGTGTGGGCTCGGAAAAAAAACGTAGCTTTCCCGCGCCGTCCGTCACATTTCCACAGTCCAATTAGTGTCCAGTAATTCGGCTGCGGCTGACGGGCGTGGCTCTTTCGTAAAAAAAGCAAACATCTCGCGGTTAACTCCAGCTAATTTCATAATAAGCGCTCATTTTTATGTGAGTCGGGTCTGCGACGTGTGCTCTTCTTGAATGTTTAATGCAATCCAGAATCGGTGAGCGGCGCGCCCGCCCTATAGTTATCTGATCACGTATAAAATGTACAGGCGACCCGACTGTGACTCCGCGACGCTATTCTTATATTCTGGAAGATGACGCCCCCGGTGCGACCGATGTTCTTATTATCGTGGATAAAAAAGTAACGAATACCTCGCAGCGTTCAAGTCTCATTCATATTTCGAGTTATAATAAAGAAGCCTTAAACAATAGCGACAGGAGGTATATCTGCAGCCTCAACTTCTACAGCTTCGTAGTGGTTACATAATGTAAAGTAATTCTGTTTGCGTACATAAGTGGGTGGCACCCTCGCGTGGCAGCGCGCTCTCATTACGTTAAAAAGTGTATCGGAATGGCAGGGGGCCGCCATAAATATCGCGGGCGGTCGCGTAACTCAGCCGCGCGCGACTCCTGATAATTAAAACTCGCCGGAAAATGCGAATTCACTACACATATTACAATTAAAAACGGCTACTGCAGCCCGCGAATCGCTTGTGGGGTAAATAACATAACCAACACCATTTGTAGGTCGTATGATAACTTAGCTACAGGATATGTACTTGTACCTAAAGTTTACAAGTTTCATTTCAGAACAAATATAAAATACTTGCAATTATTTAAGCAATCGAAATGATTACCTTAATAGTTAATGAATTCGACATAAACCAGATAAGACCAGGGAGACTGAGGAGAGACGGACTACCACTTCGTCTTTAAATATTAATATTCATTCCCTGAATTTCATGTACTTAGCGTTTCGAAGGTAAATTTATGTAGGTGATCAGGGCATAAAAATGACAGAGCACTCTTTGTTTTCAAAATGTTGCTATTGAATGCAATTGAAAGTGGAAAATTATTTATTGGTCGAGGTTTGCAAATTAATTCTTTTAAATACGGCCTTAAAATGTACACTGACAAAAATGAAAATGTAAACGACATGACGTGTCCTAATCCAACACGCGAATCCTATTCAAATTCATCAGAGGCGGTTCGCAAACACTCTACGCTGGCCGCGGTAAGCGTTGAACAAACGCGCAATTTCCCGAAACCCGGTCCGGCTCGGACGAAACAAAAAGTTGGCCACCTGCTCCGTTAGAGCAAAAGGAATCACTTGAAAAATGACCAGCTGCTTTTTTAATACAAAGAGTATTTTTTCCGCGTCCACGTTGTCATAGGGATAGGGCAATTTAATCCATCAAGCGGTGCTGCACGGCACCGTTCCAGCCGATAAATTCTATATTATCACAGACGATTTCGGTTTTATTGTTTTACCTTATGGCGAAAGCGATTAGATGGAGTTAAATACGATAGATTTCCAATATTTGATTTAGACATCACTTTGATATATTTTTATAATATGTTTGCACTTACAATAATAAATTTAAATAAAAACTTTTCACGAAAGTAGTCAACCTAGGTTATAGGTACGTACGGACCTTTTCTATGGGATGCAAGGGCGCGTACCTCATTGTTATTGCAACAAGTGCGGCGGTCATCTGACACGTGACGTGGCCGGCTGCGGCTCGTGAGGCCCTGCAATAAAGATTGACGCGCCGGCCGCCCGGGAGGCGCCAGCAAAATGTCAATCCAGTTCTCGATCTTAGATCTTGCCGACGACCCGCGGGAAATACTACGTCTGTTCAGAATTATGACGCCAGAATCTTCTAACGTAATTGGATTTAGGTTTTTGACGCGGAGTGATCTGAAGTTGGGTGGATACATTTTACAATAAGAAACATCATAATTCATGTGAACGTTAACCTAAGAATTGTAAATACGCTAAGTTTTCTGAATAGCAAGTGTTGCTCGATGTAGAGTCGTATGTTTTTAGATCTTTTTCAATGATATTTTCCAATTAGCTGTCGGATTGCATGAAAACTTGTTTAAAAAAATATTACCTAAGCTTTAGGAAATTCTTTAAGTTAACTACATGTCAGGCTGATTGCAATTGTTGAATACCAGACAAGAGGAACTTGAGCAAAATAGTTAAAAGTTAAATCGATAAATATTTTGCCTAATTCAGAGTCAAACATTCATTTGCATAAAACATTGTCCGATAAGTTTTATTTTTTAATATTCACTTTTTTATTTACTTTATGTAGGTATTTTAATTTATACAACTTGAATTATTTATATTTTTTTAGAAAATTACTTAAAGTATATACGACGACTTTCTTTAAATATTCAGCATAAAGACATCTTTAAGATAGCATGTTGTTTTCCAAGCGATTTGGTTGTTTCATATTGAGTATGTACTTAATATCGAAGACAAACAAGTGCTTGTATGAGAAGCAATTTTGTCTAGCGCTAATAGAGACATTCATAGTGTTTTCTGGTTATTTTTTTATGATAGAGATTTGATGATTTATTTATTAAAAACTCCTCATTATGACTTTGATTTAGTTATCTATAATAATAATAAACAATTACTTAATAAATTGATAAAATCAAGCTTGTTTAATAACCACCAACCTAGCTTAGATCTGTATACAACGTTTTTATTGGAGTGCGCGCTCGAGGCGTGTGATTTTAAGTGCACGTACACCCGGCTTATGTGGGGTCTAAATGGACGCGGAGGCGGTAATGAATTTTATAATCTTATATAATTAATTTATGTTATTAACTATAAAAATTTGGGCGTAGGCCTTCCTTAACAATTACAAGGACGTTTCGGGTTATAATCCACAGCACGGATCCAGTGTGGATAGTACCTAATAACATTATAGTTCTCTTTGTATTTAAACTGCACTCGTCAGTAAAGAGATTTCACGGAGTAGTCGGTAGTATCAAGTAAGAACTCGAGTTGTTCTTCGGCATTTGGTAAGTACTGTCATTTATAAAATGAAACCTGATTTCGGATTTCGCTTCTCGCTCTGCGTATACTGGGTACGTACCCACTCCGTCGTGACTCCCGCGCAGGTGGCGTGCACGCGGCAGCACGTGACCGGCACACGCACTATCCTATTCAACGATTAGACTCACTTGCCACAACAGTTTGTCGCTGTGTGCACTTCAAATGGGGAATAAAAACAACACATTATCAGTTTCAATGGAACTGCTATAACGTAATTTAACCATAATGTTGTTATTGCAATATTCATTTATTTATTTATTTTTACATTTCATTGCACAATATCGTACAAAAGGCGAGCTAAGTGCCTTAAGGCATTCCCTACCAGCCAATCTTTGGTTTGATCAGAGAGGTTCAATTAGGAAGTGCATGAAAGATACAATTTAGATGGTGTGGTAAAATAAATATAATACATTATTACATTATATGTACATTCAAACATACACATATACATAAGAATAAATATAATACATACATGGTATACATAATTAATCAATGAATACATTATATAAATAAAATATCTCCCTAAGTTATATTAAGAGAAATACATAAAAAAATATATGTTGCTGTCAGAAGTAAAATAAGAATTAAAGAAAAGATAAAGCAAAAGAAGGTGACCGAGCAACTAGCGGTGAGAAACCGAGAGTTAATGTTACCGAAGCATCGTTTTAAAAGAGATTTTGTTAGGAGCTTTCCGGATGTCAGTGCGGATGGTGTTCCAGAGTCTAGCTGCCTGCGCAGTGAAAGATTTGGTCATAAAGCCAGTACGGCAAGAAGAGATTTGGAGTGAGGAGTTGGTAGCGGAACAAAGATGATTGTCTTGAGTGTCAACCAGAAAGTGAAATTTACTTTTCAAATACTCTGAGCAACTTGGATCGTATAGAATTGATAAGAGGATGCAGAACATTCTTACATCTCGGCGTTATCGGATAGGTAGCCATTTAAGCTGAGAACGGTAATAAACTGTTCTCAGCTTAAATGGCTACCTATTGGCTACATCTCTTATTGAGATGTCGTCATATTTATGCAAACCAAAAATAAAACGTAAACAATTGTTAAGGAGACGATCCAATTTGGTAAGAAACTACAAAAGAAAAAATGTAAATAATGTTCTTCTTTAAATTGTTAATTCAGACAATTGTTCACGATTGCCTAAGTATAATATCAATATACCCTTCGAGCTTGCATCTTTTGCTATACGTTTATAATTTCTAAATGAAACCGTGGGGTTGTAATGGCACAGTTTCATAACCCTTAGTTAATCGCGTTGATTGCGCCGGTTTGGGAGCGGACTCAGTAATCTTAATCACTTAGCGGTGGGTCGTCGCTACAACGGTGTGCTTGTCGCAGCTATGACCACTCGTGTGGGAAAATTGTAATGACACCGAGAGAGAACAACAAAGAAATTACTATTTTTAGTATATGTTGCTTTTTTCCATGCCAATTGTATTAGACAATGAGGTATGATGAAGAATATGTTAGAATGCATTAACTAAATACATTTATCAAGACAGATTTAATTTTACATAGGTAAATTTGTCTAATTAAATTATTTTTTATTAACAATAATTATTTTAGCACTAATTATACCTTCAATGCAAACTTCTTTTTCTTATTTTCGTTTACTATAAGTATCGGTAACAAACCATTTTAAAAATATACCAAATTATAGGTGTTATTTGAGATTATTTCGAGTGTAATATTCTGTATTGGATATAGAAATAGGTATAAAAGTATATTGTTAGGATGGGTAGGCAGTGTCGTGGGAAACCCGCCCGAATATCGTCCGCGCGATTGCGCCCGCGCGCCGTGTCGTCCCACGGGACAACATTATCATGCCCCGCGCAGATCAAACGATAATTCGTCGCGAAAAATTGATTAACATCTCGTCTCGATTCTGACAATTTCACACGATCCATTTTGTTTGTAATGTGAATACCGAAAACAATTTGGAATACGTCATAGGTCTTTTTATATGAAATTCTTATTAAGTAAAAGAAAAAGTCTGAATTAATTATTTATTTCGGAAGAGGATAAAATATCTATTGTCCATAAAATTTCTTATAATTTAATTTAAGGCACACCTATGATTTAAGTTGTCGAGTTTCCCTGCTAATATATTGATATAATTTTCGCGATAAAGCATTATTTTTACATAAAACATCATTCCTCTTCTTTAGTCATTCGTTATAAAGAAGTGTTGCAAATCGTAGCAAGCACTTAAAGTGATTAAAAAGTGGCGCGAGGTTGAGCGTAGAGGAGATACGGGGCTACGTAGTGTGTAGACGAGCTACGTAGAACGAAGAACAGCTCTTAATTTATGGCACCTAGCGTCTAATTCGCTTGTAATGGAATATGATAAGAAAGCAAGTTAATAAGTATACTAGTAAAATGTTTGTGTAAACAGGAATGTCATTATCTCTAAAGTTATAAGATAGAGGGTTAGATACCTACTCGTATTAATATGTGTTAAGTTTTTAACTGAGTTCAAAACAGGAGGTTCTCAGTTCTGTCTACAATAAAAATCTATCTATTTCGATTCTAATATTTTAAAAATAGAAGCCGCACTCCTTTACTTAATTTTGCTGATTGCTTCTCGCAATTGCTCTACGAGGTTAGCATAATAGCTTCCAGTCACCGCAGTATTGTGTTCTTGTATATCTATAAGCAATATTCCTTGACAATCCCAGAATATCGAAGCCATAATCTTTTTAGTGGACTGGTGAAGTCACCCTTGCCTTCCTAGGCGGTGCTTCACCGAAGCGAAGCCACTCCATCGACTCCCTTTTGGAAAGGCGACCATAGTAAAGAACCATAGTTTTATCCCCAGAAACAATTGACTCCAAAAAATCGTTTCCATTTTTCTGAAAGACCTCCAAAAGTTCTTAAAAGAAATTGAACACTTGAAGGAAGTTTTGGCAGCCACCTCGCACTAACTTTATTCATAATAATATGAACATGTTCATGAAAAATCCTAAGTTTTTATAAGCCCTACTCTTGCTGCTATTTCTTTCGTCTTTAGGCGTCGGTCTACTAATTTGATGAAGTTTGGAGTGAGTGCCTCAACGGGTGGACCGGAGCAAGGTTCGTCGTCGATGGACTCTCTTCCTATATGAAATTGCTTACACCAATCTTTGACGGTGGAAAATGATGGAGTAGAATCCCCGTATACCTATATTATCCAACCTTTGTTTGATATCGGTCGGGCTAACACCTTCCTTTACAAGGAACTTAATCACGGATATTCCAGTTTAAACATTTTAAAGATTTTGCGACTTCCTGTTGTTCTAAGAATAGAGGAATCAAAACTAACGAGGGTTGAACTCTAAAAATTGTACACGACTAGCAGGGTAAATGACAATTACAATGACGTACAATTTGTTTTCTTTAGATATCTAGAAATATGTCAGGACATATCTTTGAAAATTAGGTTGACGGACGAAATAATCGATAATAATTGTTTCTTAAGACAATTATATAATGATGAATTATATGATGAATTTATATAATGAAATTAATAAAGACTTTTTGTATTACATAAATCAGTTTATACAGGCTTCTCTTGAATGTAATTTTACTGCATTTAGAGAATTTTGTAAAGAGCGTAATAAATGATAATCAGAAGATTCTACGTCTGGACGGTATGTAGAATGCATTAAAACTTCGCAGCCAAGGTCCATCAATTTTTGTTTAGTCATCATAGATGTATGCGTTCGCGTATTGTCGTGATGGAAAACTACACCTTTGCTATTTATTAATTCTGGTCGTTCATATTTAGGGCGTTTATCTTCAAGTGCTTGTTTCAATTTTATTAATTGCTGACAGTAGACATCAGAAATAATCGTTTTGCCATGTGGCAAAAGCTCCTAATACTTAATGCCTTTCCAGTCCCACCATATACATAACATGACTTTGTTCGGAGTGAGGCCTGGCTTTGGGACTATTTGTGATGGCTCACCTCGCATAGACCAAGATCGATTTCGAACATTGTTATCGTAGGTGATCCACTTCCCATCGCCTGTTACCAATAATTTCTTCATAACTGGTTCGATATCTATTCGTTTTCGCACCATCTCGCATATGGAAATTCTATTCATCAAGTTTCTATCATTTAAATAACGCTGCACCCAAACATCTAGCTTTTTACAAAATTCAGTTTATACAGATGATCCAGAACCGTTGAGTGGTGAATGCTAACCTCTTCCGCAATTTGATGACTGCTAATGTGTCTATCTGCTTCCATTTTTTCAATAATAGTATTAACATTTACCTTAATAGGACGACCACAGCGAGGAAAACCATTCACATCAAACATTTATCACATTACGAGACCTGAATCGACTGAACTATTTTTTTGTAGTAATTTTAGATAAAGCTTCTTCTCCGTAAACACCACAAAACTCTTTTCGAGCACTAGAAGCATTCATACCCTAATCGAAATAAAATTGATAAACATATCTAAATTTTCTCTTTATTTACTTCCATTTTGAAATAATGAAAAAATATGAAAAGATATTTTTTTTAACTTGTAGTTTCAATTTGTCGGCATTACAAAAAATCAGCTGTCAAACGGTATGATATGTATCAATTCTGAACCTAAAGGACACGTTTGACTGCACACTGTAGTAGCGCCATATCACAACTCTGATACTTTTAATTACAAAAAAAAATATATGTGTATTTATTCATATAACATCTAAATCCAAATGTTGTAGTGCTGTAATTGTGTATGTCAAATAAACTGTTCATTCATTCATTTATTCACAATGATGTTAGACGACAATAATAAACTCATTTTGTGTGCGTACGTCCGCTGCAAACGTGCGCAAATTACCTCTCGAATCTTTGGAACCATTTCAAACAAATCGTTTATGCGAGAAATCTAGAAGCTAAATAGGGCGTTGGAAGAGAAATGAGATACGATTCCTCAAGAATACGTTCGGAAACATACAACAAATGAGACGGCCCGGCCCATTAAACAATAAGATACCATAAGATAATAGAGTCATACGATCCTAAAGTTGCAATACAAAGGATGATTGAATCTCTATCAATTTCATTCCTAATTTCAACTTTTCGGGTTTTGTTCCAATTATACCCAAAAAAATGCTGATGATTCTTGTTTTAATGCGAGCTTTGTCCCTGATTTTAAAAACATGCGCTTAGTACTTTTTTGAATTAGCTAAATTAAATATAGTATATATAGTAGGTTTAAATTCAATAATAAATTACAGAAATCGAGAACTCCTTAGACCGAATCTCGAATTGGGGTAAACTTAATTTAGTCAAATTTAAGCCCAGCAAGAAAGTCTCTGTTAAGTTTTCTTAATAATATTAAGTTGACATTAAGTTGTTAACATTAAGGTACATATTACGTTGCTGTTAAATGATAAAAAAAACCCGAAAACAACTTCGAGAAGTCCTAAAGTAACTATTTTAGAACATTTTTGGAGATGATTTATTGTTTTATAAAATAAATAGTTTATTTTTTCATGTCCTATAATATTTTAGTCATTTATCACCTATTCCATATTTTTGTGAACGTGTGAAGTAATTCCTTCCCTACGTTGTCACATTACCAGGTCCCCCTGGTCTAGATCGCCCTTTGTTATTCGCTGCTATTACCCACAATACCGAGCGACATTCTGCTGATGAGTAGAATCTTAACTATGTCTTTTTCATCCACACTAGCGTGTTTTCAATATTTTTTGACACAGTTACCCTCTTCAACATGATTCTACATTCAACTCTCACGTAATTATTTTTCATTTAGGTCGTTACTTGTTGTTTGGTCTCGAGGGACGCCGCGGGATCAAGTACAGCTATCGCCCTAAAATGAAACTACGATTTGAATGTGAGAAAATTGTTCCGCAGTGTGTTTGGAACGTACGTAAAATGTCTTGGGATTTGTAATTTAGATTTTTCACATGGAGTAATTTAAAGGGTTGTTTAAAGTCACATATTCACAAAAAATAGTTGCACGATTTATTTAACTTCAGTTGTCGTTTAAGTAAAATGTGCAAAATCTTGATAAATGAGTCAATTTATAAAGTAATAACATGTGTGTGAAAGAGTGTCTATTATTTTGCCCCTTTAATTAGCAAATCCAGTTTTGAGTATGCACCCAGCCCTATTAGTATCCACTGCTGGACGTGGGCCTCCTCATGCATATTGACTTGTGCATGATGGATGTAAGGCCTGAAAACGCTGGCCAAGCGGGTTGGCGAGTCCACTTTATAAGAGGTGGTGTAAATTCCTCAGGACTTGTGGGAGCTGCTTTGTTATACCTTAGTCGCCACGACACGACACCCACAGGCAGAGATGGGTATCAACATATTAGTATAATAATACTAATATTAATAAAGACACAAAAATGTATTTTCAACTTTATTTTATATCATTTGTACTCAAAACAGACTCTTGTTTTGAGTACGATTACAAAATAAGGTTGTAAAATTTCGTTGTGTGTCAGTTTATTTAAGTTTTAAAAATGGAATACTCTCTGTTTTGCCAGGCGGAATTGCAATTTTGTTGTTACTTGCCTTTTTTATACCTATTGCTAACATATTGAAATTTGTTAAAACAATTACATTATTTGAAATACATTATTTTTGTGTATCCTAGACGCAAGGTTCCCTATCAAAATTTATTCCATACAATCTACACTATTAATTTTAATACTAATTAATTTAATTTATTTCACTATTAATTATAGAACTACTTATCTCTAAAACATATCTATGGTAAAAAGTACATATGGTACTATAAATTAAAAACACAAGTTCATCTTTATTCCATTCTATTGTTGGTTTCCAAGTTTGTCGAGGGAGCATAGGCGGGCCGTCACAAACTATCAAATGCCAGCGAATATATGGATATCATAACCGATCCGTGTTGTCGCACACATCGGCGGCGGAGGGGACGCCTAAGTCAATTTCTTTGATTTGTTGTCACGGAACCACAATTCATTATTTGTTCATTTTTCTTTTTATTTGAAAGTCACTGACGATTTACACAAAATTTATAAAAACTCGTCCTATGTTTAGTTTCGTCTTTTTTTTTTAAATTACATTTATCTAAAGTATAATACAACCACAGGAAAAGTTTCCAAATTGGTTAATATTTTTTTATAGAAAAAATAATACACGTTCAGCCATGCTATTCTGTAAACAACTATTTCAAACAACACTGAATCCGCGGTGAGTTTTGATGTTGAGTTCGTGTTTTAGAGGATAGCAGCACTTCTGGATACAGTTTTGATGTTAATATAAGTATTTTGATAATGTTAAATTAAATATAGGACTACGGCTAGGACTACGTTTCATAATAATAAAATATACTAAACAAGTAGTCAGTAGGTGACGGTACGCCCCACATTTTGCTGCAGTAATCACAATGAATCTCCTCACGAGCCATTTACCCGAGTGAGGGACAAGTGCCAGTATTGTCTGCGCATTAAATATAGTTTATTTTATTTCACTCTGTATTCCCACCACATTAATCAAGAGAAACATCCCGACTCATTTACCCGCTCATTTTATAGACTAGCGGAATAGTGTATTAAATATTAAAACATCTGTAACGTCGTGCCATACATAGCGGACAAAATGTTCCATAACTTTCACGTTAATCAGTTTTTCAAGGTGCATTTTTATTTCGTTTGAGCTTTTAGCAAAAAAATTATTTTAATATAGTTTTCGGCATTAATTTGCGTTAATTATGTTAGATAATAAAAAAATTGAATAAATTCGATAACTTTATTTAAAAATAAATTAGATAATTTACCCATGGCGAGACGTCATTGATGTTTTCTTTGAAGGATGCCAACGCTAGCTGCAGACCACAAAGCTTGGAAAAGAATGGGGGAGACCTTGGCCCAGCAGTTGGACACGTTATAAAATAAATCTAATAAATTGTCGTCCTTCAAGTCAATATTATTCAAAATTAATAAACTTATCGGGGATTTAATCACAACTAACATTATAAGATTAATAATATACAACACTGGGGTTAGTGTTAAAATGTTGGTTAGTAGGAATAAGGTAGAATCATTATAGCGAAACATCTGTCGATCGGTATCAGTTATTTGTCGCGTGGCACGACGCCGATCCACTGATTATAGTGCATTGTCTCGCGGAAGCACGAGTCCGGACCAATCACGGTGATTCGTCACTATCGATTCAAATCTGTTACATTTTTAATTGTAAAGGGCTTGTAGGGAAGTGGCAGTTATATCGGTTACGAGTGATTAATTGATTCGCGTTAGCTTGATTTACAATTTATTATTTACTCTCTATTGGCCCTATAAAATTTTTTTGGTTTTGCAAATACCATCATTGCAAGTTGCTAATACAAGTTAGTTTTAAATATTGTATATATCAGTCGACACTACATTTTGTTTTCTATAATGAGACCTTAATAATGACACTCGAATGAATTCGGTATATTTATTTGGTTTTCAAAAAGAACAGTTATAATGCTAAAAGCTTAGAATAATGTGCAATATTAAAACTCGTTTAAGTAACTCATCGAGTTTTATCATATTTATATAGGTTTACATGTATGTTGAATCAAGTAAGGGCTGCTGGAGTAATGGACCGTGCATTGATGCTACAGTCACATCTGTTGAAGGGACGGCATTACGTTGTAACTTTGTGATTCACAGTTCATCATTAAAAATGTATTCACTTGCTAAATAAAAAAAATGTCTGGCTTGGTTGTTTCTGTATTGTTTAATATGTGGTGTGTATTAAAAGACTCAACAACCAAACAAATAACTATATTAATATTAGAATAGATGTGGTACTTACAGAAGTCACCTGACAAGTCTGTCTCTAGTCTATGGCCATAGGGTGGCAAGCACTCCAAGCTTGCCAAACCACAGACAATACATCTTTCCCTTTTTTTTTTTTTTTTTTTTTTTAAACTATACATATACTATGTATTATATTATACTTACAATTATTTTATACAATTATATACAAAACACAGATATGTATATCATATATATGAACTCAAAAGGGTTCAGGTCAACAGCTAGAGCCACGTACAGACCCTGCAGCTATCACCAAATTATTGAGGTCTTATATGATAAGAACTCCTAGTATATATACAATTCTTACTGTCAAGTATGTTATATGACCTAAAATTATTAATTTTTGTAATAGTACCAGGCAACCAAACGTTTTTTTCTACATCCTTCTTAAACCATACCAGTTGACCTAATGCAAAATGTTTCTTTGCTTTTGTTCTAAAGTTATAGGTCTTTTCATTTCTTCTAAAAGTTTTACTAAATTCATTATCAACATTATAATTTAAATTTGGTTTTAAATATTGAGAATGCACAGGATATTTTGTTTTCAAGTTCCTGTTCATTAAAAGTTGAGCTGGTGTAAATTGTGTATTAGAAACCGGTGAAGATCTGTATTGTAACAATGCAACTCTATAATCTGTTTTATCACTATCACATTTAAACATTATTTTCTTAGCTATCTGTACTGCTCGTTCTGCCATACCATTTGATTGACTGTACCTTGGACTAGTATAAGTAAATTTAAATCCCCATTCAGAAGCAAAATTTCTACATTCCCTTGAGTCAAATGGTACATGATCAGACACTATTTCATTTGGTACACCAAAATAGCTAAAAACTTCAGTCAATACATTTATAACACAACTTGCACTTTTACTACTTAAAAACTTTACATCTAACCACTTAGAGTAATAATCATAAATAACAAGATAACTTTTTCTTTTAAAATCCATAATATCTATTGCTAATTTCAAAAATGGTAATTTTGGTATCTCGTAATTCAACAGTGGTTCTTTTATATTATTATTTTGATAAGTTTGACAAATCATACATTTTCTTACATATTCTTCCAAATGAAAGTCTATTTTCGGCCAATAATAAAGCTTTCTAGCCAGTTGTTTCATTTTGGTCATTCCAATATGGCCTTCATGTAATCTTAATATTATTGACAATCTCAATGTTTTAGGAATTATCAAACGATCATTTAGAAATAATAAATTCTCATCAACTGTGATATCTGATCTGAATTTATAATAGTATTGTAAATAGTCAGGAACATGCTTTATATGTTCCGGCCAACCATTTTTTGTGTAATCAATTAATTGACATAACTCATCATCTTTCATAGTTTCTGTTATTAATTCTTGTTTTTGTTGATCAGTACATTGTAAGTAGTGTGCAAGACCAATACAATGGATAACTTCATGCATATATGAGTCATCTATATGGCTCTCACTTAAATAAGAGCGAGACAGTAAATCTGCAATATACATGAATTTTCCTCTGAGATATTTAAATTCAACATTATATTTTAATAATTTTAATTTCAGACGTTGGAGTCTGGGTGAGGAAATTTCATGTATACCCTTCTTCAATAAGCTCTCTAATGGTTTATGATCATTCAATATTAAACATTT
This sequence comes from Sesia bembeciformis, assembly GCA_943735995.1. Lineage (NCBI taxonomy): Eukaryota > Metazoa > Arthropoda > Insecta > Lepidoptera > Sesiidae > Sesia > Sesia bembeciformis. The sequence goes on along the minus strand of OX031029.1, from coordinate 9,752,096 downwards.
TTGACCATATATGTAAAAATGAAATTTTCTAGTAGACCACACCACACTTAATAATTCTTTTTCAATTTGAGAGAAATTTTTCTCCGCTGACGTTAAGGAACGCGAAGCAAAACACACTGGCCTGTCATTTTGTAATAAACAACAGCCTAAACCATCTTTAGAGGCATCACATTGTATAGTTATTGCAAGTTTTGGGTCAAAATTCTGTAAAATTGGTGCTGAACTGATACAATTTTTAATATTATTAAAAGCCTTTTCATGAACCTCAGTCCACAACCAATCCACATCTTTCTTTAATAAAAGTTGTAAAGTATTTGCAACATTAGCTAAATTAGGTACAAATCTCCTTAAATAATTAACCATACCCAGAAATATTTGTAATTCTTTTCTATTAGTAGGACTTTTAATATTAATTACTGCTTTTACTCTGTCAGGGTCAATTTTCATGCCCTCTTCTGAAAAGACATGTCCAAAATATCGTACCTCACGCAATTTGTACTGAAATTTTTGTTTATTAAATCGTACATTACATAATTTTGCTCTTTCAATAACCCTTTTTAATATTAAATCATGTTCTGCTTCCGTTTCTGCACATATCAATAAATCGTCACAATAAATCACTGTACCAGGGATATCTCCGAAGGCATTTTCATTATATTTTTGAAAAATTTCTGGTGCTACAGATAGACCGAAGGGTAGTCTTTTAAATTTATAACACCCAAATGGTGTGTTGAACGTACACAGGTCACTAGCAGTTTCTGTTAAACAGATATTATAAAAGCCATCGGAAAGATCCACCACAGTGAACCACTTTTTATTACATAACTTAGGTACTATTTCTTCCAAAGTTGGAATCAGATGATGTTCTCTTATTAAAACTTTATTAAGATCTTTAGGATCAAGACAGATTCTTAATGACCCATCTTTCTTTTCGACAATAACCAAATTACTTACATAATTTTTAGGATGTTCTACCTTTTCAATGATTTGGTGATGCACTAATTCTTTAATCTTTTCTGCTAATCTCTCCTTAATAGCATATGGGACTCTCCTCGGAGGTCTAACCACTGGTTCAGCTCCAGACTGTATGTGTAGCTCCAGCGGCTTCTTAAATTGCCCAACACCATGAAAAAGTTCAAAGTTTTTATTAATAATTAAATCTTTACTATTTTTTGAGTTTACACTATTAACTCTATTATTTTTTAGAAACTTATTACAGTCTGTATTATTTTTACTATTAATATTATTCATTAATTTCAACTGCATTAATGAAGTTAATCCCAAAATAGGACATACATTTTCTTTTATTATTATAAATTCCGTATCATATGTTTTATTATCTTTATTAATCTTTAATGTTATTTGACCAATTGGCCTGATACGGGAACCCCCAAAAACTTCTAATATTACTTTTGTTGTGACATTTTCTTATTATTTTGACTTTGTAAAACGTTTACTTCAACCGACTCCTTTGCAATGTGTTTGGAATGCTCTTTTGCTAGCTCCATTGATCTACAGACATCCACAGCTTGATCTAGTGTAAGGTTTCTCATGGAAAGCAATTTTTCTTGCAATGGCTTGCTGCGTACACCGATGACTATTCTGTCACGCAATATTCTGTCTTCCAATGTGTCATAATTGCAACTTTTTATCAATTTCCTTAATTCCGAATAAAACGAATCAAAAGTCTCTCCGTCCCCTTGTACTTTATTGTTAAAATTGTAACTATTAATAACCTCATTTTGCTTGGGCGCGAAATAATCATCGAAGACTTCGATAACCTCTTCATATTTTGGAGAATCGCTCTTTTTTAAAATGTTTAAATATAATTCTTGAGCCTGATCACCAACACTATTTAACAAAATTGCCGCCTTTCTTGTACTTGTTAACTGTTCATACCCTGCGGCCGTAATAAAAATTTTAAACGATTGTTTAAATCTTTGCCATTGAGGCAACAAATCTTCTATCGAATCCAATCTTATTGGTGCTGGTAAACGATATTCTACTCCCAAAGCCATGTTCAACTCAGGTTTAAATTTGTTTTCTGCCGGCTCATCGACCACGCCGACGGGTAGTTGTGAAAAAACTTTTTCCAACGAAATAACTGTGCCAAACTTAATTTTTAGCCACGTAGTTCTTAATTCGACTGCGCCATGTATTGTTTAATATGTGGTGTGTATTAAAAGACTCAACAACCAAACAAATAACTATATTAATATTAGAATAGATGTGGTACTTACAGAAGTCACCTGACAAGTCTGTCTCTAGTCTATGGCCATAGGGTGGCAAGCACTCCAAGCTTGCCAAACCACAGACAATACAGTTTCGATAATTAATTTCAATAAATATACATAGCTGAATATAGAATACTATCGAATTATAAGTGAGTCATAAAAAATACATGAAATCATATAGTTGAGAGACTTTCAAATCATATATGTACTTTCAAAATACTAGTGGTATGGTACAGAAAATAAAATCTAAGAAGTTTGCAACGCGGGAGTAGGTACATTAGGTATTCAGTGACTTTTTAACTTTCTAATAACGAACGATTAATTCGGTGGTTGGTTGGTTCAGTGATTAATTCAGTCCTACTTGCTGTCTAAGAAGCAATGGATCAATATTGCGACTGATTATATTTTTATGTAAGTACAGTTTTGTATAGACTTGTATTTAAAAATATATATATTTGTATAAAATGATGACTTCATACATAACCATTCATGATAGCATATCGGTATTAATTTACTTTCTTATTATTTGTTTAAGTTAAACAAACAATATCAGTCATTTGGAAGAACATAACAAGAGCGTGAGTTGCGTTAGCGCACCTGTCATGCTAAACACCATCGAATAGCGCCGACATACGGCGTGAATAAACTGCGTATTCATCTCTTTATTATGATGTGTTAATCCTGGATTATCAGCAAATGTTAACACATGTTACCAGTTAGTAAAAAATAAAAGCGACGTCAAAACAACATAACTCTCTTTCCGTTTATAAACGAAACTGAACTTTAAATGAGCGGCGGGAAGGTTGGGATTTTAAAGTAGAGGTGCAGGTGATAGAATTGGATGTATTATCGAGGGTAGCTAATATTATTCCGGGGCGTTCGGTGTTGCCTTTTCATCCGCTAAGTATAAACTGAGGGGTGTGTTCGCGGTGTTTGCTCGCGCTCGACCGCCTCGCTCCACGATTGATTTATTTTGTAGGTATGCATGGGCATTTGGCAATGATTAACTATTATCAGTATAAAAGTATATTAATTTGCGTTAAGATTTTTTTATACGCGTATTTTCCTTTTTTTTACAAATAAACACAAAAGTAAGAAAATTAGATTATTAGATTTTTTAAACAATTATCTATTAGATTATAGCATGATGATTTACAAAATGTCAATTAGAATAATTTCTAATATTTATCTTTTATGTGAGATGTCTGTTGTATATATCATAAAAGTAGCTTGTCTAGTTGTCAAGCGTTTTATTATATCGGTGTGCTAATTGGGATTTAGTAAACTTTTATTACTGTAAAACCGTTATTTTAGATTTTTTGTATTCATCTGAAAACTGCATCTGCAATCCTTTTTTTTGTACAATGTATAGTAGAAATGATGTAATTCTACTATTCTACTACTACTGTTCTGATGTTCTCTATTTGTTAAGTTCGCCTCCTATACATATCACGTATGTAATAAAAAAACAGAAATATTGATACGTAAATGTCACTGTTATATAAAAATGATGTTATCATAGTTGAAAATCTATTAGCTATTACAGTAGTGGAACATGTAGCGCGGGCGGGCGAGCCGTGCCGGGGGCGAGTCGGTGCCGGCTTCAGTCAATATTTGCTCGGCCCGGCCTGGCTAATGAATACAATTAGATCATTCCGCGCGGCCTCACGTTTTTCATACGCCTCGAGGGTCTGCCTCCGACAACGTGTCAAATAAAGACGCCCGAACCTTTGTACATAACGCTAGTTGACTGCGCAAATATCGTTGGTATGCGGTTCAGTACATATACCTACACTTAAAACGGTACGACTGAAATTAATTTGCTTTTGCAACTAAATTAACTTAAATAAAGTTACTTTAAAGCCTTTCAAAGATTTTCAGATTTATTATTTACGGGCTTTTACTGGCACATATATGTTTTATTCTACTGCTGCATACAAAACTTATTTTGTACATAAAAGAAAGCTTATTTTGCCGTAATATATATTTCAAATCATTTTTGACATAAGCAATGATATTGTGTATTTATTTCCACCATCATAGAAAATTTCATAGATAGACGACATTAGTTAAGTTTTTTTTTCTTTCTTATGTTCATTGATTTTTAAAATATATATGGACATTAATATTTTAAATTAATACATTAGAATGTAGCAAATACTTGATTGCTTTTTGGTAAAAATGATGTTAATATTAATAGATATCTGCTTATATTATTTATGTGTTATTTGCTGATAAAGTTACTAACAATATAATGTAGTTTATGATCACGATTAAAACCGAAAAAGTATCTCCGTACCCTCCGGTTTCCGCTGCATTTGCTACACTAAATATTTTTCATACTCAAGTGCCAAATAATAGGCTGAACACATGACTCTCCCCCAACTCTAACTTGATGATAAATTGCACCAGGTCAATGATTACTTTTTTGATGTTTGATTACATTGTGTATTGAATATTAGCAAACTATCTCGATTCCTGAGGTTATGTTACTGTAAGGATACGTAATGGATACACAATCAGAAACAAAAACTATTAATTCGCTGGCGATTTATTTAAGTTTTTAAGAGATTATGTTGATTGAAGCCCATAATATTCAAATATCGGCCTGTAGGATATATTACAAATCAGTAAAAATAAAGGGTACAGGCCTCTCCTTAGACATTATGAATGACTTTCGGGTCAAAATCGAGTACGGTGATACAGTGAGGAATAGTGAATTTGTCTCCTTACGGGAAGTAAAATATCTGTTAATCTATCTAACACGCGATAAATTGTTCTCTTTTATATTAATAGCCCTGTTGAGTGAAGTCAAGCTTGACTGGCAGTCTTAGTTTGTATATCTTAATCTTAAAAAATGCAAGTTATACCTGTCCCATAATAATATAGCTGAATAGCTATGTTATATCATTATATTTATATTGGTGTTATATATCTCTGTATTCTATGTATCTCCATCATTTATAAATATACTCGTATTTCTGTGAACATTTATATCTTCATATTTAAATTTAGGGAACCAATCATCTCTAGCTACTTTGTAAGGAAAATATTGTAGGAACTACATAAAGACCCATACAATAAACAACGTAATTTCAATAAACAATAATTCAATAATACAATAAACAATCATAATTATCTTGATAGCTTATTTTGAGTTTTTATGCATCAAAAAGTTTACTTATAGAAGTGTTGTTTTAAAAATCAAACTTTACTAGATACATTCTGGTTTTCGTTGTTAAATAAATTCATTAGACAATCAGGAACAAAGTTGCAGTGCAAGTTGCGGTGTGGGCATGAGAGTAGGAGACGGGTCGACTCTAGCTACGGTTGAACCGACCAACAAGTCAGCCGGTTGAATACATTAGCTAGTGTTTGCAGTTAGCCCGCCACAGCGCCACATGGCGACGCAGACCGCTTTGTTTATTTTAATACTCAACCATTGTTGCTTGCCGCTGTTTGCCGAGGGAACTGTATTAAACTACCCCTTGTGGATTTGTATAAGGTAGCTCTGTTGTTGTCGTTGTGAGCAGTCCTGGTAAATTAGGTCTGTTCTAAATTTAAATAGAAACTGAAGTGACTTTCATATTTCTTCAAATATCAATTAATGTAGGATTAGTATATATTTACAAGGTAATTTTTACAACTTTTAAGATTTTTACGTTTTCGACGCATATTTATCTATTAAACGTATACGTACTTAATGGCGTACCTTTACCTTTTTTATTTTACTCGACATTTTGATTGGTTACGAGTTGGCTTCTTAAGCAGAGTTAGATAGTGTGATTTTGGTACTTGTGACAAAATTTACTCATATATACACACACACACACATATATATATATATATATATATAGGCATACCCCGGTATTCTGAATCTAGTTATTAATGATGTTGTACCTACTTGCAACTATGTCTGTACTACTGCGTGTGTGTCGGATTATCGAAAATAGATACTTTTTACATACCCACATTAGTTCGTATACGAGGCTTATAGTTCGTAGTGAGAAAATCAAGAAAACTGAAATAGATTTAAAAGGGTAGAGTTAGGTTTTGTTACAATAAACTCAGTTACATAGCCAAATAAAATAGATCTTCAATCTATACTACTGTAACAAATGTGAAAATATAAGTTGCAATAATTTCTGTATTGTTTTGAGTATTCTTTATTCAATTATTCTTTTTTTATATCTGAAATATTTGTCACCTGCGGTGGCAGTTGTTATTGCTGAAACACTTGAAATATCTTGAAATACACTTGAAATTCAACGATAAGATTCTTAAAGTTGAAATAACTAATCACGATTTTTGTCAATATTGTCTGGCTACAATAAATTTATTGTAACGTCTAATATCCATTTATATAAAGAAAAAGATCTTTCGATGTCTGCTGAGACGAGGGGAGCAAACTTGTAACAATCCTGAACAGCATCGCTGTACCCTGGCTTATATTGTCAGATATTTGTCTAATGGTATCCAAGTCGGCAATTCTGTTCATAATATTTTATGAACAGGTGGCATACATCAACCCGGGCCATCATTGTAAGTGGCCACAATCGTGACGCTCACAATTGTTTTCACTTGTACCATACTAATTGTATGTATGGACAGAATATAGGTATCCATGCACTATCTTTTTTTCTTGTCCGATGTTTGTATTTATAGTACTGGGATCACGTTCATGTATGGTGGATACTATTAGCACGCTTTTGTCGTCCATCCATTTCACGGTAGGTATAGATTTTACAAACTTTTCTACTCTCCTCTTTTCATGTCTTTGTTCTTCCTAAATTCGTGATATTCTCTCTTGAATCAATTGTGTACGATTGTTCCTTTTCCGTCTAGTTTTCTATTTATAAGTTCAGTCATTTGGAAGCCCATTCACCGCCGCTTTAGTTCAGATAGCGTTTCAATTTATAAGCAAAATCTTCTTCAAAACGAACGTCACAACTGTGTTGAATTGGGCTGAAAGGGTTTACAATGAAAGCGGATTTTATTTCATCAATATGTTTCGCATAATAGAATGCTGCCTCCAGCTAAGTCCCTCATCTTGTTCTGGAGATGAGTTGATTAGGTACTAGTTCTGGAGGCAGCGGTAAAATAGGATAGTTTTGTTTAAAAATCTTTATTCTGTTTGGTGCTTTCACAAATACTTTTTTTAACATTAGGTACTAATATACTCACATCTGTGTACTGTATGTAACGTATATTATTTTAGAAAGTTGGAAGACCTTGTAATACTTTTCATAACTCATCCATGCCAAGAAAACTTTATGATTAAAAAGAAAAACTGTTCCACAACTAATTGGGACTAATCTTAGTTTAAAAACCTAGATTTGATGCGGGCATGTAGATAAAAATATAATTGTTGTTGTTCCTTGCCAGCAGTCGCGCTAAATTAATTTTGTTGGAAATTCAGGTTTACACCTGAATATATTCAATATATATTCAATTTATTCACGATCATGAAAGCAAAAATATCTAAAAAGAAACAATTTTGATTTTGAAAAAAAATAGTATATAGCTTGAATGAGCTGTATTGCAATGTAAAAAATGTTTGAAATTAGAATGGCAAGTCAAATGAATATTTCTTTAAGTGTCGTGGACGGATAACGGAAACTTCGAAATATAATATAATATAAAACAGGATAGATACCATTTTGACGATTTTGACACAACATTTGATAGCTTGATGAAACAGTAATAAAATAATGTGACTATACTCAATGTTTTTATTTATTTTATATTTTATTGTGCACACAAAATAATACTATGAAAAGCATGTGATAAATAGGTATTAATCACAGATCTAGAGTTTTTACCATCGATTTGAGAATACATACTAGATATGTTTTACAAGCACTCTAGGGCAGGCATGTTAGTCTCTCGAATTCTTATGTTAGGAATTCTAGGTATGTTTGTTTGTTTGTCACAGAATCGCTCAAAAACTATGTTCTAATGGTCGATATGCACGATTGATTTTTGACAACAATTATTGATGTATAAATCATACTGAATATTATGACATTTGTATAGGTAGAGTCTGTCATATGAATCGTGGTGCATGAAAACAGCGGCAATTTAAAAAAAAAATAGCTAAATTTCGTTCTCAATTTATTTCTGGAAGTTTCAGTTTCATACTAGTTTAATAATAATCTATACATATAATAAAATAGTAAAAAAAACAGGTTCGGTTCATGAAATACAATTAGAAAAAAATCGTTACAGTGTACTCTATGAACGATACAGAAACCAAGACAGTTACGTTTAGAATTTATGTCGGTCTGTCTGAACGCGCATCACGCAAAAACTACTGTACAGAATTTAATGAAACTTGGCACAGTTATAGCTAGCTTATGTAACTTGTGATTTTTCCCCGATCCGTTAAAGAATTCTCACGTTAGTAAAAGTCGCTAGAAAAAATATAAAGTATCAAATTCTTTTTTTTGATTAAAAATAGTATAAACTGTCTGAAATTTTAAATTTGTCGGTATTTTCTTATGCCTCCATTTCATTTGACAGACGTACTCGTATTTATTAAGTAACATACATAAGTACTTATACTTACATAAATATATTATATAAACGTAAGTCATGGGTAAATTCGTGAGAAATCCCAAATGGCATTCGTGCCAAATGGAACTGTATTTTTTAATCAATTGTTAATGTTCGATTTTTCTGAAATGTACGTTTTGATTTGAAATTTTTAATATCAATAATCCTTATCTAACCTGTCGTTTTCTTTACGTTAAATGGTAAGACATCTATTCCCGTTTCCAAAACTGTTCATAACCCCAATACCGTTTGTCTGATCCCTTTTTGGTTAGAACATTTAAATTACTTTTCGCAGAAACGGCTCATAAATATTGTTGCTATGAAAGCATATCCCATTATCGTGTAAATTTCATAAATATATATCCAGGGAAATGACAATATTTTTAATTAAATAAAGTGCTGTCCGCAACTAGCCAGTTGCTATAACGATGCATGCCAACATCGGTTCAAGACAAACGTTGGCACACTTGAATGGGCTGCCTACGTTTGGAGATTTACTTATGTATTACGAGAAAGGGTTGAGGGAATAGGGAAGGATAGGATAGGACGGGATGGAATGCGCTCTGGCATATCTTAGTCACTACGGAAACATTCTACATGCAGTACATTTCTTTTACATACTCATATAAGTTTATATATATCTCTTATGTATTTTTGTAATCGAAGGTAGTTATATATACCAGTGGAGTTCCCTCACAATATTACACCATGTCTCGTTACTGTTGGATGTAGGTCTCTCCCAAAGGTTGCCACTACATGTGATCTCAGGCTCTTCTGATCCAGACGTCACTGGCAAGCTTCTTCAAGTCGGTCCACCTGACCGGAGGGCGTCCCACACCATGCTTCGCGAATTTCGTACTCCAAAATTTTTCCAAATTTTTGAAATTGTCGAATTGTGGCCTTCATTCCGGAATTTGTCTACCCCATCGGTTATCGGTCTCACGGCAAATATGACCCACGCTTCGTTTCTGATCCTAACCCGCAAAGAAATTTCGAGATAGAGATCCATAGCTCGCTGAGTGGCTTTGAACCTGTGGATCAGGTTTACCTGTGACCGTTATATGCCATGTTTCATCACCGTACGTTATAACAGGACGCACTGATTGAAGACTTTCGTCTTTACGAATTACGCGACATGAAGAATCAACACATTATCCTAAATGCTGTCCAGTCCAGCTGAATGCGTCTATCTCCTCAGTAGTATGGATGAAACGTTGGCATGATAGCCTATAAAATGCGTATGAAAATTTATTAAGTTTTATGCATATATGATCAACCTGTGGTTTCCTCTTATGTCAGAATCTAGGTACACTCTCAGGATTTTATACTACTCAAATTATTCTGATGTCAAGTGTCACAAACATCAAAATGTTGTTCGCTTATTCCTCAAAGTTTCCATTTTGGTTAAATTAATTTTTATCATTCAATTGTACAGAGGCCGCGCCAACATTCCTCGGGTCGAAGTGGAAGAGAGTTGCGCCAGGCTTGTGACTGAAATCGAAGACTCTTTAGATCTAGTCTCGATTTGGGGTTCTCTGAACCTAGTGGATTTCAACCCCAGTAAGACGCAAGTCTGAGCATTCAACGCTAAAAAACCTCTTTTGTCGTAGTACCTCGCTTTCAGAGCATACCTCTTAAGATCTCGGAGAGTATCGGGATCCTTGGTGTCCTTGGGATCTCCAGCAAAGTCGAATTTAAGTATCCAGCAAATACAAGCAAAGGCGCATTTTTCGGTCCAAACAACAATTTATACCGCGAACCAGTAGGTTGTGGAATGAACTGCCTCAATAGGTCTTTCCATTAAGCCACGATATGGGGTTCTTCAAGAGAGCTGTGAATAGGATTTTGCAAAGTCGGCGGCGCACCCGCATATCCCCTGGTGTTGCAGGTGTCCATGGGCGGCGACACTTTCTCGTCCTCGTTTGCTCGTCCGCCCACTAGTATATATAAAAAAAATATATATAGCTTTGAGACAGTTATTTATTTTGGTATTTGGTATTTGTCTCATATTTGGTATTCGAAGAAAATTTTTCTTTTCGGGGAAATTTTTACATCCCTTAGTCAGATAAGGGAAACATTTCCGTTGAAATTGCAACTAATCAAATTACTTGTAGGTAACTTAGGTCAGTTGTTACATTAAATAAATCTATAAATGAATTTTGAAAATTTGTGGACCTTACGAGTATAATGTCGAACATATTATATGTTATTTTCATGTTATATGAACATATTATTATTTGCCATAAAATTTTTGTTCGACCCGACCCAATTAAGTATTATCAGATAATGTGTCTCACAGATATGGCATCTGCAGGGCATGTGCCTGTGCATCTCTGTTTAATTACATTTGTCGATGTCCCCCGCGCCCCGCATCGGCCTCCCCCCGAACTATTTGGTTCATTTGCAAAGTGCATTTCGATGCTGTGCTCGATTGTTTCGACCCCGTACTTAATTGCCACCCGTTATTTATTATTGACATTTGCTTGTGTTTGTACATTTAGGTACTGTATTTAATATGCCAATTATTTAAAATATTCGATTCCAATAAATCGAAACCGATATCGGCGCTGAATAGGATAACGATTTCACGCAGACGTTTGTTTTTGCCGCGAAAAAATGGACGAAATATTTACATTGGAGGCACGCATCACATTCGAGAAACATCGCAACAAATTCCTGTAAACACATCGGCGGACGTTTATTTGCCGCGGGCCCACGCTCGGCTTCACTCTGACTTCGCATTCCACTCAGCGTCGTATCGGTACTCATTTGTATTGGAGGCGGTTCTTGTATTATTTGTTTGTTTGCGGATGCCGCATGGGTTGCGGGAGCTTTGATTTTTACCAAATCGTAAATAATGCGGAAAGCGAGGTGCTCCGGGCGATCGCCTCTTTTCGTGAGTGACTCGCGAGCGCCAATCAGGCGAATCAGTGTGTTCGTTAGTCGCCGGCGCCGGCGAGCCTTGCCGCTTGGTTAAACCGAGCACGTACGTGGGACCTTTCCAATCCCACCCATTGATTTTCTCTTAGATATTTCAACAAAATGATGAACTTTTACAGTCTTCGTATTGATGAACAAATGTATCATTCAGTTGGAATTGTAAAAGAAAATCCTATCTGCAAGTAACTTACCTAATATTATTAGTAATTGATATTGTTATTATTGACTACATGTTAAGGCAAGTCCTATAATGGTGTAATGGTCCTATAATGGTTTGGTGTAATAATGAAATTTAATAAAACTATTTACATATAAAACTTTTTAGAAAAGTTTCTAAGTTTTATTACAGTACACTTTTTGCAACGTGGAATTCGAGAACACCGTGTTATCTTATCACTATCGAATAAAATATTTTATTGTAAACACAAATAATAAAAATTGTTACAAAAGAAAATATGTACATACATATAAAATGCGTGCTTCTCCCCTATACTCGTACATATAATAACATATACCTATATATATTCGAATATTGTTGCATGAATAGTACTGAAAAACGCTAAAACGCAAATTTATGAAATCTCTTGGATATTCAAGAATATAAGATTAAGATTGTTTCTCTTGAAACATAATCGTTTTCTTACACGATTATAAAGTAATTATACCTACGAAATCTAGTGTATTATTTTATAATATACTCTTTGATAAAATCAATTTAATAATCGGATGAGAGACCTTTTTGTTATAGGGGCATATTGAGTTAATTGTGCTGAAAATTCTTTCATTACATGTAAGTTCTATAATACATTTTTTTTAATGGTATCAACCTTAAGTTTAAAAATTTGTTTTGAAAAATTAATTAATTAAGAAAAATTCCTCTCCACATGTTCTGATTTACTAAATTATACTATACTGTAAGTAGTATCTCTTTAATATAGCGTATCTATTGTGTTGTGAATTTTTAGTTTCCAAAATAAACAAAAGAATATTGTTTATCATAAAGAACTGAGATATTTCAGACAAAGTTATATGAGGAATGAATAACTTCAGAAAGAAGTGTTCTGACCTAAATTTGATTAATTTAAACTTTAATTGTTCCAATAGTTGTAAACCGAAGTACGTTAGCGCTAACGGTTAATTGAATCATAATGATATATGATGACGGTACGTGACGTTTACGTTTCCCCAGCAGGTCGAAGCGGCACAAACATGCGGATACGTACATTAAATTAGAGGGCTATATCGGGAGCAAGGAACCTTTAGTGTGTGAACATGCTGAAGAGATATGAGTAGTTGTCAACAGGCAGTGTTTCAATGACATGAGACGGATGCGCGAATGACCAAAGTCGAGAACGTCGGGATGCAGCTGTGATTGTGACTGACAAACGACTAGTGACGACCCACACGCGACAAAATAGCGACAATATATCGCTTATTTCAATGTCAATGTTCGTATATTTAGGTCTTACACATAGCACATAAAATCTGATGAATTTGAGCTAGGGCGGAGGGCCTACAACCATTTTTACGGAATTAAGAAAGTCATATCCCTAAATTTTACTGTTATAAATACCACGGTGATGTGATATATGTGTGCAGGAAGTGAGATGCTAAGTAGCAATAGCTATATATTATATGCATTATTTTCAGTTATCAGAAAATGTACATGTTCATACATTGTTTGGTACAATGTTTCGTTAAATAAAACATACAAAAATATCAGCATATAACGTTCTACTGTAGGGCACAGGCTTCTCCTAAATCGCTGGGAGTTCCGGGTTGTAATCCAGTTGCGGAGTGATTCGAGAATATATATCCCTAAGCTATCACCACTCTAAAGCCCAATGAAGTGTATAAAGCGTATATATGTGTATATAGGTATATATACCCAGGTGTATAATATCGGTAGGAACACTGAATGTCTTTGTGAAGTGTTCAGGGTGCGGTTATTTATTGTTTATTTAATATTTGTATGTGTAATATTATTATCTATTTATACCCCACTCGGCGAATAAGCCGCAGAACAGAGAAACGTACCGGTGTCTTGTGAAATTTATTTGTAACAGGGTACCACATTAAATAATGCTACATATTTTCTAGAAAAAAATCTGCACCGAAGTGTTTCTTTATCTTAAGTTTTCTTTAATTTCACATATATCCAAGTTATTCCCTATAACGATTGTAAAGATGTAGGTACTTCTTGAAACCTTAAAAATAGTTACATACAAATATGGTTGGTGTTACATTAATCAAAAATGTTTACTACAGACAAATTATTTTAAAATATTTTTAGATGCGTTATTGAAATTATTCTAGAACGGCATTAGAGTGGTCATTAACGTTCATCATGATCACTGCCAAGGAGAATCCACGCCGACAGTCCGTAGGCGTTGCATTATACATAGAGTTATTTTACATATTTGGCCAGTGGCAATTGTATTTGTAAATAAAACTTATTTCCATTTTCCACGTCTCCTTTGTTCTGTAACTGCTCTAAAGCGTCCCCAATTCGCAATGATCACAAAGCCACCTCGTGTAACGATTTATGTTAAGAGTTATATTTCAGGTGAAACCGTTTTAGTTAAAGTTAAATGAAAAAATATAAAGCAGTGCAAACATCATCAGCGCACACGGCGATGAGCAAACAGGGCTCGCGTACGTATATGATTGTGCCGAGTGGGCCGCGCGGACTCGCGTGCACGAATCTCAGTTTTTATCCGTAACAGCGCCCAACCAATCAGCGCCAGTGGCAGTTGCAATTATCGCTCGCACAAAATCGAATTATGATCAATTCGGATTTGCGCGCATTCGAACGAATATAAAACGGTTTGCATTAAAATTTGGCACGCGATTCATGGGATGCGTTCCCATTAGTCGGGTCGAGCGCTAACTTTGTTTGTTCATTCGAGCCCACGTTCACTTGTAACGTTTTCATTATGTTTTCGTTGTTTTTTGTTTAGTATGTGCTTTTGTCGTTACATTCAGTATTCGATAGTACATGCATAAGTGCACAAACAAATTTTGCATTTTAAACTTCATGGACCAAACATTTTAGGATTGCGTAGTATTAAGATATAAATTCAGTATTAAGAGGGTGGGTGCAGGTATTTTTACTTAAACCTGCATGTATTATATCTATAATGTTCTCTATATGTAGGAATAGTCCTACTCTGTGAAAAAGGTGCAGAATGGTATCTGTTATCTAAAAAAATGTCAGTTTCAATGCTGTGAAACCTTTTGCTCAGACTAAGCACAAAGTCAAATAGGTACTTAAGATACTTCAATAAGAATTCGGGCCAATAATAAGTCACAGCGTTGAAAACAGTTTTTCCGTAGTTTATTTGATCACATCATTTGCGGTTAAATAACTGTTCTGAAATGCATTAGAATAAATGAAACAATAAATCATCAATCAAACAAGGTACATGTAGATAAGGTACAAATTATGTACTTACATTACCGTTGTCACTTAATTGTTAATTGAATTAGGCTGTTTAATAGTAACCTTCAAGCTTAAACAGTACAAAATCTATCAAGCAGGTTGCAAATATAATACGATAGGTAGACAGGATTTTGTCAGTCTACAATTACTCCTATTAAACTCTTGATTTCATTTCCAGGTGTGGTTCCAGAACAGACGTGCCAAGTTTCGAAAGCAGGAGCGGTTAGCGCAACAAAAGGCGGGTGAGATGCCGGTGAAAGCAGAGGGCAAGCGCGACAAGCCCTCGTCTCCCGCGCACTCGCCGCATCCAGCGCCACCCGCGACCGCGCCGCAGCCCGCGCATCATGCGTTGCCGCATCTCTCACCACCTGACCTGAAGCCTATCACCTCCGCAGGTAAGCTTTTCAATTACCTTTTATGTTTTAAAATCACAAGCAGTGGCTGGTTGTTGTACCAACAGACTGAACAATGGCTAAGGGTAAACGCTACAAGGCAGTGTTTATGCGTTACCGCTTCTGTCATTATTCAACTTGAAACCTACGTTATAATTTATTATTTACTCAATTTTACTTATATAAAGTAATCACGTGTTGTTCTGCATTTTATTGAACTTAAAAAAGGATTTTAATAAAAAAATAGTTCTTAATTTTTTCCAAGACTAAGTTGTAGACACAAATATTAACAGGAATGTTACGCATTTTCTTTTAGGAAGGCATAAAATGAAAGGCATGCTTTCGAAAATCACATAGAGAATTAAACCTGACTTGCACTATGAATAGCGCTGTTTGTGGAGCTTTCGAGCAAACAATTTGTAAGATGAACAAACAATCCGGATATTATTTTACTGCAGAGAATGATTCTCTACATTCTATAACCATGAGACGTATCTAATTAGTCTACTAACATGAAATGTGCTGACTTGTTTCGTCAGTAAATAGGCAGAGTAGCTAGAGCCATCATATTTCTCATTGTATCCATTTCTCTCTCCTCATCTCATTACATTTCTAATAAGAAATGAATAATAATAATCCATCCTTTAACACAAATTATTGTTCAAACCCAAAAATATATACCTATATTCCTAGGAATATAGGTATATATTTTTATGTTTCCATTCATAGGTAAGCAGCGTATTCATGAAAGTGCCAACATTTGTCATTTTAAAGACTTGATGTAAACATGCATCTCAGATGTTCACAGGTGACACTAACAATTACTATCGGGAGAACGTTCTGCTCACCTGCCGCCTTTTTCCTATATAAAGTAGTAATAATATGCGGCCCTTTTTAAACGTTACATTTTAATATCTTAAAATATTAAGTTAATGAAAACATTTCAATATTCATTAAAAAAATTACGTTAGATTTAAAAAAGAGTGATATTCTTTTCAATTAATCTTTACATACCTAATATAAACAATTTATAATACTATTTAAAAACTGGTAGCGGTCCTGCTAAGTCCGGCTACGGCAGCGGTCGGAGAACCGGCAGGATGAAGGGTGCTAAGAATCTCTGGAAAAGGATCGGCTGCCAAAAAACGGTAACCCTGGCGACTTACAATATTCAGACATTGTTGACGGAAAACCGTTTCTGCGAACTAGAGGAAGAGGTACTACAGCGGATTAAATGGAATGTCATCGGCCAGAACGAAACTCGAAGAAAGGGAGAAGAGTTGGTTCACGACTACACCATAAAAAGCTTAAAAGAGTGCGTGTACTTCGGGCAAATCCTGACGCTAAATAAAGATGGATAGGAAAGGGAGATTGGCCGGCGAGTACAGCTAGGTTGGGCCCCATTCAGGAAACTGTCCAACGTACTCAGGGGAAAGATTCCAGTATGCTTGAAACGTAGAGTATTTGACTAATGCGTAATGCCGACTATGACATAAGGAGAAATCTGGACCCTGACGAGGAAAACAGCACACCGCCTGCAAGTAGCACAAAGAGCGATGGAGAGCGCGATGTTAGGTATTTCTCTGAGAGATCGTGTGCCTAACAGTGAGATCAGAAGGCGAACAGGATTAACTGACATGCTCGGAAGATCGCTATGCTTAAGAGGAAATGGGCGGGTCACGTATGTCGAAGAGAGGACGGGAGTTGGGGCCGTTAGCTTCTGGAATGGCGACCATGGATTCACTAGAGAAAGAAGGGTGGGCAGACCAATGGCCCCTTGGTGCAACAACGTCCTCAAAGCGGTGGGAACGAGGTGGATGTAGCAAGCGACCACCAGACAAAGATGGATCGTACGGGAAAAGGTCCTAGTTTAGCAGTGGACTGCACAGCCTGATTATGATGATGATCATGAGTAATAAATATTTATTCATTTTATTACCCAGTACTAGGTTCCTGACTAGTGAACCATTATTATCATTAATTGAATTGTCTTCCAGTAGACGTTTTAATAGAAAATCCTCCTTCAATTTTAAGAAATGTTGAAATAAATTGGTAGCATTTGCAACAGATCGCCAGACACTTTCAGAATCCGGTCTGTAGCGTATGTGCTGATAGTTTAATGTTTATCTACAAAAACATTACGTTAGCTTTAAAACTCGTTTATTACAATGATGCAATACTTATTTTCGCCCTATAATTTTGGCATCGGAACAACATAGCGAATGAAAAATGAACATTTTTTCATATCGTACAGGGTCGGCTTGTCGTTACACTCGCCAACCGATAATTGGTGACAGAAGTTTCTAATTGATGAGATTAACTTACGTAAAACGCGGACACGACGAGCAAAAAATTGTTACAAATTGTAAAGCCACCGAGTATTTGTGTTTGTTGCTTTATAAACAACGTATCTATCAACGTACGTAACAATGTAACATATGTAACAATCTGGTAGATAATGGAAAGTTTATTAATTCATACCTATTTTGTTTTTATCTGTGATTGCGAAAAACAACCGATGATTTGAGCTAAGAATTCCAATCTGATTATTTTTGGGGCATGCCGTCATACTTAATTTATTTTTAGACATCATATTCACTAAAATTCTACAATGTTACATTGATCGCCGAAATTATAGCCGAGTGAGTCACCGATCCCGCCCAATAGGCATGTTGAACGCTCGATTTCGCAATTTCAGCTGAGAGGTATGCGTGGGCGCACACAACAAGGCTGGTTTCGACAAATAATTTCGTCTCTTCGGATTAGTGGATTTTAAAAATAGAAAATATGTCTTCGGATATATTTTTGAAAATAGAATTCAGGTCAAGTTTGATTCGCTGTCATTTGCCATGGTCATGCAGTGCATTTTATTACGAGTAGTACGTACCTACATAAACATTAGTTCAATTTTCGATTTTCCTACTACACATTTTATCCTTTAGGAGGATATACTTCAAATAACAGAATTGTCACATTTTATGTTCTATGATATAACATTAATTAATTGTTAACAAATCGACTTATTATAAGGCAATAACCTCCATTACATTTGGCATCAAAATACTTTTTCAGAATGGAACTTAGCTACTTATCTCTAAAATTTCTAGCCTCTAAAATCCCTTAACATATTTCTAAAATATTACAGGAATTAACACTGTTCAGGGATTTTGCAAAATATCTAAACCCTAGTTTAACATGCAGCAGAAATAAAAAGTTACATTAGTTTATCAGTGGAAGATTTACCAACAAAAAAGTTACAATATATTTTGCAATTTTTTCATTTAAGGGGTAATTCTTTTGCTGTTTGAGAAATTTCCTTAGCAAAAAAGCTTTTTTCCAATTGATTATGGCTTAAGATGACACGTAGAATGTAATCTTAAAGCATAATTAATAAACGAATATTAAGAAACTTAATGTCCATTGTCTATAGTTTGCTTCCCCATTTCCCTTTTATCTTCATGTGTCCACTAACAAGAGACATGACAATAGATGTTACTGTCCGTAGTGGCATTAGGGCGTGTGGACGCGGCAGAAACCGCGGCAAGCCTCATAATGGCGGACTTGCGGGCGCATTAATCACATTACCGCCGCCCGCCGCCCGCGCCGCCAGATTTTCACTTCGGCTCATTTGCGCTAATTGTACGCGCGATTGTCACTCAGGCTTGAATAAACAACGGAGCCGCGCGGCAAGGATTAGGTGATTAGCGCTTAATTGAGTTACCACGATTATTTCATATTTGCCCGTAGCTGCAGTCTGATTTCGTATTCGGGCAGATTTGTATGCACGAATTCCGGCTGTTTGTTTGCCTAATACTGCAATTTAATTCATTAAGTCAGTTAATTGAGTAACTATTTTTTCGTTTGGAAACGACGAGCGGCTGAATTGTTACTAACATTCGGCTTAGTAACTAAACATTGTTACTTAACAAGTATTGTTTTTTTTATACAAAACGTTTTGTTTTGTGTTACAGCTAATAAGCTGTGTGAAGAACTGAACGGCGTCGGTGGTGGTGGACTTCCCCCGGTGAGCAGCGCGGGTGGCGGTAAGTGGGCTGGCGGCTGCGGTCTACTGCGGCAGCCCTCGGGGTTCCCTCTACTTGGCGTGGCGCCGCCGAACTACCTGTTGTCGGACCACCTCGGCTCTCTATCCAAAACAAACAACCATCTTTTCTAATGGGTGTAACGTCGCCCTGTTGACTCAGTGCGCGCCGCCACTACGAGTCTGCTGGGAGCGGCCCACCTGTCACGCACACACTGATACTACGAGTACTGCGCGCCCATACTTACATTTCATGTGACATTCCATCTTTTCAATACTAAGACAAATTTGAAAAGTGAGTTAAGATGAGTTTGGAAATGTGAAGGAATTGAAAGAAACTGATTGACAATGAGGTGAATGAAAAATTTCAAGTGCCAAAACATTTGTGTCCATTAAATTTATTGCAATAATTAACAAAAACTGTTAGATTTAATTGTAAGAAAGTGGTAAAGCATACGAATTGAATGCATGAAAAGTGTAATTATTAAACAATATCTAGTTGACGATGATTACTGTGTGACGTTATTGACTTGCACAGAATATAATAATTATGTTGTGTTTAATATACCTATGTAAATGCCTAATAAACATTCCAAAATTGTATACGTTTATCAAAGTATACTTTACCTATAATGTGAGTAAGACAGTATCATGTATAAAGTATAAATAAGTTTGTGTTCAAACTGTATCACATACCTATTTAATTTGTGTTCCTGTAGGAAGAACTTTTTCATATTGTCAATAGGTCTTGGACAATTTTAATCTAGTCAAATAAAAAATAATTTTCATTAAGAAAATATTACTACATATATTGTGTAAATAGTTCTAGTCGAAAATTGTGTCTATGAAAGGTTTATTTTATGAAGTCTAGTATTGTCATTATTCGTAGATAGGTATATAACAAGGCGGACTGATGTCGAGCAATGTTGTAAATATGTAACAAATTCTATTGTATATAAATAATGTGTAATAGTAACGTACCCTGAGTGTATGCAAATTGATGAGTTTGTGGAGGGTGTTTTAATAAAGAGGATACTAAAACCTGCGCAAACTTTTATTTACTATACCATATTTACTATAGAGGATACCGGTAATGCGAAAAATGCAGTATTAATAATAAATAGGTATTAAAACATTCCTTCTATAACTACACCTAATGGGATTACATATTTTTAAAGGGGTATCTAAAGAGTTAATAATGTTAAACATTATAAACAAAAGACAACTACTCGTAAATATCAAACGTAACAATCCTGCATTCCTTTGGCAAAGGGCGCTGCCCTCTTATCAATATACACTGTAATTTTTTAAGAACTATTATTCTACACACTTACCTACATTTTCCTACTGTTTACAAGTTGCATTTTTATTGCCAATTTGCATTTATGTCACTGTTTGCATTTAGTGTAATTTTAGGACCCTTTAAATACAGAATATTATGTTCTTGTTTCATAACTGTTATTCAATAACGAATAGACGAATAAAAAAATAGTCAAATTAATTATAAGATCTCTGCTATTTCTGTTATTATATTGGAGAAGCGTTTACGATATTATTTTCTTTAATCGTGTCTAAATAATTTGTGTTTAACTTGAGTCACCTGACAAAATTATTTCATGGAAATGCCTTTGAAGTGAAATGAAGGAAATGTCAGGCAGGTTTATGAGAAGCAGATGTGTCACTGACTACGTATATCCTAAAATATTCGTAACATTCATATAGGTAGATTTCAGCGTTTTTAAATCACCATTGTCTGTCAATGTCTTGTCTGACGTGTCTGACGTGATCTGACGTCTGAATTTTTTATTTTTTTAAACTAATACCCGCTGTGGTGCGGTATGTGGGTGCGCCGACACTGCAAAATCCTATTCACAGCTTTAAATTAAATTATAATTAAATTAATTATTTAATTAAATTGAAATTAAATAAATAGGTATTAGGCGGCACTGACAGCGGAGTCGGCCGGCATCTTTAGAAAATCAAGTCTTTAAAACTGAAACCTTTCTGTAAGTTTTCTTTTTAAAAATTCTTATTAAATATTGTTAATTGTTATCATAAATATCTCCGTTTCTTGTTCAAGGTAAACTTAGGAGTTAGTTTATCATTTTCTATTGAACTTTTCAATGTTTCGACGAGTGTTTGGTTATGAACTATGGGGAGAACACTGAAGCACTGAAACATTTATGTTAAAATACGTACCTAACTGTTTGTTTTGTTGTATTGTTTTATTTCTGCATAGACAATCAGGCAGCGCTTCTAACGGACGTATTGAAGAACTTCAAGATCTTCATACAGAAAAAACCGTACACGCAAACACGGTATTAACGTATGCAAACGAGAAAACACTTTCACTAGGTACAATGAGCCAGTTCAGCATGACCTGGGGGAAGTTAATAATATTACCTTGTATACTTGGGTCTCAAGCTTAATAACCGACGTACGTACGAATTTCGCCAAATGAGGTCCAAATTACCAAGTATTCTCGTCAGCCGTATGAGAAATGGTTTACGTTCTGAATGTAATCTATAAAATTCGGTATATAGGTATAATTGCTACATATCTCTGTGTCAGACAGAACTTAAATCCGATTTAATGTTTATCGGATGCTTGTATCATAAACTGTGTCTGGTTTTAGCATTACATTATTTAACTGTTAATTTTGGCATTGGACAAAAATATAAACAAACAGTTGCATGAGAATTCTGACTCACGTTCCAAGAAAGAGGTGTTGCCATTTAAGTCTACATTGCATAGGTTTTGTATAAATACAATGCAAACGGCATTAAAATTTGTGGCGTTCCAATTACATAGGTACTTTCTTTTATAGAATAAATAACAGACGAACGAGCGTTCCACATGATGGTAAGTGGTAACCGCCGCCCATGGACACCTGAAACATCAGGACACGGGTGCGCGCCGACCTTGCAAAATCCTGTTCACAGCTCTCTTGAAGAGCTCCATATGGTACCGTAACGGAGAAAACTCAGCTGGCAGGTCGTTCCACAACTTTCTGGTTGTGTGTCTGTTTGTAAACATGTCATGCGTTCTTTTATGTTTTATAATCCGAAATCAAGAAATTCGACAAAGTACTGAAGTCACCTGCAGCTCACAGAATTAGCAAGACGGACAGACTATATCTGCCGTAAGATATGCAACGGACGGAGTAGAGACCACGTACCACAATGGCCAATCTCGGGAGAGGCACATATCCAGAAATGAGGAGAAATAAACTGATGATATGACACATACTTGAAGTAGCTACTCCATTGTAAACGTAACAAGAATTTAGTTTTTATAATATGTTAGTTGTGAAACGAGAAGGATTGAGGATTTTGGTTGACAGATGCAACCTACACAAAATAAGTAAATATAGGTAAGTGATAGGACCAGAAATATTAATGAATAGGCACGTAATATTTTATAAATGCCTTAATAATAACACTAACTGCAGTTAAGACGTCAATAAAAATTACCTTACATTTAATTTTATGGTATGTTTAAATTTAATTTTTGAAAAGTGAAGTAGGCGGACGAACAAGCCGTCCAGCGGGTGTATACGGGTGTCCAGCGCCGACGATCCTGAAAAATCCTATTTACAGCTTTAAATTAAATTAATTAGTTAATTAATTTGAAATTAAATAAATAGGTATTAGGCGGCACTGACGGCGGAGTCGGCGGGCCGTGAAATTTAGAGTTTACCGTCTTTAGAAAATCAAGTCTTTGAAAATGAAAGCTTTAGACATTTTCAAGATCTGGTTATGGTTGGTTACCTACATTTCTTGAAGTAATATTATACTTCCGAAACTACTATAACTATACCAGTGGCGTAGCTAGGTAACCAAGGGCCCTGGGGCAAATTAAAAAATGGGGCCCCACTGCTATGTAAACTGATTAGGTTTTATCAAATAAAAATATGAAATATACATATAAATACTTTAAAAATGCTAAGCTACTTAAGCTATTTTTTGTGCACTGCAGGGCAGGTAATAAAAATATTAAACAGTAACAACATAAATTACAATTAATACTTGGTGTAGGTTTGGCTAATAAAACGAAATAGAGAAGATTCAAGGGTTTATTATATAAAGGTCGGGCCTACCAACTGACTAAATAACAATTATAAATATTTACAATTTTTTCCTAGCTTTAGTTTTCGCAAAAGTATCAATGACTTCGTTTAAATCCAGGCTTGATGCGGTTTTGTTTTCAATTGCTATTAGCGATAAATGTCGGAGACGAGTTTGGTCCATATTATTTCTTAAATAATTTTTTATTATTTTTAATTTGCTAAATGACCTTTCAGCTGCTGCAGAAGTGACAGGAATTGTAAAGAATAATAACATTGCTGTAAATACTTCCGTTAGGTCGCATTCTAGCACTCCATATTTGCTCATTATTTCCTTACATAATTGGTGAACAGTCCATGCTTGAGTTAGTTGAGGTAAAACTAGGTGGTAAATATTAATAAATTGAAGTGAAAAACTAGGGCCTATTATATCTGAATATTTTCTTTGGAATTCGTCACACTTTTGTAATAAAGTTGCTTCATCAACATGTAATAAAAATGTTGGTGTTAGAAAATCGAATATATGACAGACTGCACTCATACCAATAAAATGTGTATCTAATTGAGATATTACTGTGTCTAGTACATTATTGAAAATCTCAATTTTAAATATTTTTTCTCGGTTTGGAAATCGGTGATCAGCAGCTAATTCATCAAAATGTTTTTTAACTTTTCTTTGCCTTTTTTCTTGAAAATGGGTATCAATACCATATTTTCTTGCAGTTTCACTGGCTTTGCACTTGAATAATTCGAAATCATTTCTATAAATTTGCAACTTTGCTTTGGTCTCTGCTAAAACTTTACTCGCCTCGCCCAAATTGATGTCGCATTTTTGTAAAGTTTGGATGCATAATTGATGTCGTTCAATACACTGTGCATGAATTCGCAAAGCAACACGAACTCGAAATTTAGCATTTTTGTTTTAATACTCTCTGCTTCACTACGCTCATCTTTATTAGGACTCTTTAGAACTATTTCTGATAATGCTTTGATAATATCAAAATAACGAAGTTTTATTGCAGATATCGTATTGACCCTACTGGACCATCTAGTCGGATTTAGTTTTTTTAGAGTGGTGTCCGATTCGCCAGTGAATTTTGACAGTAGATCCCAACGTTTGATGCTGTTTCGAACTAGATGCTGTAGATCCCAACGTTGCGAAAAAAATCTATATTTCCACACAACTGCTAACGGCATCATTTATCACCAAATTTAAATTATGAGTGGCACAATGTACGTACTCTGCGTTAGGCTGGATATCCTTAATATGTTTTTGTACACCATTATACACACCACTCATCACACTGGCTCCATCATAGCCTTGCCCCACACATTTTTTTAAATCAATATTTTTGTCGATAAATAATGTTGTCACTTGGTTGACTAAATCTACTGCGCCATGTTTGATGGCTGCATAAAAGCCTAGAAACACTTCTTTTACTTCTATATCAATTGGCTGTCCATTTTCCGATCTGGTTATTACTACATACCTCACAACAATGCTTAGCTGATCTACCTTCGATATGTCCTGTGTCGTATCCATTATGATGGCAAAAAACGGTGACGCTCTAATTTGTTCTAGTAGATGGGTTTCGAGTTTGGTCCCCAAGCTCTCAATCATTTCATTTTGAATTGTTGCACTCAGATATCTTGTAGATCCTAAAAACATAAAAAAACAATTTCAAAAGAGTCCTGATATTAAACAGTTAATAATTATAAACAAAATAAAACGATAAAAAAACTTAGAAATAATTATTATTACCTTTGGGCATATCCAAAACTTGCCGCAAAATGTGATCATATCGGGCGACAAGCTCTACAAAGGACAGAAAATTTCCGTGGTATCCTTCCTGACTTAAGTCTTCTTGATGTCCTCTCAAAGCCAAAGAACTCTTTGCTAGGGTAAGTATGATATCGAATAACCTTTGAAGAACCATTTTCCAAAATGATGCTTCTTTGCGAATTTCATTTTCAAGTTCCTTGTCGATAGTATTAGTATCGTTTTTTTTCCAAAATTCATACACAGCACATGCTTCCGAATGGCCACTCGAACAACTGTGTTGTTTAATTCTTTCTGATAAATGCTTCCAATCTCAAATTCCCGTACACCAAACATTATTCCTTTGTGAAGCAAATAACCAGCAGGGTTGACAATAGGCAGCGTCTAGTATTTTGGAATAACACAACCAAAAACGATTAACTGGCCCATATTTAGAACACGAAACGTAGTACGATTTTGAAAAACACCTATTGTTCTGGTTGATGTCTGTTGGAAAAGGTCCTGAAGGCTGTAAAGGCCCCATATCAAGAATTTGACGTTTTTCGTTATCACTTAATATGTTGTTCGTGAAGTTTCCCAAGTCATAAGAAGATTTGTCGTACACATTTTCGAAAAATGTAGAGGTCTGTGGTTCCTCCAAACCCTCCGCTCTTATGTGTGTCATGCAAACATCATCCACGTTCACATGATCGGCGGCGGAGGTATCTCCAACTGCAATAATTGTCGAATCTTCTTCAGTAGGCTTCTCAACCAACACTGCAGTTACCACATTATTTGAGTCACTATCAATAGAAATATTTTGGCCAGATGTACTTGCAGAAGGCTGACTAAAAAACTTGTCAATTTTGGGCAATATTTGTTTACTATCTTCTATTTCTTGGCGTTGTTTGCGTTTAAATGCACCACTGGGTTTCTTCTTTTTATCCATAATTTTAGTTTTCTAATTTATTTAAACAATACAATATTAGATTGTGCTCGAGTAGGTAGGTACTCACTGTTCACTGACGACGTTAAAAGTAAAATAAAAGGAAAGAGAAACACAATGATACGCTACAAGAGTCGTTGGGGAATCCCCGGAAAAAAATTATCACCGTTAGTGTTACCACATTTAACGGTGGAGACCATGAACGATCTCCTGCCCGCGGACCTGAATTAATGTACCTACTGCAGGTGACTTGCAGCTGTAGCCGAAATCTATAGATTTGACACGATTTATTGACTTAACGGACATCAATATGAGTGGTAAAATCAAATAAAATTGAACCACTATATTGACCAGTACAAAAAAGTTTATTGACATTAGCTTACTTACTCCTGATACAGCATTAATTTTTTAACCGTTCTCGAAAAAAAAATCTTAACTCGAATTCACAATAAAACGCACATCGATGAATAATAAAACGCACATATCACTATCCGTCAAATTGACAACACTGACAACCTACAGAAATAATTTAGGGGAATTCCCTAGGCATAACTTTTGAATTTCTCTCAACTGAGTTGTCATGATTAAAGTGGGGTTGCAACGTGTCATATTTATTTTGAAAATGGGAGAAATTTCCAAAAGTTCAGTTCGATCGAGATTTCTGGTAAGGATTCGAGGGCCCCCTGAGCTTGAGGGCCCCGGGGCACTGCATCTGCCCCGATACACATCTGATGTCAAATGATAACAAACGACAGTTCTTAATTATGAATTGTAGAGATTGTAGAGAGAAGAAATGTATTTAAAGAAGTATTGTTGAATAATACACATATAATAAATATCTCGTATTCTCAAAAATATTTCAATTACGTAGACGGCACACGCCAACACATTTTCTACGCAATCACTGATTACAGAAAATATTTTTATCGTAATAAACAAAGACTATCTGAACGGTTGCATGCAGTAGTGGACTATGAAAATTTTCATATTATTTACATAAACAAGGACATAAAAGCATAAATAAATAATATAGTTAAAAGCATGTTAAAGCGTATATAAATAAATATAATCAATAATATAATATAATAGTTTATAAATATAATCATTTTCTATTTGTACTCGTATATACTTATTACTTACCCACCTGTTCAACATAGATCTTTGTAAGTACCTATTTCATTTACAGATACCTATGCCAACATTCTAAAAACATTATCATAATGTGTTGTAATAGAAAAGTCAATGTTAACAAGTTCAAACCGACACGATAGGCACAGCTTTAGGTAAGCTGTGCCGACACGACAATAAGGGCCCTTTGCTCAGATAAAATCAAATATTTATTGTCAGTTGATCACCAATTAAATATTTTCTGGATAAAATAATAGATTCTTACTAAATACTTATTCAATACAAAAGCCTCTTATTGCCACTAATTATTTCATGAATTGGCAAGTATACTGTTAAAGGGTTACTTAAAGTTAAAGGATATCGTTATAAATATTGGTTTAATATCTCTGATTGAAATGAGTTGCGAAATGTTGCAAATTTTTCTAAACTCCGTGCGCGTATTAATTGCGAGAATCGTCGTTTCGTATTGGTTTATATTTGGATTTTTAGCAAATTTTCTATTAAAATATATTCCTTGAACTAGGGAGGCTTCATGCACGAACTTTGTTTGCATTAATTATTTTATACTAACTCGAACAAATAAAATTTTCATTAAACGCTATTTATTTATATTAACATAAAAAGTTTTTTAAATAAGTTTTTATTATTTATTCTGAAAGACATTATTTATTAACCGGGAATAAAGAATAAATACTTAAGAATAAAAACTAATTAAAACTTAAAAACAAAAACTAAATTTGGTCCCTGTGGCATGCTGCATGCAACCCAGCATGCTGCCGGCATAACCTCGCTGGATTGCTGGACTAATGCGTTGTGCGAGGTAATGGCCAGCCCTAGGATCGCCGATGCTGTCGATCAGGCGCTCTGAGAAGTTCTTAAAAAATAAGTACGCAATAGGACTCCAGGAGCCGAGGGTCTCGACACCGAATGCAATAAAAATACCTATATATTCGGGGCCGATGCCGATATCCCTGTATTTAATAGTCTATTACGCCTCTCTGTCGCTTCTTCCGCTGCACCAGCCTTCTCGCTGGTTCCGTGGAGGTGGGATGGAGCTAGTGTATCAACGCAAGTCGCATCCCACACTACGGGTCAGTCGGTCAGCCGTCAGCTCTCTTGTCATCGTCCCGTACGATTCCGATAGCAAGTTAGTTAGCAAGTCCGGTAGTTGACGGTAGCAAGAGAACGACGTAAAATGTCATCAATTCCCATTTATCCCATTATTTCCCACTATCCTATTTTCGCAATGTACTACGTGTTTTAGTAATGAGTGAAATATGCCAAATCCCGTTCCCCTACTATCCTTCCCCATTTTTCCAATCCATTCTCCAAATCCATTCCTATAAACCTATAATCTATATATCCAAAGGAGGCAGCGCATCCGAGGACATGCCGACATTTGCCATTCTGGACTGATGTTGGCATGTATTGCGGGTGTCCATGGACGATAGTATCCGCTTACCATCAGGTAAGTACCATCGGGTTGGACTGTATGCACGTCTGTCACCTTTCATACATAAAGAAAAAAAAAGTGTGGTTTGGGTTGGAAGCGGCTCGCGATAGAGAGGCAAGACAGGCCATGGTGTCCTAGTTGGTCTACATCCTTACTACAGGAACATCTGTGTTAGACACATACCCCTATACCCAGAGTATTAAAAAGTATTGGCCAGGCGAAGAGCAGCCAATACCCTGACTCCTTTTGCGAAACTGCTCTTAGTCTAGCAAGCGCTATTTTTAGGATTATCGAAAATTTGTTTGCATATCATGTCGTCCCCGCTCCTTTGAAGTTCGGAGTGAGTTGGTTCGCTCAGAAAAGCTTCAACCAGGCACGCAACCTCGCAGTTTGCGGAAGAATATTTCAGAATCAGGAATGCCGGTAGTTCAACATTAGAAATTTTGCGTATGCCTAATCCACCGCAGCGTATGAGAAGGGATGCTAGTGCTCTAGACTGTTTGACCATTCTTATATATACCTATATAATTTATTTTGAAAGTAGTTTAGTCAAGATTAAAAGGTACCTATATAATAAATGGTGAATGAAACATATTGTAGGCTATATTTTTACAGCTGTTTAAAAATACGCACACTTAATAATATCGGCGTGGGCGAGAAGAAAGTGAAAGCAGCAATAATATTAAAGTACCGAACGAAAATATTCAAGGCAAAAATTATCTTTTTATAAAATTCAAGGCGTTTTTCTTTGCAGTGGTATGACATCGTCCCTTGCGCCGCAAAGTACAGTTTTTTACAGGCGGCTTGCTCTGCGCGTGGGCACTGGTGACAATGATAAATCAGCGGGTAGTCAGGCGCGTGCGGTGGGCGGCGTACTCGTGGCGTCCGCCGTCTGCCCTGGCATGCGCTAAACCCTATATGGACTGCGATCACATGGTTATTTATATTTTTAGATTCACTACAATTTTAATAAATCCCAAATATCTTTATTTCCCTGCTGTTCTGCCAAACGTTACAAATATTCTCTTTGTTATCTAGTACCTCTTTGCAAATCTATATCCAATACAAAAACTACCTAAATTATATGACAGTGTAGTTATATTATTTTATAACTAGGCACATGTTTTTACACACCTAAATAAAGCAGTAGGCACGAAACTTTACAATGTATGACTTATTAGGGTATAATTATTTTTACATGTTCATATAGGCAATAAATAATATCATTTGTGTGAAACGACATAAATATTTTCTATTTGATTATACTTCAAAATGTGGTTAAGTTCAGTTTAATAATGATATTATTTTATTTACACGTGACTCCGGTCGGGTCATTGACTTACGATTTGATTGTCTTTTATGTTTCTATTTGTCTTATTATAAGGTTATTTGAGACATCAAAGAATCCGTGTTTTCTTTACATAATACATCATTTTACAATATATATACTCTGTCCTAAAATAAAAACCCTTACTATGTATTCTCATTAAATAAATAATATTTTATTAGAGCTGTATATCGCGTAGTGTAACAATCAGTAGTGTAACAATAAATCTCGTGAATGTAGTAATTTTTAGATCTACTAAGAAAGCAAATATTGTCCCACACTATGTTACGTCAACTATTGTAAAAATACACGATAAAAATTGTTTAAAAACATTAATTTCGAATGATTTTTCGTGTGTAAAACTTTGAATAAAGGCTTGTTGAGTCAGAAGTTTATTTTGTAGCGTTCCAATCATCGCGTGGTGCGTTCGTTGTGACGAGTTTTCCAGAAGGAGCAGCCTGTACACGTTCTCTATAAATACGGGGACTCGGTTTTCAGGAGTTCAGTTTAGCGGTGCTTGTGAGTGGCGCAATACCTCATAGAACAGACAGACAAACACACATCAACACAACATGTCTCTGGAACGTCAAATTCGCGCTAAGGTCAGATTTATTTCCAAACTAATTTACTTAGATTAACCTCAAATAAAATTTATTGAAGTTATTTAACAAATTTATCACTGTAAATATTGTGTTCACATTCAATTGTGCACATATAAGAGTATACCATTGTTTTCACTTCTAATTTTGTAACTGATATATTTGTGTAACACTGCATATATTGGTGTAGGTGTAGGTAACTAATTTTACGTTACATAAGTTAAATATAGCACCCATTTCCCATTTACTATGTTTATAAAACAGACCGCATTTTATGTATTATAAAATATAGATAAATCTAAATTTGTATTCTATACATGAATACAGATCGCGTCCAAGCGCAACCCTGAGCAGGAGAATGAGGCCCGGGAATGGATTGAAACCGTCCTCGGCGCTAAATTCCCCGCTGGTGAACAATTTGAGGATGTGGTCAGGGATGGCACTGTTTTCTGCCAGCTCATCAACAAGCTGAAGCCTGGTTCAATCCCCAAGATCAACACCTCTGGTGGACAGTTCAAGATGATGGAGAACATCACCAAGTAAGAACTCTTTTCGACACCCTATAGTAATTAATAGTTTCAGTTCCTAGTTGGCCTGAAAAAACAATTTTAAATAAAACATATAAAAAGATACACCACACCCATCTAATTAATTTAATTTAATTTTGTTACACCATTTTGCTGTTTTTGGTTGTTTCCTCGTAAAAATGACTTGTTTAGTTTACAATTTCATGTTAACAAAATATAACAAACACTAGTAATGATACTAGTAATTTCAAAAGTTAACAAAACAAATTTCTCGGGAGAACTATAAAACATGTTTGACAATATTCATTTTCGATTGCAGCTTCCAGGCTGCTATCAAAGATTACGGAGTCCCTGATATCGACGTGTTCCAGACTGTAGACCTCTGGGAGAAGAAAGACATTGCCCAGGTCGTCAGCACGCTCTTCGCTATCGGCCGTGAGGTGAGCATTTCAAGCTTCATAAAAAATACAATGCCAGTTAAAAAAAAATAGCCGCATCGGTCAAAATTAACTCTTCAGTCAAGAGCTTTTGTTGTTATTATTACTATATAGGTTAGATATAGGTAGTTAATTATGTAGATCATTTCGAAGAAAAAACGGTTAATACAAGGCCACTATTAGTTATTCTGTGGTACAGCGAACAGAACCAACATAAACACCACATATCGAATAAAGTTTATCGCACTCATTTCCAAACTTTATAAACATGTACAGGAATAGAAAATCGTATCGTTTTAAATGACGCGTTAACAGACTGTTTGCCTTAAGATACGATTTCGTATCCGAAGAGTTGAAACTTTGCCAAGTCCAAGATTTACGACCTTCGTGTAACATTACCTCAGTTTTCATAAATATCCAAGGCCACGTGTTCGTGTAGTGGCCGCGTGGACATTATTTAAGTCTTGCGCAATGTATTTACACATTCTTGACCAGGTTTCCAATATCCGTTTCGCATGTATACAAGTACATATGCAACATACTTTGTCGACAGACTTACAGGCACCCCGAGTTTAAGGGCCCCTACCTCGGCCCCAAGCCATCCGACGAGTGCAAGCGTGACTTCTCTGACGAGGTGATGAAGGCCGGCCAGACCATGATCGGCCTGCAGGCTGGTTCCAACAAGGGCGCCACACAGTCCGGTCAGAACATGGGTGCCGGCCGCAAAATCCTGCTCGGCAAGTGAGCTGATCGCCCTCACACTCCACCAAGTGATATTACTTATAAGTTCTATTTGTACAAAACTGAGTGCACAAGGACGCTATTATGAGACTGTAAAGCTTATATTGTAATATCTAGTCAAGGTTGGTGTATATGATTTAAATGTCTTGTATCATTGTACCTACCTATGTATTCCTTCCATGTAGCGCCGAGGTGGTTTTTGTACATAAGTATTTAGGATAAGTTATTATATTTATTTACTTCCATTTTATTATTTTCTTTTATAATAAAAAGAATAATAATATCTTTATAACATTTCGTTATAATTGAGAGAGAAGCAAGCCGCCATCAATGCCTAAACACTTTAGACACACATAATATATAAGATTATAATATTTATTGCACATTACAATACTTATTTATTTCTTTATCTTAATTCAATTTCATAGGCCTGCACTTAGAACTGAGTACGGTTTACTTGTAAAATAATAAAAAACCTTTTTCAATCGTATTATCAAATGATAAGTAAAAAAAACACAATAAATTGAATTCTATTCCAGAACTAATTTAAAAATTAGCAAATAAAATACGTAGATCTTTGGAGTTTCAATCAACTATTAAAACAGTTCACAGCTGCAAAATGTTCTAAAGTTTACATCGTTTTTAATGTCGGCGATTGTTGGCGTTTATCTATAATAAAGAGGTAAAATTGTGTGTTTGTTTGTGGGTATGTTTGGGGTAATCTCCGGAACTACAGAATCGATTTCAAACATTCTTTCACAGATAAGAAGCTACATTATCCGTGTGTAATATAGGCTATCTATATTTTATTTAGAAATTTTGGAAAGGAGTAGGAGCCAATCTCACTCTAGAAATTCTTATCTTCGAATGTACATCGGTTTCTCACCAAGCCCCTTTAACAAGGCAATATAGCAAATTAGTCATCTATGCTTCGGAAGAATATACGAGTGCAAGAGTCGCTAATAGTCGTTAAGCTAGAAGGACGTGCCACCACTGTTAATGAACATAGAAATAAGGCTCTTTTGAAACAACGTTCGGTTATTATTCTTCAGAGTAATTAATATTTTTGCCTTACTTTATATCGAATGTCAGAAACAATGATAAAAATTCACAAAAAATATATTTTCTGTTAGGTATATGTATTAGAATCAGTTTATTTTTTACTGGAGACATTAAAGATGTGTATCAATAATAATGAGTGTTAGAAATGTAACCAAAAATTAACTGTAAACTACAACATTCACCGGTGTCGCTTCACAGTCATGGCGAATTTTATATTCACAGTTATACTCGTACATTATGCTATTTTTTCACAAATCAGG
Source organism: Sesia bembeciformis (assembly GCA_943735995.1). Lineage (NCBI taxonomy): Eukaryota > Metazoa > Arthropoda > Insecta > Lepidoptera > Sesiidae > Sesia > Sesia bembeciformis. The sequence continues at coordinate 9,718,189 of OX031029.1, read as the reverse complement.
AATATCTGTAAATTTGCAGTTTTAGGTGCAACGAAAGATTTGTTTGAAATTATATAGAGGTAGTAAAGTAGTCTGAGTATTGACCCATAACTATCGACGCACTTTTGCCATTTAACAGCAGCTTTTTATGGTGGAGGAGGCAGACGGGCATGTGGTCCACCTGATGATAAGTTGATAGCGCACATGGACACCTACAATACCAGGGGATATGCGGGTACGCTGCTGTCCTTACAAAAGCTTCTTGATGAACCACATGTCGTAGCATAGCGGGAAAACCATAACTGGCAACTCATTCCACAACTTTTAGGTTCGCGGTATATAATGTCTTGATGACCGTATTGTGCGCAGCGACTCAATGCCATGGAAGTGTGGAAAAACTATACAACGATGACTAGGAGGTGTAATGGTAAAAGTGTGGTAATTGAAGTGTAATGGTAATTTGAACAGTTCTTCAGAACATTCTCCATTATATAGGCTATAGAACACACAGAGAGACGGAACGTCCTCCGGACGCTGAGGATTTCTAGACCGCCTGTGAAAGTAGGATCGTTGGTACTTTTTTATATATTTATATAGATAAAGACAGCAGACGAGCATACAGTCCACCTGGTGGTAAGTGGATACTGTCGTCCATAGACATCCGCAATACATGCCAACATCAGTCCAGAATGACAAACGTTGGCACGCCCCCGGATGCGCTGCCTACCTTTGCAGGTTAAGGAATAGATTGGGAAAATTGGGAGGGATAGGATTGGATGGGAGTGTGCTCTTGTATATCTCACTCACTACCGAAACACGTACGCACACTGGGAAAATTCGATAAAGTAGGAATGCAGTACTTCGAAGAGCGTGTCGTTGAATTTAGTAAAATGGGTCCAATTGATATTTCGGTGTTCTCCAGAGATGTAATCCGTATGGGCCCTAACTTGAGCTTTGTAATGCATTAAATTTTGTCCCGGGGTGAAGTACCGCTGTGCTCTGTTCAGCACATTGAGCTTTTGGAGGCTTGTATCGCCTTGTTTTCCAGATAGCTCCAACATTTGCACTTTGCTGGAAATGTCGACATCAAGTTAATCTCTCCGAAATCTTGAGGGTTATGCTCTGAAAGAGAAGTGCTACGAGAAAAGGGGGGGGGGGGCAAGTTTATTAGTGCCCACGACTATAGAAATTTCTCGGCCGAGATCACAAATCAGTGCAACTTAAGAATTGATTTTTTTTTGTCTAAAATATCATCTGAATTCTGACAACAATTGACGTAGGTTGGTGCAGTATGATGGGTGACGAAAAGTCCCCAGCAGCAGCTATGCAGGTCAGGTTTAAGGCAATTTATTGTGCACGTGTCGTCGTGCATTGTCGTGTACAAGCAGCAACCAAAATCGGTTTCTTAATAGCAAGTAAGTATGCACACTTTATTGCACACCAAAGAATGCAGTAAAACTGATACGAGAGTTTAAATAAATGGGTATACAAAAGGTAGGCCTTATCACTAAAGTGATCACTTACAGGCAAACTTTGAGTGGGCGGGGGGAGATGTATACGAACACAAGAATAATAGGTAGATAGTGCAGATATAAAAAATATATATATAACTATCAGAAACAAATGTATAATAAATATAAACCAAGAAATAAATTAAAAATAATAATAATGCATATTAAAATACCATACATAATAATTCTGTTACACTAAGTACCTAAACCATAATGTGATCACTATTATATCATAATCATCATATTATAATATAGGTACGTGTAGGTATATATTAAGAATTAAGTATTATAGAAGATATTAAGAATCGGTGAACTGCAAACAAAAGAAGTTGGAGTGGTAAAGGAAAGATGAAGAGCGTAAACGTAAACAGCAGTAAGCTTATCCACCATTATGGAGCAATGGTGGATAATCTGGATAAACAGTAATACAGTTGTGGAACGAACTGCCTACTAAGGTTTTACCGACGGTTAGTTACGACATGGAGCTCTTCAGAAGGGCTGTGAATAGTGGCGGTGGGCTGTGATTCTGCAAGGTCGGCAGCACATCCGCATCGCCTATAGTGTTGCAGGTGTTCATGGGCGGCGGTAACCATCTACCATCTCATGGGCCGCTCGCCCATCTGCCACTATAAAAAATAAGTTTTTGACAAAGCACATCACCAATAATTATTATGTCCGATTACTAAATTACGCTTGGATCTAAACAATGTGATGAACGTTCACGATTTAAGACAATATTCATTTTTATATTACACAAAAAGATTTTTTTCCTCACGGTAATCCGATTCAGAATTTTTTCACTTTTCTATCGGTTTGACGGGGCAATACACGTTTCTTAACGTGATCCACGCTAGCATTCCTTCAGTTCGTATGATGGTACCAATTTCATAAGTTTCTTTATGATGATTAGATGAGTCAACATATTGATAATAGACAGACAGACAAATGCTACCTACCTACCAAATATTGCAAAAGAGCTCTTTCAATTACTTTATTAACAGCTAACTCTCTCTGCCACCATCTTCATGATACTGTTGTTGTTGTTCCTCTGTATAACAGCGAAATACGTAATGGTGAGAAAGTCCAGACGACTTCGGCGAACATCCCCGAAGCACTTCAGTAGGCGGTAGTACTAACAGCATCCTGAAGGCATTATTATATTGAACTCTTTAGGCATTGTAGGCCTTTTAGCATGTACCTAGTTCATTTACAGTGAACCCGTGTATAATATCTGTACAGCAAACCATCAGCCTGCAGATCAGTTGACCAATCTGCGGCAAGAGAACAAATAAAACATAGGACAATGTCCGATGTTCTCTGCTCTCTGTGTCCGACATGGACACTTTTAGAAAGACATTACAATGTACCAGATATTTAAATTACATCACTCTGTTTAGGACGCTGCTATTGAGTACTATTGGAGATATGCAACTGGGGCTGTTGCCACACTACCTGATGTACATGACCTCGCTGTTTTTAGGATCATACTTCAGGCCAGGTCTTTCTGTTGCTACTGACATACCCCGAGTAACCTCCGAAGACTACTAATCCAGGGGCACAGCAGTATCATGTAGCTTATGTTATTTTCATTTTATCTTGTTTAAGTATATCGGTATTTAAAACTAATAAAAATATAAAATGTCTAATTTGAATAATATTAACAGATATAATAAATCATATGTATGGTACAAAATGACCTAGGTATAAATTGAGCATGTTGTATAAAATTTATCTCTGTAGCATGGTATCCAAAATGCTGGAGGCATGACCTCGCTGGATCGCAAGGCTGGCGTTGTGGTTGGCGCAAGGTTGCCAGGCCAGCCCTGGCTGCTGCATGAGCGCTGCGTACCAGGATGTAGTGCTAGCTTTTGGAAGCTTTAGCAATAATCTAATTAACACCAAAGCCTTTGTGTAACTGTGTTAGTTGGGAAGAAATCCAGCAGAGTCACGCTGTCCCATGACTCAAAAGTAGCAAATAAACTGTTTTAAAAACAAAAACCGACTTCCTAAATGCTCCAAATTTTAGCGGTAAAGTCTACGATAGATTTTTCAAAGGGCCGAAAGCTATCAATACTCGGATCCAAGATGTTAAGCATACTTTAGTGAGAGCTTTTAGACATTTGACGGAATTGTATTGTTTAGGACAGCCTCCACGTAACCATGACTGATGCATGACCATGACTGATCATCCGCATGATGCCCACATTGTATTTGTTAACTATTTTGGAAGCTAATTTAGAGCTATGAACGTATTGACACTCATTTCGTTAATAAGAGCGCTCTTTTATTGTGAAAATAGCATATTTCCAAGTTTCTTACAAGTGCATCGTAAAAGCAGGTACTTTGATCGACTCGTTCTCTTCAATTTTAGAGATTCAGTAATCCTCATTTATTTAAAGCCTTAATTGGGCTAAAATAAATTCGTAAACTAGTGTTGTAGACAATCTGCAGTAGTCGAACGCGTCGACGTGCGCAATGAATGATTGAATATACTCATAAATGAATGAACATCCATTACGTAAAGTTAGAAGTTAAAAATTAGCCTTATTTTCGAATACGAGTTTCGTTGCGGCAGGAACGCAGCACAGACGACATGCAATATCAACGATGTGTAATACCAACGCAATACTAACCATCGCAAACGAAAGCACGGTGCTTTTTTGACTCGATGGTTTAGTTTTGGAAATTTCGACCTCAAGAACAAGCCCTATGGACGACCGGCGACTAAAGTCGATAATAAAGAATGGAAAGCAATAGTAGAAGCGGATTGATCTTAAACCATGTCTGAGTTAGCAACAGCCTTCGGCGTAAGGGATAAATCGATTTGTGTCAAATCGGGAAAGTCAAGAAGTTCGGAATGTGAGTACCGAGCTTAATGAAAGTCAACTGTAACGGTTGCTGAACCGGCACAAAATGAAGGGATTCTGAATCATATTGTCACTTATGACGAGAAGTGAATCCTGTATGATAATTGTAAACGATCGTCTCAATGGTTGAACTCGGGAGAGCCAAACAATGTTCCAAACGTCTCCATGATGACGCTCTCCCACACACTGTACGACTCTTTGTCACTGGAAACTCTTTGTCATCCACTGTACTCGTTAGAACTTGACCCCATTGATTTCCATTATATTCCGAATCTAGATAACTTTTTACGGGGGAAAATATTCAACGCCGATGAGACAGTGAAAAACGCCTTCAGAGAATTCATCAATTCCCGTCCTCAGTTCTATATCAGAGGCATCAATCAAGTTCCAATAAAATGGCAGAAGTGCATTGATAATAATGGTCAATAAATATAATTTATAATTTATCAATAAATAAGTTGATCACTTAAATATATAATTTTCATATAAAAAAAATTATTTTTTCATATAAAACGGCAATTTTGGTGAGGACCGTATAGTAGCTCTATTGGTGCCCCACTCCCATCTTGAATTATAATAAATATTACATAAAAATATGTCAATTGCCAGCTAGACTATCAAATTTTTTTAATAAAATGATGCCTTTCAAATTTAAATTCAGAAAAAGATATTATTAAATTATTCTTAATGTGTAATAGAATATATGGCCAGAATAGTTATAATTTGTATTATAAATTTAATTAGTGGTTCAATTCGTTAATTATTTTTGGCACATATCGTTGTAACGACTTCTCTACTAACCTTCCTATTCGCCGAACGGCGCGCCGTTAGAACGAAAAATAACATAAATAATCCGCCATCTGTCGAGACTCGTGAGTAACGGCCAACGACAGCCGGGGCCATAAAAGCTAAGAATAACGATTTCAAGAATAACGGCGGCTGTTGTAACGAATATCAAGCAACCTCGAATCTGTAAATAGCCTCCGTTGCGCAAAACCTAGAAATATTTTTAACCTCTGCTACGATTACATTATAAGCTTAAAAATTTGTGAAGTAGAAGCCTGCGTTCAGTCAAATCGCAATAGCGGCTCATAACGGAGCTTTCCTCTCTATGCTGCCGCTCCAACGAAATGGCGCGCGTGTTCTTTCTACTGTACGAATATTGTAGTTCGGTTGTATACCGTGAGATGGAGGTGTAATAGCCCTTCATATCTTTTACGACCCCACATATAGATGGAACTACCTGTAGCAAAAAGGCTGACTAGGGTATGTTAATAATTGCTTTATTTTTAGATATATAATATTTTATAACTTTGGGAGGATTTAGACTCAATTCATATCCATAAGGTTGTAAGTTGGCATTCCGACCAGTACCATTGAATTGATGCTTAAATAGGATATTTTCAGTTATCACTAGCTCGGCGGTGGATGAAAACATCGTGAGGAAATCAGGAAAAAAAATCTGGGGCATGTGTAAATATACACCAATCCGCACTGGGTCTGCGACCTGCGTAGTGTATCGGTGTGTCCTGCAGCGAGACTTTCTAGGTTATTGTATTATTTTGTAATGGAAAATTTTAATCTTTTTATAAAATTAGTTCTCTTTTAACATTAGGTATATTCTATCTCTATTAATTAAACATATTTTCAGTTAAATTGATCTACAAAGCGATAGACGATGACGTTGAAAATGTCAGTCCATGTTATTTAAATATGAATGTGGTCATGTAGGTGTGATGGAAGACAATAGTACCCAATGAAGCAACACAAACACAAAGAGATTTTATTCTGCATAGTCTATTCCAGTGTTTTGAATAGTTTTTTTTAAAGAAGGTGGCCATGGAGCGGGCAGTCCACCTGATGGTAAATGGATACTGTCGTCCATGGACATCCACGATACATGCCAACAACACTCCAGAATTACAAGTTTGTTTTAAATTGACAGAATATAGATAAAATACATGGAATACTTTTTTAATAAAAAAACGTGTTAGACTTTTAAGCAGTTATCTTCGCCGGTGTCTCATCAGAACAAACGATTTAAGTTGTTGTTACTTTTTTAATTTTCCATTATTAGATACTAGGCCAGGGAAATTAAATATTTCTGAGAAATGTGTTTTAGTAGGTAACTAATTGCTGTGTTAAATATAGCTATGGTTGCGGAACGATGAACATGGCGGTCTGCTACCGCGGCCAACTGCTTTCAACCTTAATTAATACTAAGTTCGTAATAAAAGGTATTTCTCGGTTGTCACTCACGTCTCGCACATAGATTTATGTACAATGCGCGAAATGCATTATTTATAGGCAATCATAGTGTCACAAAGTTGAGCATGTTTTGAAACTCATGGATGGGTAATGTTTGGGGAACGTTTCCGATTTGTTGCTGTTTATACTAAAAATGGAATTATAAGATTAAAAGTCAGTGGTATCCAAGAAACATCCATGAAAACGTACTCTGTACTGAAACTTGAACTGTAGGTACGTGTTAGTAGAATTGGCCGATAGATTACTCATTAATGAATAATTTACTTATTAGAGAATATAATAAAATATGAATAAATTTAGGTCCCTACTTATGAAGATCCTAATCATAACTATTATTAGGTAGGTATATATACGAAACTTGTTTCTTGCTTGTTTATTAACTTTCCAACGAATCGTTATAGTTCGTTATAGTTACGCTTAATGGGGTTGCGTTCGTACATGTACATTGTTTTAGTGTGCGTAAACTTGAGAACGCTCAGTCGGGATCCCGACGTCCGCGGCGCGGCGCACACTAAAACAATGTACCTACATCATACCTACAGTACGAGCACAACCACTACTAAGCGTATACCGCCGTCGTGGCATAGGTATGCGTAGTAGGTACCTACTCGGGAGCTATTAACAACGAGGAGCTATTATTTTTGTTCCAGTCAATCAAATAACTCTCTTGGGAAGAAACTCAATATAAGCATACGCAAATTCGACGCGGGCGATCCGCGGGTACCTACTAGTAAAAAATGAATTGCTGATATTTCCACTATACCAGATACGTATTTTAAAAGTTTAGTAGCATAGAGCGCAGGAACCCAGTGATGCACAACATCACTGGGTTTTAAATTCGTATATTCTAGCTTCTAATATAAATTAGGTACAAAATGGTCTGACCCCGAATCACCTATAACCTCCTATTTCAACTTCACCTAACTGGCTTCTATTGTGACAGTCACAATAATTCCGCCACAACCACGTGGTTACCTCCTATTTTATAGTCGTGTTTCCCACCATGCATCCCTGCTTTTATCTTGACAGCCAAAACATCGGAAACCCGCCTTTGTGTGTTGACACAACAAAAAATATATTCTAACAATTATTTTACACAGATATTATAATGTAACGTTTTAATGGAAACTTTTTAAAAATAAATATCTTACAGTAGTGAGAATGTAAAACTGTAACAAATTAATACGCACTATTATTTATTAAAACTATTATTCATTTATTGCACGGAAAAAATGTATAAAAGGCGGACTTAATGTCTAGTCAACAATTATAGCAATAAAATAAGTCTAAAATTATGGAAACAATTATAGCAATCTATAATTGTTTCCATAATTTTACACTTATTTTTAATTACGTACTTAATATCATACTTTTTGTTATCATATCTACTTGTATTATCATGTTTGAACACATTTTCATATATTTTTGATATTTATTATGTTTATTCGTTGCGTTTGTTTATTTTTGTATTTGGAGACTGCGGTGGTGGATGACCGTGTCGTTGTATTGATAGATCTAGATTAGAAACGGAGCGAAATATAGCGAATATATTATTATTCACGTGAGTTAATAAAGTTACTCAATTGGCATACTTCAAAACAAGTAATGAAATATTTCTTTGATAGTATAATAATGCTGATTACAGATTTTGAGTAAGTACCACAAAAGTGCTTTAAAATTTAGACTGCGGCTAAACGTACGCCGGATTAAATATATTAATTTTATTTGTGTACATTTCCGGTGAAAGTTGGATTTTGTATTCGCAAGTACTATAACAAAACATCTTTGACAGTGTAACAATGATCTTCTATACATATTATAAAACGTAACAAAGCCGTGTCTGTAAATTTTATAGTTTAAAAAATGAAACTAGCGTAAAATTTGCGTGATACTGAGCCAAAAACAACATTTTTTGGATTTTTTGTCTGTCTGTCTGCACGGATTTTAATTATAATGTTAGTTATAGCCTAGGTGCTGGGTTAAAATTTAAGCTACCCAGATCCATTATACGGGATCCCACGGGAAAAAGTTCACGCGAAAGAAGTCACTGGTACCGCTAGTATACAATACGGTTAATATTTCTAAATAAATATCAAAGTTAATAATAAATGAACATTCATAATTAGGTAACTAAATAACTGAATAACGCTATTCAAATGCACGTGGCCTAAAATAAATAACATTTTGATGACACGAGCGATAGATATATGACAGTCATGTTGCAAACAGCAGCTCAAAATAACTGACTGAAATAGGTACGGGTACTTATGTCTACAGGTTGCATCTGGTGGATGGGTGTCTGTCAACCAAAAAATACAAGTCAAAATATTCCGTGGTATAAATTTTCTTGTAGAAAAGTGCTAATAGCAATTACCAATAGCACACACACACACATAATACTAATATAATATTACAACTAATATTATATAATTCTACAACATAATACTGTTGACATATTTATTGAATACACTGTAGGCCCCGCCCCTTACACCCACATGGACATTTCAAGTAATAATCCACCACGCGCCCCGCGAAGCCAATATGAATGCGTATTTTAAGATGAAGCCGTAGTAGCCTTCATTATTGCAATCAGTATTATACGACTATTATTATACGAGCCAGTATCCCTCACAGGTGATAGTTATAATTAATGAAGCAAATATACCGTAACTTTTTAAAAGTTAGGAGTATAGTTGAAACTATTTTGGTTAAGACTTGTTTTTGGAAGAAGGCGGCAGACGGGAATACAGTCCACTTGTTGGTAAATGGATACTATCATCTATAGACATCCACGATACATGCTAACATCAGTCCAGAATGAGAAATGTTGGCACGCCTCCGGATGCGCAGCCTATCTTTGGACAAAACTCCCAACCAGTTTCTTATTTACTCTTTTTTCTTTTCTTTGTTTCTTTAAGTGTATCCATTAACATAAATAAAAAAACTGAACCAGTGCGGATTGGCTGATAATATACATGACCCAGTTTTTTTTTTAAATTCCCGAGTACGCGGAATTCTTTATGATGTTTTTCTTCACCACTGAGTGATGTGACCACTTCACCACTTAAAAAATCGGTGCATAAGTAGAAACTCGGTAGTACAGGCCGGGGCTCCTACTTACAACATCACTAATGTAAGTTCAATCTAGACGCCCCTGGGCGGTGAATACACCGCCCCATTATTTACATTTGTTTACATTGTTACGTTTACATTTACATTGTTTACAGTTACATTACAGACAAACATTTGTTTGTCTGTAATGTAACATTTGTTTGTCTGTAATGTAAAACTGTTTGATTGTGTTTCTGGACCCACAAGTTAGGGGACCTTAGTGTGAGTCGTAGGATTTGACATATTTTTTTTATTCATCTATATAAATAAATAAATAAAAATCAAATGCTGTTCGTTGGTAAGCGCATCACTTGAGAACGGCTGAACCGATTTGGCTATTTTTTATTTTAAAACTTTTCGTAATAGTCCGAATAAGGTTTTTAGGGAAAGAAAAATTGGAAATGTTGCCCGGAAAATTGGAAAATTCGGGAAAAACTGAAAGTGCTTTTTTATATGGGATTTTTTATGAACTTATTGAAATTATTGTATTATTGAAATTTGGACAGGACAATGTCTGTCGGGTCAGCTAGTAAGTATATTAATTCACGACGTCTGCGTACAAAATTAGAATCCATGCAGACAAATCTGATCTATCTTGTGGTAGAATTTCTTTGAGAATTCGTACAGTTCAGTTTAATTAATGTTATAGAGACATCCAAGTAGATGTTTAATTATTCTATATACCTATATAAGGAATTGTTGTATTTCATAAGGACTATGGTTATATAGCTATCTTTTGTAGATAGTCTCTTTTGATTTATTTCAATCACCACAGTGCACGCTCTGTAGACGCTTTAACTAAACGGAACATGTGGCAATATAGAGGAAAATACCCACTCTACTAGTAGATAGTACATACCTACTAATGTCATTAGAATGTTCACTCTGTCTACAGTATGATTCATACGGTGACTGTTGATGGCAAACAATGCTGTGACTTCATTCCATCTGGACATGTACCTATGTCTACGCCAGTAGATATGGATTTGTTTGGCACTGATTCCATAATGAACAATCTAGTAGTTGGTCTAATGGCCAAGTGTCGAATTTTACCGGAGTGCTGACGCACTAGGCGGGCATCCAGCTGCGTCATCACAGCCATCAGGTGCTGTCAACGAACTCGTCTGTAGAACAAACTTTCCATTGGATAGGACTCGACGGCACGGGATTCCTATCATATTAACGATTGAGTTATTTTACTAAATCATCAATCTGATAACATTAGTATTATGAATTCGATCAGTATTGGACAAATTTCAAAGCTGAGCAGAGATTCATATCTTGAAAATTTGCTTTGGCTCTTGTTATTAACTAACAGTCGCACTACAGTTGGTATCCAACCTAGTAATAAAAATGAGTTGGATCATTTACGAGTTGTGATTTAAGTAAATGTAAAGGGCGTGATAAAGAGAAATTAGCTTTTCATCCACAAAAAACGTTGAAACGGTGAAGCGGTTGTGTGCAAGGGAGAATTTCGAGAATTGTGTACTCGGACCAAATTGATAAATACGAGTATGTTATCTGTGCGAGTTCTGAGAACTCCAGCTACCAACCGCTGCCCGCGCTCCTCACTACCGAAATAGCACCGGTACATGGTGTGTCCGCCGTCACCGTTCCGACCGCTTGCAGGAAACATGTTTCAATACTTTCTTTTTGTTTTCTTCCCTTCCTTTTCCTACAAATAATCGTCTTGATACGTCTTGTAGGAGAATAAAGTGTCATTAGTGTAACGCTGTTGGTAAGCACGGAACAACACGTTGCCAACTGCCATCACAACACATAACCGCTGTAGATATTGTAATTGAAAATTGCATAATGAATATAGGTACATAATGACATTAGGAGCAGCTGCACACTACGCAATAGTCGTGTATCAAAATACTAGAAACAGGAAATCGTTGTATGTTCTATTCTGGTGATATGGAACGTTCAAAAATATCTGGTTTCATTTCTTGTAAATTTCACTCTAAAGGCACGCATGGCAACACGCCTCCGGTACAACATAAATTGTAGATATATATATTTAGGACTGTTTCAGACTTTCGTGATTCATTTATTTATTGGCACCTCGGAGAACGTTTAAAAATAAAACGTAATTGTTTATATTCCGTTTGAAGTTGTTTTTACAAATGAAGATTCATACTTGGTGGGTGTGGTTGAGAAACGTGGCCAGGAAAATATTTTAGGTCTTTTTTATAATATTTGGATGTATGGCAGTTACGTAGATCGTATTCACTTTCTTTTTTAAAGATACGACACATTAATGACTATTTGCGTAACATAATAAATGTAATTTGAGAACCACTCCAAGGATTTGATGGAACTTCCACCACTAATTTAGTTAGTTTAGTTGTCTGTTTAGCGTTGGTTTAAATGTTTACGTCTTTAAAAAATCGATGCTTTGCTTTCAAACTCGTTGAAATTGATAACTTCAACTGATGCATTATTATAATACCCATATACGTACATATGATACATAATATCCGGTAGTTTGTAGCATTTAGATGACAGTAAAAGTAATATAATAATAAATATAATTTAAAAAAATATTAATTCAAAATAGGTATAATTGGACATTGTAACTAAGTTTTAATCAAATAAATAGACATAGAATCTAATTGCGTTATACTTAAAAAAATAGAAACTACAAAAAAGTACCAAGTGCAAGGAATAGAAAGCTTTTCTATATTGATACGTTTAAATCCAACTTTTGTTCTAATAATTTTATTAACCGCGGCTATAAGACTTACAATGGTGCATATTCTCATCTAGACCCTTCATGTTTGTCTCTTTATTCATATTGAAAGCAAGTTCAGAATGTCTGTAAAGGTAACAATAAATGTTTTTATTGCCTATTTATTGTAAAGTAGTTAAATGTGGAAGTAGTGTATGTGGGAATTGCTGTGAAATTGCTTTTCAATGTATATTTCTAATTTTGTCAAACTAAATTTTAAAATATGTTTAATTAGTGGAGACTTCTTCAATTTTCTTTTCCCGTTATTAAGTTTTGTGTAAACTTAAGTGTTGGTACTATAAAATAAAATTATTAATAGTTATATATATTAATAAAAATATATAAATATTTTTCTTATAGGTAAATACGATTATTGTTATTTTTTAATTAAATCATTATATTTACATTTTACGGAGCATTATTACACTGATTTTCATCTATTTATTGGTTACGCTGATGTTTGTTACTTCGATATTATAAGTCTTGCATTTATCAACAAATTGAATTGTCTTTTCAAGAAATAGATGTTTTATTTTTTGTCCTGTTTTAATCTATATGTTTATATCTGTTATTATATTTCTTTCTGTTGTTTACTGCTTAAATGATTGCCCGTCCGACAGCGCAGAAGCAAAAGAATGCTATGCACACGCTATTCTCGTTATTCGATATATTATACGATCCATTTATCTCTGAGTATCTGATTTTATTATAATATTGTTGTTTCTGTGCGAGATTTAGAGTCGTCACATCTTCGCTTCGTCGACAACATCTCGTTATTATTCACTTTCCTCATCTTTGCTGGCAACATATTATGTAAGATCTGCGATAAGGGACCTTATTTCTAATTTTTTAACGCTTTATCTGAAAAGTTCACCACTTTTATCCACCTCGGGTTTCTACAACCGCACCTCCCGTCACAGAAGTGCGGTCCATCCGCATTTCCTCGATATGGAGGTGTTGCGCACTGTTCGGTCCAAAAATTATTTTATACCGCGAACCCGTAGGCTGTGGAACGAACTGCCTCAAGAGGTCTTACCATTAAGCTACGATATGGGGTTCTTCAAGAAAGCTGCGAAAAATGAGATGTTAGACTATGTTTCTATTTCATGTTTCTTGGGTCTTTCTATTTAGAATCCACGAAATTTAAAGATAGAAAATTTGCACCAAAGTCCATATTGCCCATATGGATAATAAGGTCGGTCCCTCTGTTCAGTTAATGTCACATACACACATAAAGATCATGACAAAATTGCTAGAAGATTTGAACTTGATGCTAAACGGTCTTAATAAAACATTAAGGCGTTTCTCGCAGACTGAAGGTAGACAAGACAAGAGCAAGTAAATTGCTGAAGTTGGACTTGGTTAGAGTTGTAAGGTTTCTCGCAGACTGAAGGTAGACAAGACAAGAGCAAGTAAATTGCTGAAGTTGGACTTGGTTAGAGTTGTAAGGTTTGCCCAAGGTAGACATAATGGTCAAAATTTTGAGTGCCACACCCTCGACGTCTACCAGTACCGTTTTGTTTTCTTTTTGTTTTGTTTTGTTTGTTGCTGTGTTTTGTTTCGTCTAAGTTCACTTCAAAACCGACGTGTCGTGATGTTGCGTTAAGGTCGTTTAGCATCCAGCTCAAATCATCTGTAGTCCGCAATTCGATTTGCAATTTATTGGATTTGTGATCTCTAGTCTCTACAGCTACGTTCGGCGCACGCAGCTGACGGCAGTGAGAGCAGACGAACGTCGCCAATAGCTTGAGACTGCGCGCAGCCACTTGTGCCTTTCATCAATACAAACAGTTTCATTAAAATTTAGGAATAAATATATTGTAAAATTTTAAGGCGATACTGACTCGCGGTAGAGAGGAGCGGCCGCCCTAGGCGCCAGACCTTCGGTGCCAAAATCCAGTAAAAATATAATTATCTGTTTTATGATTCATAACAAAGATATGTAGACGTATCGTAGCGTACGAAAATATGTTAAGATGTTTGCACACACCAGGATAATTTAAAAAAAATGCAAAATAATATTTAGCTCACAAATCTGACGATCCTAGGATTTTTTTACGAAAATAAATTTATTTTTCTTATGAAAAATCCTAGGTCATACGTCGATAAAAAAGAACGTATATCTAACTTAAAGATAGTTTGATCTTGAAAAATATAAAACTTTCTCGTTCGTAGCCAAGTAGGTTATAATGAGTATTTTAGTATTCGAAAGTAATTTATATGTTCGCGCAGCGTAAATCTCGCTTCTAACAGGAAGTACATATTACCAATTTATTAATTCTTCGAAAAAGTATACTGACCCGTATTTTTATGTACAGAAGGAAACTAAGTAGGAAATTACAATAATAAAATATTAATTGAAATTATTTGTAATGAACTGATTACCCTATTAAATACTACGAATTCTATTTTTCTAGATTCTATTTTCGCAAGTCTGTATATTCAAAGTATAATCGGAAACTGTTGATCCGTATTCATTTACACTACGTCATTCCCTAGTGTTATACACGTGGACAGTACAGGTTGGGTTACAGTAGTAGATTTAAAAATGATGGTATGAAATTTTGATATAGCGTGGGAGTGCGACTGCCCACGGCGCGGCAGTAGCATGAGTAATGTTCTGGGCAGAGCGGAGTTTTGTACTCGTGCGCTGACTAACCGCTCTGCTTGCGTCGCCTGTTTCCATGTTATTTTAGCCACAGCCCACGCGCCGCTCCAGAGAGAGATCCACCACACCTGCAGATTGAGACGTAAACACCTGAGTGTTATTTAATCCGGAATTCATAACATTCCATCGATTTATTATTTCATAACTGACTTGTATCATATTGATATAATCAATATGATAAATTGATATAATCCGTATTGTACTGCTGTAATTAGTAATACCTATTATTTAATTTATTTGAATCTATTCAAAAAAACATTTTTTTTTCTATTTGTGTTAATGTTCGTATGTACACTGTGAAATAAAATATAGTGCAAAATAAGCAAAAATTATGTATCTAAATACGCTTCTTGCTTTTAGATTAACACAGTGCAGTACAGTTTAGACTTTGGTCAAAGGTTAATGACATTAATTGATAGTTGACAATATATTATTTTTTATCTATATTAACTACACATTATTACATTATTATCGTCAACACATTATTTATTGAGCGAGCACACATTATTTAACGGAAATTTCGTGAGCTTTTTAATTTAAACTTAATTACCAGAGTGAAAACATCGAAACTTTATATTTCGGTGCTCTAACTTTTCGGATTTCCGTATACGAGTAAATATGTATAATTACCAGATCTCTTTAGTGGGTTTTTGCCAGGTGTTTATTTCACTCAGTGGAATGGAGTGAAGCACAAAGAAGCGGGATCGAGATATGGACAGGTTTGAATCCGTGCCAGTATTAGTTTCTAGATCTACCTATGTCAGAATTTTTTGATGTCGTTCTATTGCCATAAAAAATAATGTCTCGTGTAATAGACTTTCCACAGATATAACAATGATGTCAGGACAAAATATTTTTACGCATTTTATCTATATACAATAATAGTAGGAGTAGAAATGAATCTACTACCATGCCGACAGATTTAGAATCTGGCCTAAGCTTGTAGTACGTACTTGATTCGTAACTCGTAGTACGTAATGCGTAGATAACTTATTAACCTGTTAAATGTTGACGTAGCAAGGTTGAGGCTCATTCTCGAAGCTGGTTATTGTACCCGGTACACCATTCATAGCGTTTTATATTTACATTGTGTCACAGTGTGCTAATATGTGTGGTATTTTATGGTAATAAGTATTTATTACCATAAAAATACCCCTTAGTAGGCATAGATAGTGATATCCCCTTGCAGCTTCTATCTATAGGTACCTACATATAATAAAACTGTAAAAGGGTTGAGTCTGTACATTGACTTAATTTAATAAAAATAAAATTGGGTGTCTTTAGAAGCTACAGAACCGAAAACAATAGTTTTTAGAATAATTGTGTTTGTTTATGTGTCTGTTTGTTGAGCATTACGTAACAACTACTGAACGGATTTTGATCGGGTTTCCACTAATGTATAAATATATTAAATGCGAGAAAGGATAATATTTAGGCTGAAAGCGACCGCATCCGTGAAATCCATCATGTCGGTGCTTATACTGGTGTTCAAGCGAGCGAAGCCGCGGGTAGAATCTAGTTGTAAATAAGCATATACATTACACACCATTTATTTTAAGTTTATTGAAGTTTCTTATCAATATCACAGACAGGTATCGTTGCGTAGCGTACTATCGTTGCCAGACGTAGTCTGTCTCTTAAGTAATCCTTGTAAGCGTAAATACCGTCTCTTAGTTTCTTATAGTACCTACCTACGTACGTACCCAAGAGTAGGCACAGACTGTGAGCCATAGTCTAGATTGGGTTATGGTCGGGTCATGTGTAATACGGTCTAATTGATGGCGATGTCTTATAAGGGCAGGATTAATAATGTTCATCTTGTACCTTATTATCATACTCAGTTCTGAGCACAGTAGTATTTTATCACTATTGTTTCGTGGTACGTATTTTATTTTAGCCAGATATATTGTCACAGCTATACATTCTGGTAGTTTGTGTTCTCGTATGATATCGTAGCTTATACCTTAGCTAGACATAGGCACCAACTAGTAGCATTTTATCAGAGCTAAGAGACACCACTTGATAAGTAGATAGTAGACACCTTCTCATACTATATAATCATGACCAAATAAACAGAATAATAGATCTTGTAATAAATAGAAAATGTTAATAAAAAATTAAGTTGGGGACAGTTGATAAAATGTATAGGATGATGAAGACCAGTACGAGGCAAACCTTTATTGAAGGTACTTATAAACGAAACTATCTACACATTCTTTACAAAAACATCAGACTGTGACCCTAATTCTTTCAGGGTAAACCTCTTTCGTCGTGGCGGACATATGGTCCGTCTAGCCATACAAGGAACGTAATCGATCGTGTGATGATCATTAAAGCTTTTCTTGACTTCATATTGATAAAGATACTTGCATTGCAATAAATAAGAACACAACAGAGTCACTAACTATTCTCATTGTGTGCGTAAAAACATAATTAAAATTCTTTTCGACGTTTATTTTTAGATTAGGAAGATAATTTTAAATCACTTTGAAGAAGATAAATACACAACTGAATATTTATGAAATGTATGAAATGACATTCATTTTCACACAAAGGTTCTTACATATAGGTTTTTACATATTTGTATGGTCCATTTATTATATTAGTACAAGATATTGAATAAAACTGGTTCTGAAATTTCTGCAACACGAGTATATACTTTAACACGTCTTTAGAAACACTCTTAATGATCGGTTATTATAGGACTTACAACTTATAATTCTTGAAGTTATTCCTGTAAAAATATTAATAGATGGGCAGGTGCGCGCATGTTGGCAAAGACTAGTGCCATGCTGTGATGCTACGCTGTGCTGGACTAATTGTAAACGTAATAAAGAATATATTTACGTTTATTTCTGTTTGGATGATGTGATGCCCTTACTCTTCCACGCATATGAAGCTGGCTAGTGAAACAGTGTTGCATCTGTTTGCACATCAACTTGTTATCGATGACAATATTGACACAGATGTTTATGTTTAATCTATCTATGCTAATATAATAAAGAGGTAAAATTGTGTGTTTGTAGGTATGTTGGGGGTAATCTCTGAAACTATTGAACCGATTTCAAAAATTCTTTCACAAATAAGAAGCTACATTCTCCGTGTCTAATATAGACTATATTTTACTATGAAATTTTGAAAAAAAAAATTGAAAAAAAAAAAAAACCTATAAACCGAAGCGAAGCGAGGGCGGGTCGCTAGTGTTAGATATTTCAGAAACCACTTGCAGTATTTTAAGTGCACAGAAATTTTAGGCGCCAAGGCTAGCTAAAATTAAATATTTTTTTGCACTAGAATTCACGAAGTGAATTTTATTTCTGTCTTGTTGTCATTTCGTCTACCTGCTAAGAGAATGTATCTAAATCGGTGCTTTATAACTCACCCCGGCTTTGTTTAACTAGACTGGATAGATTTTCCTACATCTTTTCGAGTATTTATTTTAATTTTTGTTCTTTCGGGAACAAAACAATTATACAATAAATACTTAGATTAACTTATATAAATGCTTTGCTTCTTGTATAATTTGTTTAATCAAAGGTTGACTGGCAGAGAATGCCATTCATTAGGCATTAAGTCCGCCCCATGCTTTAGTACAGTAAAGCTTAAATAAATAAAATACATATAATAAGTAATTGTTCAAAAAAGTTCTACGAAATTAACCAGAAATGCCAATCTCATTAAAAAAAATGAAAATTTCATTAACAGATGATTCTCTTTCAAAATTGATAACGATGTAAAAACTAGACTTCAAATTCTAAGCTTTAGGTATCTTTAGGTTCTCAAACGAGAACGTTTACTTGACGTGATCAATTTATCTGTGCACCAATGATTAAAGTGCACCAAAAATAAATATTAATACTACTCGTTTTTTACCAAGGAGCAAAGTTTATCTAAAATTACCGATTTGATTTACTACGGTTACACAAACAGTTTTGGTACACTAATAAACATCGATTAGATGTCATTAGACGACTTCTGCATATCACAAAACTTGGCGAAGCACAACATTTAATAGAACGGTCTGACATAAAAATGGGGAAGCCTTTGCTCAACAGTGGGACACAACTCCAGTACTCTTTATATTAACTGCGGATCATTGTGTTACTTTTTTCTTTTTGCCGTTTTAGCTGTAAGATGACATAAAATAATTATTAGGAATATAATTGTGTTACATTTATCTTTTAAAAACTCTTTAAAATTATCAGATATAGATAGATGATCTTCGTTAACTTTAAATCTTATAACTTAAATGAAAGTGGATATAATTAATTATATGGAAATACGAGTACATATAATATAATCGTAATCAGTGTTTATTAATATAAAATATGTCTTTCAGAAAATATATTTAGTGTGTATAGGTTATGAATGATACAGAACCCAAAACAGGAGCCTTTAGAATTTCCTCAGCCCTCTGTCTATTTGAACATATTATACATCGTGCAATAACTATTTGATGAATTTTAATGATATCTCATAGTTATAGTTTATGTCTTGGGTACTGGATGGGGAGTTTAGATACTTTAGATCCGGGATACGGATATTATATAATGGATTTGGAATACTTTTATCCAAATGTGTTACAAAGTTCCCGCAGAAATCATAGTCCATTCCATGGGTGCACTGGATAGATTTTAATTAAATTGAATACAATGTGTTTACTTTCTTTTTAGGGTCTTACTTATTATATTTTCGATTATTTTGTTATATTTTGTTTACACGGAAAATTAAACATTGTTATCTAAAAATAGTAATAAGAAAGTAAACTGTTTATTTATGAGATGAAAAATCAAAAATTCAGTTAAAAGTAAATCTTTAAATGTCACAACTAATTAACGTCCGTTCAATTTTAATTTGAAAAACAAATCCAAATCAATGAAATATCTCAACATTTTGGTTTAAATCTACGGCAAACTTGCAGTCTCAATGAATCAAATTATAGATATGTAACCAATTATCATCTTCATATTTAATTTAAGGTTGTCAGTTACCTCAGGCCGCCATGTTTGTTTACACTTTAGACAAATCGGATTGAAATAGACTATTATAACTTACATAACACATTAATATAAGATAGTTGGTTAAAGAGGACATAGAACTGTGAAGTTGCTCTGAAAAATAATGCATTTCTTCGTATTAAAAGGCGGGACGTGCTAATAAAAGAATCCTCTAAAATACGAGTAGGTACCTAGGAGCATAAGGCATTTTTTAATCTTGTCCGTTACGAGAAGAGGCGCAAATCGCTAGATCGCTAGATTATAAAATCGCCTTTTACCTATCAAATGAGGAGTATTCCATTATAACGACAATGGATGGAATGACATGGGAGGGATGTTGGATGTCACGGTACAGTTATCAAATGAGACCCTCTGTCCGACGCCTAATGGTCTGAAATTCACTTGATGTGATCTCAAAGTGTTAATTCTGCGTAGTGGTAATAATAGTGCTTAATGTCCGTTTCCGACTATTGGTGTGGTGTTACTGTGACCGCATCATAATTGTCACCTGTCATTGACGACTCATATGAGGAGTACTACTTAATTGCCAAAATGTGAGTCAAACATGGCTCTTGTTTTATTTATAGTTCAATGTAACCGAATTAAAATTAATCGAGCTTAGATAGTAATGTTATATTTTCTGTCTACTAAAACAGATAAATATAACATTATCTAACTCCTCAGAGCCCATAAATTTATTATTGTTTTAAAAATAAAACACGTTTATGGTATTAAAAAAAATTTAATGACTAAAAATAAAAATAGTAACTAATTTTGTGTAGTCTGGTGGTGGCTGGTTTTCTATATTTTTCGGATGAGCAAATTAGCTTTAAAATATCAGGTTTAGTTTTTAAATATGCATGGAACTGTTGGCAGGACTTGTTGATGTTACCCTTGGTTATCAAAATGGCTTTTAATACTGCCAACTGTTTTTCCACTAGTCCATATTTTATTCATACTTTTCTACCTACCTACAGTCACGGAGTCGCCCGACTCGGCTTGCTTTAGCGCCCTTTTTTGAATTCATTGTCACAGGTGGCCTGATTTGTCAAAGCGGGACATTTTTACCTTTTTGGGACAGCGGGACACATAGCTTAAAAGCGGGACGTATGGTCACGTTAAGCATACTACAAAGTTGATAATCTGTTGAACATGAGTGCGATTTCCTTTCCATTTGTTCCGTAATCTGTGGAATTAACATTAGACTATGTTATCGGTCAGTTCATACCAACGATTTGAGAATACATATTAGATACAAGAATTTGAGATTTTCGCGTTTTTCACGCATATTTATCTATTTAAACGGGTCGCGGCTGACTACTCTTTGAGCTAGCTTGTGACAATGATTGGTGCAACCCAACCGAAACGTAAAATAAATAATATAAAAATTCGCGTTAAGACCCGTTTAAATAGATACTAGCAGCTCTCGAATTCTTTAATTCATGTGTGTTTTGAAAATGGTACATTCCTAATGTACCATTGAAAATGGTACCTCCTAGCAGAGGAAATAGTCTTCCTCTGCTTCACGCCCCCCCCCCCCCCAATAAGTTGCCAACCAGGTTTCTTTGATAAGAACGGATGATGTGTCATCTAGTCTATTCCCGTATCGGTGGTTCATACGTTATTATGTTTTACGGTGCTTTCTAAATTGTCCCATTGACATGAAGAGCTATGAAAAGGAAAATCGGCAACGCAATGATATTGCTTTGTGGTGTTAGATGGCCTAATAATCTCTAATGAGACGGAATATCATTTATCAAGAAGGCTGGCTGGCTGTCTGTTTTTGTATTAAAAAATAATGAATTGTAAAAGATTGGTATACTTAAAAAAAATAATCCCATTTGGTGGTACGAAATAGTGGTACAATTTTAGATGGTATTCTAAAATCGGTCAACACCATACGGCCGATTTAGCTATTACTTACCAAATCAGGATAACACGAAATGTCATATTATAAAAAAAACAATTAGTTAAGTATATACAGAGAGAGAAGCTATACGGATGCGGTAACCAAAAAATCTAACTTTTGTTAATTTGTAGCTTAAAGCTCGTTTACACAAGGAGAGTTTCTCGAATGGTTCTGACAAGAATATTATATATGATACTAGTTTGCGACCAAACTACATAGGTACAATTCCCGCCTACAAGTGTTCACATGATGATAACAACTCGATGATAACACGGATAACAGTGATCAAACGAAGATAACAGTTGTTATACTAACTTTTTACTCGAACACCGTCGAGAAATTCTCCTTGTGTAAATGAGATATTAGTCTCTTGCGGTTTCTCTTAGGATCCACATACTCTGTAGACCAATTCTTCTAATTTCTTAGAATTGGTCATTTTATCCCATAACACATTGTTCTACCTGATAATTTTATCAAATGACTTTTTTTATAGATAAAAGGCGGCAGACGAGCATACAGCCTACTTGATGATAAGTGGATATTACTGTCCATAGGCATCCGTAATACATGCGAACATCAGTCCAGAATGACATACGTTGGCACGACTCCGGATGCGCTGCCTACCTTTGCAGATTAAGGAATGGATTGGAAAAATGAGAAGGGATAGGATGGGATGGGAATGTGCTCTGGCATATCTCACTCACTATACGAGAGATACACACTATACATATTATACATATCGAGGAAATACGATAAAGTAGCAAAAACAGTACTTCGAAGAGCGTGTCGTTGAATGGAGTAAAATGGGTCCAATTGATATTTCGGTGTTCAAGGTACTCTGTGAGAGAGGGGTAACGTGGACAGTCGAGTGCGCCCATCGACTGTGGGAATGCAGCGTGCCCTGACCCCTAAAGTACTCGGGCTTTTAGGACTGGTCAACCGAGTGGGCGAGTAGTCAAACCATCCGTTTGATTACTCGGAAATAGTCGTTACTCTCACATTAAACTATATTGATGTGTGGTGGCACTGTCAGTTTACGCTCCATTTACGGTTGTGACTGAGCAGGTGCTAGTTACCGCTACATTGAAATTTATTGCTGCTTGAGACCACAGTGATCTTTCACTTCATCTGCTATTCCGACTGGGAACCTGGTGGTAAGCCAGTACCGAAAAACAAATACTTACTTACAGTTTGGCGACAGCCACCGTGTGGCTGACTTCCTGATTCGATTATGGTAGTACAACACGTGGTTACCTCCACATATCGTTGCTTAACGGGACGATAAGATATGCTCGACCTTCCGTGCTGACTGGACAGACCGTTACCCCACTCCATGGCGAAACACATTGCTGATTGAAAATATGGTTAATACGTACTTAATTACTACTGGTAGATGTTATCTGTATGTTTGTCAAAACTAATACCTACAACGAAATACTAGATAAGTCACTTGATGGATAAAAAATAATAATATATGTATATATTTTTAGCCGTTGTTACATTAGGTACGCACAAAAACAAGAAAGTCGCGAATAAATAAAAAGCTCTAAAAATTGCCTGTCCACGGAAAACATTTTTTTTACAACATACATGTTTATGATTATTATTTTGTTATTGAATGCTCTTAAATCCGTGTTATAATTTTGAATATAGGTTCAATATAGGGAACTTAAATACAGGTAGACATCTATTTAATAATTTAAAATGCAAAGTTAAATTAAAACACGCGTTTCACTGTTAATGAACAAAGCTTGTTTCTAATGTGCCTTAGCTATATAAAAGAGAGTTATTAATAATATGTATCTTAATTTATTATGAATATTTAAAAACAAATTAAGTCAGTATTTATATTTCTTTCAGATAAAAACGTAAATCATCAAAATGAATAGATAAGTTGTGTCAATTTCAGTGAAAATCGGAGCTTTATGAGTTTGATAACACCACGTGTAATAGTGATAAGGGTGCGATGGGTGTAGGTGGTTGTGTTGTGTTGGGGTTGCCGCGAGGGCGGTGGCGAGGGCGACAGCGAGCGCCCCTCCACTGGGGCCGTGTGCAACTCGCACATAGACTACGGTCGCGCGTTGCCCTCGCGCACCATTCGACCTCCGCGCTCCGCAGTCCCGGCATCACCGCCCTGAACTGTATACGCGTTCGGGAGCTCGACTCTCGTAGCGACTCGACGAACAGGTCCGTGATCTGGTGAAGTGACATCAAACCCTCAATCATAACATAACGTATAATAATCGCGAGTGATTTGACAGCTTCTTCCTAATGTGATCTATTATTAGCGATGCAATACCGCGTAACTTTACCTGAACGCCCCAAATTAGGAGCGCAGGCGCATCGGCCCACTCGCCGCCCGCCCTATGTTCCATAATACGTACTACATTCTTTACGTCCGCAGCATTCGGAGGAAGCTAACATATCGTTCGGTACATGTGCTTGTTGAGCAATAAAGTGTCAGTTTGGATACTACTGAAGAGGTGCAGGCGACTTGGATTTCGGCCAACGAATGATGCATTAACTAGAACATATCTTGTCAACGAATTAAATAATGTTTACTCTTTAACGATGGTGTTATTGTGTAATCTCAAAGGAGTGACGAGAATATCAATGTATCTGTGAACAACGTGGATGGCATTTGGGATCGTTAGAACGCGTGTCAATTTTCAAGTCGTCTGCCCGCCCTAGTGATCCTTATACGAGTGAACTCATAGTTGAGGAAGCGCAACTGAAACTTTACAATTTTTTTCAGGATAAGTTAAACGAGCACAATGCCTTTCAAACCAGCAGACAACCCCAAGTGCCCGAAATGCGGCAAGTCCGTGTACGCTGCCGAGGAGCGCGTCGCCGGTGGACTCAAATGGCACAAGATGTGCTTCAAGTGCGGTAAGTAATACCTATTAGTTAATTTTCTCAAAAATATGTAAAATAAGGAGGAAAAGGAAGGATATTTACAAATATATATACATACATATATTCGTATTAAAGAAAACGTGTTGTGTTTATTCCAAGAGAGGTCTTGATAAAATAGGTTTTAATCTTACGTATTTATCAGAAACCTATGGTCTTTCAAAAATTCATAAAATCTATTAATTGAGTAAATAGAAAAGAAATACTTATTATTAAAGTATTACTAGGTACTAACCATGTCTCCGTTTAGCTTATAGAATTATAACAAAAACTATGTCCTTACTTTAGGTAAAGATGGGAAGCTAATTTTATGTTTGTTTATCCAGGAATGTGCCAAAAGTTGCTGGACTCGACCAACTGTTCGGAACACGAAGGTGAACTCTTCTGCAAAATGTGCCACGCGCGCAAATTTGGACCAAAAGGCTACGGTTTTGGTGGCGGCGCTGGCTGTCTATCCATGGATACTGGCGACCACCTGAAAGGCGATGAGTAAGTACGAACCCTCTTCTCTCTCCCGCCGCCCGCGCCACTGAGGGTCTTTCCTTATCTGAGGTCGTATTAACGACCGGCCTCTGGGCCCGTGCGTAACAATATTAACCGCGTGTATATATACTCATATAAAACAAAGTAGAAAGCGCGCTCGGCTGTACATTACGCGCCGCCTGACACGTGCATGACCAGTCTTCGTTTATGTCGCAACAGGAATTGAGTGCAAGCAGCCGCCAAGCAGCACTAGCGGGACGCCGACACACATCCCGGCCAACCAGCGGCGCTTCGCGAACTCACGCCATACTGTACTTTTAATTACTTTAGTTAGGGTTATATATCCGCTATCGCTTAATTTATTTTGTTTATCGGTCTATTTATTTGTAATTTATACAAAAATAAAATAAGTGAGTCGACCACCACCCCTGAGTTAGTTGTGTTGATGAGTCGGAGTGCGGTCGAGACGACGCGTCCGTCCCGGCGCAGGCAGGGCGCGCCGCCTCGAGCGCGCTCCCACACCTTCCCTCCCTCCCGACCGGGGCGACCCGACACAGCGGAGCTACGGTGAGAAACCATTGTGTAAAGCCTAAGCACGGCTTCGCAACGCTCCACACGCACCTAGAAGGCATGAATCAATCGCAATTACACTGTCTCTTAACTTTCCTCGCTACTGACTCTCTCTCTAACCTTTAGCTAACGCTTCCGTCTTAGCTCTAACCGTAGCCAATATATGTGATGGGATAAGGAAAGCGCCCTCTATGTCGATATGTTTAGTGCTGTAGCGAGTCCGTTACATGGGCTGGTGCGGAGCGGGCGGCCGGGAGCCCTTACCTTCTCCCATTACGGCGGAGGTGCGCCGCCGGCATCACGTGCTTCGCCGTTCCGTGTGGGCGATGTTAGTGTAGCGGCAGACGGACGCCCGAAGGCTTTTAACATCTCTTCTGTCAGCGTTGCTAGATCATATAGGTATTGATAGGCAAAGAATGACCGGAGTTGTATGTGCAGGGAAAGAGTAGTCCGTACCAACGGAGCATGCCTGGAGCCGCGAATGATCGCCAAAGCCCCACCCGGGCAGGGGTGTCCCCGCTGCGGTGGCTATGTCTACGCAGCTGAGCAGATGTTGGCTCGCGGACGGGTGAGTAGCGCATCCAACACTTATTTTTTACTTATCTCATTAACAAACATACACATGCTTTACCGTCAAACCACATTCTAACTTTTTTATTTAGAGCTTGCAATGGCTTCTAGTTAGTAGTCATGAAGTCTTGATTTTAATATAATAACAACAGCAAGAAGGTTATATTACCGTGAGACACACCTGAGCTACAAATGATTAATCGAAAGTTACTGATACGTTATCAAATGTCAACCCAAATAACTAGGGCTGACGTACTTTTCTCTTTGCTGATCTTACATTATCTATGCGTCTCAATTTCTAATAAGATTAAAACAATATTTTCAGCATTTTATAATTATCAAATTTTGTTTATTAAACTAAGAGGCACACGAGGTCGTGTCTAGTAATAGTTACTCTGCCTAAGTACAGAATACTCAACTGACTTTAACGACTTCTACTTACGAGTATAACGAATTGAAAAATAAATGTTGCGTATTCAGTTCTATATTAAATAATAAAGTATCCATAACATAGTTTGTGTCCGTTAAACGAATATTTTATTTATTATTGTGCCGTAGGGCTATCACAGGCGATGCTTCAAATGTTTAAATTGCAACAGGACCCTTGATTCGATGATGCATTGTGATGGGCCAGATAAAGAAATATATTGTCGAGGTATTTAAATGTTCCCTGCGCGAATGCGTCCCATTTGTTATATTTTCTGCAAATAACATCATTTCTCATTGTGATAACAGCGTGTATCTATAGACAGTTATACACTAGCCCTGCATGTTTACTTGCCCTCACTGTTCGTTGTATGTCCAGGCGTGGCATAGGGAGTGCTTCAAGTGCGGCGAGTGCTCGAAGCGGCTGGACTCCACGAACTGTTGCGAGGGTCCAGACCAAGACATTTATTGCAAAGGTTTGCTCCTTTATCCATTTTTGAACTTCACATTAATCTACATATATACTTTCCAAGTAATTCTAAAGTTTCCATCACCTACATTTACTCTGTTATCTAAATACTTTTTAATGTTCTATTAATTACCCACTCTTAAGGTTTATAAGCATGTCACCTCCCGTTTGTCTGTGATTTTAATTTAAACGTTCTTTCTCTGTAGTATGTTATGGCAAGAAGTTTGGTCCTAAGGGCTATGGTTACGGAAAAGGAGCCGGTGTTTTGCAGAGTGACCCTTACGCCAACGGGTAAGAATCGTTTGAAGAATATGCTTCAAGTTTACTCGTCTGGCGAGGGCACAGCCTTTCACAAACTATATTAAATTCTTGAGCGTTATAAGTAAAACGCTGTGTGCTCCTCAGATGCAATTTGCTAACGCTTCTTTGCTTTCGCTGTAGGATGCTACGCACAAAGATTTGGTCCTAGAGGTGTTGGACATGGGGGAATGTCAACCCTGGGTCTTATGTGTGATATAAAGGACATGGAGTGGCAAAGGTACATGGATGGTGTTCGAATGAGACCCCTAAACAGTTGCAGTCTATAGGACTGCTACCTCTTGAGTCTTCACAATTAACAGAACCACGTAACATTATATTTGCTTAGACTGCTTTAGCAAATGTGTTTTGTGTTACCCTCGTGTGTATGCCATTCGTTAAAACGTTTGCGTATTATCTTTCACAATGCTAGAGATGGGCCGAATATTAATTTAATGAAATACCGAAAAAACTAATTTATTCAATTTCATATTTACCAAACCGATTATTCCGCCAAATTATTCGGGTCATTATAACTCTGACCGGTGTCAGACCGGTTATCACTGACCCGAATAAGCCTTGGCATAAGTGGCCATAAGCATAAGCCTTGGCATAAGTGGCCATAAGCATAAGCCTATGGCATAAGCCATATATGCAAATGACATGTGACAAACTTCCATATATGCAAAAGATAAACTAAACCTAATACAAAATTCACTAAAATTACGGTAAAGCTAAAGAAATTTTACATTAAAGAATGCCGTATTTGTTGCAACACACGGCATTCAAGATCTCTAAGATTTTTGGTATTGACATTTTTAAAAAGTGAAATTTATGAGTGGTCTGGACCACGAAGCCAAATTGACTTAAAAAAACTATGTATGCTAAACAGAGCAAGGCAACAGAGCAACGTTAAACGTTTTTAAAGAGGCGTGCTGTCTGAATTATCAACGATCCTATTTTCACAGGTGGTTTAGAATTAATTACTCAGGGTCGGGAGAGATGTCGTCAGTTTTCTCTCTACGTGTTCTACCGTCTGTACGAGGCATACTTTGTAGAATTGTTCAATTTGAGACCAACCTCGTGTTTTTACAAGCACACCTTCCGTCACGTACTATGTGGCACACCAATCGCTTTACACCGCAAACTCTCAAGTTCTGTCACGTACAGCTACTCGTTAACTCCCTTAGGCGTTTCCGCTAAGCTTTGGCGCGAATCTCTTCAAGATAGCAATTTTGCAAGACTAGCAGCACTCAAGTCCCTTTTGCAAGACTATCTGTCCCTTTTACATAAAAAACCTCAACATAAATAAAAATCTATGCAAAACTTGTCTATCAGATGAAATAACATATTTTATGTTTTAAAATTAGGATAAATATTGCTTATTTCATGTCTACAAACTATATTAAATTACAATTTTAACTAGGTAGTATGTACATACTTTTTAACCTAAAATGGTATTAGCTGAATATTCGGTAGTTCAATCAAAATAGTTCGGCCCACTACAATCATTTAAAATCATGCCGATATGTAGGTAGGTAATTAAGGAATATTCGGCGCATCTTTAATCTATACACTAACAATCATTACTTAACTCCACATTTTTCAAGTTACTGAATGTAGCTGACTTAGCAACATGTTACGTGTTAAAGTTCTCAGGTTACAAGACAGGTTCAGGTTATTTCCATCGTATAGTCACTTTCATAAAAACAGCTTATAATACAAACAAGAGATGGCAGCGTGCCAAAGTGAAAATAGATTGCGCGCTTCGCTCTCGAACGGACTAATTTTAATATCGGCGAGACTTGCCGCGAGAGATTTGAGCTTACAACATGCAGTAGATCCTGCCCATAGATCTACTTCATTAATGGGTCATGTACGATATTCACTCGTAATGCGCTCCACTGCATAATGTTCTGTAATTTTACAATACCCACCAACTTTGTAGATATTTTTAAAAGGGTATTCACCTCAATACCTAATTTTAAACATTTCATCACACATTTCGTATTTCCGTGTATTAGTATTAGAACGCCTTTTAAAGATAACCCTGTATTAATTATAGATATACTAAATACCTAATTTTTTAATTTGTAGCTACCTTAATCTTTGCAAAAAATAAACGTGATGCGAGAGTCAGTAGGTAAAGAATACAAGAATAAGCATACATATGTAAACTAACAAGCCTATTGCTTAACCACCGTAGAGGTTCAAACGAAAGGTGCAATTTCACGAAGAGAGAGAAATTTGAAGCTCGATTAACATTAAGTACCTAATTATGGTGTTTACTGACTACCTACTGGCTATTCTTGTCATGTACCTATCTACTTAGAACCGTTCTAAAGAGATACCACTTTTCGCAGTTGCTAA
The DNA here is from genome assembly GCA_943735995.1 of Sesia bembeciformis. Taxonomy (NCBI): domain Eukaryota; kingdom Metazoa; phylum Arthropoda; class Insecta; order Lepidoptera; family Sesiidae; genus Sesia; species Sesia bembeciformis. The sequence goes on along the minus strand of OX031029.1, from coordinate 9,688,047 downwards.
ATATTATTTCACTGATTACAGTGATCAAGCCCCCAAGACTACGGTGATCGATACGGCCGCTATCAAGGCTCCACCTGGCAAGGGTTGCCCTCGATGCGGAGGAGTTGTATTCGCCGCTGAATTAGTCTTAGCTAAAAGCCGTGAATGGCATCGCAAGTGTTTCAAATGCCATGACTGTACCAAGACCTTGGATTCGATCATCGCCTGCGATGGACCCGATTCCGATGTATACTGCAAGACCTGCTACGGCAAGAAGTGGGGCCCGCACGGCTACGGCTTTGCTTGCGGCTCCGGTTTCCTTCAAACTGACGGTTTATCGTAAGTTTTTCATGATTTAGTTTTTGATGCCATAGATATTAACACATGACAATTGGTACCTACATCTTATTTTATTATTTTATACAGAGTTGTATAGTTGATCTATTCTTATCATGGTATCAATGACTTATTTTTAAACAATAACTGAATTTTATAATTATTAAGACTTTCATGTTGTGTACACATTTTATATTATATTATTTCAGAGAGGAAGAGATTTCAGCCAACCGTCCATACTACAATCCTGACACCACTTCTATCTTGGCGCCCAAGGGTCAGGGCTGTCCGCGCTGCGGCGGCATGGTCTTTGCGGCTGAACAACAGCTCGCTAAGGGAACTGTAAGTTTCCAAGATGTATTGTATATACTTACTTACTAATTAATCTTCATAATCTTTGAGTAGGTATGTAGATACCTATCTAATAGTAGTATTACCTGTCACAAAAGTCTCTTTCTCAAGGCTGTCTGGATGAAATTGCTATAAAGCAATAAGACCGCCTTCTTATAACATTGTTCCTTATTTTTGTCATAATGTAACAATTATACAATAAAGAGTTTTACCCTTGTACTCTCACTTTGATATATTTTCTTTTAACGTTTCTTATGTTATGATATTTTGATTCATAAGTATATTCTTAATATGTTTTATGCATGGACATATTATTCTCACAAGATTTGTGCATTCCCTGGAACTACTTGGTGAGTATAAATTCTTTCATGTTCAGATGTGGCATAAGAAATGCTTCAACTGCGCTGAATGCCATCGGCCGCTGGACTCGATGTTAGCGTGCGATGGGCCCGACAAGGAAATTCATTGCCGTGCCTGCTACGCCAAACTCTTCGGACCCAAGGGATTCGGCTACGGTCACACCCCTACCCTCGTCTCTACTGACGCCGAACCCACCATTACATAGTAAGTACCTACTTTTACGGAATAAATGGAGCAGACACATATATAGAAAATGAGCCATCTGGTGATAATTAAGTTGTTACTGTATAGAATAAGGCAACGAAAACATAGACATGCACACTAGTTACATGAAGATTCTAAGAAAAATCCTTAATTTATATCAGACAAAGTGGTTTGCTACCATAACGGGCTCTACCAGCCGACATGTATGATTTCAATTTCAAAAATCTCGTAGAAGTTGGTTAAAAATTACTGTATAAAAAAGCCTTGGGTTTCATCCAAATATTTTTTTTAAAGAATATTAGCAGACTTGTCGCAGGCAGTTCACCTAGTAAGGTAAATACTGTCATTAACATTAACATTATCATATATTTTGACATGTATACATGGCAACATAAGTCAAAAATACTTAGTGGATTTCGAAATAGGATTGGAAAGGATGGGGAATAGCCATGATTTTCTCTTTATCTATTACACTCACTATTCAGATGGAATGGGAAAATTTATTTGGATTATTAATGTTCTTAATATTATTCCATAGCACCGAACAAATGCCATTTACCGGCCAGAAGGCAGCTAAAGGCCAGGGCTGCCCTCGCTGTGGCTTCCCAGTGTATGCTGCTGAACAGATGCACTCCAAGAATGGCACGTGGCACAGGCGGTGCTTCTCTTGCGCCGATTGTCATAGATCTCTTGTAAGTACACATATTTCTAATGAACTTAACAACTGACCTATCAACATAACAATAAGAGGCTAAAATGAAAGACATTTAACTCATAGTGAAAGTTTGAACAAAATGAAAATAATATGAACATTATTTTACTTAATAAATTTGTTTTGAGTAAATCTTTTGGTAACAATAATTTGGAAACTATTGATGGATAGCTATAATTCATCATGATGGAAAATTAGATAAAATACATTGTATATAGAACATCCTATGGACATTGTGAATCTATTCATAATTGATGGAACTATAGTTAGGTAATTAATGCAAATAGTTTGATGAATTGAAAATACTTTACAGTGCATACAGTTCTTAGTATGGTTTGTGTTATTATTATAATTCCATAGTTATTATTCTTAATTTGTAAGTCATTCTTGTGTTTTATGTTAAGCTTTCAATTGAAATACATATTTTAAATATGGACAGTATTTCAATAATGCTGAAAGGATAAGTTTGATTATTTGATCTGTTATGCAAAGTAACTATTAGCATTTTTGTCTAAACTAATCTAAATCCACATTATATGTAGTTGTATTGCCATCTAATATTTATTAAACATATTATTACAGATACTAAAGTTTGTCACATCTTCACAACTACTGAACCAATTTATATTATATTTGGCACAGAGGTAATTTGAAATCGGGAGATGAACACAGGATACTTTCTTTACCAGAAAATTGATTAGTTTTCCAGTGGGACTCAAGTTACTTTTAAAATAAAAAAACAAACACAGGGAAGCAGCAGCCCAGTAAAAAATAAAAGTAATTAACAATAAAAATTATTTGTCATAGTGGTATACAATTTATTAGACCAAAACTAAATTTGATTAGTCTTCAAATAGTGACGATCATCTTCGTCTTCTTTTTCGAGGTGGGTATTTAAAAATTCTTCAACTGAATCAGTATTCCATTTTTCTATGGCAACTGTGTCCTTTACAATGCCATCTTTATCAAGAAGCTTAATTATAGGATCCAAGCCACGTACGTATTTTATTTGTAAGTTAGGGAACTTAGCAGGTCTATCACTTTTCACGAATGCTTGTATTTGTGGATACGCAGGAAATTTACAGGTACACACTTCTAGAATAGCTCGCGCGTATTTCTTCTCTTTGGGTACTGAATCATCATTATGACAACAGTTCTTGCAGGAAGTCACTAACTGTTCTAAACTAAAATCTTCTAGCTGATCGCAGGAAGTACATAAGAGGTTAGGTTTTGTGAAACCAAGCGCAGCACAATCCTCAGTAGAAAATTCGGTTGAACCGCAATCTAGTGAAGTAACAGCTAAAAAGAAAAGTGCTAAAATGACACTACACATCTTTAAAAAAATTAAATACGAAAAAATATAACTACAATAACTATTCGTGATACAAAAAATGTCACAATTCGTTTGATTTCATATTGATCGCCTTTGATTGACGTGTTCTTTCGTGTTTGTCACATTGACGTTAGTTTTTTTGTAGACATGTTCCTAAACATGTGTAAATCATTCTTTGACAATCTTACTTTTCGATCAATAAAGAGACTGGCAAATGAAAGTTAAACCTGGAAAACCGCAGGAAATCTAAAAAATAGGTTATTATAATTACTAAAAATCATACTTAGCAATAGATGTACAATGTCTGCTGTAACCGCTATACCAAAAATCTCGTGTGTGTGATTTGTCATCAATGTTCATGGATGGGATGGGATACAAGCTTCCAAGAACGAAAAATAAAACAAATGATTTATGTAATATACATTAAAAAAGTGAATTTTAATGTATATTACTGTGTATGTATGTTATAAATTCTACATTACGAGAAAATTAAAAATAGTCTAGAACAATAATAATTTTCGTGTATGTTCACTTGGCGAATAAAATGAAAAAGTTTCACCCCTTCAAATATATTTCTTAGATAGTCTGAGAGTAAATTAATATATGATATTTTTCTAAACAATAAATTTCAAAAGCAAAATGGATATATGTAATACATACATGTTTTAAGATAAAAAATGGTTATCATTATAATTTAATAAATATTTAGCAATAATTAAAATTAGATACATGTATTTGGTAATTATTAGAATTCTTTGCAAATTACAAGATCTGTCACAGACTATTACATTACTGTTTCTTAGATAAATAAAAGCTAATATTTATACCATAGTCGGATTTTTTTATTCGATTCCGGGATATGACATGTACAACTGTGTCAAATAGAGTGAAATTTGTACGGAGATGACACTATTGACAGTTGGCCATGTCCACTAAAGGTATTCGAATAAAAAATCCGACTTTATATAAAAAAAAGACAATATTACTCACCAAATTAAACATTTTCTTCATTTGAAGCCACATTGTCTTCTATCACGTATGTTTTTATCACTTTTCACGTATAAAAAACCGTCACTTTTCTACACTAAAACGTAATAATCATAATCAAAGTAACTAAACAAACACACACTCGACTTTATAAATATTTACAACACTCATATCAGGTTAAATTTTTAATAGGTTATTATCAAAACGGAGTCACTAATGGCGTTTATTCATGATGTATGGAAAATGATTGAAATATTGCTGTCATTTTATTTCGGTAGAATACTTAAGAACCAATGAGAATAAGTTCCGGTATGTGTATAAAATATTATAGTGCTAACGTAGTAAAAAAATAAATATTTTCGAAGCGGTAAAGGATTGAGCGTCTAGCCGACGACACGGTTCGTTACATGCCAGAAAGTTATCTTGTCATCTTTCAGTGGCCTACGCGTAGGCTACCCCCGCACCCCAGAGTTAAATACTCACGCATGCACATTCCGGATTGGTAGAACTTAAGAAATTGTTTTCGTGTTATTTACACACTAATAAAAAAGAACGCTTCCACAAAATGTACTAGCATAAAATGAAAGAAATAGACGCTAAGTAAATCCCGTTCAAAAATTACATAATGTATGAAAGGATGAAGACGGTTATTCATAATGAAAATGTAATCTGAATAAATATCAGAAACAGAAATTGATACGCTCAAACACATTCAGAGTACATTTACTCAAATACATACATATACGACATAAATTATATTTAACGGGTTTTACATTTGTGTAAACAAAGGGTAACTTTAATTAATATAGAAAGAACTATAGATATTCCTTAATAGAAATTGATTTAATTGGCAAAATCTAAATTAGCGAGAAATATGTTTGAAAAATTTAGTGCCCTATTTAGATAAATATTTTCATTTCACAGGTATACCTGTGAAAACTGTATTTACATCTTGTAACTTTGCAATTGTAAACAACACACGATGCTATGATTGTAAACTGTGTTTGTTATTGTACACTAAATAGATGAGCACAAAATATTGAAATTGGACCATTTCGTTTGACAGACCATAGTCACTGAAATCGTGTCTCATTTGACAATTCTGCAGATTCTTTCTCGCTTATGATGAACGTACTTTGGTTTAAATTCTCTCTCACATGCTCTGTATATTTAGCAGTAGCAGAAATATTAGATCTGTGCTAGAAACAGTTACAATAATAATTTTGATACTTGAATTCAGTAATAAAATTAGCCTAGCATTCAAGTATCAAAATTATTTTTTCAACATTTTTTTAGTGATACGTAGCCTATTATTTATTTTTTAATTTACGGCTATTTCTAGTCTACATTTTTATTTGCTAGAATCTAATACAGAAAATAAATTATAAACTCAAAGAAATTGTATAGAACTTCACTTCTATAAACTTCAAGATAACGAGCCAATTTCACATATTTTGAAATGCAGTTCTAATATTAGGTATTGTTGACTTTTTGGCGGGAACTCGAGAAGTGAAGTTGAGTTTTTGTTTGATTTATTATAATTATATTTGTACGTTTTGTGGTTAACTAGTGATAGTTCATTAAACTTCAAAGTATTTTTGTGCGTAATGATTGTGATAATCAAATAAAAGCATAGAACTACATTTTTCGTGTGCTTCCAAGGAGCTCTCTTCTGTTCTCAGTAAGCCTACTTCACTTTACTGAATGACTCCTGACTCGACTTCGACGGCACTGTACAATGACGTGATAATAACAATTCTGTTTTTATTTTTCTGTGTGGACTAATGGCTATCGGTGTCCAAATAAATTAAATTAAAAAATAGGCCCTATTTCTTCTGTGCAGCTATTTCGAATACACTTAAAAAGTAGTTAGGTAGATCGTTCTTTACGGAGACAGAAAAGTTATTCAGGTGGAAGCATAAACATATCCAATCCTCTTATGAATGTATGGATAGAAGGCGCATTTCTTTTTCATATACATATTTCATTTCATATACATAGCACTCCTTCGTAATCGTTTTTTTTTATATTTAAAGGTAAAATACAGATCAAAACAAAATTATAATATAGTAAATATAATATAGTCTATACGATTTTAATACTTTTGTTTTCATGTTAGTAGATGAATATATGTACTATAAAGTCCTGGTTTATTTAAATATGCTGCATAGTATAAGTTTTTAAACCCGCTTTTTGAACACATTTTACATTTCTCATCGGGTCTGGATGCGTATATTAAAGGTATTTGTTTACCTTTTATTGGTTTCGGCACGGGTTACAATAGCCGGTCGCGAGTTGACTCGTTAGCACGGTAAACAAATAGCTTTACTGTACGCGTTCAGACGAGATTTAGAATATAAAATATGCTACATAGTGTGCGTTATAAACATCAATTGTTTGTAGTATCGATATATTACAAAAAAAACTATCAATAGTTTCAGTGCATGTAGGGAGGCAAATGAAATTAAGAATTTGCTCTTTGATTAACAGAACATACAAGCATGTTGGTTTATAAACAACAGTGGATTTATTCTTTTATCTTTAAGGCTCTTTCGGCGTTCTGTGATGAATAATCTGGCCCGTCTTTGAGAATTTTCTCTCAGATGGTACAGACGTAGCACAAAATAATACTATTATTTTGTGCTACGTCTATTATTTCTACTACTTCTTTAGCTCTTCAGTCAGTCAGTGAGTGAAGGTACGATTCGAGTGACTGAAATCTGGATGAGAATTTCGTGAATTTGTTTTATAGGTAAACAAGCCATAGCCTAGAAAATAGAGCGACTAGTGTTGCCAGTAATAAGTATTGAATGATGGCTACATCGACAATCAATTGTTACAAAAATATTGATTAGTATCGATAGTCATTCAGTATTGATAGACTATCGATGTTTAACGTACACTGAAGTATATCTAAAGAGATAGTCCAACTTTATCCATAATATTTTGTTTCAGGATTCCACCAACCTGAACGATGGACCCAACAGGGAGATTTACTGTCGTGGCTGCTACGGCAGAAACTTCGGTCCTAAAGGTGTTGGCTTTGGAATGGGCGCAGGCACATTGACCATGGCTTAATTATTTTACTATGAAGCTGGACTTTATAGGAACCGTTCAAAGTGTGAGTGATAAGTTGAAAGGAATTAATCTACTGCATATTGATGCTATGACGATCATACCATTTATTAAACTGGCTTTAATAGTGGTTGATACTATCCAATGAGACTAATGAAGTAAATGATAGATATTGTTAAGTGCAAATATTTTATGAGAAGATATAAATTAAAGGTTACATTCCTTTCATATATGTACAAATTGTGATGAATGTGTCTGGGCCCTTAGTTTATAGGTTCGTCATAAAGTATCTTAGTGTGTAAGGTGCATAGACTTAAAGTAGAATAAGAATATACAGTTATAATAAAATATAGAAAAATGAAAAAAAAATTGATTAAATTAATAAAATATACAAAAATATGAAAAAATGGCATTGTGATTATACCTTCATATTATCACTTTGTGATAGGGAGGTACGAAAAACTATCCTGTAAACGCGGATAAGATTGCATATGAATGCAATCGTTTCGACCCGACCAGATCTTAATATAGAAGATCTGAAGTGTCTATACATATTTTTATACACCAAAGATTTTTGTACATAATTTTTCATTTATTATTTCAAGCAGCAATAAGCTGTGCTAGAGTAAAATTCTAACTATGTATATGCTTTGAGGCTTTCGCTATGTAACATGCACAAATTCAGGTTAAGTAATATAAAGATTTAAGACAGCTTATTGCATTATTATATTTTTACAATAATCGACAATATTTGTTTAATTTATCATTTTTATTTAATAAATTTGAATTTTAGTTTGGATTTTTATTTACGTGGATTTCCTTTTTCGCAGCGAAGTTCGGTGAAGGCATGAATAACAAAATATATTGATAATCATTGCAATTAACTTTATTCAAATAACGAAAGAGTTAGAAACTAGCATAAAACATAACATAATAAACTTATTAGATAATAAAATAATTAGACATAATATTGCTGTTAAAAAAACTTTAAGGTCGATTCACATCTGCAGATATTGTCTGCAGACAACCAAAAAAACATTGCCTATGACCGTATTGACAATCCATTGAACGTACCGTATTGCCGTTACCGTTGACTATTACAGTATAGACGAAAGAGGAGCGTGCGCGCACAGACACGGCATTCTCGGCAAGAATACAGTTTGTGGGGTGTCTGTGCAGTGTCTCTCACGTTACGTTCTGCCAGATGTGAATTGACCTTTGAGGTGTCAACCATACGGTGTAGTTTAGTCGCATGATCAGGAGGCGGTGTCAACTTGACAGGTGTCAAGTAGACTTGATTGTGGTCGACCGACCGACTGTCGACGAGTGCAGCTGGTCGCACCTTTATGCACACGGAAGCCATTTTTAATTGTTCACATATGATGTAGGGCAAGTACGGCTCATTTCTCTATGGTTATATCGATCAAGGGCGATGGATCGAGTCTTAGGCGTCGGACGCACAGGGTCGCTGGTCACGGTGCTACAGGAGCTATTTGAAAAATAGCAACCAGCTGTCAAGTGGTGCGACTGCGCAATGGTTGTTGCTGTCGTTTCTGTGTGCGACAAATATTTCGTCGTAAGACCCGTCTAATTTTCATAGCGCGTACAAGCGCCCTAAGGCTTCGTTGGTGGCGATTCGCGTGATGTAAAGGATCTCGTTCCCGTTTCATAGGATTTTTATACCGTATCTTCAAATATGCCCGACTATGTACGCCGAGTGAGGTAAGCGGTGAGGGGAGATTGTGTATTACGCGGTAATGGTAATTCAGAGATGTATCTTAAGATATCTTCAATATGTCTACTATGACAATTAAATCACAGAACAAGATAAATAAAATAAGTTTATAATACCGTGGAGTAATTAAGTACTTGAAGACAAGCGGTACGGTAGACATACGGTGTCGCTTGGTCACGATCCGCGATCAGGCGACCAACAGCTCGATAGAAGTTGATTGGGTCGGTGAAAGACATCCAGATATCTATAGACGGAAGCTATTTAAAAATGGCGACTAGAGTCGCCGCGACTAGCGACCCCTTGTGCCAGACGACTATAGTATGGTTATCATAGGAAAAGCTTTGACAGTTGTGAGTTAGAAAAACCACTATGATATATGATTCAGTTAATCGATAGCCTAGTTAATCAACTTTCTATTATCGATATTTTAATTTAAATACAACATTAAGCATTATTATATTATTTTGATAATAGTTGAGAATCGATAATGGCAAAAGATCGATTGGAAGTACTAGCGCAATTTACATTCCGTTACAAGAGCGTGTTAATTTACATATTATTATTAATCGAGGAAATCAAATTAAATCGTCGTTTTGAAAAATATTACGTTAAAAAATAAATTGAATGAACAATAAACACTGATATCGATTATTAGGTCATAAAAATATTTTTTATTTTCTAATAATGTGTTACGAAACGAATTTTTTTTTGCGTTTAATATAAATTGCCCAATACTGTCAAAGCTCTTCCTTTTATAACCGTACCATAAATATCGCCTGTCGTGTATTTTTGCGATACATTGCTTGCGATTTATGGCTAGTGTAAAACAGCTCTTATACATAATTTAAATTGAAAAACGATAACAAGATTGAAAATATTCACACCATTTTATTACATGCACATGATTTTTTGACAGTGGGCTTGATCTTCAAGTTCAAAGTGGCTAAAGCTATGCTTTGATTACTGGGATCGGATACGAAAATATCTTAAAATAACCAGTCATGTATGTTAAAACTAATGCTAATGGCCAATTCACAATTATCTCTGAATGGACCATCGATGGAGTAGACGACTCCTCAAGTGGAAACTGAGTATAGGGTAATGTTAAGTGGTACATTCTCTCGGTAAATGAACCGATTATTTGACCATTCAAGCGCGGCTTGGCCCAATAGGACCACTAATAGAAGAGGGAACAATTGAAGGTGAAAGGTCATATAGCTTGATAGATTACCTGTTTAATTGGTTACCTATTAAGTTATATTACCTTTGACTTTCAATTAAATTATTGTTGTCTTTTGTATTAGTGGACGTTGGAGCCAAGTCGCACTTTACTGATCAAAAAAAGTGGAAAAAAAATTAGTACAGTGGCGATTCCTTGAAAGACCCATATTCAACAGTAGAGACAATCGTATGATATACAAATTTTAAATTCCCTTCAAGAATCTCACATAATTATAATAATACATAGTTTTAAAAGACTTACAAATTACGCACTAAAATAAATGGTAAAAATTGAAGATATTTTACAAACATTGTTATAGATGTACCCTGTAACAATGTTTGTAAAATATTTTATTTCAATTTTAGTTTTTCTTGTTTGCGACGTATCGAGGTCCTTTTGATGCCTTGTTGTCTTTGGATGAGCCGGGCTCCTCAAAACCATACTTGGCTTTAAGACGTTCTTTGATTAGCAAACCCTTTATTAATTTCTTCCAATTTCCATAAACTCTCGCTTCGGTTTTTTCCCGTTCCCTGCGTATTTGCTCCTCTTGATCCTGAATTAAAATTAAAATTTAAAAAGCTGTAATACTAATACCAAAAAGAAGAATATTTCGCAGTAAAGCTTGCACGAAATTTCAAAAGCTTAATTCAGCGAATCGCTAGTTTATGATGTAGCAACGATCTCAATCGAAAGATATAAAAATAATATTTCGTCGGAACGACGACAAAGAAACCATCAATAAGTACAACCAAATTAGTCCAACAGATCGAAATAATATATAAAACATATGTAATATGTAAAATAATACATTGTAGAGTAATACCGGGAGAATTGATCGGCTTTAGAATAGCATCATCCCATCTCTTCCCGGAGGTGTCGTATAAGACGACAAAGGGATAACAAAGTCGCTACCACAAGCCCCGAGGAACTACACCACCTCTAAAATAATGCACTGGCCAACCCACCGACAGCGTGACGTTACAAGGCAATACATCCCTGGTGCACGAGACAATGCATGGGGAAGCCCGTGTCTAGCAGTGGACGAGGAAATGGTTAGTTATGGTTACCAGGAGAATGTTACAGATAATGTGAGTGACAGACACTTCAGATAGCATGGTTCGAAATTATCAAGATAATTATTCTGGTTGATAATTATGAAATTCTCATCTGATCTTTACTCGGGTGAGCATTTCTAACTTCCACGTTAGCGTAGGCAAATGCTAGTAGTCTATCCTAATATTATAAGAATAAACATTTGTTTGTAAGAGGTTAATGATCTCTGAAACTACCCGATTGATTTTAATAATTTTCCCTCTGTATCTGCATTTAAAAATATGACAGAACTCGTATCAACTCTCGATAGTAAACTTTGACAATTTTTTTGTCAATTCAGCGCGATAGAATTTAAGCAGAGATTCAACTTCGGAAGCTTGTATGTTTGTATGTTTTCCCTATAGTACTGTATATTGTCGAAATCGATGTTTTTCCAATTTTTACTGAACTTTTTGAAGAATGGAATATCGGGGCTTGTGGTCACTTGACTGATTTTTACTTCAAATACTCTTTTCAGCACCAGTTCGAAAACGTGATGGTGATAAGCAAAAATAAGCAATTCCCCGTCAAGTTTTTGCTCTAGGAGCACACAGGCACCTGTTGATATGACCTGTGTTCGAAGCCGTAGTCTCACAACAGAGAATTTGCACTTTATCAGCCTGAGTTTGCTCTTTGCCGGTAGAATTTTGGCGCAGCAATATGTTGATCTCTATTTTCAAACGAAACGACTATAGGAAGACGTTCTTAGTTGGATTTTCGGGCATCCAGTGCAGGCAACAGTTTGCCGTCCAAGTGAACAGTTACAACGTCTGGTACCTCATTTTTGAATGGCTTCGTTGGATGGAAGACTTACTTATCGGAAATTCGCCGATATTATGTCCGATTGCCTCGACAGTAGCTTACAGAATAAACTTATATTTAACAGTCTCTTATATTTAACTAATACCTGTCTAATGCGTTACCTGAACTTCGAGTAATTAAATCTTTTTTCGTGACCATTACAGTAGTTACAGTCCCAGGTTGTGTGCTCTCCGATCGTAGATCATTTTGTGAATCCATATTTTCAAGATTTTTTTTCTCGGAATTGCTAAATTCTTTTGGCCCTAGTGGCCTTTCAAGAGTCACCGGTCGTGAATTTTCACCAGAATTGGAAGCTGAATCGTCCTGTACAGGTTGATACGATGCCGAATAAGTTGACACGGAACTATATTTCATTCGGCGGTTTTCTTCTTCAATAGGGCTTAGCCGCGTCCTTTCTTCTTTGGCAGCCAGTATTTTATCCACTCCAGCCAAGTTACCGGGTGGACTTGGCTCTCTCTGGCGCTAGAAGATCTTACCTTCTTCTGTGTTTATTAATTGAAGTGCATTGGTGTGTGCATATCTAATAAATTGTCCAAATTGTTTGTACATTTTTGTTTACGCCGCTTGAATAAGCCTTGTATTTTGTTTGCATTTTTTTGTAAGTCTCGCTAAATTTGATATAAGTTCACAAGTTTTCTCAGACAATTCGGTAATGTATTGGTAGGTATTCTTGCCTTTTCCCAAAATTTAACACACTCGCGAATAGCGAGATTTGCGCTTTTATTAATAGTTAATTTCATTTTACGGATGTTACAAAAAACAAAACTGCGAATATTTTACATTGGAGGGAAGTGCTGACCCCCTTATTTGATGTTTTACGTCCCCTACAAAAAATATACTCTTTTTAGAACTGGGCAATTCCACTGACATGTTTATTGACTAAAAGCAATAAGTTTATTAACAATACAACTTAAATTCACATGCACATCGACATGTAAGCGCGCGTTCACTTAAGTATGCAAGTTCTTGTTGCCAAGTCAACCGGGTTTGCCATAGTCCAAAGTTCATGAAATACGTGTGTTTTGAAGACAAAAATTAAGTGGGTATGTGTTAAAAAAATACTTTGAATTTTCTAGATTTATTATTCTTATGACCATAGTTAAAAAAAAGGTTATTTTAAATTTTCTGTACATTTTTAGAATAAGAAAATACATAGACAATAGTTGTAGACCTTGATGAGCCCTATCCAACTATATTATTTATTGTACATATAAACAATGTTATTTTTTGGAGAGCCTAGTCTTTTTTTAAAGTTGGAACTGAACTGAAACTAATTTTCTGCAACTTTGAAAATAATTGGCGTTTCAGATTCAGATCACCCTCAAGATCACCTTTTTCCGAAATTCTAAAGTTTATACATAGGCAATAGGTGAATTCCTTAGAAATATCCATAAAACTGATAAGATATACCTTGATCCATGCATCTGTGATGATCTCTTCGAACTCCTTGCACACAACGAATCCATCGAACACCGGGTGAGACCAGCCACTGTTGAAATCGAACCCAGTCATAGCGGCTGCACAGTCTATATTCAACTTCCTAGCTACTTTGTTCAAGCCGGGCACTGGAAATATGAAAGTAATTTTGGGATGTTGTACAGAATATAATACTTTGTCGATGAATTGACAATACCTTCTATGTAATATTTTAATGATAGATCACTTCCCACATATATACAGTAAGTGTTTACATAGATACGAGGTATGTCACGACTTGAAGCAATGCGATGTTTGAGAAGTAGCGTAAACGAGAGAAATTTAAACTAGGACCACAGAAGAAACTCTAAGATATAAATTTGTTTGCAGTTGCAGTCGATTTTTTAAAATAGCAGGTATGTGTTTCAATCGTTTTGAGTATAATATAAATCAAAAATGGCTCTTCATTTCCATGTTCTCATCGAGGTAGTCGGGCGATCGATATCCATCGTGTTATTATTTGCACCATTCTGTAGGTTCCGTAACGATCGATTGTGTTGCGACTATTCAATTCATGTATGTGTGCACTTAAGATTATTTTATTTCGGGAAATAGAGAACCTTGTACTGTGATGGAAAGTGACGACGACGAAACGTAATGTGAAAGTCCCGTCCCGAGACAGGAGAACACATGGAATGAAGGAAGTTCGTCTACATGGAATGAAGAAATAATGAATATTATGGACGGTCGACACCAGCACCCAAACAGAAATTGAGGATGAAACAGAAAAAATACAGGCGTCCAATGACAGTTTCGGAGTTTTCGTTGGATGAGAACTAGCCAATATGTACCCGCCGCTTTAAGGCGATACGTCATGTACGAAATAAAATACTCGAGGAGTGTGATTAAAATGAAAATGAAAATTAGATAAGTAACGACTTAAATAATAATTAACATTATTATTTTTACTAACTTTATGATTAAATAAATAGTGGACAGATATAAAAATTTAGTGATTATCTATTTATTTCCTTAACGTTTATGCAACACAAGAAGCTACGTAATAATAGTCGTAATTTTCTTTTACAATATTACACTGTTAAGTTATCATCAGCTGTTAAAGGAATCCTACCGTAGTTTTGGTAGGCTATCGTAGAGTACGGTAGCCTACCGGTCGTTTTGGTAGGCTACGGTAGATTTACAACACTAGCTGCGAGGTGCGATGTAAACTAGTATATGTATATAAAAATATAACTTGACGGACAACAGTAAAATTTCATTAAATATACCTAATGAATACATAACATACATATTTGTATAATATTCAAAAATACATATACGAATAATAAAATACATACACATACATACAGGTAGGGGGAGAGTGCGTGCTGCATTCCCACAGCCGCTGGGCGCACTCGACTGGCCACGTTACCTCTCACTCACAGAAGACATTTCTCACTCACATTTCCCACTTTATCGTATTTCCCCAATGTACGTACGTGTTCTGGTGTGAGTAAGATATGCCAGAGCCCATTTCCATCCCATCCTATCCTATTCCTCCCCATTTTCCCAACCCTTTCTGCCAATCCATTCTTTAATCTGCAAAGGTAGGCAGCGCATCTGGGGGCGTGCAACGTTTGTCATTCTGGACTGATGATGGCATGTATCGCTGTCTATGAACGACAGCATCCACTTACCATCAGGTGGACTGTATGCTCGTCTGCCGCATTTTCTATATAAAAAAAAATACATATATAAATAATAAAATATACATACTTATACACACATTGAAATAATTCCTGTTAGAAACCTTTCTATTGTCAGTGAGGATCAACTTCCAGAGTAAAACTGCCTGCGGGGCGAAAGAGTTAGATAGAAAACCAGTATGGTAAGAAACAGAATTGGCGGCAGAGCGAAGAAAACGGTCATAATTATCTAACAGAACTGTCTTATACATACATTTTTTTTAAAATAAGTATTATATTTTGAATATAAAGTACGAAATAGAGAGTCCAAAACAACTATTTTTGAAATGTTTGAACGCGCATCTCGCAAGAACCAAAGGACATAATTTAATGACACTTGGCATAGCTATCTATAGCTTATGACTTTGGTGAACATTCAAGATCCATTTTATCATTCCATCTATCTGTTAGAGTTGCCACGAGAATAATTAAAGTTCGCGTGAACGAAGTGGCTGGCACCGCTAGTAATAATTAAAAGCGTATAAAGTGTGATGATAAACGCAAATTTACATTTAATATGGACAGTTCCTTTGGGCAGCATGCAATCCTTGAATAGTTCGACATTGCCATAAGCGTTGCGCGGCACTACTCCGTTCTCGGCCACCGGCGGTTCATAGTCCTGTACTTGCCACGGCCCAAACACCTCCAGAGATTTGTCGGTTATCATTTTGTTGGAAAGCTGGAATGGGAACATATATAAGTTAAGAACGTACAGTCAGTCAATGAAAATATTGAGCACTACAGTTTCAATTTGACATTTTTAAAATATAAGAGCGATTTACGCTTGCAAGTCTAACTTATCGTTTTATATTTGGAATTTTATCACTGTCTGTTCTTTCAAACGAATCGAACCGAAATAACTCCATATTTTCATGGGTCCACTGTGTATGTAAAGGTGGAAGCTGTTTTTGTTTTACGTAAAACAAAGGTTTAAAAACCTCGATAATTTCCTACAGTGCTAAAATACTAAAAAATACAAAGAGACTTTGGGAGACAACCGATTGATATACGAGTAATGTTACGTTATTGGCCTTATACCAGCAGATAATGCAGTTCAATAATTCGTAGATATTTGCATAACATTTTGTAACTATGGCATTGTTTTGTATTCTAATTTTCAGAAACGACTATGAAAGAAAGACCTTTGGTTTCTCAACACAATCTTCTTGTATTACACCCTCAAACTAGGTAGACTGATGATTTGAATTTCCTACTTTATCGCATTTCCCCAATGTACGTACGTGTTTCGGTAGTGAGTGAGATATACCAGAGACCGTTCCCATCCCATCCTATCCCTCCCCATTTTCCCAATCCATTCTAAGGAATGGATCCGCAAAGGTTGGCAGCGCATCCGGAGGCGTGCCAATGTTTGTCATTCTGAACTAATGTTGGCATGTAATGCGGATGTCTATGGGCGATAGTATCCACTTACTATCAGGTGGACTGTATATTCGTCTGCCGCCTTTATTCTATAAATAAAAAAAAATTGTGACCAATTTCTGCACTCGCGGAGAATAGTTTCATTTTTCGGAGATCAAAACTATCTCAAACTCATTAATTGCTGTCAATACATAGGTACACTTTACTTTGTAGGTAAATACACACATAGATAGGATCTATGTACTACGTAGGTACATGCTATGTCTATGTACACGCTTCCGATCTACTTACGGTGTACTACGTTATTAAAACGCAATGCGTTATAAAAATTGATCGATCTATGGATTGCCACTGCCTAAGACTGGTAATTTACTATGTTAATTTTGTTAAAAAAACTTAAATTATTTATCATTATTGATATGTAATTTCGTAAATTTGGAACGTATAATCTCTTATAATCCCATACATTTTACCATTCCCTACGGTTTTCTTATTCGCGGCGTATTTACGAAACGTAACAACACCCGCGAATAAAGAGCTTTGGCTGTAGTAGGATATTAAACGATGACCTACATTATTTATCAATTTTTTTTTTTTTTTTATAGACTAGTCGGCGGACGAGCAGGTGGTCCCACGTGATGGTAAGTGTTACCGCCGCCCATGGACACCTGCAACACCAGGGGGTATGCGGGCACGCCGCCGACCTTGCAAAATCCTATTCACAGCTCTCTTGAAGAACCCCATATCGTAGCTTAATGGAAAGACCTCTTGAGGCAGTTCGTTCCACAGCCTACGGCTTCGCGGTGTAAAATATTTTTTGGAGCGAACAGTGCGCGACACCTCCGTATCGAGGAAATGCGAATGGACCGCACTTCTGTGACGGGAGGTGCGGTTGTAGAAACCCGAGGTGGGAATTATATTGAACAATTCTTCAGAGCATTCCCCATTGTACAGGCGGTAGAACACGCAGAGAGACGCAACGTCTCTCCGAATGCTGAGGGGTTCTAAACCGCCCGTGAGTGGGATCGTCGACAATACGAACAGCACGTCGTTGGATGGAGTCAAATGGGTCCAGTTGGTATTTCGGTGCACCGGCCCAGAGATGAGAGCAATACTCCATATGGGGCCTCACATGAGCTTTGTAAAGCATTAAACGGCTCTTAACACATACATTTATCTTTTATATTTTACTTCACATTTTGGGCGGGTTACATCAAACAAGGTCATGTGACTCAACCCAAGACTACATAAATATGTGTGAAACACGAGAAAATCTCAATACCTATTACCTTGTCCCATTTGGGCCTCGCTTTGACAACTTTATAAGGCTTCTCCCCGAGCCGCACCACCTTGGCTTCCTTCAGCCAGGTGTCCCTGGAGCGGCACACGTGGACGCATTCCCTCGCGTACACGGGCTCACCGCGGACGAACCCGAGCGTGGCCGCGTCAGGAGGGTAGATCGCTTCGAACTTCAGTAGGTGTCGCTTTAGTGCATACAGTGGATGTTTTTTTAATCTGGTAGAAAAAATGACTTATTTATTTATTTACACTTTATTGTTTTAATGAAAGGCAGACTCAATACTAAAAAGCTTTTTCTCTCAGCCAACCTTGGGGCTACATAGTGAGGCTATGGTAAGGTGCAAGTGAAATATTACATAAAATAAAATATGGAATAAATAAAACTTAAAATATACATACACACATACATAAAATGTTAGCAAAGCATAGTGACATACATGCTTTCTTCTCAAAAGGGCGGGTTCTAAGCAGATATGCTGTGGAATTCTTAGAGAAATCATTATAAAGATTGTACGCATTGATTTTTATAAACTGTAATAATTGTAAGTTATACTGTTATAAAAATTATAAACTGTAATTTTATAAATTGTTAAATAAAATCTGTTATGGTTAAATAAATAAATATGTACATATCAAATAATATATTCTTTTTTAGGATTCCACGGAATCCATCTGTTGTGGATATCACGACTGTCGATTTTCGGCTGTTTTCTCGTGGCCCTACTAGTACGACCACGGGTGACACTTATTTCTCGTAGTCCTTATCGTGTGTTGCTATCTCGTGTATATGTATAAGTTTATAAGATCCATAAAGTGGTATTTTATAAAATTGCGATACATTAAACTGGTGACTGTACTCATGATTTGCTTATGGGTGCCTTAGCAAAAGTTGTTCATAATCGTGGGAACAATCACCTGGTTTAATTCACAATAGTTCTATACAATAGTTATTAAAATGAAAATAATGTATTTTTTGTAAGTAATAATTAAATTGAGACCTTTTTAGAAACAGTGTTTTTTAACAACCTTTTTAATCTACAGGCTAGGATAAATTATATTCTTCGTGACCGTATATTGATAATAGTAGGACCACGAAAAATATGTGTTCCTCGTGGACCCACTAAAGCTGTAAAAACGACGTTGGGCAATAAATGACTCTTGTTTCTCGGGGTTTCCCTTTATTTCAATAATGCACAAGCCGAGATCACGAACGTGGTGCGGTCGGAAGATGCTCATGCGCGGGCCGCGACCGAAGTGAGTGCCCTCGTCGATTGCCACGTGACCACTGTGGCCTCATGGGAGGCGAGGCACGGGGTGAACGACGCGAGGGTCGAGGTACACGTCCCACAATACGCTTACTATAAATGCACGCTACACACTTCCCCTTTTGGCCAACAGGTGATCCTCACGCGGGGTTCAAATGACAGGTAGCGGGTATGAACTACCCCTATAATGGACCTTGATAGCATCTGGGAACACTAACATCCAGACACTGTCAACGGTCCGTAAAACGAATAAGTAACTAACAAAATTGTTAAGAATCTAATCCTAGAACACCTAATATAGGTGTAGCCTAAGAGGCACTCATAAAGGCTATTGTTAAGAATCTGACGTTAGAACACCTAATATAGTCAGGGGTAGCCTAAGAGAGTCGCTAAAGGCTTAAACTTGAAAGATTCTAAGTGAAAGAACCTAAACTATGAAGGTTCAGCTGTAAATTATCTAATCAGCTGTAACATAAACATAAAATCTTTGCAAATCGAATATATAGAACGATACGGTTATTAACTAAAAGCATTACTAAAACATAACCCTACGAAACTACTCATCTAAGTCTATGAGTAGTGCAAACAAGACAATATAACTTAAAACTTACTTGACGAAACCTATGAGTAGTCGGTTAAAAAATAGAACAAACTAACCCTAAAGTAATCTTAACTAAGGAGTTATGGCTATTGAAATTTTCGACGCCGTCCTCGCTGACGCCGGTTATAAGAGTTCAGGATGTTCACCTTCCCTAAGCATGATACCATCTCAAATCTCTGGTATACTTTCCAATGATGTCATCAGACTTATTATAAGCCAAAAGGTAGGTCGTCAGGCTCACCTTTGCAATAGCGCAAGGTCCATCTCGCTTTGGAAGCTTGGAGCTGACTCTCTTTGATGAAAAACTTAGAATATGACTTTTCATGAGAACTAAGTCTCTAACAGCATAATCGTCGCCCTCTTGGCGAGTTTTATCCTATACGAGTCTACAGATGTCTTGCTGACGCTCAACACATTGCTTTGCTGATTCAAGAGTATCAGTAAGGTTTTGCAAGTAAGGCGTAATTTGAGGAACATAGTTCTCAGCTTCTATGAATGTACGAAGGTCGCTTTGTGCAGTTAAAGGAGAACGCAATTCGCTTGCAAAAGTAAGATACGCTGGAATTTGTTGAGTGGCTTTTGTTACCAATGTGTTCATCGCAAACCTGGTGAATGGCAAAGCGTCTGGCCATTGCTGATAGGCCTTCAACTAAAATAGGTGTGTTTTTAAATCACGATTCTTTTGGTGACGGGAAAAGCTTCTGGATGGTAAAGGGGCACTAAAGTTTGCTTGACATTTAACACATACATAACTTCCTGCATAACATCAGCAACAAACTTCGTTATCAAAGATGAGGCGTCTAGGTACTCCATAACGCAAGATCTCATCTATTAAAACCCTAGCACATGCTTCAGCCATGGCTTCATCAAGGGGGAACAATTCTACCCACTTGCTGGCTGTATCTTCAATGATGAGAATCCACCTTTCACCGTGAGGGCCTTTGGGCAAAGGACCAAATAAATCGACGTCTAAAAGCTCGAAGCGTTGTGCCGGAACAGGAGTCTGAAGCAAGGTTTTTCATTAGAGGGTTTGTAATGCTGACAGTCGGTACATGTCTTTAAATACTCAGTTACATACCGACGCATACCCGGAAAATAGAAACGTTGAGTTATACGATGCAGAGTTCTTTCATACCACCATGACTGTAAATAGCAGCATCATGACACTCTTCTATAACTTTCTTTCTAAGGTTTTCTGAAATAACAAGTTGGGCTGCTTGGAGTCGATAGCGGCGACATGACGATACAGGACTCCTTTACACACAATATGATACCATCGTTCTGTCCATGTGCGGACGGCAACTTCTACTTTTCCTTCCAGATCCATAATAATCTTTGACACTTCAGGGTCAGCCAACTGAGACTCCCTAAGACTGGTCGCATCCCATAGAGTGGTCTCAACAATAACTGTACAGAGTCCACAAGTGGAACGAGTCTCCTCTTCACATTGTGGATGACTAAGTGTGTCTGCGAGAATATTGACTTTAGCCGGAGTATATTCCATTTCAAGTCGTACGACTGCAGCTACATGCGCCATCGGACCAGTCTGCCAGTAGGCGACTTCAAGATAAGCAGCCACTTAAGGGGTTGGTGGTCACTTGCTACATGGACTTCATGACCGTCGATATAGCCGCGTACCTTCTCAACGAGTCACACTACAGCTAACGCTTATGTTCTGTAGTCATGTAATTGCGCACCGGTGACGTAAGAAGTCTACTTGCATACTCGATAGGATGTTCTTCGTTCGATGACTCTCCCTGAAGTAAGGCAACACCTAACACGTAGTTACTAGCGTCTGTGCAGAGAATAAATGAACGAGAGTAATCCAGTTGGGTAAATATAGGACTAGAGGTAAATAATCTTTTAAGTTCGTTAAACGCAGAATGCCATTTCCACGACTGATCCTTTTTCGTAAGGCGCGTCAATGGCTGAATCAGCCGGGAGAAACGAGAAAAGAACTTCCGGTTCCCTGAAAGATACCTGCCAATAACCAGAATGAATCAAGAGTACTTATGAAACAATTCTTCTTAGTATACTGGAGCAACTCATGTAATGGATAAGAATCACTTTTTGTTACAGCATTCAAGTTTCTGTAGTCTACGCAATACTTATAGAACCCATGCTTCTTGGGTACCAATAGAGCTGGTGCAGCCCAAGCAGACACACTCTACTATGACATTGTGCCTCAACATCTTGTTGATCTTCTCCTCCATGATAGCCTTCTTGGCTGGAGTATTTTATTTATTTATTTACTCTTTTTTGTAAATTATTAGAAAGGAGGAATTAATGCCTTACAGCATTATCTCCTAGTCAACCTTTGGGGTATGCAGGACATGAAGTGGTAGATATTAGATAAAGTGGTATTGGTAGGTCACCTATTGTATTCTGTCATTTATGTATATGTTATTTGTATATGTGCATATGTAATAACCATTTGTATTCAATAAAGAGTATTTATTATTATTATTATTTTAGAGAATTACTTACTCTGCAATACTTTTTGGTAGAGGAGCTTCCGAATGCATTTTGTCTAAGTATTCATCTTCCTCCCTGTCCCGTGCAGTTCTAGGTCCAGTCCATTGTTGTATGGATGTACGCCACCAGTCGGGCTCCACTCGCAGTTTACGAGTAACCGTGTTCCAATGTGGGACATATCTCCGGGTTAAGTCCTTCAGGTAGTTATTGTTGTCCCAGCCAACAATGTAACATATTGGATGAGTCGCGCCGTTCTACATAACAATTATTTATTTATAATTTATTGTAAACACAAATAAAAATAATAAACAATGGATTGAGATTTGATTGGCCTCAAATTGATTCCTGTTGTACCTGTGAGGAATTAGAAGTGAAGCTTAAAAGTCCCCATCTAAGTGATGCGGTTAAGAGAAACGTCGCTACAGAGTTGATGATCCATGAAAGAAGGTCAAAAAAGTTTTATACTAAATAAACAGAAGAAACTGAGGCTGAAAAAAAAAGAAATCTAAAATCATGTAGGTATTGTCAATTGCTTTTGACTACATGCAGAACATCCTATTACCCCAAATACCAGTGTATTATACCTTCTAATTACGCCAGTTGACAGTGAATTTCTTCTGTATTCATGTCAAAAATAAATTGGCACATATATATATTTACTACGAGGGTATTGCAAGGAAGGGACCTGATGAAGTATTATATGTTCATTTGTCCACAAATATCTTTCTTCCGCACCTCAAAACATCACAGAAATTCGCGTGTTCTCGGATAATTGCGGAGGACAAAATAAGAACCATACTTTGAACAAAGTATTTCTTGCTTTAACAGATTTGGGATGTTTTAACAAAATTCAACAATATTACCCCATACGGGGGACACTTCTTTCTCCCGTGCGATAGATTTTTCTATGATTAAAAGAGCTTTAAGAAAGCATGACAGATTTTACAATGTACATCAGTTGACAGAGATTGTTATTGCATGAAGTTCCTCAAATAAATTTACAGTACACATAGTACAAACTTCTGACATACTGGACTTTAAAAACAGTACTACAAAAAGCACGAGACTCTGAGGAAACAAGGGGTAGACACGTTCCTAAGGCAAATAATTCTTTTTTTCGAATAAGTTCATTAATGCAGTTCACTTGCGATAATATTAAAGGCTGTATCATCGCAAAATTCTTTATTGATGGGCTCAAACACAAATCATCTTATCTCGCCGACCCAAGACCACTTTTAACAATGGATTGAGCTTATGAATGAGGTAAGGTTCCCATTAAATAGAAAAGTTAAATGATATTAGGTCACTGTTACCATACATACCAGCAAAGTTCAAGGACTTCTATGATGCCCCAATAGATTAGCCAACAGGCGAAGTGAACGACGGGGAAAATGAGCATGATATTGTATAAGTTTTACGTAAGTTTGGACAATTTTAATTTTTTTTTCTGTTATTAATTTGTTAATAAAACTTAGGAAAGGTGAAATTCTAACATAAACTTAATTATCGCTTTATTAAAGTGACTAAAATGTCACTTTTCATTTATAATCCTTAAAGCAAACTAAAAGATTATTTTTATTATTAAATAATATTAACATAAACCTGACTAAAATATAATACTATTGTTTAATAATATTTCAACTTCTTAATAAAACACAAGGCAGTTTTTTCGATTATCCAAAACTTGTCACCCTTTGAGTTAGAATGTTTTAGTATTCTCCGATTCAATTAAAAGGTTATATTACTAAGTGCTATATTACGACGACAATTTGTCTCAACAGACAAAGTTAAAGTTTAAAGTGTAGTAATACTTACATACAGGTCATTTGTGCAATGCACTTTGCCTTCGATTATATCAACAGCAACCCACTGTTCTAATTCTTCGACGAAAACCTCACACCATACATCTGTTTTCTTCTTAGGTGCTTCATCGTCCGTTGAAAGCACTCGCCTATCGATTCGACGACTTGTGCTCGGTTTTGGACTGATTTTTGCAGGTTTAAAATCCTCACTGCTTCCCGATTTTCGACTTTTACGTTTCTCTTCAGGTAAATAATGACAGTCATCATCTGATTCCACTTTAATTTTAGCTAGAAATGTTATAAATAATAGTACAAACAATACACTTGTACACGATAGAATAATGAGTACATAAACAAGTGAAAGCGTAGTGTCCGTTATGTGTACACTGCAATAGGCCTGCATAATCAAATCTCCAAATCTCTGCCCAGAACGGTGAGCTCGTTGCCGATTGCCGCTCCCCCTGTACCCCTGCAGTTCGTGTGTATCAGAGCGGCGTTTTATTTCCGAATTTTCTCCCCTACAACCCCCGTTAATAATGGGGTTAATGGCCCTCACCATCAACACACTAGTACTTATTAATACATAAGATATAATTAATTTATACACCAGCTATTCAGGTGTCTTCGGGATGCCGGCAGTAAATTAAACAAAAGAGAATAATAAAAGATTAAAGGCCAATTGTTACCACTAATTACTTAAGACATAAATATTAACAGATTTTTTAAAATAGAAAGAGTATAGACATTTTAAATTTCTTCAGAAAAGCATTACTAGGTTAGGTGCAATAAAAAATATCAATTTAAAAAAAACATGATCATTGTAAATTTTACGAGATGGCGAAACTAACTAATTTTTGCATAAAAGTATCTGACAAGAGGTAAATGAAATAAACAAGCACTGCTAATTTCGGGACAGGTTAAAACGTGGACATTTAAAACATATTTTACATAGCAAATAGAAAAAGTAAATCCTGTTTGTTTTAGTACTAAAGTAGAAAATATTTAAATGGCGATTACTCATTTACATACCTTTTCTTGACTCTGCCTCGGCTTCTTTTACCTTATTATTAATGGAAACATCATTTTTGGGTTTTGATTTTGTTTTTACAAGGTCTCTGTGACTCACTCTTAGTTTGTCTTCAGCTAACACTTTCTTGGATTGGAGTTTTCGTTTCATTGTTTTTGTTTTTTGATTATCTGTGGCATTATCATTATTAAAGTATTTACTTTTTTCCATTGCAGTAACAGGGGCACTTTTAGTTCTAGCTTTAGTGTTATCGACTTCAAGTTTATCTTTTTTATTTGCATTACGAGAGGTAATGGGATTAGCAGTATGTGACAAACGACTTTTTGACAGATTAAATTTCTTCACTGTCATAGCTGATTGGTCATTTTTAAAATACGGGCTGGATATGTCTGTCTCATTTGTAATCGAGATTATGGGTGGCTTTATTTTACTTTGTTCAGAATTGTTCTCTGAATTACTGTCCTTCTTCGCCTTAGAAATATCAGATTCATTTATTTTATTGTTTATATTTATTTTTTTACTCCTTGAATTTCTTTGATTCCTTGAATTAGATTTGACGAGAGCATAGTCATTGTCTAGATCATTATTGGAATTATCATTAGGTACTTTTTGCAGTCGCCTCGTTGCAGTATTAGTAGAGGATCTTGCTTTATTAATGATTGTAGTTTCAAATGAATTCTCATTATTTTTACCGGTTTTTCTTTTTCGTTGTGTTGCATTATCGACGTGGTTACTAGTTTCGCCTGTATTAGAAATAATATTAGGAATATTTATATTTGTAGGACTTGGAGTTTTTCTAGATCTCTGTGGTTTATCATTCACATTCAATGGAGTTTGAGAGGTTAACAAAGTTTTTACATTTCCAGAGCTTGTATTTGGGTCAGAACTTTTTAATGGTGAGACATTCTCATGATTTATTTCCAGAGTATTAGAATTTGTTGATTTCTTTACACTTCTAGATCTTGGGTCTTTTCTCGTTCGTTTTGGTGGTGATACATTCTCATTTAAAGGTTCAAGTGTTTGAGATACCGTCGAATCTTTAACGTTTCCAGGACTTTCACTCTTTCTAGATGTTTTTAATGGTGATACACCCACACGCTTTGTATTCAGTGAACTAGAATTTGTTGAGTTTTGTACAGTTGTAGAGCTTGGTTTTCTTCTGGATCTCTTTGGAGGTGATGCGTTACCTTTCTCGTGTTCATTTCCATTTGTATCATTATTGCACTTATCATAGTTAGCTTTTGTCTTTCTACTTCTAGTTTTTCTGGTTAAGAGATCATCATTACCATCAATCTGCATTATGTTTTCGAATTCACTATCCTCAGAGACACTACTATCATAATTACCATCTACTTGTGGTAATTTCCCCTTTGCTTTACATTTACCTTTTCGTTTCTTATTGTCCTCCCTTTTGTCGGTTATGGTTTTAGAATTCTCATTTATTTTTTTCTTTTCATTTGGTTTTGTGGACAGTGAACATAGCTCTGAACTTGGTGGTTTAATGGGCAGTGTAACAAAATTAAACATAACACGACACTGCAATCCAAGAGCCCTCAACATGCTCACAAATACAAAAACCATATATTTCTTCGTTGTAGTAACTCTGGTTTTAGTCTGTTTCAATAATATATCTTTGAGGGGAGGTGCTTTGGGTCTAAATTTATCTTCATGTCTATCCTGATTCAATGTAAATTTGTCTTTATACCAGGTGGTTATTTGATCAACATATTTTAAATCCACCCTTTCTCCAGGATAACATTCTTTAGCAGGTACTAAGGACAGTGCAGCAGCCATGACTTCCTGGTCATTGATGATGCGATTAACATAATTTCCATGACCCAACCAACACAACACATGCACTTTATGCATATAAACTTGATATTTTTTCTTTACACTATTTATTTTTCTTTTCATCATCATTTCTACATCAATTTTCTTTCTTTTCCTACAAGCTGCATCGGGAAAATCCACTACGAGCTCTATTCCTTGTTGAGGTATTGCTTTTTCCTCTAAAAATACAAAAGGGAAATAAATTACATGAAAATTTATACAAAATAGTGGACGTTTTTTTTACGAAGTGGATTTAATTCAATACAATTATAATTGAATTAAATGAACTATAGGTACTATTATTAAAAAAATATTGTAACGGAAAATCTATAAAAAAATATATTTTATCTCTGTCTATACGTGGGAAGAAGAAATTATGTGGGGTAAGGGGGCAATCCTGGCATTAGCGCAACACCAGGAAATGTAGAATGGGTTTGAGGAGGCCTTTGACGAAAGACTGATGGATTCCAATATTGTCACAAATTTAACAAATTAATTTAGTTATTAAGGTCTGAGAGTAATGTAGTTGTAAGATATCTTTTTTCTATAGAATGGCAAATAATCAAATGGTCCATTTAATGCTAAATGGATGCTGTCACCCATTGTCATTTTCGATACATGCCCATATCAGTTCAGAATGACAAATGTTTACACACCGCTGGATGCATGGGGTCTGCCTTTGGATATTTAGTAATGGATTAGGAAATAGGGGTGGAAGTATAACGGGGCAAGGAGTTTTCCTAATTCCATTAAATCTCCCAATCTTCCTTGAGAGATGGAAAATAAAGAGAATAATAGATATTGATGTTGATAGACCATTTGATGATACAGGAGATAGGATGGAATGGGAAATGGGTTCTGACATATATCATTCACTTAAGAAACACGTACATACATTGAAGGGAATATGATAGGGATGGGAAATGTAGTACATTTTATGGAAGACTTATCAGATAGAGGGGTAACTTGGCCAGGCCAGGGGATGAGAGATTGCAGTGTACCGCTCTCGCATGAAGAAAGGAGAAAGATAAATTCCAGTAAGGATGACATTGTTAAGAAAGGCTATAATAATAAAAAAATCTTAAAATCTTAAAAAATCTTAAAATCTTACCTTTTACTTCCTCCCAATCATCCAATTCGGAATCACTGTCGTCTCGCACTTTTCTACTTCTAGAGACCTTTTTAACAGTTTGCTGTTCAGGTATTACTTCTTCACCCATCGCAAGTAAGTTATTTACATCTGATTCTGCTCCTTTATTTTTTGTAGAATATTTTTGAATAGAAGCTTTTGTCTTCTCTATTTTTGTTTTGTGTTGTTCAAGTTCCAGAAATGTTTTCTTTGCAATATCGTCACTGTTGTCTTGTATATTGCTAGACCACACCTTAAACATAAAGAGAAAGTGACATTTTTATTTATTTATTTCAATTTTATTGCACTTTATTGTGCAGAGGGCGGACTAAAAGCCTAGTGGCATTCTCTGCCAGTCAGCTTCGGTTAAATAGAAATGTTAAATCGGTTCAACCCAAAGGTTGGCGGAGGTGTAGAGAATGCCTCCGGCATTAAGCTTGTCTTTGTACGATTAAGTGAAATAGTTTTTTTAATTATAAAAAATTACAACATGAGAGTGGTGCAGTCCTTGCTTGATTGAACACAAAATAAAGGTAATAATAATAACATATACCCTAAACATGACATGTTAGAAATCCATTATTATTCTATTTCTATTCTATCTATTATA
Source organism: Sesia bembeciformis (assembly GCA_943735995.1). Lineage (NCBI taxonomy): Eukaryota > Metazoa > Arthropoda > Insecta > Lepidoptera > Sesiidae > Sesia > Sesia bembeciformis. Next base: position 9,659,260 of record OX031029.1, on the reverse strand, counting down.
AAAATGGAAATAAAATAATTAAATACAAAATTAGTACAAAAAGTCGTCAAATAACGATTTTGGTCGGACTCACCGAGGATATACCGACACCTAACATAATCGTTTACGGACTTTAGGGCATGGTTTCTCGAGATGGAGAAAGCCAGATGTCGCTCTCCTAGACTGTGGAGGAGAGTAATGACGTCATTAAGATGGCCGGAGACAGTTTATTAATTTTTGAATATCTCGAGAACTATGTAGGTAAGTTATTTTGACGTGTGGCTATTCTGAAAGCTATTTAAATCTATATATGTATATAAATATGAATGTTTCTTTGTTTGTCCGGTATGCGTTCCTATAACATTCATCCAATTCCGATGAAACTTTGGTGAGTTGCTGTGCGCACGCACGCGAAGGTTTCTAAATTAGTACTTGAAGACCACGCGAACAAAGTTCTTTTGGATGTTTCAATAAAATGTTAATAAAAATGTTTCAATGTTTAAGCAAAATTTTTGGAGCATGATCTTCTGTTACGGAAAAAATTGATATCGCTCTCCTAGACTGTAGAGAGGGGAGTTAAGATCATCAATATGGCCGCTGATGCTCTTCTTTATCTTTAAATATCTCGATAAATATTTAACCAATTTTCATGTGTGAGGTATCCTATGAAAGCTATTTAAATTATTAATAAAACACATAACATTCAATAAGAAATTGTTGCTACATGAATGCACTTTTTAATAAACTTTAAATCATAACAATACCACATAAAATATCAGAGATATGATATTTTTCGTAACGCGGTGTCTTCATTTCCATACCACCGCCAATGGTGATTTTTACCTTTAAATATCTCGAGAGCCCCCTAAGGGATTTTCAGATGTGAGATATCTATCATACTAAAACTATTTAAATTTTCAATAAAAGTATTCTAGTGACCAAATAGAGTAAGTATTATTGAAACAGTAATATTAACGAATTTTTTTTTATCACCTATGACCTCATTTTTTTTACATGTAACTAACAAACTATGCACTTCGTGGTAAATAATATTTACAAATGAATATTTGCCACATTACTCCACCTTTTAATAAACTTTAAATACTAGCAATACGATATAAAATAACAAATATATCTTGTTTTGCAATACGGTGTCTTGGTTTGCCTTCGTATATATCTAGTCTAGCCATAAATATTGTTACAAAGAAAACTTAATATTTTCTTTTTTAAATTATCATTTCATTAATTATTGATGAACATTAGAAGAATTTGTGTTATTTTAGAAATAAATAGGTAAGCATTTTAAAAATATGACGTTTATTCGAAATGGTCACCATTTGCTTATCTTTCAAACGTTGTGGCCAGTTTTCGATAGAAACACGCAATTGCCACCCTTATGGAATGTTTTAGGAATTCAATATTATCATGACGTTTAGAGCATGCCATGCCCTCTAAAACAGACAATAAATCTTAATCGAGCGGATTAAGATTCATGCCAGCTCTAATGAAGTCGGGAATATTCCTTTTTGGCCATGCCTATGTTGAGCGAGCCTTATGACTTGGTGCTGAGTTATTTGCTGAAAGGGCTATTCATGGTTATATGGAGCGTGGTGTTGTTAGGAGGCTTTACGACCACCTCAAGAATCGTATCTTGATACACTCGAGCTGACGTTTTAATACTGTCGCCCGCCAGGCCGCCATGCCGTCCAAAGAATTTGTTTCTTGCCTTTTCTTTAAAATAATTGCAACAAGTTGCGTCATTGTGTAAATGGGACATTTTGGCGTCCCGAAGCATAAGTTGGGGACAAAGAGACAGATCACTTGAAAATGAGATGGTCCCATTCAAAACACGACGTATAGTCACATTAATCATGCTCTAAAAGATATTGTTAAGTATTGCTGTGACCCGAGTGAGTACCACGGAATTTCCTAATATGTCATTTGGCCGTACTACTAAATGCTAATATAAATAAAAACTATATTAATGCTCAGTGGTAAAATGTACTGTATTCCCACTTTATGTTATCCCCCCAATGAACATATGTGTTTCGGTAGTGAACGAGAGTCCATTCCCATCCCATCCGATCATATCCCTCCCCATTTTCCCAACCCTTTCTCCAAAACCATTCCTAAATCTCCAAAGGCAGGCAGCGCGTCAGGGAGCATGCCAATGCTTGTCATTCCGGACTGAGGTTAGCATGTGTCACAGATGTCTATGGGTATCCACTTATCACCAGGTAGAATGTCTGTATGTCAATAGCCATTTTAAAAAAAATCTAAACAAAATATGTAATTTTTTGTTATATTAAAGAAAATGAATGTAAGTAAAACTCTGTTCAAATAAATTAACAGTATGAGCATAGGTACTAACATCTTTATAATCAATGGAAGTTTCATTTTCACAGTCAGAGTTGTGATGGTGTCCAGAACTAATAACAGCTGGTAGATCTTTTCTGAAGGACACTTTTGGGGATTCATCTTCACTGCTATCTGAAAATAAATAAATTAAGAGTTTGGTAATCTAGTTACAATTAATTAGGTACTGTATGGTCTAGTTATTATAGGAAGAGCGCTGACAGCTGACATAAACCATACTTAGTTTTGTATCACTACACCAACATGATGTTTAATCAAATACTAAGAAACTAGATAGAATCCCAGTAATATTTTATTTCTATTTTACAAAGGAAGGAAGCAGTGACTATAACATATAACTTTTGCATTTACATATTATGAATACAAATGTTTGGATGGTTGTTATTCTATCATGATCATGTTGAAATGGCGGAACCAATTTCGTTGAAACTTGGCGAATAGGTATATTCTAATCTGGATTAACACAACACAATTCATGTAGGCCACGCTAACAAAGTCACAAGTAAAAGCTAGATTTTAATATTTTTTCAACTCCAATGAAAGTAATTGTTTAAACAATCCATAAAATATTATAACCAGTGATCAGAATAGGTAGAGCCATTTTACAGGATTTTTGATAGCTATCTAAATATGGACATATCCAAAAATCCCAGGATTGTTAATGGGTAATTAAAAATTTTCAGAATTTTCAATAACAGCTATCATCATTTGCTATCATCATCTTATATTATACTTCATACTATACCATCAGCCTGCGCCTTTCCACTGTTGGATATAAGCCTCTCCCAAGGAGAACCACCACACTATATTCAACTCTTCTCATCCAGTAACTACCAGGGACTTTCTGCTAGTCGCCAGTCTTAAACTGACCATATGTGCTTTCCATATCATATGTCTCATATCATACCTGTTATGTATTAAGGAATTAATCATTGTAGTTGATTTAGTAAGTGTGGGAAGACATATATTTCATGTCATTGATTATCAAGATCCGAAATAGTTAATTACCCTCAATCAAAATTGGTAGCATTCATTAATTGTCATTCCAACAATAAATACATAGTTACAAGGTAAATTTAATATTTATTATTACAACCCTTGTATACACTTGAATACCATACTACACTCCTTTGTAAAAAAACGGGCACCATTACGAATAAGCTGTACTATAGTTAAAATTATCACTAAATAAATAAAACTATTATCAATAGTTTTTATATTTCACTAGGGACCCTAAAGATAATTTAAAGAACAAACTTAAAAAAATATAAACTAGTACTGAGCATAGCCTCCTCTGGCAGAAATTCCTGTATTCTTCTGGGCATGCTTTCCACATTGCTTTTAATAGTGTCCTGAGGAATACTCAGCGGTAATCACACGTTTAACCTCCCTGAAGTCTTGTGGAGCTGGTTAGACCGATCTTACGCGTCGTTTGAGAAGGTCCCAGACATGTTCTATTGGATTTAGGTCGGGACTTCTCACTGACCAATCCAAACGCTGAATCCTGACCTCCTGCATGTACGCGTCTACTTCGCTGGAACGGTGGGTGCGTGCATTATCGTCCATGTAAATTGAATCCTCACCGATTGCAGTTAGTGCAGGTTACGCATGTAAAGACAGGACTTCCGTTATGTACTTTTGTGCATTTAGTGTACCATTTTCAATGAAAAGTATGAACCCCCACCGTATGAAGTGATTTCCTCTAAACACATCTGCATCTGGTGTTCTTAGCACCCGCCGACATCGATCTTCGCCACACAATGAAATCCAGTTTGCTTGTGTCCAGGATGCACAATTTCTTGCAAACTTCAGTCGGGGAATCCAGTGTTCACGGAGTTACTTAGGGGCCCAAACTGGCCGATGACTGCATATATTGGCTGCTAAGAGCCTCCTCCTTACCGTCCATAGGTTGAGCGCCTCGCACTTCTTCGAGGTTCTTTTTGAGGTCCATGTAGGTACGCTTTCGGTTTCTTAATGCCTGACTCACTAAAAAGCGATTGTCCTGGCTCAGTGCAACATTTTCTCCCAGAACTTTGCCTCCTATGAATGGAACCTGTCTCTTGGTATTGAGACCAGGTCCTTTGAACAGTTCAACAACTCACAGTTAGATGCTGTGAGACATAACATTGGCTAGACCAGGGGTCGGCAACCTTTTGAGTCGGAAGAGCCAAAAATTACAATTTACAAAATTTCAGTTTTTAAAGAGCCACAAAAAATTTTCTTGCCAACAATAAATAGTACTTGTATAAATAAAGTTTTTTGATAAAAAAAACTAATCTATTTATTCATATATAAGTAGTGTTTTTTCACAACAAATTAGATAATATATATATGGTATTATTAGATACTTATTATTTAAGTAAAAAATTAAAACAATTAAACATTTACTTACAACACTAACTTGTACTTCAATAACAAACAATTGAGCAAACAAATTCAATGGGAGCGATGGCTTTGCATGGTTATTCAAGTAAAGACTAAAGAGCCGCATGTGGCTCGCGAGCCGCAGGTTGCCGACCCCTGGGCTAGACCCTTCTTCCGGCAACGCTATAATTTTGCTTGCTCTTATTGTTTTTTGTGCCATTTTGTAGACAGCAATAATTACTCGATCAGGCGTAATAAGTCAATGTAATGTGACAAACTAAAGACAATATACTAAAAACAACAAAACGTTATTTGTTATTTTAAGTTGTCAAAAAACTTCCAACAGTAAATATTTATAGAAAATAAACTAAAAAAAATGGAACATTTCAATTTTTTTTACATACTAGCATTCTTTATTTAATGCCAATAACATATTTTATTCATTAAAACCTCTTTAGTAGTAAATTATTGTCAACTATACAAAGTGCCGGCTCTAGGCCATGTAGTGCAATCAATACCCTGACACCCTCTAGTAGGCTCTTTGGAGGTATGGCAAGTAACATGCCATTAATTTTAGAAATGAGAAAGTTTGGACTTCTGGAAGTTCAGATTAGGTAATCACATCGAAATGGATGAACCAATTTAGTTGAAACTTGGTGAATATGAAGATATTAATTCCGATTAACACAGGCTAGGATTCATGTAGACCATGCGAACAAGGTCATGGGCAAAAGCTAGTATTTTATAAACTCAAAATCCCAAATCCTGAAGGTCTGAATATCTATGTTAGCAATACATTTGAGTCCATTGACCTGAAATGGCTCTATCTATTCCGACCACTAATTATAATTTCCACTGGGATAAACCTTCGTTTCTTTTTTACAATCACGGGGTATTTTGAGTTGTGATACATCATGCAAACCCTGTGTAGGTTGGTGAATATGAAGGTGCCTCAATTTTATGGCAAATTTATTAGAAGTCATGTTAGAAAAATCTGTACTTATGTAGTATAATGAAACAGTTGATTTAGGTACTAGCCCAAAAGCTCCAGAATTGTGTTCCACTGTTATCATCATGTAATGAAATAAATCTGACTACTTAATTCCCTCTAAAGTTATAAAAAAATCCTTACAACCTAAATACAAAGGTAGTAAATATAAATAAACATAAAATATACTACATGTAGAAACTCCCCATATAAAAGAAGACAGTAAAATGTTGAAGCGTTAAAAATAATGATTGAGCCAATTTTTGGTTGTGATGACTAAATTCTTTCAGCAGTAAATAGCGTTTTGCAGAACACCTTCAAATAGAGAAATTTTATTTCATTTTACTTACCACTTTCAGACAAGTTGAGAACAGAGGGTAACAATTTATCTTCTTCAGTCAAATCTTTGATAGAAAACGTCGGTGGAACATCATCACTCTCGTCTTCGTTAAAAAAAGTTTGATTATTAATTTTTTGCACAAGTTCCTTTGCAAATTTGGACTGTCTCGGAGGCCTCTGTTTTATAGATTTGTATTTTGGCTTTATTTGTTTTTTAAAATGGTCACCTGAAGAATACTCTTGTTCTGTGTCTTCATCAGATTCTGATGGCTCACTTATACGCGCTTCAGAGCCAGAATCACTGAAATCGCCAGTTTCTTCTTCACTGTCACAATCTTTATAAATAGTTTTAATTATTTTTTTGCGTGTAGCAGGCATTGTTTATATTTCCTTGTAATATTATTTACTGAGCAGAATATAACTCAATATTATATACTTAAGTATTATTTGTGAAAGAAAATAAACTTAAAATTATGAAAAACAGTTTATGGCGGGCGAAATTAAATTTAACAATATCTGTGTTTTATCGACCACAATCAATATTCATATCGAACATTCTAACATAGTAATATTGAAAATAATATTTTGTAAAAAAATTATTTAAGTACGTTATAAAAAAAAATTAAACAGACATTTTACTTAAATACGCAATTCAAAATTTTAGCCATGCATTATAGTGACAACTGACAAGTTGACAAGACAACTCGCCTGCAGTGTGACCATTTTAGTAAATCCCTTTTATACCCGTAGTCGTTACTAATAAAAATTTAATCATAAAATTTATATACTACCTACTGCATTTTCTACTAAACCAAACAATATTTAATAGGTTGTAAAATAAAACCATTTTTTTTTAAATATAATGGAAGACGAAACTTGCGGGCGGGCCACATGATAGTAAATGGTCACCACGGCCCATGGACACGTGCAACACCAAGGGGGTTACAGATGCGCGCGCTGCCGATCTTGCAGAATCCTGTTCACAACTCTTTAGAAGAAGCCCATATCATAGCGTCACAGAAATAGGTTCATAGGTACCTCAGCTGGCAGTTCATTCCATAACTTTCGGGTTCGCTGTATAAAACGTCTTTTCGACCGCACTGTACGCAGCGACTCTATGTCAAGCCTTGACATAGAGTCACTGCACGTCGTGTGGTTCATCCGCTCTTCCTTAACAGTCGAGGAAGAGCGGATGAACCACATGACGATGACGAGCGGTGCGTTGGTAAAAAACCGAAGTTGACATCAAATTGACCAGCACTTCAGAATATTCCCCATTCTAGAGGCGGTAGAAAATGCAGAGTTGTAACATTTCTACGGATGCTGAGTGATTCTAAACCACCTGTGAGAATGGGATCGTCAACAATTCGGATAGGGCGTCGTTGGGCGAAGTCATGAGGGTCCAGCTTCGGTGCACCGGCCCAGAGGTGTTAGCAGTACTTGGCGCTTAACTTGAGCTTTATAAAGCGACAAGCTTTGCCCCGGAGAGACGTACCGCTTTGCTCTATTCAGTATGTGGGGGTTGGAGACACCCCCGAGTCATAAATGAAAAGTCCTGGTGTTATGAAGCTATAATATTTGGTTTATTGTTCCTTTACACAGTAAACCGGTAAGTAACACATAAGAGTACACGGCAGAGGTTAATTATCCCTATTAGTTAGCTTAAATGCAGGAAGTCCATTTTGCCAATATTGTTAAGGGCCTCCATCTTTTCTCTCTCTCGGCTTAGTGATGTGGCATGCAACTTGATGTCCAAATAGTGTCCGTTAGAATGTGTGATCGATTGAATCGCCACAAGTACACCGAGCTTATATTAGCAAGTATTGTCTTGCTCGCCAGATCACTCCGAAACACGACTTTATTCAAAATATCGATGCCAAGGATCCTAATACTCTTTTGATTTGAAGATATTGACCTAAAGATAAAGATCTTAAAGATTTTAAAGATCTTAACTAAAGATCTTGAGAAGAATGATTTGAAATCGAGGTGCTACGACAAATGGAGGTTTCTTGGCGGAGAATGCACAGACTTGTGTCTTGTTGGGGTTAAATTGGACCAAGTTAAGTTTACCCCAACTAATTTAAGTTAAGTTAAGTTTATCTGCTTAAGTTAAGTTGGTCCTATCTGCCTAAAGACTCGGTCTAAGGTGTTCTCGATTTCGGACACTAGCCTTTCACGACTCTCTTCCACTTCGGCCCAAGGGATATTCGCACGGCCGTTATACAAAGCTACCACAGTACTGTCACGTCTGCATAAGTAGGTAATGTCGGTACGCATGTTACCGACTTGTAACGTGAGCTACTTTAGAAGTTTTCGGAAGAGTCTCGTGGTGTAAGAGAGCTTAAAGAGTTGCGCAAGCAGTAAGCACAGACGACAATTCAGATGCGCAAAGTATGAGTACCACCGCAGGAATACCATCTGGCTCGCTTGACTTCCGTACATCAAGAGATGCAAGATCAATGCCGGTCTTCACGTTGCGTGATGCAGATGTTCGGCATGGAGCTTACACACTGCGACATCGTGGGCGGTGTGGCACCCCCATCATCCAAAGTCGAGTTAGAGGCAAAGAGGCGGCCTAGTAGATCAGCTTTGCCTTTGCACTGTGGTTCAGTCAGTGTATCATCGGGTTTCCGCAGTGGTGGCGGGGTCGATCGACAGAAGTTATTCTCAGCAGCTTTGGCAAGCGACCAGAAAGCTCTACTCCCAGAAAGGAAACTAGCTAACCGATCACCAAATCTGCCGGTTTTTTTTTGGGATGGCTAAGTTCTTGTGGCCATAATGGCCTTTCAAGAGTGTATGTATGTATGTTAATGACATGTATGTTAATTAGGAAGACTTCCAATAATGAGTATGCATTGGATGAGGACTCAGATCGATATTTTTTAATTAAATATTGTTTTTTTTTTCCTAGCATCTTTTTGACAGATTTTTTAAAGCTTTAGCATATTTTAGCACAGGAAACCCTAATTTTTAGCATTCTTGACGTGGCTCGAATGAAATGGTCGCCTACTATCTATAATTCAGTAATTAGTCCGGTTCATACTGTGTTTGGTGTCAGGCAAAATATTATTAGAAGTACAATGTCAATAGAACAATGTTTTATTCTTAAACATAGGCTAGGTAGGGAAGATAAATAAACACAATGGGTAATACATAATCTGTATTTATTGTGTTTGTTGTCTACTGTGTTTTAAGGATCTTCCCGAAAATAGCTGAAAAATTGGACGATACATTCAGATGTTGAAATTGCCTTAAAACTATAATTAATAAATTTGCTAGAATTTCTGCACTATAACGAAAAAAGGAATCTTTCGGAGATAACTTCGGAAATTAAATTAATTCTATCAATTTTTTTTTGTCTTACTACCACTCATCGTGTTTCTGAAACAATACAACTAATACTTTAAGGTTCCGTAGTAATGGTCAGAAAATGTTTGCTCCTTTTGTAAGGAGGCCGCCAGCTTTACAATCCTTAACTGAGAATTACAGGATATGTACCTTATTCTCTCTTGAAATTCTTGCAGAAGGTGCATGATTCCCCTTCATAAACATTAACATATTAAAATTTTCATCGGAGAGGGATGATGGGCGGACGAGCAAGTGGTCCCACGTGATGGATGGTAAGTGTTACCGCAGCCCAATGGACACCTGCAACACCAGGGGGTATGTGGGAGCGCCGCCGACCTTGCAAAATCCTATTAGCCCGCATAATATATTTTCCCTTGGAAAAAGACGTTCCACTGCAGCACTAGAGGGAATAGCTGTGTTATATTTAATAAATAGATTTATTAAGACTGGTTCACATAGGAAGCCAGCATCTATAAGATAGTTCTTTGACTTCGCGTCCAACCGGGTTTTCACCAAATTGTGAGCTCGGTTCTTCAGGGACTTACGAGTCTTAGACTTCTCTTTCGACTGAGTACTCTCAATACTACGAAGCGAGTGAGCGAAATAAATATGACTCACTGACGAACACATGACGAACTGGCTGGACAAAAACACAAAATAAAACATGTTCACATACGTACGCTATGCCGCCGGAACAATATTATTGCGCGCATCACGGTGGGCACAAAATTAACGGACTTATGCTAGCGGAAGTTAAAAAGTCCGTTAATAATTTTTGACATTAAACACAAGTACGACATATCTTGACTTGTTTTAAAAGTATCCACGACTTTGAGGTACTTGCTCATTGCCACAACGCATTGTAAGCATTTTTATATAAGAATTGGCAATGGGATTCCCGTGGGAACTCTGTAACCGTCTAAGTCATCGTATGCCAAGTTTCATTAAATAAACTTACTTAATGATAATTCACTCAGGAACATTATAACGGGTCGGGGAAAAATATACCCTAAATATTAACCCGGGTCATAAGCTATAATTATGTCAAGTTTCATTAAATTCTGTACGTTGGCTTTTGCACGATGCTCGTTCAGACACACATAAAAATTCTAAAAACGGTTGATTTGGGTGCTGTATCCTTCGTAGAGTAGGTACACTGCAACGATATTTTTTCAAAAAAATATTTTATGTACAGACACGGCTCTGTTACGATTTCATTATATGTATAGGTTATATGTAGGTATTATATTTCATTATATGTATAGCTTTGTAGACGTTTTCAATTTGCCAAAACACTTTATTTGGGGTTTTGTTTCTTAACTGAGCGTTTTCGGTTTTTAATCTTATTTACCAATTGGAGGCATTAGGTATCGATTGGAAGTAAATAATAGAAATAAGTAATTTACGTATAGTTAATGACGATACATTAACGACTTAAGATCACTATTTTAAGTATTTATCTATGTGTTATTAATCTATTTGGTGGAATTCCTATCAAAATTCGTATAACGATTCGCTAGTCCCAAACCGAAAGAGAAAAACATGTAGCTTGTGCAATTGATAAGAATTGATAAATAGCAAAGATAAGTAGATATTATTGATATCCAAAAATCTTAATCCAACACAATTTTACGCCTTCGATTTCGATTTGCTAAAAGGTTTTATAATTTACCATAATGGAAAGGTTTTTGTGTTTGTTTAAAGAATGGTAAATGGTCTGAATCAATCCCGTTAAGTGCTTTTCAACAGAGCTTTATTGCCTGTATAGCGATGTTGAGTGGATGAGCGTAGTCGTACTGACACCCTTTACCCTCACACCACCGCGTCGGAGCTGTCTTTCAGACACGCGGTAGATGATACCTAGCGATTTTATGACAGCTTTTTAATATTGTTTTGTCTTAAAAGCTGTTAAGATTGTGTTAAACTAATTATGGATTTTTATAGTTGGAAAGTCAACGATTTGTGGTTTCTGATCCGACTACGGCAAAGTAGAAAAGTTATATAAAAGGTTAGACGTATATTATTGACAATATAAACCGATTTCTCAGATAATGTCACATTTTATAGGGATGTAACGATGAATATTCGCTTTTGTCTTCTACTCGATTTGTCGGCAACAATGCAAGTGATTTCGCTTAACGCAATATGCATTCAATTTAATGTGTGGTCTTTAGCACTGGAGAAAATAATTCGGAGGATTTAATTAGCTTTAAATTCTAGGCATTCTTTAAATTTCTCTGTTAAGTATTTGTTTTACCACATTGATAATAATGATTGATAATACTACCTAATGTCTACTCAATTATACCTACTAATAAGCTCTATACTATGCTCCTAAGTCCCGTCCGTTTTTCTTGAATGCGTTTTTTTTTGGGAAAACTTATCTACTCGAATTAACTTATAGTTCTATATAACCTTTGATCTTCAATTGTTTTCATTTGTATTCGTGGATCCTTTGACGACGCGCTAAGATCTTGTTAAATCTATTAAATACGGGGTCGATGCCTAGAAAGTGTCACCCTATTATTCAAAATCGGTAGCACTTACTTGTCCATTGTTTCTGTTTCTTTTGTTACTATAGTCGGATTTTTCACTCGAGTCGGGGATATGACATTTAGAACTGTCCAGAGTGAAATTTGTACGGAGATGACACTTTATTGACAGTTCTACATGTCATATCCCTGACTCGAATAAAACATCCGACTTTAGTGGATATTTACATTTCTCTATCGCTATATTACAGAGAGGGACTGCGACGATTTCCAGTCGACTGGTTCCTGCTACCGCTGTTGTGGGCGAATTCTATACACTAGCTCAATTCAGGAAAACAGGAAGTCAAACAAATATGTCAGACGCGCTAAACCGGCGATAGGGAAGGTCTGGAGGTTAGATCTACGACGAGGGGTCAAGTAAAAGGGCGATGACGTTAAGGATTGTGCAAATTTAGTTAGAATATTGTTAGGATTTGATATTGTTCTTTCGTTAATAGTCATAGCTAATCTAGCCTTTATTCCATTATAATATTTACGGCTATGCGCTATATTTTACGGCAGTCTTCTTTGAGGGTGGGATAACTTGGCCAATAGGACGTGCCTAATCGGTTGTGGGATACAAGTGTAGGTAAAAGAACAATTTAATACAACAGCGCGTGTTATTTATATCAAATCTGGGTACTGGTTGAAATCTTGTACGAGTCGTATTGGAGCTGAAAATAGGTTTTGATCTTTTCAAAACCTTTGGTTTGATTGGGTTAAACCTATATCTGGTAACAAAGTATTTGGCAAGAGGTATCACCAATCAGTATTGGGCCCGTATACTGGCCCGAAGTCGTGGCGACTTCCCCTTGCACAGATAACATAATACTATCGTAAATATACTTTATATGACAAGGGGGGGCCTATTTTCTGGAGCAAAGCGTTATAGACTGATAGAAATATACAGTGGAAATCACTGAACAAGAAAAGGCAGCATTTCATTTCGGATTTGAGTAGGTAAGTAAATGGCATTCCCAACGAGGCAGTGTTCACAATAAAGCATAAACTAACATAAATAACTTCAATTGTTTGCTGCCTTATTGTTAACTTTAATTACATTTTGAATTAATTTTGTAATTAAAACGGAAGCTAGAGCGCGCCGCGTGAAGTTTAAGTGGCTGGAAACGGATCGACCCCGGCACAGTGAACAGAAAATAAACAGTATACTGTCTCAGCTATATTTTCGAAAACAACTGCGCCTTAACCAAACGTGAGTAGTATACTAAGAGAACGTAAATAGTAATTGTTTTAAGGAAAATTATTACTGTTGATCGATACTGTTGCCCATGGACATTCGCGATACATGACAACGTCAGTGCAGAATAACAAACCTTGATACGACCCTGAATGCCCTAGAAAATATAACGGGACGAGAAATTTTCCGCATTGCATTACACTTCCCATTCTCCTTGAGATGGGAAGTAAATAGTATGGAGTATGAAAGAAAAATTTGGACAAACAGTATGTGAGAAAGGCACCATGTGAGCTACATATAACATTAATTTATTTTAAATAAAACTAACGACTCGATCCTGCCCGAGTGGGATACAATTATGAAAGATCATTGTGACTGGCACAGTGTATAATACATATACAATTTTGAATAATCTTATGAGATAGATATATGCTATTTCGGTATTCTTAAAACCTAAAAAAATGTACAACCTCAATACTCTCATATATGTATTTGTATATTATACGTACATATAATGCAAGTTACGTACGTATTCATTAGGTATATTTAAAGAAATTATATATAGGTACTGTTGTCGTTTAAGATACATATATTCATTTATAATCCGTCTTCTCATCGCACCTCTTAATGTATCTCCCTGTTTAACCCAAAAGTTAACTAGTAGAGAATGTCTTAAGGCATTAAGATCGACTTTTGTGCGAAGACAGGCAATAAAAATAAAAAAAAATCAATTAAATATACCTATAACATTTTAGTTACCGTTGACCTTGAATGTACCGTTGCTGTTCTTCGACGCCAGTCGAAAATATAATTTCTAAGTAGAATATCAATGTATTTGATTATACCTACATTAAAATAATTCGTAGAATATGCTATAAAAAGAACTTAATCGGCAATTACATCCAGAAATAATTACACGAACAACAGAAAAAATGGGCAGCAATTTGATAGGTTTAGTTTCTCTGCTGACAATAAATAAATAGAAGTTGACTTAATTGTGACTTAGTATACCTATACGTATGACAGTCATAGTAATTTAAAAGTATTTAATTCAGTTATGCACAAATAGTTTAGTTTTTTTGCAGCAAGCTCATTTCTGCCGTATAAATACTAAAGCGCAGTAATAGCAAAACGTACAAAATGTTGAATAAAATTACATTGTGTCTATGGACGACAGTATCTACTTACCATCAGGTGGACTGTATGCTCGTCTGCCGCCTTTTACTATAAAAAGAAAAAAAAAACTTTCTCGTTAGGTAATTAATAGGTTTTTTTTGGATGGAATAAAGGAGGCTGCATGTGTAAAGATAATAAATATAAAAATAATGGGAAATTATCTTTCTTTAAACACACCCCCGGATACCTGAATCAAACCACCCTGCATTATCAGTTTTGATGGCCAGAAGCTTAAAAAAATGTTTTATTTATCAAAAAGTATTTATTTAGTTTTGAAGCTGGCATACTAACCATCATTTCAGTATGTCTTTGTTCCAAATTTAAATTCAGAGTGCTGAAAAAGACTTTCTCACGGAGAAGACTTTAGTTCTTTATCTTGAGATAGAATTCACAGTTGCAATAATTGCTTTTACCGTATTTTATTGGTATTCCTCAGAATAAAAGCCTAAAAGATCACTCTACGGAGCTTTTTCTGCAATTATTATATTTAGTTTAGGTAACTTCTAGTCATCGCGGAGAAAATCGAGTAAGTTACACATTTAGCTTACATCGCGCTGATCACAGTTCAATAAACAATTTAAAAATGTCATAAGTGTTATTACGGTCATATTTAATGTTTGCATAACAGATTTAATATTTTTCGCTGCTCGTTCAAATATAAGTAAATAAAATCTGTTAAACAATTTTCGAGTTTATTGTGAACGTACAAACTGACATGTCTCGAACACTTTATTTTGCACAAAACATACATCTTTAATGTCGAATTTAGACCTCTTGTGAATTTAGTCCCACTCCACATGATGACACCATGACTGTCTCTGTGAAACATATTTTAGGGATTGGCATGAAGACCCCATACTGTACCGTTTTTATGAATATTGCTACCCCGACGACCGGCGGGTGCGCGGGGGCAGCGGAGATTTTCGTGGCGCCTAGATGCAATCTCTGAGTGGATTAATTAATTCTGAGGTGCCGCTTATCTCCTGTTATCATTTAATAAAGTTATGGCGGAATGTAGAAATTGCACTCTACGGCGAGAAGATGATTTGCTAATGATAAACAGGATTAAAAGTGGTTTAACCTTATGCTAAATCAGTTATAGAGTTGCTGTTCCGTAATTTAGCGTCTTAGTACGAACAGAGATTTACTACGATGTCATATGATAACTTTCTTTCCCCTTTTATTACGGAAAGCAAACAATTGTATAACAATTGTCTTTTTACACATAAGGCTAAAGATTAGGTAATATCCTGTCAACCAAGTCGTAAAGTAGTTTTTTTTATTTAACTTGTTTCTCTTTTCATTATCTTTTATTTGACTATCCTTAAGGATAAAACTCTGTATAGTATCGGAAAGTTTTTCAAAGTATGATTTCGAGCTCTATTGCTTACAAGATGTTCGTGGAAAATCTTATGTGAAACTATTCATCGCATAAAATCGCATTGATATGTCGTTAAATGTTTCATGAGGTGCCCGGGTATCACCTGGTGTGACGAAAATAACAAATTCAGAACGCTCTTCAAAACAACACTCAGCCCGTGCTACATTATGCATGAAGCACTCCATTTGCCGATCCGCTCAGGAGTCCCGCTCGCGGCTCGTTAAGCGCTTACATTAGCTACAAACACTTATTGATTTTGAGAAATTGATGTAATTTGTGAGGAGCGCATATCAAGCTACATAGAGATTGGTAAGCCATTAATGCTGCATTGAATAACACATCAATTTATTTATTAAGGAAAGAAGGCAATAAACGAGCTGACCGTCCACCTGATGGTAAGTGGATATTGTCAACCATGAACATCCGCGATACATGCCAACATCAGTCCAGACTGACTAACGTTGGCACGCCCCTGGATGCGCTGCCTACCTTTGGAGATTTAGAAGTATGGATTTGGAGGAAGGGTTGAGAAAATGGGGTGGGGTAGGACAGGATGAGATGGGAATGGGCTCTGGCATATCTCACTCATTACCGAAACACGTATTTACATTGGGGAGGTTGGATAAAATGGGACGTGTAGTACATTTCAAGGTAGTCCTCTGTGAGAGAGGAGTAACGTGGACAGTCGAGGTCACCCAGCGGCTGTGGTATTCAGTGTGCACCCTCCCCCTCCACAATGTTTACAAATACTTCACGAAATTATAATTCCTACTTCAGCTGTCTGTATTTGTTGACTATATAGAACTCAACGGTATTGTAAGGTAAGACAAAGATGAAGCACAAGCAAAAGCTAAATAGTAATTAATAATGCTATCGCTCGTCGCTCACGCAAATGCAGCGGCCATTAGCTTTATGTTTCTCAAAACCTGCCGAAGCAATGTCCATTTAAGAGGGGTCGGAATCGCGGGGTTCCGGAGAGGGGAGTTAGAAATGCAATATTAATGCAGTGCCGAGTGGCGGCCCGAGTGCATTTACTTAATGGATCGTAGGCAAAATGTTTATACTGTCGTCGAACATGAAAAAAATAACCAGTGAGAAGCTGAGTAGAGAGGAGCTCTTTGGTGGGATTATTGTGATTAACCGAGGACGTGTTGAGTCACACAAATAAAAAAGTAGCTTCATCTATTCACATAAAAAACTTATACGACACCTCCACTACAGTCGCAGGAAGGAGTGGGATACATTACCGGAGTGGAAAAGTTAAAAAGCTTAAATGTATCTCCGGCGCGGCTAAAAGTGTCTGACAAAAGTTCGACTTCCATTTTAAAAAGCTCCATTACAAAACATCGAGATTCGCTTCCGCCACGGCAGCCGCGAGCGCGAACTGGCTTCGTCGGCTCGAGGAGACGGAATTAAACTCGAAAACTTTTCAATTTATTTTATATGAAATCGAGCATAGTCGCGTATTGTGACACGAGGAAATCGGGTGGCACGTTTATTCGATCGTTGATTTTCTTTTGCACCACAATAAAAGTAACCCATTAACATGGTCTGCTGCAATGGTCGGTGGAGTGATCGCAGCGTGAGTCGATCGCCACCGCTATGCTTACTACCCAATGCAGGCACGGAAAGCTTCTACCCACGTGCGAGGCTAAACTCGAATACGTTTCATGTCCATGTATTATGACTGCAACATCTTGACATTTGATTTGTATTTCTTTGTTTTCTATGTAGTTTCGAAAACAAAAAATCATTGATTTTATTTAATATTTGTTATTATTATATTTTATTTACATATATTCACCTGGAGGTACAAATAGTACCCGTCGATAACATAGATATTAATATGATTATAATATATCATTATATTATTGTTGGGTACTGTAATTTTATTTTATCTTATTTTATTATTTTGTATGTTTAGTCTTCAAATATAACATGTAGTAATAATCCCATTTGTAGGGAGTGTAATGAAACTCCTCGTTCGTTTATATTTTTTAATCCCCATTCCCCAAAAGGAAGGATGGGGAGTTAAATAGCCGACAATATCCACTTACAACATGGTGGACACTCTACTTGTTTATAAAAGTTCATCTTTTTTTATAAAAGAAAGAAACCTACGAATGAAAATATGGATTAAAGTTGGATAACTGTTGTAGGATGAGTTTTTTTTTATAAAAAAAAGGATGTCAAACGAGCATACAGTCCATCTGGTCCAACTGTCGCCATGACCAATTAGTCTAAAATGACAAACTTAGTCACGCCCACGGATGCGCTGCCTACCTTTGTTGATGAAAGAATGGATTTGGAGAAAAGGTTGGAGTGTTATCACTTGTTATATTGTGATATAAAAAACACTGTGATGTAATTTTTTTTATGATTGATTTCTTTTAATGCAAATTGAATAATAACAGTAATTACATTTCTTGCACATAAATACTCGTACAAACACAACAAATATATATGTATATATAAAACAACAAATATTAGCTTAGTTAGTAGTGACCTTGCCTGCTGTGCGTGAGGTCCCAGGTTCGATTCCCGGTCGGATATTTATTTGTTTACAGATAATAGTTTATTCGGGTCTGAGTAGTGTGTTCGTCTTTATATTTATCTCTGGACCTATGTTACAGAGTATCCTGGTGTGGGATATTGAGTGTCGCATTTATTAGGAAAAAAAAAAAACATTATGGCAATAGTGAAATTACATATATAAACACTCATATCCTTATACAACCGAAAAATCCTAAGCGTAAGGGTTTACATACATCTTACTCCTTATTGTCCTTTGTTCAATATAATGTGATAACAAAGGTAAGTTACTTATAAAATGTAAGTTCCTAGTTGGAAGTTACAATACTTTGTATTATGTTATGTATAACCGACTGCCGTGGATTTTGAAATAAAGAATTTAGTTATTACAAGTATCAAAATTGTTAAAGGCGTAGTATTGAAAATCCATGCGGGCACCTTTACACAGAGCAAAGTATAAGTTGAATTTGAGAAGACTTGTAAGGCTTTGGCTCCGAGATAGTGCTTTTAGGCCCTAACCCCCGGGGTGCTGCAGTGGGTCCGTGGAGCTTCTTAAAATGTTTTCACTTATGTATATATGGGAATACATTACCCTGCCTCCGGGTTACTTGAGGCGCGTACACTTACTTTTAACACAAAATTGAAGTGACGTAAAGGCTTCACTCAGCTCTCTTGTGTATTTCACATAAATTAAGTTTTATTGGAAATCGGTATCATTTCACCAAAAATCCTTTCAGTAAATAGGCATAGGCATTCGTTATTTAAATTTATAGTGAATCCGTGACCAGGCCTTTTATCGTCCACTGCTTCTTATTGCTTAAGTATTTTCTAGGACTTTTTGGCGGGGAACTCGAGAAGTGTAATTGTGTTTTTGTACGATTAATGGTAAACATTGTGTAGGTACCGTACGTTTTGTGTTATAATATTGATAGTTTATTAAACTTCAAAGTGTTTATGTGCCAAATGTTTCTGCTAATTATAATCAAATAAAAGCATAGGACAACGTTTTTCGTGTGCGAGGAAATGTTTTTCGTCTCGTCTTCTGTAAACCTACTATCACTTTACTGAGCGTCTTCGATGGGACTGGACCTTGACAAGATGTGTTTTAAACTATCGTTTTAAAGAAAACTTGACAGTGGCAGTATGTGCTAATTGCCATATATGAAGAAAAATAAAAGTATGTGCTACTTTTTATGTATTTATTCACAAATATTCATATTCATTTTAAAATTTTGTCGAATGGTAATTTGTAATTAATTAAGTATTTAAATAAATTGTAACTAATTGTATATGCTGGACATGGGCCTATAGGTACATCTCTCATGCACATTGTCCTGTGCATGAGGGATGTACTTATATGCTTAAAACGCCATGCTGGCCAAGCTGGTTGGCAAGTCTGCTCTTTTAGAGGTGGTGTAGTTCCTCAGGGCTCGTGGTAGCAACTTTGTTTTCCCTTGTTCGCCTGTTACGACACCTGCGGGAAAAGACGTGGTGGTGTTATTCCAAAATCAGCCGACGCTACACGGCCAAGAGAATAGTTAATGTCATTTAAACGCAGTTCTTCTTAATAAGGAGGGATAACTTATTGCGCTAGTGGAGGATACAGTGGTGAGACGTAAGGAGCGTGTTTCACTGTTCGTTACTAATAATCACTTAGCTTAATTGCGGCTGTTAATTACCGCCGATCTCGACGGTTCAAATTACGTACTCTAAAACGCATTAGCGGCTGACAGCTGGAGATTATCCGTCTAAGCGGCGACGGGCCGGCCGCCGCCGCCGCGGGACCTGCGCTGTTATGAAATTTAATGAGCCTTAATTGTTGACGACTTAATGCAGGAACTGTAAAGATAAGTGCTTACGCCCAACGCTGAGTGCCAAAAACAAACAAGCCCGCGCTTCGCCAATGAAACATCTTCTCTCTCATCGGTAAACATATGACAGCATTTTCTTTGTATGTTATCCTCAAATAGGATCGTGATGTTAAAAGGTTTCCACGGTCTGTATTAAAGTATTGTACGCATACAAATGCGTAAAGTGCTTTTAGTTTATATCTAGGTATCATGCAATTAACCATAATAACAAATGATTATTATATAACTCTACTTTCAGTGGACTCGCCGACTCTTGGCTAGCGTGGTGTTTTAAGGCCATCCATCCATCATACATGTGGTAATGGGGATGAGGAGGCCCATGTTTAGCAGTGGATATTGAAAGGGCTGATTATATGGTACAGTTTTACATTCAAAAACTTACAAGTTTTACAATACTAAGGACTTACAAACTACCCAGATTCAAAATATGTCTTCTTCTTTAAACAAATGTTTGTCAGATCAGGAATTAAACAAATAAATACATCATTAACATATATTAAATCTCTTCAGACGCGACATCTCTTATAATTCTGGTTGAAATTCACTTAGGGTAAGTTCTTTTAACCATAAAATTAACACATAAAAAATGAATTTATAGCGATAACTTTTTTATATTTGAAGATTGAATCACAAAGTTATTTAAAGAATGTTACATGACAGTAAATATATACCTACTTATTTAAGTGTATTAGAATTAATTTGGTTTATTTACACAATAATCCAACAAATTTTAGTGTCAATATATTTAGGAATAGTGACTTTTTTTTATGGACGAAGGCGGCAGACGAGCCACCTGATGGTAAGTGGGTACTGTCGCCCATAGACATCCGCGATACATGCCAACATTAGTTCAAAATGACAAACGTTGGCACGCCCCCGGATGCTCTGCCTACCTTTGGAAATATAGGAATGGATTTGGAGAAATGGTTGGGAAAATGGGGAGGAATAGACGGGAGTGGTCTCTGGCACATCTCACTCACTACCGAAATACGCACGTACATTAGAACTACAAAGAAATATTACAGAAACCTTCATAGATTCAAATATAAATTTGGTTACTTGTACAATGTTATACATGCTAAACTGGGAATACCCAGTACTAATAAGTACTAATAAGTAGTCCTTAAAGTAAACATTGTTTTTTGGTCGAAGCTTTAGAAATATTAGGACTTAATCATAAAGTGTTAATTTGAAAGGAGGCGATCGTCGTAATCGTAATTAAAATATAAACAAGTCTTTATTAATACGTTAAAGACATAACATGTATAATATTTACATTAAACATAATTTATTTGATGGTGCAGATAGGTTGATGGTACTAAAAATCGGAGCTTTTGGTGTCCCGTTCTAGTGTTGAGCGGAGCGGGTCTTTGGACTCCTGAAAATCAGGATATCCTGAAAATAGTAAGACACCTGGCAAAAATAGGTGTAACTGTTCTTATCTAACTCCTAAGTAGGAAATTATACGGGTACAAGTATAATTCGTGTTTCAAGCATCAATCAAACAAAGTTAGTTGGGGTTTCAAAAAAACGTGATCAGTGATTAAACTTTTGTTTATCATGTAAAATTTAATACGCAACTTTGTCTCAAAGTGAAGTAGGTAAATACGGCATGGCATGTGCTTACGAATAACAATAGCATGTAGTGGGTTCCTTGTTAACTGATTAGAGGCAGCCGAGTGGTGTCATCTCAGGACGTTCCAATTACTGGGAACGAGGGGCGGGCAGGCAGGGAGGGGCGAGTCGGGGTGCGAATGATCCATTTCGAAAACTAATTTAGAGTTGGCAACTAAACAAAGAGCACTCCTAGCAGATAATAATTAACGCTTGCGGTAAAGTTCCACTTAGTCCGTATACGCTAAACCTCACTATTCCATTGGTGGAGTTAATTAAACGTTTTTCCGGTGACGTGAATAATGTGAATAATTTTAAGCGTGAATAATATAAGTGCCGTAAGAAGGACACTCCTATTGCTACTTTTATACTCTTATTTAATTAAACACTTGTTGATAGTAATTAAATTAAAAATGTGTATATATCTAAATGATGTGCCCCAGGGTGTTCGTTTGCAGCCTAAGGAAATGATGCGTTCTATACAAGTTTTGTCTGAATTGAAAACGTAATTTCAAAAGCAAAGATAGATAATGGATGAATATTTTGTTAAAAGATTATAATAGGAAGGTAATAGGTTAGTTTTAAATATAAAGAATGCAAAGACCTTTCAAAATTGTCACACATACTTATATAGTATAATTTTATCTATAATTACTTCGAACAATGAGAAACAAGTCTTTCAGTATATAATAATATATAATGATACTAAATTCCGGTACTATATAAATATGGCGTTGGAAGTATATGTAAGGATTGTGGAACCCCGTTTTGTTAAAGTGAACGTATCTGTCCTTTGACTGTTTGTGCTGCCATCCGGCCGTTGTCCAGATAAAAGCTTCTACATTGCACGAAAAAGCACTCACACCAAATATTGATTTGTTACTTTGCCGCTCCTAAAATGGAAAAGATATGTCTTGGCTTACATATATGTACGATTGTGTATGTATACTACATTTATTCACGTATCGATGTTAATACGATTATTTAACAGTTAATATATTTTTTAAATAGTCAGCTTTACGCTGGTGACTTGAAAGATATAAGGGTTGGAGGCTTTTGTTGTATAATATGGTTAGGGATTTTCTTTATCCCTTTTTTTCCCTATTCAACTAGATGGCATTGGGTTGGTTGTGATGAAAATAAACTGGATTGGATGTATATTGAAATGAGTTCTGGCAACTTTCATTCACTCAGGAACACTTTATCATAAGTGATCCTAGCACTCGATCATCTCGGGAAGTCTGTAATCAGGACTCGTTATCCTTCAGAATTGCCAATTACCTCAACCTTATGGGATCTTATGCGTTCCTCTGACTCTATCTTCTACGCCTGGTCCATAAAGACTCATCATCGTGGATCTCAATCCATTTACCTCAGGATATCCGTCAGTCGTAGAAACCCATAGTCCTCCAGCGTAGATGAGTTATTTTCCAAATGACTCGGCATTCTGCGTTCGCCATATTCGCATATAGTTCAATCATGGACTCTCCCTCCTCATTACAGGCTCTACAGACGTCATCTGCTAAGCCCATTTTATAAAGGAAATATTTTACGAAATGGACTGTGAGCACTCGGGCCGGTTGACATAGCATAGCATAACAATAAGAGTCATTCTAGGATAGAACACTGATTTCCACAAAATCGTAAAATATATTAGTTATTTTTTACAGGCTATTTATAAGAAACATGTTAAAATAAAAATAACGGCAGTTTAATTTCTAAAAAATATTTAATAAATAACAAATCGTAAAAATATGTGTACATGGGAATGATTGCACTGTACCTACACAGATGTCATTTTTCAAAATTACGAAAAATCCCCTCTTTCACTACTTAGAAATTAAATATTAAACCTATCAAAAATCAACAATTTAGTTTTCTACTCCTTAAAAATAATTAGGATCTGTAAAAAAATTACAAATTATTCTATACAGAAATGATGATACATTACTGTGTGTGTACATCACATTAAAAATATCCGGAACTGGCCACTTACATAAACAATATTTAAAAAGTACAATATTTGAAAATGGAACTCTTTGGCTGTAGAATAAAGTTTGTTTCATCTAACAGTCATTTGTTTTTACATTGTGGCGTCATTTTAAAAATTGCGTGTCTGCATTACGATGGATTGCCATATGATCGAAACAGACAGACATGTGACCTACCATGAGATTTGGGCATCCTTAGGCATAGGCATGAGTCAGATACATTCAATCTTACACATACATTTGGCTGTGCGAAAGCTGTGCTCGCGGTGGATACCACACAATTTGACTGAAGCTCAAGAAACGGAACGCGTCACTTGGTGCAATGCCATGCTTACCAGATTCAACGAAGGGGCATCAAGTTTGGTGTGGAACATAGTAACAGGTGACGAAACATGGATTTACAGCTATGCTATGACCCTGAAACAAAGCACCAATTGACCGTTTGGGTCTTTCAAGATGAGCCGAACCCCATCAAAATGCCGCGTGTGCAAAGTGCCGCGAAGCAGATGAGTATACACAGAAGTGACGAAAAATTGGTAATTTCATAATTAATCAATTTCTACCCGAATACCACCTTTCAGATTTTTTTATTATGCTAGAGCTAGTAACTACAACGTATGACTAACAGGTGAACGGAATTCGTTAATTAAATATCTCAACATTTAATTTTTTTACAAAGCCTTCAAATCACAAACACCCCTCGGTAACAACACATAGGACGTGATATTACACCCAATTTTGTAACTATATTTAAAAAAACTAGAATAAAATTTATATCAACAGATTTGTTATTGAAAGAATAGACACTGACTTACAGATCTAACTGAAAGAATGGTGTAATATGCATGGTATTCTTCTTTTTCTACTATCACGCGTTTTTTTTAGTAGAATAGAATGATCTTTAAACTTATACATCCTATTACTTCAGGATGTTTTCTCCATTAAACGTTATCAGTAAGTAGGTAGGTTTCATCTCACCAACTAGAGGGAGTCGAGCCGAGCACAGCTTACGCTAAATACTAATTAACTGCTTGATTAGAACTGGAATAAAAAGCTCTTAATCTTAATTGGTATTTATAATCAAAGCACTCAAGACTCAGTGTGATTTGAATTGAAAAGGTGTCTGGTGAAACTCGTTAATAAATTCATTTACTTATTTAAATGTTAATTAGAACTACATAAATATAAATTTACACATAGTTTTTACTGTCGTGTTGCTAATAATATGTGTTATATGTTATGAGTGGCAGTAATAACTTTGTAGGTACGAAGTCCATTAAGAAGTTCTCTTATGAGAGGAAGAATTAAGGCAGTTCTTTTAATTCTGTGGAACACTAATTGCAGGGTAGGTAACCTTCATTTAGCAGTGACGCGTTGGGGTCACCCAGCCCAGGGCCGCATCGTGCAGTGTGTTGGGAGGTAATCTTACAATATCAAATTGCCTTAAAATACAAGTTAATCCAAGAAAAGACAGTATACTATAAGTACACTCCTCAAACAGCTTTACATTCGATATATTATAAACTCTAATGAGACAGAACTATAATTACTGATAAAACTATAATAGACTATATATAATTCACAATAATAGATTTTAAAATGACGCCACATTAAAAACCAAATGACTGTTAGATCAAACAAACTTTATTCTACAGCCAAAGAGTTGGATTTTAAAATATTGTAATTACTTTTTAAATATTGTTTATGTAAGTGGCCAGTTCCGGAAATTTTCAGTGTGACCTATGTACTCGTAGCTTAAGTCTTGTATGTAATAATTTTGGAATGACACCTGTAGATGATAAAATGATAGGTAGTATTGTTATTGTGGTTACGATATGTCTGTATATTTAGTTATTATCATTATTATCGTTAGTGATTCATTTACATAATAATTATTATGTTCAACGATGATAATTAAAGTTTAAAATCTTACGACCGGTTACAATCAATTTGTTAAAATGCTTTAACGATTCACAATATTTTGGAGTTTCTTTGCAACTTAACTTTGACATTGAGAATAGCAGTCGTTACAAATATAATGATATGCAACGGAGATAAGGTACAGAATACTTTTCATTTTAAAATAATAAGCACTGTAATTATCTCTTAGTAGCTCATGTACAATAGAGCATTAATCTTCAATTATTATTTACGTCATATTTTTCATTAATTTGCCAAATGCGGCCCTGGCAGGCAATTACTGTATTACTTATTAACTTTCCACCGTCCTTAATGGTTTCCATATTACAGCTTAAGCTGATTGTTGCTTTGGAAATATGCAGTGTACTTTAATTACTTGCTTATACCAGTAAAGAAGTTTAACTAATTAATTTCGATGTGTACTTATATATTACAAGTGTTTAAATATTATTAGAAAAGAACATTTTATTAATAAAAAATACTACATACATTTCAAAACCAATGAACTAATAAATAATAAACAAATTATTTACGCGAACAATCAATAATAATAAGTACCTATTTAATTTGAAACAAAATAAAGAAATGAATAAGGAGGTTGGAAGCGATAAATTATGATGTAGCTCGTTGTAGCCTCTTTAATTAAATGATCATAAAAATGTTTCACAAATCGAATGGTAACGTATGAAAGGCGGTGATAGTCCAGCCAGTTGCGAGTCGTTACAAAGATCGCTTATTTATAACGAGCCACGTCGGAGTTAGGGGCCTCTAACTCTTGGCTCACAACTCGTTAACGCCTTAACGATTATGCTGTGACCAGCGTTCGATCGATCTTTGCCCTAGAGAGATGTAAATTTCCTTATTATATAAAGTAGTTTCGATTTTCCTTGTACTTGTATTATTTCCGATTTTCCTTCTACTCGACAATATTCTATTCGTTGGTATATGACAAAGTATTAAAAATACTCTTAAAATGGTAGATACTAAATATGTACTACTGTTTCGATTATGCACAATAGCGTTTCTGTTCCATTTACAGGACAATAGTGTTGTACGAGCGTTCGAGTTGCACAGCGCAACTCGTAAGTGGCTACAATAAACCTCTCGCTACATTAAGCTTCCGCTAGTGCGCCGTTAGCGAGATAACGAGACCCTCTGCCCGGCGCACACATAATTTATACCGTCCGTGCTCGTTAAAAACTTATAAAGACGCACATTGTTAGTGTGGCCAATATTCGCGGTTATTCGAGGATATACGAGCGGTCTAACGACTCCTTGGTTCATGCGAGCCATTACGCAAACGAGCTCGCTATAACGGCTATTTGAAACGAAACTATCGGCTCCTCAATGACGAGGTTTCGGAACACGCTTTATGTG
Source organism: Sesia bembeciformis (assembly GCA_943735995.1). Classification (NCBI taxonomy): domain Eukaryota; kingdom Metazoa; phylum Arthropoda; class Insecta; order Lepidoptera; family Sesiidae; genus Sesia; species Sesia bembeciformis. The sequence goes on along the minus strand of OX031029.1, from coordinate 9,632,275 downwards.
AATGAATATTTGTTAGTATCGCTGTCCATGATTGCTAACTATTGTCATACTGTTAAATGTATATAGAGGAATGGCAAAAGAGATGATATGGAATGAGTGGCATGGTCTTCCATTGAGCTTAATTGATTTTACCCGCACTCGGACCCGATTTTCCTCGGTTCGGTTTAAGTCTCATGGGGTTAAACTGGATTATGAAACGTGGCAGATTCTCACGGATCATGACTGTTTTTCTAAGAGGCTTTATGAAATGATGTTTAATGTGTCAACGCGGCGTGAAAGGTGAGGACTTGCACCACGTGCTGTAGGTATATTTTCTCTATGATGATATTGATGATGCACGTAAGAAGATATTCCGTTAAGCCCCTGAAAAGGCAGCGTTGATAACTTGATATACAGGAACAGAAACAGAATTTGTAGGGAGTCAAGAGAGAGCCAACGCAATTATGGCGTGCTCCTCTTTCGATTCGTTTCAAATAACAACAATGTTAGTAGGATCACGGGAGTTTTCAATGTATAACGGAGACATCGGCAATACACACTCTGAAGTAAGACCTGCATTCCATATTCATATTCCATATATTACATGCATATTTCCATATTTCCAGCATATTTCCATGTACGGTTCTGACTGGAAAATTGATGCACTTTATTCGCAGAGATCCCTACATATTTGTGTTTGGTGGCGCACCAAATTCGCCAACTACTCACCAAATTCGCAGTTCATTCAGAATGTAGTATTCAAATAATTTCAAAAATAAAAGCCGTTACGACTATGAAGTAATCAGTATATTATATATATATATCATGTGTGTGTGTTCATAATTCGGTGAAGACTGGACTATTTATAGGAATAGTTTTTGTATACGGTTTTGGACTTCCACATCAAGAGCGTGTTCCGGTGAGTAGTATAACTTTGCCCGTTTCTGAATATACCAATGCTGGAACAATGTATTCAATAGAGATATTAAAATAGCGAGATTTGGAGAATTACATACACCCATGGGTTATCTAAGGACCGAATCTATCTTTTGAACATTTCTTTTGAGTCGTGGCTGTAGGAAACGCCTGTTTTAAGAGACACAGTCTAATAGTTATACCTCCTTTTGCGTCCTTATTTAATTTTAATTGCATTTATGAAAAAAAAAATAACACGAAATGTGCAATGGCGTGCTTACGGCTCGTTGCAGTGTTCTCGACACGTCCTAGTAAAGAACTGGCTCGTAATGGAATACCCGTGTGCTGATTCAATCTGCCCCGAAGCTTTTAGGCCGGTTAGCCGAGCGCTTTGTTTTTCACTTAGTCAATATGCTATTACTGGCTTCACACATTCATGCCGTGCCCTAATGAATTAAGTTTTTACAGATTTAAAGACCTCATGGTTTGAACCTGCGATCTGCAAATCGTGCCATTGCTCTGCTCTACTCGCAACAATTTCTTAGGGTTTGAACGATGCTTTCTACACCGAGTAATATCTATGTATATTTTGATGAGTGATATCAATCAATACTATCCTTGTCCTATTTATCAATATCCTTGTCGTCGTTTCCCTAATCCATCCTTAATAGGTATGTAACGGTAGTCAGCGCATCCTTAGGCGTGCCAACGTTTGTCATTCTGGACTGATGTTGGCAGGTATTGGGGATGTCTATGAATGACAGTATCCACTTACCGTCGGGTGGTCTGTATGCTCGTCTGCCATCTTCTTCTATAAAAAAAACTTGGGCTTACGCGGTATGGTTTAAAACATTCAATTTTATTCTGGTATCAAATTATCTATCAATACTACAATTATTATTGACAAGTACTATTTTTTTTTTTTTTTGGAAATACTTTGTATGGTTTTAGATTCTGACCTCTGCTATTAAAGACTGTGTTGGAATAAATAGACGTTTCTTTGCTTATATACCTATATAAAGAGAGCGAAATGAGTTTTATGACCTTAGTCCATTATAGAATACACATCGTTTCATATATGTTGACATTAAATTATTTATTTTAGGATTCTTTGCAAGATTGGAGTTGGCGTAATTTTAGAATTACTAAATCCATTTGGCTCATCTACTTAACCGAGATCCATACTAAGTTTCACCAAATTGCATTTGAATCGGTTAAGAAATGCGCATTACCGTTGCAATAAATATTGTTAGAATAATGTACATAAATGACATATTGCGAGATAGGAAACTTAAAACTTTACTCCTTTTTTTCTTAACATATTTTCTTCTTAACATACGGGACCTAGTGAACTAGTAATGCTTGCCACCGGTTTTATTTTTCTGTATCTGTATATGTTCTGTATATTTTCTGTATGTGTATCTTATATGCGTGTACATATTTTAGAGTGAGAAGTAATCTATCGGAACTGTAAATGCATTAATAATTTCTTGTAAAATAATTTTGTGACATACATAAATATGTATGTTATAAATGAATGGCCAAGTAGTTTAACTTCTAGCGAGTAGCGACGTTGGGTTAGTTAGGGCCAGTAAGCGAGGCGCGGGGCGATGCGGCTGGGACGCCGGCCGCCTGGATCACGGACTCGGCTAAACACAAATCAACACCGATTCTCCATTTGTTAGACACGGGAATGTAATTATGGCCGGAACACTTGGTGGGGGGCGGGGGTGCACGGCGCGAGGGGGCTCCACGTCATTCAAGCTTTTAGTTCGTTGCTCGACAACGATCGTTACTTTGGATTCGTAATGTACGTTTCAGAAAACATCTAGATTCACCGCAAACATTTGAATTGTTGTGGTCTAGTTACAGGATGTATATGGTGTCAAGCAGTGTCTTTTTGTACGAAGAAGTATTATTACATAAAGTATAATTACCACTATATACATACAAAATATACGTAAATATATACAGCATTATTTATAAGTTGCTCTTACTTTTACAATAATGCCTCCTGGTGTTGCAGGTGTCGGCGGGGACCACTTGCCATCATTTGGCCCGCCCGCTCGCCTGCCATCTATTCTATATATAATAATAATCTTCTAAATAACGTCTATTGATATGATTTTTATATTATCATAAGTGCTTTTTATATTTCAACTTAAAAATTATGTAAAATAAATACTCTAATTATATAGACAGGTAGTTGTATCGAGCAGGGGAGGGTGGTAAAACTCAAGTCGGTGCTGTGACACGAGTTAAACTAAATTAATAAACTTGCTGCAGTCCGGCTTTATTAAAAAACACTCATTAAAGCAGAGGAAAAGTAGGTGAAGTCGCCGGCGGGGACAGCGCCGCTAATTGCGCCGCCTTTATTGCTTAAATAAAGTTTTAGTAGGGGAACAAGTTTTAATTAAAAATGTGAGAATAGTTTTTAATAAAGGACGGGCTCGGCGCGCGTATATTGCGAAACTTTGAGCGATACGCTTAGGTTACAGGAAGTCCGCTGATATTGCATCATGTTCGCCGCCCGCCCTGGCCCGGCCGCTGTTGCTGCAAGGCGAGTGTAGCACGGGGCGGTCGCGCCGCCACTCTGTACACATACTTATATGTAATTATTGCCTCTAAACGTATTATTATTATGTGTATCAATTCAACGCATAATTCTGAATTCTGAGTGGGATGATATGTACTACTGATAAATCGAAGCTTGAACAATAACGGTATCAACGAATTTTCCTTAATAACGACAACTCGAAATCAATATGGGATGACAAACGGCAATGAGCAACAGAGAAACTAATAATGCTCGTGATTTACGCCAGCCCTTGTTATTACGACTCATGTGAAATGTAATTTCAGCATACTGCGTGGCACGCACACACACGGAGTCTGAGCGAGTGTGCAATACGTTTATACGTTTAATAAAGGAGGGACGCGGAGTAAATCCTTCAATTTCGCCGACACACAACGGCGTATTCTCGTTAACCGTGGCAATAAGTTAAACGGGCGGCCCGCTGCCCGCGCCGGCCGAGCCCGCGTCCGCAATGTTCACTTCAGGAAATTAAAAAAAGGTCTTGAGCCACTATGCCGAACCGCGAGCTTATGACAATACTTATCTCAATAAACAATAATTAAAAGAGTAATTTTGTGACAATGTTTAAATTGATTTTGTTTCGCAACGAACACGGGTTCTATAAATAGTGCATTTACATCGTACATCGTAGCACAGGAAACGTTAAAATAAAATTAAAGTAAACTGCATTAGAAACGGACTTCAACACAAATTATAACAATACACATGGCAACAACTTCGCCTTGAAGTTATTGTAATTTTTTATAATATATATCTCCTTTTATTTAATGAAATCAAAAACAAAAAACGTAGAAAATCGCACTGATAAGAAGCTCATACCTAGTTTCTTAGTTTAACCGTACCACAAAGCAATCTTGTTTTCCAGAGTTCACAGTGCATTTTCCGGAGTTCACGGTGCACTAGTTTTTCATTCAGAATCGTAGTGTAACGTAGATAGATTTCTAGCAAATTTGGGCCCTATTATAATGTATATTATGGTACATTGTCAACTCTCGGCGTGGGCGCATGCACAAAGCCGACATCGCGACGTGAGGAAGATACTGTCTTTGATACCGTCACTCGCTGGAGAAATCTTATAGGCGGCGCTAACCATTCTATTATATTTTATTTAACTAGATAGACATATTTAAATACTTTCGTTGCTGCTTATACAATCTGAAGCGCAATAATAGCGTACCTACAGATTATACGAGAAATCTGCAATTGAGAACCACACACGGTAAGTTATCATTGTATTATAAAAAAATCCTATATTTTGCTACCTAATGCTATCTTTATATTTAGTGTATTAGTTGTTACAATTACCTATTTGTAAATTCTTCTTGTCGGAAAAAAATAATTAGAACCCAAAAAGAATTTTATTTGGTGTGTAGATCCGGAATATTCTGTCGTTGAGGCTACCCGCTGCAATGGCGCCCATCGCGGCTACTCGCGGCAGCAGATCTGCTGCTGTGAGTGGACATTCTAAAGTTCAAGCAGAACATTCCGAGTGTTTTGCACTTATTATACATTAGATGGTCCACCAGCTTTCTGCCACCTTATCTTATTCCTTTCCTACCGGCTATAAGAAATGTACAGTAATTGTAATAATTTTTTACTTTGTAATTTTCTTCTTTAGTAAGAAAGGAAACACTTATATTTTTTTTAGATTTTTATTAATGACCTATGTATATTTTTTAAGATCTAGACAAATTTGTACCTTCAGGAACTTTATGTATCACAAATGCTAGTAAACACTAGAAACTTATATTTAAAAAAAAGAATGAAATATCTTTTTAAAATTACAATTTAGCTTCATGATATTCAAAAGAACAGTTTTTTTTTTATCGTTTAACTCGTTACAGTAAGTACATTTCGAATGAGGTCTGGATTGTATCTTCTTCATGCTGCATACATACTTTACATCTTCCTCTGTTTTCCACAAACATTGACCAGTGAATGCCTCTGTGTCCCAGTCTTTCATCTTTCAAAGTTGAATAATTTGATTTCCGCCTCTTCGATATGCCTTTTTTCGGATTTTCATCTCTATATATCCTTTTCTTTTTACCAGCATATTTCATAGTCATCAGTCTCTGCACAACAGATATTTTGCAGTCTTTTACTGTTGTTTTTTTCAAATATTATCCCATGCACGACATAGGCATTGACTAATGCCATACCCACAACCTCCCAAAATAGCCTATGCCACCATTCTGGTGACTTCCTGTCTACACAATATAAGGCCTATCAGCCTTATCCATCCCCCCCTTATATCGATTGTAATCCTTGACCGCTGTTAGGATGATGAACTAACATGAACTGATGAACTGATGACTTAGAGCCATCTTAGTCTTACTCCTGCGTGATACAACAGTTTCTTCGCTCCCATGAAAATTTGATACGAAATGTGCCGTCTTGTTATCGTTACACTTCCAATACCCAATATCTAGACTTGGAAATGTATAATCATAATCTCTTCTTTTTAGTTTAGTCAGTTTCCATGTTCTCAGGAAATCCTTTCCGATTGGACCTAATAATCCCACATGCATAAGTTCCCTCAGTCTTTATATTTTCCAGTAATGCAACAGATGAAAAAAAATCAAAGTATACAACACTATCTTTTCCTCATTTCGCTTAAGTCAATTCTAATACCACCCTTTCTCTTAATTTAAAAACCTTTGAACCATATCTTCATCTTTTTTTTCCTTAACACCAACACCATAATTTACACCCTCTTTTTATAAGTTCCACGGGAAAGTATTGCTTGAGGTCAGATCTGCCCTTAAATTTTATCATTGATTCATCAAAACTAACACTCCTCAAGATTTCTGTTTAGCTCATCTATCACGGCCTTATCTTGTACAACTTATCTTTGCAATTAGGTGGCATTTTAGAACCATCGTTACAGTGTAAATAGCACAGTATAGTGGCAAATCTGTCTCTGGGCATTGTCTTGTCTTGTCATCAGGGCCGTCTTTACCACGGGGTGCAAGGGGTGCGGTGCACCCCTGGCGCCCCGCGCCCGAGGGCGCCTGTCGAGCGCTGAATTCAGTGCCGGCTTTACCTATGGTGCAGGGGGTGCGGTGCACACGGGCGCAGGGTCTTAGGGGGCGCCGAGCGCCGCTCGCGACACCTCCAAAGAGTTCAAAACGCCTACTAGAGGGCGCCCTGCACCCGGGCGCTACATGAGCTAGAGCCGGCGCTGCTTGTCATTGGCGGATTATTCAAGTCTGGACAAGATGAATAATGTTCAGTCCAAGCCGGATGGGTATTGTAAAAGTTCATACCTATAAAAGCTAAGGTCTCTTCCTTTTTGAGGTTTAGAATTTATCATTTTGGGTGGCGAAAAGATTACTTTGGTATTATATAAAATCAATTAGAACCAGAAAAATGTCTGTGGATGTGGAGCAGTGAGCAAAATATTCTTCAACTACTTCTGTTTTAGCAGTATATTCTGGTAAATTAGTCTCAACATTTCTTTTTCTCCATTTATAATTAGGCGCAGAGCATAACTTAGCAGTATCTGTAGTAGTAGGTGCCTCGCCAGGTGATAAAACGATGATGTCATAATTGGAAGTATTTGATGTCACTGATGGTCACCTGGTGGGATTTGATCAGCTTTAACCCGATGGTCACCTGGAATATATTGCTCGTTTCCATTTCCACGGGGGTAAGGGTCGTGTGAGTTTAGGGCTCTTTCCAGTTCTACCTCGAAAATTTCACAAAAACCTTGAGATGTAGCAATAGCAATCAATCCAAAACCGGATTGAGATGAAGCAATCCGGAAAGTCTTCTAACAGAAGTGCCTCTATGAGCTCCGCATTGTTATATAAATTAAACTTTTTGGAGCTATAACTGCAAAACAAACAATTATAAATTCTATTTTTACTTGAATTCAACGAATTAATAAAACTTACTGTCGGTACTTTTTGTTCTAATACAAAATTATCGATATTTATATACTATACTACTAAATTTATATATCGATTGTTATCAAATTTCCCTGTTAAGGACCAAGTGATACAGATTCAATATCACTTCGTTCTGGCACTGTTCTGATCATTTCATATTTCTTTGTCATTTGACTAGATAAACGCAGTTTGGCTCAACGGCGACACTAATAAAAAAAATGCTCGATATACTATACCATATCATCAGTTGTCTCTCCACTGCTGGATATTGACCTCTCCCAAGACTCACCACCACATACGATCTTCGGCTCTTCTCATTCAGCCACCACCGATGAATTTCTTCAAGTTGTTGGTCCACCTGGTCGGAGAGCGTCCCACATTGCACTTCCCGGTACGTGGCCTCCATTAGAAAATTCGTCTTCGTCATCGGCTTTCGATCTTGAGGCAAATATGACCTGATCATTGCCACTTTAGCATTCTTATTCTACGAGTTGTCTGTGACTTTAGTTCTTTGGTGAATCTCTTTATATCGAATCTTATTCCTCAATGAAACACCGAGCATAGCTCTCTCCATACCACGCTGATCGACTTTGAACTCATGGATCAGACCTATCGATAGAGGCCACGTTTGTAATTACCAAAAAGCGTCTGTTACCTTTTAATAATACCATTAAAAAAAATAGCAAATAAAGTCTAGCATCCGGAGATATATTGCCATCTCTCTGCATGTGCGACCACCTGTATAATGGGGAAAGTTCAAAGCAGTTCTCAGCACCGAAGCGTGGTCCAATACCACCTCTATGAATAGGCTACGATATGGGGTTCTTCAACAAAGCTATGAATAGGATTTTGCAAGGTCGGCGGCGTACCCGCATACTTCCCTCCTGGTGTTGCAGGTGTCCATGGGCGGCGGTGACACTTACCATCATGCGGGGTCGCTCGCCCGTCCGCCTACTTACCTATAATATAAAAAAAAACTTCTTAGACAAAGTGGTGCTGAATACAGTGTGACCTTCGAGATACTTTATACTGCTATTTCGAAAGTTATGGAATCAAATGGCTACGGAGAGATTTCCACTAAGCTGCGATATTGGCCTTGTTAAGGAAACTGTGAATAGTAACTACTTACCATGAAATAAGAAAAAACTAAAACTATTTAATCATGTTATATTTATCTACAAATCTTGATAAAGTACTATTATATAAATGAACCAAGTTGCGTTCGTTCTTACGTATTACTTAATAAAAATATAAACATAATTCATAATTCCATTTTATATAAAGTAATATAAAGTGGAAAAATGTGTGAAAATACGAAAAAAATGTTTTTTATTTCAGTTTACTAATGAGCGTTAAAACCTCTTGGTTATATTGTTAATTGCATTCACCGTTTAATAGCGATAGGGCGGGCGGGACTTTTTATAACAGTTCTTCTTCCGTTTATAAAATAAATGTATTGTATTCCGTTAAAGCTTAAAGTGACACTGCAAGCAGTCGATTTTAATCAAAGTTCGTTCATTTCCAACATAGTTCCGGAGGCACTGACTTGTGGTGTGATATAGGCCTAGTGTAATAACTTGCGAACAAAGAATACACACGTTCTCGCTCCGGCTGCACTCCTAATTAGATGTTCGATGAAAGTGTAATCAGACGTTGGTCGGATCCGGGACGTAATTAAATGGCGCAGGCGAAGAGTGATTTATTAATAGAAAAGCTCGAGCCGTAATGAAATACTGGGCGGACAATGGCGGCGAGGGCGGGCGGTCCGTGGAAATTAAATTCTCAGAGACGGTGCACGGACACCGGACACACACTTGCCGTTTCTTTGCGAGTCGTGGACCTGTGACCGGCGCCTGCTTAATAATTTACGCAGCAGCTACCACCTTCGCCCGCAGCCCGCGCCGCTCAGCCCCGGCCGACTCCTATTAGGGAGGACGTATGGAGGAGTATAAATTTGTCGGCGAGGGAATGTAAAGAAGATTGGTTTCCTACTGGAACGGGTGCGGAGAAAAGGGGTGGAATTGAATTTAGGCCGAAATCCACTAGCGAAGTAGTGTTTGTGATATTTCTTACCTGCGTGTGGGTATGTAGCGTTGCGAGACGTGACGCTCCTGCCGATTACTTTTACTTTCGATTTATGGGGAAAAGGCAATTTATTTTAAGAACTATTTATTCTGTGTACACTCGTGATACGCTACATTTATTTACAATTTACCATTTCTATTACAATTTTCAATTCTGTAATTGAGTGCACTTACTGTTCTTGATATCGTAGCCAAATAGTACTTATCTGTCTACGCCACGTAAATATGAAAGCATTTTAAACATAATTTTTGGATCTCATAATATAATGGCGTAGAAAGTAATGGTAATATACCTACCAAAAGAATTGGAATCTTAGTTCCAATACAAATTTTACACATATTATCATTGATTTATAGGTAAGTATAAGCGTATAATATAATTGAACATATTTGTATTTTACTTTAATTAGATATTCGTTCTGAAAGATCTTTTAATATATAAATTTAGACAGTTCAGTAATAATACTCAAAAGCTGTAGTGGCTGTAGTCTGTGTATACTTTTTCAATTAAGAGTATTAAAGCGCTCCGACCCCATCATTATATTAGAGTGTTGTTCCATTTCACCCCGTGTTCCGGCGGCCGCCCTCGTCCCGGCACTTCGGCACCAGCATCGGCACCCGCCGGCGGGTCGCGCTTGCATTCGCTCACACTCGGCTCATTTCGTCGCGAGCGCTCCTCGAGAGTGTATGTGTCAATTTGCCTCCTCCGGACCGCAAACTTTACACGAGCTGCGAAAGGCTCCTTGCCGGCTAAAAACAATTTCCCGCCGTTTAATTAACTGTACCATAAACAATTTGAATTGGTTGCTGCGATAGTAATCAGACATTGCAGCAGTCACTTAAGTGCGTAACTGTTTACATTCGGCTTAAAAATATTTTACCTGTGACAATATTCCGCCAGTAATAGGTTCTTACCTGAAATCTGCTGAAAGTGACAGCTAGAGTGGACCATTTGGTTTTTAATCTGTGCTTTATTATTGTGACTGTGTTTATGTTTATTGTGTATCGAAAGACATATTTCTTGGAGGCATTTGATTTACAAGTTCGTTGCTGTTTGGAAGAAATCCTTACATAAAGGTAAAATTGATCTTTTTAAATAGCTTTCGCTTATATTTTTCGAGTTGGGCTTATATGGATTTTAATTTGTATTTTTTTGAAGAAAATAAATTCCCATTTTTATTTTGATAATAAATTAAGCTTACCGCTTAACTAATAATGTTTACACTATTTGATTACTAACCTATGTATTTAAACAATTATTTTAGAGAAGGCTTAAAAAATAAATAATAGTTTTAATGATAATTTATTGTACATTATGTTGTCCAAATTAATACATATCTTTTTTGTTTACTCGTATTCTTATCTTTTTAAGTTTTTTTTGTATTTAATGAAAAAATAAAATATCTTAGCTCCTCACCTCCACGTGGTGTGGCAATGTTTTTCCCATAGCGGCCTTTTATGAAGCTCGCAGAGTTGCCGAGTGCGAAGGAGCAAACGATACGATAGTTAAGACCGCCCCAGTTAAGAATAACCACGATTTTATTACAAACTATTTCTCCACACGTTTTCCTTGTCACAAAAATTAAGCGCATTTCTTTGTTTAAAAAACATTGCATCCATATACTTCATGTTCAAGATGGAAAAAATATATTTTATAGTTTGTAAATATTTAAAACTATTTTAAAGTAATTATTTTAAATGATTATGTTGACGTTGCAGTTTACAATTCAAGTCATAATAATAATTTAAAATAAAACAAAAGACGAATTGTAGTAATAAAAATAATTTATAAATAGTTTCCTTGAAGAAAATTGAAATAATTGCTGGATTATCATATAGCTAGGTACTGACAAATTAACTACCGGTAAGGAAAAAGTAAGTAAGGTGTAAGTTATAGGGAAATGTGACCAGTGGATTAGTTGCATGTCGTATGCGAATACACGTTCCTGCATACTGATAGGGACCTGCATAATTTGAACAGCAACACGACTACCACGAAACATGTTAAAGCGACGGATGTAATAGCATCATAATAATTGTTTTGTTATAATTATATATTCAAGTACATCTTGTGTTACGTTAACGTTATACTCGTATAACGTTGATCTGGATATTATTGAATATAAATATTACTGTCACCTGAATATTATTTGGCAACTTTTTTATGATTACAATGACTAAAATCGATTCATATTATTTTCTTAAATGTCTATTTGTATAATTTAGGGTGTAGGTGTAATGGTATCGCCCATTCAAAGAAGAAATAAAATATTGCAGGTGTTTTATCAACAAACATGATTTGGGAGTTTAGAATCATGTATGTAATTAGGGAGTTACTCCCTTATATCTTCTTATACCTTGTAACTCTGTGTAATATAAAAAAAGAACGTGTCTATTGTCTGTCAGTCGTTATTGCTACTGTTGAAACTAGGGTATTTTCATCAAACTTAGTCAAGTAGATGCGGACAGGGTCCCTCAGGATTATGTATCTAGACAATGGTATAATGTTGTAATTATCTACAATGAAATCGTCTTTTAAATACATGTATTAACACATTAACAAACAGCTGATTTGGAAGTGAAATCCCAAATGGACGAAACCGCGGGTAAAGTTTATACAGTACTAAGTATGTGGTCTAAAATATCTTCACGCTTAATTCGTAGGTTGTGTATGACTTAAATATTACGTTTTGATTAAGAGTGACTTGCAAATACGCTGTTCGTTACTGTGTTAATTATATCTTAATTAAAGTTGTATAGTCGCGACTGCCGGTACCGAGCACGACGCGCTATGCACAAACTAATTGCACATATCTATTAATTAATGAAGAGGATACGTACACTTTATTGTATATCTAATGTAAAATAATTGATGATTATAGTATAGTAATCAAATGAGAGAGACCGGTGCACAATGTTTCAAATTTTCTTGTATTTGTGGTTGATTTGAACTTCATAAGTACAGCATTTATTAAATAAATTAATTCCTCTTTTTAAAATTGTGTAAATTTTGAAAATATTTGTTCCTATTAAAAATCTTGGAGCCGTAGAAGTTTAAATTCACGTTCTTTGCTTAATCATTAATTATAATTCGAGTAAAATGACTGTTTACTATGACATTTATTATCGGCTTATTGTTTTCAGTTCTTAATTGGCATTATTAAAATTATCAATATATGTATGTAACAATAACATTGTTGATTTAATTGCTATAACAAGTGTAGAACACATATTATTGATAAGATTTTCAAATAATATACATTATTGTACGAGAATCACAATGTCAAATTAGAGCGCGTTTACATTGTCAGAATGAGCGTTTACGCAAAGCAATTGAATGAAGCGTAGATTCAAGAGCAGATCGCTACGCGGCGTCGCGCGGTCTATGTTCTTTGTAGAAGTGCTACGCTGCGCTTAAGGATCTGAGTTTAGGCATACAATGCATATTATATACATAAGTACACGACGATAGTAAGTAAGTATAGTAAGTGAAATTTTTACTTACTGAGTATTAAAAACATGTCTTTACGTGAGGCATGAACAATTGATAAAATAATTAGATAACAAACTTGGTTGGCGTATTTTTCTGGTTGAACTGTATTTCTAGGATTTATTCAAGACATTAAATATTAAAATGTATTATTATAAGAGTATTGTACTTATTAATTTTATGAATATAATGTAAATAGTTCTAATTTATATATGTTCTTTACCTTATTATCGAACTAATTCTTAATAAGTAGTATCACATAGAATCTGTCAGAAAATGAGAGTTTTAATGCAGTGTGGACGTTTTTGTCAAGAATCACAAAACACTAGAGCGGCTGGTCCGGGCGCGAGGCGGGGTAGTGGGTTAACGTATAACGCGGCAGTACCGCCGATTAAGAGTATTATTGCCAGAGTTGCTCATTAGAGGCGTCCGTAATGATCCGGCAGCCGCCCACGCAGCGGTCGACTCCGTAATGAACAGCAATGACTAATAGTAATGAACGAGCAACCCGACCTACGCTCATTGTTCTCCTAGAGATTCATCTCAAAAATGTACCCTCACCAATTAGTAGCATAACATAAATTAATTACGACACCGTAATTGTCGGTATGCGAATAGACGTCACATTCTGTTCCAATTATAATTGATTTCATTAACAAAGCTTCACCCATAATTGAAAGTAGACAGTTTCAGCAAAAGGGAGGGTAAGAGGGTAAGGTAATTACAAGATCCAATTTAGAATTGCCAACTCTACACTTTGCTGTTAGTTTCAAACAAAAGCTTAATTAATTAAGTCGAGAACAATTACGTTCAGTGCCGTAATATTCCCAGCAATTACGTGGAATTCGATGTATTTTGAAGTCGTCGGTAATTGCCTACGAGTCTCAAATCAGATCGTATCTGACGCTAATACAGCACACACCCATTAATTATACAGCGCACACTTAATTGGAAAATGTATTACTTAATTAATTTTACAAATAATGGCAGGCTTTATTTCAAATAGAGATCTATTAACATTCTGCCAATTATTATTTCACTGCATTTTTCATTTATGATTAGTAACGGTTCAGGCACACAACACGTTGTTTGGAGAAGCGAGAGTACGGTAGCTTGTTTTGGCTGTCAATTTGGATGTATAGGATCTAATAAATCAAGGGCGTCGTTAGGTGAGGCGCGAGCAGTGGCAGGTAGGCGTCGCGCGCCGAGCTCGTGTGTAACAAGAGTTAACGAGACACATTTCCGGGCGTATCCTTCCAATTAGCGCGCGGGCTAGGCCTGTCGGCTGATGGGCTGCGAGAGCGCGGATGGACCGCTGTCACACAAACGAACAGTTCGCACTGGTACGATGTATCGAGAACATTAAATTGGAAATACACAATAAACACACAAACGCAATGATCACAAGTACGAACTCTGAACCGATTAATCCGCAAGTTTTCATCAATTGTAGTGTGCATTTCGGGGCGTTTCGGACGGTTGCATACTGTTTGCCGCCTGCACTGTGTTACTGGACACCGCCGCCCGCGCCCGTACGCGCTCGTTACGCGCCCGCCTCGTTAGGGGAATTGTTTGTTGGAGTATGTAAAAATGTGTTTATTTGCACGTACGCTCCGGGTAAAAAATATATTATATGAAAGGACCTTTAAGACTTTTAATGATTTCCCGGCAAAGGGAAATTGGGTTAGTTATTTTCCCCGGGGTTGCCCCTCGTTAAGTTTTAATGGGGTAGCTACGACGTAATCAAACGTACTTATTTAAGTTAACGACGTTTACTCCCTAAACAGGTCCGTGTACTTTGTCGTCAATGGAAGTTATTAAAAGGAGAATACTTTGTTATAAGTATTATAAGGCACCGCATAAAAAGTATATTTTCGTATCGTAAAGTCGGGGAACGATGTTCATGTAATCGCCAATTAAGTATTATGCGTCGTTTTTATTCATCGTTTACTTTCTAAGAAGCATGATAAGTAGTAACAAGTTAGAAACAGGGGGTTTCCGGTACGCCCGGGGCTAAGTCACCGTATACCTGTTAGAACGCCTAATTAATCTCCAGTAAAATGTCGACGTCGCTTGTTTTTGCAAGGAACTCGGCTCATTAGAGCGACGAGGCATGTTGATTACACTCTGCACTGCTTATTAGCGCAAACTCTCATTAGGGGCCACTATTGTTGTAATTAAACAAGAAGCAACATCGGCACAGACCGCTGAGCGCGGATCGAACAGAAAACACCTTTATTGCTAGGCAATAACGCACCGCGTGCTAGCCTGTGACCGACGACTAATTACATTGTGCGAATTTAATTAACAACTCAATAGTTACATAGGCGAAGAATTGAACCAAGGGGGAATTCTTGTGGCGTCTGACATGATTCCATTGTTAGTGACGGTGCAAAAAAGCAGAGGTTTGTTTAGAAGTGGCTTACGCAATTACGAGGAGGTACTCCGTTCCGGTGGTGGCGGTACATTCGTCGTCGGCGGGCGTCAGTTTAATTGGACAGCCGCGACTGGGGCTTGGGGGGCGCTGGCGGGCGACGGGCACGGGGGCACCACCACCTAACACTTCTAATTGGCTCGCTAACACTAACAGGAGCTTTTGTCTAAAATGTATCCTCGACATCGTACAATAAAACAACACCTATTGTTCTAAATCTTCACTCTGTTCTGTTAGTCAATGTTTTTTTTTAAGTTTACTTTAAGAAGGACTGAATTAGAACCGGTCAAGAGCATGTCGGACACACGATAAGACTCCGTAGGTAGCCGTTTTATGTTAAATGCTTATGGCCCAACTTAGATTATATTCCCTCTCAACATCGTTAGATTCACGTTTTACTCTTAAATAGTTTTTTTTATTTATCAGGAAGTATCTTTGTTTTGGTGTCCATTATAATTTATATGAAAGTACTAAGAGCTATAATATTCGTACCTATGTTTTTCAGATTTGAAAAGGATTACTCGCGACTGGAGCCACAGAGTTAAAATTCCCCAAACATTTTTATTTAATTTTAAAAGAAGTGTCCGACAACACTACTTGATGGGGTAAGTTAGTTTTATTGTCTTCACTTTTATATTTATGGGACGGGGATCAAAAAAAATATTTTCGAAGTATTTTCAATTCTAATTATTGATTATTTATCAATACACTACTACTTTAAGCGAAATTTCATGAGATTAAATTTCTTTTAAAGTCGTGTATTGATAAACAAAACATGAAATGTTTGTGACATACATATAGACAGACAAAAGCACGAATTAACTAAAATAACTTAATTATTAAAGGGTTTATGGTTGCCTACGGAATGCTAAAAATGAGAGTTTTTGTTCCTTATTTAGTGATCTCTAAATTGCTCAATCAATTATACTGCAATTACTGCGTTTTTAATAATAATTTATGTAACAAAAATAATAGCTATTATTGGTCCGATACGCCACGTCATGATATTCATAAACGTGATGAACATCACTTGTACAGTATTCGTTTAAATATAAACATTATATATATTTAGATAGAAACATTTTAATAACTTCATTGAACAGAGAAATTGCAGCATTAATTAGACCAATTAAGAAAAATGTCGATTACGTTTGAGTCTTTAGATGTTTTAAATTGATTGCTGTAGGTACTACGGATGATTGGCCTCTCACGTTTGTTGCGCGTGAGTCGTTCGACGCCTACGAGTATGTGTACGTTTAAACAATAATTGTATAACCGCCTATTAAGATAACAATCCATAATTAACATTTCGTTTTTATAATTGACACAATCTCAAACTCAATAGTTTTGTTTAATGATATTTAACTTCCTACGGGTTTCAAACTAGTTTCATGTTACAATCGTGTTACTAATTAATTTTATATTTAAGGCCAAGGCGCTCAGAACAGAGTAATAATAAGAAGCTCATGGTAGCGATAGGCGTGCGCGGGAGCGTACACGGTAAGCGATGGCGGGCGCAATCGGTGCCACGACACGCTTCACCCGCCGGATATGAGCGGCTATTTAATTTCCGTGCTTTCAGTGATCGTTTCATATTCAACTTAATATAGGTACCTACGAGTATGTACTTACTTATCAATTCTAATAAGGTGTAAACTGGTGAATATTTGATCTGAGGTATTTTTGTGTCTTTTAGCCATATAACTATTTTGCAAGTTGTTTATGACGATTTTAAAACCTTGGGGCAACAATGTGAAGTCAATACATTATTTAAAGTCATTACATTAAATTAATAAGAATTAAAATTTATTTAGTTATTAAATTCAGTCTCAAAATGTCCATGTCACAAGCCCACTTTCTCGTGTTAATACTAATAATACTACCAATATACATTGGATGGTAAAAATTCCGGGTCGCTAATAAAAACCGTGATATCTCCATAAATTATATACCTAGATCGCTCGAATAAATAATATGTAGTAAGGAGGTTACTAATGCTTGTTCTAAATCTCTAAAGAGGTTTAATTTGTACAAGTTACAGATTTAAAAAAAAATATTCTGCATTTTGAAAAATTTCAAAATTTATAATTAGGAAAAGAATATTTTTTCTGTTTTTGTTTCAAACGGAGCTGTCATTATAAATGGTTCCTTGGATTGATCAGAGTATTCAATGCAATATCATGTCGTTATCACCTGAAGAATGTACACGGATTATTACCATGGTACAAGAAGGAAGAAGTCAGCGTAGCACTGCTAGAACAGTGGGAGTATCTTTATCAACGGTCCAAAGAGTACTCCAGCGATTTCAAGAGACCGGCATGAACATCAGGAGACCAGGAAATGGCAGGCCAAGGTGCACAACTATACGAGAGACCGATTCATCGTGAGCACTATGTTAAGAAATCGACATCTCACGGCTGTTCAGGTCCGAAACAGTCTTCAAGAAATTCACCACAACAATGTGAGCTCTAATACGATTCTGCGACGTCTTCGTGAAGCTGATATAAAGCCTTATAGACCAGCAAACGGCCCCAAAGGACGGCCAGGAGAACGGTATCATCAAGCGTGTTTTGAAGAAAAGGTGCCATTCGGTGGAGGATCAATAATGGTTTGGGCTGGGATATCTTCAGAGGATCGCACGGAGTTAGTGATCATATTATAGAAAACGGTTCTCTGACTGCTGTCAGATACGTAGGAGAGATTTTAAATGAGCATGCTGGTCCATTCTTAGTGAATATGGGTGCAATTTCCATTCTTATGCACGATAATGCGCGACCATATACTGCTCATTTGGTCAATATGTATATTCAAGACGTCGGTATTACCTGCATGGAGTGGCCAGCTCGCAGCCCAGACTTAAATCCCATAGAACATGCATGGGACGAGCTCGGGAGATGCGTGAGACAACGCTCTCCTGCTCCCGTTACCTTACACGAGTTAAAGAATGCGCTAGTGGAAGAATGGGCAAACATAGACCAAAATCGTATTAAAAATTTGGTTTACAGCATGCCACATCGTCTTATTGAAGTGATACGGGCTCGTGGAGGAAATACAAAATATTAAATTGACAAAAAAACTTTTATTTTTTAAGATTTACTGCGAAGTGTATTTTTGTTGTCATAAGTTAGAAGCGAAATTTTCTTATTTTTTAGTATTTAATTAAAGTTATATAGTGTACAGAACGTGTTACACATTTTTTTATATATATTAATCAGTCATCTACAATATACTATAGTTTCGCAAATTAGTCTTATGTATTTAAGAAACTATCACGCCATTTATTAGCGACCCGGAATTTTTGCCATCCAGTTTATTATATATACTATCGGCCGGGGTAGAGACGGAGAGCCACTGCTGGATATAGGCCTCTCTTGAGGAACGCCACCACACACGGCCTTCCGCTCTTCTCATCCAGCCACTATCGGCGATTTTCTTCAAGTCGTCAGTCCACCTGGCCGGAGGGCGTCCCATGCTACGTTCCCCGGTACTTGGTCTCCATTCGAGGACTCGTCTCCCCCATAGGTCCTTAGACATATAGGTATGGCTAGCCCACTGCCACTTCAGCTTGCTGATCCTTTGAATTGTGTCGGCAACCTTAGTTATTCGGCAAATCTCGTTACGGATTTTGTCTAGCAAAGAAATTCCCAGCATCGTCCATCGCTCGCTGAGCCACTTTGAATTTGTGAATCAGGCCTGCCGATAAACCTCTAGAATTTTTGAAACAGGTGCCAATGTCATTTATATAATACAATGAAATATTTGTATACCGTTACGATGATTTATAAGATTTAATTACATTTTGTGCAGTTTATATTTACATGAAATGGCGTTCTGTAGTTAAAAGTTTGTAGGACAAGAATGTTACAATGTATTATACTCCTATGTTATGTTCGCATTCATTTATTATGAGGGCAGTGAGGGCACATAATGATGAAAGTTGTTATAACAAAATATTTAAATAATTAACCTTATTTAAAATCTTATTGCACATTATAAGTAATACAATGCAATCTACAACACATTAGGAAGTGCAGTTAAACGACTATTGTAAATACAAAACTTAATAAATAACTATAATGATAATATAATAATACACCTAGTCTACCCATAAGTATTGTTACAAAGATAACATTGATATTTTTATTTTTACATTATCATTTTATTAGAAGAATTTGTGTTATTTTAGAAATGAATATTCAAGCATTTTAAAAATATAACGTTTATTCTAAATGGTCAGCATTTGCTTTTATACAATCTCTCAAATCTTTTGGCCAGTTTTCGACTGAACCATGCAGCCTTTCCTTAAGAATATTGACAACTTCCAACCCTTGTGAAATGTTTTAGAGCATGGCAGCATTAAGCGGGACTAGGTGACGGCTCTTCACCTCTACTGAAAACGGGAATATTCCTTTCTAGAGACGCCTGTGTTGAGCAAGCCTGATGCTGGGGCTGGTGCTGGAGCCTGGTATTGAGTCTTGCTGAAATGACCATTGTTGGTTATGGAACAGGGTCTTGTTAAGATGCTTTACGGCATCTCAAGAATCGTATCTTGATACACATGAGCCGACGTTTTAATACCTTTTTCACAAAAATATGGTTCAGTCACTCCTTGATTGCTAACATCTCACCATACCATCATTGAAGCCGGATAATGGCCATGTTGTACCTTATTGACCAATTGAGCAGCTTCTCTAGAGTTATGATAATAAACTCGATCATTCTGCTTGTTAAAATTTTTCTCAATGGTGTACCATTTTCTCGTCCGTTAATAACATTTGTCTGTGAGCTCCCTTTGCTACCGCCGAAGAAGTTGTTTTGATTTGTCAAGCCTATATTTCTTTAAAGTATCAGTTAAGAAATTACCTATATGTCTTTTGAAAATCATCATCTTTTAAAATACGTGACATGGTTCTGGGTGCTATATTCATCTCCCTGGATAAAATCTTTTGCTCCCGGACGGGATTTCTTCGGATTCTCTCCTTCACAGCTTTAATCGTCTGTGTAGTACAAATAGTGCGCGGACGGCCGGACCTTTTTCTGTCACAAACAGAGGACGTTTCAATGTACCTACAATAGCCCGTTACACAAACATTGGTTGGTCAATACCAAGCGGATGGAGAGTTTTTAAAATTGCATTTGGCTGCATGCCTACCTTGTGTAATACAATTACAGCAATACGGTTTTCGTTACCATCTCACTCCATTTTAATTTTAGCAAAATATTTATTAATGATTTTTCACGTGAGAATGACAGATTCCAAATTCAAATGTAACCTATTTATTTTATTATTAATTTAGATTTATTTATTTTAGATTTTATTTAATTTAGATGTTCGCACCTAATTTAGAATCTTCCTTCTTGCCTTTGCATGGGGCTAAGTACAAAATAAAACCACTAAAACTGTGATGACGTCAGGTAACATCCTATTAAAACTTATTTTGTTTGGAACTTTCCTAATGTCAGCGAGAACTGAGATTCCAGACTCTGACTGACTATGCTGCTTGGAGTACGAGTAATGTGCGAATAATAGAACTGCAACTGAGTAATGAGAACAGTCATGAGAATCACCCAGAAATTAAAATTTACATCTCAAATGCATATTCAATGGAGGAATAATTAATGATTAGCAGAAAATACTGAATGGTCACAACAAATCGATGGGCGCAAATTTAAAGATGGTTTAGGTTTTCTGGTGATAATAAACTAGAAGTGCTTCTAATAGGCGTCCCGCGAAACGGGGCTCCGTTGATTTGATGATGAACTTAAGTAATTTAAAATTAGTTATTTCAATTATTTAGTAATAGTTTTTTTTGTTGACCACGTTGCTGCTCATTCAGTATTTTATTTGGTGCTCGTTTAAATACTACATATATGATATATCTGAAACTATAGGTTCGTATACATATACCACATACAATAATAGTCCAAACTATATATGAACCAAAAATCACTAACGTCATCATACGTATTTCAGTTTGCGCTTTATACTACCATTTGTAGGGGGAGAGTACATGATGCATTACCACTACCGCTGGGCGAACTCGACTACGTTACCCCTCTCTTACAGAAGACTACTTCAAAATATACTGCATTTCCTACTTTATCGTATTTTCCCAATGTACGTACGTGTTTCGGTAGTGAGTGAGATACACCAGAGCCCGTTCCCATCCCATCCGACCCCTCTCTATTTACCCACTCCATTCCTTAATGTGCAGAGGTAGGCAACGCATTCGGGAGCGCGCCAACGTTTGTTATTATGGACTGATGTTGGCATGTATCGCGGATGTCTATGGACAACAATATCCACTTACCATCAGATGGACTGTATGCTCGTCTGCCGCCTTTTTCTATAGAAAAAAAAGGAAATTTAGTTCCTTTTCGTATGGAAAGTATGGAACGTTCCGTCTGACTCTTGAATCATCATTCGGAACTTGCGCGGAATAAATAGTAAGGTAATGTTAGAACTAAAGCTTATTAACTAATCTGTGTTGGTACACAAATTAGTTAATAGAATTATGTAAAATTTAAAAAAAAACTGTTATGTATGTATTCGCTGTTAAATGCCTTTTAATTACAATAAAATATTTAAGTCACATTAATAACTGTTTTTGGTAAATCCTTGTGATACATGCGAGTATCACAAGCTTACAGTATCACAGTACAGTAACACAGTACGGGAGGTTTTATTCAGAGCCACGGTAACACGTCCGCCCGCCGCCCGTCGCTTTTAAGCTAAAAATACACTATATAACAGTTACATTTATACGACACTAGCTTTTGCCCGTGACTTAGTTCACACATCCAGATTACAATCTACTTACTTGCCATGTGTCAACGAAATTGACTGAGCCGTTTCGACGTGATTGAGTAACAAACAACCAAACAACTAAATTTCCAAACATTCACATTTATAAATTAGAGGGATATGTTTAGCAGTTGAATAGTCGTGCATTCGCATAAATGGCAGTCGAGCATTGAGTCAAGTTCGACTAGGCAAAAAGTGCAACAATTGGGGCAGGTCACGCATATGCCGCTCGTTCAGCAGTCGCGCCAGCCTCATTCACATCTTTCGTCCACCTTTCCTTTCTGATACGTTTCAGTTGTCTAAAGTCTAAAGGTTAAGTTCAATTTATATCGAGCGAATTGTTGATATAGATATTTCTTATTTGATTATTCAGGTAAGTATTATAAATATTAATAATACGTTATACACATCATATATGACATATCATAATATTTTTTATTAACTATTGAAGAAGTCAAAAATATTCTTTTTTATTTTTTACAAGATACACCGACAGCATTTACACAAAAAAATGCAAATGATAAATACTTATAAATCCAACCGTGTGCAATACTTTAACAGGTACATACAAGTTCAACACAACGGCATGTCTTATCCTATTGCACAAAAAATCATACGAAATACCATTTATTAATTCGTAATAAGCTCGTATCTCTCTACGTGCTTAGTGATCCGTCTTCTAAGACCGTTTATGTTGTTTACCACTGTTTATTTATCATTAATTATGTACACCCGAAAAACGGTGACTGATAATTAAAGTAGACTATATTTTTTCGTCTTTCATTTGCAAGCATCTATTATGTTAGTTAAAGAAACCCTTGCGGTCTGTAAGTGATTTATCACTGCACACGCAAAGGGTGGCGTAGTAATTATATTTACATTAAAATATTGTGGTGAGACGTGTGACGGGGTTCGTTGATGGAGACGAACTGGAGGGTCGAAATCATATTGCTTTGTCGCGGTCGCTGTTCGCTTGCGATATCACAGAGTCATTATTGCTATGGGGATTCAGGATGCAGGGAGCCGCATCGGGTGACGTAGGCAAACATCAACTTGCAAGTGAACCTCACCCCTGTCGACGTTCATCTTGTAGACTTACATTACATGCTTGCGCAATTTCAACTTCATACTACCATGAAAATCGAAAAATGTATTACGAAAACCTTTTGAAGGCTGTTTCGTGCCGTTTAATACGCAAAAATAGGTAGAGACATTTAACAATACTCTGTGTTCCTTGTAGCAGAGACTATTGATTTAAAAATAAGATGAAGTTTTAAAGAATTTGAATAAACTTGTTATATTTATGCATAGATACTGTTACTTTGTTATTAAAGTAAAAGACAGCCTTATGTTTTGAGTGACAAATCCAATTTCATTCTCGACTGCCCCTCTCGGCCCGCGCCCCGCCGACCGATCAGACCTTATCCAAATTGGATCTTGAATAATAAAGAATCGGAGCGATTGGATTTTATTCCTTAAATTCAATTAGCACACGAGGGTCGCGTGTGTGACTGCAGACGAAAGATAGAGGCACATTATCGTATTAAAAAGGATTGTAAGGGTTCATTTGACCGGAAAGAAAAGTATCTTTTTAACCCTTGAACACCTATGTTAAGTGTGCCACCCTTATTTACTATGCATGATAGATATAATAAAAATGTCTTTCAATTAAAATTACTATGTTTCATTTGTATAATCAATTTACTCAAAAATAAGGAAATTTAAAATTACTCAAGATTTTTTTATAAAATATGACCAATGCAACAAGAGAAAGCTCTCGTATCTACAAAGTAAACGTGGACTTATTATTTATTACTATTACACTAGTGTAGATGAAGATTACTCCTACGTCAAACGTAGACGCAGCGTAGTGTATTGTACTTTACCTTCTACCGAAAGAATATGACGTTTACTTTGCTGCCATAGGTAAAAATAATTTGAACTGTACCTACCGAGACCTAAAATATCTAATATCCCATTATCCAAGTTAAATGAAATAGTAATCTATGATTTTATTAAACACATCAAAAGTTTCTTTATATGCATACAGTAAAACTGTCTAAGATTCGTACCTCTACATGTAAAAACCGTTTGATATCAACTTAATAAAATTATAATACTTAGTTACCAACTTAAAAATGTAAATGAAATCCAATTGTTTTTTTATTATGTGCTCGTATATATCTAACTCTTGTAGATTAATATTATGATCATAAAACAAGATGAGATCTTAGACTGCGGCCAGAGTGGGCGCGGGGCAGGGAACAGTGGAATCCGCTGCGTAACTATTTTATAAACATCTGAGATCTGGTTGGTATGACTATGGGCCGGAAAGCGGATTTCACGGCGACAATTTTGATCGAGAGCAGACAGTTCGTCAGTTTGCGATTTACGAGTGCATGTTTGTAGTTTCCCTATAGTATTGACGTTTTTTCAGTACCGTCATAACAAGCCAAGTAAAAAATGTTCTTCTTTCAAACAGAACTTCTTAGTAATCAAATTTTGAGTAAGACATTGTCTATATAACACAGAAACTTCCGCAGCGACACATCGCGGCGCCGTCGCCGCGTCGTTGCGGGAACAGCGGGTCGAGAGTCGCGACGCTGCCGCCGCGCGCCGGACCTTCCGCTCGGGCTCCCCGCTGCGCGCCTACTCTGGACACAGCCTTAAACTAAATCTTCGTGATTCGTGACTAACTCAAGATACGAAATTTAAAGTGGATTAAAAAAATATAATTAATATGCTCACAGTTGTATGAATCACACGTGGATCGTGTTAATGTTAACATTGTACATACGGAACTTGGAAAATTAGAAGGTAGGTTTTCCTATTTTAAGTTTCTTATCAGGAGTAACAATAAAAATATTTTTGTGACTTGTGCTATTTTCATAAATGATGACTAAACGTATTAAATAATTTAAGCATATTATTTTAACACTCACGTGCCTATTTTATTTATTTGTATTTAGTGACAGTTTTGTGAAGAGTTGAGACTTAAGAATGTTGAATGTTGACTTAATTCCAAATAAATTGCAGAATTAATATTAACGAAGTATTTAATTCGATACGCACCGGCATAATCTCGATTAAATTATTAACTTGGAGTCTTTTGATATTCAAATGTTTCGCTCATAACCGGGATTTAATAACATGACAAAGAAGCGAAATTATTACAAAACGGTACATTTATTCCTAAAATCCTATTTTAATAACATAAGTAGCATGTTTAGGGGGAAAAGATATTATGTTCATAATATCTTAGTTGAAAGAAAGTAATAGTGACATTACGTAAATTTTGTTAAATATACAGATTTAAGAATTTCGCAATAATTGCATTTAATATTAGCATAATTTTAATTTATTACCACCAGTGATTTCTATTAAATATTACATAAATAATATTAATAGATAGTAATAGTTTCGTATTGGCCGCTTCCCATAATGAAAAATATAGTCGTGAATATATTTTATTTACTGCTCTAGGTATTTGATACGTGCAATGTATAATAACTTAATCACATAATAACAGTATCAGTGTCCAATGATATAATAATAGAACGTATTAATTTGAACAAACGCATCGTTTGGACGGCTCACTATTGGATTCTAAAATAAGTTGCGATGTTATCGTTGCCGCGTTTGACATAAACATCGAAATCTACTTAAAGTAATGGAAACGATTTAATGTAGTAGAATCGGGCCAAGCGATAAGACCTGCTTCGTTAGGTATGTTTTGAAATAGATATTAATTATAAACTATCACGATACATAATTACGTTTTGGTACAATTTTTATTCAATGATATACAGGAGGTTATCTATTTATGCTAATTTAGACTGATTAATTTACCAGTCACGAACTAGATAATGAAATCCTATGAATAAAAACCTGCTTATCTAAATGGCTACGTGGGTTATATTTATTTATTAACTAGTGATGGGTGAAACTAATGTTGTTTGCGACTATTTCCGCGTTATAATAAAAATATTTTAACATAGCTAATTAAAGTCGAAGATGTGCCGGCGACATTTCGTTTTTTAACACGCCGATATTATTGCATATGGAACACATCAACGCTTTAGCAAATAATTAAATAACTACTTTATAGAGTTGTGTAACATCCAGCTCTAATTGAAACCGCATGCTTTGCCGCTACACAGCCGGTTGAAATGTTTTTGTCCATTAAGGCCGCCGCGCTGTAGAAAACCATATGGCGATCATTAACGCTCATTGTTATTTAAAAAAGATACGTAATGTGCATTATATTTTCATTAAATCAATGTACAGTACATAATCTACTTATACCACTTACTTACTCTTCGTGGAATATGAAAGAACCGGGCAATTACGAGTTTGACTTACATAATAAGTGCTGTGTAGTTTTTAATAAAAAAAAACAAATTGATAACCTTAAAAAATTTCCTAAATTTTATAATATTATCAACGCTTTCAAACATTGCTGGTTTACAGCTCAAATAAATAGGGAGATTTAGTTATCAAGCATTCTCCAACAGTCTGTAAGTGTCTATAGGTAGGTCTATGAGTGAGTGTCTATAAGTGAGAATCACTTGTACCGCAGTCGTCCGACTGCGGTCGAGATTGAACATGCCCAATAGTCGGTAGAAAGTACGCACTCTTAGGGTGCGTACTTTCTACGAGGCGAGGTTTGCAAGCAGCATATTCGATGATAAGCTATTTACCATAAATATAGGCCACCTACCTCCCTGCCACCTTATCTTAAACTAGTCTATGAAATGTCAAAATACCTTACCTTTCTTGAATGCCACGACAAGACGAGACGTGCAATGACAAGTTTGACGTAGTACCAATAATTTTGAGCGTACTTGATCTTATATCGTATCTATCTAGCAATGCTCGCGACTTCATGCTTGTGCACGTTAGAGTATGCGTGGTCAGCTTAATTCCCATGGGAACTCTGTGGTGGGTCTGGATAAAAAGTACTCTAAATGTTAATGTTCTAACGTGCATGCGAACGAAGTTTCAGGCACCAGCTAGTTTGTCATAAATTGCGCGAGAACAACTTCTTAAACCACTTCGCATAAACACAGCTTTGCTGTGACTCTAGGCCTCTCCAATCAGGTGAAAACGTGTGCCATTTGACAATTGATTCCCACTCTTTCTTGCTTATACTAAATGTATTATGGTGTGAGCTCTCGATCACACGTTTCGTTACTATGTTTTCCTTCACTAGCGCTAGTGATAATTTAAGTAAAAACTCAGTGGCACTAGCTGAGGACTCTCGAGGACAATCGTGGGTCGTGGGTTATCTATATTTATCAGTCGTAACATAATAGTGTCTGTAATTTTTTTTTTTTAAAAAAAGGTCATTATGTGTAAAGTACGAGAGATACAGATTCGAAAATAAAATTTTTTTGGAATTTTAGTCTGTCTGTCTGTCTGTCAGTCTGTCTGTATCAAGCAAAAACCACTGAACGGATTTTAATTAAGCTTGGCATAGTTATAACTTAAGTGCCGGATCAACATTTAGGGTACTTTTTATTCAAATCTATTATGACGTTCCCACGGGAATCAGGCTAGTGGCATCAAGCTGGCATCAGCTAGTTAGTATTATATATCGTATGTTTAGGTGATAATAATTAACTACGTATTGCTAGTTATTAATTATGGCTTAATAGTTATATGCAATTTCATAATTTCGAGAGTCCTGCATGAGAAGGAAGAGATTGCGCGTCGTCACCACCTGCGGGCCGTTATGACGGCTAGATTAATGTTTTACTCCTTTAATATAGCTCCTCACTTAGCGTTATCTGCTCAGGTCCTGACCGCACATGCTAATTTATATGACATTGTAGTCTATAGTGTTCAAGAATCGTTAATGTAAAATGCCAGTTTTTTTTAAATTCTCTAATGGGTTTTGTGCAATTTAGATCATTTGCTGTGACACTTTTATTAATACTATTCCACTTGAAGACGATTCGAGTACCTCTATCTCCACTGCACATTATAAAACGTAGGGGCAATTTAAATATATTTTATAAAATTTAATTTAATGTAATGCCTGCACAATTTGAGAAACAGACTCAATCAATTCTGTTTCTCAAATCTTCAACGCTATTATAATAGGAACGTACCCCGTTAAAGTACCTATTTACCTTCATGAATATTGTAGTCCATTTCATAAACCGAGTCGACGTGTCCCGCTCGTTATTGGCGCGCAAATTGAAGTGCACACGTTACCGCTCCGGCATCGCTCTTAAATTGACTGTCCATCAAATCATGTATCCGATGGGCCTCGACGCGGGTTCGCGCCGCACCTCGCACACAAATCACATAGGAAATGGTATGGATTCTCCGAAATGTTTAAAATGTACTTCACACACACTAATGCAAACGTAACATTGACTGAGCGTGTTGGATTAAGGCTTCCTACGTTCATATTTCGGAATATTAGGGAAGTAAGCAGTGATTTAGTTAGTTAAATCGCTTCCTATTCTCCAATATTCAAAGTTATCAACGTTGTATCAACGTTGTATCTACTTCTTAAATGTTGTTTTTTAATATTGATGTGAATATCTTAAACATATAATAATGTACCTTTTGAAAGTCAAGCATTATTTCTAAATCTTTTTAATATTATTTTCTTGCTAATGGGACTAAGGCTTTCGCTAATAAAAATTAGACTGGTCATCAAAATTTTCATCTGTGTACGTAACATTTCTGTGTATGATACGTATTTATGTAAGTGTTTAGAAGATTGCATACTGTTTTGTACCCATTTTGTGCCGGAACACTGGTCATTTTGCACCGCGTTCGCGTGATGTTAGTTAATTAAACTTTAAGCTTAAGGGAAAATTTAATTTCCGGAGCAGCTCCAAGGGATTGTATTTCTCTCACTTATATTTGTTGCGAAGCTGCCAACCCTGATGCAGCTCCAGGCTCTTTGTTTTTGTTTGAAATCAATATGACATGACAGTTTTAATGTTTGTTTGTTTGTTTGTTTTATTGTTTCGTTCGCTAGTTGATATTATAATAGTCACTGCCTATATTTATTAGTTTTAAGTAGTGTGCCGCTGGTTTAAACAGATTATAGTAGACAGCGGCGAACGTAGCGTGTAGCGGATAATTCGAGTATTGGTGAGCGGTGGCGTGCGGCACAACCTTAAAAGCAATATCCGGCGCCGCGCGCGCCGCCCGGAAATGAACCGGAAACGGCGGTGTATTAAGCCGCAGGTACCAGCCCTTCAATTTATAAACGCTTGCGGCCGCACTCCAGACTTCGCCGCTGTTCGCCGAGCTGCTCTTACAGATATCCGGCTCAGCTAATTTGTAACATGCACCTACGTTTCCAACGCGCTATTTTATTTTACATTCGACGTTGTTGCACACTGTTTATTTTCTGATAAAGTAAATTTCGTGAAGTTCCATTCAAAATACAGCCTAGAGCAAAATCTAAAATTACATTCTCTCGGCCTGAACTAACAGTGAAATGAAATAAAGTCCGCAAACAAAAGTTTGTAAATCCAATATGATTTGGCGCGGCGGTAAACATCGGCAGCATCCCAGTGATATCGCGAACGAATAACATTAAACTTTGTATGGATTGAATGTAGAAAACCAATTTCGGTGCTCGGTGAGTGCGAGCCGACGGGATGAGGGTGTCAGAACGCTTTGACAGCTCTCTGATTGAAAAATACGGAAGCCTGTTTATGGAGCAAGTGAGCTCCGGACGCCCGGTGCGTGGCTCCCGCGCGGACTCGTTGCCCTCCTCGTTACACAACACACAATAAATATTACGTAGATTATCATTAAATCCAATCAACAAATTAAATCATTTATTCACTAATTGTTATTATTTTGAGATGCCGTTTATTTACACAAGCAATTAGGAAGCTATATCACGACTTTAATTTATTTGATACTACACACTTTGTGTTATCTGTATTTCACAGGTCTTTTATAATATTGGTCCCCACCTATGAAATTGACGTTCTAAATGGAAAAAAATCAAATATTTCTTTTTTATGAAAATTATAGGTATATTTAATTAATTAAAGTGTTGTCCATTATTATCAATGTACTTTTATCATTTTAACGAAAGTCAATTGATGCTTCTGCTATAGAACTCCTGGGGGACGGGAACCAATGAATTCTCTGAAGGCGTTTTTCACTGTCTCATCAGTTGAATTTTTTCCCCAGTAAAAAGTTATCCAAATTACGAAAAAAATGGAAATCATTAGGGGCAAGGTCTGGTGAGTACGTACGATGGGTGTCGGAGAGTTTCCAGGCGAAGCTCCTGTAACTTTGAGACTGTCTGTCGTGCAGTGTGTGGGCGAGCGTTATCATGGAGAAGCACTGGACTAGAGCGATTGACCAGACTCGGTTGTTTGATAGCGACCTTGTCCATCATCGTTTGCAGTGCTTCACATTACACAGCTGCATTATTTTTTGAATCAGATCTCAAGCAGCTGTAGTGGATAATACCGGCACAGGACTACCATACAGTCACCACAAGCTCCTTTTGATTCAGTTTATGTTTGGGACATTGTTTGGCTGTCTCCTGGGTTCAACCATTGTGACGAGCGATTACGATTTTAACACAAGATTCACTTCTCACCATAAGTGACAATACGATTCAGAATCCCTTTATTTTTCTGCTGGTTCAGCGAAGTAAGGTTAGCTTCGACGCATGTTTGCAGCCTTCATTAAGCAGACTTCCATTAAGCTCATACGGTACCCATTTTCCGAGCTACTTCACTTTCCCGATTTGACGCAAATGTATCAATATCGTTCTGTCACTCACGCCGAATTCTGCTGCTAATTAGGTAGTGGAAATTAAGTACAAAAAAT
Source organism: Sesia bembeciformis (assembly GCA_943735995.1). Classification (NCBI taxonomy): domain Eukaryota; kingdom Metazoa; phylum Arthropoda; class Insecta; order Lepidoptera; family Sesiidae; genus Sesia; species Sesia bembeciformis. The sequence continues at coordinate 9,601,253 of OX031029.1, read as the reverse complement.
AATGTCATAGCTTTAAATTGAAATTAATTTGAATTTGGAATTTCAAGCCAAACGCAATCTAAGTTCAAAGTGGCCACTATGAACAAACGGCCATTTCATAGGTAATAGAATCCTGTGTAATGAAACTGATGAAACATGAAACTTGATAATGGCTTTTTAATGAAAATCAATAAACCAAATTTACAATGTTCTAAAATAAGCATATTTGCATAAACTTCAAGATTTCTGTTCTAAACAATACAAATGTTTGTGATCATATTATTTTGATTGTATTTTCGGTTCTTAGAGGAATTTATAACGTCATAATATATTGTATGATTAAATGCATTTACCTATTTCTAATGCAGAAAAAGTCACTAAATATTGTGTTAAGCTATATACATTTTTGCCAAATTTATTCAGATTTGTTAGATATTTGTTTATTAATTATGATCTCCGAATTTTGGGAATATATGAAGTAGGTACGGTTGTGAAGGTTGTGACGGTATCAATAAGGCGATGCCGCCGCAATCGGCATCGCACTGAGATTGCATCTGACTCGGATAGGATAATGTATCGTCGCAGGAAGACGGCCATCTTTTTTAGAAGTAGCTTCTTTCGTTTTCAGAGCTCTTACCTTCATCAAGTCACAAGGTCACATCGAACAAACAAACAAGCACAATTATGGGAATATTTATTTAAAGATTTCTTAATAGCACATCTATTAATTTTCGTGTAACTGTGAAAAGCCCACGCCGCCGTTTTAACTGTTTGCGGCATTCATTAGAGATATCACACAATTTTGTACGACCCATTAGCATGTTGCTAAGAAACGTTTTGCTCATTCGTGCGAATGGTTATTATTTTGTCACGTAAGCGCTTTAGTATTCTTTCGTGGGCATTATAAATAGAATAACGCAAAATTATAGATTGACCGTTAATGTTCGAACTTTACTCCATACTGCATCAATATTTAACATAAAACATTGTTGAACTCTTACAAAACAGAACAAGTGTGATTTGTCACGTTTTTATAACATTAATGTTAAGATTGAGGCATTTTTATTTTATTTATTTTTTATATTATCTATATGTTTGAATAGAATGTGAACGATATTTTCCAATTTTTTACTTATATTGTGTTTTTTTTATTTGTTTATGAATTATTGCATACATACTTTATTGTATTAAATACTTTAATTTATTGTATTGTATTAAAAATATTATAAACGAGTAGACGAACAAAATGCATGCTTATCTATTTCGTGATGAGTTTTCTACGAGCAAACCTGGAGGAGTAGATAGGGGAGAATGACATTTATGTATTATGTGCATACCTACATATACATATAACAAATAAATACGCCTACAAATAGGATGGTCTGTGATAATTGTGATATGAAGTCAATGTGACAGTGAAATCTCCAGAATCCCCGTATAATAAAATTATTTTCAATTTGACACTATATTTTTTTTTCTTTTTAAATAGCATCGGTATATATAACACTAGATAATATATAACACTTACATTACTTACATTATTAATTTCATTCAAACAACAGTTTCTCAGGCAGAATAATTAAAAGAATCTCTTGTCTGGTGTAACACTACTACCGACAACGATTAAAGTAACACAACACCCGACTAAATTTCTTTCTAGATATTTGTGTAGAGTCTTGTGTCGTGGATGTAGCATCGGTGATGAATGGTTCACGAATTATGCGCGTTATGAAATATCTCATAAACACTCGCGCACCCCAGACGATCCTCGCGTCGATATATCACGAATTTGGACATCAGCACCCAGCTATTGGAATTGTGCAAATGATTTTCCTTTAGAATTTATACGAGCCCCGGAACCGACCAATCGTGGCCGATTTCAATATAATAATATGGAATATGAGACCTACGATTTAAAACTGTAAATTAAAAATCTGGAAGAATTGGTTCGCTTTGGATTCCCCTTGTATATAAACAACTATGAGCACTATGGAATGCATCGTCACGGAAACATAAATGTACCAATACAAAATATTGGCATGCATATTACTTATGTTAAATAATGTCTAAGTAAATATACGAGTACTTATATCAAGTTATTATATTACAATTTATTTAATTTTATATTTTAAATCGGGTCTGAACGCGTATAATAAAGATATTTGTTAACCTTTTATTCCTACTCGACGTTTCGACACGGATTACACTAGTCGGTCACTAGTTGTCTGAAGAGGCGGGTAGGCCGGGATGTGAGCTGTGAGCAGTTTTATCAACTACTCACATTTGATCTTCACATTCGGAAAGACTATGACACACTACACTAACAATGTCCGCGGACGTATTCGACGGTAAATCGCAAGGTTGAAATTTGTTAATCACTGGATTCCACGTCGATGACAGTTTCCATCTTCCCGATAATTTTTTTTATATTTCTTAATTTCAATCGCTTCACCTACAATTCTGGGATAATAGTGACGTTCAGTGGAGAGGATTTTGGAAGCGCAAAGTTCTATCCAGTGATTAATTCCAACATTGACAATGTGTTTCGCTATTGCTGATTTACTTGCTTGGCGGTTTTTTACGGTTGCGTTGTGTTCCCTGACCCTTTCCGCAACCATTGGCTTAGTTTGGCCTATATAGGTATTACCACAGCTGCAGTCTACCTTATATACACCTGGGTCTGGTAAGGTAGATCCTTGGGTGTGCGTAGATAGATATTAATGGACTATTTTCTCAATACTGTTCCAACTATGTCGATCACTCCATTCACGTATGGCATAAATGCCGGCTGTCTGTTAACTTAAAACTCAGATAGGAATAAAAGGTTATAAAATAACTTTATTATACGCGTTTAGACCCGATTTAGAATATAAAATGTGTACAAAACGCGATAGTTTAAAAATATACAATGTGTTTAATTGTTTAAAGTCTTAGACGGTATAGACGGTTGAATCTGGGTCTACAAGACAAACCAACCGGATCTTTGGTTTTATTTTTTCCTATTGACAAAATGAGTTTACTTTGTATGCTAATAAAAAAAAGTCGTTTCAGTAAACTATTTTTAAAACCGTTCCAATCAAGTGATATTAAAAATTCGTAAAAGTTTTTATTATACAGGAAATACAAAAACACTTATTGTTATAGGTTTTATACATTAATTTTAATAAGATTTAGGATTTTCCTTTAAATTGAGTTTAGTCTGGAAATCCATTTATAACAAACAATATCATGCAATGTATCTAAAACTTGGGTCTTATTCACATTCGTAACATGTTTACCTTTTATAAATTCTCTTTGTTCAGATAATAATGCTATTTATAATGAATTAAGGTATTGTGTCGGCTGCGGCGTACGCCGGTAATGTGCATGCATTTAAATTAGGTTCAAATGCGGCATATGTGGCTCCGTAGCGCGAGTGGAAGCGCGAACTCGCGGTGCGCGATATGAACTGGGATTCTTAAGATGAACATGTGGACTAGTTATCATCATTACAAAAAATATTAATAATGTTCTAAAATAAAGTTGACGTCCGTAGTAAAATTGATTTTTAACCTCTCGTCGCCGCGTTGTTGTTGGTTCTTTAGATGAATTAAGAAATACTGCATGCATGAAATTACGTTTTTTGTATAGTGAGCGTGTATTGTGGTATTTGTTATCACAAATTTGTTACCGCCTCCGTATTTATTTTGCGCCGAGCATATGGTGTTACCGCGAATAAGCGACCAATAAATAGCTCGAAAGCAGTTGTATTGCAATCAATACAATGCAATCAGCCCTTTCAGTATCCCCTGCAGGTCATGGGCCTCCTCGTGCACATTGTCTTGTGCATAAGGGATATATGGCCTTAAAACGCCACGCTGGCCAAACGGCTTGGTGAGTCCATTCTTTCAGAGGTGGTGTAATTCCTCAGCGCGTATGGTAGCGACTTTGTTATCTTTTAGTCTCCTCTTACGACTTGTAAGTTGTATTAGGTCGCTTGAAATTTTAGTTACTTATTTATAGATACACCACCAGCATTACACAGGAAATATTATACAATAAATTTACAGTATTTTTTTTGTGAAAGTTATACAATGTGTAACACGTTTACACATGTATATTATACAATATTTCTGTTACGGTAGTAAACATATGAAAAATTATCTACTTATGACATATTGTTATTATCACTTAGAAATATATAACAATACTAGAAAAACCCTGCAGTCGTTGTCCTGCCTGTGTATAGTTATTTACCTCTGTATATAAAATCACAAATTATTCTGTTTTGCCGTCGATATGATTTTTGCGATCGGTTGAACGGTATAGAAGTTGATGTGATGCAGCGCCATCTAGTGGCAAGTTACAAGAAAGTGGATAGCATAAAAACCTTTTCCATGAAAAAATACATATATATTGTGTCAACTTTCATGGTGATCGGTCAAACGATGTCGAAGTCTATGAATCTCAGATATACCAACATCCATTTTTATATAGATTACAGTAAAAAGTGATAAAACAGGAAAGGAGATAAAGAAAAATATGGAACAGAAATGGAAAAAAAGGACAAGGAAGATTAAGCAGCGATACTGAACAAAAAATACTTAAATAGACGCTAATAATACTGCAATTTAACCTAATTGTGTTTTGAATCTAGTGCGGGGATCACCATTTCACAGCCACTCTCTTTTTAAATGGTTCACTTATCACGGCCCTTACCTTATAGTCGACCACCGAACACACTATACTTTGCCCTGTGATTCGGTTACGTATAAAATAGGTTTGTTACTATATGTGAGTTCTGATTTAAATAAAAGGGTAATCTTCTTGATTTCCTTGAATGTTAGGAAAAATACTTACTACGCGAGTATATAAAAACAAAAGTATGGTATATATGTATGTATTTATGTACTTATGTGTGTTATAGTTTAGAATTTTTATACACCATGTCTACCTATCTCATACACACCTGATCAATGTCGCCGGGTTTCCTAGAAAGAATTTCCTAAGGAGATAAATTCGCCTATTGTATATGATTTTATTAATCCGTTTTTATGTACTGTTGCGACGTGAGCTCCGTCGGTAAGGATTCCAATGAAATAATTTACTCCAGCAATTTAATTTTCAGTAAATTTGGTTCAACAAAAAAATACACCCAATAAGGTGATTCTTTTATAAATGTATTGTTATACAGCAGGACTTCGGTGACATGTGCAATCAAGGATTTAATGAGATATTTACAAAGATAAGCAGCACTGATACAGAAGGTTGTACCGAAGTGTAATAGGCACGGCACGTCTTTACAGATCGAAAATTAGATAGCAGAATGTGAATCAAAGAGTTCGGAGCAAATTTAAATTGACGTTTATTCATTAGCGGCCAGTGGTTATGATTTAGTAGCAAGAAGTTGGGAAATGTCTGTATGCAATAAAGTATAAAAAAATATAATTAGTACCTACTAGGTATCCGTTTGCTAACTTCAAGCTTGAAAAGCTTTCTTTCCAGATTTCGCGATTTGACTTTCAATTTCCACAATTGTGTACGAGCGCATTCAAAAATTTAATTATCGCGTATCTCATCGTCCAATCTCCATTCTCGCAAAGTTATTGAAAATGTTTAAGCTGTCTCCGATTTCTTTCGAAAGCGCCTCACGAAACTCCATTGTGCTCAGTTAAATCGCGTCTTAATTACAAAACGGATGAATATTTAATTAAAAACTTTCCGCACGCGAGTAATTCCTTATTCCATGTATACGAGATTGAGTCAGCGTCGATTCCGCTTTTCTGTGAAGCCGTCGACATTCGACAAGGGTTTTTAATTGAACGTCGACCCATTGTGCTCGTTAAAGCGATTCAGAGTTAATCACCGCGTTTTTCGTTCGGCGTAATGGAAGAAAGTAATTATCAATTAACTGCTCGATAATGGATCGCGACCGCTTATCCGACGGCTTATCTCCACATATCTATCTAGAGGCATAACGAGCCAATCTTTCTGCATTATCTTTTTAATAATGAATTTGAAATTGTCATCAATCATTTAGCTGGTGAGTATCAACATTAGCTACGCAAATTACAATGTTGTTTTATTCTTAGCTCTCGTTTACTCGCTAGTACTACTCGTTTACTCGATGTACTTGCAGAACTAATTACTAGAATAATGAAGATTTAAATAGTGTGGAAGACACATGAAATTTTGCTTACAATGCAAAATTAACAACACTTTTTTGCAAATAGACTTATGGAATCTAAATTATGAATCTATTGTACTCGTAATTTCAATTTTATACATCAACACTATTGTTTGTGTTTGGGCGTGTGTTCATAGTGCGAGCCGCGATTGCGAAAACGAGAAGCGCGACGACCGCTGACGTGATATTGTGGCGTGAATTAGCATTGTAAATGCAATCACAGGTGTCAGTCCGCCACTCGCTCGTCGAATTTATGCGCCTTCCGCTCCAACCACCATGAATATAACAATTTATTGTCTATAAATAACGATTAGCATTAACATCCTAATGTCTAATGAAGCCATTAAATTGTTGCCGTTCCTCGACAACGTTTCAAGTAAGAAACGTAATGCTTTAATGAATATTTATTTATGTGTATATGCGTCACGTCAGTCTAATAAATTCTGCGGCACTAATCAATTTAATGAAAAGAATGTTTAGTGACAACGACACGTTTGACATCAATCAGGGTTTATCGATGTCTTAACCGGACGCTGTTATTGTGTGCACTCCGACAAAAAACAACCATTAAGCGGATTAAACATGTTTGAAACCAATTAAGGTCTTAAAAGCCGACAATTTTACCTGTGTGGCGAGCGCTTGAGTTGCTCGTGGTAGACAGACCACGGCTATTAAATTTCATTAAAATACCTAGTCGACGACGATTACAAATGTTTATTTATTGCGCTCAGCTAAGTTATTGTAGCTTAAGTCAACGTTTAACAACACCGCAATCAGCGTTGCGTCGGAGCGTTAATTAAGCTGCATTATCGCGAAGTCTATCGCTACGGCAAACAATGACAATTAAACGGGCCGACTGAGTCCCGATATGGCGTCTTGCACGAGTCACTGTGCCTTTCTAAAACAACCCACCAACGAGCAAAGTAAGTAATATAATATTTGAACAGAAATTTTAATCACCTGAATGTCAAGCTCCTGTTTGTTTGTAAAATTATGATTCATTTACTCGTTTCGTTTGCGTCATATTTACTGAGATTTCATTAAAGTAATTGTGTTTACTCGCTACACCTATTTGCGATTACAAATGACTACATTATGATTGATTGAAAATACCCATACTCAATCATAATTAAATATAATTTTGTATTTATATCAGCCTATAACGTCCCACTGCAGGGCACAGGCCGCCCCTGGTAAATCACTGGGGCATTTCGGGTCGTAATGCTATAATATTATGTTTTATTTACTGATCAAAACGTTCCACTGCAGGCCACTTTTATAAGTCCCAGCGCAGGTCACAGGCCTTCCCTTACATTCACAACAAGTTTCGGGACATAATCCACGACGCGGGCCCGGTTCGAACTGGTGCACTTGGGTATTCCTCACGATATTTACGTCCGCTGCCATGCTAGTGATAATTAAAAATGTCTCCTTATACACAAATCCAGTGGTCACGGGCCGGTGTTTAAATTCATCCCTTGGCTATCACTATTCTGTATTTCTATATATCGGTGGGTTTAATCTTTATAGCAAAAAATAGCACATTTATAGTTAGCATGTGTTGAGCTGGGTTAATATTTAGGATACTTTTTATCTAGTGTCGTTACAAAGTTATGTGATGGGATGGAATAGGATATGAGGGGATGGCGTTGGAGATGGTGTAGAAGTACAATGAACTAACCAAATAATATTCTAAAATTTACGGAATGAATTCACGGTCATAGTTAGTATCTTTTTAACAAATCTACCTAATCATTCTTCTTACTTGTATGTGTCATTTTTGGGAGGCTTCGCAAACAATTGGTTACCTCAATAATGTGTCTGCTGCGTTGACATTAAACCTACTGTATTGATGGCCCTATTATATGTACTGGTTCTTAAATAAGAGGATAAAGTAATGCATGTCATACTTATAAAGAATTAAATAATGTAATAGGGAGTAGACACAAATGGCAGAACTGTGAATTCTTTGATCACGGATAATTCGTGTCACGCCAAGCAGCATTATGTCCATTCAATTATAAATGCTACTTTATATGGCAGCCAGTTTTATGCCATAAATTACGCTTATTGTTCAGTTTATTTGCTCACAAATTGCGTCTTGGGTAGGCCACAGTATCGCGCTGTTGATTAAAGTCTTACGTATTTTTACCTTGTTTTATTTGGTATTTCATTATGTATTTTATTTGCATAAACAGCGAATACCTCTGTCCTTAAATATAATACTGGTATGTTGGTTTAATTAACGTTTAATAATATGGAAAAGTTTCTTATTTGTTTTCTTCGTATACTCGTATTATTTATATCTACATAGGTATATTTCTACCACTGCTTCTTTTATCTGATCGATGATTTAGTCTCTATTATGACAATCTGGCAGGTTCGTGTGCGACCTGACCTAGCTATATTCATGATTCTACATAAAGGCCATACATAATTAAATTATATTAAGTATTGTTGACACAATTTGATATTTTCTGTAAATGTAAACCTGTATTCTTACTGATAATATCTGCGTAGACACAAAGAGCGTAGATGAAGCGTAGATGTGAAGTACCCTCGTTGCCTTTAAATGCAAAAAAAATGTTGATCAGTTGCAGTGCTCCTTTTCATTTGTACTACGTAGTTCTATAACGTTATATGAACGGGTTAACGATGCGAGTGTACATTTTATCCGAAACGGATCTAATTACACAGTCTTCGACCACGTTCATTTCCTCTACGTGTTTCCCACGATTATGATTTATTAGTGAAAAATGTATAAATTACACCTTAATGTGAATTTTTTTCAATTTGAATGTGTGGGTTTTGAAATCGCTAATCAAAATATATATGTAAAACATTAGTACCTACTTATTCCTTAGACGTTGGTAAGTACTTTAGAATTAATTTATAGTTGAGAGAGTTTGAATTGAGTTTAATTCACGCTGACTGTAGGAATCTAAAAGAGTATATTATAATAATAATATCTTATAATACTGGATGAAAAGTAATTCACCTTGTTACCGGTTTCATGAATAACGAATTAGAGTTCACGTCGGATTACATTCAGGTACATTGAATAATGCGCAAATAATCGCAGATAGGATCAAACCGGGCACGCGACGTCGCGACGCAATAAAGGTAGGCAAGGTATTTGCCAATATCATCGTGGAGTGGCCCTCCCAAATATCTTGAGATTGTATTCCCCCTACATAAAAATTGTTCCGGAATAGAGATACTACCCGGATAAATATTCAATTTCACTACGGACGAAAAAGATTTGATACCTTTTGTACCTACCAGGTTTATTGGATGATTGCTTTTGGAATGGCGTGGATAATCATATTCATAGATTCACGATGGACCTTTTCGACGACATGAGTTTCTTTTATATGATACAAACACACTTACTATAGAGTATTCATTAAGTAATTAACGATGGCTGTTTCCCATTTACATGACCTCTATCCTTAGGAGTAGCACTCGATTTCTTCTTGATTAATGTTCGTTCAAGGACCGATCATATATTCTCTTTGGTTACGTAATGGAACGTTTTATTTACGTACACGTGACGAGCAACCAATTATTCAGTTTAGTCCGGGATCATTCACCAAAGAGAAATGATATCAGAACGTATTCAGTAGGCATATCCAGTTGTAAAGGTAAGGAGCGAACGACATGTAGATGAAAAGGGCAGCTGAATCTAATACAATCGGGGAAAGCGATACTCGTTCTCCTAACAGGGTTGACAAAACTACCACTTGTTCCTAAGTTTGACACTTGTGGATGTTGTTTAAGTATTCAATCGATACTCAATTTATTTTCACCGAGGAGAACTCATTTCTTATAGACGTATCATTATTAGAACCCTATCAAATATAAACTGTTTTCTAGTCCATTACAAATACTCTGGAACATATACATTTTACTATGAATTTATACAACAAACAATTCTATATTTATGCTCCATTTCCTATCACACACTGATAACTACGGGAAAGTAGTTAAAGAGGAATGTAAAGTTTTATTGCGTTCCGTGATACGGCGCGCACAAAGTATCGCATTGTTAGCAACCCTAGCTGGCGGGGGGCGGAGGCGGGGCGGGCGCCGGCGGCCGGGTATTGAATGAGATTGCTTCTTACTTCGGCAAATGGATCACGTAGTGGATGAGATGTCACAGTGTTTTAACTTATCCCAATTCGACCGATCCCCCTCAGACATTCTTTTATAATCTGGATTAATCGATTATTTTATTGCTAAATAAATCAAAGCGATGTTCGTAAGTGTCTTTTTTCAATAAATTAGCATTAATTGTGTTACTTTTTTGTTTATTGTATTTATTTCCAATTTCTCCAACTGTTTCTCCACTATTAAACCTTAACGACAATAATATTATTCTTCAAAAATTTAAATTGCCCAATGTGTTGCTTAATGAAATTTAACACTCGCGTCTTTAAACGTATGTACGCTACATAATGAATCAAATACATTCACACCCAGTAATTGGGAAATTCCCGAGCCGGGCCGCCGCTATAGTCGCCTCGGCGACGGGTGAGCGCTGAAAAACAATTTCACGCCAAATCTTAGCTTGTGTTTTCCTATTTCCTTTTTATTTATCTTTTCGTCTTTTCTTTTCTCGAGAATCAATTTCACGGGTGAGTGTCGCGATGATCGCAGTTCAAAACGCGCGAGGGTGTGGGTGAGCGAGCGGTGCACGCGTCTGCAGCCAGCTGCGCGGACCGTGGCCGGCACGGGTGCGGAGGCGAGGGACAACCTCGCACTCCGTACGCTCTTCTCATTACGCGACTCAAGGAAGAACGCGTCCCGATAATAAGCTTTCTGCTCGCTGCTCCTTGTGATTGGATGGGTGATGCGTGTGTTATCTGCGTATGCGGCTCACCGATATATCTGACCCAATTTTCTTTTAGATGATTCCGTAAACGATTTTGTTAGATTAAGCTCCATTGACATTTTTTATGCGTATATTCTTACGAAAATATATTGTTTCTTATTCAGGACATGTTGTAATATAATCACACTATATTGCGATTGTTTAATTTATTGTACCGAACGAAGAACTAAGTAGTGAATAACAGTGATTGTTTTGGCGCCCACCCAGATGGCATTGTGCATTTCGCTGACGGGCGATTGGAGCATGACCTCTTCGTTGTTGCACAATATTGCATATGTTAAATACATGTGTAAATATTTTCGAAACCCAATCTTTTATTATTGCAAATTATTGAAATTGATCGTATGTGGTAAAACGGAAAAAATGTGCTAACGCGCGATTTATAAGTAGGTACCTAGAGAGGCCAAAGATCGGAGCGTGCCTTTCAGTGGCGTACTGTTCAAAATTGTCGGGCCCAGGCTCCGGCTCTTCGGAATTGACAATTTTACGGGCGGTTTATTTCCGGACACCGAACTTCCTTGGTCAGATCCTTGCTCCCTCCGGCCACTCCCCCACACCCTAAACCCCTTCGCTCGCCGCCTCCACTGGCCCGCGAAAATACACTGTCTTTGTAACAAATATAAATTGTCGTTTTATCAGTTTTCAATCACATTGTTCATATACTAATATCATTAATAATTAATTGTATAACATAATACAGTTTTTCAATAAACATTTTTTCCTCGTCTGCTTTTCATTAAAATGAAACTGTTATCCTGGCATATTTCCAATAGGTACTTACTTCCATAAAATTTACATTGTGTGTAAGTGTCTTAAGCGAAAGCTTCCCACTTAAAAGCTCTACAAATGCACTGAAAGCTCTTTCGCGCACTAATCCCAAACCTTTTAGCTGCAATCAAAAGCCCGGAGCGCTGAGCGCGGCGCGGGCGCGGGCCGACGACGACGTGATGCTTGTGGAAGCGCCTAGGAATTTAATTTACATTTTTAATTAAGTTAAATTTTGTTCAGAGAGCTTTCACGGAATAGGAGTTTTCTTGATTAGAGTTCAGCTCTGGCTGAAGTTTGAGATTGATTAGTGGAGGTTTAATTGCTCTCTGCCGGTGAATAATGAATTCGATCAGTGCGGAGTCAGAAGGGGGCTACAGATTACATTGACGCTAATGGATCAAATTGTGTCTGTTTTCCACAACGTGTTCACTTAACACTAACAAACAATAATATGAATGGAATGTTATAACTTAGGCGTTAAACGAGAAATAAGTACTCCTACTTACTGTATAAATATGATTTTATTTTAAAAGGTAATGTCCATCGTAGGCTCTCGCCGCGCCTGTCGGCGGCTGCCACGTAATTGATGGCTGGGGTGAATTTTAACGTAATGCTGCTTAATTGATCGCGTTGATAACGCAATCATAATGGAGATACGGATAGTCGCCACTACCCGCCCCACCTCAATAATGCCCAAATGGGTTTCCGCCTCGCACCCTATGTTACTGGAAATGCCTCTAATGGATTTCTCTTCTCGCGAGTTAAGTTTTAATGCGTTCGGTTTGGTTACGTAGTGTGTGTATCGTGGAGTTTAGTATCCTCATTCTGAGTAATTATAATACATGATCTATTACAAGCCTCACGTTTCATCCATATATGAAAGCAAAGCATCGCATAAGACGTTACCTACCTAATTCGAAAAGAAGTTACTTGTTACATTATAAACCACCATAATGGCCGTTCGGCGCTTGTAAATTGAAAGGGCACAAAGGGCGCCGTGCTGTAGATGACATAAAAGCGAATAAATAAGAGACTTCCGCGAAGCACTCTCAGCGAGAACAAGTCGAGAGCCAGTGACGTACGATTTGACGTAGAATATTTTATCCGGGACTGCGACGCCGCCATCCATTCCACTTATCCCGGCACTCTGTTGAATTTTTGACACGTCGACGGAGGAGCTGCCCTTTTCTGCGGCTGGTTTAGTGTGACACTGCCCTTTAAATTCGCGTTATACGACAGGAAGTAAGGGGTGCGACAATTATTTCTATGTCGGCGCCTCGAGAATCAGACACCACTGGCGCAGAGGCTTTATTTTATTAATGTTATCCTCTCTAGATCAACTATTGCATTTGTAGACTAAATTAACATGACATATTAGTTATGGTCAAATGAACGCAGCCTGTATACCTGTTTGAACTCTGATAAGTACATATTGTGTATGCCGTACGGTGTCAGCTAGCTTTAAAATAGCCCCACGCCACCTCTTCCCGTGGGCTTTGTAAAGGCAATTGAGCGATAACAAAGCCACTGCCACAAGCCTCGAGGAACTACACACCTTTAAAAAAGTGGACTCGCCAAATCCGCTTCATCAGCGTCGTGTTTTAAGGCCATACATCCATCATGCACAAGACATTGTGCATTACGGTACATATTATGTTGTGCTAGTGGCAATAAACCTTTATTGTGTTAGGAGATGGAGTGTCAAACGAATTACGTCGGAGCATTACTCCAGCCGCGAGCGTACGGCTCACGGCAGCAGCGCGGCGCAGCTGTCCGCCCCCCACCCACCAATCGGACAGAATCCGGCGCACAGCAATCCATATTAGATTTGCCCGCTCTCTCATATCCATTCTGAGATGTTCATATTTTATTGGGGCCAATAAAACGGATTCATGAATATGAGAAATGCATAACGAATACCGTATTTATGGATGGAGGCGCGCTCGCTTCGCTGCGGATATGTCGCGGGTAATTTGATAGCCGCCTTTGTAACAGGTGCTGATGGGAATTTCGATGCGGTTATAAAAGTTATTTTTTCATTCCGTTTGAGTTTGATAGCACATTTTGCTTTTATTTTATATGTATTTTTATAAGCCATATGCTTTGTACACATTGTTATCTTCCTTTGTAAATATTCGCGTAGTGCAACTTTTTGCAACTTTCATAAAATCATTATGTGTTTTAATAAAAAGTCTTCAAAGGGGTTGTCATTCCTAATACAGCTTTCATCAGTAGCAAAATAACTATGGATTAATTGAACTATTTTTTAAGATAGGTAGGGATATAGAGGTGGGAATATGGATAGGGATTCCACTGTCCATTCTGGAAAAATGCATCACCACCATCATCACGAAACACTATGAAAATACCTTAGATTAGTATTTTTTGTTTATCTAATTAGAATATTATCGCCTCATTCGCCAATTCATCGGTCATTAGGTTACAGAAAATCTGTCAAAATCGAGTCGTAAATTTTGCACCTGCATCGTTATTGCCGCCCTACTCGTATTATGTAATACCTACACAAATATCAGTGAGAAATTTTTAAGGAGTCGGCTTGCCCATCATTGATTTCTTTTTTTTTTTTATATTTTTAAGCTGTTATCTGTTTTTTCTCCCATAAATAAATAAATAAAAAATCAAAATGAGACATTAGGGTTCTATGGTGTTTTAGAACTATAAAGTTCAATGTTCACTCAAAGTACCTCTACCTATACGCTATGAGGTTCATTTAAGTATTTATTACACGTTAGTTTTTTTTTTTATTTCTAAAGAAATAATTTAGAAATTACTTTGAAGATCTTTATACCTATAGAGTTTTAACTGTTTCAATGCCTGGATATTTTACTCGATGACGTACGCGGAAAAGAATTCATTATCGTATTCCATGTAAAAACACCTACATCAAAATATTATTTCATACATCTAATGTCGCCAACTATACTAAGTAATGTTCTATATACGACATTTATCTAATTATGTTCTAAATAGTAGGTGTTTCGAGCCTGTAATAGACGAACGTATGCTTATGAAAAAACTATAAGAGTTACCTAATTTTTCGAAACCCTAAAAATGTAGAAAAGCTTTTATGCGGTTTAACACAATTCTCATGCTGCAATAATAACTAGATTAACAAGTGGCTACTTATGTTAAGGTGTATAATTGTGGGAAATTTGATTTTGTCTATATTCATTTTATTCCCGCCGTCCAGGTATTACCGACCATTATATCAAGGGGGTATGGGCGCTATTCCCGGGAACGGAATTCTGAATAATATTCCTAATATGTCATTATTAAAATGCAGCGATAGTTTACAATATTTTCTATTATAAATATGATTTATGCCAGACTTTTGTAAAAATAAATATAGAAAAACAAGAGAAGACATCGTTTTAATATTTGCTTGTATTAAATTTTTGTCTTGGTCTATTATATTTGTACCAGAAGTTTTGATTTAACAAAAACGAATGATTTCAAAAGTAATCTAAAATTAATTTGGCCTTAGTCACTAATTATAATGTCTAAAAATTATACATTTAATTATATAACATAACAACTAATGTATTTACTTCGTGTATAAGATGATCCCTAATAGACAGACAGTTAACGATATTGTCTGGCCCCGCGGTCTAACCAGCCTCCTTTTATGGTACGAGCTTAGGCCCCAAACTTGACGTAACAGCGCAGCGCTAACGACCGTAAAATGGATGCTTTTATGCACATCTGAATATACAAATTGTTACCAGGTAATGTGAGTAATGTGTCTGAAACTGCCTAATAGTAATTACAAACATATCCCACAATTCTAGCGTTTACTAAGTACGAAGAGTATTCTCACTGGTTATTTAATTAAGAAGTTCACCATTGCTTATTTCATACCTAAAAAATTTAAAAATAAAAAAAAACACGTGGTTTGTTTTTTATAATATCTTTAAAAATGACGAAGTTATTGCCTTTCAAAGTCGGATGTTGTGAAGAGCTGTGTGTGACGTCATGATACATTTACGTACAAACGATACTTGCCTTTATTATTTAGACTATAAAAAGGGTGCCAACTTATCCGACTACCTAATATGACAACCAATCTTGTTATCGTTGATTAGATAATACACTGAAGATACAGGAAATCTAGCCACATGAGTTATTAGTGCCTCCCTCAAGTTTCAATTTACAGCTTTGTATGGACGTCTCAACCTTCAAGGAAAACCGTCTGATAGTGCGTCTGATATTGCAGCCTTATTTGAAATTCGACTCTAAGGCATGCATGTAAGATGAAGAATTGTTAGAAGATGCTTTAGAATTATATGGATAGAGGGAAAGAAGCTCTGTGTTTGCAGCAATAGAGTAGGTTTTAGGTCACCTTAAAATAGCTACGTGGTGCCGTTTGACGGCAGTTTGTCGGAGTAATAAGGTCTCGCGCGGAGTGGACGTAAGGAGAGGATATCGTTTATTCTAATGAGGTTTCGCTGCGAGACGCGTGCTCGCGTCCGCCGCTCCTATCTCGGCTTGTATTTTGCTTTTATACTAAATATTCCTTCAGAATCTTTCAATGAAATTGGACAAAAATTGGATGCAATTACATTGCCATTTATTTTCAACTTTGAATATAGGGACCGTTATTTAGGTTTCAATTTGATTGCGTCAAATTAAAAATATTTTCGATTGTTTCCAATTAATGGGTAATTCAAGCAATAAATATATCAAGGTAATTTTATAAGCACATTAATCTATTAAATTATGTTTTGTTTTGTTCCAGGTACAACAGGTGTGATGCGAGAGTGATAGCTCCACAATGATCCGTGACCCTCCGGCCATGCACAAGCCTGAAAATCCAAATAGTAAGTTTCTTTGAGATTTATAAATCACGTCATGGCGTAATTTAATATAGTAGAAAAAAAATGTAAGCAGGTCTACATTTTTGTTTTGCTGACGTCAATTTTTCATATTAGGACAAACAGGTCTCGAATAAAACGCGGGAAGGGTTGTGCCATAAACCGCCCAGCAGCGTCCGTCGCGATATTAAAAAGGGGACGAACGATATTGCAATATCACATTTATGCGAAATGTCCGACACCCAGATCGTATTGATAAAAATAAGCGATTTTTTATTGTGCTCCCACAATGTATTCCCAAGGAGCATTCTTTTCTTATACCGTATTGTATGTAAGTACTTATGTAATTCTGAATATTATAAGTAGTTGTTTCTAGTTAAGAGAGTAAATTTTACTTCTACTTTACATAAGTACGTAAGATAGATACAGTGTCATGAAAGTAGCATTCGAAACGAAGAAAACACTAGTAAGTAACTTGGAAAGCAAGTAGAGCTATTCGATATTGCAGTCCCACATATTTATCCATGAAAAAGATTTCACTAAAAATAATACCACAAATTCACATAAGCAGCGAATGCACAAGCAAAAGCGGAAAATTGCGGGAGGTTGCGGATATGGCGCGGTGCGGTAGCGCGAGCGTGGCGGCTACGCGCGGCGCCCGCGGCTGCTCTGGGCGGCCCTGATAAAATTTATGGCCACTTCCCCTTTAAAACAATATTGAGGGCTCAGTTGGGATTTATGTCTCGCCGCCGCTGCAGCGACTCAATTTATTCTTCAATTTTTCATACAATAACTCACACACGTATTACGAGTGATGGATGAAAAGGACTAACTTTCGGGCTTTAATAAGAGCCTCCAGATGCGAATCTCCAAATTGGCTGAAGTTTATTGCCCACTTATGTCAGGCTTAAGTTTCGCCCGGAGCCTTTCTCTGAGAAAATAATTTATGACGTAGATTGGCTCGTCTTGTACAAGTTTGATTGTAGTTTAAGGAAACCTTAGTTTCAGTCACCTTTAAAACATAAGTATGTACTTATGTCATTTCATTTTTAATCTGTATTGTTTGGTTATTTAATTTTGATGCAATGTAGGTATGGGTCAAAAAGAACCTTTTTCTGTCATATAGATAAAGTGAGGGTAGGTATACCGGTTCATTATTATGAATTAGGCGTCAGCAACTTTTTAGCGTGAATAGCCAAACTGAATAACTAACTGAATGAGGACGCTAAATTCGATAATATGTATATATTATATATAAATATCTATCGTTACTACAGACTTGTTATAAGCCTTGTTATAGGTCTTGTTATAAGATTTTATTTCATATATAAATTCAACGTATATGAAAGAGAAAATCGTTTCATAATACAAAAATAAATGTAAAATTTAGTGTATATATTTATTTATAAAGCACACTGTAAAATTTAGGTAGGTTAGAAAAGTAATCAAACATAAATCAAGTAAGAACTAGCCAAAATTTCTAATAATTTGTACCTACCTAGCATGCACAGGTTACTTGAATAAAATATAATGTCAACTAAAATTTTAAAAATTGCTACTGTCAACTAAAAAAATGGTAATGATAAATAGAATAAGAATTGAAACAACGTTAAACAAATCATAACAATTTTTTATCAAAACTACAGAATTTTCAGGAGATTGCACAAAAATCATTTAATATATAGTTTTAATCATATTTTTTTATAGAAAGAAGGTGGCAAACGAGCATACAGTCCACCTGGTGGTAACTGGATACTGTCGCACATGGACATCCGCGATACATGCCAATTTTAGTCCAGAACGACGAACCCCCAGATGCGCTGTCAAACTTTTGAGTTTGACAAAAGTCAAACTCAAAATCAACGCTGTCAGAAAGAGTTAGGGAAAAGGGAAGGGATAGGGTGCGATGGAATGTGAATGGGCTCTGGCATATCTCACTCACTACCGAAACACGTACATACATTGGGGAATATGATAAAGGGGGAAATCATTTCAAGGTAGTCTTCTGTGAGAGAGGGGTAACGAGGCTAGTCGAGTGCGCCCAGCGGCTATTGGATTGGAGCGTGCACCCTTCCCTTCCAAAAACAATATAATGATAGGTATAAAATAATGATAAGTTTTAGGTTGAATATACTTTCCTTTAGTCTCAATATATATTTTTCAGACAAAAACTGGCAATATGTATGTGCACCGTTTAATAAGTTTAATAAAGAACTTTTTCTTCCTTTAGCGCTACAACCCTTTAGCCTCCTCCTCTATTCTTTTCAAACTGCCTCTATTCCTTGTTTCTCTCCTTCATGTTGGAATCTTTCCTATTTGAAATCCTTATTATAATATATAATTAAATAACTCATTATTTAATTAAATAATTTTATAATAAATACTTATTAAACGGAAGAATTATCAATATCTAAATTACATATTATTTATATGCCATAGAGGAGCAGCAAACAATCGTAAATTGTTATTGAAGCTGGAACATATGGTGGTTATTTCCACGAACAATCAATACATTATTACATAAATACATTTTACTACATTTTAATAAGTACATTTTACTACATGCTTTTTAAGAAAAAATGTTGTATAAATATATAGGTATATTATGTGAAAAACGCAATTATTTTACTGGTTGTGTTTTCAGCGTAAGACGGGATCTTACGCTTTATAAGACTTACTTTATAAATTCCTAAATAAAGGCAGATAGATTGTCTAACACAAGTCTCCCGTTTAGGTTTTTTTTTTTATTAAAATACAGCAGATCTGATGGTAAGTGGATACTGTCGCCCATGATCATCCCCGATATATGCTAACATTAGTCCAGAATGACAAAAGTTGGCATGCCCCGGATGCGTTGCCCTACCTTAAGAGATTTAGGAATTGATTTTGAGAAAGGTCATGCAATGCAATCAGCCCTTTCACTGCTGGACATGGGCCTCCTCATGCACATTGTCTCATACATGAGGGAAATCATGCATGAGGGTCTCATAAAACGCCACGTTGGCCAAGCGAATTAAATTTCTTTATACTTCGCGATTGTACGAGTATAAGTCGTCGAGTTGCTATAAATACGTAAATACTCATATACTAGGTACTTAAGTATTATACATTTTCACAACAGTTTTTAAAATATGTAAGTATATTACTCAGATCAACCAAAATATGTACATAAATGACTAATTGAATGATTGTATGAATGATATTAGTGTTATAAATATGTTACGACAAAAATTTTAGTAATACGAGTAAATTCATTTTTAAGATTTTTTATTTCTTCACTGAATATTTTCTTAAAAATAAAATTACTGAAAAATATTGCATCGTTAATGTTATTTCGCTCTAGAAAATAGGCATAGAGTGTTTTTAGCCGTTATCGATATCGGATTGTTTGTCCTGACATTACAATCACATCAGAAATATTTCCGTTTAAAAAATCTCCAAAATCAAGGTAAAATCGGACGACGAAATATGAAAGGAAATTCGCTGTTTTTTAATGATTTTGTTAAAGTTATTTAAATGTTATTTAATGCGTAAGTGAAAAACTCAAAGCAGAATTGTTATAAATACCACATTATTTTTTAAATGGCTGTCAAAAAATCTCTCTTTTTTTCTCAAATCACGTGCAATAAAAATCAAAGGATGCATAAAGTATATTTTAACGCATTTGTATTCCATTATTTTTCATATTAAAAATGGAGAACAATAAGTACACTAAACTAAACTAACGCTAACACTAAAACATAATAATCACGAAAATTTTAATATAATTAACTTTGATATATAAATAGTACCTATGTTTATACCTATTTCATCTTCATTGTTATCTTTTGTGTAAGTGGCGCCGTTGGACCATTCCGCGCTAAACTGGTAAAAAAATACTTGTAATGCAATTTTTGCTTATGTAATGATTTTCCAATTTTGTTCACCTTTATTGTGCCTCACCTTTATTTATTTGAACTTGCACAAAAATTGTACAGAGGTGCCTAGCGGCATGCTCTGCCAGTCAACCTTTGGTCAAATAGAAATTAATAATGGTGGTGCAAAGCAAAGTCATTTAGGACTCGTATCTTTATCTACGTCTATATAAGAGACTACGTCTATATATATACGTCTATATATATACCAAAATAAAGAGACTACGTCTCTTTATTTTGGTTCATCGTTGATAGATTAATGGAAACGTGTAAGGAAAAAATTATAGAATTCCTTTAAAACAGTTTCATGTTATTAATTAATATTTTCGGAAAAATATACTGGCATTTAATTTAAGCCTGTAATTAAAAAGCCATTAATTAAGGTTTTAAAACATCAAATAATTGAAATTGTAATTACACAGAAACTCTTTACTCTTTACTTAGAAATCGTTTACCACTACCATTAGGCTTAATTCAAAAATTAATTTAAACTTTTCCAAGGTTGGGAAGCGAGCTTCGCCGTGAAGGCAATATCAATTTCATAATTTTAATTAAAAAAAAAACTAACTTCTCTGATGACAAAGTCTCGTACTTTTTTAATAACGGAAATGTTAACGCTGGAGGTTTAGGAGGAGGGGGAAGTTAAGGGAGGGGGGATTGTTGCAGGGTGCGTTCCATAGGTCAGCTGGAATTTTAATAAGTCGCGGCTTCCACCTTTGCACCTTGTAACTTACAAATAGAAACTGTTCTCTCAGTCTAAATACCAGAGTTCGCTTACTGTGATGTTACGATTTCTTCATATTTCTGTACTGATGTTGGAATGTATTGCGAATGTCTAAACCAGAGTATCCATTTATCATCAGGTAGACTGTATGCTCATCTGCCACCATTTTTCATAAAAAAAAACTCTTACCCAGACTACGAGCGAGTTACTAAGATGGAGACGTTTGAAATGTGGGGGTACAGAACGACGTTACGGTTAACGTGACTGGATCAGGTCAGAAACGGGACGGTTTTGCAGAAAAGAATAAAGGGTTGAAAGTTATCAAGACAGTCAGTCTATGATAATTATCATATTTTGGTCATCTCATGTGCAGTATTATATTAAATACTATCTCTTCCAACCTATAATGCAGAGTAAGATACACGGTCGCTGTGTACCTGGCGGAAGACATCTCTCAGAGTCCACCTGGTCGGAAGGCGTCCCACAATGCGCTTCCCGGTACGTGAGCTCCATTCGAGGACCCGTCTCGTCACGGCCATCGGTCCTGCGGCAAATATGAACAGCGCATTGCCACTTCAAAATTCCAATTCTATTAGCTATGTCGGTGACTTTAGTTCTTTGGTGAATGTTTTCGTTTCTGATCCTCCCCCGCAAAGAAACTTCGGGCATAGCTTTCTCCATTGCTCGCTGAGTGGCTTTGAACTTATGCATCAGTCCTACCGTTAGAGGCCACGTATTGACACCATACCATGACCATATGTCATAACTGACATTACTTGAAGACTTTCAATGCTAAAGACTTTCAATAAAGGATTAGCCCTCCTAATATTTCCCATGACCTACCTCTGTAGTGAATAGGAAGTATAATCATTATACCCCATACCACCCTATCCCGCTTCTTCGTTCTATTGAAAGAAAGCAACGGGATGGGTCGGTATGCTATTGGATGCGGTGGGAAGAAATGGGGTGGGAAAGGCAAGCGAAACGAATCACGGCAATATGTGAGCTGTGAGTGTGGTATTCTCATTCTTCGTTCAGTTTATGTTATTAAAATAAAACCAACAAAACAAATTATTATACAAGTACAATTATATTGTATTAATTGTACTATTCTAAGCACCAGCGTAGTCGCTTGTTACTTAGAACGCACACACGCTTTGTTATTTTTTGTATTAGATTCGTTATTAATGCAAAACCCGCATTTGGCTAAATCTAATTACGCCCGCATAATGGATATCGCAACAACGCAATCAGCTTCGTTGTTTAATGAGTGACCGGCGGCGACTAAAACTAAATAAACTGCACGAGCATTTAGAACAGCTGCAACCGCAATCATTATACAAATCCATTAGTACCGCACTTTAGATATTCCGCACGATATTCGTTTCCGTAATGAATTTTAACCACGCTTTGTAATTCGTGATTTTAAAATAATGCTTTAATTAAAAAACACTGCTCAGTATACGTTTCGGTACATTAATAAATAATAATTTACTTCCACTGGGTGCACCCAGAACAGAGTGCGCGAAACAATGTTCGCATTATGTTGATAGGTGGGCGTGTTGATATATTCAGTATGCATACATGTTATAGCTACCGGGCGTACGGAGGGCAAGTTAATTGCAAAACGCAATGAACGATTGTAAATTGCACGGAATGATTGCGAAGTGGTCGTGATGCGAGTTCATTACAATAACCTGACATTTAATTGAATCCCAAGAATGTTGCCTGCTGCGTGAGAGACATGAGTTTATTCATGTCTACATTCATCTCAAAAAGCCTTCAATGAATTAAACAATTAATAATTTTATGGAACATGTCCCTTTATTGCTTTCATTTAGGAACTATAGATAGATAGATGGATAAAACTCTTTATTCTATAATTGTAATATTACAAAAAAAAAAAAGGAACAATGTTATAAGAGGAGAATACAACCGGACTGTCTTATTGCTTTGTAACAATTTCTTCCAAACATCCTTGAGAAAGAGTTGTGACTGAGGTAATAACGCGGGTAGTCTACATACTCGTGTTAAGTATCGATAATAAATACTATAATACATGTAACTACCTATAGTAAAATATATACTTACATACATATAAAGAGGAATGTCCTGATTGACTAATTAGCTTACTCATCAACACCGAGCCAAAATCGCTGAAGGCTGAAACATGAAATTTAATCAGGTGTTCCCTTTTTTGACGAAAAGACTTACTAAGAAGGGATTTCTCGAAATTTAACTACGAAAGGGGTGAACAATGTTTGAATGAAAAAAAAATATTTGATGATCTTATTAACTTGAAACTCGGAATAAATATTTTACAATACAAGTAATTAACACGAATTTTACCTTTTATTTCAATTATGTTAGGGGATTAAAATACTACAATTATTATTAATTAATACATATTTGCATGAAATCACTAAATCGCTATTTCCTCTCTATTAAATTGTTATACCTCGGTATACCAATTGGTTGACTATTCAAAGGAATCAAAGGAATAAATAGACTTTTTCTTGTCCTAAATACCACGGGATACTTCATATTGGTTGATGTTTAGGTCGTACTTATACACTGTAGGTACTAATGTAGCGAAGTGGCCGAATGTAATGTAGGTACCTGACACACCGTAGATTCAACGTAAGAACTGCATTTTACTTTAAGGTGTTCATATAAACTTGAGCATCACCGAGAACCGTGTAATGTTAACATTCCAGCTAAAGTTTCATTACAAGTAATGCTGTGTATGTAATGTAACATTCGAACAATGTAATTTCAAATGTCGTGTAATGTAATTTCGTTAATGTCATGTGATTTGTGTAATGTTATTTCGAAAAACGCGTACGGGGAGGAGACATGTGGCTCTCCACGCTTCCCTTAGCTGGGGTAATAACATAATGTTACATCAGACTGACAGAATGTTACATCAGTTTGGTACAATGTTACATTACAAGTGGGTACGTGTAGATCAGACTATGTAACGTGACATTCTAGCAAATAATACAAAACTAAATGCTCAGATTGACAATGTTATCTCTATAATACGGTACTCTATGTTCAGGATCTACAATGTTATCTCGAGCACGCTGCAATCTCGCAACTACTGGGCGTGCGCAAGTAGTGCGACTAAGTGCTAAGTGACCCCACTCTCACCGAAGACTATCGTAAAAAAGCACCTCGTATATTCTCCAAAATTATCCAATTCCCTCCAATATACATGTTTCGCTAGTAATTGAAATATACCAAAGATTATTTTCCATTCCAACCTATCTCCTTCTCCATCTGATGGCGAGTATAATGTAATAAAATAAACTATTTATTTCATTATACCCTGATTCGCCATCCCATCCCTTTAAGGAGGATCGAGATATTTAATCCCCATTTTGAAAACCCATTTTTCCAAATCTATCCCTAATTCTCCAAAGGTATCCAGCGCATCCTTTGTTATACTGAACCGATGTTGGCATCGTGGGCTAAGTGGAAGTGGATACTATCGTATCCACTTCCACTAGGTGGACTTTCTACTCGTTAGCCATTTTCTTTCATTTCGATAAACTGTATACATTAGAAAGCTGCGTGTATCTTTATACTATTTTTGACACTTATATTTCTTGCTGAATCTATACGGATACGCCGTGTATACTATGCATCTTTAAGTGTTTTAATTAGCTTTAACAAAAGGCAAATAATTAATTGAAAACACGCCTTAGTACTTGTAAAACTCAATTATTATTGTTGAGGTGTGAATACACCAGATAACGCAAACTACACCGTCTCGGGAAGTGAGTTTCGCCGTCAAGAAAGGATTTTCGGAACAAAAGACCATTACAGATTCTATTTAGATCCCATGTTTAGAAGTAATTTCGCGACGAAATTAGAAAATTAATTTAAAGTCAGTAGTGGAGTGGCGCGTGAAGTAGGCGGCAGCGGGCCGGACCGTGGCTATACGATTTCGAAATAATGTTATATGCCCACACTAATGTTATATGTCGCTTCTTCATGACAAAATAAATTACTTTCATCCATTTCTAGGCTTTTTTTCATTTCGGCACCTACGTTAGCGGCGGATGCTCGGCTGTGTCGGCGAAATTAATACTACCGGGGCACTTCGGTAGCCAAGTCTCTATCAAATTCTCGGCCCGGGCGGTAATAAAACGAAAATAATACGAAGCGCCTTTGCCCACCGTCGGATATTTATGTACCGTCCACATATTAACTCCCCTTTTATTGGTTTTTATCAGTACAAAATTGTTTTGGTGCGGTGTAATACGAGTATAAACTGGAGACTAATATATTTTTGGTTGTATTTTCTATTTTTTAGACAAAACAGTTTGTTGTTCAAAAAATCATAAATGCTATTCACAATTATAATACGAGAGTAAATAAAAAAAAAGTCAAACGAACGCAACAATTCGTTAAAATTAACTCTATTTCGATCACAATTTCAAACGAACATTCGGGGTCGTTTCTTTAGAACTTATAGAAGAGGCGTATAGAAATCTAGTTTAGTATGATTCCATAGTTGAGACATGCGCAAACGCCGACTACGGACTCAGTAGACCAGTTGATCTTATCCATACTTCACGTAGACGCTCCATAATTGCGACTGACATAACCTGAAATGGGCAAAACACGCCAATAACCGCACGCTGCATGATGCCAACCATCAGACATTCTTCGAAACACCACACAACTCTTTGTGTTGCTGAATAACCCAGCAGTATTTTTTATTTTTTAATCCCTGTTAAAGGTATGCCTGTGCACATTCTGAAATTATTAAGGGACATGAAGTGACATGATTCCTTTAAGATTGCACGTGGACACCAATCAGAAGCTATGCGAACGATTATATCTAACTGTGCCCTGTTTTTGTTGGAAGATTTCCCTAAGAATGAAATGAAAATAAAATGAAAATGAAAAAAATGTGAATTTGAAATCGCCCTCTAGTATTCGTTAATGCATTGAGTGTGAGTTCAAATAACTAAATGTGCTTACACACAAGATAGGTAATAGGGAGGGCCCCGGGCCGCGGGCGGCGCGGGTGTTCGATCCCTGCGGCGTACTAATTGCGACGCCCGGAGGCCGTAAGTCATCTTTATTATTTTATTATTAACGAGCCGTCATTAATATAGTCCAATTAACTTTATTGTCGCGACGTCGGCTCCAATAAACGAGATGTATCAGCGGCGGCGGACGATGCGCACGTGATCGATTGCGATGAGTTATGTCCACCTAGTTACCCCTTCAATTGGATTCTTGATTGGTTTGACGTACGCACTATTATGTGGATGCCGCGCTGGCAAATTGAAGCTTATTGTTTACCGGAGGTGAAGACATTAATTTATTTATCCAAGCGCGGTTATTACCAATAATACACTTATTAACATGCAATACGTTTATTACTGAATGAAAAGGAAGTTATAAACTGTTATTACTGGTGCATCGCGAATGCTCCATAAAGTTTAATTAGGTGCACTTAATGTACATGATTACTCTGTCCGTATTTCAATGTTGCAGTTTTTCCCGTATGAGAAAAATTACGTTCGCGCATCTTAATGACGTCAGCGAGCAATGACTGCTGTCACGCGGCGCGCCTCTGCTTGAATTAATAGACGCAATTACACAGTAGAAAACAATCGAGCCCAGCTTAATGCCATAATGAGTCGCGTATTACGGACAATTACCCACTTGTGTGTAGCGAAACAGAATTCATTACTAAGTCCAAGCTTTAATTTACATTAACCTCCGCGCTACTCTGTGGTTAAATAATTACTTTTAAAATTTCTGTTGTATATTGGTCGTATGAGTATTGTAATTTATTTTTGCCTAAACTAATATCGATATTAAAGAAATGTTCGTTGACTGTGTAGTAAGTATCTAAATACCTAAAGATTGAATAATTATCTTTTAGGAAGTATTCTTCTATGGTGTCGTGTGAATGATGAATGAGCCTCTGATTGAAGTTAACTACTGCCGCTTAACTTCTTTTCAACAAAAGTAAAATTACTATGTAATTTTGACGAACAAACGTTGTTACATTATTACTTAACGATTTGACCGTTTAAAATAATCGTTCCGGGAAACAAAAATTAACATCCACTTCATTTAACGTTGAGACATAACATGAGACATTTTTATCTGATTGGAAACTGGGATTTTTACGATTAACTTATTACTCATTGATGTTGTTCTTCTGCAGGTCAACAAGACGAGAACAAATATGCGCTTAACAGCAACGTGTCTGGAAACGCAGGCGGAACCAGACTCTGTGCGCAGTGCGGGAAAGTCATCACAGAAAGGTTCCTGTTGAAGGCGATGGAACGGTTTTGGCACGAGGACTGTCTCAAGTGTGGCTGTTGCGACTGCCGTCTCGGAGAAGTCGGTTCCAAATTATATTACAAAGCCGACCTTATGCTCTGCAAAAGGGACTATCTTAGGTGAGTAATAAATAGAAGTCAAATTATATCCAAGACAATTAAATTATTTACAATTTTCCTCACATACTTCAAAGGTGGTCACGATTTTAAAGCGATGCTTGCGAGTTAATGGCTATTTTTTGTCGGTGCAGGTTATTCGGTGCCACAGGCAATTGCGTGGCGTGCAACAAAGTCATTCCCGCCTTCGAAATGGTTATGCGAGCCAAGAGCTTCGTTTACCACTTAGAATGTTTCGCCTGTCAACAGTGCAATCACAGGTGAGCAAGAATTTTCCATTAGTTCCAGTAAAATTCTTAGTTTTTGTTAATTGCTTTTTGTCTTAAAGCTGAATCTAAAAGTTTATTAGGTACATGATGGAATGTTATGTTGACAGAAATTTAATAAATAATATATAACTACGTAACCAATGTTATATTCGTTACAAAGGTGTGGTGGTAAACATTTTTAAATTGATCTTAAAAATTAATATGCAAACCCCCCATCTGTTTATTTTCATTTCTTGTTAAATCGTCGAATACAGCGCTATTACTGTGTAATTTTCTATTAACGGTCATTACTTTATTACATAACTGCAACTTGAAATTATGTTTGTACAGGTTCTGCGTAGGCGACAGATTCTATCTTTGCGATAATAAGATACTGTGCGAGTATGATTACGAGGAGAGGTTGGTGTTTGCGAGCATGGCGGCGAATCCCAGCGGCCTGGCTCACATCCGACGACAGGTCAGTGGATTACAGGTAAGCGTAAATGCGAGTAGTAAACCTTTAAAGGGCCGGTTATAAATAATATCAAACTGGCTGGTACGTCTATGAAGAAATAATAGCCTATTGATTGACCCCTTTTATAGATGTCATATGAGGTCTATTTAAGTGAATAGGTGGGCGGACTGGCAGATGTTTATTTATAAAAGTGTTGCATCCAAGCAATAGTTTTAAAAAAGCTTTACTGCAACGTGGTACTCCCCTCATAGGTGGAGTGTATATAGTTAGTTAAATAATGAATGATATACGTAATGTGTAATAAATCTAAGAACGTTGTACACCTTGTCAGTTTGTAATAAAACGCTACTCGAACAGATGTATTTTGTTAACGCCCCATACTGCAATGGGTAATGCGGATGGATACATACATAATTAGATAATTATAAACACGTGCATATGTTCACATGATAGTTTTCACCTTAATTTCTTTAGCCACGTGTGGTTAAAGTGCTGACGTGTACCAACGCGGTGTGTAGGACTACTGGTCGTCTTGACCGTTGCGCTCTCGCACTGAGTTATAGTTAAGTTAATAGCCGCAAACGAGCGTTATTACGAGTACCTCCGCAGAGAGCGGGCTAGTCGGCGATTTATGTCATTACATATTTATCGATTTCATACGGACTCTATTATTATGAACGCTTGTTTGCAGTTTATAAAACAGCGCGACTGTAGGAATACATTCCGATTACATTGAGAACTAGCTGTGCCCGCGACTTCGTTCGCGTGGACTTTTGGATTATAATAGGTGATTAGTTAATTAGTTTATATTATTAGATCAACAAACCTGTGTAATTATGTCCATAGTGCTTGCATTCTGCAACAATCACAGGTATCACATTTTTTTTAAAACACAGCCTATAACCAAAGTTTAGTATGTAGGTAACTCTAATAAGATTCATACCAAACTGACAGGACTGTGACGGCGATGACAGCGTACAGCGGAGTATTAATATTGGT
The DNA here is from genome assembly GCA_943735995.1 of Sesia bembeciformis. Taxonomy (NCBI): domain Eukaryota; kingdom Metazoa; phylum Arthropoda; class Insecta; order Lepidoptera; family Sesiidae; genus Sesia; species Sesia bembeciformis. The sequence continues at coordinate 9,571,820 of OX031029.1, read as the reverse complement.
AGGGTAGAAATGTTATTTCGGATAACAGCACTACCCTCGTAGTTGTATTTTTTATATTTTATTTTTTGAATTTTATTTTATATTCTGCTGCATGGGATCGTTGCTATTCAGTTGCTTAATTCACGCGCGCCCTCTCGCCACTGTATTTGAATTCGAATACGACTAATATTATAAACATACAACACCTATGTTTATAATTCCTGCATGTACCAAAATATTGCTATTACATTGTATCAGGTGCGCATCACGACAATGATTACCAACAGTACTTATTATGGATCGGAATAAAAGTATCCTATGTGTTGAACCAGGTCAGGACATATACTATCACTGTAGCTAGTTTCAATAAAATCCAGTCAGTGGTTATTAGGTAGCGACTGGTATTATAGATACGTACTTAATGATAATTCCTATAGGAACTTTATAACGGATTGGGATAACATGTTTAGGGATACCTTAAATGTTGACCAGGTCATAAGCTAAAATTATAACAAGATTCATTAAATTCTGTTCAGTGGCAAAAGGCATCACACAAAAGTGTGATGCGAGTTCAGACAGACGGACAGACAAAGATTTAATAAATGCCTGTTTTGGGTTCTGTAAAGTTAAAAGGGTACACTGAAACGATTTTCTTCAAAAAAGATGTCATGTACAGACACAGCTCTGTTACAATTTTATTATAATATATGTATAGATATCATAATGTAGTGCAATCACGTGTGTGATAATATGGAATACGTAATATGGAGTCACATCAAAATAATTGTATCTATTATTTTCATCCACTTATATGTATACGAAAAGAGATCCCTTTTTCAAATGTCTCCATCCTAAATAAAGGGCACGTGAAAAAGTCGGCCGACGCAGAGTAAATAACTCCCACAAGGACACTGTTAGTGGGAGATTCTATCTCTACTTTATTATGTTTCTTTTGTATAAGATCATTAATCTTTCTCGTACGAACGCTTGTCGGAATGCGAATGTGGGGGAATCTATTTCATTTTATGAGTCGCGCGAGTGGAGGGAAACCATTCAGCCGCACGACATTTCTAATCGACTTTTTGATTGCGCTCACCGTCTACTGTCGGAAACTTGACAAGTGAATCGCTAACACGGGAAATCGAATTTAAATTAGCGTGTTCAAATTATTTTTAGCACTAGGCCGTGGAGCCCGTGGAAGGAAAGCCCGCGGAAGCCGTTTGGAGAGGGCGAGTTGAGTTATACGCGAAAGAGATTAATACTCGTACAACCGGCTATCGAAATAAATGCAGTATTATGAATGGAAATGATAAACTTCTCATCATTTATCACTTCTATCTATTCTCACATTTTATTCACTTACGAAAAATTTAGTTCAATGCCTATACTCATCTGTAATCTTTTACACACATAAAATAATTAGTTAAATCTACGCTTATCGAAGAATCGATCGAATCGGCTTGCTACGACTGTAGAATGAAGCAAACTAGACAGACCACTGGCTAAGAGTTACTCAAAGGGCATTCAAGTTTATTCACAGCTCGATTGAACAAATTCGAGGCATTCGATACGGAAGCCACTTTACTGTATGTATCCTGTTTCATAAATCGAGACCACTTGGCCATATCCACCCGTAGATCTTATTTTATTGGTTTAGAGAAACACTGGCTCAGTATTAGAACGGAATAGCCTAGTACAATCTTTATTTTGCTGATTGGACGCAGAGGCTCTTGCGCCTAAAAGCATAATCGCGATAATTACGAATATAAATAGGTACTGTTTGTGTAGTTGAAATCTACGAAAGAGAAACTGTACGTTACTTTACGTAAGCAATTCGACGTATTATCGATTAAAGCCAGTGCCGGCTTTACCTATGGTGCAGGGTGTGCGGCGCACACGGGCGCAGGGTCTTAAGGGGGCCGAGCGCCGCTCGCGACGCCTCCAAAGAGCCTACTAGAGGGCGCCAGGATATTAATTACACCCGGGCGCTACATGGGCTAGAGCCGACGCTGATTAAAGCAAAACCTGAAATACGTCAACTAATTTAAAGTGTATAAAACTGCTCTAGCGAAAAATAAAAAATATTTAGGGAATAAATCAAAAGTTAAAACATATAAAGTTTTGTTGTTTTATCTAAAACGTTTGTAGCACTCAATACAGCGTATTGACTGCCTCTGGTAAGTTCAATGAGTTTTTTAATAAAATACCTATAGGTACTAGAATCTATAGGTACTAGAAATGAGAAAAACCTATTGTGAAAACTGGTAGAATCGATTTTACTCTCGATACTGAACAACTTCTCTTTAGCTTTTGCGTTATTTTTGTGACATCAAAACTAGCCAGTGTTCCATAAATAAAAACTCTTTGTCGCAAGACTTTCTGAGTAGCCTGGTATAGACGAGCGTAAATATGATGTACGCAGAGGTCACGGCTCCACCTGCTAGATCTTTGTAATTAAGCGTATATAGAAGGTAGTGAAAAGTCACCAAACTACTTATCTGTATAACTTAACGAGTTATTGTTTTCCTCAGTCGCCGAGCGGCGCTTACGTGGCCGCACCGGGTGGGTGTGCGACGGGAGGCGCAGCACCCTTGGATAAGGACGGCGGTGGGTGCGCCGGCGCTGACGACGCATCCAGCGGCTACGGCAGCCCGCCCGACCCTGACGTGTGCGATGCCGCGCGATGACCCGTCATGCCGCGCCGACTTCTCGCCTCGGTAACTAATAGTATTGATCGATCTATCGATTTTAGTACCGCTAGGCTAATTTTATATGATTAGCAGGCTTTAGAATACCACCATCCCATCTCTTACCGCGGGTGTGGTAAAAAGTGACTAAGGGATAACAAAGACGCTACCAGAAGCCCCGAGGAACTACACCGCCTCTAAAAGAGTGGACACCCCAACCAGCATGGCCAGCTGTTTAAGGCTGGTCATACCGTTTTAATGCCATACATCCGTCATACACAAGACAATGTGCGTGAGGAAGCCTATATGCAGCAATAGATGATGAAGGGATGAAAGTTAACACAACAAGTCCAATTAACACAGCTATTAACACAACACCAAGGACAATGTTTTGTTACCGTTAAGCTCCATCCTCTAGAAATGTGTTAATCATGACTGTTTTTCTTGTCTAAAAATAAAATAAATAAATAAGATTAATTATTTCAATTTTCATGATTATCCCTTCCCAGAGCAGCGATAGCCTATGAGTATCTTTTCCCGACTCTCATTCATGACGTCGTGAATTCAAAGCCTCGGTTCTTTCCACTCGGTTTCTACTTAAGTACGAATTTTAACTCAGCGGCGAAGGAAAACAACAAGAACAAATCCGCAGAATTAAAAAAACTGGAGCATGTGTATCCATCAATCCGCACTGGGCCCGCGTGGTGGAACTCCCTGGTAATTTACTGGGAGAGTCCTGTGCTCTGCAGTAGGATATTATTGGATGATATCGTATCCATTTCCATTCGACATAAGTAATCTTGTAGGAGGGTTTTACGAAATAATCCATCCACCAAGCAAACGTTCTACTTGACTACGTTTGCTGGAATTACTGGACATTCATATCTCTCAGAATATTTATTTCTATTTTCTATTCTTATAATTAGGTATGCATGATCCACATAATAGCCATCTGTGTCATTAAAAAAGGAATGGCAGACATGGTAGCCGCTAGAAGTCACCATCGGACTTGGGCGTATCCCAAGTCCGATGGTGATTAAATAATGAACTGATTAAATAATTATCTCTTATTTATTTTTTATGGTAACAGCACTGCAGCAATTTCTTTCTCTTCTGCAACATAGATAAAATACATCCCACACATGTCATCAAATACAAATTTAGTGACAAATAATCGAGGATAGTGGGGAAATTACAAACGCTTTCGAATTTCCAAACTGAATAGTATTTCTATATAAGACTATGACATTAAATTTCCATATTATTGTCACAGGTGAAACCCCATTAGAGTGTTCGGCTGCGCGCGGCCCCGCGCTGGCCTTCCGCGCGCATCGCAGCGAATGTCTCACAATCAACACATTGCGTAGATAATAGCAATCCTCGGGAACTAGCCACCACTTATCAACGTTAATACTACTTAGACATGTTTTGTTTTACTTAAGTATAATTTTAAAACCCTCCATAGGCGACTCCGAGACGGACAAGTCAAAAACTTCAATAGTTAAGATTTACGTGGTGTTAATTGTCAATAATCAAATTTGTGATATGCTGTTTCGAAACCGATTTGTTCGATCGTATCTTTAATTTTATGTGACTGTACTGAGCTTGGCCGTCTCGGAGCCGCCACTTAAAACCTGTTAAGAATCTCAAATGTGTAATCAATATAGACAAAAAAGCTGTTTAACGGCTCGATGTTTAATGCAAAACCGGCTAAGTGCAGAATTGCATCGAGGCGTCTCAGCGAACATATTTTATAAGCACTATACGAGAGTACATTAGGCTAGAAGGCGGGATATGTTGGCCACTTTACAAAATGTCCGGGATGAGTCGCGATAACGTTGTCAGAACACGATATTTCCATTATGTATACGATTTGAGCACTTGTTTACATTTTAAGATAGCGACGCCGCGTGGGCCGCGCCCGCGCCCGCTTTTGGCTCTGTATTGTACGAGTGCGCGACATCGCGCCTCGTTTCTTGTAAAATGTGGTCCCATTTTAAGAAAGTAGCGAGTGAGCTTTTAAATGACTTGTATTTAAACGAGCAGCAGAAAAAAATACACTGGCAGCAAATCATGATCAGCAAAACAAATTATTTTTGAAAAACTGAAATAATCAATTTTTAATTATTTAAGAATGTCATCACAAAGTCAACGCTCGCGGGACTCATGTTACTTTATTGTCACCAGAGAACCTAAACCTAAATAACCTTTAAATTTGTTGTCATTGATTTGCTGCCACTTTCAGTATTTCTGCTGCGTTTTTAATTATTTATCATTTTAAAACTCAATGGCTGATTACATTGTTAGAACATTTTTCACCTGATTTGCCCATAGGTACTCAATTCTATGGGCGAACAGTTATATCGTTCGTTAATAACAAATAACATTCTTAGAACATGTTTTAGCTGATCTGCTGATGTTGATCTGAGTATGATCCAAGGCTCTATTATTGATTTTTTACTTTTCAATTTTCAATTAGCTTCAATAATTTGGCCTCAGACTTTAAACAAAAATACATTTCAATGTATTTCATAACTAATGAAATAAGAGCAGATAATAACATAGCTCATGCGATCATATTCTTTTATAACATGTTTATAAGATGAACCTTTATGTAATTTTCCCAGTACGAGTAGTTCTCGCTCTAAGTGAGTCCGCACCCTTATTAGTGGCCTCTATTCATAAAATAGATAAAATAGCAATTCTATCTCCTTCTTAACTGATTCTCAATGTTACAACACTGCAAATACTTGACTTCACAGAGTTTGTACATTTATCACCTTTCATATACAACGATTCAGGTTCATACACTGTGAGAAATATTAATTGTTAAAAACGATCTCAATTGTTATGGAAGTGTACATATAATATTATTGTGTATTATGTACTATTAGTGAACTACAATATTGTTATCATACAAGGTATGAAATTTTATTATGAATATTTTTTATTTTCTTCCTTTTTTGATTGGTTATTTATGTAACGATGTTATTTTACCAAAGATAAGTTTCCGTTGAAGGGATATAATTAGAGTCTACTCAAATGAGCTACGTTTGTAGATTTATAGTGATATTGGGAACTGCGACGTGGTGCAATGGTTCATTAAGTATCTTCGCTGTATAAATAGATTTACTGTTTATGACTTTTTGTATTACGTATTTTTTCTTTCTGCCATAGCTTCAGTGAATGTTGTTCGCGCATAAAATTGTCTTATAATTGAACAAAAAATAAATCCTGAATATAAAGTTAAGTAAATGCTAAAAATTTTCTAAGATTAAAATGTGTAAAAAGATTTTTACGATAACAGATGTATTTATGTAAAAATTACAACTGTCATTAGTTAGAAAAAACTTATCGATAAAAATGTTTCAAACTTTCATAAACATCGACCGAATAATTGCTTCATTTTACCGTTATAATGTACATAAATATATTTATTTAATGATTACACAGGTGTGTTTTATTAATATATACTTACTTGGATTGTCGTTGTAAGGTTTTACTTTCACATTAATTCAATTTCAATGAGAGCTATTAATATTGCATGTAATAAAACCAAAGAGAATAAAAATAAATTAAGAAGTGATCAACTGATCATGAATATAAAGTGCGACCAGTATAACTTGTTGTTTAACACGAACAAGCTTTGGCATGTATTGCAATCCGGTGTGGTTCGATATTTATCTTTCATTATGTAAGACAGAGAACGTCTTAATTACATGTATTCCGTTGTCCCTTAGCTACATTCGTGGGGAGTAAGGATCCCACTACACAAATTTTCGTCTGATTTTTTTACAATATGTGTGTTATGCAGTTGTGTCCGTGTGTAATCACAGTAGTTCCCGAGTGCTTGCAGGGCGTAAACATGTGCTGGATTTCTGCTTTCAGTTCACGAATTCGGCGCTGGGGGACCTAGGTCCTCCACGAGTGTAATTTTAGCAACATTTGTATCACCATACTTACTATACTTAAAGCATACTTTGTATCACCATTTCTACATTTGTTTTCATTTTCTTCAATTTTGCTCGTAACTAGAACACCTATTAAACGAATCTCAGTCAGAAGCAAAAAAAGTTGAAGTGTATCAGTATTGAAGTGTATCTGGAGATAGTATCAGATTTGGGCGACAGCGAATTAGAAGCCTATGATCAGGATTCAGTATAGTGATATGATAGTGATAATACAAAACCAAATGAAAATATATAAATACTAAGACTGTAGGTCCTTCCTTAGGGTCATCCGCAGGGACCACGCTACAATCGCACAGCCGCTGGGCGCACGCGACTGTCCGTTACACCTCTCTCGCAGAAGACTATCGTAAAACGTGCCGCATTTCGAACCTTATCTGATTCCCCCAATATACCGTACGTGTTCCGGTAGTGAGTGAGATATGTCAAAGCACATTCCCAACCCATCCTATTCTATCCTTATTCCTTCCACATTTCCCAACCCTTTCTCTAAAACTATTCCTAGATCTCCAAGATCTAGGGCATTCACACGTTTTTCATTCTGGAGTGATCATACCATGTATTGCTGTAGTCCATGGACGACAGTATCCTCTTATTACCAGGTGGAGACAGTTCGTATGTCACCTTATTTTGATTTAAAAAAACTGCGTGAGATACGAGTACAAAAATAAAATGATATTATTTTCATGCATCAATACAAATTAATTCTGCACTGGTGATTTTCCAAGTTGTGGATATTTGTAATTTTATTTTTTTATAATAATTTAGTGTGGATATACTAAGAGAAAATAATATAAATAAGTTATCAAGTTGATGTTTTAAATTTCTTTTTCGTTATCGAAGTAGGGAATGAAACCGAGTGTCTTAAGTCTTACATATGTAGGCCCGAGACAGCGAGTGGTGCTACGGATTAATTATAATTAAAGTGCTCAGATTTATTTGCAGTTTCTGTAAAAATAATCTGTTTCTGATACGTACTCGTTTTAAGGAGTTGTAAATACATAACATTCGTGCGTGCGTGAACAAATGCGGGTTACTTACTCAACGCCGTCAACAAAGCTTATTACGTTTAATGGGCGATCAAATAAAGGATTCCATTAGTACAAAGCACTTAAGATATTTTGGGGTTTTGTACGCACTTATAGGGGCGCAGCTCGCCTCGCTAATTGGCAAGCGGAGGCCTCTAAACAGCGCCAAACATCTTTTTAAACCGCTTAAAAATACATTACGATGTCAAACAAAAAGCATCAACGTACTCACACGCACACTGGGTGCGATAGAAATATATGGACATTCCCTCATTGACGCTTGGAGCTGGTAAATAAATGATTTAGGTATCTACTTAAGTGTCTATTTTCAATGGTTTACAATTTCATTATTATTTTTTTTAGTAACAAATTCTTACGTTTTTATTTAGTCCAATAGGTCCCGGGGGGCCCGTGGTCACCTGTTGGATTTTTGTTGTTTGTGGTAATATTAAAATTTTGAACTGGAATTTGCAATTAATACTATCTTTTGCTGGAGGTTTGCCTGCATGATCACAGCTTTGTATTATCGAGAACCTTCGACCGGGATTAAAAATATTATAAGTAAGTATATTTTAAAAGTTGTAATCTAATAAGCTATCTTTCAGTGAAATTCATTATAATATACGTTCAAGGATTCTCCGGAACATACCAATAAACAATGAGAAATAAAATAATACTGAATGAGCAGCGAATCGACGGCAGCAAACTTAAAGTGCGGTTAGGGTTAGGTTATCTGGTGTCAATAAAGAATCAGGTTGCCTTGGTGATGACATTCTTACATAGTACCTAATTTGCAATTGTTTACTTCAGTTGTTCTAACATAGGTTGTTTTGTTGTTCATAATTGGTTGCTCATGATTTGTTGGTCATTTAGTGTTTTTTGCCATAATAAAAAAATACATTTAAAAAGTGCCTATTGTCAAAAAATCCAAACAGACGGTCATACCTGTCATGCTAGCAGGTATGAAAAATAAAAATAAAGTGATCCCGATCACACAAATATTATAAATTCGAAAGTTTGGATGTTTGTTACTCAATCACGTCGATACGGCTGAACCGTTTTTGTTGCAACTTGGCTAATAGATGATTGTATCCGGATTAACACATAGGTTACGGTCTATGTAGCCCACGCGAATGAAATCGTGGGCAAAAGCTAGTGATAAATAAATGTGACATTAGCTGAGCAAGGATACCTTATTGTCGGTATGCACTTATTGACTTTGATGAAGGTTTTCTGCCTTAAAACATCGTTGCTTAAGTCATATTCTATTTAAATAGAATGTACCGTGCGTTAACATCTGATTTTTAAAATAAAGCAATAAATAATTGTTATTTTCCAAAGATTTCACTAACTTCCAGCTATTTTTATTCTTTTTTTTTTTGTAATCCAACAGCGACACAGTATATATAAACAAAAATTAAAATTAAAAATCAAGGCCTAATTAATAAACAAAAATTAAAGTTAAAATTTAAACATATCTTATTAATAAACATATTAACATATCTTCTTATCTTCTTATTAGGTAACATCAAGCTGCAGTCGCTCGCGCCTGCTCTACACAAAACCATAATACCTAATACCTACGATACTCTAACATCTTATATTCTTATATTACATATATTAATTATATATGAGTATGTATGTATATGTTTGTGTGTGTATGTGTGTGTATGCGTGCGTGTGTGTGTACATGATTTTGGATTTGGGTGGGTATATTACTCATCCACCCACGTAGCATAAGTTAAAGATTTATGTGCCTGAATCCTAATAACTTCACTGCATTATTTACGATGCAATGTAACTATTGCCTTTTTTATAGATTTTGTTGTTAAGTTAAATAAGTCCAATTATGAGTAGGTAATAAAGATTATAGGTACGTACAGTACAACAAAGTACAGTGTTTTACGCATAATTCCTATTGACAAGAGGGACGTGGAAGAGTGGCGTGTGCCTTGTGCGGTATGTACGTGCCATGAGTGACACTGGCGCTAGATGATCTGCGCACTCCAATTGACCACAGTATATCGCTTGCAATAACAATATATCATATTGACGTTGTCCCATATCTAAAGTGACCAGTTTATATAATGTTTACATACATCAAAATATAGATCGTATGTTTTATGATCGTTGTAACATAAATATTTAACATTTTTGTTTCTGGATTGCCTCAATTCTTTGCTTATTTGTAACATATTGTGGTGACCATATACCATACAACATGTTCTACAACATGTACCTACACAAATAAAGAATATTATTTTTAATTTCCTCGTAAACGTTGTATGTTGACATTTATGAGTTATCTAGAAGTAACAATGAGCTCCCCTTTCTTAAATAATGTCACTAATATTTAAGTTTAAAGTAGGTTTCTATGAGTAAATAGCAATCACTCAAGCATATCCCTACATGACAATATTTTTGTATGATTGCATCGGAGTATCCACAAAACTCTCAACTGCGCGACGCATTAACGAGCGTCGTTTAGTTGTTTGCTGTTTAAATAAGAGTTGTAATGTTTTTTTAATGAGCTCACAAAAATGTGTGCGGGTTCCGAGTACACACCGGCGCGCCAGCAGCGCAGTAATGACTGACGCTGCTCTCACGTGCTGGTTAAAAGCAGGATACTTCACTAGGCATGTTCCGAATAAGAAAAACAATTATTCGCGAATTAAAATACGAATACTAGGAATCTGTGTAGTAGAAACTTACTAGACACACATTTGTACGTAGTCATTTTTTTGGTTCAAATCGTAAGTGATTTTTAGTTCAGTTTACAATTAGGATGTAACCGTTTTTAAATGAACTTTGATCATTCAAGTAATTTTTTTTATAAACATCCTCTTTTACCCACTATTCATGTTGGATTTTTACTATTCGATTATTCGTTTTGAAAATGGCGAATACGAGTACAGATTCACTACGAAAACATTGGCCATCAGCTAATCCTGAAACACCCGAACGCGTCATCCACGTCTATGCAATAAAGTTATAAAGTATGCAATAAAGTATCTCGTAATAAAGTATGCAATTAGAGTTAGGGTAATTCATAGACGTGGATGACGAGTTCGGGTTCTTCCGGAATAGCCGATGGCCAATACTTTCGTAATGTATCTGTACCAATATGAATGCTAAAATATTTGGGAGTATTCGCCAATACGAATACAAATATTCGGAACATCCCTAATACTCACTCGCTGTTATCTTAACTCACTTAATACTATCGGACGATTTACTTTATTAGATGCCGAGTTTATTAGTTTATAAAAACACAGGTATTACCGCTAGGTATACCTACTTGGACAACAAAAAAGTAGAATAGAAATGTGCGCGTTAAAAAGCAAGAATAATTTAAATTACAGACGTATTGTTAGAAAACGAGGAGCGGAATTAAAAGTGGTTAATTACAGCTCGTGGAGACCCCAAAAGAATTTAGTTAGCAGAAAGAATAGAATTTGCCTGAGTTATTGAGAGCCACGACGCGCACGCTCGCCCGTGAAAACTCACTTAAACTTTTTTAATTAAATTTCTGATTTTTCCTCGCCACCGTGAGGAATCTTATCCGGGGGTTTTATTCAAAACGTTGTATTAATTAGTCCGCGTGCTGAAGACTAATGACCACGCTAATCAACTTTCACGCTGTGATGCACTCGGTTGCGACTTGCGACACTACGCAAATTTTGAGGGAGGGTTCAAATCGGGCGCTACTTATTGTTATTCATTTCATTCATCGAGAAATATTAAAAATAATAATAGCTTAACGGAATGGTCTACACTAGGTTTCCCTCTATGTACTTATCCTTGTATGTGACAAAAAGCTCCGATTTAATAAAAATACTAAGTTAATATTATTGTGATCGGCATATTTTCTCCTGCAGTGCGAACTATTCGCGATATCCTGATGATTTGAGCTGAACAACCGATAGCAGAGCCGATCGTCCTCAAAAACAAATTAATTGTCATTGCATAATTATCGAAACGCTTAATAATTTGATGATGATAATCTTAAGTTAAGTATGGTATGTATTTAATATTTATGTATATATGTATGCACGTATATGTTTATTTATATTATGGTATTTAATTAATATGCGTCACTATTAACTACAGTTTTACTTATCATTGCACCTACCGCGCCCATCTCTGCATAACCCAAACTCGGAGATAATGCTTCTAAGCATTAAGTCCGCCTTTAATAATACTAATTTTCGCCTTTTAAATAAAATAATCTTAACTGCGCATACCTTATATGTGAAAGCATCTAAATAACTAATAAAATATTGTAATAAAATATTAATTAATCATTCTGTTAATTAGTTCAATAGAATAGATACAAGGAAGATTAGTCGGTGTGCAAGTGTAAGTAAAGCAAGTACGGCCTCTAGCGAATCTCCACTAATGTGTTTGATCATAACGAAGTGAAGGCAGTCGTCTTTGTTTGCGTTTAATTAACGAAAACGCCTCACCACTGCTGGCCATTAAAACCGACCGATGGGTAAGATGGGTTATTCCACAGTTCGTGTAATGAGTTTGACAATTACGTTGTGTAAGCAGTTGCAAACAGCAGAGATGGCGCATTCCGCCGCGTGGAACACCGGTACCAAACTCTCGCAATAATTATAATAGTTTAATGAACCTAAGTTATGAATTCTAAATTCTAATTACCTTCAATTTATAATTATAATGGATAATGGATAGATAATGGAGTATAATGGAAAGAAAATATTACGAAAACATTATGATAATTAAAGTTAAATTAAATAGGTATTTGACGTAAATACTAAAATACTTTTGCGAGCTTTTGTGTAATATTTTCCATCGATATTAATTGACGGAGCGTTATCGTGAAGCCTGCATTTGTTACAATATTGATAGCGGTCAGTTGATGTATTGGCTGTTGATCATTGGTGAGAAATAATTAGCCGCAAATTGATGACCGACAAGTGAATTGACGCCCCGTCATCAATTTAATTGGAATAATTTGTGTAAATAATCTAATAATAATAATAATGTAAATGTGTTGTGTCATTGACTGTTATAGCCGATTTAAAGTTTCTGTATATCGCATATCTTTATGTACCTACAACAAAATATGGTAGTAAATTTTAAAATTTTGATGAAATTAAATGAATATATAGGTATACAAACTTTCAGCCTTCGAAACGCACTCGTGAATGAGCCATTAACCCTTGATTTATAATATATAAGAAGCGACGTGTGTGTATTCTGAGACTAAAGAAGTTTCCGTCGAATCATTTAAATAAACGAACTCGCATCATTATGTCAGATCTAAGGATCGAACAAATTGCCAATTAGTGGCGCGTTGGCGCTGGCCTCGGAGGTTGGGGCGACAGCGACGCGACGCGCGACGTCGACGACACGGGCTGGAGGAAACTAAGGATACTTGTCCCATAGTCGTCCTGCTGCCTTCTCATTGACGCTTCACAACGTGAGATAAAATTGGTAGCAGACAAAACATCCATTAATACCTACTTAATTTTCCTAAAAGCAGATTTTAAAAACTTTTCCATTCTAAAAGTTTCACATAGGCGTTTTTAAGGAAGAATGTTGTTACCGAATAGATAATTATAATTTTAGTAAACATCACATTACAAATATATTGTCATAAGTATCAACACTTATTTTACATGTCTGTATATTGTTGAAATATACCGTGTAATTATGACATTGCCATGTATAATGTTTCAATTATTGGATAAGTAGAGCAGATAATGAGCTTAACGGAGGGACCTATATAGATCTACGCACAATAATAAAAAAACGCTTTATTTCCATCTTTTTATATAGAAGAAATGACCGACGTGCGGACGGCAACACTTGCAACACCCAGAGACAATGCCTGTGCGCTGCTGACCTTGATTTTTTGTCAAATGCGTAAAAAGTTTCACATTATTCCAATGTTTACAGGACCATTATATTTGATAAAATAAAATCAGTGGCAGAGCGACTCTATGTCGTTCCTTGTGCCACCCCGCGGGCGGCTCGGGGTGAGGGTGTCCGAGAGTGCTCAGTATTCACAGTATCGCAAATGTAACTTTCGGTTCTTTTCATGGCTAAAGTATGTTGGCGGCAATCCATAATGGGATCGCCATTATTCTTGCCATTAATTCGCATGGCCCGGCTTCCGTGCATTAGCGGGCAGCGGCGAGGCTGCCAATCCACCAGAAAGGGTCGCCATATTACCTATTCAATGACATACTGGAAGACGTGCATTATACGTATCTATTTATCACAACAGTTTGCTTATACATTTTATCAAGTATTTTAGTAGGTACTGTTTTTCATTTCGTGCGAGACTAAGCTATAAATAAAATGTTATTTTTTTCTTATAAGTACTTGTATATCGTATTTATGCAACAAAATGCAGCCAAATTATACTTTATTGCAACAATATACAACTATACAGACATTACGATCGATTTTTATTAATTACACAACCGAAACTGCTAATGAAGTAGGTAGGTACCAAACAGCTCCAAGTCTGTAAAATTAATTAACATCAAGCGGACTTGCAGTAAATAAATTCTTCATTTTCCTGCGCAGATTGCATAAAAATAATCAAATAAGTGGCATGGACATTACTCAAAGCGCGCCGCAGCTGCATGTGGGAGGGGGATGCAGGGAGTGACCTCTCGCTCGCACACCGTCGCCTCCACACTCCCCCTTCCTGAAAGAAAAACTCTCGAAAAACTAATTACAACTTGTAATTGAAATTTTGCGTGTTATATAATCGGATACTTGAGCCGTGAGTAATGTATAAATGCGCTGAGGAGATGAATGGACCACGTTGTGGGTGGGCCGGACGAGATAGCGGCCCTCCACAAATTTTGGATTAAGCAACTTTGCTACAAAAAATCTCAACAAGACATTAAAATTTTAAGACTTTACAAACATTTTTAAATGAGATTTCAACATCAAATTGCCTTTCATACACAAACATTTTCAATTTCACAATAATTGAAAAGAATGGACTGCCACCGCCTGTACACACGTCTTCTGTATTGCTATAAGCGAAAGAAGCAATTTGGTCTCTCTAAACAAGCATTTTTAATTAAAACCCCCTTCAAAACCGCGGCAACAAAAAAGCTATCACAATAGCAACAATCTAGGAAGCGATCAAACTGTATAAACACGCGAATAATGCGCAATCAAAAGGGCAGCGGGCACTCGAGGGCCATGCAGCAGGGAGGTTCGCCCTCCTGTCCGCGTCGCCCTCACTCTGGCACTTTTTGCGTATTATAATTTTGATTGATTTAATAGCGCTATACAAGAATTACAGTTGTCATTTAGGTAAGTACATTGAAGAAAGAGAAATCCTTTGATAGTTGAATTAAAATTTAATAGCGATTGAAATTGTTAAATAGTAAAATTTGTGTAAACAATGCGAATTTCATGATTCAGCGTTAGTTTATTTTCCTTACTATCAGTACTGTTCGAAACTGCACATAACTTTTCAATACTATTTTAATCACTGGAGACGTGTAACCAAGCATTTTTTAATTAAATTTAAATTGGTTTCACATTCCACGATTATGTATTACATTCCACACTATTCTATATACATGGTTAATTTGGAAATGGATAATGAAATAACCATAGGTGCAGAATTTTTTGGTAACCGCAAAGATCATCACAGGCGTGCGAAACAGAATTCAAGCTATAGCTTGTTTACCATAAGCAAGAAAGAGTGAGAACTAGTTGAATCCAACTGTCAAATACCACACGTTCGCTACTAGTTGAAGAAATCCTAAGTTTCAATAAACATACATCATGTATTATTAAGTGGCTTATTAACATTTTAATGTTAATAAAGTCATTTTAACATTTTAGTAAACATTTTATTACCACGTCAAATTGACTTTGTGTGTCTTGTATAATATTATATCTATGGAAATAAGTATCGATATCAGCCAATAACGTCTCAGGACACAGGTCTTTGCTAGTGACCACGAGAGGGTTTCGGGCGATTAAATCACATGATTCCAGTGATTTTTTTTCAACTCGTTTCTCAAGCACGCGGTTCGCGTGGTTTTGCCACTATGTTTTTCTTTACCGTCGAAGTAGATAATTTAAAAATCCGTCCATAAGTAGAAAAATCAGTGGTACGGGTTGGGGTTTGATCCCAAGTTTTCCCCAAAGAGAGTAAAAAACGGATACCTCTAGGTTATCAGTATCACAATTCTATGGAAATACATATTCCTAAGTGAAATTGTCAAATACAACAAATAAAAAGCGACGTGTCGAAATGACATGAAACATTTCGGTCAATCCGCCAGCCCGCAGGGTGGCACGGCGAGTAGTGGTGGGGAAATGGAAAAAGCATTAACGGATATGTCAGTGCCGCATCAACAGAGAGTGCCTGCTTTCTAATGCTGAATAAATACCATCCACCTCCCTACTTAGGGCCGGCAACACCACAGACGAAAGTTGATCAATATACTTTTACGGGATTGATAATTAGAACATGGTTCTTGCAAACGTGTTTAATGCTAACTAGATCTGAAAGCTTTAATTAGGTAAAAACAAAATAAAAAGAAAAGTTAACATGCAGCCGCAAATGTTTTACAATAGTCTACTACTTTGCCGTTTGTAATTGCGACGCAATTTTTTTAAAACCGGATTTAGTTTTTAAACCACTTCAGCTACGGTTATTGTCGATTCATATCATGAGTTTGTGAGTTGGAACTCCAGTCCGTACCACTTATTTTTTATTAAGAACATATTTCTAAATAAGGAAAGAAAAATCGCGAGGAAATGGAATGGACACGTTTAATCTGCACTGAATTCGCGTGCTGGATTATGACATGAAACCAAAACATGATTGCAAGGGAATTTATGTGCTCTGCAATAGGTCGTCACAGACTGATATGGAAATATACATACCTACTATTTTTCGCAGCATAAATAACCTTGAAGTTTAGGTATGAGTTAACCACATGTTGAACGATTGATAACGTCTTGTTAAGTGTGGTGGTGTAGGGCTCGTCATAAGTGGGCGAGACGTCCCATTTCCCGTTTCCGCGCGGGCATGGATCGGGAATGTTTTAGCTAAATCGACTCCGAGATTAGATGGATATTTTTAATGTAGCAAAAGCATCGCCTCGCCTGATCCATTAGCGGGATTTCATGAGCCACTCCACTAGGAGGAATTCGCGTTAATGTTGAGGTCATAAACTTGATGAAGGTGTACTAAAATAAAGACATATTGCATGTTTCTCAAAGTAAGAAAGGTACTCGTAGATAGTTGCTGTGTAATACTTACGAACATTAATTTGTTTAATCCTTCAAGCTGCTTGACCTTTACAGTTGTTGTATATACTTGTATTTTGGGGCCTAATTATCAAATGAGCTCAATCAGTAACTCAATGCTAAAGTACACACTGGAACATGATACACGTGATAAGGTAACTGAAATATGCTATAAATGAGTCATGACTCAACTTATATAACACGTAGAACACTGAAAGACATATTCCTGATAAAATCAAGCACGAGTATGAAACAAAAAGTTATGCATTGGAACTTAAACTTCGTTTATTTTCTGCAAAAAAAATTTAATTGCGTCGTGTACAGTTTTATTTAAAACTGCATAATGGCGGTATTTGGTGTAATTACAGCGGGGCGTGCGTCGCCACCCGCGTCCGTTGGAATTTTAACACGGCGGCGTCTACGACAAACTTGTATTATTAAGCCACTAGTTTCACGCCTATACACACTATCTCCATTAACTACACACTAATGCAAATTCTTAAGATAGTTTTGTAATTTTAAGTGTGACGCCCCCGCGAAATACTTACGTCGCATTTGATTAATGCTACAACTAAAGAGATAACAATAAATCTCTTTCAGCACTTTTGCTGACGTTAAGGAAGTAATTGGCAACGACACAGTGGATCACATAATACTCGTAACAGTACAGTGGACGGCATAACAACCGCGATAACGACTCCAGATTTCGGCGGCATAAAGGAAGATCGACCATTAATAAATGCAAAAGGCCCGTTACCGGATAATAAATTCAATTATTCGGACCGAGTTCATGTATTTCATGGACGAGTCACGTTATTGGCACTGTCGTAAAATTTTATATGCGCGCGCGCAGAATACTCGGGTACACGTTTGTCATCTCTATTTAGCCCCAAAAATAACGCGATTTATTTTTATCCCTGTCTATTATTTAAATATATTATATACAAATGCAAACAATTAAAATATTTTTCTTTACGCTTGTTATTACATTACTTCACGCATAAAGTGTCAGTGCGTGAGTGTTGTTCGACGTATGTAGGTACGTTATCCGATCAATTCCGTAAACTTGGACTCAACTCGTAATAAAAACTTAAACTAATATTTAAAAATTCTTAAAAATAAACTAATATTTTATTCAATTAATTAATTGAATTAAATATTGGTTTCCTTTTTGTAAAAATCTTGTTTTTAGGCTTTGTATTTAGCAAATAGCAAAAAAAACTTTAAAAAAATATTTTTTTGCCAAAAAAATTTCATTTATAGGAACTCCATAGTACATGCCAACATCAGTTCAGAAACCCAGTTCAGTTCAGTTCCCGGATGCGCTGCCAACCTTTAGAGATTTATGAAAGAACTTTGAAAATAGAAAGAGATAAGGATGGAATGGGATGGGAATGGGCTCTGGCATGTCTCATTCACTACCGAAACACGTATGTATATTGGGGGAATAAGATAAAGTGGGAAATACAGTACATTTGGCGGTAGTTTTCTTTGAGTGAGGGGTAACGTGGCCAGTCGAATGCTCTCAGCGACTGTAGGATTGTAGCGTGCACTTTGCCCTTCCCAAATTATCCAGGAATCATGGACGGATCCATCCGTGTTTTCTGACTTCGGCACAATTCCCGAAGTCGGACATCATATTTGAAATCTGATTGATTAACTCGGTAAAGGTACAAAGTTAACTACTTTTTTATACTACAAATAAAATTAGCTATTATAGAATACAAATAATAGCTAGTAGGTATACTGGACTACTGGTCAACTCGAACCAGCTCCTGTTGGACTCAGAAGGTCAATTATCTTGTCTACGGCAATCAGTACAGAGGTGAGTAGAAGTCCGCGAGGAACTCACTGTGAACAGCGATTTGTGAACAGATCCGTGACAGATGTCCCCGCGCACGTCATCATTAACAGCAGCCGGATCCGAGCTCAATCCCACTCGACAGACAACTTTGTAAATTAAATTGGCTCCGCGCTACATCGACTCCGGAGAATTGCACTTCTTATGGCCCCCGGTAATCACCAGCTCTGTATAAATGCTCCATTAAAACTGGTGTCAATTACATTAATTCCATATAAGTATGAAGTTAAATATAAAATGTAACCGCAACGTTCTCTAAATTAATGGCATGTGCATAACTTTTCCGTTTAAACAGCCCAGTAGAATGTGAATAGCGATTACTAGAGACTGAAGGCTACAGTTGTTAGAAAACGTGGGGAAAAACTTAATTAATGATGTTAGACATAGAAATACCTTAGACGGTGTTACTGAGAATGCTTGTAGGTAAATGTTTATAAGGCATAGCCTACTTTTCGCAGAATTTTCTAGTGTGTATGCAGTATAGGAAAAAGCAGTTTTTTTCTAAGAAAGTTTTTCCTGGGCATTGAGCATAAAACGTAAGTATATTTACAAGATTAAATACAAGTAAATCATTTCATAATTATAAACATACACTACGTCTACGCTTTATTATTTATATTAAATATATTTTATCTAAAAAAATGTATAGTACCATACCATCCACTAGCCTGTCTGTCTACTGCGGATATAGGCCTTTCCCAAGGACTGCCAACACACCCGGTCTTCTGTTCCTTCGACTAAAATTAAATCGATATAGCTCAAAAAATTAGCAAACTGAAATGGCAGTTGGGCAGGCCATATCTGCCTCAGGACCAATAACCGGTGGGATAGATGAGTCCTCGAATGGAGAGCAAGTACCGTTGGAGAGCAAGTATTATGTTAGTCCAGTTGGAAGTTTTACATATCATAACGATGATATGTAAAATTATATTAGATTCTTGAAAGTGAAGGTTCGCCAAAGAAGCAATGTCACATCTGTCGTGAAACCAACAAAATACAAATGAGTACTCTGCGGTACATGTAAGATGACTGACGAGCGGGCGGGCCACGTGATGGTAAGCGGTCACCATCGCCCATGGACACGTTCAATTATTTGAGGCCGCGAGTTTTAGAAGGAGGCAGTCAATGGATTACAAAGCTGATACAAAATTATTTATACGAGAACATATGTAATGATGATAATCAAGACGTATGTCATCGATCGTTATAAGTAAAAACTTATTTACAGTTATTACCGCAAAGAGAAATAATAATTAATATCATCAACTCTTATTAAATCTGTGCTCAACACAAACGCTAGCAGGAAAATACAGGTGCAGTTCTACTACGTACAGAACTTCATTAAGTAAAACATGAATCTTGATGAAAATTACTTAATGGTAAGTTGTAAGGTTGGCGCCAACGGCAGAACAACGCGCTCCCCCCGCTCCCCACTCCTAACCCCCTCCCTCGACCGAAAGCTCAAGTAGTGAAACGTGCCCAGTAATAAGGAGCAAGTTATTCATTAGTGTTTTGAGAAAAAGTTATTAGTGTCGACAAGTCATGCAGGGCGACGCATGCGCTTGCATTTTGGCATGTAATTTTCTGGGTTAAAACACCATCTTGCTATGCAACTTTGAAGAGTGTACAGAGTTGAGCATTGTTTATACAACACAGTGAACATCTCAATATCTAATTAGGTGTGAAAAAATAGGTTTATGTATTAAAACAAAGTATATACCTGCTATTTATAACCACTGCATATTGCGAACTAAACTCTCAGCGGATAGTTTTATTGGATTGCAAATAGTATGACCATACAAATATCTATGCAAACAGTCGATTGATAAAATAAACTAATGAAAAGCAAGTCTCGATACGCATTTGACTAACAGTTGCCCTATAAACTGTTTTACAATACGCATACTTTGCAAGACAGTCGGCTGATGATGTGTAGGTACCTACACTCGGCAATACGACAATTAATTAAAACCTTTTAATTTTAGCCCACAATAATATGATCATGGGTATCTTGGTCAGTGTACACACACACCTACTTCGATCTAAACTATTTAATCGGAGACTAATTATTGGCCGATATAGATTTTAAAATATCGTGCTAAACTTAGTTAGCCAACTATCGACCGATAGTTTGTTTCGGATAAAATAGATTATTTCAGTGTTGATAAGCACATTGAATAAAAAGTCCACCAAATAATAAACTTAAAAGCAGATCAATCAATACTCATGTGCAATTTGTTACGAGGCTTGACTCAATCAATAGATTGGATTATTTGGGCTAAAGTAAATCGAGCTATTTAGCTAAAGTCTAAATCGAGATGAACCTAAAGTACTTTAGTACTAATTTCCATTTGGTTACGTTATAAGAAATTTGTCTTCCAGATTGTCTACAACTTTCGTTGTATTAAATACTCAGCAGAATATTAAGCATAGATTATAAACGTAACTTTAATTTATATGTATTGCAATATGATAAAATTAACCCTCAACCCAAAAGAAATGGTCCACTTCACACCTGTGGCTCGCCTTGCCAACGCCGCCCGCATCACATAAGTCGATCGCCACCCGATCCTATTATTCGGCTAACGAAGCCAGGGTATCCCTTGATTATTAAAACGAACCTGGAACCACCCCCGACGGCGCCCGCGTGTTAATTGGGCCCCCGTAGACAATACTAATAAGGCCCGTCCGCGCCTCTATCTGTCTAATTAAACGAGAAACTTGAGAGTAGCACCCTCGGCGACGAGGGCCTGTTTGCCGAGCCTCCTGAATACACTGTAATAATACCGGCTAAGCGTGTTTGAGTGGCTCTTTTTCGGATCTCTGTAAACCCGCGTTTAATTAGCAGTATTATGCGTCTGAGTGTCGACTCCCGGCGTGTTTAATTAAGCTAAGTCAGTAACAACAATCCATTAACGCTATTCTTGATACAGCCTGTGTTTGCGCTGATCACCAATGGCATTACGAATCATTGACATCATCCAACATGGAAATGGTAGGTGCATATCCATAGATAAAAGAAATTCCGTACCATATACGATAATACTACGTACTAGAGACACCGTACAGTGGGTGGTAGAGATATCAAAACTAAACAAATACAGATTGGTGCTGAAAGCTATAGTGGAGGCTGAAACAGCGAGATGGAAACGTAATTGAAATCATACCAAAATCTTGTGGGCTATATCAACCTATAACGTCCCACTACGGGACACTAGTCTTTCCTCATAATTACGAAGCAGTTTCGGGCCATAATCCACCAAGCGTGTTCAGTACGGGTTAGTGGGATACGAGTATATATGCTTGAAATTCTTTAACTGTGTGGAATGTGGGTTTTCCCACTATGTTATCCTTCACCGCCGAGCTGGTGCTAATTTCCGTACTTAAGTAGAAACAGTGATACGGGCCGGATTTGCACTCACGACCTCACGAATGAGAGTCGCCTAAGTTATCACCGCTCTGTTTTTATACGTAAGGTACTTTAATAAGGTATTTTTCTGTATTTTTAATCCATGTCATCATAACCCTATTCAGTTAGACGCCAGGTTGATACTCCAGTATCGCGGGAAATACTTCCGGCACTCGATCATAATTACAGATTGCGAGGATAGCGCCTGAAGACTCCCGCCTCATTTCGTTTGCTTGCTAATGTGCTTGTTCGTGTTGACACCCCTTTAAAACCTACATTTTTATAATAATATCGATTACTAATTACATTCATGATTAAATTGTCTTTACAAACAATAGACATTTTTATATGTGTACAACTTTTTAAATCCGTTTTTTACTTATTATGTTTATTATTTTAGTCACTTCACTGGATGAATCAGAACCAAAATATTTATTTGCAGGAATACAGGTATTTAATTATACACATAAGTTGGAATTATACTTAGGTACACGTTCCTTTTGCATTCTGCCAAATTTGGACTTTTAAAACTTTATATACACAATCATTATTTATCTACCAATTAGGACATAATGCATATATATATATATATATATATATATATATATATATATGTGCTTACTACTGCTTACTGCTTCAATATTTATGACAGCTACTTATAAATAGTCAGTGTAGATAAGGATATATTTTTAACATGCATCAATATCTATTAAGCGGATTACATTTACCAATACGTTACTGATCATAATTAATTTCATAATCCTATAAGGGTAGATTAATTAATGAAGGAAACGTTAATTATTAATTTAAAAAATTTGTCCTGACTTGTCGTGCTAAACGTGTTGAAAACATGTCCGCGGGCGTGACTACTCGATTGCACCCAGCTACACACCTCGTATAATTCTAATCAGTATTCAAATCAATGCAAATCGAAAGATCAATCGATGTTTGCACGACCACAAAGCTACAACACGTAAGATTGTTAATTACAACAACAATAATATTGTATATAATTATGTAGCTGAATAAATAAATGGTAATTGATTGGGCAAATTAATTAAGGGTAGGCACTAAACATGTTCTAATAATAAATTACGTAATGTGTAATGTTGTGATCACGATGGTTGACAGAATCAAAAAACCTGTCGGAAATGTGAATGGCTTCTTCTACCCACGATCTAGACTTTTTTAATGGTTTCCTGTTATGCTGATATCAACACATTTTAAAGTTTCTTCCTTATCAGAATCAGAATTATTCAACCAATAGACTGAACTGAACCAATAGAGGCCTATAGTTTTACCCATATCACGTGTACAATATTTAGTTAATAGTTACATTACATCGCATATTAGTGATATAGTCATAAAAAAATAATATAATTGTGTCATAGCAAATTATTCCTTGGTCAAATAAGTTAACACTTTGTGATGTCATGTTTTATACCTAATATCATCAAATAAATTATTGACTTCTTTATATATAACCGTTTTAGCCTTTCCTGTTTGAAATTAGACATCCAGTTGGACACGTATTTGATCTGCTTCCTCTTCTAAACAACGTAATTTAATACCGGCTAGTTATAGCATAGCATTAACATTATCATTGATAATGCTAATGATATGCCATTAGCATTGATAAAAACCTAATCAAATATAAAACTTCAAAATAAACACTAATCAAGTATATTGAAAAGCGAATGCAAAGCAAACATTCATTGATTGTGAATATGAATACACTGATGCCGACGAAATAAATTAATCCCGCTGAGCTAAACACTATTGCGTTTTGTTAGCTTCTTAATAAGCCAATTTGCTGTCAACACAATCACAATAGAAATATGATCAGTATGTTA
The DNA here is from genome assembly GCA_943735995.1 of Sesia bembeciformis. Lineage (NCBI taxonomy): Eukaryota > Metazoa > Arthropoda > Insecta > Lepidoptera > Sesiidae > Sesia > Sesia bembeciformis. The sequence goes on along the minus strand of OX031029.1, from coordinate 9,547,765 downwards.
ACGCAGGCGCTACGGTCGATCACGGAACGGTGTTATTTGTAAGCAACAGCCTACACCTAACTTATGTTAATAATGGTTGTCACTCAAATAAAAGTGCAAAAATATGTAAAGAACTTCTGAGAGAATCGCGTTTTTAACACACATTTATCACAAGCTGTCAGCCCCTGACCAGCTGGTCTCGAGCTGGTCAGGGGCTGACAGCTCGTGGGTTGGTGTAACCCAGTCAAAACGTCTGGTGAAATAAAAAAGATATACGTACTCGTTAAATATGTAAATTTGCCTGTATCTTATCGGCTTTTTGCGTTTCCCTTTCTGGTCATTGTGGAAGTATAATAAAACGTTACTGTAACGGACAGTGTTTTTTTTTTTGTTTGAACCTTTGAAGTTTCTCAATACATCCACTAGATACGATCTTGATTCTTTATATAGAAAAACACTTGATACAGTCCCGAGCGGTGCATTTACTCATGCAATAATTTATAGTATTATACTATCCATTACACCATTATACTCAGGTAGTAATGAGTCTTTCAAAAGGGAGGCTCGATTTGTAAAAACCTATTGCGGCCATTTTTAAAAGTACATATCTGTCATATTTGACAGTAATGTTTATTGACCTCCACCATTTAATTGTGGAAAATTACACAATTCAACAACACGTGGAAATGATTAAACTTTACTATTAAAATGACTGTTCAGTTCTTTGCGTTATGTAGAATTTATGGTCAGAATAATGAGTCTGTTGAGTCGTCAATTCGATGTCTAATCAACAAATTCGAAGAAATCGGGGAAGAAATTTGATGCCTTAAAGGCCAACATCACCAGCGTCATTAATGAAATCGAGACCGATTTATACGATAGCGTCATTGAAAATCGGACCTCCAGAATGCGCGCCACTCAACATTGCCGTTATCATATTCCATAATTAATACTATAGATTTACCTTCCAAAAAAAAACAGCTGTATCGATTATACAACTTGTTTTATTTATATTTAAAACTAAAGCGCACTTATTGAATGACCATTTAGTAGAGCGTGCGAGAGATAGGTGATTTCACATACACAGTCTTGCACTAGTGTTCTCCAAAAATTCGGTGTCTGTAACCATAGTGACACATCTTGCAAATTAGTAAGAAGTATACTTACCGCATTACCGTGACAGTCTCGTCCGCCCACACCCGCGCCGCTCGGCTACAACAAACTGATTTCAGTATAGACTCCGACGCAATCCCACGATTGATTCTAATTACCGATAGCAGTATTTATTGGAGCAGTTTGCAAACGAACTTAATTGATTTCGTCGTTGTGCCAGCGACATCGACTGCCATATAGACACGACGCCAGTTAAGGTCTATTTTATTAACGCTATACAGTAAGTTAGCACTGACTTTTTGAACTATTTTTTTCCGTTATGAATTTAATGGCTTATTTTATGTAGATAAAATACATAAAACCGTTATGTAACGTATTGGCCACTAGACAAAGTCAGTTATTAACAGCCTAATATGGTAAATGTTAATATTCTTAAATTCTGATATTAAAATGTTTTTTTTTTAATAATAACCTTCAATACTTTTGTTCGACGTACGACCTTACCATAAATTCAAATATTTTTACATAATTAGATACATTCTGAAGTATTATGTACATATTTTCGAACAATGACTTTAATCGTAATTGATGACGTCTCTTTAAAAGTATTGAAATAAAATGTTGAGCAAAAACTGAGATTAGGAAATTTCCAAAATGTAGAATTATGAAAATACGGACACAGCAACCGTACATAAGTAATGAAGCAACAAACTGTTGTGGTGTATCGCGCTCACGTGCTGCTAGAGAGAGAGACATCTCCCTAATTAGGACACGTTTCGCCTGCCCTGTAATCCACCTGTCTTCTAATTAATACAGCTGGATAAACAACCGCCAGCACGCGGGATGGGGATTAACAGTTCCATGAAACAGACCTTTGTTATCTTTCATCTACTGCCATTTCAGTTATTAAATTACTTTGGACTGAATTGCGTTGTTAATTTCAATCGGGATTCGTTTTTATTTCACTTCCAATTTTGAGCGCGTGGTTGTAATTCCTGTGATTTTTATTGAATTCAATATTATAAAATTGTAGGGAAAAAACTAGGGAATTTAATTATCTATCTAGCCACGTGATGTATTATAACATTGAGGCGCATTATCATTGGTATCCACGACGCATTCACACAAGTCGTGGAGATATATTGCGCACTTATTGCTGTATTATTTTGAATACATATTTGGCACGTGGAACGAAGTCAGGGTCCACATTAAATGATATAGATGCGATTAAGTAAGTATTGTAACGTAACGAGGGACTACTGTATACATACTCATACTACAACTCAAATTAGGTTCAAGAGCTCTGACATTGAATAACTACTTATTACAAATTACTTAACAGTAATTATAACTGCCAAGTAACTGCTACCATTAAAATATGTGAAATGATCATATATGTATATACGTATGATATTATATTCCGTAAAAATGGCTCTCACACGAGAACATGATGGAATCAAAAAATCTTACGCAGACGAAAGCTTCAATAACAAAGTTATGTCGCGGCAGTTCATTAGGCTAAATGTACTCCGCATGATATTTTTGGTGAAATTAGTTTTCCTTACCATTACTCCACCATAAATATAATTGCGTTCCACTTATTGCCCATAAAAGTGAGGGAACGTGCGAACGGTCCTGTTGCAAAATTGTACAAAAGGAAAGTAATATTAGGTTGAAGTAGAGGCAATGCTACCCCGGGCGTGTTTCGGTGACTGGGGCGGGCTTTCAGATAAATTATTTATCAACTGTATGGCAATTTTCTTTATGACTCCTCCGACGGAGCAGAGCAATTTACTCGTGAAAGAGATGCGTAAACTTGCTAGGACGCCCAAATTGAGAATGGAACAATGACGCCAGTAAAGATTTCAATATGGATACTGCGGGCTGTAAAACATTTTTTACTAATAAATTGATAATGGAGTTCCCAGGGGTTAAACGGAAACTATTCAACACGTGTAGTATATATATATATTTACCAATTTAAAGGAATACAAGTACATGCTTCGTTCGCAGTTAAACTTTTAAAATGGAAGCAATTAATAGTGTGTTAGATAATTAAAAGGTTATAAACATAGTTCCTTGTACACTGTACTTGTATGTACAGTCTTAATAGAGCGGTGTAGGCTAGGTGTATCTATTCTCTACTCTCATTCGTAAAGTCGTGAGTTAAAGTTCTCGGCCCGTACCACTAAGTTTCGCAGTTCGGCGGTTACAGAAAACATAGCGAGGAAACCATTAAAATTAAAAAAAAATTGGAGTATGTGTCTGAGTCGCATAGTGGATTATGGCCTGAAACCTAGTGATTGGCTAAGAAACGCCCGTGTCCTGCAGTGGGACGTTATAGGCTGATATCGACAAATTCATATTTCTTATGTCGTACAGTCTTCTGTCAACTCTGTCTTCTTACAGAATCGATATTATGGTATCGGTTGTAACATGAGTCAACAAAAGTTTAATTATCAAATTATAAATAAATATTTTACTAATTCTGTACCCTCTTGAATTTATAACATTGGAATTACCAAAAGCAAAGTTTCATTAAAGCAAGTCGATGCGTTGGAAGCGAATGCGCGCCGACAACGGCGGGCGGTGGCGGCGCTTCCAATTTCCGTAATTGTGAGTTCATCAAGGAAATTGACTGGCAGACAACGGGCCGTGCGGCAACACAACGTAATCCGCTCTTTATTTACATCACGCTCACCGTGGAACGATTGGTTCTCGTGTGTGACAACGAGGTGACAATATCAGGTATTACTGCAGTAGGTTTCAATATTAATATTTTAGTCGACAACGAACTGGCCAGTAAAATAACAAAGCAATTCGAGCAGTGCCAATCTAGCGAAGCACACTATATTAAATGATTCGAAAACAAAATGCGGCTTGAACAATGAGCAATCAAAGCAGAACAATGCCAATAAAGCCGTTCGGAACACGCGCAATAAATCGCAGCGTTTAATAAATAAGCGAAAGGTCGCGAGGAGATGGCGCGAAAGCAGGCCAGTAAATAAAAAGCTGCGGTGGTCGTGAGGTAATTGATGGCGAGCGGCAATCAAATTAGGCTCCGCGTCGCGGGTAATCGGCTCAAAGCTGCCCGACAGAGAGCTTTTGTGGGTCGCCGGGCGGCGCGCCGGACAGCGACTGTAGTGGACTTATTCATGTGCATTTATTTCATATCCTTTTTAAATATAATACAACAAGTTGTTTGTTTAATTAATTTATATTAATTAGTGTTTTTTCAAACTCTTGAAAAACAACTCTTGCAGACTGCAAGTCTTTGCACTCTTTGCCTTACAGTGGGATATTATACTTGTAGGCAGCAGATTTTGATTGTAGTTTGCGGATTTACATTTGTAATTCAGCTTCATTTTTCTGTAAATTGGGGTCAAATCACGATGTCCATGATTAAGACTATTAATTTTCTTTTCGTTTCAGTTTTTAAATGACAATGAAAATAATTAATCTATTAAATTAAAAATAATGACTACGTGGTTATTTTTTTATTATTTTGTACTAAACGTTTAATAAAGACGTTTAATTTGTTAAATCATTCGGTTGGGTTCTGTTAAGTGTTTGTTTATTTTTTCAACAAGTCTTTTTTAACATAACAGTATTTTTAAACATTTTTAACAAGTCTTAACCTGGATCAATTTCCATTATTTTATTCGGATATTTAAACTTTTGTACATGCAGTTGACGGTTGTTTAACTTTAGACTCACTCGATATTAGTTAATTCGTTATTTACAAAGGTCTTATTCTTGAGCGTGCCTTAATTACTGTTTAACAGACGTCGTTCGTCTGTGACGAATTGTCTACTGTCTACCTATGTCCTAATAAAAGTTACGTAGTTTTGGACTAGGAAGTTTTGAACTTCTCCGACTCGAACCTGTGCCCTGTCGCTTCATTTATTTTATTTTTAAAATACATCTCTGAAGTATTCTATTGCTACATTAGTACACTAATAACTGTAACCCAAAACAATAGACTGTATTTTTATTATGTATAGTGAATGAAACGCACTTTCAAAATTTTCATACCAGTAGGTATAGAAATTAGCAGAAATGGAACTGTCCACGGAGTAAATCACTACTACAGCTAAAAATAGGATAGGGAATTGTTACACTTAGGACAAAAAAATTTGGAAATTGAAGTTAATGTGCATAAAGCTGAACAATGAGTTTGTCATTAGCGCATTCGAGAAGCGATGTGGACACGCAGCGCCGCACCGCACCACGCCGTTTAGCTTTTATCATAATTTAAGTTTTCCATTAGGCGTAATTGACGCGAACATCGTTCGTCGCTTACGGCTGCCGGATCGCAGCTACGATTGCTACTTTTTGATAAACATTTCCTATTTTCAGAAGGTCTTCCAAACGTTATTTCGTCTTAATTGACAATCCTATTAATAATTAATCAGAATTAATGGCATATGGCTTTTATCTTAATGTGGCTTTTAACGGTGCATTTGTATCCGAGAGACCATTTCGGTGTAATTTTCAACAACACAAATATCTCGCTAATGGAGAAATATCAAGTAATTTATGAATAATTCAATTTATATTGTCACTTATATACATTACAGAGATTATGGGGGTCCGCTCAATTCCGGTAATGATGAAATCGTATATCCATTAGCGTGAGTGTCGGCCTGAGACGATCCAGATATCAGAGTGTCCGGCTCCTCGGTTGCGAACGGGAGGCGTTTTACTCGGAACTCACTAAAACGACTACAACTACACAATACAAATTATTAAGAGTGCTCGGCATCACGGGAACGCTTTCAGAAGTAATGAATTAGAAAAGTTGCGCAGCACTCACGCGGATTGAGCCGCGCGTCGGCGTCGTCGGCGCGCCACTCGCTACAACATTACTTTAATTAAATCTATTTGAACAACAAACTTTAATTAAATTTCATCCAGCAGTTAGGCGTCGCGGAGGAATAATCGCGCAATTAGAGCGGCCGTGAGCGTCGCCTTACACGCTCCCTGTTAATTAACTCACTTCGGCCGACCTAGTCGACTACAGCTACAGACGCCACGATACACTACACACGACGCGCCAGAGAAAATTGATCAAGATCAATATTTGAAAATAATCATGATTTCTAATATACCTTTCTGTGATATACTTAACAGTCGCACCTTATGTAACCTTATGTAACAGTCTCGTTTGGAAACGTCATATAAAAAAGGCAAAAACTAGGCGTTACGATGACCCGATTAATAGATAAATACCTTTTTGTGGGTGTAATTCATTGTTTGTTTTGAACAAAGGGCATGTGACCTAAGGGCATGTGACCTAAGGGCATGTTTACCTACTTTGATAAATATGGCGACATTTTGATAAATTCTTCATTTTGTAGCCGCCAACCAAACCTAAATAAATCGATAGAATACATAAAACAAACAAAAAATATTCTTAGTTAAAAACTTCCAAAACGTCTCCGTACTGATATAATCAAAGTCAAAGTTATAACTTTCAATATTAATTATCTCGGTTTCTAGCCATTTTAGAAGTTTTTACCTGACAACATTTTTTGTTTATTTTGATGTCTTCTATTGATTTATTACATCTAATTTACAGATTCTAACATATTTCGTCACTTATTCGGTTTAAAGAAGTTTCGTATTTTTCGTAACATATAGAATACATCAAAATAAACAAAATAAATTCTAAAATAAAAATTCTAAAACGTCTATAAATTGAGATAATCTTGAAAGCTATATTTTTAAGCTTGATTATCTAAGTTCCGAGACGTTTTAAGAGATTCAATCTCACAGTATTTTTTGTTTATTTTGACGTCTTCTATCTATTTATTAATTTTTGGTTGGTAGCTGAAAAATGGAGAATTTTCAAAATGGCAGAAAGTAGGAATACCAGGCTCCATATAAAAATGTCCGAACCCCTTTATAATAACGAAACAAGAAAACCACTAATTTTACTTTCGTGCTTAAAACTGCACAATCACAAATAGAATCGACAAAAAAAATATAATTTATATTCAAAATAACATAAGTATTAATAATATACTCGTGACTTATCTACCTGTGCAGTGTATCCACAGCAGAGCTCAACCCGGCCGACTTATTCGATTAATACTGTAGCAACACAATGGGATGGCGCTTAGCACTATGTAGCGCTTTCATTGTGCAACTTTAATTGTTTTACATGCAACACGGGTGTGCTAATTTTAATTATGAACACACTCTCGTGTATTCATAATAATGCTTCGGATTTCGAATATAATATTCCAACTACAAAATGCAAGTAATACACAAGTAAGACAATACATCAGAAACAGTAAATGTGGTCACAAACGACACGACTACTTACTTATTTCTCCTGTTCGAATAGATGGGATTGCAATACCTACTTAAGATTCTCAGAATCGATAAATATCTTGGCAATGTTACCTACCGTAAAAGTATCACATATCTGCTAGGTATTCGCCCACTGATCCATTATGCGCACATCGTAACGTATAAATAAAGGCAAAAACTCACAAGATCCATTAAAAGTATTGCTGTGAGGAGTTAGAAATAGATGGATAAGCTTAAAAAATGTATTTTTTTGTTTACAGCAATTACACTAATTAAATCCTTCAATGTTTTTACAAAGGTATGTTTATAATAATGAGAGTCATGAATAATAGTAGGTACGTATCTACGTCCACTAAAGTTTTATAATTACCTAGGTAAGTAGCATAAAAATAGGTGCCAAAGTATTTCTTAACTTAAGGACGTTAATAGCCATCATGAGGCCTAAAACATGTTTATCTCATAACAATTTTTTTATAGATATGTTTATAGATTTTTATAGATATGTTTAAGAAACATTCCAATATGCCTGGAAATTTAAGAGTAAAGTTAATAATTTCACTGTGGAAAAGACTCGACGACCGACATCTTTTAGTTTAGTGTGTTTTAAATTATTTAGTCACCAAAATATTTTTTTGATGAGCCGTTCATCGACGACATATTTCAAAAACATTCATGAAATGCTATTAAAACAATTGTTAAATCCATAGGCTTCCATACTCAATCCCATACCATAACATACCCAATCCCATACCATACCAATCCCAACAAATACCGCAATATAAATATATCTGATGTGCAACAAATTACACTATCATTCAAATCAATTAAAGAAGAATTGATATATGAATTAAAATTACTGCGCCTTCAACATCTGCTGCTACATCTGTTGAAATAGAGAGATTGCTTGCGTCAGTTGATACAAATTGAAATGGCTTTTACATAAAAATGGAGGTGAGCGGGCAAACTTTTGTCTAAAAAGCATATAATCAATTAACAGTTAAACTAACAAGCGTGGAGTCATAGTTTTCAACTACGGGCTATTTTTGCAGTTAATTAAGATCCAGACTAAATGATTCAACTTGACGTTTTAAGGTTTTTAATATATTTTTTTCAAAACAACAAGGCGTAATATTTATTTATTTCTTGATGATTTTTTTAAAGCATAACTTGTATTCTGATATTATGTGGTACCTACTTGTGGTAGCTAACACAGCTACTACCTTCTCCAAACACACAAATCTCCACAAATCACAAACACGTTAAATAACTAGTCTTAAAATTAAAATAGCTATTTATTTTACTAGCTTTGTCAAAAAAAATTATCATCATTGATTATTGTAGTAGATATTTCAATATAGGTACCACGGGCGTAGCCAGGTTTCAGTATCGGAGGGGGGGGGGGGGGGGGGGTTCAAGAAAATAAAACAACAAAAAAGTGCATGAAATGACATTAATATTCCTGTGAAAAAAAAAAATGAATGCGACAGGTCGCAGCGCGGCACATTCAAAATATTAATGTAATAATTTACACTACTCGCCTCTCCTTATTTCAATATAATATTAATGTAATATTTTGAACATTTCGGGGAGGGGTGGGGGGGGGGGTTGAACCCCCCTGGCTACGCCCGTGATAAGTACATTATGTATTTCGTTTAATAAGATTTATCATTTCGTTGATTTTTTAAACTCTATTGAAAAATAATACTTGTTTGGCATTTATAAGTTAGCTTCTTTATAAAGAATAGTAGGAATCACCTAATACTATGCATAACTACTCACAGGAAAAAAAACTTCAAATAATTGATTTGAAAACCTTACTGTAGTAACTTAGAGAAGATTGATTGATTAAATGATAACTGCTGTTTTGTCTCCAAGTAATCGAAATCATAAGTTTAATATTAGGTAGTTGATTTTTAAATTCTTTACAACATAAGTTGATAAGAGTATTGTGTGGTGGACGGCTCAATTAGCATAGTAAAATCATTTAATACGATGGTGTTACATCACGGCGTTTAAAAAAAAGTATTTACAAATGAAACTTGTATGATAGGTACCTGATATGATAGGTCTTTACCAGGGGGTGCAAGGGGTGCGGTGCACCCCGGGCGCCCCGCGCCCGGGGGCGCCTGTCGAGCGCTGAATTCAGTGCCGGCTTTACCTATGGTGCAGGGGGTGCGGTGCACACGGGCGCAGGGTCTTAGGGGGCGCCGAGCGCCGCTCGCGACACCTCCAAAGAGTTCAAAACGCCTACTAGAGGGCGCCCTGCACCCGGGCGCTACATGAGCTAGAGCCGGCGCTGCTGATTAGTGTAGAATTGTATTTGTTTTCACTTATACCATAGATTATAGATTACTTGCGTTGTATTTTAGGATGCTGCATGATTTTGATTAGTGATAACAGACATGTTAAATCTGCTAGTAATGAGTACCTACATACTCATACATTCGTGTCAGAAGTTCCAAAAGTTTAATAAACTATTGTTTTACATTTTACTAACCAACTAAGCCTTTAAAATTTCCATTAATAACGTCTGTCATGAAAATATAGATTAAAAAACAGGTTTAAAAATCGGTTAACCGGGTTTCTTTGTTCATATTTGTTATTGTTACTTGTTTTCGCTATTTGTTAATATCCTAGATGCGAAGGCAATCGGTCGTTCTGACCCGTCAGGAACCTTATGAGACAATACCGTTCCTAGTCCTATAGGTGAAGCGTCGGTTGCTGGAATTAAGGTTTAATCTGGTCGAAGTGAATGAGTATTTTTCTGCTTAGTATATCCTTCTTTATTCTGTTGAAGCTTATTTCGGAGTCCCTCGACCAATGGAAATCGGTTCCTTTTCTTAGTAACTCATTCAACGGATTAGTAATGGATGCAAGATTACGATGAATTTATTGTAATAGTTCGCCGTGCCGAGAAATGTTCGTAATTCATTTACATTTGAGGGTCTTTGTGTTTGTAATCACTTAAATGTTATCCTTGTTTTTATGTAATCCTCCTTTATCAATTGTTGTCTTAGATAGATGATGATGTTTGAAAAAATGGCATTTATCTTTGGTCCTCGGAGGTTACTTTCTTTTAGTTTCGGTACAACTAAACCGCTGGAGAAACTTCTCTTCTGAAGAGCTGGGAATTCTGGGAATGGGAATAGACATTTTGAGAATTCACCATTATGGGAATTCAACATTTTAAGAAGTCAACATAATAAGCCCGAAAGGGTCCATGGGTTGTACATGAAGCCGTTTCAATGTCCATGGTTTGAGAATCCGATGTGTGGTCATTTGATTTTTGCAAGATAAGAAGTCTTATTTTAATTTTTCAAAATCGTTCCTACATTAAATTTGTTCTTCTACATAGTTGGTTTTCCTCTGTGTCTAGTTATACTGCCTGTTGTTGAAAATTTTGAAGTGTATCTTCTAATGTCTTCATTCGTTAGTCAATTTCCTCACTTGGTATTATTTCCATTTGTGTACTAATGTAAGTAAATAAGTATTACTTTGAAGAACCGAACTTTTTTGATTCTTTGCTTCGTGGTTCGACATATCGTCACCAATTGTATATTTATTAAATTACATACATATTTTACACGTATTTTATTTATTGACTCTGATACAAAGTGACACTAACGTTGAAGGCGTTCTTTTTGGGAATGGATTGAAGTGAGGTGCTGTAAGGGTTAGGGTCTTACCTATGAAATTGCTGTTTGTTCATAGTGGCCACTTTGAACTTAGTTAGCTTGCGTTTGGCTTAGAATTCCAAATTCAAATTAATTTCAATTTATAGGCATGACATTATGTTCCAAAATCAGTTATTCAATTGTTTTTCCGTTAAACGACTTTTTACTTAGCTATCGTTGTGTTTGCGACCATAGAAAAATTAATAGTTCCGTCGTGGCAGCAACCCAGCACAGACGGCACGCAATATCAACGATGTGTATGCACCAAACACCGCAAACGAACGCACGGTGCACTTTTGGGTTGATCGTTTCCGTTCTGGAAATTTCGACCCCAAGAACAAGCCCCGTGGACAACCGGAGATAAAAATCGATAATGATGAATTGAAAGCAATAGTGGAAGCGGATTCATCTTAAACCAAGTCTGAGTAAACAGCAGTCTTCGGCGTACGTTAATGATTCATTTGCGTCAAACGAGAAAGTGAAGAAATTCAGAAAGTGGGTACCGTATGAACTTAATGAAAGTCAACTGCAAACACGCGTCAGAGCTTGCCTTACTTTGCTGAACCGACACAAAAATGAAGGGATTGTGAATCATTTTTTCCCTTGTGATGAGAAGTGGATCCTGTATGATAATCGTAAACGTTTGTCACAATGGTTGAATTCAGAAGACACAGTCAAACAATGTACCAAACGTAAACTGAGTCAAAAGAAGCTCATGGTGACTCTATGGTGGTCCTGTGCCGGTATTATACACTACAGCTTCTTGAGATCTGGCACAACAATTAATGCAGATGTGTATTACGAAGAACTGCAAACGATGATGGACAAGCTCGCTATCAAACAACCGAGTCTGATCAATCGCTCTAGTCCAAAGCTTCTCCATGATAACGCTCGCCCACACACTGCACGACAGACCGTCTCAAAGTTACAGGAGCTTCGACTGGAAACTCTCCGTCAGCCGCCGTAATCGACAGACTGATTCCCACTACTAATGTCCATTTTTTTCTTTTTTGGATAACTTTTCACAGGGGAAAAAATTCAACTATGATGAGGCATTGAAAAACGTCTTCAGAGAATTCATCGATTCCCGTCCCCAGGAGTTCTATATCAGAGGCATCAGTTAACTTCCATTAAAATAGCTAAAGTGTTTCGATAATAATGGACTTTGTATATATTGAATTAATCTTTTTTCATACAAAAAATAAATATTTTTTATGTTTCCATAAAAAACGGCAATTTCATAGGTATATATCATACCTAATATATCAAAATAATATATCAAATGGCAACAACAGATTTTAAAAAACAATAACTATTATAAAATATTAAACGTCTGGCTATAAAAGGTGGCGGCAAGGAGTCCGCAACAAGTAAAATATTTGTTTACTTATCCAGACAAATATTTAACATAGTATTGATGTCAAAATTGAAGGTAATCTTAATTTAGACAGTCTAATGTAAAGTACATACGTAAAACCATACGTGTATCCCCAGAAATAAATATAACACATACAACAAACCTACATATTTTTGGGGAAAAGTAAATATTATACATACCATTTTATAAATTTGTTTGTAATAAAGAGGAGTTAAAACGAAAAACACTTATAACTTCATTATTAAATAAAAAAATGAATTAATTTAAATAAAGTATAATGAAGTTATGAAAATAGGTAACTTTAGTCAATGTAGTTTTAAAATTATCTACATAACTGCCACACTGACAATCTGATTACGGAATAGGGCGGGCGAACGAAACCACGGGAATAGATGTAACAGTATGTAATAAAAATAAAGTGTCAGTTCCTATCTATTCTGTCGATGTCAAGCACTTCCGTAAGAGAGTGAGCGCTATAAAAGAAACTGAGTGAACGCGTCGACCGGGGTCCCGCGCAAGCCTTGATTTGGCCCACACTTACTTCGTAACAAACACCACTTAGCTAAGTAACAGTTTCAAGAAAACGCAACGCCTATATACAACCGTTAAATAAATTTAAATTTTACATTACATACTTTCTGATCGTCATCAACCACGATAATATCAACCATCATTTTGCTTTTATTGTTAATTAAATCGTTCACATTGTAGAGCCAGAAGTGCACACGAAAATATAAAACTCGAAAGGAACGAGTTCTGAAAATGTCCCCATATCTTTTTACTTTATTAGTCGTAAATATCCTGCTGTATATGTATGTTTAATGGCATGATTGGTCTCATTTTCAAATTGCCTCTACTCGATTATATTAAAGTGTTTTGTCTCCATAGCACGTGTTTATGCTTTACTCAAACATTCGATTTCCTTGAAAATATTGAAACGAATCGAATATAAGTAATTATATTTTGTTGTAAAGTACAATTCGTACATAATATTGTAGGTACATGCAACAGTCTTGTTGTAAAGAATGTTTAAATTAAATTAATTTAAACATCCATTGGTGGGTGAGCGTGTACTAGAGACGACGACGCGACAATTTTAATCGTCCACTCATCTCCATAAACGTAATGTTAAAATGGTGCAACGCAACCCTAGAATAGCATTAAGAACACTGCAGAATTAAGCAAATATATTATAGATATTATAGAGATGCATGAGTGGAAATGGCTAAGCCACAAGAAGAAAACGCCATTAAACAAGTCTTGGGGACTTTTAGATCTCACCACTTTTATCGGCGAAACAGTCGCCAGGATTGGCAGCATTTTTACAGAAATGTTTTTATTGAGATGTTTTACTATGCCGTTTTCAAAGCTAGCTTAGTAGGTATAAATGGCAAAGGTGATAAGTGATAACTGATTAACCAATTTTAACATAGTTTTCGAATTATTGGAAGTAATAATAAATGGAATTCGTAAAGTAATTATGAAATAAACTTAAATCTAACTAGACGCAAATTCTATCTAGTGAACATTAAACTAATGATATCGTCGAAGTCGAAGTTGTATAAAGTTCGACGATGTCATTAATTTCATGTTATCAGTTTTGTACAATATGTCAAATATAATCCATTTTTAACTATTTTTGAAGTATCTAATATTTTTCGATTATTTTTATTTTTTCAGCGTTCATATATAATATTTGAACCTGTAATGCGGCATGTCTTGACCACTGCAAATAACTAAGAAAATATTGCTGTGCACTTATTGGTGGCGCGACGTGAAGACGGCCTAATGAGACCGACCCTCCAGATTCCTTTATGCTGGAATCTTTCATGAGCATGGAGGAATACAACTCATTGCAATATATGAAGACTTAAGTGTATAATAATTATTGTTGTTATGTATGTGTTGCCTTAGCAAATAGAAAAAATAACTTCTATATATTCGAAATAAACATTTATTGCAAAATAATGAAATTAAAATTTGAGTGATTATTACGCGATATACTTGAAGGACTTTACAAAATTGGTTTATCTCTTAATCTCTAAATCTTAGTATCTTCGAATATGGAACATGATTTTTTGAAAACATGGAGACGACAAGTCAAAGATGTTTAATAAAAATTTGTGGGTTGCCTACTCGTCTTAATAGACTTAATATAATTCTTTTCTAATTTTAAAATATTATATTAAAGATAATTCTTTTCTATTAAGAAAAAGAACTGTACTGTCACTGTCGCTTTGACCAATAACTGTACAACTGTACAAGTCTAATTAAAACCGATCTAAAAGAATTACGACGTTACTCTGTAGAATACAGCAACAAAACCTGTCTAACGACTGCACAGACGCACTCATCAAGGAATAAAGCCACAAAAAGGCCGCATTCACAATAAGTAGGTGCTTCAATAAAATAAACGGTTCCTAATCACGTAGACTCGTCAACTCCGGCTCCAGGTGATTCACATACCTATTGAATAAGGGCTGTATGCGGATTTTAGAACAAAAGTGCTATGGAGACTGAATAGTCTACCTTAATAGGTATGTTTATGTTTTGCAGAAATTGTTCTATATAAGATTTTCTAATTTCTCTATACATCTGATAGCGATTTATACAGTTATTATATTTATTTATATATTAAGAAGGCGGCAAACGATCAGACAGTCCACCTGGTGGTGAGTGAATACTGTCGCCCTGCGACATCCGCGATATACAAAGTAATGAATGACAAACATAGATTTGGAGAAAGAATTTGAAAAATGAGACGAGTAGAATAGGATGGGATGCGAATGGGCTCTGGCATATCTCACTCACTACCGAAATACCTACGTACATTGTTACGTCATTTTTACGGTAGTCTTCTGTGTGAGAGGTGTGGGTAACTTAACTAGTCGAGTGCGCCCCTGCAGCTGTGGGATTGCAGCGTGCACCCTTCCCTTCCCTTCTAGCAAATTAAAAAAGACGACCATTGGCAATTCGATCATAGAGGAATGATCCACATCCCATCTAATGCATGCATTCACGTAGTCCACCCTACTGGGCAAGCTTTGGGTGAACAACAGGAACAACATTTATCTGCATTATAACCCTGCAGCTCCTGGGGTGGCCAAGAGAAACATTTTATTTTCATACTCCTGTTGTTCACCCTAGAGGCACTAACATGGGGTGGACAAGAGGAATAATCCTATAATCCCACCGAAGTCTTTTTTCTAATTCACCCGAGCGCGTGACAACACTGGTCCTTCTTCATCAACGTTGGTATGCATCCACGGGCAATATAGCAATTACCACCATATGAATTCACTGTTTACGTTGGTCACCTTCTTTCTATAAAAAAACCTAATAATGTTATTTTTGTACTCAAATGTTGTTGTGGTTATGTAATTAGCTAACGAGCATCTGATACTGTTTTGCTAATTAATGAAATTAGTCTTATTTATTTTGAAACATCACTAATGAGGACGACGTTTGTTTTTATTCGTAATTAATGCAGAACGCCAGACAGATACATGATATAAAATCAAAGAAGCAAGAGTAAGGTACGCATATGTGTTCTCGTAATACATCTATAAATAAAAAGACACGACTAGTTTAATTAGTACCGACATGATGTTTTATAGATATCATTTATTTACTTAGCGTCAACTAAATGTTTTTGCTTTTCTGAAAACTGCCTGTTAAAAGCCAGTTCTTACACCGCATCGTGGTACATTCTTGGAAAAAAACGCTGTACAAGATCCGCGCCACGCCATTTGTATGCTGGGGTCCTAATGAATTTATAAAAACAAAAACATTTATTTTGCATTGTCTCCGTCGCACTCTCGTGCTAGTTACTGTCATAAAAGATTTTTAATCCATGAAATGGATGTTAATCAGCACCCACTGTTAAGTAAACCTAGTATTTATTCGCAATTGGTATTTTTTTATAATTCTTGTAATTTATTTATATGAAATACAAAAGTATGACATGTTATTTTGTACCAACTACATACATATATGTATATGGGAAACAACAATTATGAGGTCTTCTAGTTTTTTGTAAATGGCCAGTTTCCTCCGATATTCAACCATCTATCTAACTTTTGTTAGATGTTAAAATGATGATAAGTTGGTCTAAGAAGAAGAACACTATAAGAATAAAATATACTCAATGGCTCTTAACTATTATTAGCTTATAATCAAGTGGAAATGAAAAAATGTCATTCAATAATAAATTATGGTGTGATCATATACTTGTTTCTGTGCCAACATGTAATACGTCTTCTATGTATTGTATTCCAGTACCTATGTCAGCTACGCATGTTATCGCATAGTCTACCCAGTATAGCGCAGCAATTAAATGCACTCCGGGAACGACAAACGGGAACGACAAGTCGTTGTTTTTGCCAGCCACTGCCGTCACTGGCGCGCTTTGTGGAAGCCGAACGTTTTCGACAATGGCAAACATTCAACTGATGCGGGCATTAGCTATTCATTTGCGATACTTTGATCTCCGTAAATGTCCGTCTGCACACGTACTCGTACATCAGCACAAGTAGATACAGACGTCCTTTTAAATTCTTAAAATTGCCACAATTTTCGCTTTAAACAAAAAAGGATTTTGTGCAGTTTGTTTATTTTAAGAACTTTTCGCCACTTCACAGGTATATTGCAATTTGAAAGTTATACAAATTTGGTTCTGTATCGATGTATCCATTAATAAATGAGGGAAAATCATAAAATATCTGTATTGATAAGGAGTAAGAATTAAAAATTAATAAAAACAATAAGAATACAAATAAATGCAAAAATACAAAAAAATACAAATAACAAGATGTAAAAAAAAACAAATAAGAGCAAACAAACATTTTATAATAGGCATATGAGAAATCGCTGTTTAAAAATAGGTAGCTGCCATTTGATAATAATTATAGAATAGTTTTATATAGTTATATAGTTATAAATATCTTATGTTGAAGTGTGAATTCACAAAAACGCTACGATTCGGGACTCAATCGGGAATTGAATCGGGTTTCGGGAATTGGTCAGTAACTTATTACTGTGACGTTATGTACAAACGATATGACACTCTTTATTACAATTCTAGACATTTTTTAAAAATCTTCTTTTTGGATTTCCTGTAATTGGGTATAAATAGAAAATATAGAAGCAAGAAATAATAACAAAAAAGTTCAGGTGAAATGCTATTTGCCAAGTGCAGATTTAAAATTAACATGCTCTCGAGGGTGTACAAGTAGCGTATAGCTTATATAAACAGCAATATAGTATGCCATAAGCGGCAAGTAGCGCATGATTAGCGGCGGCCGGGCGGGCGCTAGCGGCTGATTGCCTGCCCAATTGGGCCTTATCCGCCCGCACATGGGAAATATTTTTAATCAACACCTCCATTGAACTTACGAGCGGTCGTACGTGAGCTCTGTGCACAGGCCCGTATTTGGAAAACATATTTTCAAATATAATAATCGGATATTACGGATATTTTACATGCTTGTTAGAACTTCAAATTACAGTGTATCCAGAAAACTGATATCTCAACAACCACAGAATTCAGACTTAGGTACATGAATAATAAAAAAATAGTCTATTATCCTATTTACAAATGTGAATTGGTATTTACATATTATGTGAATATTTTAAATGTAAAAAAATAATTGGGTAATTTAATTTATTTTTAAATCTTTATTTAATTATAACGACTGTTAAGTAAAATATTAAAAATATATAATTTTAATCATCTATGCTCGCTATCAGTCTGTGTATCTTCATTGTCGGATATAAGCCTTTCTCAAGCCTGTCACCACCCATAATCCGTTATCTTCATCCACTTATTACCAGCAACTAATCGTATAGGTATTTAAAATTTAATTTTGAGAATAAATTTTGACGTTTAATCATACATTTATAATTAAATTAGTATTTTAGGAGTGGTCCATAGGGTGTCAATATAAGTAGAAAAATATTAGGTATAATATTATTATAGACATATCTTCCACCACAAATCAATATTATATTACGAAACCACTGTTGGGAAACTGATAACGAGGTGGAATGAGGTTGAAGAGATTTAATAGGAGAGACAACCTCATTAGCATCGCCAGATTCTAACGAGGTTTCCTCAACTTTGCTTGTTATTCTTTTCAAAAACCAAAACACGATTATTGATGATGTTAAACGTACATGTTACATGACGTTGTTTAGGGATTTAACTATTCATTAATCAATATTATACATCATATTTATCATATTATTAGTAACTAGCGGACCCGCCCTCGCTTCGCTTCGGTTTATAAGTGTTTTTTTTATCATTTTTTTTTAAATTTCAATATAAAATATAGCCCATATTAGACACGAATAATGCAGCATCTTATTTGTGAAAGAATTTTTGAAATCGATTCAGTAGTTCCAGAGATTACCCCCAACATACAAACACACAATTTTACCTCTTTATTATATTAGTATAGATAAATTATATAGGCTACTCTACCTATATAATATAATAAATTATATATAGGTAATAAATATACTTTTGACAATTAGTTATAAACAATTAGTACAGTCAATTTAATACCTACAAGGCATATTTATATAATATCAAATCATATTAGATGGGATGGAATCATTTGTTTTGTTTTATTTGCAAATGAAATTCGTGCCTGTTTGCGTTAGGTGCGGTGTGAGGGTAGCGGCGGGACGATGCTTGATTGGCCCTATGAATGTGAGTAGATTGCATCCCCGCCGCTCGACGCTTCCCATTTCTTCTCCGCCACCGCTTACGCTGCTGACCGCACCCTAACCCCTTGTACGGGTTCCGTAGCCAGTTGTAAGGGTTTCACAACTTCGTCATGTACATCCGATAGTCCAACCATGTGTATATCTTATTATTATCTCGTTTTCTCACCTATTTATGATGGGTGTAAGGCTCAATTAAATTAATAAATGAAAAACAGATATTAATGTATGTAACTTGGAAAAAAACCACGAGAAGACAAAAAAAATCACTAACCCCATCAAATGGGCTATCGTTGCATAAGTCTTAAAACGTAGGTAGGTAATAAAAATGTTAGGGGACTTTAAGCTTTTAATTACAAGAGCTCAAAGTTAATACAAAAGTCACCTCTTTTTCTAAAAACCGTTGTAAAAAAATCTGAAAAACACCAGTTATGTATATTTGTTAGTAAATATTCTTAATGAAAATTATAACGGCAAACATACTTTCTGGCAATCATTCTGGCAATTTCTGGACACCTACAAATCGTTCTCATAAAGCATCACAGGTAATGGCAACTGTCTTTAAATTTGACTGATGTTGGTATACCTATATCGCAGATGACCCCGCATGACATCCACTTACCACCAGCCTGTCTACTCGTCGTCACGAAATCAGATTTCTTGGTGAAATATCTCATAATATGTATAATATAAAGTTGAAATGTACCCATTACATTCCCATACACGTACATTCCCATTACATTAGGCGTACCTGTAATGTAAATTAGGTGTGAGTAATTAGGTTTTTATTCTGAAACGGCTACGGGATCCTATCTCGATACCCTAACACAGAACCCTAGTAGTACCTTGGTTTCTACTATCGAAGTTGGTGCTTGCCAGGTGTCTACAATTGCCGCCAGATAGCTTGGCACAAAAGGGCATTCTCACTTCCCTACTCCGATTTCCTCAAAATCCTCAATTAGCGATAATCGCTGTCGCTCCAGGAACATTGACAACGGCGCGACACATCGCACGAGGTTTCATAATACCAGCCTTTTACTATGAACGGTAGTGAAACGTAGGTATCGTATCGCTTCCATGCTAGTCGTTATTGTCTGTCGCTACGCGTTTTTTGATAAAGTGCATGCAGTGGTAGAGGGCGGTGAATGCTCTTTTGTGCCAAGCTATCTGGCGACAACTATTGTGGGGTTATTATTGCTTTGCGTTTAAAAAAAACTAAACTACTACAAAAAAAATATAAGTACGTTTATGTCGCTTTGCTCAAAAAAAGAAAAATAAACTGTACAATCTATATTTACGTAGATAAATTTCAAAAAACGAATTCATAAGTAATATGAAACACATGTGGCTGCACATAGGTAGTGACTTCTGAAATGTCAAAGATGGGCCAATGTAAATGTAAGTCACGTTTTCAATAACCTTCAG
The DNA here is from genome assembly GCA_943735995.1 of Sesia bembeciformis. Taxonomy (NCBI): domain Eukaryota; kingdom Metazoa; phylum Arthropoda; class Insecta; order Lepidoptera; family Sesiidae; genus Sesia; species Sesia bembeciformis. Next base: position 9,527,152 of record OX031029.1, on the reverse strand, counting down.
TTTTAGCTTAATAATTTAAACCCGAGCTGATATGAGACTACGTTTTGTTATTAAATTCACAATAGTGAAAGGTAGCTCGTGCCTGCGAAATAGCCTGAAAAGAAAATAGAAAGTTTATGTAAAGTAATATTATAGGTTTAGTAAAATTACTTTTATTGTGATTGCTTCACTGAACTTGTTTATAATTAATTTCATATTTTTCCTCTTGGTAAGATTACGACACTCATGGGGTGGACACCGCACGGTGAGTAAACGGTTGCTCGCACCACGTCATATCGGCCTGAAGCTGAGCTTCGCTGATCTCCTGGTACCCACACCGCACTCGCCTCGTATTATTAACGGCGTGTATTGTAATCACGCGGCGGGCGATCGACTCCGCCGAAGGTAGGGCGGTATTAAATTCCGACAGCTACGTGATAAATCGAAATTGGAAAAGTTTAATAATGTTCGGTTGCTCCGAAAGCAATAAAACCGTTTATAAACGGGCACGAGCGAACGAGACGGGCGGCAGGGGCGCCCGCCTTCGGGACTTTTAGGGACTCTTAGGTGAGTCCGCTTGGCCTTACGGACTCTAAATTGATTTTACTGGTATCTTGATGAAGTGATAAAACGGGCGCTCGTCACTTGGGACAAGAATGCCCGAAGAGGGTAAATCAAATATCATAAAGCGTGTTCTTAAAACATTTTCCATGTTGAGTTTACGCACACATATTGAATAAAGTTTACGTTATGTCAAGTTTTAGTGACAACCCTACGAATGAAATCTTCAGTAAAATTAATTGAAGCTCCCGTCAATGGAACATTTGAAAAATGTATGCTTGTTTCCATATTGCTCGCAAGTCGCATTATGAATGCATAACCATACAAGAAACATAGAACAAACGACGATAATTGAAACACGATTTATACAGCGAAACTGGTGTGACAGGTTTGTATATTTAAATAATGATTTACAGAGGAAATAGCGTCTATTAACCAGTTATTTCCCATACGTAGACAGACATGTAATTTAATACAGAGAGTAAAAATTCCAACTTTTGTTTAGTGTATTGGTTTAGTGTGATGCTGTTAATTAGGGGGTTTATCATTATTTACTCAGCTAATGGAATAATTACGCTGCTGAGCGGAGGATAATTGTGGGGGTGGCGCGAGCCCTTCCACAAACTCCATAATGAAACCCGAACTACTTCCTCTAAGAGAGTAAACCTCCTTAATCTCTTGTACATTAAATATATTGCAACCTTAATAGTGTTAAATAAATGTATTTGCGCATCTATCAACTTTATATAAAGTAGATAATAAGAAGGAGTCGTAGGGACAAATTATATTATATCTACCTTCGACAATAAATGTTTTACAAAGGATGAATTTCTCGTTAGAAAAGTCAGGGAAGTTCAATTTTGTACCTAATAATAAGCAATACCTACGCGGAGTAATATTATTTACATATTCAAATTACGTCTATACAAAACTCCTGTTTTTAATTATAAACTTAATTTTCTCTTGATAAATCTATGGAAATTTTTACCTCGAGCCCCAACCTTCTCTAGAGCTAAGGGTAGAGTAATTACTTCTTTTCTTTGTAATAAAAACGGATTAAACTTTACTTAGGGAGGCCCATTCATTTTGTTTACTATTCAGAACGGCTTGTATTAAGAAAAAACTAATTTACACTCGCTGTTTACGATGTAAGTGGGTACCTGTATACATTTAAATAAAATTACATTGCTAATTCTGACTAAGTTTAAAAAGGGGTGAATCAATATTAAGTTTATATACGAATGTGCAGCGCCTGCACAAACCTTCCAGGTTTACGGACACAAAGAAGGCAACATTAATGTATTTATTCTTTGATATATTTAAATAAAAATGTAAAAAATTATATGATCAAACAAACTGAAATATTTTCTTTTTTTTCGAATGCATAACTAAATGTGTTTTAATTCTGAAGTTTATTCTATACTCTTCACGATTCTTCTTCAACAATTTTCTGCAGACCTCGTTTAATGGTCATTAATCAGCATCATTTATTTTATTTATCATTGTAATTCTATAATTCTCATTTACATGTATATATCTAATATAAAAGCCGAATAAATGTTCATTTTCTTAATCTCCCTGAAATCTAGAGTCATGCAGCGAACTAATAAAAAGAAACGTAGACAAATGAGCGCTTAATTTCTGTCGCTGCTGGACGTTGAGCATTGATATCAATTATCAGGAAGCCAAAGCTGGTATTCCGTACGCGAATTGTTCCATAAACCCGCTAATCCCGACCCTAGCGAGCAACAATTTGTCCAAACGGTTATGTTATTGCGGTACGTAGGTACGTAAGCTGGCCGTGATTTCTTAACGTAAAATTGCTTTTAACGTACAATTTAGGACAACTGTTTCATGTTGTGTTATTAGTTCAATAAATCATACCATTGTTTATCCATATTATTAATGTCCCTTTATTATTAATCGATCTTATTAATGGACACAGGTGTCATCTTGTAATCGCGAGAAGGTTTGCAAACCAAATGCGGACCAAATACTGATTGAAGAATAATACACATATGCCCCGTTTTTTTGAAATTTTCGAACATAAAATTTATTGTCATGATCAAAATTATGGTGATAATCTAGCGGGAACTATTCTCTACTCACATTCGTGAGGTCGTGTTCAAATCCAAAGTACGAACGGTTTTCTACTTAAGTACGAACTTATTAAATTATCACTACAGTGATGAAGAAAAATGTGGCGTGCAAATCCGCGAGTCCGAGAATTTTAAAAATCGACAATTTGTTAAAAGGATTTTTAATTAATTGTCACTAGCTCGGTGGTGAGGAAAACATCGTGAGGAAACACCGTGAGGAAGCTCGAGAAATAAAAAAAAACTGGAGTATGTGTATCCACCAATCCGCATTGGGTATGCGGGGTGGATTATGACCGGAAACACCCTCATGATTACCAACTAGAAGAGGCCAGTTTTCTTCAGTAGGACGTTGTAATCTGATATCGCAGAATGCTAAAACAGCAGTCTTCAATGTCACATCAATATAAAGTACCTAGTGATGCTAATTTTGGAAAGTTCCATAGATAGACGATTGATTCAATCAGGCTTCTAAAGTGTACTGTAATTAATTAAAGTGTTTTGATTCCTCTCTACGCCGAATCTGCCCTCAATGTCAGTGGAATCAATTTGTCGAAATTGTTATTGCGTGGGGAGTGCGTAGTATAACCTCCGCCACTTTTATACAGAATCGCCCATAACGGACAGCTCGACCGGCCCTAACTCCCGGGAATGGCGGCTTGATTAAGATACTTGTGTCACTTTATTTTGCAATTACATCTGACGTAAGGTCACAATCTCCTTTATTGTTAATTCAGAATAAATCTGTCTGATTGGACTACGGCCTCTGCTAGTACATAATATTTTAACCACTACCATATATTTCCTATAGTTTGAAAAATACAATAAAAGTCATTGTAAACTTGTCATTGTAAACTTGTCTACTGATATTTTCGAAGCAGGCTTATCATAGACAACATATTCATTAAATTAGACAACATATTCATTAAATTAGACAACATATTCATTAAATTAGACAACATATTCATTAAATTAGACAACATATTCATTAAATTAGACAACATATTCATTACGTCGAACCCTGAGTACAGAAATTACATTAAACCTGTACTTCGTATTTATAACATCAATTATTATTGTTGTTTTTTTTAAATTCTTTATCTTCCAAATTAATATAATTGTTGATAGAATAGTAACATAAAACTAGAATTGTGTTAATTAAAAAAAATACGGGTACTGTCTAGTTTAAAGTATTTCAATTAATTATTACAATTTTATAGCAAAAATTCAATCCAAAAAGTCATTAACAAAGTACATTCATAGAATTCGTTATTAATTAATAAGTAACTTGCCAAAAATACTACGCACCTGAAGCGCACTTATTTCTTAGTTGTTAATAAAATTATGCGCATGAAATCTCTTGTTGTCGCCAACGGAGTGGCCCGTCCGGTGTTGTCATCTAATCTAACGGACTCTAACATTAGATAGATGTATGGGTATTCGAAATTGGATCGAAGATTGTAAGAGGGATTGAAGGACGAAGACGGCCGGGTGTGGGATGCGGAGGGGGTTGGCTGCCCACGCACCACGTCCGCGCCGTAATGAGTTGAAAGCGGATACTTGTAGCGCACTCAGCGCGCGCGTGTCCGGTTACCCGCCTAATGTTGCCCGGATAAACAATGACGTCCAGCCTTTTAGCGACATTTGTGGACCCACTCAACACTGAACATAAGCCTAAAAACTTCTCGCATTTTTACTATTTGAGATTCTTTTAGAAGTGACCATTAAGAAAAACATTGGTTCACACTACAGAACTCGATAGGCATAATAATAATATATCTACTTAATTTTATTTTATTAGCATGTTAAAATATCTGTATAAGAAATACAATAAACATAAATAATGTTAGCAGAAATGAAAATACTCTACGAAAAGAAACTGGATACACGATGATTAATTAAATATCTGAACATAAATAAGTTGAAAAAAGAAATTTGATAGATATTTAAACATAATTACAACAAATTGATTTAATATTTAATGAGCGGTGATAGCCTAAGGGTATATATTCTCGACTCACATTCGTGAATTTAATTTAATTAAGCATCTACGGATTTTTCAATCATAATTAGCTCGACGGAGAAGGAAAACTGTGAGATAATTGGCTTCCTCATAAATTAAAAAAAAACTGCATGTATATAATAATGTAAGTCTAATAAGAATTGTAATAATATAAATATGTACGTATATCCTTTACGTATATGTTACGTCTTTACGTCCTGTACGTATACGTATGTAAATTGTATTCCGCAATGGGTCCGTCTAGTGGATTTTGACCCAAAACCAGTCGATTTTTTTATTATTTTTTTATATAATAGTGGGCGGACGAGCAAGCGGTCCCACGTGATGGTAAGTGTTACCACCGCCCATGGACACCTGCAACACCAGGGGATATGCGGGCGCGCCGCCGACCTTGCAAAATCCTATTCACAGCTCTCTTGAAGAACCCCATATCGTAGCTTAATGGAAAGACCTCTTGAGGCAGTTCGTTCCACAACCAACGGGTTCGCGGTATAAAGTAATTTTTGGGCCGAACAGTGCGCGACACCTCCGTATCGAGGAAATGCGGATGGACCGCACTTCTGTGACGGGAGGTGCGGTTATAGAAACCCGAGGTGGGAATTATATTGAACAATTCTTCAGAGCATTCCCCATTGTACAGGCGGTAGAACACACAGAGAGACGCAATGTCGCTCCGATCCATTACAAGGGAAGGCCTGTTCCCCGAACAGGACCTTATAGACTGATTAATAGAGCGATAGAATAAAATATATTATATTAAATGTATACATAATATAAATACGTCATGGGTCCTAACCGGTCATAGGCTCTTAAGTAGGCACATAAATACATACATATATCTCTTTGACATGTGAATGTACGTAGTGTGTAAGCTCACAGGCATTAGGTAAGTGCCGTTGTGAAAGCCGCCTAGTCAAATGTAGAGTGACGGACCATCAACGGTGTTCCATTAGGCGAGAGCCGAGAGGCCGCGGGCGCGGGGACGAGCGCAGGGACGAGCGCGGGAGCGGGAATATATGATTGTATGATACCCCATTAGTTCATTAGTGTATTCGTGTATACTTGTCGTATACTTACCGACTATATTCTCGTTGGTGACGACAACTAGACAATGGATATCGATCCTATTACCATCTCGAGTTACTGAGGTGCGTTAAGCTTTCCGTGATAAAATAGGTTCTCATTTATAGGTTTTAAGAAAAATACGACAAAGACAAAAAATAGTCAAAAAATCTACATATCAACATTCTCACTTATCGTAAGAATCGTAATGTAGGTTATGTGAGGGATTATAAGATTTCGCCCATTTATTTGCATATGCATATCGTCAATCTATTCGCTTGATGGAGAGACCCGTGGACGATGAATCGCACGTGGACCTGTAAGTGCAGAAGTAGGCGGAGGACGGGGGGGGGGGGGGGTTAGTTGGGGCCGGGGTGCGACGGGCGCGGTCCATTATCCCGAAGAGAGGGCATCGCAACAGCAAAGACGTTAGTCCGGCTCTCTGCATCGGCGACTTTATGACGTTATCTCTAACAGGTTCCGTCGCCGAGATGGGGTTGCTCCAAAGTGGTGAAAGCACGGGATCCTCCGTTGTGCCTGATAATTGCCCTTAATGGAAAAGTCTAGTCACTTCGTACCAAGTGCATTCCAAGTTTTCGCTTCTGTTAGATATAAGTTATTACTTAAGCCTTGCGCATACAGTAAACTTGGGTCGGGATACTTCGATCGCTAAGTGGGTGTTTTGCACTTGTATATTTTCTGTATAGGTAAATAAATTTTCTATCGCGTGAAAGATTAAAATCACTTATATCCAAAAACGGGTTGAAATGAGATGGGTACTATATTCGGACGCTAGTAAATAAATTCATGCGTGCACCGCGTGCGTAAGCAAATCGGCAGGATCTTCAGATGTCCACTTATGTAACTACTTGACAGAATGAAAAAGCAAGCAAAATCTAATACACTTACGAACATCTTACAGCGCATACATATTTAACACGCATATTTACCGATTGGTGTGGATCACAGGGGGTGTGCTGATACCAGTGGAGAGGGGGGTGGGGGTAAAGACGGTCATTCAATGAGATTGCTTCTTGCCGCCACTCTCGAGGTAATGGATCTCACCGAAATGGACTAGATCAAGGAAGCGCTACTGCTACCTATTGCGTTAGAGCAAGTCTCGCTTTATTCCCCTTAACAAACAAGGCCATAACAACATTGTTGTTAGAATTATTTATAACGGCTGTGTTTCATTGTCACGATACCATGTTTCTTTGATATTTATACCACGTTATAACTTACAGGGTCATTCCATGAACAACAACAACAGTAGTGCCCAATACAATATTGTATTGTATGGTTGCCAATTTTAACTAGGTAGGTACACTTTAGCTCAGTGTTTAATAGTATAATGTGTTCGTCATTAGTTGTTATGTCAAATTCATAATCTTGTGGTTTATTAACAAAGATAATAATAGTAAAACCTACGAGTTCCATAACATATAGTAAGTACCGATCATGTATCGCCGTACAATGTATTTCGTATGGATTGAATTATGGAAGAGGCGAAACTGGGCCGGTGTAAGGACAATGGGGGGAAATGGAAAATGTGTGTCGCCAACTTGCGGCCTAACAGCTCCTGGACAGAGCACGGACCCGATAATGGATTGATCAGATACCACGCCGAGCACCTACGTTAGTTCGCTGTACACATTTAGTTAATGGAAACCTACGTTCGGCTGTCGGCTATAGTAAGATTAGATAACTCTAAGTAAAATTTAAATTAATAACACAATAAGCACCGAAGATAGTATGGGCCACCTCATCGTTGTTTTGTATTTGTTATTATACAAATACTATATAATAACGTAATTACAATATAAGAATTCTTCGCGAACATAAATCTTATTTTTCTTTAAGACAAAATGTAGCACTATATTTTTTCTATGTTTTACGATAGCTTTGTAATAATATCATAAGTATTTAAGAAAATACAGATATTTTCTCATGAGATAGCAATTTTAAAATGAATTTGGTACACCGTTGTGGGTAACATGTTAAGTACGTTGAGAGCACAGAACAAGAATCCGCTCTCAACTCATTACCCGTGATACATAAAACGAACACTGCTAGAACGTTTTCGAATTCTTCTCTCCTCTAATAGGGCCCTCCGCGTCTGCATAAAAGGCTTTTACGGGGCGATGTCATTACTGAAATTATATAAACTCCATTAAAAGTCAACGCGTTTTCCGTTTCGCAGCTATAGAGACTGTCAAACGAAAGTTGGCGTAAAATATGAGCGTGCGACACTAATGCAGCTATTTCAAAGAAAAAGATCGTAATTTCTTTAATGATTAAGTAACTTCACAATATGTAATATTCACTAATGACCATATTCTTTAAACATTCAACTTTTAAATAAACCATACATTGGAACCTTCTCAGTGTACTCCATTCATATTAATGTATATACATATTATATATCGACATCTAATACAGTAAAAAGAACTGAGCGAGACTACAGAGTCGCTAGTTCATTATCCAAATGGACTACAGCTATTTGATCCACTTATGTGATTGCCTGCAAGCATTATCTCTCTTCTACTGAATGGAAGCCATAAGTCTACCCCGTAACTCTCTCGTTTCTTACAATATTTGTACTTACACATAAATTAACATAAATAAATTAACCATTGAATTTGTAAACACCATAAGTTATTAAATCGAGTCGCAGGGTTTATTATCCACCTACTAGCCAGCAATTTGGTCAGTTGAACATAATTTATAGTTTAACCTAATTATCAAAATTATTTAGGTCTGAATCTGAGTTTTTATTTTTGATAATTATCCCATTCCTATTTTAATGGGTTTTTTTCATATATGGTAATGATGCAATTAGCACATTCTGCCAATGTCAAGTTTTCTTCGTAGCAATTTTAAAATCTAAAACGTATCCAGTCAATGTCCAGTCCCGTAGAACAAAGTCAGGGGTCGCACAGTAAAGTGATATAAGTAGGTTTACTGAGGACAGAAGAGGACTCCTTGGAAGCACAATAAAAACGCAGTCCTATGCTTTTATTTGATTATAAAAAACGCATAAAAAAAACACTTTGAAGTTTAATAAACTAGCAGTATTAAATCACAAAACGCACTATAAACAATTTTTATAATAAATCAAACAAAAACTCAACTTCATTCTCGAGTTCCCGCCAAAAAGTCTATCAAAATCTTTGGCTGCACTATTTTTTTAATTTTTTTAATTTATTTAAATTTTAGTGCATAAACAAACATAGTACAAAAGGCTGACTTAATGCCTAGTGGCATTCTCTGCCAGTCAATTTATAAATATTGATAAAAATATATAATTATACACACATATACAACAATAAATTATACTATACGTTGAAAATATAGCATATTATAAGCCATTGATAAGAGGGGGTTGTTTCTGGGAAATAAATAAATATCTATGTAACTATATTTATCAACTCTTGCATAGAGAGATGATATCTCCGAAGCAACTTTTTAAATGAAAATTTAGAAGGGGCTTTCCTAATGTTAGTGGGAAGAGTATTCCAGAGTTTGATCGCCCGAGCTGCGGAAGAATTGGACATAAAGCCAGTGCGGCAAGAGAGGACATGTAAGGACAAATACTCATCAGAGCGAAGATAGCGATTATGAGTGTTACCCTGAAACCGAAAGTTGCATTTCAGGTATTCAGGGGCAGACGGATCGTGAAGTACAGAGAAAATAGTGCATAGTATAGTATTCTTACATACCTTCGCTGACGGATTGAAAGCTGCGAACGATAAGAAGAGATGTGGTCATACTTACGAAGACCATAGATGAAACGTAGGTATGCAGTTATTATGAAGACTATCCAGTTTGCTTAGAAGAATTTGGCTAATGTCAGAGTAACATACATCGGCGTATTCAAGGATAGGCAGCACAAGGGTTGTTAGTACATTATTAGTACGAAGCAAAGCAATAATGTCTCTAATCCTTGTTCCCATGGATCGAACAAATAGTTTTGATATAAGTGAAACAAACACTTATTGAATACAAGTGTCATTCGTATAGCACTCAGTTTATTGACGCAAACAGATAGGTACATAAATACGATGACCATATTTACATTCAATTGCTTCTAGTGATTCGGAGGAGTTAGGACGCCACTAGAAATCAGCAGACAAGATAATAGTCCGGGACCAATCACTTAACGTAGCGAGTCCACCTCGATATTTTATACAAAGAGATGCCACCACTTGTTTACCAGCTAATTTGTTTTATGTGTTTCGCCCTTTCTCACCATAAACTTTGGCTTATGGTGAATGATCTATCTTGATACAAGATTTAGCCAATTTGTTGACTCGCATTATAAATAACAGTAGTTTGTGCTCTCATATTATTTTGTAGGAAAGTCGGAAAAATATTAAATTCAAGTAAAGCCTTATGATATAACGAACGTATAGGTCTATTAAGGAAAGAAAGGGAAGTAACGAAGCCATTGTGGCATTTTAATTATACGAGCTACCAATCTATCGCTAAGTCTTTTAATAAAAAAACGCAATGATTTTTTTCAGTGCGACGCGAAGGAGGCTTGCTCTATTTCCTACAATTATTTCTCGGAAATGAGATTTCGGATTAGAGCGTCGGTCTGATGAAGACGCCGCCGCTGAGATGGACGGGGACGAAAAAACAATTAAGGACGGAATTAATATGATCGCATCGCGATCCGCGAGCAACCGCACCCTCGAAAGTAATTTATTAATCGTATACTTATAAAACGTATTTATTAAAAGCCAATTAGCAAAACATTTTGCGATCCAATGATCTAAACTCATCGTCGCTCATCTCTATAATTCCTTTAATGAATGTTGCTTGATGGCTAGTTCTAGATGTCTATCATGAAAGCATTTTTTCGGAAGTCATAGGCAACGCAACTTGATAACTTTACTGAACACGCGTCCCTCTTTCTATACAAACAAATTTCTTTATTGCATTGCGGCATTTACAATGTTATGTACCCGCATAATAAAACGGAAAGTAAATTGTCATTCCAAGTATACGAGGGCCATACTGAAAGTTTACGGAATGAATAAGAAAAAATTACAATGAATGCCCAAAAATCAATTTATTGTTTCTCAAAATATTCTCCGTGAGCGTCAATACACTTTTTCAAACGAATAAACCATTTTCCATGACATTTATTCCACTCCTCCGTGATGACCTCGGAAACATGTTTTTCATACTCTTCGACAGCCTCTTCTAGCTATGATAATCGTTGACCACTTAATTGGTTCTTCATTTTTGGAAACAAGAAGTCACAAGGTGCCAAGTCGAGACTGTATGGAGGATGGCTCATGAGTTCTACGTTTTTCGCCTTCAAAAAGTCGTTTGTCTGTTTGTTTCCCCAACGCAATAGTAGCCACGTATCCAGTTTTTCTAAAAAAAGAAGCGAACATCGGCACTTTGCACACTGCACTTTGGTGGGGTTCGGCTTATCTTGAATGACCCAAATGGTCGATTGCTGTTTTGTTTCGGGGTCGTAACCATAAATCCTTGTTTCATCACCTGGTACTATGTTCCACACTAAATTTGATGCCCCTTCGTTGAATCTGGTAAGCATGGCATTGCACCAAGAGACGCGTTGCGTTTTTTGAGCTTCAGTCAAATTGTGTGGAATCCATCGCGAGCACAGCTTTCGCACAGCCAAATATATGTGTAAGATTGATTTTATCTGACTCATGCCTATGCCTAAGGATGCCCGAATCTCATGGTATGTGTTTCACATGCCCGTCTGTTTCGATCATATGCAAAGCATCGATGTTTTTGTTGTGGACAGCGGTGGACGGGCGACCTTCACGAAATTCGTCACTGAGATTGACACGACCGCGCTTGAATTCTGCAAACCAGCTATAAATTGTCATCTTGCTTGGTGCTTCATCGCCAAAAGCAGTTTGAAGCCGAGCGAGGCTCCGCTGAGCTGTCAAATTACACTTAAAATCATAGAAAATTATACTGCGAAAATTTTCACGAGTTAAATTCATGGTAATGCAAACACGCAATTTCTAAAACGACGCTACAATGAAAAAAACAAATGACTGTTAGATGAAACAAACTTTATTCTACAGCCAAAGAGTTCAGTTTTCAAATATTGTAATTGCTGTTTAAATATTGTTTATGTAAGTGGCCAGTTCCGGAAATTTTCAGTGTGACCTATGTATCCGCACTGGGTCCAAGTTCTCTATTATGATCCGAAACCACTCGAACCTTTGTAATCACACGGATTACAAAGGGAGGACTTTATCCATCAGCGAGACGTCGTAAGAGTTGTTCAATATCCTTAAGCATTGTCCAATGTACTATATTAGTATAATTTAATTAGTAATTGGTCGTATTCTTGGAAACACGGAGTGAACGTAACAGGTGCCTGTAGATCACAGTTTCATACCTTTATTATATCTGTATACACACAACTTTGTTAATTAAAAGTTAACAAAGCCCGGCTCTAATTGGATGGTTTATCTAAGTCACTGTTGTTCTATACATAGTAACGTAACGTATACAAAGATTCACATTCATTGCGTCCATTTCAATTACATTGTTGACTGTTTACCTCTTTAGTGTAACGAAATTAAAACTTTAACGAGTTCTCTCAGGCAATCATTAGTGAAATATTTAACCATTCAATATTCGACCAAAAATCCTAGTGAAATGACCCTTTGAACCTAAATCCTACACAAATTGTATACAAAATGTCTGTTACAGACTCTTGGGGTTCTGACGGCTATTACTTACAACGCAATATCAAATTGCTTTCAATTTATTTCGCAATTGCCGTCTTTAAGTTTCGCTTTGTAGGGGCCTCTGACGTCGGTCCGAGGCAACAATAAAATGTATTCGTCTCCGGAATGTTTAATATGGGGAAAAGTTTAATAACGCGTCCGGGCGAGCGGGCGGCCCGGGCGGCCGGCGGTCAGCGCGCCTCAGCCGGCCCACTGCGATAAATCAAATCTCTTACCTTCTACGTCGCTATGAGAAAAATCCTTATTACATTTGAAAACGTTTCTTTGACTTCTTATGAGAAAAATGTCCAATTTAAGCACACCATTGCGTACTTTACTTACTCTATAAATGCAGGTTTTAATGCCTATAACAATTAGATTTAAGTAAGTAGAGAAGTTGTAGCAAACTCACTTAAAAGAAATTACTACAATGATTGTATAAGAAGGAAAAGAATGCTTGAAGGAGTTCCAATGAAAGGTCGTCATGTCACCGCCGGGGGCGCCACGGCTTCGCATCATTAGCAAGTGAAACCTGTGAACGAAGTCTGCTCTTACAACTATGTCAATTTTCCGTACAAAAAATACATCGTTTTCATGTGTTTATTGTATGTTGCTGTGTACAGCCCAATATGCTTCGGATACGGTAGCAAAATAACGGTAATGTAGTATGAGTAACAAGCTTTTGTCGTCGTTCGTAAAGTCGTGTGGGTGTTGTAATATGAAACGGTAGGGACGATGGGCTCATCAAGACGCAGCAGAGGAAGCTCGGCGGCCCTGAAGCTCGCCGCCGACACAATAGCTCCCTGACGTTAATTAAATGTTAACAAACGCCCTCGTCGCCTAATTGGAACTGTTGCCTATTATCCTTACCTTCTGACGTGCAGAATGACTTCCCAGCTTGAGAACTGTACTTCAGAGTTTTCACCCTTGATTCTTCAAACTGAGCGAGATTCACGGCTTTGTTTGTCGGACAAGTAGTTATCTAAGTACAATACGTAGGTACCCACCTACTCATACAATTTACCACTCAATCTGCTTTATTATAAAATTTAATTACTGAAAAGTCGAAAAATCCATTCCACAAATTAAAGTAGGTATGTACCTATTATGTATAATATAATTACACGAACCTTAGAATAACACGCAATTTCTTTACTCCAACCTTAATTCATTAAGAAAATGAAATTGCCTTTCCCGTAATGGACTACTCGAATTAATGCCTCTCTTTAATTAGCGTTAAGCGGAGTTCTTGGCGGAAGTTGACGCTTGTAAATTAGACTTAAGGGACACGTGCTAGATTTGCATGTCATTTGTATTATTTTATTTATGACATTACTAATAGACCTTGTTGACTATATGCAGGTAGATAAACCTAACCACTCACAAGTAAAACTACATTTGTCACGCCTACTTTCGTAGATGCAGTCTTCGGCGTAGACGCCAACGAATAGTTGTTCGTAGACCTAAGACACGGCGTAGCTAGTAACTACGTAGTATTAGAAAGGATTATAAAAAGAACATAACTGTGGGTTACTGTTAAATAAAACAGTTCCTTTCGGGTGGCGGTAGTATGGTGTAACGATTATTTTTCACTATTACATACACTTGCCAAAAATAGTTTCCGAGATATTTAAGATTTTGTATTTTTTTTAAATATCGATAAACTCAATTATTTTGTTAAATAAAGATTTCCTATTGACTTTTTTGTTTAAAAGCTTAGTTGAGTATTGCAGTGAACTGATACGAAAGTAAAACTATCTAGCTATAATAGAATAACTAAGAATTTCAAACATGTCAAAAAAAAGTTAGTTAATTAAAAAAATATCTACTACATTAAGTGTGGAAACACAATAAATAACAAGCTTAGTTTGTCCGTTGTCGGCTAACCGACGAGATACAAACATCAAAGAATTTCCGACAATTCCAGGAAACACAGCTGTTTCAAGTACTGCGCTCATTGTTTCTTTATTTGTGCGGTTGTTATTGTTTTGACGTCAAAAGATAAATTACACTTTTGGCGATTGTTTAACACTTTGTAGTCTTTCTTGATAAAACTAAACTTAAATACCATGTTCAAACTGACGTCCTCTGTGTCGGATACAAGCTCGAAGTCTAGCCCTTACTTCTGATCGGGTAATTCTTGTAGTCAAATTTTACTTCAAGGTTGCTGCTGATTGAACAATTTTTTCTCGAATTTCTTCTTTTGATTTAATAGAAGAAGTCTTTCATACGTCGAACGTCGACGTTCCAAACGTCGAAATCCAGAGGCGTTAAGAGCCATTTCACAAAAATGACTAAATCAAGTTTAGGTAATTACAACGCAACGCGATTGGCAATAGTTCATACCCCCGTTTCTATAGCGTAACTATGTAAAACAAGTTTTGATACTTTGAATAATCCGAACTTTTCTCCGTGTGCTTCTATAGACAATACTAATGGTCGACGCGAAAATCTCCAAATATAGTAGAGCAATTAGAGCAGTTTTGTGATATTAAAAAATATATATAATAAATCATAATTTATAAAAATACTTATGTTTTCGTTTTAATTGGGTACAAAATTGATATTATTCTAAGTAATAATTTAAAAAATTCTTTAATAAATGATAAAAAATTGCAGTTAAATGCCAGGTATTTTACGTCGAAATTGACGCACATTATTTTATTTTTTCTCGTGATTTGTGTTAATTTACGGAAATATTGGTGTACTATGTGTCAATAGAATTATATACTACGTAAAATTGTACCTTATCTTGTTGAATTAATGAATTTTAGTGGAAGAATCACGGCTCTGAAGTTCTTACTAGGCGCGTTTTTACTAAAACATGGTTGAGTACTACAGGATAAATAAAGAAATATTTCGAAATTTATTCTATTAAATGTCAATACAAAGAAATGAGCTATTTAAAATATTTACTCAGAAATGTAAAGCAACTTTCAATTCACCTATAGGAGAGCTCAAAAACTTGTATTTTTCGCTTAAAATGTGAAATGGCTCTTAAGTCTGGACAACGTGCAAGCCAAGGAATCGATCCTCCTCTGCCAATCCATCGACCGGGGAATTTTCTGTTCAGATATTCTCTCACTGTATGGGCTGGACAACCATCATGTTTGGAAGATCATTCTTCTTGTTGTTGCCAAGGGGATTTCTTCAAAAAGTAGAGGCAGTTCGTCATGCAACAAAGTTTTCGTACGTTTCCCAATTTAAATTTTGTGGCAAAAAGAAAGGTTCTATTAAATCTCGGCCAATTCATTCCATCCACACGTTTTCGCTGAATCTTGTCTGAAAGCCTCTTTAGCGTTTATTTCTTGGCTTTTCTTCGGCCCAAAAATATAAATTGTAGTAATTTGTTACACCTTCACGATCAAATTTTGATTCATCGGTCCATAAAACTTGTGAGATAATTTGGATCTTCGGTATCCATGTGTAGCAAAAAACGGCAAAATCATTCTTCGTACTGGGTCACCTTTGTGCAATGCATGCACAGGTGTATAGTAATATGGATACAAGCCTCCAATTTCATGAAGTTTGTACCAAACTGTCCATTGCGACATATCTTCCAAACTTCGGGCTGTCCAAACTTCGGGCTACAATGTTTGAAATGTGGTTTATTAGTGACAGACAATGTGAATTCCATTAAATTTCACCTGTCGACATAATAATAAATTATGTACGAAACACATTAAAACATCTTACTAAACAGCACAGAATATTTGTAAAATAGGCAAAAATATGACGTAAATAATTACCTAATATGGCTTCTACAATCAGTATTAGTAATATGTATCCATGTCCGACAATAGACTAGCAGTGTTTAGTGCAAAACTATTCATGCCCATACAGCGCCGGCTCTAGCTCATGTAGCGCCCGGGTGCAGGGCGCCCTCTAGTAGGCGTTTTGAACTCTTTGGAGGTGTCGCGAGCGGCGCTCGGCGCCCCCTAAGACCCTGCGCCCGTGTGCACCGCACCCCCTGCACCATAGGTAAAGCCGGCACTGAATTCAGCGCTCGACAGGCGCGGGGCGCCCGGGGTGCACCGCACCCCTTGCACCCCCTGGTAAAGACGGCCCTGTGCCCATATATGAATAGTTATGCCAAAATTTCACTTCGAAATTTATTATGTTTGACATAACTATTTTTGAACTATTTTTAGCAAATTCACTAAATAGAGTAGAAAAGAAAGAGTATGAATTAATTTATTTATTTTGTGCTCTTTCTTTTGTTAATGTTTTCAAAGACGAGTAGGTAAATCGAATTTTAAACCAGTATCGAAATTCAAGCGACTGGTAGGTACTAAAAAGTGGCACGGCACTCAAAATGATGAGTAGGTACCTATCATTTCCAATATTTTCGAGGTCAAATGATTTGAATTTTAAGCCGGTTTTTAAAGCTCCAACTCAATTCTTCTTTTTTTTTTTATGTACGAAGGCGGCAGACGAGCATACAGTCCACCTGATGGTAAGTGGATACTGTCGCCCATAGACATCCGCGATACATGCCAACATTAGTCCAAAATGATAAATGTTGGCACGCCCCCGGATGCGCTGCCTACCTTTGGAGATATAGGAATGGATTTGGAGAAAGGGTTGGGAAAATGGGCAGGGATAGGATAGGATGGGAATGGGCTCTGGCACATCTCACTCACTACCGAAACACGTACGTACATTGGGGAAATACGATAAAGTGGAAAATGCAGTACATTTCAAGGTAGTCTTCTGTGAGAGAGGGGTAACGTGGCCAGTCGAGCGCGCCCAGCGGCTGTTGGATTGCAGCGTGCACTCTCCCCCTCCTAATGAATATAGGCATATAGGCTCCTAATTATGATAGGTGTTATTGTCAATGTATTCGAGCTCGCGTAATTCAAATTTAAAATCACTTTATAAAGCCAAGATAGGTGAATCTTTATAAATTAGGTAAGTGTAATTATTTATCTATTGTTTATTTAAATACTTTTGTCTTGCCAAGGTAATGGGTTATGTCACAAAATATTCCGCTAGTTTGTCTCGAAGTGTAAGTGCCGTTCTCCCTCCTCTATCACGATCCCGATCTGTAGCAGGTTCGAACCCCGTTATCATCAAGGTGTCGTCATAACAATAGCCATCTCTGGAACGTACAAAATTGTGCAAAATGCAACATGTCTTAACAATCTTCTTTGCTAAATCTATATGTACGTTCAATGGTCTGTGGAATATCCTCCACTTGTTAGATAGTATACCAAATGTGCATTCGATATAACGGCGTGCACTAGATAACCGATAGTTGAATATTTTTTGTTTGTAACTGAGACTGTGTCCTCCATATGGTCTCATGAGGTTTACATGTAACCCAAAAGCTTCGACTCCTACTACCATATATGGAATATTGTCGCCATTATTTTCTATCAGTGGTTTGGCCTCAGGGATATTTAGAGAATTGCTTATGAGATTAGTGTAAACAGCACTTTCTTTGAAAATTGCTGAATCACTGCTTTTCCCGTACGCTCCTACGTCTATATAAGTAAAATTATAATTAGCATCACAAATAGCAAGTAAAACAATGTTGAAAAATAATGTTTGTAGTTATAGTACAATGATCCGGTATGCATAGGTTTAATCAGTCTTATGTGTTTTCCATCAATGGCGCCGATGCAATGTGGGAAGTTGGAACATTTTTCAAATCCCTTTGCAACTTTTTCCCAATCATTTTCTGTATTTGGCATAGCTATACACTGTTCTAGACGAAGACATATAATGTCACACACTTCTCTAATTATTGTACTAATTGTTGTCTGTAGTAGTAATAAAGTTCCATGAATGTACATCCTGACGCAAGATACCTAGAAAAATATAAAAATTATTTTAGTAAACACATTATTTTGAGAATACAGCGATTCAGACAATTAATGAACTGAAAGAAGAGGTTAAATATAATTTCATTTTAATAAATTTTATTATGTAGATATTATTTTCAGGAGATGCTTTGCAGAAGAAGTGGAAAAATATCCGAGGTTGTTTCACAAGAGAACTGAACGGGCAAAAAACTTTGAAGTCCGGGTCTGGAGGTGGATCAGGTAAAAGTGAATATATATATCTTCAACAACTACAATTTCTGATAAAAGTTAGGTATTGCAATAAGAGAACCTGATCCCGTGACAGCCGCTGCAGGAATTGCAGAGGACTTACAACAAGACAGAGAGGTAGTAAAAGGTCCAAAAAGGAAGAAAATAAAAGAAAGTAGTGTGTCTGAAGATGACAAATTCGTTGAAGCTCTTAACAGATCCATCGAGACCAGAGAAAAATATGAGATAAGCAATCAAGATGAAGACAAGTTATTTCTGCTGTCTTTAGTAAATACATTAAAAAGAGTACCTCCACAAAGAAAAATGGCAACCAAAATTAAAATCATGTCAATACTCGACGAGGCGACACAGACTGTGTGTTATAATATTGAGACTCCGGGTCCTTGCAGCCAAAGCGTTTGGTCACAAAAACCAGAACCGCCGTCTCGAAGTTATCAACCTGGATATTCTACTCGTCGCGGAGGCCCTGAAAACCAACACATGAAAACCAAAATGCTGATTCTCCAGTTCAACCACCTCCGTCGAACATGACTAATTATTCTGAAGAATCGGAGACTCATTTAGAGTTATATGAATAGTTCATTTAATTAAACATTATGTCTAATTTAATATTAATATTATTATTAATATACTGCTCACCTTAATGTCACAAATAGTTTTTCTTCTGGACTTATGGATTTTCTTAATATTGTATTATGTATATCTTGTTTAGCCAAATCATTTCTACATAATGTCAATAATTCATCAAATGATGCGTGACATTCTCACATAATTAAAAAAAAATGCAGGATATTTTCTTAAATCTTTATATAGTTTGAGAAAAACACCACTTTGGCTTCGATCTGTTAAGAAAGGATGTACCCATAGTTTCTTTTTCTTGTTCTTTTTAATCTTTCTGCGACGTACATAATAGATAAGTGCAATCTCTTCCACGTCGAACTGACTGACTGGAACTGGCGTCTGTATTGGCTACTCTATTTGGCGACCTTCGGTTGCCAGAGGTAGCTATGGCGACGTCGCCATGGCATTCCGGTGAGATACGGGCCTTATGCTCTTAAAATTGATTCCAAGTATTAATTTTAGTTATTCACTTTCACGTTTTGAAACACCGCCTCACCGACTTCCTGTCGCCTAAAAACTGCTGACCTGATTTGTTCGGCAAAATCATAAGATGGCCATCTATGTTTTGTCAAATCGATGTACAGGATTTTTCAATAAGTGCACTCTAATTTTAAATATAATTTTAAAAAGTTGTATAATCGATACCACTATATTTTTTTTATTTGGAAGGTCAGTCGATAGTATTACTAGTCGATATAATTATGGACCTAATTAGCATTACCTAATATCGGGCAAATGGCTGCTGTGGCTACGTTGAGTGACGCCCATTCTGGAGATCCAATTTTCGATTACTCTATCGCATAAATCGGGTTCGATTTCATTAATGACTCGGGTGATGTTGGCATATAAGGCATCAATTGTTTATAGTTGATTTGCATACACCTGGGATTTAACTTAACCCTACAAGAAGAACTCAAAGTGGTTAGATCACACGATCTCGGTGGCCAGTTGATGTCACTGCCTCGCGAGATAATGGAGCCTGCGAACTGGTCCTGCAGAACGTCCATTGCATGCACTGTGTGGCATGTGGCGCCGTCTTGTTGAAACCACTTATGGCTAATGTCCTTATCATCTAACCAGAGTCACAAATAATCGGTTAACATTACCCGATACCTATAACTGTTAACAGTGAGTGCAGCTCCTTGCTCATTTTGGAATAAGTAGGGGCCGATGATGCTTCCGGACCAAAATCAACACTAAACAGTGACTTTTTCGGGGTGGGGTGCATTTGACGCTCTTGAATTTCCCGTGGATTCTCATCGCTCCAAATGCGACAAGTTTGCTTGTTAACAAAGCCATTCATTCATCCAAAAATGGGCTCCACTTCTAATTACTCCAAAGCCCAGTCAACGAATGTACAGCTATGTCTATAGTCAATTTAATTTTATACGGATGAAAGTTCCTGAAGTCCCGACGCATACCTAATTCGCCAAGTTGTAGTTACAGTAAGTAAGACCAAGTTCTTGCACATGGCAATAAATTGACTATCTTGGTCCCGAACATTGTCAATGTTTTCTTCTTTCTTCTTCTTTTGCCAATGTAATGTAATGCGAGGAATGTTTTCAGTACCGGTAGACCTTGAGTTTCGTTGACATGCACGAGGTGTTCAATCGGCGACTGACCCGGTTACTTCGAATTTGTTGATTAGACGTGGAATTGAGGACTCAACAGGCCGATTATTCTGACCATAAATTCTACGTAACGCACGGAACCTTCCACGAACTGAACAGTCATTTTGATAATAAAGTTTAATGATTTCCACGCATTTATAACTAAGTTGCACAAACAGAATGTTACATTTTATAACACCTAAGTACTTAATATTTATATTAAACATAGTATGAGTAACATACCAAAACATGCATCATAACATAATTATTACTTATATAATACTTAATTATACCATAGGTACACGGAGATAAACTACGAGTACGAATATAGGAGCTTATGAAGTCTCCTTTAAACATTTTTAGGCTTGGTTACGGAATCGGTATATTATTAATTCATAAAATATATCTATATTTTTATTGGTTGCAGTTAGATCATTATACTCTCTACATATATGACGAATAGATTATTAAATATATATAATGTTGAAACGAGCAGAATGGAATCGTGAAAGCATTGTTGAATCGTGTTAATTCAACTTCAACTTTCACCTAATTAGCTTCTATTGTGACAGCTACAATAATTCCGCCACAACTATCGTGTATTTTTCCATTATTTTAGGATAAAGCTCAATAAACATTACCGTCAAATATGACATTTATATCTTTTAAAAGATGACCGAAACAGGCTCTTAAAATTTTGACCCGTTATATATCGATGGGCGACAGGATCCATTTATCATCAGGTGAACTACCAGCTTTCTGCGACCTTCTTTCCATAAAAAAAATAAATAAATAAAATTAAAATAGAGTTTATCAATATTCATAACATTAATATATTAGTGGATTATATTCTATAGTAAAAATGCACAGGTTTCATTGTGTATTAAAATGTAAAACTAGCTTCTAAAATGCGCTTTTCTTGTTGTCAAATTTTTTGCCAGCTGTCAGATGTGAATTCTCAATGTCAAAGTCAATAATAATTATTGTCAACTCCACCCGAACGAATGAAAAAATATTCAAAATCTAAAAATTTCGTTACTACATTAATTATTAATAAATTATAATTAAGTTAGTGCATGCTATGGCACAATTTAGACCCGCTGGTTTATCTGATGAGGATACAGATAGTGACGACTATGGTATTTTCGACGAACCGGTAATACTCTTATTTAATATTGTTTTTACTTTGATGTGCAAATTCATAGGTAGTCATTTTTTATATAGGGTCGCATGCTATAAGTACATGTACTTAAATTATATGTACATATGTTCAGTGTATAATCATTTGCTATAGCAATACGTTTGTCTCGAGTTGCTCCTGTGGTGCCCGTTAAAGACAACTATTAACCTTAGAAAGATAATCACGCTAAAGTAAAGTAAAATATAATACGCTAAGTTAAAGATAATTAATATGTTAAAGATAATCATACGTAAATTTTTGGAGTAGGTAATATTAATATGCGTCTATTTTAATTTCAAGTTTTCAATGGCTATAAATTAGATTCGTATATTTATAAATAAAACCCATAAATTCTTAATCAAATTTGTATTTAATTTTTACATAATTTTAACAAACTGAAATCAATTAAAAAAAATTACACCTTATGACTGTAATAACCGCTGACTTTCAACAATTAAGTCCCTTTTTATCTTAAATGGTGCCCCCGTGTGATGTCTGTAAATAAATAAAAGACATGAAATTTCAAATGACCTAATACAGCTTTTAAAGATATTCGTAAGATAAGCCGACTTGTGTCAGTCGTAGAATAGTACCTGCTATGGCGACTAAGAGATAAACCTGCTGCCACAGGCCCTGAGGCCTCCTGTAAAAGAGTGGACTCACCGACACCTTAGGCCAGTGTGGCATTTTAAAGCATGGGGGATGTATCCATGTACACAATGTGCATGAGGAGGCCCATGTTCAGCAGTGGATACTGAAAGGGCTGGTTGCATTGCATTATCTTATCTTAAATCTCAAGTCTAGGATATATAAAAAAATAAAAGATCCTATAAAAGAAACAAGAACTAATTTTTGAGAAACAAAATCAAATGCAATTGAAACGCATCAGAAATTGATTCATGCCATATGGCTTTTTTCCATGATGCCTACATTCTCTGTCAAAATTTGAATGGGTCAATACACACACAATACCTTCTCTTTTTGCTGGAGAAGCAACTTGAAGGAAAATCAGGTAATTTGGGTTGCAATTAAATGATATTTTATACATAAATTTCTTATTAAAGGGAAGACCTACCAACCTTTTACACATCTACACAGATATCAAATGTGCTCTCAGCTTCTTCATCAAATTCCTCTGGCTCAAAGGTTTATCACTTAAAATATGATTAAAAATAATTTTACAGAAAACAGGGAAACAAATAACTTTTTTTACGGAGAAAAAGCATCAGATGAGCATACCATCCACCTGATGGTAAGTGGATACTGTTGTCTATAGACATCCACGATACATGCCAACATCAGTTCAGAATGACAAACATTCACAGGCCCCTGGATGTGCTGCCTACCTTTGAATATGTAGGAATGGATTTGGAGAAAGAGTTGAAAAAATGGATTTAGAGAAAGGGTGGGATGGGAATGAGCTCTGGCATATCTCACACAACCGTAACACATAAAACACATATGTACATTGGGGAAATAGAATAAAGTGGGAAATGCAGTACATTTGCAGGTAGTCTTCTGTAAGAGAGGGTTAATGTGGCCAGTCGAGTGCGCCTTGCGGCTGCGGGGATTACAGCATGTTTTCTCCCCCTCAGACTGTAAAATTATTATGAAAATAATTTGTCTCAGGGTATTGTTTTTATTTCTGATAATTCCCAGCCGCATTGTTATTATCCAAAGAGATTTTTGGTGTGGTTCTATGTAAATCCCTATGTATTTTTGATCTACCTACATATTTCTTTATCTACATAAGCATCCTTTGTATCACTTTGCATATTACTCACATGGACTTCAGTTTCAGTCTGTATTGGTAAAGTTAAATAAACTTTTACGTAGGCCATAGTAATATCTAAGTTTTGGCTGGACTTACCTCAACGATACTGCCACCTCATGAAAGCTCTGAATGACGACAGAGATGTCTGAGATCCACAACACTCTCCACGATCAGTTACAGCAAGACAGCAACTATTTGAAAGAGTACACGTCAAATTTACTGATTATCTTTCTAGGTTTAATAAAGATATATTTAATTTGAACTTGAAAGTAACTCACAATCTAACAATAAATAGTACTTAATATTTACATGGTACTGTATGGAAATACTATTTTACTCTTGTGATTACAATATGAGAAATAATTAAATGAGCAGCAGAATATACTGAATGGGCACCAAATCGATGGTAACTAATTTAAAGATGGGTTAGGTTTAGTTTCTCTGTCGACAATAAAGAAACAAGAAATAGGAGAACTACCTCTATAATGATAACTAATAATGTAAAATTATTTAGTTATTCCATAATAGGTTGTTTTATTGATCAAATTTGCTGCTAATAAAAATTTTTTTTGCTGCTCTTTTAATTATAAGCCTTACAATATTAACCTAATTATTACTAATTATTTTGATATTCTTTTTAGACTTGTTGGATATGTGCTAAATATTTATGAATCATGTTTTAAATAAAATTATGGTCCAAAATAAACTTGGGAGAAACAGTATAGGTGGCAGACAGTCATGTGATACACGGTATGGTAAGTGACTGCCGCAAACACCAGGGGATGGGGTATACAGATACACTGCCAGCCTTGTATAATCCTATTGACAACTTTATTGAGAAGCCCCATATCATAACATGAAGGTGGCAGATAGTCATGTGGTACACGGGATGGTAAGTGACTGCCGCCGCCCATGGACACCTGCAAACACCAGGGGATGAGGTATACAGATACGCTGCCAGCCTTGTATAATCCTATTGACAACTTTCTTCACAAGCCCCATATCATAACGTAGCGAGAGAACTTCAGCAGGCAGTTTATTCCACAACTTTCGGGTTCACTGTATAAAGTGTTGTTACAACCACACTGTGCACAGGATACTTTGTCAAGGAACTGTGGATTAACTATGTCAAGGAACTGTGGATTAACTACACGAAGATGATGGGTGGTGCAGTGGTAGAAACTCGAAGTTGGGATCATATTGAACTATTTTTCAGAACATTCCCTGTTATACAGGCGGTAGAACACGCAGAGGGACACAACGTCTGTCCGTACACTGAGGTGTTCTAGACCGCCTGTGAGAGTGGTGATCGTGGGGCCTAACCTACGCTTCGCATTAGACATTACCCCAGATTGAAGTACCACTTTGTTCCGAGCTTTTTGGAGGCCAATTTGGCCTCATTTTGCAAATGACACCGCAATTCGACTTTACTAGATATGTTGAGACCGATACTCATAATACACCTGGAATGCATTTCAGAAAAAAAGGTTTTACTCTACACCACAACCAAACCCCAGGAAAAAAACAGAAATTAACTTACAAGATGCTATTATTAATGGTAATGTTATGGAAGTACAAACAATTATTAAAGTTGGTAAGTACTACAATTTTAATTTTCATATTGAATAAGATGTCACACTCATTAAACCCACATATTGTCATGACTTGAGTCCAGAGACATTACTCGTACATAGGTACAAAAATGAACACAAAACTCAGACCTAAACAAACTTTTGTCCTTTAAAGAAATTATGTAGAGCCGGGAATCAAATTAGGGATCTTTCCACATCTGACAGGCAGAGGGGAAGGACTGAACATGTATGGTCAAGTGTGATTTTTTGAGCTTTTTTTTAAACAAAGTATTGACATGGTATTTTTGAAATCGCGAAAGTGCGGAAAAACATCCGAAAGTATTTTTTTTTAATTTTGCTATTTGTTAGGTTATTTCAGTGTTTATAAAAACACTAGGGGTTAGTAATCTAGTACTTTGAACCAATATCTTCTTACACCTAAGATGTGATGATCATATTTTTTCCTGTACCTTGTGCTTTTTATGTTACAAATAGTGTTGCCAGATCCGTTTTTCCAAATATCGTGACTTAAATGGAAAAAAAGCGGGACTGGGACGAAACAATCGGAACGTAGAAAAAAATGCAAAACAATGGTTACAATCCTTTAATTCAAAATCACAGACTTCAATGAGATCAATCAAACCTTAAGATTTACTACTATTACTTACTACACTATCAAGATAAACAATTATTAAATTTATCTTATTATATTCAACAAACAAAAGTATATTATTATTTGCAAAAGGAAGTTGCAATGTGAGGAGAATCAACGATATTAAATTAATTAACGTTATATTTAAATTATAATATTTTTTATAGAACACATATTTTGAGCTTGATTTTTGCCACTTGTAACTCCCCCGCCTCAACTCCTGCGCGTCGCACGGTCGCCCAATTCGCACATCATTCGCCGCCCGCTCACCTTGTACGCTTCTTCCTTCGCTGGCCGAAACTTTTTTTTTTTTTTAAGTACCTGTCGCGCCATATTGGGTACTTAGATGAAAAAGCGGGATTTTGGGCGTCCCGCTCAGGGTGTTGGCGGGACGCGTCCCGAGAGGGCTGAAAAACGGGACATCTGGCAACACTAGTTACAAAGGTTCAAACTTCAACACTACCTATTTTTGAAGATAAAACGCTCATACTGTAAAATACCATTTTGCGGGTTTTAGTCTTATGCTTCTCAGGTACAGAGTTATAACTTTCACTATGAACCTTAAAACATTTTTTGTTTATTTTGATGTCTTCTATCGATTTGTTACATCTAATTTAGATTTGATAATTAATATCAAAAGTTATAATAACTTTCACTTTGAATATCTCAGTTTGGAGATGTTGTAGCAGTTTTTTCCTAAGGACATTTTTGTTTGTTTTCTATCGTTTTATTTAGGTTTGGTTGGCGGCTGAAAAATCGAGATTTTTTCAAAATGGCGGAAAGTAGGTATGCCACTTGGGTCATATGCGCTTTGGATTAAAAACATATGTGGTTGTATTCAATATGACCACTGAATACAAATCTGAATACAACACTGCCACCACACACCTTGGGAGAGGCCTATATTAAGCATTAGACAGATAGGTTTATGGTATGTACGGTAGAGTATCCAATATGGACTACTCTATATACCTACAAAGTTTTATCCCTTTGGAGAATTTTATTCACTTGGAAACTTCTCTTGTAAGTACATTAGATGGATACTTTGCTGAATAAAGAGTTTGTGAACATTTATGACAATTATCTCTACTATTTCAGACTTGCACAATGATGTAAACTTAAGACTGGACAGTGGATGGACTCCTTTGATGCATGCATGCTTTCATGCTCAAGACAATATTGTTGAGTTATTACTGGAAATGGGGTCGGATCCCAACTTGCCTGCAGGTTAGTTACTTATGAAATTATTAGATTTTATTATACTTTATTCAAATCAATTATTTATTATATATAACATTATGTAGGGTTATCTGACAAAGATCAATTTCGGCAAAAAGGTTGAGTACCAAAACATGTTATAATCACTTTATGCTGTAATATCAATCTAAACATGATGCATTATTTTCATCTTCCCAATACAAAAGGAGAAATAAGTAAATGAGCAGCAATAATACTCGTATAGTGAATTAGCCACAAACTGATGGTAGTAAATTTAAAGATGAGTTAGGTTTAGGTTCTCTGGCGACAATAGAGAAAGAAGCAGGACTCCTTCGGCTTGGTGATCACATTCTTAGTAATATAAAAACATTTACTTCAGTATTAAAGAAATGGGTCGTTTTACTGGTCATGATTTGCTGCTTATTTAGTTTTTTCCTGTTCAAATAAGGACTAAATAAGCCATTCGTAAGAAGACAGCATGATTTGAATTGCTATGCGTCGGGTACACGATGTTGCTTAAATCATAAAAATGGCGTCGCTTAAAAATGTTCACATGGCGTCGCGGTGTCACGTGACTTGGCCACTGGTTGTATGACTAAACGGCCCCCGCGCGAGCGAGAAACCAGGGGCCGGAAATGGTCTCACTTATAACCACAAGGTAGCATTTTTTAAATGATGATGTATGCCAGAGTCTACTCTATGGTTTTATCGATCGATTGCGCACGGTAGAGTTATCGCGTGTATTAGCGAGCAGCAGCGATACCACGCACCGGTCACGTGATAGGTCGTCGCAACTAGCCGTGTCGCTGATTGTCGCTTCTAACGACACTTGTGTCTGATGCCTTCAAGAGCGATTTTCGCACATCGTGGAATACGCTCTAATTTATTATATGAATAAAACCGAAGATTGAAGTGACATTACACAATAATTAATTCCTTCGATTCAGTTTCTTTTAATAAAATCTGCAAGTGACCAAGTAAATTAAATACTGTGGTTTCATATTTGTTCGTATTTGATATTCATATGGCCATTCTATAGTTTAATTTATTTATTACATCTGTTTAGAAAATTGTATGGTGTAGCTTTAGTCGTTATACTTAAAACTAGAAGGATTTATCAATAAAGCTACTGTTTTAAAATTTTGTAACTGCCTTCACAGATACTGTAACTCCAGTGATGGCAGCATGTTCAAACAACAGCGCACTGAGTGACGCCATTTACAACATAATCACAATGCTAATTGACAAAGATTGTATACTGAATATTGGTGATAAGTATGGCCACACTCCGCTCATGAGAGCTATTGCCAGTGGCCAAGTAGCAGTAGTACAGTTGTTACTAGATAAAAAAGTGAACTTCGAGATGAGAGACCGGCAGGGTTGGACAGTGAGTACAAAATGTTTATTTTTATTTATTTATTTTTTTCTTTTGAAAACAGTTCAACTGTTATTTAAACACCAAAAACATAAAGCAGCAGTCAATAGACTAATATCAGTGTTTTGAGATAGCAGCCCATATAGACCGCGGTCTGTGCAAGGGCTTACTTTTCGTGACTAAATTTGAAAAGTCAAATGAATTTAAGGCGGTCAGTTGAACGTAATGACAACAGTCAATTGCATGTAACAAGTATATGTATAATAAATCAATATAAAGTAGATGTAAGTAAATAAAGATGTGGTGCTACCACATCTTTGGCAATTAGGGGAATTATTTTTTTTCATAAGAAAACCATATCTGTTATAGTGCTATATGCCCAAATCGCAACCTGAAAGCTATGACAACCAGGTTCCTATTCAATTTAGACTCCAAAAACCACGGTGTATATGAGGCTTTGAGAATATTTCTTTGCTCTTCAACATGTATGTGAAGTCTTGAAACCTGGGTATCGGGTAGCGATCTGCAATGGTTACTGCATTCAGTCGTCGATAACCTCTATTTATCTTTTGGACGACGTGTAGCAGTGAAGCCCAGGCATTGTTTGACAGATTCCGTTGTCCATCATGATATAGAACTCGTCTTTGGCAACTTTATACGTGCAGGATTCAATGGCCGTGCCCTTTACACGTCGACATTGTGCAACGATGTTTCCTTTCCAGTTAAAGGCTTAGCGAGTTCAATGTATCGCTGCAAAATGCTGTAATAAGGATTATTTTTGTCGATCGTGTGGATAGACGATTCCGTAGCTTACGTAACTTGCGTAATTACACTGACTTCAGTGACTTTATCGCGAACTTTACCTGAATAGCTCAATAATTAATTTTCTGGTAGAACATCTGCACCAATGATGCAAAGTCGTACATCTGCCACGTTGAATGTCCACTTAAGTACTTAAGTACTCTTCGTAATCCAAGGTTGAGATACATCGTTCTTTCTCCATAGGTTATATAATAAGTCCGTTATGAGAGTTCCATTGGCTGCAAAAAGGCTATATGAATTCGAAGGCGTTGCCAAATTGTTATTTTTGATCGCTAGAAGGACACTTCTGCACCTGTGTCCATTAAAACCATTAAAAAGTTCGTAGTGAGGATTTTATCCAGGGTGGGGCAAAAGCAAACAATTTTATCTAGGGTGAGGCAAACCAAACAATTTTCTTATAATTTAAATAGAGGTAGTGTAATGCAGAAACTCTGTTACTTATTCTTCTCTATGCCAGGATGGGGGGGACAAGCGCCCCAACGTGGCTACGCTCAAATCGTTGACGCGTAGCCCTGCATTCGTGGGAGTCAATTTTGGTTTTCCAATGGCGATAAAGGGTTTGTGAAGGTACACTTCGGCTATCATGGGATTAAAAACGATTGATCCACGAATATTTGGCATATTTATCGATTGTTGACATTTTTAGGTAAATTGATTATGATAAGTGTTTAATAAATTAATAAATCCCTTGGAATCATTAGAACATGCACTAATAAATTAAATATTATCAGAATGTAATTTTGATGGGGGAACCTAACATTGACATTATTGATAGTCGTCACCCAAAAGTCGATGACTACTTATGACTGCTTTCCTTATATAAAGTACAGTAGGGATAAATTTTGCTTGGACGTGAAAATACCTGTATCGACCACTGCATGATAAAGTCATCTGACAACAGGGAATACCGATGTATTATTTATGAGACTCACATTACTGATCACTACAGGACTATGTGTAAAGTGATTTGGGCAAGAGAGTGCAGTTGTCGTAATCCAATAGATCATTTTATTTGAGACCTACGACTGAAAGAGAAGTTGACAAGATCATAAGTACTGAAAATTTAATTGTACGTTTGCGCCCATAGACAAACAAGTTTCTGAAATCACGTGGAAACCGCGCGTATCACATCACAAGTACATTTTAGGAGATGGGAAACCACTCGCCGATGAGGCGAAACATATCCCTTATAGGTTCACCACTTTTGATGAATTTTTACAATTGATTATTAGCCATTTCTGTGTTTTGTAACAAAGACTTGCTTGCGACAACGGTCGGAACAGACTGAACACGCGGCGAGAGAAATAGGAACATAGCGCCAGCTTCAAGCACGCACTGATGGTCAGATAACTATCCCTCTATCTCTTCTATCTTTCTATAAACTTTTGTAGATGCTTATGTGAATAAGTTTACAGGCACTGTTCTGGGCAGTTCACAACAATCAACCTGAAATACTAGAGATGCTAATTTCACATGGGGCCCGGCTTAATGAAGTCGATGCTTCAGGGCGCACCGCACTCAATATAGCGATGTCACATGACTATGAACATATCATAGAGACACTGAACCAACATGTAAAGAAGGATGATGATGTGAAAGTTAACAAAAGTGAATTTGTAAATACTTTTAGTTCGTGGCAGGATTATTATCCTGGAATTAAAAGTGAAGAAAAGTAAGTTTTAATTCTGCTGAATAAAATTTGTTCTAGCTTTCCAGGTGTAGATGTGTGTGTGGGCACAATACACACGTAATCTTCACTATGTATTTATTCACGCGCCCAGCTGTTAAAAAATAGTGATAAATCAAAAATCCTTAGGACAATTGTTCCGTAAGTTTTGAGCTACATAAAACCTATCAACAAGTCTGACTCAATTTGTATGTCAAATTGAGAGTAATTTATTAGTAGTTGTGAAAATACTTTGTTATACTCTTTGGGAAATAAAGTTCTTAAACCTTAAAAACTTTCGTAACAGTCCTCATGCTTAGTAAAATCTCAGTGGTGTTTTACTAAGCCTCGCGAAAAATTGACAAAGATTTTCCTAAACCATTAGCGCTCGTATGCATGCTCTACTTAACTATGTTATGTACTAATAAACTAATGTACATTTTTCCAGACCAAATTACTCAAACGAGATTCCAAATCTCTTATACGGTATGAATTGTGAACAAATATCTCCACTCATTATGGACATGAATATGGATTTAAGAACATTTCTATTGTTAGAAGAGGACGACATGATAAAAATGGGTATTGACTTGCCATACGAGAGACAGAGACTGAAAATGGGATTACGGAACTTCCATACTAAGGGATGGAAACTCGGTTCTGTAGCGGGATTGTATGCTAGGAATTCTGAGAATTATAGGTAATTTTTTTCCTAATCATTTCTATTTGTTCATATTTATTTAACATTGTTTACATTAACATTTTTTTTAAAGAATGGATACCAGACTAGCTGGCTGGTCCCATGATGGTAAGTGGTCACCGTCGTCCATGGACACCTGCAACGCCAGGGGGCTTGCGGGTGCGCTGCCGACCTTGCAGAATCCTGTTCACAGCTCTTATCGTAGCGTAACTGAAATACCTCAGCTGGCAGTTCATTCCACAACTTTCGGATTCACAGTGTAAAGTGTCTTTTCGACCGCACTGTACGCAGCGACTCTATATCAAGGAAGTGCGGATGAACCACACGACGATAACGAGCGGTGCGATAGTAAAAACCCGAAATTTCGATCAAATTGAACAGCGCACGACCCTTACGCGAAGCTTCCCTAGTACTGTCGTCAGCTTAACAACGCATGTTACCGACTTGTAACAGGTCGTTGATATGTTGATATTTACTTCCGGATACTGGGACAAAGCGCAGCGCCAGAGTGAACCAGAGTCACATGGTTTGTGTGAATTGCTGTTGCGGGGTATGGAAGGGTCCTCGGTCTCCGCCCCCCCTGAATACAGCAGTCCCTGGGTTTCACTCCGGTCTCACTAAACCTCCTCCGGCGCGACTGCTACTCCCAGGGATTATACACGAGCGGAGGGGCAACCTCCCGGGGTGGAGATTAAGTAATCCCCGGACTCGTGCCCCCCTACAACCCGCGGGCTGCCAGTGGTCAGCCGTTTCACCAAGTCTCCCTGATCCCCCCATCACCATGTCACGCTCATGCTCGCTGTATCTTCCTGGCTGGCAACTGCTGGTCCCAGTCTCCGCATGCATACATCTCTCTTGGGGGTTGGCGACTCCCACTCACCGCCGGAACACGACACGGGCCTTGCGGCATTATGGCCCATAATGGCAGCGGACTCTGACGGGAGGGTGGTAGAAAGCCACGGACAGAGTCCTCCCACTGCAAGAATGTTTGCCAGTACCTCGTCTGTTTATTAGCAGGGTGCACCACTGGCAGTTGTGGTTGACTTGGACCCGAAAGTTGGTGGTTAGAATTGCACCTATACTTCATATAGGTATGCTATTACAGTTGTAGGTGTTCCTACAGAGGTACATATACATACGTTTTGTACTGTTACATTGTTGTATTGTTCACAGCTTGTTGTATTGTATTGTAGTATTGTTATTGTTATCGATAGCATCCCACTTCAAATAGTCTTTCATAAATATCAAGCTAATTTCATAAAGATTTTAATATCTTATTTTTACAATATTGTAAGAAATTGTTCAAGATTTTTTTAAAGATTTTTTTAGTTGTACATTTAAATTAGAAAAATAATTTGGGTTTACATCTTGCTTAAATTCATAATTCATAAAATGTTCAGTAATTCCAAACGATGATGTAAACTTTTTTAAATGTACATACATTCTAATAACAATATATACAAACGTCTACAGTCTACACATATAAATAATAAATAAATCTCTACAACTATTGTTTAAAGGTTTTTTTTTCTAAAACACGGACAATAGCGATATCTCTATTTCGACTGATACAATTGTTTTTCCTATGGACGAGATAAAGTCCTTAAGCCCTTCACTTCAATGTTACAATTATTTTTCCAGCGCTCTAGACTGTTTATCAGCCCTCGGAAGCCACCTACAACAAGCGTATATATTGGAAGCGAGTTTGCAGTACACTCTAAGGGAATACAACAAAGTGCACGAACAGTTGAAGTTCGAGCCCCCCGACTCGCCCGTTGTGCTCAAACTGAAGGCCGCCGCCAAAAAGATGTTCACTAATATAAATAGCATTAGAAGGGAAATTACAATTATGAGAACTACACTTACTAAGGTATGCTCATAAAACTAAGCGTTCACTTTGCGCTTATTAATTCCAGCAATTTACAGTCTGCCAATGATAGTGTTGAGCATTTCAAAGTTGAGTTTCAATGTTGCAAGTTCGCTTGCAAATCTAACTTTGTATTTCGAACTGCATGAAACGCGAAATTGCTCAACATTGCTCTCTCAACACCGTACATATTCCCCTGTTGTTTATTTTTACCCCTGAATAAAATCCTGACTACATCAGGTTCGTTCATGAGTGACAGTATCCACGTACCACCAGATGGATTGTCTGCTCGTATGCCACCTTCTTTCTATAAAGAAAAAAAAGCTAAAATATGCTATTTATTTTTCTACTACTATAACATAAGTGTTACGTGCGTTCTAAATGTTAAACGTGTATTAACTAGACGTGGGTAACTCTGGACGCAAGGAATAAATATCGCACACCATAGCATTACATAATGTTAACGTCAAAATCTTGTCGTATTTTTTATTCCGTCTGGAACCGAACAATTTTAACTGTTTGTCTGAGCGTGTCAACATTTGTCAGTCTGGATTGATGTTGGCATGTATCATAGATATTCATGGGTGACAGTATCCATTTACCACATGTCTACTCATTAAGTCGCAATATTTACCCATATCAATACGCAAATGTCGCAATTTCGATATAGTCGCGACAAACAGATATATATTTAGCCATACCCTTACCCAAATATCGCAATCCGATATTTATTTATTTATGTATTTGGTCAACCAACATGGAGTAAGCTGTAAATTTGACATCAAGTCGGCACGGATTCTCGTTATCCTAAGGCAATAATATTTCATAATTGAAAAACTAGGACCAAATGGAAAAAAGAAATAAAATGTATGCGTATCTGATTTCGAAAAAAAAATCCTCATGTCATGGGACACCCTAATGTATATATAATTAATTATATATATCCAAAAATCTATGCATATTCTTATCTAAAGTATAAATTAAATATATCTATTTATTATATAAGTATTATATATTTTAATAGCAAAACCCGGCAGACGCTATCCTGCCTGTTTATGTTTATTTACCTCTGTATATAAAATTACAAATTATTCTGTTTTACCGTCGATATGATTTTTGCAATCGATTGAACGGTATAGAAGTTGATGTGCGGCAGCGCCATCTAGTGGCGAGTTACAACAAAGTCGATAGCTCGAAAATATTCTGTGCTCAAATACTTATGTATACCAATTTTCATGGCGATCGGTTGAACGGTATAGAAGTTGTTGTGCTGCAGCGCCATCTAGTGGCGAATTACAATAAAGTGAATAGCATAAAAACCTCCATGAAAAAATACATATATGTGCCTTTCATGGTGATCGGTCAAACGGTGTCGAGTCCATTGTTATGTATATATTGTAGATTTATTAAATATATAATAAATAATAATTTCTATATATAGAGATGTATATAGCATATAAATATGTATGTATACAGTAAAGTGTATATATTTATTTGGACATTATTTACTGACTAGCTATTTCATCCCAAAGTGGCGACAAATTGATTGCTTCATATCAATAAAGTATGGTCTTATTTTTTTTTGAAGCTATTTCTGTATGAGTGTGTTGTAAATTAGGATCTACATGATAGGTAATATAATCTTGCAAAAGGTGGTCCAGTCGTGGTACAATTGAAGAGTAATGCCATGTCATCTTCCATGTAAAGGTATATCGAAAATCTACATTATACTTATATCTCGTTTTATGTCGGATACCACTAGACTCGAATGCTAGAGGAAAGTCCAAAATATTTTTAGACATGAATATCATTGCTTGCCACAAGTAAAGCCTACGAGGAGTAAGAATTTTGCAAATCTGAAAATGTTTATCAGAAGAGTATCTAAATATATTTCCTTTTTATTCATTTTTAAATATAGCTTTTCAGCAGTTGCTAATTTGTTCATAGTTGTCCCACAAGCTCTCCATGCTACGATTCCATAAAGTAATATAAATTGAGTCAGGGCTTTGTAAACTTGTATGAGAGTTGTATTATTTAAGATATTCCTAAGTCCCCTGTGTACATAGCCTAATTTTCGAATTTTGTTAGAAATTGTGTTAATATGTTCGTCCCACCGAAGATGTTGGTCAACTATACCAAGATAGGTTGTGGAGGTCATGTGTTTTAATAGTCGATAAATACAAAATTAACCCTCACATGTATGTATTTTCTAATTGAAAGGAGTCTTTGATAAGGACTTTTTAGTGTATGAAAAACACATGAATACTGTTTTAACTATCTTCGTTTAAGTTCCTGTCGTACCACGTTTTAGCGAACTTCAGGCCCCCCTCAGCTTTTATGATTGTAGCATCCCATATGTTATCCGAAAACAACGAAACAACGAAAACAAGAAAAGCGTTCTAGTTTTTTAATCAGTATTTTATGAGAGACCGTATCGAACGCTTTCGCTAGATCTATGAAAACTGCGACAGTTTTCTTTTTTGCATCTATGTTGTTAGCTACTTACTCCGTTATATGTTCTTCTCCTTCCTTCTCTTAGTTTCAGTATCCTCTCGAAAACCATACCGATTCTTTGAAAAAATATCCGTACAGAATGGGTATTGCCGCGCTTTCACGACTTTTTCAATTATTTGTGATGCAGTTCACTCTTTTGTAAAGTGGCACGATTACTGCTGTTTTAAGGTTTGATGGAA
This sequence comes from Sesia bembeciformis, assembly GCA_943735995.1. Taxonomy (NCBI): domain Eukaryota; kingdom Metazoa; phylum Arthropoda; class Insecta; order Lepidoptera; family Sesiidae; genus Sesia; species Sesia bembeciformis. The sequence continues at coordinate 9,490,898 of OX031029.1, read as the reverse complement.
AGGTACCCGTCCTAAAACTCTTTATAATGAAAGTTCTATATTCTCCCACCTATTAGAGACGAACGATTAGTTTAAATTGCTTCAGAGTTAAATTCAAAGCTTTTCTCACCGATGTTCAGAAAAAAATTGAAAATTACAAAACTGGTAGCTATTCAATTACAGCTTGATCTTACCGAACCACTGCGATAATGGTTACTTGTACTGCAAGTAATAATTGACTATTTGAACTGTACTAGTGATTGTAGCATAAAAGTAAATAATTTTGTCTATCTATATATTATATCTACATATATATGTGTTTGTCTTCTCGATTTAAATATTATAATGTAATATGCACATATTTTATAACACTCACTGTCATAATTATAATTTACATTACATTTATGTACACACTATAAGCTTAAAGAACATTGTGTCGCACACTGCCGTTACACCCGTTTACGCGTCTTGGTTCCGTATGAAAATCACCGCTGTATGCTGTTTTTATGTTATACAACTTGTGCTGAGACGGATGGCCTTTCGACACACGTGGCGCCGCACAGTTTTATCGCCTTGTTTAATTAGTATTTTTGTTTGCTTATATATGTTTAATGACTTTTTAGAATAATAAACTGTCATGTTCTGCGATCATTTGTGTGTGTGAAATAAAAACTTTTATCTATCTAAAAATTATTGAACCTAGATATTATTCAGTCACATCAGATTTCTTTAAACGACATTGGGCAAGATTCGAACCCACGTTACAAAAATATATTATATATTTAACGAATCTGTAATTAGCTTACGATTGTCTATTGTTTTACTAGGCATCCGCTTATTTGCAATTTCTTAATGTCTCTTCTATCTTTTTTCTTTCGATCAGTTGCATCGTTTATAATTTGCCAGATCTTACTAACTAACATTTCAAGATCTTACCTGAATTGTCTTGAACATTTTTCTGAAAATATTTTTGCCTAGCATTTTTTATTGATCCATTACATATTCCTCTGTATTGTAAATATTGATCGTGTAATAAAAAATTGTCAGGATTTAGTTTACTAATTTTATGCAGCTTGTCCGTTTACAATGAGCAACGACATATGCAGCAACAAATGAGTCCATAATATGTAAATCAGGGTTTAAGTTTCACGCTCTTATTACCCATAATACCATAATGATAATAATGATATTTACCCATACCCAAATATCGCAATTCCGATATCGCCACAATAAGCCGCTAAAATTACTATACCCTTTTATACGATATGTACTTCTGTTGTGTGGTGTTGGCTGGCTTTAGAGTAACATCGCCCCATCTCTTCCATGTGTCGTAAAAGGCGACTAAGGGATAAGAAAGCGGCTTCCAAAAGCCCTGAGGAAACCTCTAAAATAGTGGACTCGCAAACCCGCTTGGTCAGCGTGGGGTTTTAAGGCTATAAATCCATCATACTAAACGGGATGTGGTCTGGCATACCCAAACCCAAGTATCGCAGTAATTTGGACACGTCTATGTAACCTTTTCATAATAATCTAACTTTAACATATAATCTTGTTTCAGATAGCTAAAAACAACCTGCAACCAGCTGACTACCTCAAAGAACGCTCAACGGGTCAAATAATCCTAGGCTATCTTCCAGAAGCCGTGGTGTTATGTGGACTCGGTTTTGTAGCCTATCAAGCGAGGAGTTTATTTGCAAATTTTTTAAATAAATAATTCTTACTTTTTTGACCTTACCTAATTAAAAACATTAAAATACTTTAAAATTTTTAATTTACTCGTATTTTCAATAAAAAATGTATGCTCAGATTTTTTTATATATGTATATTCTACCTGTTGTCCGCGGCTTCGGCCGAGTTCACGCATTGTGTCCAGTGATAATATCAGTTATGAACAAGGACGTCATTCTTCTATATTTCGGTTCTTTCTAACTTTGTGATTTCAAAGCCATTTATCTCAATAATTTTTCATGATAGTTTGATGATACGTTTACGAGAGGGTGACAAGTTTTTAGAACTACCCAAATATTATAGAATATATCTTCTAAACTAATTATAAATGGCATTCTTCGACTCTCAAATACTTTTTGAATCATTGCTCTACCATTTTATTGTTTTGGCGGGAATTTAAAAATAAGGCTTAATTCCTGTAAAAATTAATTTAACACGAGATAATTTTCTTTCAGTGATTGTTTTTTTTTTTTACTATGGTTCTAATCAATAACAACGTTAGGAAAGTCTTCAACTGACATTTAATATTGAAGCTCCTTCTCGTACTGCAGTTTACAATTGATTTAATGAATTTAAGCGATCAGTGGCGATTATCATCGTTTCCACCGCAGAGATCAGGACGTCCCGCTCACACTTTTCACACCGACTTGCGATCGCACGGTACCCTCCCTAAGCCGAGGTCCGTTTCCTCCACCGGCTCTTAGGCTCATTTTGCGTCTGACCAGTGCCGGCTTTACCTATGGTGCAGGGTGTGCGGCGCACACGGGCGCAGGGTGTTACTAGAGGGCGCCAGGGTATTGATTGCACCCGGGCGCTACATGGGCTAGAGCCGGCACTGCGCCTGGCTTAGCGCTTCCTGCGCTCGCCCTATACAATACATGTCCAGTGACTCTTGAAAGACCATTAGGGCCACAAGAAACTGAACAAAAACTAGCGATTATCACGTAAATCGTCACCCAGCTCAGTGGCGGTTTGCGTACGGAATTGCGGCGGCGTGCGTACTCGTGTGGAATTTGTGCGCATGCAAAAATGTATGACCAAAAAGAAAACTATGTATTTTGAAAAACAATAAAAAAATTGTTTTAAACTTTACGAGTTTTGTTATCCCTGTTTCGTTTCTTCCAAAAACTTTCAGTGAGATCCTCGTATTTATTATTAAAACGGGTTTCAAACGCGTATAAATTTCGGCTGGATTACACTGACCGACTGAGCAGCTGGAGAGGCGGGTATTTCACAATGAGAACAACAGTTTTTACAATTACCTAAGTACTATTACCCGCATTTGGTCTTCATAATCCGAAAATTTGCGGCACATAACACTTATTACGACATCTAAAGTAGCGTCTGACGAAAAATCGCGGCACTTAAATTTATTGAATTACTGAATTCCACATTGATGACAAATCATCCGTCACAAGTCCATTACCGTAAAATGTACTGCATTTCCCACTTTATCCTATTCGCTCAGTGTACGGAGGTTTAATAATAATAAATACAATGTTTTTAAATAAAGATGGTGGCAGAGGAGCAGACAGTTCACCTGCTGGTGAGTAGATATTGCCGCTTGAGAAACAATGACATACCCCCGGATACGGTGCCTACTTTTGGAGATTTAGGGACGGATTTCGTGAGAGGGTTGGGAAAATGGGGAGGGATAGGATGGGATGGGAATGGGCTCTGGCATATCTCACTCACTACCGAAACACGTACGTACATTGGGAAAATGCAATAAAATAAGAAATGCAGTACATTTCTAGGTAGTCTTTTGTGAGAGAGGAGTAACGTGGCCAGTCGAATGCACCCAACGGCTGTGGGAATGCAGCGTTCGCTCTCCCCCTCCAAGCTACGTTAAGCTATCGCTACCATGGGCCGAAGTCACGGGTGATCGCTAGTATTCGTGCTCCTCTCATATTCCAGTCGATTAAAACTATTTTTATATAGACATGGTCACTACCGTTAATGAAGTTCCGAAACCAATGCACGCCACTACACTAGAATAGTTGGACGATTTTTCTAAGATGGACATAATCATCAAAACTTCGAGTGGCATACCATGATACCATTGACGTTTATCGCTTTGGGAAAACTTGTTTAATACCGAGCATGACCTGTTTTGTGTAAGTTCTTTCCGAAACAAATTCCTCGTGAAGTTGCGTTAAGACCTTTCAGCATGGCGAATATTTTCATTACGTACATATAACTATCAACATAATATTTTTAATGTCAAGGAATACACGAATGACTGATGCATTTGTGTCACTGGGTCACATGTAACAATTATTTATAACCGTATAGTAGATTACTCTACTGACCGACACAGTGATTAATACACACCCACTGGATGAAGATTCATCGTGATGTAGGTAACCGGTGAATTGGTACAGTATGTAATTCGACATGACGCACGAAACAAACGAATATAGCCTTAAAAGTCAAAACGATATGGCTCTCTAGAATTGTCATCTCAATCTGTAACCGAATTCTAATGCAGTGTTCAATCATCGGCGGAATTCAAATAATTATTATATCAAAGAATGCGATCGTCAATCTACTGAGACTGAAATATAAACACACGTAGCTCTAGTATTGTTATTTGTTAATCTATAGGTACATATAATAACATTGTAAGATAATGTACAGTACATTATAGATATTGAAAAAAAACTAATATGGGGGGTCTTTATTAGAGCAACAGCAGCCAAAACAACAGTTTTTAGAAATTTTGTCTGTCTGTCTGTCTATATGTTTGTACACGCATCGCGCAAAAACTACTGCATGGAATTGAATGCAGTTATCACCGATGTATTGCTAGAGGTCTAACTTAAAATATAGGCTCCATTTTACCGCAGGAAAATATCTTATTCCGATTGTTTTAAATTTAATAATCCGAAGCGAAGTGAGGGCGGGTCGCTAGTTATAAATAAATTTATAGTAATTGAGATTATTTACTGGGACGTCTGCTGTTGCTTTTGTTAGCAAATCAATTTTTAATACGTGGCTGCAGTTTTGTTTCTGAGAGACGAAGTGCTGCATTAACATCCATTCTATTTCTCAGTTTGATTTTTCGTCATTCATCACACAAATTGTTAATTTGCATGAATGTTAATTTCACTTGAGATTCTTCACAGATCTGTCCGCGGAACACCGATTGAAGAATACTAGAAGTATATCGAAAATTACGAGTGCCACTTGCAAGAAACAGGTCTGGCCTTGCTACTTATTTATGCGGAGATGCATTTGGCAATGAAGCATGTACCGGTTAGTGGTTATGAGGGTTAGACGGCCATTAATTCTGGCCATCCTCGAATTAATTTGATACGCCATTTAGCGTCCGTACCATTCATTACTCATGCCTCTTATCTTAAGTGACACGGCCGACGACTGATTAAACGAGTTTGTAATGTAATGCTCCTGCCCGCTGTGCAAAAGGTCTCTGGTTCAATTCCCGGTCGGACATACAATTCTAAAAAATAGAACGACATGTATGTCCGGATCTGGGTGTGTATTTGTGTTGTCTTTGTATGTGTCTCTGGACCCACGACACGGAATCCTAGTGTGGGCCCATTGAGTGTGGCGTTATTATTATTATTTTGGCGCCAATCATTATTATAGGCACATTGTACTAATATTAAAATGGAGTGTTGTGATAACGAAAACCGTATTGCTGTAATTGCTTTACACAAAGTAAAATGAAGCCAAATGCAAATTTTGCTCCATCACTCCATCCATCCGCTCCATCCAAAAAACTTCATCCGCATGGTATTAGCCGAATATTTGTGTACTGGGCTATTGGTAGGTACATTGAAACGTCCACTGTTTGTGACAGAAAAAGGTACTTGGCCGTCTGCGCACTATTGGTACTAAATAGACGATTAAAGCCGTTAAGGAGAGAATCCGAAGAAATCCCGTCCGAAAGTAAAATATTATATCCAGAGAGATGAATAGGTATGCCACGTATTTTAAAATATGATTTAGGACTTGCTGCTTACAAGAGACGTACTTACTGGTCATTTCTTAACGGATAATCTAAAGAAAAATAGGGTTGACAAAGCAAAACAACTTAGGAGGTTCGCAAAGGGAGCTCACAGACTAATCTAATTTACGGTGAGAAATGGTTCACCATTGAGGAACATTTTAACAAGCGGAATGATAGAGTTTATGCTTATAAGTCTAGAGAAACTGCTCAATTGGTCAATAGGGTGCAATGTGGTCATTATCCGGCTTCAGTGATGGTTTCGTGGGGTGTTAGCTATCTAGGAGTGACTGAACCATATTTTTGTGAAAATATGGTCGACTAAGAGAAATCATTTATTTTTCACGTGAGAATGACAGATTCCAAATTCAAATGTAATTTATTTATTTTTCTTAATTGTAACAGTATTTATAGCCAGACTAAGTATATGCCAGTTAACATTTACGATTACTTTTATATCCAGATCAATTATAAAAATGTTTACACAGACACGACTCAGCTACAATTTTATTAACAGGTCGACCTGTGCAGACAGGCGCCTTAATGTGCTACTAATACGAGCTAAATAGGAATCCGTTTTGATACATTAACATTCTGTAAACTTCACCGTTCTGTACTGCTACTGTACCATGTTTTTCGCAACTGGTGACGTAAGAAGGCAGGCAGTGAAAATATGTGATAATACCTAATTAGTTAAATTATTCATAGATTCATATTATCAACGCATTTTTGCTAGCTTAATGACAGTTTAATGCTGCAGGAGCTTCCTGTGCTGGAGTAACGAATACTATAGAACTTGTTTTTCACTGCGTTTTGAGACTTTTTTAAGTGGAAGGTCCAATGTGTACGCCTCGTGATGAAGTGTCTACTGTGCAACAGCGCGAGCGGCGATAGCCTAGGGGTATCTATACATAACTCACATACGTGTGATCGTGCGTTCAAATCTTCGGCCCGTATCACTGAGTTTCTAAGGACGGATTTTTTCAAAAATGTCACTAGCTCAGCGGTCAGGGATAACGAGAAGAAACCCTCATGCTCGAGAAATAAAAAAAAGATCTGAAGTATGTGTATCCAGTACGACCAATTCGCACTGGGCCCGCGTAGTAGATTATGTCCCAAAACCCCACCAATGATTATGGGGTCATTAGTCATGTGGCCTGCAGAGGGACGTTATAGGCTGATTTTATCATTGTGCAATGTGCCGTGTAAAAGAAATTGAGACGAACGATTGACCAGAGTCGTTTGTTTAATGGCCTCCTCCATCATTTGTATGTACTTCTTTACAGTACCTACACATCTACAGTAAATGTGTCATATCGTACATTTTAGTGGATAACATAGGCAGAAGACCTTTCTATTTCCGATTTGATGCACATCAGACACTAACATCAGATCCTGTTAGCACCAAGATTTGTAATTCCTCGCTATTAAAACCTCAGTCTAGACGTCTATAAAGTTCAAAATTTCTCATGATTACACCAATACTTAATTGGTGTCTGTGACGCCAGTGATCCAAACAGAGACAAAAAACAGAAAAACGAATAACTGATTTCGAAAGATAACTAAGATGGTTTTAATATATACGGTTATATCAAAAATTCCCATTTTAATTTCAAGTGTTTGGAAAAAACGGCAGCGCCTAATATAGTACCCTCTCAATAGTATAAATACTCTTTCCATTTCCAAATCCATTTCTAATTTTCTTGCTTTATTTCAAATATCAGATCTTGAAATAAAGTCAATAAGTTCATACCGAACATAAAGGGTCTTTGCACGTCACAATTATTTATTAAATCATCGCAATTGTATGGCTCGTCACAACAATTAATATATTTGTATTCAAGGATGAGAGGAATTCGATCAACCACTAGATGAACAACTCATGTATTTATTTTATTATTATTTATTATATTGATAAACAGTTTAATTACCAATTTATCGAACTGATCATTAAAAAACGTGTGTATGTAGTTTCCGCTCGAAATTCTAACCGGTTATCTAGCCTTGAATTTTAAATTTAAATATACGTATACTATACTATAAATATGCCTACCCATATATTGAAGATATAAAAAAATTTGTTTGTAAGCGTGTTAAATCGTTCGGCGTGGTGTGGAAACAATCGCAATACCGTGAATTGTTTACCTTTGAGCCACTATCCGCTTCCGTTCTCTCAAGTTACACTGCCACCGTGGGGACAACATAATATACCCATACAGGTGCCTAATTGTTAACTGTACATCCACATACTTAATATAGCTATCTACATTCAAAAATATTAATAAGTAACACTTAATACGATACCTACTTATAAAATAAGTATGGAATCACAAATAATGACAACACATCTGGTTTTATGTTTTATTGACATCTAAAACTTTATAACAACTGTTTGTACTAAAAATATAAATGTGTATTAAGTTAAAAGCTGTTAACGTAATGTTTTAAATAACATGCTTGTTATGGCTTGTAATTTCTAATGTTAAGCAAAATGGACTTTCATAAGTTTAAATAAGACACTTGTTTCAAAAGTCTGTCGTGTTTCTCATAGAGGATAATGACTGGTGTTACAGTAGGTACGTACATTAATCGTACATTAGTGATGTATCATAAGTTTTGTGTTTATGGTCCTTGGCTAGCTACAAAGTGACTTCATTCATTTTTTTTTAATATAAAAATAATAGGTACTAAATCATACGTCTATAAACATAGTGATTCAACATCCAGTGCTTTATTTTCTATGTCCATTATATATTACTAATTCCATATTCAAAAGAATGGCGAGAAATGCATCACGAATGCAACAACGCCTAACAATCACAGTGAAAGCAAATTCGATGTCGCTAAAGCAACATTCACATGTAGACAATGCAGGCGGCGACTGCGCCCACAATCAATGGAATTTAGGCCGAGAAAACATTAACTGTCAAATTACAACGTACCTAAATTAAAATTGTTAATTTATTCTGAGATTCTCTACGATTAGATTCGAAATAAATATCTGAGATTCCACGAATACTCCTTACAGTAATTTATAAAACGTAAATTATAATAAATTAATAACAGTATTATATGGAATAGTAGCTGTCGAATTGGACTGCTAGCGTGAGATTGCGTCGCTCAGTGCTTCTGGATGGGGATGTTTCTGTCGGTGATGGCGAGCTGCGGCAGCGGCGCCTCCACGGTGAGCACGCCGTCCCGCGACAGCGACGACTTGATGGCCTCGGGGTTCGTGCCCTTCGGCAGCAGGAACTCTCGGTTGTACTCTCTGTATATCGACTTTGTGTCAGACTTCTCCTCGTGTTTGGCGTGGACCTGAAAAATAAGTCGCGGAATATTAAATATTGCTAATGGCCGGAAAACTACGTTTCGTGTACCGCTCAGGATTAAACGAATTGTCTGTCAAGTTCGATAAACATCGAGGCGCTTGCGTGTATGAAAGCGATAGTGAAGGCTGGCAAAATGCCTGCACTAAGACGTCCGAGCCAATTTTTATTTTGTACAGGTTCGTAAATAAACGTGGTTCATTATATCACGCATAATTTGTCTTCATTAAACTGTAACAAAAATTAAGATGCCAACAAGTACATGGCCGCAGCTAGAACAATCTGGCGATAACGCGTGTCGAAAACACTTTATTGCAGTTAAAACAACTGCGCATTTAAACGTTACGTCACATTTATAAGAAAATGCAAATAACAAATTGTAATTGATTATATACCTATGTTTGTATAAATATTATGTAACCAATCGGTGATATTTCAATATGAGTATAGGTGTTAATACAAACTTTAATATCTAGGTAAAATAGGTAAATCAAGTTCCTTAAGCTATTGTTCTTCACGCAGCTAAATAGTTGAACATTGATACTCACCAATAATTTGTTGTCAACTGTTTTGACGACGATTTCCTCTGGAGTGTACTGACTAACGTCGAAGCGAAGTTTCAGGGATTTGCCATCACCCTCGTCCTGGATCAACGGAGAATTGAGACTGTCCCAGTGGCTGGGCTCAGCCAGCTGTCTGCTGTCACTGTGTTGTTTCGATGTGGTGGAGCTGAAATGTTCAAAATCTATATTATCAGTAGGTACATGGATGTATGGATGGATGTACATGGATGGATGTAACTGCAACCTAAACCATATAACCAAATGCAGTGTTAGAATACACGAATGCGTCGTGTATGCTTATGACAAGCATACACGCTTATGACAAGTGAAATTAACATATCTCACAATTAGTGCTTGTATTGTTAAATAAAAAGTCATCATATTGCGATCAGTAGCTATACATTGAAGTTAACTAAATGAGTATGACCGTCAAAACTGAAGTGAACCCTATTCGATAACAGTAACCTGTGATAAAGGAGACCTTGGGTATATATTAATTTTATAAGTTCAGTGAGTATTTAAAGAAAAATACAAGAATATTCCTACTTGTTTTGTTAGAATTTAGATCATTACAGGACTTAACTACACGCGATGGAGTAGGCCATAAAATGGAGACACGAACTCGTGAGTAGTTGAACTTTCGTTTACAATAAACATATTCGAAGAACGAAAATCCAAGAATAACTAAACATGCAAATACCTACATTTTTATCTTATAATTTATTTATGAAACGTAGGTCTGCGAATTGTGTCATTATAAATTACGTCTACATCCAACAGTGAAGAGGCATAGGGTGATGATTTTATAAATTAGTATTTCAATCGTAAAATTGGCTGTCTATTTAAAAAAAGCAAAATTGGATTTAAATGCAATTGACTACAGCTGTTATCCGATAATAATTAATTTAATAAAACCAGACATCACAGGGTTTTTGTAGGGAGCTAGTAGTTCGTTGTGTGAATTTAACATTACTAATGATGATGGCAAATGGCAATGTAACTAGTGTCAAGTTTGTGCATATCTAATTTTTCCGCGTTTGCAATCGATTATCATATGGCAGCTGATGTCATGCTCATGTATGCAGATCCAAGGTCAATGTCAACAAATGAGCTCACCAATATACCAACGTATTGTAATGTAATTTGTAAGTAGGTACATAATTGTGTACCTACTTGAGGTTCGTTTTTATGTAAAAAAACACAACATTATATAGTCAAAGTAGTTCGTTAACTCATTGGTAGGTACTCGTATTATGATCAAAGTTCAAACAAGCTACCGAGATTTAACATTTCAGAAACCAATAACATAAAAGTAATATTTTTACGCGAACACAAACGTCACAAAACCATAAAGTATACAAAATAATTCTACTGTCTGATATACACCAGAGAAATAAATCTGACAACAGTATGTGGTTAAACGGCAGAGTTCTGCCAAGAATTTTGTACGAACGAATTTAAATTTTAGTGCAAGTTAAATATAAACAGATTGGTACAATAGCAGGCTACCTTTAAACGATGTCGCAGTCACGAAAGTTTCCAGGTACATGTTCAGATAAAACAATAAGAATCCGCACAAGTAAGCCTTAACAAAGGTAGGGCCCTAGCTGAATCTAAACAATGCATGCCACGTCTAACCTAAATAACATAAACTACATGTATAAAGAAATGTTTTATACGAATAAAGAGTACCTACCTATAAATTAGAGGAAATCTCAGTGAACTCAATTACGTATTACCTACATACCTACAATTTGATTAGTCACATCAGTGCCGATCGCTTTTATATCGTTACATATAATACATAGACATAGTACATGCATAATTAGATAAATATAAAATATATATTTATACAGTTATAAAAGTGCATTACACAATATTTATATATATTTTTTTTTACCTCTCTGACGACTTGGTTACTCCTCCGGAGGAAACGGATTCAAAATTGTAAGACATGCAAAAAGCAATATTAGTTGTTAGTTTATTATGCTCAAATTAAAAAATACATAATAAATACATGTTTCATTGTGTAAATTATGAAAGTATTTATAATCAAATTAAGAGTCAATTTTGCTCTTGTATTTTTATTTACATTATTTTTACGTGTTATAAGTTATTACTCAGTTTAGTAGAATCCAAGGAGGAGCTTTCGTGCACTGGTCCTAACGTAAGTAGGTATTATATAGGTATATTCTATGCCCAAAGTATTCCTATGCTGAAACCTCGGTTTATAAAGCATACCTACTATACATACTCTTGATGTTATATGTATAATGCCAGTGTAGATATATATAATACATAATAATTATTTATGTAAGTAGTTACTACAAACGCGACATGACGTCTGTTTTCAGCACCGGACGCTTGTTAGGTACAGAGCCACAAGCCGTGTCTATGTGAGTTGAATGAAACATAATTGAAATTATTTCTTAACATTTGGTTAACCGCTACACCGGATAAACTTATCTGATTTATTGTTGGTACCACATCAAAAAAACTTGTTCAACCTACACAAACATTACTTGCAAGAGTATGGGCGGACTAGTCACCTAGTGCCCACACTCGAATTTATCAAGGGGCCTAAAAATATTTGTGACGGCATATATTAAATCATATTGAATAAGTATTTGTTTTAGTACATGTCGTCTACAAATCGATTTACCTCACGACGCTCGTTTAAAAGTCCAATTATGTACCTATTGTTAGAGTGGTGTCCTACACTTATTTGAATTGTCGAGTACCTACTGTGTGACATATGGTTGGTATTGCGTCATCAGGTAGTCGCTGAAACAAGACCAACTCGCTCCAACTGGGTCATGTATAACATGCCGTAGGCATAACTTCAGCGCACTCGCGCCGGCATAAATACTGATCGCCAGCCCACCATGTTGATAAAACAATCTTAAACCGGTTTTCGCCGAACCCGTTAGCAGTTTTATTGAAAAACTTATACGGATAGAGTAGGTACCTATTGTCATCTCTGAAGTATATCAAAGCATTTCGAACATGAAAACTTTCTCAAAACATTTCGAATTTCTAAGTACCCACTTAGAAATTTACTTGGGGGGATTACACTAACGCTGCTGAAAACAGATGTCAAACATTTATTGCCCAGACATCTAACATTATGTTTACATTGTCTTGTGTTTCTAGTTTTTAGAATCAAAATGTACTGTTGAAAACCGTCGGCCGGCGCTATTTCTATTTATGACATCATCTCGCGTCGGGCTTACGTATCGCTGCACGCTTTAAATGGAGGCGACTGAGAAGTCTGCAGTTGATGCCGTTCCGCGAACTGATCCCGAATAATGCCTTTTGAATAACACTTTCGTAAAGCCGTCCGAGGTGGGCGACTTTATTGCGAAACCCCCAAACTCATTAATTCAAGATTCCCTATAAGGAAAGCAAACCGGCAACGTAACCGCTACGATTGGAATAACAATGTGGCTTGAATATGCCAATCCGGCCAATCCACTGAACGAAATTGACTAGAGCAAAATTTTGCAACCTGTATCTAATTAAAATCTACTTTATCTAATTAAATGTTACTAAGAATCGGATTAAACGTTATTTAAATTAATTGTCAGTAATGGTTTATCGAAAACTATTATTAATATGTTCGAGTCCATATTTAATTCTATATTTTAATAAATACCTTGTGGTGCTCTTGAAGAAATTGTTGCTTTCTCTGTTCATGAGTTCAGATCTGAATTTGCTCATTTCCTCCTCCATTTTCTTCATTTCGGCGTCGAATCTCTCCCTAATGCTCGAGAATTCGGTGTCGATGACTGAAAAGTCACCAAGCTTGATGGGGATATTTCTCTTAAGACCACTGTCAGCCATTTTCACGTGTGGATAGTGTGAAAACTGTCGTAACTAAACAAACACTGTCGAGGTAAAATCTTGTGTAAACACAGTTCACGATGTCGTTACGCACTCGACGGTAGACACTGTAGCACTGATCATTAGTCGTGTACTCGGCGCCACAGAGCTTGCGCACAGTTTTAAATAGCCTCACGTTCGAACACCGCTGCAGCGTCAGTCGGCGTCATTCGGCCCACACTGTGCTTCTCGCTCATTCCACGTCTCCTCAAATTCGACGTTTCCGCCAGATGCGCAAGGCGCGCCCCGCGACCAGTTGGCGGTAACCACTACGTAATTTAATTGATGATTCATTTCATCTGGATCTGTCTTTTCTTGTTAAGGCAATCAACACCATACCTAAATATGAGCGTGTTAATCATTGTTATACTTTGGTTGAAATTTGTCACTTCGAGAACAATCCATTTTTGTTGCTGAGCGTACCTAACACCAGTTTGAGTAAAATAATAGATTATGATGTTTGATGTTATGATTATGGTCATCATTTGTATCACATATCCAGTATGTTGTTGTATCCAGAGATCGCAATCACATGTATAGAGGGTCGCAGTTGGTCAAGAAAAATTAAGCACGAAAAACCTTTTTATTAATAAACTAGCGACCCGCCCTCGCTTCGCTTCGGTTAATAATTTTTTTTTTGTCAAAATTTCAAGGGATCCCTAATTTTTTCTAGTAATAAATATAGCCTATGTTACTCAGGGATAATGTAGCATTCTAATGGTGAAAGAATCTTTCAAATCGGTCCAGTAGTTTTTGGGTTTATTCGTTACAAACATACAAAACTACAAATCTTTCCTTTAAAATATTTATTAGTATGATTAATGATTTATAATCAAATGTTAAATGATAAAAATATACAATGAAATGCAACCAGCCCTTTCAGTATCCACTGTTGGACATGGGTCTCCTCATGCACATAGTCTTGTACATGAGGGATGTTGTATGGCCTTAAAACGCCACGCTGGCCAAGCAGGTTGGCGAGTCCACTCTTTTAAAGGTGATGTATTTCCTCAAAGCCGTGTAGTGTCGACCGACTCAAGGGCGTCGCCAAGGGGTGCAGGGGAAGGCAGTTGCCCCCCTCTATAGATTCGAATTTTTTTTATTTGTACCCGGCCCATTGGCTGGCGATGCCTGGCGACGTCCTTGCCCGACTATAGAACAGAATAGGACCACACCATCCTGTGGGTGTAGTAAAAGGATACTAAGGGATAACATAGCGGCTACCCTAAAAAATATACCAGGTTACTCAGAAAGTTTCGCGACAAATCTATGGAACGCCGGCTGGTTTTGATGTCAACTAAAACAAAACATTTCAAATTAAAATTTCCCTCCACATTTTTTTACGAGCTGAATCAAAATATCGTGTCCCATTAAAAAATGGATATACGACGGGAACATTTCCGCGCTATAATTTTGTATGATTTTAAATGTTCTTTATAACCTGAAGATTGTTTTAATATCCTTCAAATGGCGCTTGTGGACAAGTTGTGGCCCTTCAAGGCAATTGTGTATCGTTTGTACTGTACGTTAAGAATATAAGCGTGCTCGACTATGTTTGGCTGACGAAGAAAGAAGCGGTCGCACTTTTACGGCTGCGGTAGAAAACGCGGTGGCAGTAATAAAATAATTTGTGAAAACAGGCGAATTACATACGAGGAGATTCAGGAGAGATTGCAGATTGGACCGGGGAGTGGCATGCGCATCTACGAGTCAGGAGGATAGTATCTATCTATGGGTGCCGCTCAACCTCATCGAGGCTCAAAAACATTTCGTGTCGAATGATGCCGTGATATGATAACAAAATTTGAAACAGGGTTGTCTCGGCGTTTTTAACAAGGTTTTTATAAAGATTATCTAACCTGTGGACAATGCGAACATGACCTACATAATAGCTATATAACACGCAGTACAAGGCCATTAAATTGTCTTGTACTGCGTCAGTAAACTAAAGGAAATTTTTTTTTAATAGATACTCGTAGGTAGATACATATACATATATATTGTTTAAGAAATCGCCTTAGCGATAACGTCGCCTCTTGTATTCTGTCATTTATTATTTGTGCACATGTAATAACTATTTTTATGCAATAAAGAGTACTTTTTATGTCATAATCTATTTAAACTAAAAATTAAAAGTAGGTAGGTTATGCAGGTAACCTTGGTATAACCGTAGGTAGGTACATGACTGATAGAAGAATTCAAACAACGTAATTATTATTATATAAATAATATACCGTTTAGGGTTATACTTATATGATGAAGTTTACTGGCACCAGCCTACTGAAGACCTTGAAATGTTGACTCATGAACTGTCATGCGTAAATAAAATTCTAAAGAAGCACCTTGCGAATAACTAAGTACATTAACTTTGTAGTAAAGTAAGTACCTAATACCTAATAGTATTTCTTAGGATTACTATAAAAGAAAACTTGCAGTCACTATCTGAAAAAATAGAATTGTCTACTTATTTTATCGTCTTAGACATTTTTCTTGGTAAAGTTTTTATTACTGAGGATTGTGACCACCCAGAGTGCTCCTTTCTTGATTTTGTTAATTATATTGTCCCAGTAATTCCTCTTTAAAAGAAAATAAGTTCAGTTAAAGTACTGGAAAAAAAAATTCAGTAGTTCCATCATTGAACTGACCAGTTGACCTAGTGGCAACAAAGATCTTTCAGGGTTTCATCACGTCTATTTAATGGGTAGGTCTGCTATTGATCCTCCTTCCGTCTACCTACCTAACCAAAATTAGTTTTTCCAATCTATCCTTTATCCATCTGGCAACGAATCTGAGAACTCTCAGGATGCAAACGGCACTTGCATGTATTGATCCCATATTTTAAAGCAACTAAACGCTTTTGAGTAAGCACGAATATAAATATGAAGATTACATTAAAATATTATTCTTCGTTCATTATTAGGCTTGACACCGCATGTATTTCACCCTAAGTGCTCCCCAGTGTAAAGATTTACCCCAACCAAGAAAGCTTTTACCCCACCGTTTGTGGGCCATGCCGGCAGATCACTCAGCGTCGCCGGAAACAATGTAATGGTTGAAGGAGAAGACATTAACGCTATTTTTAGAAATTACTTTATGGTTAAAAATACCATATATTAAACTGTATCTGTAACATTGTCAGAGAAAAGGCCTTTTTGACCAAGAAAACAACCAAACCGCACTACCAGTAGTGCATGGGGATTTTTTCCCATCTGCACTACTGACCAGTAGTCTAGTGGATCGAAATCAATAAGAATCGAACAAAAGGACACAAATTAAGTATCTTCAACGACGATATCATACACGTGTAGGTACAGGTGCATTCATTTAATTAACAAGGAGATAAGACCGAAAGGTCATGCATTGGATAAATTATGATAAATCTTTTTATGTTTGAATGTGTTTGTTATGGAGGGCGATTACTATAATTTAATTTATTATTTTTATCCCTTCTAAAATGTTATTTGTTCTAATGACTGAACAATTAGATTAAATAAGTTTTCGTTTTAATTTAAGTTTCAGTGAGGGAAGGCATATTTTATTAATTATAAGTATAGTCATTTGTTCATTTATTTCTAAGGAAAAAAAACATTTATTTTGGCAGAAAACTGTGCTTCTGTGGCGTGGGGCATGAAGAATCACAACATTTTAAAATTTAAATTTAGACCATTAGCTCTAAATTGTTTACTAATCACAAACTGTAAGTTTAGATACATAAAAAAACAAAAAATTGTTAAAATAACCATTTTTGAATCACTTACACACTTTTTAGACTTAGGTAGGTACAATGGAATATTAAAATGGAGGGCTCTCAAATCCAATCTTATTAATTATGTGACATTATCATGTCGATTCTACTTTAGGAAAATATTACAAAATACGTAGGTAATGTTTATTTTTATTAGGTCCTACTTTATTTTAACTAAAAATTGGAATTTAAAGCATATTTTGATATAAATAGAATTTTGAAAAACCGTAAGGACGACGGGAGAAATGTATGAGTGTCCCACCCAACCCACAAATAAATATAAAATTAGTGTCAAAATTTGTTATAATCTTCTGTAATCGTTGTTATAACCAACTGTGTCTAACTGCTAAAGCGATGGGTTTTTATTACTACGAAATATGAAAAAGATTTTAACAAGGCAAAGAGGTTAATATCATGGGTTCGACCACGGTTTTGACATTAACTGAAGATGTATGAAATAATAGCTTTCATTTGAGGCAGATATATCTCGCGGTAGCAGAAATATTAGATCTGTGATCTCATTTGTGTTGATTTTATGGGACACTTTTACCAATCGTCCTGTTCAGCAAGAACATCTTAACCAAAGTACCTATATACCGGCAATAAGGTCCCTTTGCTCAGATAACGTCACATTTAGACATTAGTATTAAAAATAGCAAGGTTCGCTGATACCTATATATCAGTGGATATATTTCCATCATGATATATATCAATATATAAGTATATCAATCGATATTTATGTTGATATATATCAATTGATATTTATCGTCAAAACTATAATTTTGGCAAATCCCACGCTTTGAAATTGTAATACTGATATAAATAAAAATTATGATCACAGCCACTGCCAATGATCCAACACTAAAGATTATAATTTAGTTGAATGTTGATTAAATAGACTCATTATTAATCTCACTCTAATTTTACTCTTATTTTTTATATGATTTATAATAAATATGTCTATTAATGAAACTCGAAAGTTTGATTTAACAATTTTGATACATTAAAACCACTTACAGAATGAAATTCGCATCTTTTTTATATACACGATAGTATATATCGGATGATATACATCAAATATATATTTTGCTATTTATTATAAATACGGTATCGGATTTTTACGAACTGAAAAATAGTATGTACCTACACAGGTTACAAATAATACGATTAAGTATTTTCTAGTTCTACGAAACTAACCTAATACTTGATATTAATAATAGTGATTTGTGTTACTTAATAACTTCACAACAATTATTATTAAGCTATTATCACAGGAACAATCACAGTTTAATCAACCCGAACCACATTTCATTTCGTAGCCAATCAGCATACTACCTACATCAGAAAGGAATCTAAGAATCTATATCAAAATTCTGTTACTAAATAAATGACTGGTCCCTGTGCCTATTCTAGCAAAGATTGAGTAGGGGGAGATTGCATGCTGCATTCCCACAGCCGCTGGCCACGTTACCCCTCGCTCACCTTGAAATGTACTGCATTTCCTACTTTATCGTATTTCCCCAATGTACGTACCCACGTGTTTTAGTCGTGAGTGAGATATGCCAGAGCCCATTCGCATCCCATCTCTCCCCGTTTTCCCAATCCATTCCTTAATCTGCAAAGATAGGCAGGCGTGCCAACGTTTGTCATTCTTGACTGATGTTGGCATGTATCGCTCATGTCTATGACGACAGTATCCACTTACCATCAGGTGGACTGTATGCTCGTCTGCCGCCATTTTCTATAAAAAAAAGAAATGTAGTACATATAATTTCTCATCCAAATAGTTATTTGTTGCTTTGTTGTTATAGGTGCAGTTAAGTCGTAAGAAAGTATTACAGAACAAAATGTAAATAAATCTTCTCAGTCACGACTGCTTTGTACCATTTGATTCTCCCGTTGCTTTGGCGCACCTTTGTGCTTAGATAATACATAGTACCTATCCATGATCACGATTCCCTTGTAAACGTTCAGTTGGCGTTTTATTATCTGTAAAGTCTTACAAAATAATATTTAACTGTACCTAACAGTGTAATTTATAAAAAAATGTATATTAACTTATATTAGAAGGTTTTGTATATTAGAAGGGTTTCTAATAAGCTAATAACCATCATTTGAATAACCTAACCGGATATTATTATTTTTTTAATTACATAAAAAATTCCAATACCTAAGTAGGTACCATATTACGATTTTGGTCATGTATCTTGTATGAATAGAAATAATATTCATTGAATATTATTTTCGATTAGGTATACAATACAGTTACTATTCTAGTTCGAATTTCCAATATTTTATATCTATAGGTACTTACTCCCATTTTAATTTCCATGGAATTCTGACGCTTCTTCATGTTACCAGACGACAAAAAATCTCCCACAAGAAAGAAAAGAAATTCCAATAACCTAAAAAACATCTGACTGTGGTTTCTAAGGTTTAAATATATAAAATCGTAATTTTTTAATTATATCTTAATTATTACAAAGTTCTTTTAATTTTAAGTTGAACATTTTAATAAATATAAATCTCAGAACATTTAGTCGGAAGAAAAATAAATTGTAAAGGGTAACTTCTGTCATGTATAACAAACCTTTTTTACTAAAATTAAAAACATTACTTAGGTAGGTACTTTTTTTTTCTTCAACGGCACATAACGGTGGCTGTATCGTGTCAATAGAGAAAATAAAATTTATATTGTATAATTTAAGATATGCTTAATAGAATATAATTAAGTTAAAAAATAAATATATAAATAAAATAACAAAAAAAATAAAACCATGTTGCCTGAAATAATAAGACGTCTAAGGTTTAAACACATCAACGAAACTTGTCAGACGGTCGCTCAAGCCGTTGAACTTTCCAAATGTTTATAAACGATTCAACATGGCGCCAGGCGGTGCCAAGTTAATTGTTAGCTTGTTAAAATCAATAAAATAAGTCTAGAATTACAGACCAGTCTCTTCTTCGCGCTTAGGTCATTTCTATAAGTTATTTCTGCATTAAAGACATGCGTTATGTCATGGCATGCGTTTTGTTCTGAAGTATCAGATTTATCATTTCCATAACATTGTTTTTCCTAAATTATTAGCTGTAACATACATAAACCAGTAATTTATTGTCCTGTACCTAGTTAAATACGAGTAGTATGTCTATGTTTGTACCTGTGTACTTTTACATGCTTAGGTACCTATGCTTTATTAAAACACTTCCAAAATATTTAAATTGCAAATAATTAAAATCTGGAAATAAAATTAATTCAATCTGTAGTTATTCTAGTACATCATTCCAAATTATCTCCAAAGGAAATAATGTGATGGGTGGTAGTGGAACAGTACGCCTAGCTTACTACTTACCTAGTTGTCATGCTTACTTACACCGTCTAAGTACCACAGTCTTATATTAAGATTTTTGCGTTTTTCTCACTTATTTAGGCGTGGGTTACACCAGTCATAGTCACTCTGACAAAGTGTTAATCTAACTGACAAAGAGTTGACCACAGACATAGATACCTCGCAAACATAATCCTAGATTTATGGAGTTGACTTTCTTTGATCTCATGACCATGGTTGTAGCCGCAATTTGTCGAGTAAAATAAAAAAGGAAAACATACTCGCTTAGGTAAAAAATACATTTGCATTATAGCAGAAGGCATATTTTCCACTGTGGATATTTTAATAACGTACCTATACCATCTTCTGTTATCAATCGAACCAATTTTTGCTCTCTCCCGTTACGATATGGTCATAAAGATAGAAGGAGTAAATATTGATGTGTTCTTTGCTAAACACCGCTGCTTTTTTTAATAAAATAACTACATAGGTTTCCGGCCATAATCCACCACGTGGGCTCCGCGCGGATTGTTCCAGATGGACCAGATTTTAATCTTTATTCTCGAGCATGCAGGTTTTGTCACGCTGTTTTCGTTCACTACCGAGATCGTAATAATTTTAAAAATCTGTACTAAAGTGGAAACTCAACTCAACCCATACAACTGTATGGGCCTAGGATTTTAACACAAGACTTCATATATGAGAATCGAGATACATACAGTTAAGCTAACACCGGGTTCTATAAACCATATATACGTATGTAGGTATCTACTTTAAAGTTTGAATTCTTTTACCAAAGAATTAGGTAACCAATACCTATGTTATATTTTTAAACGTAGGTGTACAACATTGAACAATTATTAATATTATACATTAATTTTCGTGACGAATTGCTTAATTAACAACTATAACTTAATAGTCTACACACGAGTTTCATAGCGGCATATCGCGGATCTGTCTAGTTGGAATGTTGATGAAAGCGATAAACTAGAGTTCGTTCACTTGCCACCATAATGAGAAGCCGGATGCTTTTACAACGAGCAGATTAGAAACACCTACTCCACTTTTTACAACAAAAAATCCATTGACAGTTCATAAATGAGCAGTTTTGGACTTTTGGCTCGTTTGTACTGTACGTGATTAAATTTTGAAATAGAAAGGTGAATGACCATTGCGAATTCGGAATAGAATGGCTGCGTGACGTAACCAGCTCAATACCACACCAATAACAAGCTTTATAAGGAATGCTGAATCGATAACAGGCGAGGAAGCATCGGTGGTTGCCGTTGTATGTATATAAATAATTAATCTACTTAGCTGTGTTATTTATGTTTTAAATACTCACATTTTTTCTAATTAATGAAGCTATGTGGTCTTCAGTCGGTCTAACTGAATAAATAAGTACTTACCTACCTAACCTTGTTTTTTTTTATGGACGAAGGCGGCAGACGAGCATAAAGTCCACCTGATGGTAAGTGGATACTGTCGCCTATAGACATCGGCGAGACATGCCAACATTAGTCTAAAATGACAAACGTTGGCACGCCTCCGAATGCGCTGCCTACCTTTGGAGATACGGATTTGTATATGAATGGATTTGGAGAAAGGGTTGGTAAAATGAGGAGGGATAAGATGAGAATAGGCTCTGGCACATCTCTCTCACTACCGAAACACGTATGTACATTAGGGAAATAAGATAAAGTGGGAATAGGATACTGTAAACCTTTTAACACAAGGAATAATACTCTACACAGCAGAGAAATACCCAAGAGAATACAACAAGTAAGTAGATTCCTAGATTAGCGTAAAGAAGCTGGGATCATAAGCCTCTGATAGTTGTGATGAAGCAGAGTAGGTGGTTTTGTCAGCAGATGGTTTGTGGATTAATTTAAACTGTTAAATATCTAAACTTGTTGTATTTGTGATAACATAATAAACAAAATTTTAACAACACAGTAAAACAGTTTTATAGGGTAGAGACAAGGTGACAGGCAGAGACAATAAAAAAGTAAAGGTATAGGCTGTGTTGCTAGAACAAAGACTATAAATACTACAACACAAACAAACAGACGTCGTCCTGTACAATATGTAGGTAGTAATAGAAACTATACATGCCTACCACGCACTAGTATAAAACCAAGTCTGTTTTGTCAAGGTTACAAAATTGCGTTGCTTAGATGACGAAGTGTGACGAAGGTCGGGTGTATTTTGTTTGTCGCCGTCAAGTCGCGCCGAACGACAAGCAGAGCGTGACATTGTGGGAGCCTTCCGCTTTTTACTCACTATAACGTCTTAAGTTTCGATGTAAGTAATTCCATATGCACGGCCACAGTTGCGTAAAGTTAGTAGGTAGGTACATAGACAGAGGTGCCTGTCTCCCACAGACTAAAATTCTGTCTTAACTTTGCCACTCACTATGAAGGAATTGTAAACGTTAGTTCAGGCTATTGGAACGTGTGTTTCTTTCCACCAGTGAGATTCTTGCAGAGATTGGGTAGATACTTTATACTTCCATACTTAGGTATTATGATATACATACTTAGTTTTGCACAAATTACAAAACATTCGCGAGATGGAGATAGGTTAGAGGAAGGTGTTAACAATGTGTTGTAACATTTAATATACAGGCACTTGTTATAAATAAAATTGAACTACATTATTTAATTTGTTATAGAAGTACGAGTAGATAGGGGTATACTAGAGGCTAACCGCGTGATGGTTTATGGCCCGTAACTACAGCGATTTACTAAAGGAGACCTGTGCCTGCAATGGGACATTAAAGACTGATATCAAATCTAAGACCAATTAGGTATATCAACCAAATTCTCAGCTACATGAGCTACATCACTGATGAAAATCTAATCTACAGAGTTGGTCAAGGCATGTAAATAAAAATAAGTTATTGTTTATTAATATGGTTAATAAAGATATTCCGAATATTCGCTTTATATTCGGATTATATAACAAACACGGTTATTGTTACGATTTTATTATATGTATAGAAAACATCTACTTACTTATTTATTTCATGCTTAGGTACTTTAATGAATCATCATACTATGGTTGAATCTGAAATTGCCTTGGGACGCGAGTATTTTTAGGAATTAACGGCCCAGTTACAACTTACAGTGGCAGCGGAAACCAAGACCTTCGTATAGTTGAGGGCGTTCCACCGACCATCAATGAATAACGAACCAATTAACACTATCTATTGGTAGGTAGATAGGTACTTACCTAACCTACTACCATATTAGGGTCAAGCAGTAGGTCGTTGCATAAAAAATAAACAGCGCGAATATACATATTAGGTATGTAGGTATATTTGTGTACCTAAAATCTTTACATGTGCTCGAATAACTTTAGCTATTATGATATTACTTACATACTGGTGGCAAAAATTATCCTGTCTGGATGCTGCATCATTACGGGAACGTTCTGCGCGACTCAAATGATTGAAATACTTTAACGTCACTGGTTCTATTAGAAATATAAATAATTTATCCATTTAAAGGGATGTGTTTAAAATTATTATTTTAATTATATTATTTTAAACAAATATTTATAGCATACCTATATGGGCAACAACCAGCCCGCGGGCCGGATCCGGCCTGCAAGACATTTTGAAAAAACCCAATTAAAAAAATATTACATTAGGTACTTATACTCACGGGAGTGACAGTGAGGCGGCAAACATCAAATCCTTTGATGTTTGCCGCCTCACTCTTTGATAATCGCCGCCACTCGGCTTGCTCGATCAAATTCTTTGAGGTTTGCCGCCTCACGGGCGACACATCAAAAGATTTATTGCTTCTCAATTATTCTAAACTAGTTTATTCCAGATTATTCCTTCATTTTGCCTATATAAGCGGGTGGATGGCCCGAACGTTAGTTCAGTTCTATTTCAGCTACCGAGGTGATAACTTGGACAAGCGATATCCTAGCGAACTGCTCGAGCCGTCAACTTGCTTTGTGACTTTGTGTGCATCTTGAGTGGTTACTAACTATAGTTTGTTATTAAGTTTATTGAACGAAAAGTAAACAAAAATGATGTCTGGTGGAAAGAAACGAAAAGTAGATACAGAGGGTCGCCAGTTTCAAGAAAAATGGACTGAAGAATTCTTTTTTATCTTGCACAATGGTAAGCCTATTTGTTTGCTGTGTAATGAATCCATTTCAGTAATGAAAGAATTCAATATAAAGAGGCATTACTCAACTAAGCATGCTACGCTGCACTCACTGACAGGACAATTAAGAACAGACAAAATCCAGAAGCTTACCGCAAATTTGGAAAAACAGCAACAAATGTTTCATAAACAAAGAACACAACTTGATAATGTTGTGAAAGCTAGTTTTATAGTTAGCTCAAAATTGGCAAAGGCATTAAAACCATTTGCCGAAGGAGAATTTATCAAGGAGTGTATGTTTGCGGTATTTTGTGTCCTGAAAAGAAAAATGAATTTGACAAAATTAGTTCGTCAAGACGAACTGTTGTTCGACGTATAGAAATGATGGCTAATGATATAAAAACAACATTGACTGACCGTATGGCTGGTTTTGAATCATTTTCCATAGCATTAGACGAGAGCACCGATTTGTCTGACACAGCTCAACTGGCTATATTTATTCGAGGTGTTGATAAGGAGTTCACTGTTACTGAGGAATTGCTTGCTTTACAGCCGCTAAAAGGAACCACTACAGGAGAGGATATTTTTATTGAAGTTCAAAAGGTATTCACAAGTTTTGGCTTGCCATGGTTAAAATTAATTGGAGTATGCACTGATGGTGCACCTTCTATGGTCGGCTTACGTAAAGGTTTCATCGGAATTTTGAATGAAAAAGCAACAGAATTAAATGTGCAAAAAGATGATTTTATAGTCCTTCATTCCACCAACAGAACTTGTGTTCTAAGTCCATTCGACTTCAGAATGTTATGAATGTGGTAGTAAAAACCATCAACTTTATTCGATCCCGAGGGCTTAACCATCGTCAGTTCAAGGCGTTTTTGGATGAAATATCAGCTGAATATAACGACGTAACATATTATTGTGGTCAGATGGCTGAGCAAAAGAAAACTGTTGAAACGGTTTTACGAGCTTAGAAATGAGATAGCAGACTTTATGAAAATAAAAGATAAACCACTATCTGAATTAAGTGACCCAAAATGGATATGTGACTTAGCATTTCTGGTCGATCTTACAGGCTATTTGAATGATTTAAATTTGAAACTTCAAAAACAAGGACAGTTAGTAAATGATTTGTACAGCCATTTGAAAGCGTTTCAGATCAAAGTACGCTTGTGGGAGTCACAGATGCTGTCTGGTAACAGTTACCATTTCAACACGCTCTCTGCGTATGAAAATATTGTGCGATTTCTACAAAAAATACCTAGAAAAAGACAATTTTCCGCAGCTTAGAAAATTCGCAAGAAGATTGATTTGTGCGTTTGGCAGTACTTATAAATGCGAATAGTTTTTTTCATTGATGAAAGTTAATAAATCAACACATCGTACAAGACTGACTGACGATAATTTGGAAAATTCTTTACGTCTTTGTATCAGTGGAATTAATCCAAATATCGATGGATTAGTTTCCCAAATTCAAGCTCAAGTGTCTCATTGATTTCGGTGTATTTAACTTTCGTAGTTTGTAACAATTGCAAATTTAACGATTTAATTATAATGTACCATTTTTTTAAATTTCATTTTGTTATTTTAATAAATTGTACTATAATAACATTGTCGTATTATTTCATGTCTAATATCTATCGCAAAAAATATTATCACTACTTTAAAATGCACTAAGTACTTTTAAACGCGGCCCGCGAACGTATTTGCACGCTAAAGTTTGGCCCTCAACATGTCAAAGGTTGCCCATACCTGATTTATAGGTATCTATTTAAAAACATCGAATATCTCAAATGTATAATAATCTTCTATCAAAGCAACGGACATCCTCTAAGTAAATTCACGAAGTTGATAACTTTTTGAGATAAGTTCCTATCTATATTATCTACGTGTAGGTACCTACATATATTCATCCTTACGAACGTGTCTTACGCGTAAATATAGACAGTAATATAATATTAAATTAATAAAAGATTGTCTTAAAAACGTTTGTCGACTGAGATGGATATTTGCTAGAGCCCGTCTCTTATCTCCATCCTTGTTACAAAATTCTGGTTCACAAAATCACTAAAGGTAGATAACAGTTCCGCTGATATGCAGTTCGTAATTTTTGACTGATGTTGGCATATAGGTAGATACTAGTAAGTATTGCAAATATCCTTGGTAACAATATCTAAGAGCTTTTCAGCTCGACTGTGTTAGCTCGTCTGTCTCCTTCTCTCTAAAAGAACACTATGGTTCGGACATATTCATTATGTAGGGGCTCCCAGAGAGTTACGTACAAACAATGAAAGAACATCAAATTCTGGCCAAATCGAACATTATCGTCTACTAAAATCTGTCTAAATTATTTTGCACGCCAAGAAACAGGTGTAGGTATTTGAAACAATCTGTAGATTGTAGATACTTTGTCTTTATACAGATAGACGTGGTGACGTCGAAGTGAGCAAGCAAATTGCACAATTAGCCCACTTCCGAGACGCGAGCTCCTTATAAGGATAACGCGATATCTAGTGATATTACTGAGTGGGCGCAGGTAGATCGCCCACATTATTGGACCGTAACTTTCGGATCTATGACCTAAACAGCCTATGCTCAATGCTGCCTCCTTATCGACTGATGGTTACATGTTGTCGATATTTTAATGGAACGAAATAACTGGTAGACTGGGTGTAAGTTACTGGGTGTAGGGTGTAAGACAATCTATATGCCTTTCGCAAAATCAGGAAGTTGCTGCACATGTACAATCCAATGTCAATCCTGGGCAGTTGGCTCTCTTGCTTCTAAACTATATATATATATATATAGCTTAAACTATATATATATATATATATATTGTATTACACCAAATATAAAGAAGAAAGTTGTCACTTTATCTCTGGGTAGGTGTCTCAATTTCAAAGTGAGTAGGTAGGTACTAATTATTAATTGAGTGTGTCATTGCGTATAGTTACATTTCTTAATGTTTCTATTCACTAATAGATGGCGCTGTACCGTTAGCTTAAAACACTGTATCGTTTCGGATTATTATATCCCCTTCCAATTTGTAAAGCAAATAAATGGTGTTGGAGTGCAGTGATGTGGTTTCATTTTACCCTAGTAGTGAAAATATTCAGGGAGAGTTGGATATTGGCGAGCGCGGAAATATGCCTATTATACGTTTGATATAAAAAAACAAAATCGTTTATTTGGCCACAAGCTATAATAATCGAAATTATGGAAATGTAAAAATAAAAAATATTATATTAGGAACAAATGCAAAACTTGGCAAAACGCGAAATTATCAGACCTGTTTGATAATACCGTGTCTGACATGTGTGGAGACACTGACGTGGACTATAATGGTAATGCTTCTAATTTTAAATTAAATTTTAAGATAATAACACAACCCGAGATGCAAACTTTGCAACCGCAAAGCCATACGCTTGTTTTTGTAGGTGTTGTTGGGTAATTGCATAAAACGCTTTAGTCATTATAGCATCATGCTCACATACGAGTAGATCATTCTCGTGTTTTTCTCCAGCAAAAATAATACCGCGCGTAATTGTCCGTTACTTTGTTTTGAAATCGAGAAAAAATCTTCAAATTTGAATGTGAATATTAAGAAAGTATTTGCATACCATTCTTTAATATTTTTAGCAATGACAACATTCAAACAATAAAGATTTGCATAAATGAATTATAACGTATCTTGTAATACATCAAAAATTACAAGGAAAGCACGGGAATCGTTTTATCTTACACCTACATCACATGGTTGTTCGCAACGCACGGATCGCCGGTGCAGGAAGATTACTGGCTATGATTAGAAGACTGTGACTATGATTAGAAGACTGTGACTATGATTAGAAGACTGTGACTATGATTAGAAGACTGTGACTATGATTAGAAGACTGTGACTATGATTAGAAGACTGTGACTATGATTAGAAGACTGTGACTATGATTAGAAGACTGTGACTATGATTAGAAGACTATGACTGATTAGAAGACTGACTATGATTAGAAGACTATTACCCACTCAGATGTCCTGTACCGTTATTAGTTTTTTGGATATGAGTGAGCACGGTATTATCAACAGCGTGCAATTATCCAACTTTGAAGTTATTGTTTTTTATGGGCTATTTTTTATTTTGGCGTATCCCTAAAATGTAATTCGATACTACTAACAAGCTGTCGGTGATCGGGTTTCCGTAAACCACCTGTTGCCTCCTAACATACGTATTTAAACCCTCATTAGAAGCACGTAGTAGATATAAGATAAAATAATTAAATTATATTCATTTAATACAAAAATAATAGGTACACAATATCCACATAGATATACCACACTCACCGCGCCGCCTGGTTCCAGCTATCATCTATCGATAAAATCATTACAAAGCCGTGTCGGTATATTTTTTTTGGACAAACTCGTTGCACTAAATTACGGATAATATAAAGAACAAAACAATTTTGCTGTCTGAACGCGACTCATACAAAAACCACGGTTAGTACGGATTTTAATGAAATTTGGCATAGTTACAACTTATATGCCGGGTTAACATTAAAATTTAGGATACTTTCTATCCAGATCCATTACGAAGTTCCCTCGAGAATCATCGCCAAGTCTGCATGTTCAAAATCGGTCGAATAAAAATCACTGGATGGAATTTAATAAAATTTAGTAAAATAATACCTACTTTATGCCTTAGTATAAACTATTATTGGAATAACTGAGATTGAATTGGGTTGGATGGGATATAGAAGACGAGACGGTGTGGAATGTATAATGGAGGGATGACGTAGGAGTACGTAGGAGTTTTATATTATAGCCACGCTTATAATATAAAATCCATGCGAACGAAACCGCGAACACAGCTGCTCTTCGGATAAAGCCAAAATATCTGAAAAAATTCAAATGTTTGCGGTTGAGAGCTTGAAAACTTCTCCGACTATTATTGTTTAACCCTGAATAATGTTGTGTGTGATAGATAACAGGTTTTATAATTTTAGGTCACCATCTAGAATAGGGTAGTTGACCGTACATTTAATTGATAGGTGTTTTAAGATTTTATGTGACAACCAAAGAAAACAAAACCTTACTAAAATGTTTATAAAATTAATTAGGAAATCAGCTAGTTTAATTAATTAATTAGAAAACATTTATGATCTTGAGAATATTTAAGGTGTGGGGGCCTTATCGATATCTCTTGCAATATACATATATATCGATATCTCTTGCAATATACATATATATCGATATCTCTTGCAATATACATATATATCGATATCACTTGCGCGTGGCTGTATAATGTTTAAATGTTACTGTGTCAGCAACGTCATCTACACATTATTCCGGTCTCTGAAGAAACCTATTAATTTCATTATTTATAAAGTTATTTTTTATTAAAAAGGTTGATTTCTAGTTTCCTAAGCAATTATAAAATTATGTAAAACGACTCTAATATCTACCCTATTAGTGATTTATATGCGTGTGTTAAGGCTCATTTACACAAGGAGAGTTTCTCGAACGGTTCGGTCGAGAATATTGTCTACGATTCTTGTATGCAACTAAACTAACAATTCTCGCCTACAACTGTTCACATGATGGTAAAAACTCAATAATAACCGCATTAACAATGATCAGATAACAGTTATTTATACTAGCTTTTGACCAATGTTCGAGAAACTCTCCTTGTGTAAATGACCCATTACGTAGGTAAACAATGACAAAATGGTAGACGGGAAAATCCTGTGGAATTACAGAATTTATAATCGACTACACATATGTATAAATGGAATATTATAATGCTGCTAAAGATTTCATTCATAATATAATAATAATCGCCTTATTAGAGCCCGATTTTTCCAGACATCTGAAAATAAGGTTACATTGTCTAACCTACCCGTTATATATATATTTGAAATTACTTGGACCGATTTTGATAAAAGCACCCGAAATAAATTTTATTTTTTAAATATAAGTAACTACCCCCAAGCAGCAATAAAATCGAATAAAAGTATTAAAGCAGCAATAAAAATAAAATCGCGCGATTAGACAAAGTACCTTCTTTCTTATATAATACTCTTAAATAACGCCACTTAAAAAAAAAAGTAGGCTGGATAATCTGTTTTGGCTTAAGATATAAAAAAGAGGTCAACACAGAAGAGTCCTTAAACAAATGTTTGTCCGACTGGGAACCAAAGCTGGGTCATTCCATAGCAGACAGGGGTTTTCAACAACTGAGCTAATTGGTTGTTTGTCGACAGTGCTGTTTGTCTTGTTCCATAGTACATATTACTTATTTCATTGTTGAAAAGTGCTTGAATCATATATCAATTTTACCATATAAGAAATAATATGTTGTCGAACTTTTGGAGAATTGAAATTGAAAATTATTGGCTTATTAGAACCCACTGTATAAGACTACTGAACCAATTTCAGTAACAGACATATACCAAAATTTTCGTAAATAAAATACTTTACATAACAATGAAAACAGTATTATAATTGGATACAATTATGCATAACTAATCCATTTTTGTTTTTTTCGGCCATTCAACTCAATTTATCGTAATGTTTGACCTTAAAACATTTTCTTATATTTTACACAATATTTTAGTAGCTAAGCACCTTGTAAGGTAATCTAGTACAAACACAAAATATTCTGGTCCTGTAATATTTCATTTTGTCGCTTGGACAAACTAGTCCATAAGTATGCATAATTGGATCCAATTTATAATCTATTGAGTAATTTTAGTTTATCACAAACATAAAAACAGAATTGTTCTGGAAGTTTATACCCTTTATATGGTCTGGTATTATAAGGGTCCCATCAGTGTAGAGAGACAGTGGTACTAAACCTTTTATACTATATAGTGATGATTTTTTTTGTTGGGATTTCCATTCAATGTGTTTTTAATGTCACATTATCTCATTGGTGATAGTCTACGCAGGAATGTGATAAGCTCTCATTACATGCAGCTCTAAGGCAAGATATTTTCTGTGTGGTTTTTATTCCCAGGTTTAGGACTTTTGCTTAGAAAAAATGTGGAGAATATGTATCCACCAATGCTTGAGGAGTTTGCTTTTGCAGTTTTACAGTGTTTGGGCGTAGAGCTGCATTGGATCTGCCTCGCAGTGAGGTACAGAAGCTGCGTTAGAGGTGGCTATAAGCTGTTGCCGAAACTGGTTACAGCTATGCTGCAAAACTCGATTACTCCGTGCTATTCGCCACACCACACTGGGTCCTTATGGTGAATTATGGCCTAAAACCTAAAACTAAGGGAGGTCTGTGCCTTGCATTTGGATGTTATAGGCTCATATTGATAAGAGTACTACAAATCATACAATATTGAAGAATACATACATTTATTATACCTTATACATTACAAAACAACTAATATAATAGGTTGCAATATAGATTTAGTATACAACATCAACATTAGTTATCATCAAGAACAAACTCTATGGACCGTAGATGCTGTATAAAAAAGCAAATTGTTGGTCCCATTTGGTGTCACACATCTATTTATTTGTTATCAAAATAACTGTATAACTTAGAACAAAGGTGATGGTGTGGAAAAAAACTCTCATAAGCAGTTGAAAAAAACAAAATGGTGGACTGTGTAAATTATAACTGTAAACAGGACTATTATAAATTAATATAAAGATAAGAAAACTAAATTCTTTGTGCTTCATAGTTTATACAAATTGTGCCTACCTGGTATAAAACTTAGCATCATTAGGGTTATAATTCTGTAACATCAATCATATTGGATATTATTCAATGTCTATGCTCTTTAATATTAATCATTATAGCAACAAGTACATATAAATTTTAGGCATAAATATTATAACCTTTCACCATGTAAATATCAGTTCCTTAGGTCGATGTGGCCAATAACTTACAAGCTCAGCAAGATATAGATTATAACTACTTATCACAAAGTATTTCTGTACAAATAGTGGGTATGTCGTTGGCCACTTTGTGTAAGTTAACACATGTAAATTTTCAAAAAAAATTGTAAAGTATAATTTAAGATAATACTTAAGTTTTTAAATACTTCACTAAAACATGTATATTATAATTTTAATCTATCTCTTGGTATGTATTTTATAGTGAATAGATTCCACTTGCTTCTAAATAGATTTAAATTTTGTAGACAATTATTATCAAAATGTTTGCAAATATTTAGGCAATATCTTTGAAGGTAAACGATAGTACAAAAATATGTTTATTGTGTAATCCCTATATAGGTTCAGTCAAATTTTGGTCTGAACAATTCTCATTCCGTTTACCGTTGTAACAGTAGCAAATTGAGTTTATGTTAACAAAGTTATCGTCCGGTGTTAGTTGCTTCAGTAACAGCCGGAGGAGAGTTCGTAGAGCTTGAACCGGATGTGGCATACACAATGATAATGATAAGCAGGACTGCCCCGATAGCACCAATTATCAACATCATCTTCAAGTTTTGCCACCAATATTTTCTCTTAAGCTTACCAGCTTGCTGTTCAAATTGCGCGGCTCCATGCTGTAAAGCATCTGCACGATTATCCAATTCGGATAATTTCTGATCTCTCTCCAGAACTTTCTCAACATTGACACGCATAATGCCCACAACTTCATCGACTTTAGCTTGAGTTTGCGCCAAACGCTTGTCGCTTACTTTAGGAGCAGAACTTCCACCTTGTTCTTCCATTTTTAGGTCGTTTCTGGAAGTGTGTAAATTAAATAAACTGTAAAGCTAAACAAAAGAAATAATTTTGCTAGTGAACAAAAACGTAAATATGGCGACAAAATGCATGACAAACCAAAGTAATGACGTCATCAACGCTGACTTCCAAAACATGCGATTGTAACTTTTCTATTTTAAAACAAATTGTGTCTCTCTTTCTATTTTGGATCGCTGCTCATCTTCTCATCTTCTTGTCTATGGTAATATAATGCTGGCTTCACTGCGTGAGTATAGCGCCGCAATCAAATTATCAAAAATGTCGAGAGTAGGTATCAAAATCTATTGCTCTTCATATAAAAAATAACCTGTAAGCGTAGCAATTTCATTCAATTGTCGTATTTTCACTGTAATTTCGAGTTTAAATCACATTTCACGTCTTCGTATTTATTAATCATAGTGAAAAGTAGTTTTCTCGTGGTACTTTTTATCGGTTTAGACATTATTTAATTACTCGGTCGGCGTCGTACTAGGGGGTTTTCATTTCATTATCGCTAACAACCCGTTTCCACCGACTAACGGTACGCGACCGAATCAACGTAGGAGGAATTCAGCCCTAAGAACTCTGTATCCAGGCCTCATCAAAATATAAATTGCTCATAAACTCGTTGCGTTATTTTCTTGTCTATGGTCTTGATTTCTCGAACTCAATCGCATTTGAAGCATTCGAAATTGCAAAGGAACACCGGTGAATAATTACTTGAATTTGTATTCTAATAATTTATAAAATAGAAATATAATAAAATGGTAAGAGTTTCAACAAAATTTCACTAATTGTCTACATCTTGGCTTATGTTCTTCTTTAAAAACGTTGCTTTCATACAACTTATCAATAAAAACTGAAACTGCTGTCTGTCATCTTCGCACGTGCCTATTGTCTTCACATATCACATAAATTTTGCAGGTGTCCCTCAATCCCATTAGAATTTTGAAAAATGAAGCAGAAGAAGAGAAAGCTGAAATAGCCCGTATGTCGAGTTTCATTGGAGCTATTGCTATTGGAGATCTTGTAAAAAGCACTCTTGGTCCAAAAGGAATGGACAAAATTTTGGTTTCCATGGGGAGAAATACTGGCCAGGTAATAAAAATTAATGAGTTCATATAACTTCTATTATTTTTGTTTAGGCCATAGAATATAACCTCAACATTTGTGTTGACTCATTATTATTAGTTAGTTGACTGTATATTAGTTTCCTTGAGAGACTCATTTTGCCGTAAAATTTGCAGGTAGAGGTAACAAACGATGGTGCCACCATATTGAAATCAATTGGCGTAGACAACCCAGCTGCAAAAATTTTGGTTGACATGTCAAAAGTTCAGGATGATGAAGTTGGTGATGGCACAACATCAGTAGCTGTTTTAGGTACTCACCTTCATATTTACTTTCTAATAATTCGTTTGGTTCCACATTTCTTAAGTATTTCAATACTCATCATTCTTGCTTCTACCTGATATGATAAATAAATATCATGTCATGAGACCACTTCTATTATTAAAATTTGAAAAAAATTTACATCTGCTGAAGTGATTAAGGATCCCTTCCTAACCCGAGCGGTGAGTGGAGCTGTCAATCACAAGCAGCTCGCACCCATGCACATAAAGTGAAATCATTTTTCCATGACAGTCAGTGATTGAGAGTCATTTCAAATTTTATCAATAAAAAACAATGTTAAGTGTGAGCTACATACTCTTAAATATTCTTTCTAAAATGCCAATAACAACTTTTATAGTAGTTTTAATCAAGAATTGCATATGTTGAGTCCTTTGAGAGATTGTAAAGGAAACCAAATACATATGTGTACAGATAAGTGGTACTTTATATATGTTTTTTTTGGGAATGGCTGATTTCTTTTAGCCCTAATTAATGGCCTTTCAAGAGTTACCGGACATGTATAGTTTAGGGAGAGCCCAAAAGGCCCTCAACCAGGAGCAAAGCATGTATGCAGCACTCTTTGCTGGAACGCTACACGAAAGCTATGCAGTATGAAGTGGACTAGTTGCAGGTATTCATTACTCCCCATAGCGTTTCGGCTCACTTAATCTGGCTCCACCTACGAATCCTCTTAATGATTCCTTGACTCCTTTGATTCATCTACTTTGAAATTTACTTTTGATATTTTATAAGAGCCTGAGAGCAACTCATTCACTTTGTTTGTCCTTTCATGTATTTTTTATATAAAAATAGAGACTGCATTATGTAATATGTAGTCCACTCACTATTTTTAGTGTTACTAACAAAGTTTAAAATATAGTTGATTGATTTCCCTTCATACTTAACAGGCTTAGGCATTATCTGTTACAACTGCTGTTTCTAGAAATTCTGCCAAATTGCTGGTTGTGTGACTACCAGAATAGTGCACATAGTCTAAAAGGTAACTTCGCAATTTTGTGTGTGTTATCAATGAAGTTTGCACAAAATGGACTTCACTTCTTTTTACATAAGTTGCAATTGGTCACATGTCCTGGTATTATCACAAAAATTAAACTGTATATAATAAAATAAAAAAGTAACTATATAAACTATACACGCAACTTCTCCCAGCTGAAACATGGCACATGTCTTCATCATCACATAGGAAATTTTTTAAATTAAAGAGGAAATTTTTTAAATTTGGAAAATTCAAAATGGCGGATTTTATATACTAACAATAAGCTCAAATTTGAAGTATTTATGTAAACAAGGAGACCTCTTGTCAAATTGACATTTCTCTCTACATAGTATAAAACAAAGTTGCTTCCCGCCGTCTGTCCCTCTGTATGTACGCTTAGATCTTTTAAACTACGCAACGGATTTTAATGCGGTTTTCATCAATAGATAGAGTGATTCAAGAGGAAGGTTTATACGTATAGTTTAATATTGTTTTAATGAAACCAAAGCGAAGCGAGGGCGGTTCGCTAGTTTCAGATATAATGAACATTTTTTAAATGTTACCTATTTATATTTTCAATTACTAGATAATTCTAATCAGAATGAATCGTTCTTATATAATTCCACAATATCAAATTATGTATGTATAAATTATTTCACATACTAAAATTACTTATTCTTGAAATGTATAATTCTATGTGCTTATTCTAAATCGGCATAATTCTATAAGACTAATTCTATAAATAACTGATTCTCTTAAGGCCCTACGCTAGCTAAACATGCCTCGCATTCCCCTAATTAAACATATTAAATGTTAATATTTCGAAGAAATAAAAATTGTGTGATTAGTTGATTACTTGATTAGTTAAAGAGTTGAACTACTTCATGCATCTTATGGATTTGACACAAGTATCATTGAGAAGAAAAATCTGAAAGATGACTAAAGTCACGAAAAACCACATTCCCACAACTATGAGGTTCCTATTGATATAAATAAAGGTTGTCCCAGATTGAGGGTCGGATTTAATTTAGAAAGGTTTGGATTTCCAGCTGTGTGACATGTGGCACCGTCCTGTTGGAACCACAGTTGATCGAAGTCCATATCTTCCAATTAGTGCCAAAAAAACTCTTGTAGCATGTTCCGATACCTCTCTATGCCTACCTAAATACTGATACCTACAAAAAATGGCCCTATGATCCCGTTGAACCAAAACCCGCACCAAACTGTAACTCTGAGGATGCATCCGTTTTTCATGAAACTCATGAAGATTGTCCAAGCCTCAGATACGACAATTTTGCGTCGTATCCGTCAAGGTGCAAATGGGTCTTGTCCCTAAAGATGATATTTTCGCCGAAATAATGGTCCACTTTAGCCATGGGTAACTCCGGATTCAATGAATCAAAAGATCCGAAACCGCGAGCGGAGCTGAAACATAATGATTAATGAGTTATTTATTCCTTTCATTTTTGGATTGCTGAGTTCGCTCGCCGTGCGACCGCGTATCGCCAACTGTCGTGAGTCCGAGCAAAAGCGAGATGCGATGATAGTATGAGGTGTGTGTGAAAGCAAGAGAATAGTTCGTTCAAATGCGTACACGCGGGACGCTCCCGCTTTTGCCTCCATCCGCCTTACTAGTAGTGACAAACGTCTCTTATGCTTTATTAAGGCCTTTTTTAAATTGTAATCTTATTTTTTAATAAGATTACAATTTGCTCGTTCATGTTAGGTTGTAGGCTCTTTTCAAATACATAATATAGATAGTTTGCTTATAATATGTTTACATTTCTTTAGAACACCCACCACTAATCACACTTGAAGCAATATTCCTGTTATTATGCAAATAAATGTTTGGGATTTAGATTAGAGAACATTATGCATTGTCATTTTGTATCTCGCCTGATCACCTCGTCCAAATTCATTTTGCAGACTAGACAGTTGTTTTCTGTGTGAGTTTGTTTGCTCCGAAGAAATAAAACAAATATAACGGTGTAAATATAAAAAAAAGTGTTAAATTAAAGTATTGTTGCGAATAGGTTAATTTTAAGTTCAAATGTTCAATGTTCAAAAAACTCTTATTTTCAGCTGCCGAGCTACTACGTGAAGCTGAAAAGCTTATTGAGCAAAAGCTTCATCCTCAGACAATTATCGCAGGATGGCGCATTGCTGTTGATGCAGCCAAGCATGCTCTATCTGAAGCCAGTTTTGACCACGAGAAAAATCTAAATGATGCTGCGCTCCGAGCTGATTTAGAAAACATAGCTCGCACTACCCTTAGCTCTAAAATTCTGTCCAATCACAAGGAGTAAGTTTTAGTTTAGTCTAACAAAAAATATAACGTGAAAGTAACCATTTCCTATCACTTACTTTTGCACTTTTTAGACAAACATTTTTTATACTTTTAAGTTGTCACATTTGAAAACATTTAGCAACTGTGATGGACAGGAGTGATGTGGGTTAGGACCATCCAGTGATTAATCTTGATCATTGTTTTTATTGGTTGTTTCAACTTCGTACAATGTCTTGCCTTTTAGACTATGGTTTAAATATATTTACATGATTGAGGATTCTCTCCTTGTATCTCTTAGTCATCACAATTATTCCCTCCTTAACTGTAGGTTTGTTCAAGTCATTGTGAAGGGTTTCATATATACACATTTTAAAAAAAGAATGAAAGATGAACTGTCAAATCCAGTCTCATTATTTTAGGAGTTTAAGAAAGATTTCTGTATATCTTAATGTACATATATCAGCCTATAACGTTCCACTGCAGTACACAGACCTCCCCTGGTAAATTACTGGATAGTTTCGGCCTGTAATCCACCACGCAGGCCTAGTGCGAATTACATAATCCAGATTTTTTAAATTTCTGGATGTTTACCTTACCGCCAAGCTAGGTAATTTTTAAAAATCCGTTCTTAAGTAGAAACTCAGCAGTACAGGCCGAGGATTTGAACTCAGGATCACAGAAATGAGAGTTGAGTATAGATACCCCACTCATTCCCAAAGTGGTAGATATCGACGCCCTGGAGTTTGAACTTGCTGAAGAACTTGAAATTTTATAGGTAGTTCATTGATTCCTTTGCTGAAAAAATTGTGGGAGCGAGAATCAATAAAATCTTTGAAGGCGGTTTGGACTGCCTCTTCGGAATTGAATTTTTTCCTTGCAAGAAATTGTCCAAATTCCGGAAAAAGTGGTAATCTGTTGGAGCAAGGTCCGGGGAGTATGGTGGGTGTCGGAGACATTCCAATCGCAGCTCCGCTAATTTAGCGACTGTCTGTTGTGCAGTGTGTGCTCTAGCGTTGTCCTGAAGCAGCAGTGGGCTAGAGCAATTGACTAATCTCGGTTGTTAACGGCTAGCTTTTCCATCATGGTTTGCAATTGTTGACAATACAAATTTGTTCCACGAGGTTTGTTCTGTAGGTCAAAATTTCCAGAACGAAAACGTTGGAACCAAAAACGTACCGTGCTTCCCCCATACACATCATTAATCCTTCGAGCAGTTTCTGTAGCGCTGGTGCCATGGTGGAACTCGTATACGTAAATAACGCGATATTTTAAGTTTTCAATATTGTGAACAGAATGATGTCAAAGAAAAATCAAATGGCGCGAAAACAAATGAATCACTAAATTCGAAACACAAATACACAAGCCTAAATTTGAATTTGGAATTCCTAACCAAACGCCACATATTTGTGATCAAAGTGGCTAGTTCGACAAAACGCCAATTTCATATGTAAGGGACCTATTATTATTTCAAAATATCTATGATTCCAATAGGTACCTAATTAAGAAGATTTTTTATCTTTGTGTACTGTATGTATGTTTTTATGCAAAAAGAGTCACTTGTAAGAATGCATGAAATAACACTTAGCACAAACATGTCTGTGCATTGCCTCACGTAGCAAAGCAAGTGCGGGCATGAAATCCCGTTGCATGTCCGCATTTATTAGTTTGAAAGTAAATTAGTGCAGGTTGGGATCAATGGTTTTTATAGTTTTTGGGAAAGGGGTCTATAACCAAAAAATTTTTGGGAACCCCTGCCCTAAACTGTCGCCACTCTATTATATCTTAATTGCACTTATACATATATCTATCAGCCTATAACGTCCCACTGTAGGACACCAGCCTCCCCTAGTAAATCACTGGGCGGTTTCGGGCCGTAATCCATTCCTTTAAACCTCTTAAGGTAGGCAGCACATTCAGGAGCTAGCCAATTGTTGGCTGATGTTGGCATCTATCGTGGATGTCTCAGAGCGACAGTATCTACTTATCACCAAGTAGACTGCCGCCTTCTATAGAAAAAAATACAGTCTGTGGTTCACAGGTTTGATTTGAAATATTTTCTAATTTTTAGACATTTTACAAAGCTGGCTGTAGATGCAGTATTGAGGCTGAAAGGCTCTGGTAACCTAAAAGCTATTCAGATCATTAAAATTCCTGGTGGTCTATTGGAAGAATCATTCCTGGATGAGGGCTTCCTTCTAAATAAGAAGGTTTGTTCTAAATTATTCATAACTTTGATTTCAATGTAATAACATTCAGATCATGTACTTAAGTTTATTTACCCCTGTCGGACCAGATGTGCCGACTACTTAAAGAATTTCGCCGGTCGTGGTTGGATGAGAAGAGCCGAGGATCGTGTGTGGTGGCGAGTCGCGGGAGAGGCCTATATCCTGCAGTGGAGAGACAGGCTGATGGTTTGGTATGTGTGCACGACAGAATAAATAAGGGCGTAGCACAAGTGCAGTACATTAATATAAAGAACATTTATGTAAATAAAATCAAGTGCACATGATATGTGCGTATTAGCATCGCGCGGCTCGGAGAAGAAAGGGGGTTGCCTCACAAGGGTTGCGCAACTAGCGAGGTGAGGACGAAGGAATTCTCACATTTATACCAATAGAAGCGTACGAGGCAAATCCATACACCTTTCGTCTCAGACTATGGGATGTTAGTGGAGACTATGGGATGTTAGTGCGTACATTTATATTATATACTTTTTAAATGTCTTTTGTTTATAAATTGTATGTGTTTGTATTCGCTCTCCATAAATGTATTAGGGAACCTAGGTTACGAGTCAGAGTATAGGAAAAATAAAGGCTACCGTCCGCAGTGTGTTTTATTGAGCATCAGTTTAAACATATAAAGTTGCGGGCTAGATGGCGAAGTTCCGGTATCGGCGCCACTGTCTGCCCTTTACCTTCAGTCCTCCCATTCCCCTTGCTACTCAAGGAAGGAGGGAAGGAAAAAAGGGCTAAATTGCCCAAAGAACTGTAGATCCTAATGCTTCCTCATCGAAAATAGCCTTGTTCTCCGCATAAGAGGAGAACCGACCCTAGGATGTGTGACTTGTAGCCTAGAAGTTATGTATGACGTTGGAAAGCGAATAGCACAATAAACTTTCCCAGGGAGCAGGGGGATCGCACGGGCAGCGAACTTGCTATAAAAGGCAGAGGCTCCGACCTCTCTGTGCCAGTTCGTCCTCAGCACTTCAAGCAGTAACTTGAACTGCCAGTTTTACCCTCATCACTTCAAGCAGTGACTTGATCCAACAGACTCCTCATTGTGGAGATACCTAACGAGTTCATACAAGCAAGCTCGCTGCCGACTGCCGCTTCCTCTGCGCCCCTGTGGTTCAATGTGAATTAGAGCAGCGTTTTTATTTCCGTATTTCACCCCTACACCCCCCCGTTGGAAGGCAACGTGCGGCCTGCAACATTGGCCTTGCGGTAAAACATCGACCGTACGAGCACCGCCACCAACAGTATGGTACTTATTTACCAGAGTATTGTAATCCATACTCTGGTAAATAAGTACCATAGGATGGAGTGAAATTAGTTTCTTATTTTATAAACCATTTATACAGAATGGATAATGGATATGTTTTTCAATGCATCAATTACTGATATTTTAAGCGATTATTATATATTTATTCTTATCGACAAAAACACCTTCCTATGTACTCCTCCCAGAACATTAATTCTATTCTCCTGCCCCTTGAATGGCAGCCACATTAATTTTACAATCGTCCAATTTGTACCAACCAATAAAATGACAATATCATCTAATAAGTATGTATTACTCAATAATTTTGTAGATTTATTCAAAAGCTATCGATCCAGCACAAAAAACATAAGGGTCTCATTATTAATAAATTTTAAAAAAATATGCATAATTTTTTAAAATATTTTTTGTGTAGGTACCTAATATATAAAATTTAATTTTTGTTATTTTTTAAGTCTTTTATGTCAATATTTTGGAATAAATTGTCAATTGATGGTACCTTTACCCAAAGGTTACATTAC
Source organism: Sesia bembeciformis (assembly GCA_943735995.1). Lineage (NCBI taxonomy): Eukaryota > Metazoa > Arthropoda > Insecta > Lepidoptera > Sesiidae > Sesia > Sesia bembeciformis. The sequence continues at coordinate 9,448,857 of OX031029.1, read as the reverse complement.
AAATAATGAGGCCATTTTTAGATTTCCATGACCCCTATGTTCATAGAAATTGTCTTTTTATTAGTATATATAAAAATATATATATGGCTGCCATTCAGGCGAAGGTGGGGTAGGTTTAGTTAGGAAGGTGTTTTTGTCTATACAAATAAGTGTTAACACTCGCTCAAAATATCGGTAGTGATTCTCTGACATACTGTATGTTTTTTATCCCATTTACAATTACTTTGCAACAGGTCGGAGTTCATCAACCAAAGCGCATAGAGAATGCAAACATCTTGATTGCCAACACTCCCATGGACACGGACAAGATTAAGGTGTTTGGTTCCACCATCAAGGTGGACTCTATGGCCAAGATTGCAGAATTGGAAGTTGCTGAGAAGGAGAAAATGAAAGACAAAGTTAATAAAATCCTGGCGCACAAATGTAATGTATTTATTAACAGGTCAGTATTATAAGATATTGCATTATGGTTTGGTTATATTTGATTTTTTCTTTGTAAGATTGTGATCATTTTATGTTAATACGACATCTAGTTTGCGGATTTGCACTCGCAAGTATAGTTTCCATGCCTAAATTCCAAATTGAATGAAACTGGGTTTATAGAGTTCTTTGTGAACAAAACCATATTCTTAAAGAAATGTTTTGTTGCCAATTCTTTGATTTAAGGACATCTTTTATATTAAATTAAATATGAAGGAAATAGTATATCTTGATGATCATTTTGCTACATATCACTTGATTTAAAATCATACAATTTAATTTAATATAATGAGAATTTCGTATCATTATTTTTATTCCGTGTCTTGTATGAATAATATTTTGGCTGCATAATGTTCATAGAAATATTTTAATTCTGAGAAGTCCGGAGTCTTATGGTACTATATGGTCTTATGACAATTCACACATATTTCAAATTTTATTGTGCATCTTGTAACAATGTTTATGTGTGGCAGTATTTGTAGATTTTTATCTATTTGCATACATATTTATGTAGATTAAGAGAAAATGAAATAATATTGTATCATGGACATAGCAAATGTGTGGGGCTGTGGACGACATGGATTACATATCTGTAATACTAATTTCCAGGCAACTGATCTACAACTACCCCGAACAACTGTTCGCCGATGCGGGTGTCATGGCGATCGAGCACGCGGACTTCGACGGCATCGAGCGTCTTGCGCTCGTCACTGGAGGCGAGATTGTGTCCACTTTCGACTCTCCCGATAAGGTCAAACTGGGACACTGCAAGCTTATTGAGCAGGTCAGTATGAAAACGAATCTTTTTTGATAATAATAACACTATTTTCCTATATGTTCCCACAATCTTCTTGTCTAATAACTATAACTAACAGCTCACACAAACTTTGTCTCAATCAAGATTACCGTCTATTAAAGAGGTCACGAGTTTGTTTTTTTTATTATAAAACTATAGAGAAGAAAAACAATAAATCTGTGACTTGTACTGCGTGCGATATTCTGTATGACGTATAGGAAAAGGCAAGTATTCCTACCATACTAAAAAAATATGTAATAACAAAAATACTTAAATATTTTACTGTGGCAAAATTTAAAGTAATACGAAGAAAATAAGGATGAAAGATAGAAGAAAAGTTTAGAATGTCTTTTTGATAGCACACACCAACACACTAGAAATTATTATTGATTACTATTGTGGAAGACAGACTGTTTCTACTTGCCCAGAGAGAGAGAAAGGACGCCCAGGTCAGATAGGCGGTATACATAGAGCTTGAAAAGAAAGAATCTATGAAGTTACAACAGGACGCAAAATAAAAATATCGCACTGAAAATTGTGTGTTAATGTCATCGTCTTTGACCTCTTCAGACAATAGTCAAGGCTTTAGTCGGCCAGGTTCTCCATTCCCAGGACCATCTACATCGACATCACAATGAAAACAAGGCAGGAAATCAACCATTGAAGACCGTTTGGCTGTAAGTCTTGATGTTGCTAACTTAAGCGATCGAAAAGCGGCTGTTGTGTTGACATTTACTCTCAGGAGCGCAGGTTGTGACGTTGTGAAATATAACATTAGTCCTTCGTCTATTCGGCGTCAACGAATCCAGCAACAATAAAAATTGCGGAGTCTTTCAAAAGCAAGTTTAAACGAGAAGTTCCGCTTCCTATTCACTGGGATGGTAAAATGCTAGAAGATATAATGGGACATGAGGTTGTGGATCGTTTACCCATCTTAGTATCAGGCCAGGGAATAGATCAGCTTTTGAGTGTTCCAAAACTATTAAATGGAACAGGGCAGGCAATGGCCTCAACTGTTTTTGAAACATTATCATCAGTAAAAATAAATGTATGAGTTTTAATACCACTGCATCAAACAGGTGGAATTAAAGCAGCTTGTACATTATTAGAGCAGAAGTTGGAGAAAAAATGATTATGGCTTCCATGCATATATCACATTTTGGAGATTGTGCTTGAAGCAATTGTAGTTCTAACAGTTGGTGTTTCAAGAGGACTTCAAGGCAGGAAGGATGATGATGATTACAACAAATGTAAGATCTTTGAACATTCTATGAAAGTTGTTAATGACGTAACAGAGAGAGGAGGTAGAGCTCATGGAACAGTACAATCGTCTTCACACCACCAATGAGGAGCAGAAGCAATATTTACTCTTGACGGTTAAAGAATATTGACAAAAATTTCCTGACTCAAAAGTCCACTTTCACGTCATCTTGAATGATTTTATTATTCTTTTTAATTATGTTTATTTTTAAATGTTTCATACTTTAATATTTGTAAAAAATGGGTAAAATAAATACTTAGTTTAATTCCTAACTTCTTGTATACCATACATTTTCATAGCTTGTAGCGACCCCTCAAAAAATCTGCAAAAAATATTGTGTAAGTTTTTGGACTTTTGCAAAAAATATTGGAAATAATGAAATTTAATTATTAACAAATTTTGTAATAATTTATAATGTAATTTTAGGTAATAATAGATATACGTAATGTAACATCTCTGCCCTAGCAGGGTGTTGTTAGACATTAACTATGTATTACAACTTGTAAATTAAAGAAATAAATGTATCAGTAGTGAGTGAGATGCGTCAGAGTCCATTCCTATCTCTTCCTATCCTATCCCTTTCTCAATTCATTCTCCAAATATCCAAATACACTCTTACGGGCCTTTCTCACCATCTCCTGATACTTTATCAAAAGGTATCAGAAAGTCAGTTATACTTTATCAGAAAGTAAGTTTCAGCTACATTTAATTATATATGTGATTGTTAACATTTACTTTATCAGGAGGTGGTGAGAAAGGTTCTAAGTCTTTGAAGGCTAACAATATTGCCAACGTTTGTCATTCTGGACTAATGTTGGCATGTATGGCGGACAGTGTCCAGTTATGTCCAGGTGAACTATTTGCTCGTCTGCCGCTTTCTTTTCATAAAGACACGTGTTTGTCTTTTCCTTTGTAACTTAAAATTAATAGTTCCAAAAAAGTTAAAAGTGAACATAAAAATTTACAATGGTTTGTTTAAATAATGCAAACTTTTTAATGTTTTCAATAAGACAAAATTATCCGTCCTCATTAAGTAACAGCGAAATATACATACATTATTTGTCAGAAAAGGCCAAAATTATGAGCTACCCAAAATTAAATAATGTACATGGCAAAAACATGTGGCAAATAATCTCACCCAATTTGGTCAATTGCCTGTCAAATTGCAGGAAAATATATGAATGATGACAAAATAAAAATTTCGTACACATATTGTAAATCGACTCTGAACGGTGTGACCACTGCTGGTGTGAGCCGCGCCCAAACGTCAGGTGGAAATAAAAGGTAAACAAAAAAAAATTAATTTTACGCGTTCAGATCCGATTCACAATATAAAATATTTTTTTTACTAAAAACTATTTTTCAACAATAAGTGAAACAGAAAGTTATATTTAAGGAAAGCCATCGGTACTACGGTTAAACCCTGGAGACGGTTAAACTTTTATAAAATCTATTCGTAGTTAATGAAATTAAAAAAAAAAACTAGTGCTCTGTAACTGTAATGTGAATAAATGTGTTATCTATGTACGTGTGGTGGTCAGGTGTTGATCGGCGACGAGTGCCTGCTCCGCTTCTCGGCCGTGGCGCTGGGCTCGGCTTGCACGGTGGTCATCCGCGGCGCTACGCAGCAGGTGATCGACGAGGCGGAGCGCTCGTTGCACGACGCGCTCTGTGTGCTCACCGCCACCGTCAACGAGCCCAAGGTCGTCTATGGCGGAGGTTAGTGATTATACAAACTATTTGTCAGTAAGGGGGCCCCTTATACGTTAACAACTTTAATCGCGCCTTGCACCTAAACGAACTTCAATAACACTCCCTAAACGATCAAACACGTTGCGCGCAATCCGTTAAATTGCACAATATTTGAATTTGTTTCTTTGTACAGATGACGGGTTCTATCTATAAGAGTCTTAACTTGAAATTCCATTCGATAAACCTTCGTTTCGCGCGACGACTTGACAACAAGACTGCTTATGTTTTTATTTTAACCTTTTGAAAGGAATTAGTTTTTTAAACGTCGGGGGTTTTATCAAAAAAAAAATTCTTTTTTTACTCGACGTTTCTAAACTGGTTATAACCGTGGTCACAGGTTGATTGTAAAGACGGGTAATCCAGAATAGAAACCGTGAGTAGTTTATCAAGTACTCATGTTTGACTTTCAACATTACTTCATTTCATATCACACCACTAAATAGCCCCAATGGAGAAATGCTATGTATGGTACTATTAAATACCCTTCCTGTAAAAACAATAAAGTATAAATAAATGAATAATCGATGTCATATTCAAGTTGCATTTGTGTGGTCGTGAGTTCAAATCCTCTGCTCGTACCACAGAGATTTTACTTAAGTACAATTTTTTTAAAAACGTCACTAGCTTGGCGGTATGGGAAAACATCGTGAGGAAGGAAACGTGTATCCTAGCGAAATAAAAAAAACAATTTTTTTTATTTATTGTGATTATTTAGGGGGGATTCAGTGATGTATTTAGAGGACATCTGTGCCCTACAGGCTGTTATGACATCACATGACATTATAGCTGACTTTAATCAAATAATTAAACGCCAAATAAAAGAGCCCAGTGTAAATTGAATACACGTTTCAGAATTTTTTTAACCCTCGGGTTATGATTGTTACTATGTTTTTCTTCCATTTGTCAGGTGCCAGTGAAATGCTAATGGCGGATGCGGTGTCCCGCGTTGCCGCTCGCACCGCGGGCAAAGAAGCCGCGGCCGCTGAAGCCTTCGCCGTCGCTCTCCGGCGGCTGCCGTCCGCTATCGCCGACAACGCGGGCTACGACAGCGCAGAGCTCATAGCCAGGCTGAGGGCGCACCACGCGCAGGGAGAGAACACTATGGGACTCGGTGAGTAATATTAAATGATAATTAATGGCGTGCGCCGTGTCTATTGGCCCTTGCCGTCGCACTGACGCGATTGCCGTCCGCCGTCGCCGGCAACGCGGGCTACGACAGCGCAGAGGGGGAGTACACCAATGAGTCTCTGTGAGTGAATAGTAAATGCTCATGTAAATAAATGTACGTCCCTACACAAATAGTGCTAAATATTCTAGTATGTCATTCAGTGGGATAGTGATAAATATTTATTAAAAAAATTTAGACCCATTTAGCAATCTATCAATGATTTTTGAAACAAAATGTTTTAATTAAGTCGATACTTAATTATCAAATATCATAATAATTAACAATTTCTTATCAAACGTAGATACGTTTGATAAGAAATTACATTAATTTGACCGTCCAAAAGCTAAAAGTGTGATGGAAAATTAAAATTAAAATCAAACTACCAACTGATTGAAAGTATGCTGGAATTATGTAAACAGAAGTTTGCTCTTTAAAAGTCCAAAGATCAAAGCGATCTGGAACCAGGCGCTTCCAAGGTCAAAAATACGTATGCGAGCGAACGTGGATAGTGCTAGGCACTCTAAGAGTAAATTAATTGGGAGTGATTTATTTTTAATGTAATAAAAAAATACGATATACATTTTATTTTTTAATTAAATATAATAGTTTTAGTGTACTGAATGACATATTAAGATATTTCACACTATTTTTGTAGGACCTTATTTACATTTGCTTTGAAATGATTCAAAGCAATGCCAGTCAAGTGTAGTCACCAGCTGTGGGATTCAAACCCTCTCCCTCAAATGCTTAATGAGGTTAATAAAGAAACTTTTTTATACTTTATTATACATACACATATAGCACGTAGAATGGATTAAAAACAAAATGTACAACACGCCGATAATGATCAGGTCTGTATGAAATAGGTACACAGTATACAAAAAATAATATTGACGTATATTATAATGTATATTAATTATAACTGTGTAGTATACCATACCATCAGCCTGTTTCCACTGCTGGATATAGGCCTCTCCCAAGGATCGTCACCACACACGGTCAGCTCTTCTCATCCAGCCACCACCGGTGACTGTGTTCAAGTCGTGGTACCGACGTGGTCGGAGCGTATCCCACGTTTCCCGGCACGTGGTCTCTATTCGAGGACTCGCCTCCCGCACCGGTCGTCGGTCCTGTGTCCGCCACTAAACTAAACAAGTGGAATTAAGTAACACGTAATTGTTACTTAATTCCACTTAATATGATAATATGTAAGTGACATTAATATAAATAGTTTCAGACTATGTTATTATACTTTTTTACTTTACTTTTTTTGTCATACTTTGACATTTGACATATAACTATGATTATTTTTTTTGAAATATAATTTTCTGTTATTTTTTCTATAATAACTTGTAATTGCAATTTCTATAACTTTCTATTACTTTGCACGCCAGTTCTGGTAAATGGTAAATTACCACCTATTATTAATTTATTACTCATTTGCAATGGCAAATAAATGTTTACATTTTATGATTTGCTGCACGCTAAATCCCACAGCCGCTGGGCGCACTCTACTGGCTTCGTTACCCCTCTCACAGAAGATACCTTGACATGTACTGCGTTTCCCACTTTAACCAACTTTCCCAATGTAAGTACGTGTTTCGGCAGTAACTGAGATATACCAGACCCTATTCTATCCCACCCCATTTTCCCAACCCTTTCTCCAAATCCATTCCTCTAAATCTCTAAAGGTAGGCAGCGCATCCGGGGGCCTGTCAACGTTTGTCTGGTCTGGACTGATGTTGGCATGTATCGCAGATGTCTGTGGGCGACAGGATCTACTTACAATCAGGTGGACTGTCAGCGCGTCAGCCGTCTTTATTTTTTCATAAATAAATAAAAAAGTATCCGTATATATCGTCTATCACAAACGTAGACACGCCCCCAGATGCATTGCCTACCTTTGGAGATTTAAAAGAGTGAAGATTTGGGAAAACGGAGAGGGATAGGATGGCATGGGAATGGACTTTGACATATCTCACTCACTACGGAAATACGTCCGTACATTGGGAAATTAGGAGGGATAGGATAGGAATAATGGGAAGTACATTTCTCGGTAGTCTTCTATAGAGAGAGGTAACGTGGACAGACGAGTGCGCCTAGCAACTATGATTCAGCGTACACCCTCCCCCTCAAATGCTTTATTAGATTAGTAAAGAAACGCTTTCATTTACATCAGACATGGCGAAGGGCACTGTGGGCGACGTGAAGAAGCTCGGCATAACTGAGTCGTACGTAGTGAAGCGACAGGTGCTATTATCCGCGGCCGAAGCGGCCGAGGTGATCTTGCGCGTGGATAACATCCTGAAGGCGGCTCCGCGCCGTCGCGGGCCTGACCACCGCCCTTGTTAAATACGATCGCTTTAAAAGCTCTGTAAACGTTCAAAGGACAAATTTTACGTGTCTGACCAACAATAGTTGTAGAATAGACTGTACTTGAAATTGTCATGTTTGCAGAAATAAAGAAAAAAACAAATCAATTTTTAAAATTTTTAGGAGCCCCATAGACTTAGCGTCGCAACTCGCAACCTCCTGAAAAGATCAAAAACAAAGTAAATAATCTCACGACCACCTTACTAATAATTAGGTCCTGATTATGTTTTTTAGAATTTGATTATTATTAAAAGGTTATCGTACATAAGTGCCTAATTATTCATGACCAGCTGTGACCCCCCTGTATACGCGATCGCGACACTCAACTTGAAAAAGATGCCTTGGCTAGACGACCAATTTATATGTTCACAATGTTTTTGATCGTTTTGGGAGCGTATTGAAACATACGCAACGCGATTCGATAATATTGTGCAATAATATTATTGCACAATATTATTGTGTCTAGGGGCGGGGGAGGCTTAGACGAGATGTAACCTTGGGTAGATGTAACCTTGGGAACTAGTGTCACTCACGCGTGGTTGAGATAAAACTACTGTGTTTAGTGACTAAGCGTCCTTTTGTAACTCCTGTCTTCTAAGCCTCTATCTAACTCAGTCATGTTACAAAATATTTTTTGGGCCTGATTTCACGGATTAATTTCTAATATTATACCGGCTTGTATATAAATGAGCAGCAAGTCGCCATCAACAAAACACCTATTTTTGAATAAGTGAAGTAAATAAGTTTAAATTACTAAGAATGTCATCACAAAATAAACGGACACTCCTATTACGGGATGTTATTTCAATATTGAAGTCATGTTTCACTGTATATTATATGTTTGCGGCTCTTTTAAACACGTATTTTAGAGAATGTAAAATTTGACAAATTATTTGAACGTTTACAGGATCCTTTATATCGTGTACTATCTGAATAACTTGCTTAAATGAATATCTTAGAAGCCAAGTCACTAAAGTTACGTTTGCATTAAAATTGACTTATATACATTTTCGATTTATTTGAAATCATAAAACTTTTTGCTAAACAAAATGTTTTGTAATGATTTGGACCAGTCAAGTGTAACTCGACCCAATAGGACCAATATATTTACATAAAAGTACAAAATGTCAAGTCTATATTATGAGCTTAGTACGTTAGGGTACTGAGGTTAGGTGAGTGAGGTATATTATGACCTTACATCTTTCAATTGTTCTTTTTTTGTATTACGGGTCCTATTGGGCCATGTTACACCTTAGTGTTATTTAAAAAAGGACACTTAATTCCAGTTTAGGACAGAAAGTTGATCGTTAATGATCCAACTTAGAATTCTGTATCCCGAACAAACATTTGTCTTTAAAAAATTTTTTGTGTGTATTGAAATAGTAAGGTTATCCCGTGTTACAGTGGTAGCAAATTCAGATAGTATAGTTTTACAAGTATAATTATTACTATTAATGGAAGAAATTTTTTATAATTAGAAGTGAAATATTATTCTTCAGAATATGACCTAAAATATTGGCGAAAACACTTTGTTCTTGTAATTTGTAAGGAGATGACTTCTTATTTTACAAGAGTGCGTCATACACTGATTACTTGTTTTAAAATGTCACTTCTAATTACAAAGTACCGGATATTAGTTTATGCTTGATTAATATTGCACTATGAAGTGAGAAAATGCAGTGTCAGGTATTTTCAAAAGTGTATTTGATTAAAATCACTTTTCAGCTAAAGCAACCACTCGAAAGAACTAGCAAAAATAAAGATAATTTAATTTTTATTAGTTCGTTTATGCTCACAGAATATTTTATTTTTGCCAGAGGATGTTCCTTTTAGTAAAGCTAGCCATCCTGATTACACTGTAATTCTATTATACTTATTTGAATTAGCATTTAGTTTAGTCGGCCGCAGACGCCTTCATTTATTAATGTATTAACAAATATTTAATAAATACGACATTTTAACAAATACTCTGTTTTATTATTTTCCTTGTCATGGAAAGTAAGTGCTGACAACTGGGAATTTACTTGGCTAAGGAAGCGTTCTTTGGTATTTGTAAATAACTTTTCTAAAATGACTAATTCATTCAGTGTTCTAAACGTAAAAAATAAAATTGTAACTACTGCAAAGTTATTTTTGCGGGTGGCGGCACCTACTCTCCTACTGAATAAGAACTGCAAAGGTATTTGTAATCTATGGAGCTCCTTGTTCCAATATTTTTTAGTTTCCTTATTTAAAGGAATAAGCCAACTTTACGCTTTCTTTTATTACTTGCAACCTATGCAACCAGCCCTTTCAGTACCCACTGCAGGACATGGGCATCCTCATGCACATTGTCTTGTGCATGAGGAATGTGTGGCCTTAAAACGCCACGCTGACCAAGCCGCTTGGCGAGTTCACTCTCGTAGAGGTGGTGTAGAGTTCCTCGTGGCTTGTGGTAGCGTATACGTTAATTCTATCAAATTTAACTTGAAAAGGTAAGCAATAGGCTATTAAGAAGGCGGGTGGAGAAGGCCGCTTTTTTACACTATATTATTATACCAGCTGTGCCCGGCAGCGTTGCATGCCCGTCATATCGTAAATTAACACAAAACAATATTAAACTATACGTATAAACCTTCCTCTTGAATCACTCTATCTATTGATGAAAACCGCATTAAAATCCGTTGCGTAGTTTAAAAGATCTAAGCGTACATACAGAGGGACAGACGGCGGGAAGCGACTTTGTTTTATACTATGTATAGATGACATAAGGGTTCTAAAAACCGTAGGTACTTATTTCTGTGTCACTAGTTACATATTGGCTCGACTTATAAGTGTGCCACCCATAAAATGAAATTCTATTTCACTAGAAATCGCCTGTCTGAAGGGACGATAATGAAATTTTCCTTTTTTATTCGATTTACTCGATTCTAAAGGTGAATTTATGTCTATACCGTGAAACGATGGACTCTTATATTGTACGATGTACATAAAACTGGAACGGTAACTTCAGGTAACCTGTATTTATAACAATCTTCTTTTAGGTAGTACCTAAGATCAATCTATGGAACCTACCTGTGCATAGGTATAAATAGGTTCTATAGGTTTTTTTTTTTATGTACGAAGGCGGCAGACGAGCATACAGTCCACCTGATAGTAAGTGGATACTGTCGCCCATAGACATCCGGGATACATGCCAAAATGACAAATGTTGGCACGCCCCCGGATGCGCTGCCTACCTTTGGAGATATAGGAATGGATTTGGAGAAAGGGTTGGGAAAATGGGGAGGGATAGGATGGGATGGGAATGGGCTCTGGCACATCTCACTCACTACCGAAAGACGTACGTACATTGGGGAAATACGATAAAGTGGGAAATGCAATACATTTCAAGGTAGTCTTCTGTGAGAGAGGGTGGGTCGGTGGAAGCAAATTTTCTCAAAATGAATCAATTGGTGCACGCAAAATTGGTCTCCTGTTACATATCCTTCATTGGTTGAAGAAAACTATGCTACTAAGGTAAGTAGTACCTACCAAGGTAACCTATACCTGAATCAAGTAAAATTAGGTAACACAAAATACTGTGAGTACTACGTGGGTACTTAATTCCCAGGGCTTATTCCAAATCAGGACAAACGCGCACCCAAATAAAAATTTAGCTATTTTTTAACTAATTAGGTGTGTAGCAGTTAATAATAACTTCAGCCACCGGAACATGCGGTTACATGTTGAAATAGACACCGAAATATAATCATTCTGCCGCATTCAAATAGTCCCCGGACATGCGATTGTAATTTATGGGAAAAGGCAATTCAAATATTGCTATAATTATGAGCCATTTCGTTTCCACTGTGGCTAATAAAGCTCACGTATCCAAGAAAACATTTAATTTACTTAACTACCTGTGCAAAAACTGGTTCATTACATTACATGAATACACATACATAACGAATACGTACCTACTCCTAGGTACATAATACATTGATACAAATAACGTAAGTAAGATTAAATTGAATCCCGCATGCCTCCATCGCAGTAACAAACAGTATACAAATTAACTGTAACGAAGACAAACAGTAACTGTAACTGACGCAGGTATTGTTTTACAAATTTTACTGGGGTGAATCGGCGAGAACGTGAGTGGAAAGTGGCAGCTCGTTCATTTTTAACTCGTGCCCTTGCTGCCACGTCGGAGACGACAATTTGGATAAATCGCACATCCGCCACCGCCCGACTAAATTATTCAGGTTCTACTCCTGGCATCGCTTCTTCACATGACAAGGAGAGGATTGCACAATAAAGTGGAATATTTAGGGAGTAATCACGTACACAACATACAGTTGGAGAGTGGCTCACTAAACCCTCCTCGGCGCCTGTTTCGTGGAATGGCATTCCTATTCGCGTCGTAAAATCTTTGTAACCCGAGAATATTCTTAGATATTCCTACATTAGGTTCGCTTTAGTTTTCGTGAAAATTTGATAAAGTCAAGTGTCTCCGTAAGGCCTTGTGTATACCTATTTTAAGAATAAAGTAGGTGAAAGATCGAAACTGTTATCTATCCTATGTTTATTACATCAGGGACTTTTTCGTAGCTACTAGTAGTAGGTACCACCTTATAGTTCAGCTCTGTTTCATCAATCAGCTTACATTTAAAGTTTTAATTAAGCTAAACGTGTTAATACGACTGGGTAGGTAGGTATATGAATTAGACGAGGCTGTTATGAATAATAAGTACCTACATATCTATCTAAGTAGGTACCTAAGTTCAATGGTATTTCATTATAAGGCAGACGCTAAAAAACAAGGCATCCGAGTGAAAATAAAGTAATGACGAATGTTTGCAATTGTTCAAAATATTCTCGTATGGAGTTACGGCAAGCGGCCATGGGCCGCTCGATAAAAAACCACCTCACCTAGCTGCACCGTAATTGCGAGCTGGAATGAAGTTATTACACTCCCATTTTATACAACAAAATTTTACCGTCTAAATCCATGAAATGTTTTTTTATTTCGACGAAAAACATCAGCAGTTTAAAAACCAATTAGAGAATTCGTCGGAATTTGGACGGTCCAATAAAAGTAAAGTGGCAAGAACCAGTTTTTATACGTAGGCAACTTTTAGATAGGGATATCTAAATTAAAGTTTGACCCAATAATCCCAGCTTACTCGGATAGCCAGGTAGTAATTACCGGACTATTGTGATTGGAGAAAAGTTACATGTTTCCTCGGAATAGTTTTCTTTTCCTCTCGTTTATCTTTCTTTAACACTGGAATTGGTGCGGGATTGCGGGTAATTATGTTGCCTATTTAGGTTCACGTTACTTTCTCGTTTTCTTTATAAGTGAACAAGAAGTAAGAAATCAAGAAATATAGTGTTGTATAAATTAATTTACAAATAGTCTTTTTGGAGCGCCACTAGCCTTTTCGATATTATGCCAACTGGCTTGCTGAAATTCGATGTGGGGATAAATGACTAATTTTAATTGGAATATACACAAATCCGCAGTGCATCCGCGTAGTAGATATGACCCCAAACCCCCAATGATTTATTAGAGAAGGCCTGTAGGACTACAGTGAGTGGGATGTTATAGACTGATGTCGAAGAATACGAAAGGTCAGCGGGATATTCGCAGCTCTCTTTCCTCTCTGGGGTTCTTTATGTTATAAAGTTGCCAGTCTGTCACTTATTCCATTCGTTCAAAAATATTTATGCATCTTCTAAAAACAATTGACTAGGTACCTACCTACGTACCTACCTATATTCCTACCTGACTGTCTCTGAAATTGATATTATGTTCACTATCAATGAAGAAAATAAACTTAAAATAATTTTGAAAATCATTAATTTTACTACTATTTATTATACTATTTACGCTGTAGCATGGTGCGGATGACATTTGACGAACCGTTCCATTTCACTTATGAAAGTTGCTGCGATCTAAGAACATGGCGTAATATTTCAGTTACACCCTAAATATCAGCGGCGTAAAATATTTAATCCTTATTAGCTGTAGTAAAACACCTAAAAGATCACCAGCCGAGCGATTATGGCGAAATTCATATTGACGGTCGCTAATCAGCTGGTGATCCTCTAGGTACCTAAGGAGCTGTGTATTTATGATACGCTCCATCACCTTGGAGAGGAGGGTAGAAATTTAAATAAAACACAACGAACACTTGTCAAACCGGGAGATTATAGGATCGTGTTTTTCGACAAACAGATTTTGGCTGTCAACATGTCGCCATCTCTATCGCACTCGTTATTATTGTATAAACATTAGGAATCTCGCTCGCACCCTATGTTTTTGTTATTATGCTAGTATTAAGAAGTCTTTGGTGGTGACCGTTATTGTTATATCTGTCACTCACGTTATGGAACTATAATTGCTTCTTTTCTAGTTTGTGATTTCTAAGTCTTTTATCTTAGTCATTTTCAAGATTTTTTGACTTTACGTACCTAATAATTTCTAGTATTTTAATCTTTCATTATATATTTTTTCTATATAGGTATCGATTTGTAGGTACTTCATAATATAAAGGCCTAACTTGAAATTCCTGACTGTAGTAAATAGAGTTAACTGAAGTTGTGAAATGTTATAAAAACTTGTGTTAAATAATCAGATCGGTATTTATACAGCATTTATACATTAAGAAATCATGAAAGAGTTTTTAAGTTATCCATCGTATTTTATATTAAACACCATTCACATAGCGCAGAAAGCAAAAATCAAAAAACACCAGATTGACACCGGACTTTATAGGTATACCTACATAGGACTCATATATACACACACACACTCATATATATACATATATACAGACTAAATTCTGAAAACGTTTTCTTTCACACAAAACTGTAATATCGACCACAACTACATAACACAATTAACAGTGACGTACAAGCCGCAACTTCGAATGTTAACAATTGGTAGTTAATTTTGACAGCGGTATCGATATTCAGATTATGGTCATAAGCTGTAATTGGCCGGGCCGGCAGCGATCGCACCCCTAAATAGAGATTTGCGTGGGCCTAATCCTTGTAGATACCGTTGGATCTTACTGCTCTACCTTTGCTTAAATGGGTCAACAGCATTTGGCTACCTTTAATACATCATACTAAGAAAATATAGAAATTATGCAGTTGAACGCCTAAAAGAATAAAAAGGAAAATTAATTATACTTATACATACTATAGGCAAAAGAGGGTTAATTTAATTGAATTGAAAGATTAGGTATGTCAGTAAGTATATAAATATTGTTTAAATATATATTCATGTACAGGTAGGTACTAAATATTATTAACAAAGACATTCCGTCGGCTTAAAATAAATTCGCCATATACTGAAAACCGTTCTGTCAAAGTTATTCACGATATTGAGGAAAAATTTAAGTTGATAGTTTTCAGACCAACTAAGATTCAAAGCATTTTTCCCAATTCATTAAAGTACCTCAATAGCGGTTGACTTAATCCAATTAAAATTATAGCTTTAATAGTACCTAAATGTTTACATAAAATTTACATTCACATTCACTTTAAATGTAAGATTGATTGTACTTATGTACTTAAAGTCCGGATAGACGCCGTTGTATTTTGAAATTTGGTTATTTGCATTAAATATTCAAAAAAACTATGCATGCATATAAAATCTAAGTAAAATAACTTAGAAGTTAAAAGATTTTTAATGCATACCTTAACAATTAGATAAAACATAAATCTGTGTGATTATAATATGAAGCTTTTCCTTCCAAATAAATATGCTTTGTTTGATTTGCACTTAACACACATAAGACTTAAAAACTTTTACAACAAATTTGATCACAAACTTTTATCCGTTCGCCAATAGGACATATGTATGCCGCTCGACTTCTTTCGTAAATAAGGTGCGACTGGAGGTTACCTACTTCGCAATCCATCTATTCGTTTTATTCCATTTTGTTTTATGGGTTCCTAATGTTATTCGTAACTCATTTATTCGGTTAAGCGTTTATCCTATTTCGTAAATACTCGTAGATACCTACCTATCTATTAAACCCATCAAATACTATTCTATTCCATTCTAACGAATAGACTGTGTAACAGGATGAAGGATATCCCCCACCCTTAGGACTGCCACCTTCAGAATGTCCTAAACCCGGAGATTACAGATAGGTACTGAGACAAAAACAAAACATGGAATTTAGTAGCTATTTTTTGACTTAAACATTTCTTTAAGTTTTAATCTATAACATATTAATTAATACTCTGGACGAGATAATAATAATTAACACAAGACAAACTTACACTGTCGCTGTAACACTCAGGAACGCTTTAAATTAGCAAGAAAGAAAATTTAAAATCATACTTCACATTTTTCTGAGATTTTTGAATGCGCGGCGTGACAACCGCGTCATCGGTCGCCCGGAGATTTTCGATGTTAACCCGTAGCCCCTTCCTTCCTTCCCGTAGCATTCTTCAAACCTGGAGACCCGGGTCAAACCCGGAGGGGTGGTAACCCAACACACCCTTATACTTGTACTTCTAAATTATGATTCCTAAATCCCCGAAAAGGTAGAGTTGAACATTTCCGAACAAGTCAACGTTTTTAAATTTTTTCACCTAACTACCTACCATCAGACGAATTGTGTTTTTGTTTTCCAACTTTTTTTCTGTAAAAAACGTACCCACTTTGTGACCAAATTTTCAAACACGCCGAGATAACTCCGCTAAGTAATATTGTTTTAGTTAGTAAGTAGTGAGGAGCTGGGACCTGGCAGACAGTTTTGGCAGCTGCTCTGTATATGATGTATGTTAATGTCACGTAAGAGATTATTTCTTGGCACTGAAACATGGCGCCCGTTCATACTATTGTTTACTTAGCTATTTTGCATGCGATGAACTTGCATTACATCGACTGCAATATAAAACTTTTATCGATCAATTCAGCAGCATTTACCCGAACACGTTTAAGTTTTACTGGCCGTAAAATTCGAAAATAAGTAAAACAATGCTAGCGTAACTACGTATATAAATAATACACGACTTTATCCTCACTATACTGGAATAAAAACTACGCGATACACTCGTATCTCTACAAACTCGTCTAAGTGCTTCACTTAGAAAAAGAAAACAATTGTGCAAAGTTTGAGTTCACGTCTTCTAGCGATTGAATTCGCCAACTTCAAAGTGTGTTATTTCTTTCAGGGGCAACTTTGTTGTTGAGACAGAACTGACGGTTACATTGACTTCAGAGCGGACTTACAGCTGCAAACTCTATTGCAACAATGAGAATAATGGACTTAAAAGTAAATATCCTACAGATTATGCTTTAAACAGATATCACTTACAACAAGCACTATTTAAATATAGGTAGGTATCTATTTACCATACCATACTATCAGCCGATTTCTCTCCACTGCTGAATATAGGCCTCTTCCACCACACACGATCTTCAGCTTTTCTCATCTTCGTCGCGACGACTAAAAGTTCGCCGGTGGTGGTCGGATGGCCGGAGGGCGTCTCGTAATGCTCGTATGCTTCCCGGTACTTGGTCCCCTGTCGAGGACTCGTCTGCCCCTACGATTATCGGTCCTCCGGCTAATATGACCAACGCATTGCCACTTCAGCATACTGATTCTATGATATATAGGTAAGTGAATATTTTAAAAAAGTCGTTTTGTACAAATAACCAACTTTTTTGAAATATGCTAAAAATGTCGACTCATAAGAAAAAATATTTCATAAACTAGAGTACCTACGGAAACAAAATTTTGCGAGTTTGCTATATTCACCTGTCAGTTCGATAAGCAAGCGAACTTCCATCGTATAATAAATAATAAATATAGGTACTATAATAAAATAAGTAAGCACATATAGACGCTTGGTTCTATTACTCGTAGTTTGAGAATAAAGCTTTGTCATAATATTATTAGACAAAAAGCCGAGTTATTCTTCGGAACAAAGATTCAGTGCGTTTGGGGGAACAAACTTTACTTCATTTATGAGAAACTTTCTTTGGTTGGCCCGAGCGGCGACCGCGTCGTCATAAAGCAAACACAATGGTTTTATGTGGTACCTACATTAAGTTAATGGAAGTGATCAGACGTATAGCGATGTTTGACTAAGCTTTATTAAGAATACATAACGTGTCAGCATCCAGGTAGGGTTTTGATATTAATATTAAATCAGATATGTCTCTCAAGTTGTTAGAAATGTTTATTATATTTTCAAGTAGATACCTACTGATGAAATGGATTATTCCAGCGCTATGTAAAAAATATTAAAAAATCGAAATTCAGTAAGTTAAATTGCACGAGAAAGAAAACATATAATTGCTGTTAATAAAAAAAAAAAAATTAATGGAAACAGAGATTTGCAAAATATGGCTTGGGATCAATCGGCTAAGTGGACGCTTAAAATAGCAAATTTTATAGGCACTTCTCTGAAACACTACTTAAACTACGCCTAAAAAACCATTTCAAATTAAATTACGTAAATATCACATCTAAATATTCAATGCCTATTAAATTCGCAAGCAAATGAATAGGGTTGATAAACGAGCCCTGCGGGCGTCCACCTAGCACGATGCTCACTGGTAGCCAGCGGCAGAAGCGCGGCTGCGGTGCGTTCGCGTCACACGGCCTGCGTCCGTGAAATTGAATTAGCAACTCATTAGTGACGCCAATAAAACGAGCAGCACGCCCCCACACCGACCTTACAGCGCCCCTACTCCCCGTACATACCATAAATAGATATGTGTATCTCCGTTCAATGTCTGCTAAACCGACCATGTATTAATAAATGGCTTGTATTTAAACGAACAAAAAAAAAATTAGCGGCAAATCATGATCGACAAAACTAAGTATTTTTGAATAATAGAAATAAATCATTTAATTATTCAGAATGTCATCACAGAGTCGACAGAGACCGCAGAGCGCCTATTTTTTATTGTCATCAGAGAACGTAAACTTAACTCATCTTTAAATTAGCTGTCATCGATTTGCTGCCCATTCATATAGTCTGCTGCTCATTAGATTACTTCTCTTAATAAATATCAAATCTATCTGACGTCACTGACATCATTTCAGGACAGTCGTACGACAAACAGGCGGTAAGTAGACTACTCCATTATTATTTAATTTGAATATTTATTGAAATTGTATATTTATATAAAAATTGCGAAGGTAGTTCTCATATCTTGTTTTAAAAACTAAAAACTGTATAATATTTGCAGTCGTTGGATAATTTTAAACGAAAAGTTCACTTGGTATTCGATGGCAAGGTGACTTCTAGTAAAAAGTGCCTAATGGACGTGTCAGTTATTTTATTATAGCAAAAAACTTTCCAGAGAATATGTATATTTTAGTAGTAGCTTACCTGTAATTTGATAACAAATTACGCACCTCTACATTTGTTTGAACGATTTGTGATAGTTATCTAAATCGTTGGTGTATGTATTGGTTTCTAGATTTTAAAACAGTTTATTGGAATAAGTACCTAATAGAAAGAAGTCCTAATAGAAAGTTTATTAGATACTTATCAGTTTATTAGAGAAGTTTATTATCAGGGGACTCCCTGTGCGGTAAGCACAGTTCGATATTTATTTCTCTTAAATAATTGGCTTTCTTAAATCTATTCAACAGATTAATCTGTTTTAGAAATTAATTTAGAAAGTTTATTTACTTACTCACATTACCTTCCATTAATCAAATTTACGAATATGTGAATTGTCTTATATGATTTAATTTCACTTATTCAAAATACTACAAACTAAAATTCATGAATTCCCGCAGAACATGCAGTTACAAACAAAAGTTTATAGTGTGAGAACGAAGTATGTAGATGTGTACGTCAGGTATAATTCAAACCGGTGGAGCGCGATTCCCCAGGGCGAACGGGCGAGGGTAAACTCCTGCGAATTATAGGCACTTAGGTTTAAACGATTACCCACTGGGGTTTCGTCTGTTTCGTTACACTCGCTACTATCTGCGAATTAATCGACTCCAATGTCCCACTCGTTAATTACTATTTCACCTTTTAATTTAATTTCTATTGTAATCAAGTTCCCCTACCGTAAGCTCAGATGCCTGAACAAGTCCAATCAAGGAATTTCTTTGCTCAAGCGAGAACTGACTCAAGCGTTAATTTTCTTAATGTATCTTGTTAAGGTCGAGTCGGGATCTCGTTTTACTTGTGAATAAATTAAGACAACATTAACTGCAAAGACGCGATCACTCGAATACCTGCTTTTAATGAAGCTATTTACGTATTTAATCTCATACCTGCCAAATGAAGTCGAATATATTCCGCATTGGCATTGGTATAAATGTAAGTCTGCTTTTCATTTAACTTTCTCCTTATTTTATACCTCTCCTATAGATATTGAGTTGTAGTACGATTTATCTACTTAGTAGCAATTGAA
Source organism: Sesia bembeciformis (assembly GCA_943735995.1). Classification (NCBI taxonomy): domain Eukaryota; kingdom Metazoa; phylum Arthropoda; class Insecta; order Lepidoptera; family Sesiidae; genus Sesia; species Sesia bembeciformis. The sequence goes on along the minus strand of OX031029.1, from coordinate 9,428,648 downwards.
AAAGTTTGTCCTTGATTGAATGTTACCAAACAACCCGAGAAGTTTATGTGAGGCAGTAATTTGTGAGATTGTCTTGAACGTTTTCACTATATATGCAACGTTGCATATACTGAGCGATAAAATAAATAGAATAGACAAACATACATAGAATTAAATGTCTATACGGATGATGTAGAAATATAGAAGGATTATAGAAGGGGATAGGAGGATTTATTTCGAAATTGATACTAAATATTATGCATCATATATTTTTGAAAATATTGGTTGTTATGGAGGATAATAATCACATTCGACAGTACTCATTAGTATTCGCCGCAATTTACATCATTATTCATTTTACATTGTACCAGTAGTTTGTTTAAAGATGTTATATGTACCTACTTATAAAAGTACAGGTAGGTACATATTATTTTATAATTTATATACATATTATTAATTTATTTAAATTTGTATGTACATTATTTTATGTACTTTTAAGCCACGTTGTCGTCGCCGTTAATATGGTATTGTGGATTGGACGAGGAACAATTGAAACCGAATGAACTATAAAGGTAGGCATGTAAGTGAACGGATCAAGTGTCAAAGAGAGACATACGACGAATGGCGGCCGTGTCAGTTCGCATTATACGACGCTCAGTGTAAAATTTAATTTCTAGTGATTAAAGAGGTGATTTAAACTTGAAAACCCACTTTATTTTCGACCCCGATACTACATATATATATATAATTAACACTCTTGCCTGTGATTGTACCATTTACATCCAGTAGCTATGCTCTGTTGGTGACCTTTAATAAACAAATAAATAATATATCTAAGTTGCAACATGTAAGGTTCCATAAGTAGGTATTTTAAATCCAGTGTCATTGCGGACTGAAAAACTTTTCTAGACAAATATTAATTGCACGTGTAACCCGTGTCGCGCCTGCTTCCCGAGTTAATGTTGCGTGTAAAGTTATGGCCCAGTTTCAGAACTGCATGCTCTAACTTCGTGTTGGCTATATGAGTTCCTGGAGAAGTAGCTACATGTCACGAACTTTAATTTATAGTAAGCCAACTCTTACAAAACTTGTAGTAAAATCGGTATCCCAGTAAATGCAAAATGATTTCGAACCAAAAACTTTTCTACTCACCAATGCGGCTTATGTTACGCAGCCGTTTTTCGAACACCAAGGAGAAAAGTGTAACAACAAAATAATGGGCAACAACGCGTTTACTGTTTTTCCTAACCTTCTTTTTGAGGTTCAAGAACAACCCTTCAACTTGGGACGTTAATTGCTTCGTGAGAAGTGTTACACCTGCAAGGCTTTTATGGGGAGTATACAAACAAAATAAGCAAACGGGATTAAAGCGTGACGTTTTACGGTGGAACGTGCTTCCCTCTCGTATTAGTGATCAAATGGTTAATTATTGTTACCTTAATTACTAATTTCAGTCACGGGAAATAAGGAAGTAAGGCTGAGGCTACATGACTACACCATGAAATTCAGAGTGCAAAAATAAGCTAAATCATCGATCAATTGCGCAAGCCATCGGACCAGCGACCTCCGGAGCGTTCGCACAAATACAAAATATTTTTCATTATCAACTTGCTCAATAAGTGATTAGGGAGCGACAATCGTAAATATAACGTTGTAGATAGTGTCAGTAAGAGCAACGAATATCTACTTTAAAATGCCCGTAATAATTCGTTTACGAATGCAAAAAGTTTGTAATAGTGCGAACGCTCGGTTGACCAATCCTTTGAGTCGGAACAAAGCACAAAGGCGATCTATGTGTACAGCGCTTAGGCGCCGTCGGGCACACCATATCGGTCACATGTGCGCGCAGCCAACAGTCAAGCTAACCGATAGTTGGTCATGCGAACGCCCCGTGTGGATACTATCAAGCGACATCATAGAACTCCTTTCGCGCCATTAATAGCCTGGCCGCGAGTAGCCGCGACAGAGTGACACCGCTTACCTATCACCTGAAACTTTACACAGCCCTCAATTCAGAACCATTTCCCAATTCCAATCATTTTGCCGTAGTTCTCCATACGATTAGAATACTCCATTTCGATGTACAATAGTGTAATAAGAAGCAATATACTTTGTTCCCGATTGATATGACAACTGATGTACTCGAATAGTTCTGAACTTAGCCCATGTGATATGAAAAACCATTAGTGTATCTATTTTAGTAAATACGTGGGTAATATAATGGAAAAAAGTTCTAAATAAGGTTTTCGGAATTCAAGAGGGAAAGAAACTCATCATTGAAACAGGTTTTGGTTTCAGAGAGTCCCTTGGTAATACAAAACTTCTCCAGAAGCGCGAGCTTCAGGCCGACATTTTACGGGAACGCTGGCGCTCGTATATAAATACTGTAGTACTTTCGCATTTGGGTGGGTACTAATAGCAATGTTAAGTTGATGACCTACAGTTTTTTTGTCTCCTATGAGAAAGGTTTGGAGTACCTACATTAATTCATCAAATTATAAGTCATCGATTGTTATATTCTTTGGAACTCATAGCAGATATCCATCACGTGGCTGTCACTGTTGCAACATCCATCATCCGCTGAGCTGTCACGTGATCATAAATGGTTAATAATCTTTAATCCTTAAATAATTTTATTATTTAGATTAAAATTATTTATATTTAAGAGTATACACTTAGCATTAAACCATAATAACGAATGAATTACAATTCATCGATTTGCATTCATTCCTTCACATCGCCTTACACTTGAGATTCTTAACGTTGCCTCCGGGACGCATAAAGTGAAATATTTAAAACAGATGACAATATTTTAGAAAGAATAGCCTTATTTTAAAATCGAGCGCCATCATAAATCGCCCCCACTGCAATAACGCAGGGCGGCGCGCATGTCGACGGAATTTTAAACACACATCGCAATTTAAACTCCTTGCTCACCTCACCTATGGTATGGTTCCTTTAGCTACAAAAATATTTTCGTATTTGTATATTGATGACTGATCCTTTCTCCTTTGGGAAAATATAGTCTCACTCAAATTATCATCTTTATTAAATTTGTGACCAATCACCGTGTCCAGCCCCTTTATTGTCCGCTGCTGGACACGAGACTAGGACTAGTGCACATTGTCTTGTGTATGGGGGAAAAACACCACGTTTGCCAAGCGCGTTGGCGAGTACACTCTTTCAGGGGTGGGGTAATTCCTACGAGGCTGTGGTTTCCCTTAGCCGCCTTTTACGATATCCATGGAAAAAGTTGAGGTGGTATTATTCTATAGAATTCCTCTGGCACTGTCATTTTCTGCGTTCAGGATAAATCTAAGAATAAGTTTAATACAACACGAGCGGTGATTTTTCAGGGGTTTCAGGGGGAACTCTCCATGCACATTCGTTCGTAATTAAATACTATTTTTCCCACGATCTTGGTTGTGAAGGAACCAAACGGTGAACACGGTGAAGGAAAACATCACGAGGAATCCTGATCACCTGAGAATTTTAGAAATCTTGTACACGTCTAATTTTCACCAATTCGCGTTGTAGATTAAGGTCTGAAACCTCTTCGTTACTGCAAGTGGTGGAATGTTAAGTCTGATATCAATCCATCGACATAAACCATGATTATAATGACACCGAATCCTTATTTATACCAATGCGCTATACATTTTTAGCATCTGTAACTCTTATTCACACACACACCACCCATACATCAACTCATAGTCAATTACTTACATTATTGAACTATGTATTTTTTTTCTAAAATCGGATATCTGACCACACTCCCACACATTCTCATACAGACATACTCACATAAAACACACACAACGTACATATTATACACAATAATTACCACCTGAGTAAACTGTTTCTTAAAGAGCTGTAACTTAGTACTAAGAATAGATCTAAGGGAATAGCTGGCAGCTGTAAAACAGATGTCAGTACACATTGTACTTATGACTATCTACTTGCAAATTTGATGTTTTTGTAAACTACATTATAAGTGACAAATACCGTATAGAAAATATGTAAATGTCTTAAATAAATAATAAACCGGCGCACCGAAATACCAATTAGACCCATTTGACTCCATCCAACGACGTGCTGTTCGTATTGTCGACGATCCTACTGTCATGAGTGGTTTAGAACCCCTCACCATTCGGAGAGACGTTGCGTCTCTCTGTGTGTTATAACGCCCGTACAATGGGGAATGCTCTGAAGAATTGTTCAATATAATTCCCACTTCGGGTTTCTACAACCGCACCTCCCGTCACAGAAGTGCGGTCCATCCGCGTTTCCTCGATACGGAGGTGTCGCGTACTGTTCGGTCCAAAAATTTTAAGTTTCCCGTGGTCATTTATCAAGTTTCTTATCTCTTCCCGTGGGTGTTGTAAAAGGCGACTAAGGGATAACAAAGCCGCTACCATAACCCCCGAGGAACTACGAGTATACTACCTCTAAAAGAGTTGCCTCGCCAATCCTTTAGGCTAGTGTGGTATTTTAAGGCCATACATCCCCCATGCACAAGACAGTGTGCTTGAGGAGGCCCGTTTCCGGCAGTGGACGATAAAGGGAGTGGTTACGTTTATTAAGTTTAAATGGAACATGATATTCGTATATTAATGCGAGTTCCATGTTATCTTTAAAGACAAAACAAATGAGGAGTATCTTGTTACAACAGGTACATACATAATATAGGGTCCAGAAGTTGACAATAAAAAGAAACGGAATTGTTTTTTTAAGGCAGATTTATGTTGTAATTAGTCGGCGTATAGCGCACAGTGGCGTAAAGTGAATTTATGCGACCGCACCACTGATTGTTCAAAGTGTTTCACGATGGTTACACATGATTTAAATGCGACAGGTAACTGCGAATTTTTTAGCTCTGTCCTGTCCTGCCACAAATATTTACAAAGAGATTAGACGAATTTTGTCAACCAACGAAGTAAACTAATCCTCAAGTAGATTGTAGCGTGGGTAACATATTATAGTAACACTCTCCGTCTGGACTGACTACAATGAAAGTTACTGGAAATGGCTGGATGAGACTAGAGGAAGATCGAGTATGATAGTGGGCCCTGGGAGAGGTCTACTACATCCAACAGTCTAGAGCCACGGGCTGACGATATGGTTTGGTATTTACTTGAGATTTTTTTTGTCTTCAATTTTGATTTCTACAAATTTATGTCACTTACACCTGCCATACCATCACTAAATAGCCCCAAGGTTGTGCTGTGAGAAAATCTTTTATAGCATTTAAGACCGCCTTTTGTTAAAACAATGAAGAGTAAATAAATAAACCGAAGATAATACATATGTGATACTATTTAAGTAAAGATACCTTATTGTTTGTATGGACTTATTGACTTTGCACATCGTTGTTTCAAGATTATGATCAAATGGAACTGAAGCTTTAAATAGCGATTGTGTTATAGAAACACTAAACGTAATTTTTAAGACAAAGCAATACGTAGAAAAATATGTTATTTTAAGAGTTCATTAAAGTTTCAACATCTGGAGATTGGAACCGACGATCCCTACGATCGTCGTTCTAAGGACCTTCCCTTTTCTCAAATAATGCACATACTATGTTGAGTACATAAAGGGTTTTCCTTTGGAACTGGAGGAAATAAATGTAAGACTATCTCGACCATGCCTGATTTAACGTTTGTTCTAACTTTTTCTAACCAAAATTAGAATTACGACAACATTGCGATTTATGGGTTTTATAAATTTAAAGATGTTGGTCGGTACTCTGTACTGTAACTACATTTTTCAAAATTATTTCACATTTTCGATTCTTGGTAATTATGAGTTTGATTAGTATCTAATAGGAAATTAATAGGCACGCATGTCACTTTTAGTGCACAAATATTCAGGGGTGTGTCGCAAATACTGTGCAGCTATTATCAATTCACACTTTGTGGTTTACAACAAAAGATTCGGTCATGTTCCCGTTTTTACTCTCTTTACTAGGAGTGACGTCGGATCACAAAGGCTACCTGAAACCATTTGTAGCACAGTCACATCGTTGACAAATATAATAAAACCAAAAGAGAGTGAGTAAAATCCATACTAAAATCCCTTGTATAAACTCAGCTCGGGTAACCAGATAGCACTTGCGGGTTTTTCCATTATTATATATACCTAGAGAAACAGGTTGCATTCGTTGTGTACTCGCTATTGATGGGTAAATTTAGGAACGTTTCCAATTGTAGGGCGTTGTGCTGTAGCTACTGATTATTTAATAAAATATAGGCTAATCGTCTGTTTCTAAAAGCACAGAATTCGCGCGGGGGTCGGGGAACATATACCATACTATACCATCAGCCTATGTTTCTCCACTCCACGATCCTCGACTCTTCTCAGCCAACCACCAGCGGCGAATTTCTTTAAGTCTGGTCTACCTGGTCTACCTGGCTGGATGGAGTCCCATACTGCGCTTTCCGGTACGTGGCCTCCATTCAAGGACTCGTCTACCCCATCGGTCCTGCGTCAAATATGACCTGCCCATTGTCACTTCAACATGCCGATTCTACAAACTATGTCGGTGACATTAGATCTTTGGTGACTGTCTTCGTAGGTATATATTAGGGTATATATAGGGGCGGAGAAGGTATATTAGGTACTTGTTATTCGTTTGCTGACGTCTTGTTGGGTCATCTCCATAAAGTGTAATCATGAAAAATCCTATTTGCAACTTTCTTGAAGAATTCTGACCAACTTTTTTGGTTAATAATTACATTATATTGGCTAAGGGAATAAATCTTATTTCGTAGTACATCTTGAAATTTAATTTTGGTTGTATCTTATAATTATAACTTTTATTATGGAGAAAAGGGGGCACAAGGGTTTAGAGCAATGAATTAGAAGGAGGGGATGGGAAAATGGGGTGCAATAGGATAGGATGGGATGGAAATGACCCTTGGCATATCTCAATTAATACGGAACCACGTACGTACATTGGAGTAATTGGATAAAGTGGGAGATGCAGTACATTTCAAGATTTTTATTTATATTTATATAGAAACGCAACCTACGTCAATATTCAACGAGATATTTAAAAACCAATTTAAAATAATGTTGGCAAGGTCATACATACTTAATTGTCGCAGGAAACGTCGAACAAATTGTTGAGCGCCGCACACCGGACCTGTTTTGAAGTTAAATTACCAAAGTTTGACACCCAGTCTGACTTTAACTACCGCAGCAATAATTGTACATAGTGGAGCAGCAAGACAATTACCTCACACTAATTATAATAAGTGCAATAAATTGCACTAATTATACTTAGTGTGGGGCGAAGGCGAGGCAAGTACAAGTGCAACATAACTGTAAGCACTTGCATTGCACTTGCTTCTCTTTATTATTCCTGACACAGAATTCCAAATTTTTTAAGGAAGAATTAATTGTCTACGACGAAAGAAGTGAAAATACTAAAGCACTTGTATATGTTAGTGGTGTGTTGTTAAGACATCAACATAAAACATCATGATATCTTAATAACTGAAGCAGTGCTGAAGTGAAGTGCTGAAGCAAATAAGAGGGTGCTAGAATCCTAAAGTAAGAAGACAAGATTTTTTTTGAAAAACGATCATACCTGTTTGGTGTAACGTAAAATCATACATTGTATTTATGTTAATTTAATGTTAACACTTAGAATACAATTATGGTTGAAATCTGATAAATTCTTTATGTTTGGACTAATTTTAGGATATCCTGAACTATTACTATTAATACAACATTAACTATGACATAATGGTAATACAAAATTAATTATTTCCGAGTAAAATCAGGTATCATCTATGGGTTAGTAAGAATTCAAATTAGTTAGTCAATGCATTATTTGTTTACTATTTTGAGATATTGATTGAGTAAGGAACTGAGAGAGACACTGAGAATGATTTTCTTATGAAAGTGGTAATAACACAAATATACGAAATTTCCGTCTTATAGAACTAGACGGGCGGTTTACGAGTAAGAAGTAATCGCGGTCACTAAGGAACGAACGTGCTGTTGCGACCTCATGGCACAGGTGTACGTACGCCTGATCCGCGCCGATTGCTTCTTAGATCTAATGAAACATTTTTCCCAAGACAGTCCGCCGAGTTGCCCCTCAAATTGATACTGGAGATTACCTCCACTCGGCGATTTGCTATCTTTATACTTTTCATTAAATTGAACAGACGTCGCAAACGATCACAAATCGCCTTAGCTCCAGGTGTAGTCTTGAGTAATGGTTATTGGTGGATTTCTTAAAACTGCAGGTATAAAAGGATATAATGCTTACCGGAAGCACTAAGCCGGCGCGCGGCGTTGCGAACGTGCTACTTATGTCCCTCGCGGCACGGGCCGACCCGCACGATATTAATTTCCACCCAAGTTCTCGGGACACCGACAGGCTTATAAGATTAGAATAATTTTCTCATTCCGAGGACTCCCCGCGAGCGCAACCAGCAGTTTAATTAAAACTAACAGTTGTCTCACACAGTCTTATCCGGCAATTTGCGAGGTATTACAGGCCAAACTTCGTCCACAAATTATCTTGACTCCATTTAACAAAGCGGTTATGTTAATACGATCCTACCAGATTTAGAAGAATGTTTTTGTTATAGGAAGAGTGTACCAAATTACGACATTAAGGTAAAATATGCTACACAATTTTAAGTTCTAATAATCCGGTCCATATTGTGGTCGGGAGGGGTGTCGCGGGGCGATCATTAAACCTGAGCGCAAATGAGCTTTTTATAGGCACCATAACACTTAGAGATGTTGGAATGAACTATTGAATTAGTAATAGCGTTTAATACACTCATTTTACGGCTATTCAGATGGCGTCTCTAAAGTTAATGTATCCATCAAATATTTAATTCGCTTCCACGCAGGTTACCTGCCTATGAATATTTTGTATGGCGATTACCTAGTTTGTCGGACCTAGTACAGAGACAAAGTATAACATGACGTCATATTTATTCAGTTGCTGCGAGTTTTATCATAACGCTGCATGTTACGTAGCTTCGAATAAAATAAAGTGCCTCCATATGTCCGAATGAAATCCTGTTGTCTTCATGCATACCTATAAAATTCACTCGCGTCTGCTGTGAAATATTATGTGACACAAATGTTAAGAAATGAATCTACCGAAAGCTGACATCGAGGCGGTTATCCCCCTCGTATCGGATGGTTCCCTTTATTTTTACTATGATATAAAGGAAAAAGTACCATTCTCTGCGTAATATCTTATGCGTATGAGTGCTTATGAAATATGAATTCTATCTTGCAAAACATATTATTTCGTTATTACTGAATATATTGCTACACGTTTCAGACTTATATGGAATACGAGTTCCTTTGCGCAAAATAAAGATGTTGGGAGCGCAACGGATGTACAGATGCAAATTTTTTACCTGTTTGAAATTAACACGTGTTCGTTCGTCATAATTCATTGCACCACCTTAAAGTTTGAGACGAATTGTTAATCAATATGTACATAACTATTGAGATATGTATATAACTATGATACCCGTCGGTATATCCTCGATCCTCAATAGTATAGTGGGGGTCGACAGTTTTTAATTTAAGTTTTATTTACTCATAAACTACTAAGAAAGTAAAATATTGTGAGACAACACGGGAATTACGGAACCGGAAATTTAAAAAATCTTGGGCATAAATAGCCATCAATTTACACTGGGCCTGCGTGGTGGTTTATGACCAGAAACCACCTAGCTGATTACTAGGTGAGATCTATGGATGTTTGAACATTTTAGACTAATAGTCCAATCAAAATATATGTCACACCTAAGAATAATTCCGATGAAGCAAATTTTTCTTGTGAGCTTGCCATGCTATCCTTCTAAATGAAATGTCAAAGGTCCCCATCGATCAGTATGCTGCTACAAATTATACAGAATGTTAAAAGTTAAAAACACTATTTTTACGAATATCTCTTAAATGGTTAGTGTTTCGCTAAAAATATTTATTACAAGATTTATTAATCATATAATTTTCCACAATAAGTTATTAGTTCTTTGTATCATACGAAAGACCGTTGGTGAGATATGGCAATGTTAATAATAATTGTAATTGTCATATTTTTCAAAATTGCACCCTTTTCCACACCACCTTCGAAGTCAAATACTTGTCGTGTTTTTTGAACGTGGTTTCCCCCTTAAAATTAGGTATACTTCACGATCTGTCATGCTCAAACAAGAAAGTTCATACTCATACTCATACTCTATTTCACAATTTAAGTAATCTTAAAAAAAAAGAGTAATTTTTGTATTCAATTTCATGGTTGCTAATTTTTTAAGTCTGTCATTAATTAGTAATAAATTGTTTAATTAGTTGATATACCTTTACCTTTCGAATGAGACAATTTTCATGTGTCTATGATCCCCGTTCATAGATATTGTCTTTTTATTAGGACATAATTTTATTAAACTTTTTATTAGGCTGCCATTCACTGTATAAATTGAGAAATGGAATCGGAACAAAATTACTTTCTTGTTTGAACAGAGCAGATCACGCAAAAGGACAACAGGAGACACCACGTTAAAAAAAAGTACTTGACCTCAAAGGTGGTGCGGAAAGGGTACATTTCTGAAAATTATGATAATTACAATTCTTGACATTGCCACACCTCACTAGACATTTGAATGAAAAATGTATTTAGAACTTTTGTTTAAAATTATATGATCTATAAATTTAGCAATAAACATTTTTACCATATTCATCCATTTTACCTTATAGATTATACATTTAAGAGATATAATTTTTTAGCAGTATACTGGTGATGGGGACTTTTGACATTTCATTGAAAAGGATAGTATGAAAGCCCATACAAAAATTAGCTCCATCGGAATTAGTCCGAAGTTCGTACATAGTTCGTGTCTATTTTGACTGAACTATAGTATCGTTATGCAAGTACTATTACTATGTATTACTTTTGCTATGTAAGTATTTCATTTACTTAGTGTTTGTTAAAGCGAGAGAGCATTCACAGTCGAGACAGGAAGAGGTTGACTGCATTTTTCTAATTATTGTTTAATGATTATATCGGGCTACACCAAGATCTCAAATTGCAAACGTTGTAAAATAGTTGTTGTATTCTTTTGACATGTAAACTAACTCTTACCTAGTCATTTTGCGACATAAGTACATTACGTAGTCAGTCACAATGCTATCTAGACAACCTGAGAAGAACCCATTTAAAAGTTGAAGCAGAGCGCGAAACACAGCATTCATGTCTACTTGTATTTGCAAGTGAACAAACAGTTTTCATTTATTACAGTAATATGAAGCAGTAGTGGGTGTAAAGTTAGTGTGATCTGGCCTTCCTCTACTGTTTGATATGAACCGGCCCGTGACGGCGACGTCGCGCCGCCCGCCCTATGCTGCCGCCCGCCTCTACGCATAGTGGGCGGCTTCACTAACCGCCTGGGAAAAAAAATATAAATTGATATTTTAATTTATAAACTAGCTTTGTCTTTAATTATAGGTATTTTTATAAACAAAGTTAATTTTTTTTTTCATTTATTCAAGGAGATATACCTAGTCGTATATGTTATTTGCTGTGAGTTATACGAGTAGCTACGTTGATATAATTTTATTTAGTGCGTTTGACGAATATATTCCCAACACATATAGTGCTCATCATTATAACAAATTGTATATTATATTGTAAGAATTCAGAACTAATTTACTAGTAGCCATGGGTAATAAGGATGTAGGGATATTATGACGAACTATTAGCTCAGTTGGTAGCGCTGTGTTAAAGCTTACGTATTCGATTCCCGATCGGCCATTCATTTGTTTAAAGACAAATGTTTGTTCCTGTCTGAATGGTATGTTCGCCTTTGTATGTGTCCTTGGTCTTTGTTGAGTGTGGCGTTATTATTATTATTCAAAACCTGACACTTGTCTAGTATCTGTAGAAATAGCAAATGGGAGCACGATGCGACCGGCAATCTGTCCCGAACAATAAGTCGCTCTCTAACAAAAGCCGGCCATTTGAACAAGTCGGAAACTTTTGTGAGTTTAGCTCTTTCTCCGCGGGCTCTTGGCAACGGTCGCGGATCGCACAATGGGGGTATAATCGTTAGGGCCAGTCATAAGAAAAGGCATTACAAAAACAACGACGCACTTCAACCCGTATTACTCAACATTTTGTCAATGCCAACTAATTTCACACTATCTTTTCCCTCTAACGGCTTGAGCCTTAAAGGTGCGGTACGAAACTGTACCGTTTCTTATCGGTTTTGATTATTTTTTTCATAATTTGCTATTTATATTGTTCTGACGGTTGAGCTATTCCTTCAACTGCTGCTTCGTCTATACTTTTCTCGGGAACGGAAAATAGACACGGATAGTTTTACTCGTATTTAAGTGGTGATTAGTGTAAAAATGACATAGCCTCTGCTGCAGGCAATCCGTGATCAATGGTGCGGCTCCAACAGAAAGTCAACGTCGCAGTGTTGATGCCGATTGGCACAACGGTTGATATATTTTTTTAAAATTTGCATTTTAATATTTTATGTACCAGCTTTACCCGCGACTTCGCTCACGTGTAACAGCACCGACATCATGGAATTCACGAATGCGCTCACGTTAAGCCTAGATATTATCTTTTCTCGTGTTTATTCATAACTGTTTAGTTTTTAGTTACCTAGTAACAAAAATAACAGGACTGTCAAAATATCAATTCCAAGAAACACACAATTCTTTTACTTAAATAAACAATAACCTCCTGGGGTATTTATATGTCAAATGCTGTTCCTTCTCGTCACTGTTTTCAGACTCCACTCCGTAATACACTAAATTCCATGTAGTCCACGCATACTTTCGTAACACTATCGAATATCTTCCAAAAGTGGTTCATGCTCGTTACTGATTTCAGAAACACGTATTTCTTGGAGATGTCCAAGTCGGGACAGTCAAAACCGCAGCGGATAGTTCTTTCCAGAATTTTTGATTACGTGATATACATCGATTTATATACCTCAACGTATGTGACGGCTCCTTGTTAAAGACATCGGACTTGAGTACATTAGATCGTTACCTACGATTATTATAAGCATAGATGGACGTTGTATAGAACAATTCTGACCAGTAATCGCGTTATATATCTAGTAAAACACACGGAGAAATGCAATGTCTCCGGATGATAATGGATTCTAAACTGCTTGTGAGAGTGGAGTGGTCGAATATTGGAACTGCGCGTCCATTGTTTGTCCATAGTTCATAGTTCAAATGGGTTCACAGATATTCTGGTATATCCATCCAGAAGTGATCCAGAAGACATTCCATGTCTTTTACCAGCCTCTTCCTATAAGATATTGGTCTATCTCGTTCGTAAGTAGGCGAGTGCATTTAGTGCTATTCATCCACGTACGAGTATATTTGCTAGTATTTTTCTGGTACATATGTTTTTCTAACTTCCCCAAGAAAGTCAACAGAAAACAGTGAATTCTGGCTAGCGTCCACAATATGTGTAGAATGTTTTCCAATCATTTACTTGTTCTATACGTAGTAAGCTTAGGTGCATTTCTAATATGCACCCAGACTGATTATTTCCTTGTTCATTGTGGTTCACAGGGTCGTACGTAGTTATCCGTAGTCTTAGCCGTAGTTGGTAAAGAAGTTGAGACTACTAAACCCAATGTCCACTAAGTATATGGGGTTCTTCAAGACAGAGATAACCTCGTTAAAATCTATGCATTAGTTTTTGAGTAATTTTTTTAAAAAAAATTTTTTAATTTTTCTCTATAACTCAACTTCCTCGTGTCATTTGAAAATGACACGTACACCAGGTTTCCTTCTGGACACCTAGCTATACATTAGTGAAAACCCGATCAAAATCCGTTCAGTTGTTTTTACGTGATGCTGAAACATACACACAAAAATTCTAAAAACTACTGTTTTGGGTTCTGTAGCTTCTAGAGGCCGCCATTTTTTGTAAAATTAAATCAATGTACACTACCCTTTTACTGTTTCATTATACGAGTATTTACGAGTAAATGTACGTATAGATTATATGTTGATGTCAATAAAATAATTTTCTGTCTTTCTATTTATTTTTTAATTCCATCAGCCCATGTCTCTCCACTGCTGGATATAGGCCTCTCCAAAAGCTCGCCATCACATATGATCTTCGGCTTTTCTCATCCAATCACCACCATTGATTTTTAATTCTGAATGTAAATGTATTATGTTTATTCTATCTACTTACGATTTTATTTTACGACGTTAGGTGGTATTCGTTTAAATCCTATACACGTGTACATTAAGCGCATACACACAAGACGTGACAGCGGATAAAAGGCTCCAGAGGACTAGAGCGACATAACGAAGGAACGCGATCCGGGCGTCACTTCCGGCGTCCGTCACGTGGGAACGACTTCCGGCAAGGCGCCAGTCCGCTCCTCCACTTACAATCACTTAGCTCTTGAAAACCACGGAAACCTATGTAAACGTGCGAGAAAACCGTATTTCACATGAGTCACACATTTTCAGAAAATTACGTACGCGTCACGTAGAGTATGTCTACATTTTCGCTATATAAAACGCAGCGTGTCTCGGTTCTTTTGTCTGTTCGTTTGTAACTTGATTTCTACTGAACGGATTTTGATGCACTTTTCACTGTTGTGTAGGAGGTTATTTCTTCCGGGCTGTTTTAGTATATCAGTGTAGCAGTAGAAGACATATATCTACGCGAGCGGAGTCACGAGCAAAAGGCTAGTCTGTATTTTTTTATGGAAACAATATGGTAGACGAGCAGATAGTCCGCGATACACGTCAATATCAGTCCAGACTGACAAACATTGGCACGCCCTCGAATGCGCTGCCTATCTTTGGAGATTAATACATTATATACTATGTATCGCAGATTCAAGAAACCTTTTTTAAATATACTCCTTATTTACTTCTAACAGTAGATCTAGTAGTATTCCTAATTAGTAGACACTTATACTAATATTTGACGGTAGGCCTGGTTCACAAGTTCAAAGTTGCTCAGCGAGCGATGGAAAGAGCTCTGCTCGAAATTTCTTTGTTGGGCAAAATCAGCAACGAAAAAATTCGTTGAAAAACTAAAGTTGCCGACATAGCTCAAAGAATCGTCAAGCTGAAGTGGCAGTGGGCAGGCCATATATGCCGCAGGACTGATAACCGATGAGGGAGACGTGTCCTCGAATGGGCACCACGTACCGGGAAACGTAGCTCGGGACGCCCTCCGGCCAGGTGGACTGACGACTTGAAGAAAGTCGCCGGTGGTGGCTGGATGAGAAGAGCTGAAGACCGTGTGTGGTGGCGGTCCTTGGGGGAGGTCTATATCCAGCACAGGCTGTGGAGAGACACAGGCTGATGGTATGGTATGGTATACTAATACTTATTCCTAATTAAAAGACATTTTGATTTTTCTGAACCATTGAAAGTTAATTATAATATTCCATGTCATTTAAATAGTTACGATTTTCGTGCGTGTAGGAGGAAGTTCCTGCGTCCATTCATAAATCGTATTTTCCATATGTCGTTTAATTTCCGTTCGGGCAATGTTTTCGGAGGAAATTCGATTGGAACAAGAGACAGGCGTCGATGTGAGCCTATGTAATTTCCTTCGATATTCAATTTAATTCTTTGAACGATGCACGAGTTTAACCCTGTATTTTACGAGCTCAAAACTCGTTATATCGTATCGTAAAAGGAAAATTCATTTACGACAATTGTTCTCCAAAATAGACACTCGAGCCTGTTACTGTAATAATAATTATATTCACGCTTTTATAAATCGTTTGAATGCAGAGGATGATTCTTCAGGCTGGAACGTATTTATATCTATAGGCCGCAGGATTTTATTAAAAATCGTCAATCATTTTCCTGATGGCAATACTTTGCATAGACGTGACATCCCTTTAATAACAACGACCTGGTTTGCTGTCGTAGATCTCTTAGTACATTTTTTTCGTAAATCAGATTTAGGTCTGTATTTAGTGTAGTATTAAGTGTGTTTAGTGTTTAGTGTATTTAGTGTGTCTGTATTTAGTTGCCCATCTCATATTTCTTGGTTAATCCAAAATCTTGACTTAATGTTGTCTTGTAAATCTACCTATTTATCTTCTTTTTTATAACGTGCCTAATAAGTATAATTGGGTTATTGTTCGGCAGGATTACTTTCTTTTATGTGTTCAAGTTGAGTCAATATCGAGGTCGAACAGATCCTGAAAACGAAAAAAAAATTTCGGGAAGATTAATTTACAATAACGCTCATATATTTATGAACATTGACAGCCTAGGGCATAGTATTCTAGACTTATTTGTGGCAACATAAGTTTGAATCTAAGATACTAGAATTTGAACTACTCACTAGTACCTACCAGTTCACAGTATCTAGATCAGATTGGCGAAGGATCAAGAAAAGCGGAAGAGGTTGGAGGAGGTCTTTGTCGGGGGCAGGTGGACTGTTATATTGGATATTGTCATAAATACATATTACTAAATAATGATATATAATAGATGAGATGAAGTTGCAAGCTCTTATGTCAACTTCTATCAAAAAATAATACTATAATAATAATAGACATTAATAATTTGTATTTGGAATAATCTTCTTTGTGTTCTAATATTCTTTCGATACGTTCCTCTTTCTCAACGTTTTTTTTTTTTCCTAGGAGGAACTATTCACCTGTTCCTCACCATCCCAATCCCTTAGTAGTTGACAGCCTAACCTATATCACCGACAGGAATAATCCTTCCCGTTGCCGTCGTCGTCGTCGTCCTCACGTCTTGGACGACCCCGACGACCTAATTACTGCTGCCAATTTGGTTCTTACACTACACTTACAGACTACATATATACATGTCCCCGCCGGCGGAAACGAGGACGTCACCCTCGCTATACCGTGAACACACGCCGGCTTTCAACCAACACTTTTACCAGGTATCTCCACGTGCCTGGGCGCTTCCTATCGACTCGCGATCCCGTTGTACTCTCCCAAAATAATTCCCTAAGCAGAGGTGCGTTCCTTCCGCCAGTCTACCGGCGGGGGCGCCCTTTGGCTCGTTGCCACACATACTCTTTGCTCCTGCCTGGGCGCCTTCTGCGCTCGCCCTGAACTGTACACGTCCGGTGACTTTTGAAAGGCCATTAGGGCCACAAGAATTTAGCCATTCCGAAAAAAAAGAAAAGAAAACACCTGTATTAGAAATAGTTTCTTGTATTAAAAAACAAACGCCTGGATGATGTTTATCAATTAATTCATTGATCTCTTTGTGCCACCCTTCAGCAGCATTCTGAGTTTTGGGTATTTTCATCTTTTTTATTTCGTCCCAACTCCAGAAGTCGGGTGGATATTTCGGTTGTGTGTTGGATGGAAGTCCCGCTTTTATAATTTTCTTCAAACCAACAAGCGATGTTTTTGCTATCTTCATCTTTCAGCTTTTGTATGTATTTGTTAAAATACACGGCAATATCTGACTGACTCTTTTAAGTAACTAAGCGCTAATAAAAAAATATATCTTTTTTAATTTGGCGTCTTTTGAACATTTTTTTGGCAATTTTTCGTGTTGCACTCTCCTATGAAAAAAAAAGATTGAATAAGGATAAGTAATACTAGTAGTAAACGACGTAGTAATATGTACAAAGTACTCCGATTTACTGTAAGTACTACATTATGTCAGATTCGACTTAGAACGAATCGGATAGTTAGGTAGCGAGGAGCGACCGAAGGGAGCGACGAGCGTGTTAGGTTGATGGTGAAACGCACGAGCCGAGCGGGCGAAGCGAGCGAGCCGCGGCAGCGGCCGGCGAGTGCTACAATCGAATTGTCGGTGTCGTAATTTGGACAATCTTACTGTGAATTAACTGTCGTTTATTTTTTTTATTTTAACTAGTTACTATTTGCTATTTTGTTAAATAAATTGAATGTGAAACGTTTTTAGGTAAAATAATTAGTACAACCAAATGATTACACGGTGAAATAAAATATGCACTAACGTTATTTGACGTTTTTAAAAGTTATGACCAGATATATTTGCTGACAGATTAGTTTTGTAATGAATATTTTTGAAATGATCAGTTTGTGAACTTCATTGTTTGTGAAATGAAAATTTGAGAAATGTTGCTTCAGAAATAATAATTTGACAAACGTAGTTTGATGAAGCATTAGTAAAACCGTAATATTCCTATCCGACTTCGATCTACCTATCCACTTCTAATGCTCTGCATCCTCTTCTCAATTCTATACGATCCAAGTATCTCATAGTATTTGAAATGTAAATTTCAATTTCTGGGTGACGTCCATGACCATCATATTTGTGACATGACCACCAACTCCTTACTCCAAGTCTCTTCTTGGCGTACTGGCTTTATGACCAAATATTTCACTACGCAGGCAGCTATACTCTGGAACAGCATCCCCACTGACATCCGGAAAGTTTCTAACCAAATCTCTTTTAAAAAGATGCTTCGGGAACCATTCTCACTACCTCTGCATTTCTGATCGCTAGTGACTCAGTCAGCTCCATTTGCTTTATCTTTTCTTTCATTTTTATTTTACTTATGTCAGCATTATGTTTTTGTTTCTCTTAATATAACTTAATATGTAGATATTTTATTTATATAATGTATTCATTGACTATGTATACCTTGTATGTATACCTCCTAATTGAACTTCTCTGATCGACCCAAAGGCTGGCTGGTAGAGAATGCCTTAAAGAATTGAGGTCACCTTTTGTAAGATATTGTGCAATGAAGTGTAAAAATAAATAAATAAACAAATATTCACCCATTCGTATTGAATGATCACGAAGGAGATGCAATCACGCACCCTGTAGTGGAAAGTTATTGATTTTATAATACCTAATCCATAAAAGTTATACTGTGTTATTATATTATGTTATACTCGAAAAAACATTCGACATTACTAACTGACCGTGCTTGTTTTTTCATGTTCCTTCTTTAGCAGGCTTAATAAGTTAATAATGGCTTAAAAACGTGTAATATCAATAGCAATAATATCAAGTAATATCAATTTTGCTGCTGATATCCTTACAGCGTCGGCAGTTACTTAACATTATTTGTGCAAAATATATTATTATTTTAAGGATTTGTTTCCATTAGACACTTTCACAAACTACTTACACATATTAATAATTAATAACTAATTAATTACGTGTAATAAATAACAATTATTGTAGTTATCGCATGGCATTCGTTCTACGATAACTACAGTATCTTTAACACAACTCAAACCAAACTGGTGTGACCACAACGATAATAGGATTATAATGAGAACATTTAATGAAATATTCGTTTAATATCGGACTACCGGTGTACAGTATTGTAAGTGATGTCTAAATCGGCGCAGGCGGGTGCGTGCGGCGAGCGGCTCACGGCGGCGGGGCACGCGACATCGCCTGTGCCACTATCGACTTACACCCTGTTAAATCTGGCCCAATATTTGTACAGCCTATTCATTACCATTGGGCCGTTTTATTTTAATGTTTCTTCTTAACGCCCCTATTATTTTTGGCAATTAAAATTTGTTCATTGAAAATTAATGGGCGTTTATGGCTCATATGAAATTAGCTTATAATATAAGTTCATTTTAGCTTAATTGTGTTTATTTGATACTATTTTCGAGCTCGCATAGTGGGTTTCTGTAGTAGGGAAATAAACAAAAATTACAAAAACCCTTTCATCCCTGCCCCAGTCGGATAAAAAAAATTAACATATCACAGAAAAAAAAATTAACACATCACACACTGATCAAGAGAAAAAAATCAATATATATATAGTAATACAAATTTTAATAGGCTAGATTTTATATTAACATTGTAATAAATAGAATCCTAAAAGATTGTCGTGACGGAGAGATATGCATACGAGTAGGTATAAGTATTATTGTCTTTATTTTTTTCAATTAGATAGAACGGCAACACGTATCGAGTTGAGCCAGGATCGGCGGCGGCGTACGGAGCGACCCGATCCCGGAAACCTGTGAATAGTACGAGGCACTGAATGAAAATCTAATTTGGATTTGAGGGATTACAGCGAGACTTGTTTCGGCCTAGTGTAGGGAGAGACAAGTTGCCCTCGCGCCGTCTTGCTGTTCAAATTGAATTAGAAACGCTAAGGCTTCAGTCGACAAGGCCATTTTATTTCACAAAATCCCGTACCTACTTCCATGCGACCGTAAATTATCTGTGTCCCGGCGAACCGGCAACCTGATAGTCTGCTTATTGAGAACGCAATCTTACGAACCATTTCAATTTAATCATTCGTAAAGATAACTTTTTGTCACTATAACTAAAATGTTGCGAATAATACTTAAAACGAGTTCTCTGTATTACACGTACTAAAACCATTATTGAATTTTTCATTAATGATATTAATCGCTCCATTTTAAGGACAACCATGACAAAGAGCTAGTTTCGATTTTCCACACGGTAAATTGATATTATAGCCTTGATATATACTCATATTGTAATTTGGTATTATTATACCTCTCTCTGATTTCTATTATAGCTGTAAGCTCATTGAAGGCACAAGCCTGGCATACCACTATGGACCGCACGATTTGTAATTAACACCATGACTAAGGAAAATTTAAATTTCCGCGTCAGTAACATTGTCTTCTTTCCATATAACGATGACCATACAACGTATCTAATGTTTGTGTTATCCATTTTGTAACAAAGAATAACGTTTACCTTTAGAGAAAAGTTGCGGTTAAATGTAGCGTCAAGAAATGTTATGAGTAACGTTCTCCGGGGGGGTCGGAGTTCGAACTGAGTTAGCTGCATATTTCATACTGCCCGTTGAATAATCTCTTTTATTTCTGTCTGGCCGCTGACATGTGTGTCTCCAATGGCTCCACTGCTTTTATTAAAATCATATTTTAAAAAATATTTTAAAATTCCCGTATTAATTTTCCTATCTATAAACGTTTAAAAAACTTGGTCACAGTTGCTTCTTATGAAAACAATTTGTTGTAATAAGAAGTATTCATGTTATAATAAAATAAATCTACGAGTTATTACGGCAACTAGTCCAATTACCAAATCATTTCGTTAATCACGTAGCATGTCATGGGCCCATGTATATTTCGGTGTACTAATTCGGATTTGTATGTGAAAACACGGTAACCTATGTTAAAAATATAAATTAAAAAGCTTATAATAAAGATTGTTATAACAATACATTTACTGGTTTTAATATAAGACATTTGGCGTACGAATAACGTAGGAAAAGTCAAGTCTCATTATTGAACAATTCTTTCTGAAGGCATATTGTGGTGCTGTCGAGATGACGAGGGGAGCAAAGATTGAATTAAGTTATCGATGAAAACGACCCGCCTCAGGTTATTTATGAGAGAAAGAAAGTAACCTTGCCGTTATCTGCCAACTATTAATTCTGGCAATAATTAAACCTGACCACCTCATTTATATCTGCCTCCATAGTTTCTCGGTAGGGTTTTTCACTTATATTACCATTTTTGATATCTACTGCTTGCTTTAGTTTATTCGACTCCAAGGTGTATATTTGTTTGTGCAAGTTCGGAACAACTTTTATACTAAAATAGGTTTAGGTATTATGAAAATCTAACAGCTTTTGTATAAAATTGCGAAGAAGATTCTCTCGAGAGAAATTAAGCAACTAGTCATAACTAGTGGCAACTACCAACATTTGAAAATATTTAAATGAAATACAAATATTAACATATTATAGGTGATTTTACATGAATGTAGGCAGTGTTCAGACAAAGATGACTTTTAGGCATTTTACCTAAAATCCGACCCCAATTATCGCTAATGGAAAATTAATGGGAGTGGTAATTTGCGAAATGTCACCCCCGATAAATATCACAGTCGCAAATTTGTGATATTCTTGTCTAATTTTATCGGTGTTTACTAAATGTAATTCTGTAAGTAAATAAACAAATAGGAAGTAAGAATATTTTTTATTCCGTTATAAATACTATACAATAAAAAATAGGTCACGTGATGGTACACAGAAAAAGGAAACAGAATTAGAAAAAAATGGAAGTCATCGCCGCTGCACCATTTAACATCTTATCCCTTGTAATACATTTTCTTGCACATGTTCGCTTTCCGGACCCCGTCGGCTACGAAGATAGATAACTTCCCGATGATTTAGTTTTATTGTTATCCGCCATCGAACTGTCGCTTCCCATCGGTTCATTTTTGCCTAGTTTTACAATTATTTACTATCAGGCTATAAGTTCGTCTCTTAGAACGTTTCTATAATAAGACATTGTCCGTTTTGTTATATTTTTACATACGAGTTATTAACGTTCAAAAGCCCAGAATGAGGTATTATAATTACTTATAGTCAAAAAAAAATAAAGTTAAATAGAATCTTAAAAAAAATGATATTGATTTTTCATATTTATATTGTGGTGCGTACCTGTTTTTTATATAAAAACGAAAGAAATAATAACTTAAATTTGTTAATTTGTGTCATCGTACATTGATTTTTATTTATTTAACGAATAAAGGCGGCAGACGGGCTGACAGTCCACCTGAGGTAAGTGAATACTGTCGCCCATAGACATCCGCGGCACATGCCAACATCAGTGCAGACTGACAAACATTGGCATGCCCCGGGCTACGCTGTGCCTACCGTTCGAGATTTAGAGAATGGATTTGGAGGAAGGTTGGGAAAAGGGGGCGGGATAGGATAGGATGGGATGGAAAAGCCTCTGGCTCTGGGTGGCATCTTACTACCGAAACACGTGCTTACATTGTGGTACCTAATAAATTTAAACCTATGTACGAGTCAATATCTTTAAAAAAGTCAAGTGGACCTAAATTTTGTGCATTAAATTTTATGTGTTCGTTTTTGTGTGTTGGTGGTGAAGTGTTGTTTTCCCAGTCTACCGTCCTTGTCACGTTCGACAATTTTTACAGCGGCCAACGTTTTGAAAAGATTTTATTGGCTCGTTCGGTCACGTCTCCGCAAAAGATCGTCTCTCCGGGCGGAGCGGCGGCCGTTTCGTGCGATATGGGTTAACAGCGGCGATTCATCGCCGGAACAGATCGTTTTATGATTTCAGCACGGTTTTTATAGTAGCCTGACTGACGTACGCACACTTATATCGATATTTACCTTTAAGTGGTTTTTTCAATATTGGTTATATTTAAATCGTTGTGCGACCAGTTTGCATTTCGCCTTAGTGAAAACTGTGATTAGGTCGCTACCAAACAATTGTAATGCTCAATGCCTCTAATTTCAAAGTCCTCATCGTCTGTTTAACCGGCTAGATGCGACTGACTGCTGGAATTGTACTACCCTTAATAACAGGGGTGGCGTCTATGAAATTGCTATTTGAAGGAGCTGGCTAACATAGAGGGCACTTTACAAT
Organism: Sesia bembeciformis; assembly: GCA_943735995.1. NCBI lineage: Eukaryota > Metazoa > Arthropoda > Insecta > Lepidoptera > Sesiidae > Sesia > Sesia bembeciformis. The sequence goes on along the minus strand of OX031029.1, from coordinate 9,405,294 downwards.
GCAAGGTAAACCGCTCGTACTCACGTGAAGGTTGCATTATGACCTCTCTACCATCCCACGTCATGGCTGAACGCCGAGGACACCCTTTACGAGGATATTCTAATTAAATTATATCTTTATTGATAACAGATTTTTGTTGACATAACATTGTTATAAATCCCCTAACTCCTGAAGTAGGTTAGGTAAATTTAGGTAAGGTCACAGGAGCTAGTGTCTTCCCCAATAATATGACAATATCAGTAATTTGTGCTTCTCCAATAATTAAAACTTATTTATTAAAAGTAGGTACAAAGAAAACAAGCTTATAAACAAAGTTTGAATTATAAAAAAGGTAAGAATATATAATAATATGCTGTGCATGCGTATGTATATAAGCATATGCATGTGTGTATATATGAGTGTGTATATATGTATTAATACATATAACTATGTAACTTCATATATGTAGGTCAATAATACAGACAGTACGTTTTTTCTCTACTTAATAACAACGTATTAAACAAATTCGCACTACACATGGAATCCATATTAATATGTTTAATTAATTATTCACGAAAGGAATCTAAGGCAGCTATTTTACGTCATTCTGAACAATCTGGAACGAAGTGAATGGAGGGTGCATAACAATAAAACTAAATCACTAAGACTCTGTCTATTGTGCCTCTCCGGCGCCGGCGGAAAGCGAGCATATGTGGGGATTGTGACTGGGGGACAAGTTGCTCACTCCGGAAATAAAGTAAACTATATGGTAACAAGTTATGGAAAACGCATCGGTAAGCAGAAGATGTTCGCGTTCAACTATTTCGTTCAACGAGTTAGCAATTCGCACGTACACATATGTACGTTCTTGCTTGCATTTTAATTTTACCAAGTTCTGTCTAAAATGTCTCACATTTTATACAACATTATCTGGCACATGTATCTAAACGTTTTAATATAACTATCTTAAGTGACCGGCAGCGAAGACCAGAAGGACTAGAAGGAAGTTCTAAGTTCTTTAAGTTAAATCCTTAAGTTAACTCATCTCTTGAGCATTCTTTACAAGGGTCGGAAGTATTACCGATATTTGACTCCATATGAATATCATCAACGAATAACGATCACTTTTTCAGGTTGGATAAAAACAACACAAATCGAGTTTAGCGGCTTGGTTAATATCAATGATATCAATAAATGGTGATCATTTGGTGTTAGTGGCCCGCCCATCAAATGATCATCATTCGTACTTACTTAACAATGATGTAAAGTAAACTATACAAAGTAAACTAGTTGAGCTGAGTGTGGCAGAGAATTGTGTTATTTAGCGGCGACGAGCGATCAGATTTGTGAAATATAAACAACTCTCGATTTGACCACAAGTTAGACCACAGAATTAACCTTTGCGCGCATTCATCACACACAATCAGTTATGGGCAGCAGTTATTTTAAATATGTAGAAAATTACGTATTTTTATGTTTTTTCTTTTTATTCAAATGTATGAGATATTTATGATGGGGTCATGTTGAGTTTGCGGTAGACAAAAAATAAAATTTAATGAGGAACAAATTGTTTATATAGGTACAACAAAACAAGGCGTAACAATATAATCGCATTTCTGAAAAAACTAATCGTATGCGACTTACAAATGCTGTAACAGTTTGTAATAAATACTTTATACATAAGCAACTTTTCATCCTTCATCTATTTGTGATACTTTTGCCGAAATATGTGTCAAATGGCACCTCAATTCTAGATAGTACGTGTGAAGCAATAATTGATAACAGTTAACCAATCTATTATGTAGGACGGGCATAGCCTCTAAAATACATTAAGTTTGTCTACATTTATAGTGGAGCCAAGTTTTGAGACTCTCAGCCGCCTGTGACCGGAATTTCGAAACAATCAATGGAGTTTGTCGTGGGCCCGACTAAATTGAATCGTCGGGGACGCCGGAAACCGGACGCGTCCTTGCGAGCCTCTCTATCTCCAACATTAAACGACTTACTACATTGCTTTTGCAGGTACTGCCTGGTATTTTTACATCGTAGTCGTACGTATTTAGGACGGTAAAAAAATCTTTGGAGGTATGACATTAGTTCCATGCCGGTTAAGTAAAAATCTCTTACGTAACTAGGAGTGGACGCAGACAAAAATAATATGTTTAAATAATTGTGTCGATTATTGTAACAAGTTACATAATTATAAAAACTAAAGTAATTTACTATTTCGATTTAGCCTGATAAATAAATATGCATTTTTTTCGCAAGATTGTATGAAACAGTTGGAGGTAGCGGTTGGATAACTTTGGCAACAGGTTAAAGTTTCCAAAGTTAAAAGACAACTTCTTTACTTCTCTTCATTCCAGCACATAAGGGGAAATATTATGATTTGTAACGCGGGACCCGAGAGATAAAGCTTATGGGATTCGGTGTCGTTTCAATTTTACGATCTTCAAAACGATTCATTATGTAGATACATTTATTACGGGCACATAAACATTTATTATTAAAACTGTGTGTAAGTGTGGGTTTAAGGTCAAAACGGTTTCGTAACGTCCCTTCGGTACTATTTCCTATTCGAGACCTTTCATTATAAAGGCACAACAACAATAAAGGTCTACAATAGCCGCTGAATCATTTTATTAAATTGTATATTTTGTATAAAACTCACTCAGATATGTCATCGAACACTGAGACTTATGAAAATTGCACAATGAATCTGTTGTAAAGTGAAATCTACCGCTGCCGGGAATGAATTCTCCTTTTGACAGATTTATAGGGTGCCTCGGGAAACCTTTATGTCTCTTAATTCAATTCTCGAAGAAGACGGGAGTGTCTTAACGGCGACGCAAGCGTTCCTAGTGAATGTGTATGGACAAACCAAGTCTCTACGCTTGATACGCAATAATTTCGGTGATAGTCCAACCCTTAAAATTTGAATTCTGTTAGGGTGTTTTGCTTACATTAGACCGAGATTAAACCCGTCTAGATTAAATGGTAAGTTAATAAATTGTACCTAATTATATATAATATCCATAATTCTTTCAATTGAAACTATCTGACATTTGTAACCACCCGGATATTCTACACCTACTTCAAAATCGCTAAATGCTTATAAAAATATTCCTCTAGTCTAGACGATCTAAAGATGTTAAAGAAATATTTTTCACTAACTTATATCAAATATACATAAGTATATATGTTTAAGTAAAATTATGATTAAAAATATATTCCAAGTACTTTAGGTAGATATATATAGGTAGGTGTCATTTAATATTTTTTAAATAAATATTTCACGTTTTTGAATGTAAAATAATGAATGAATGAAACCTTTATTTGACATCTGTCGTTTTTTATTTAACAAAATTAGTCAATGTTAATGAATCTTGTCCATTTAAATAAATTCCTGTCTGACGTCGTCTTATCGTCTACTTCTCCCGTGGCCGCCTTAATTGACACTGACGAAGGTGTGCGGTAACAACTGCCAATAAAGCCTTGTTTTTCCGCCTCAAAGAAAAATCTAAGGTGAAAGGCTGCTTCGAGGATTTCATGCGTTAACTTAAAAGGAATACGCTTTCACTCTTAGGTATTACAATACGTAATAAAAGCTCGAGTCTTTATTGCGAATTGTAAGACCAATGCGCAATTTCCGGAATTGGTCTGAGGTGGCGACGTTTTAATCTCAAATAGTATTTGGTATTTTCTTTGTTCTGGCTCTAATTTGTGCATACCACTTTCTAATTCTAGGCGTTACTATAAACAAGTTACGACCGACATCAAGGGGTTACGACTTAGCATAGCCTTAATGACAACAGCACCCGAAAATAAAGCGGGTTTATTGCACACGCATACGTTTTATGTGAACCTTTCATTTATTTGAATATTTGATATTCGTCTGAATTTTTATTGTTTGGTTTTAGCTGCAACATTATACCTAACAATAACCTGAATATGCTTACATGGATAGCTGAAATATGGAGCTGAAATCGATAAACGAGTAGGCATCAAGAATTATAGCGTAACAAAAGAGGAGTAATTAGTTGGATTCCATGATTCAGCGTGATTTAATTGTCGCGTCTTGGTGGAACCGACGGGTGGCATAAGTCGTACTGCAGCGATTTATTGCCTCAATTACAGTCGGCCGTCCGACTACCGTGCCCGTGCCGCTTACCTGCAACTAGCGTCTTTCGCACTTAGGCGAATTATACTCTAACTTTAGGGACCGTTCTATGATTAAACCCGCAGTATAATGAACGGGGCAGATCAGGTGTGACCTATTTCGCATGACTACGAGTCCATTACATCAATTTGACGTGCCATTACAGCTTGATTTAATTGTAGTCTCTCGGGGAAGTGGCAGCAATAAGTCGTGATTTGCACGGTCCGCTGGGATTTATAGCTTCAATTACCTATAGGCGGGGAGTTCGCCAGGTGTTACCTCTAGCTATTGCAAAGATGTTTAGTTGCGAGCCATTGCTACGTCGGTGTTACTATTAAAGTGACTTTTGTGAAAACGCCATCGTATCTTTTTGCTTTTGCACTGTAACTGATTCCAACTATTAATAAAATAACTTTTGTGTAAACGATATAGATTTAGTTCTCTTTTCACTATGGCTTTGTGTTCATAAGCCCCAAATTGTTATCGTGTGCCATAAACACAATTTGTGGTTGTGCGGCGTAATGTGTAAACCGCTAATATAACTAGAGCTCGTTAGTGACACGAACGGTAATTATTTATTTGTTCAATCTGAATTATTCCAAGTTTATTAGAGGGAGAGTCGTTGGGCGCACTCGACTGGCCAAGTTACTCCTTTCTCACAGAAGACTACCTTAAAATGTACTGCATTTGCCACTTTATCCTATTTCTCCAATAGTAGGTGTTTCGGTAGTTAGTGAGATATGCCAGAGTCCATTCCCATCCTATCCCTCTCCATTTTCCCAACCCTTACTCCAAATACATTCCTATATCTCCAAAGGTAGGCAGCGCATCGGTGGGCGTGCCAACGTTGGTCATTTTGGACTAATGTTGACATGTATAGCAGATGTCCATAGGCTATAGTATCCACTTACCATTAAGTGGACTGTATGTTCGTCTACCACCGTCTACCATAAAATAAATGATAAACACAGGTCATTTTTTATAAGACAAAACGTCTTTGATTGATATTTATTACGTATTTAAAAATGCGTAAATTAAATTCTTTTTCTTCTTGGCGTACATACATAAGTTGCATTTTCAGATTATTAACAGACCATAGTCAGTAATATGTAAAAATATTAAATATGTAATTCTAAATACCTTTCATCTAAAATAATAGGAAAGCGTACAATGTTAATGTTCCATCCAAACAATAGAGTCGCATAAAACGTATCTGTCTGAACTCATTGTATGACGCTTTGAATTGTACGGCGAGCTCACTCGGTGCCAAGATATAATCTGTTATGGTGACATTATCTGAATCTGGCTGATCACATGCCAACTGAAAATGTGCCTAAAACTTAAGATGTCTCTGTGGTTTCAACTGCTCGCTGTGCTGAATATGTAATTAAATTTTATAGATTAGTACAAACAAATATCTATCCTCGTGTTTCAGTTTTTGGTATTTAGTGTTCATTTTTAGTAAATTTTAGTAAGTTTTACATATCAGAAGCATTCCATGGGTATTTTTCCTTTGCGTGGAATTGTGTGGGGCCTTTGTATAGTGTTGAAGTGATCCTCTCTTATATGTGTACAGTATTGAAGAAAATTATTGTGTCTAAGCTGTGGTCTCTTTTAATTGTGGAAACAAAAACCAATTTAGATTTTCTGAGCCAATAAAATAAATATATTAAGCGTTAGGCGTTAACCCTAAAAAACACCCTCCAAAAATATTAGTGAATTTAAGAACCTGCGGCTAAATATAATAATTAAAGTAAATGGTAAAGTTATTTTAAAGTAATTTATAAAACAGAGATTTATAAAATCATTAGCGGTGCCAGCGACTTCGTCTGCGTGAGCTTCAGAGCGTTTCCCGTGGGAAATCTATAATTGGTCTAGATAAAAAGTACCCCAAATGTTGACCCGGCACCTAAGTTATAACTATGCCGAATTTTATGAGATTCCGTCTAGCGGTTATTGCTTGATACGCGTTCAGACAGACAGACAGACCGACAGATAAACACATAGACGGACAGACAGACAAAAATTCCAAAACTAATATGTTTCGGGCTCTGTATCACTTGCACTTTACAATGTAATAACTTTTTTCAAAAAATATTTCATATAAATACAGACATGGCTCTGTTACGTTTTATTATATGTACGTACGTATAGATGAAAAACAATCAAAAGAATGAAAAATTTTCTTATAATCACCTTTTTACTTTGAACCTGAACCTGACAATAAATGAAAGGCAAGAAAAAAAGTTGTGCCCTTTTTCGCCGACCTAATTAGACCACTTATTGTATTCATTCAAACTTCGCCGTCCCGTCAATTTGGGTCTCAAACGTTGTTCAATACAATTTGCCTAGTTAAATGGAGAATTTAAACAGACAAATAAGACAAAGTAACGTCGAAAATTCACGAATTTGTTTTAAATAGCAAATGAAATTGAAGGTTCCAGAAATAGTACCAATCTAATGCTTATTTTGTTTAGAATTTGTATTGTATAAATATTCGTATACATAATGTGAAAATGTTATGTGGAAATAATTTAAAGACACCTCGTTGTTTCAATTCGATAGTGGCACATTATCAGATGTGACTATTTTGAGGTAACGATACATTTCGATATTGTAAGTGTAAGTGGCATTTTTTCTTAGATAGTGGCATAATTTGAGTTGTATCGATTTTGAAAAAAATATTGTCTGAATCGACCTGCCGTTATTTATAGAACGTAGTGCTATTAGATTATGCGACGTTTTTCTAAATATATAACATGAACATATTGACGTATTTAGTAATATTGCTATTACCAAATAAAAATGTTGTAATATTATTTAACCCTAAATGAAATGTGTCAATTTCTGAGTTGAAATGTACTCAGCTCAGAAAACACATTTCAACTCAGAAATTGACATATATATAATTTTTATATATCATACTATTAAATATCATACCATGATCGAGGCGTAGCCTTTTCTAGTTTTTAGTCCTATTCTGTATTGTTTATGCAAAGGCTATTTTGTGGAGTTTACTTTGTTTTAAAATGTGTAACCAGCCAAAAATAGGTGTTTTTTTATCAAAGATTTCTTATTTTTGTTACAGACGATGTAAACGCCATTACGACGTTTTATGGAAAATGTACATTATTATTGTACTCGTTCTGTTTCAATAAGTGACCTAACCACAGTTAGGTTATTGTTCTTGAAACAAAATGTAAGTTTTGATTTAAAACTAAATGTAACATACTCGTATGTATAATGTTTAATTGTTTGTTTATTGTTTAGTTTTAAATGTCGTCTTGACGACACTTTGGTCGTAATATCAAATATGTCGTTCTTTACCAAAATATGTAACAAATATAAGCGTCACAATATGGTTTGTGTCAGTATTAAGAATATAATTTTAATCGACGTTTTGACGTATAGGTCGTGAATTTTTATAAGATTTGTATTAATTTTTAATACAAATGCAGAGCATGCCAAAAACTAAACTTTCTTAACTATTCTTTAGTTTTTTGTCAATTTTGTCTGATTATGTTTACTTGTCTGATATATAAGTTAAGAGCAATTTTTTTTTTTATTTAAACCGTTCTAAAAAAATATGTTTTTGAGTTGTGATTCAATTTCGAATTAAGGTAACGACCTGTTATGTGCTTGAACAGGAAAATTCTCATAAAAGTTTTTGCATATATTAGTTACTTGAATGATACGAGACAGGCGATTTATTTTTAACAATCTTGTTTCACCGTACATTTATTTGAAAGCAAGTACTCTGTATGGAGATAACAGATGGGTTTGTTTCGGCCAGTGTACAGAAGAAGCGTTATTTCCCTGGAGCGACATTACGGCCGCCTAATGAAGATGTGTCGGCGAGGTCGCGCCGCTTTTGTCACTGCGACTAGCGACGATCCCTGTCATAAACCCGTAAATACACGCCTTACCTGGGAAGATTTACATATTTCTGAGATTCGTGCTCGAAACTCAAGTCAATAGAGTCACTGAATCAAGGTTTTTGGTCCCGAAGGTTAAAAGAGAGGCACTGGGAGTGCAAAATAAAAGTACGATTTGAACTTTGGTTGGTAATTTCTAAACTTTATTAAAGTGGGAATTTATAAATTTTCCTTCTATACTCGAACACGAGTAGGACTCACCTGTTTTAACTTGTAAAACCTTGCTAAGGCTCTTGCTATGCTATGATACAGTCAAGTGTGGGCGGGCTACGCGCCTGTTGGACGGACGACCCGCGTGTACCTGACAGTTTCGTTTTGAGTTACAGACCTTTTCGGGCTCAACTGGACAGTGCTTTTAGAACGTACCATACATACACACACATATACCTAGTCTAGCCATAAAAATTGTTATAAAGAAAACATTGAATTTATAGTTATAAAGAAAAAGAAATAAATGGGTAAGCATTTTAAAAATATGACGTATATTCGAAATGGTCACCATTTTATACAATCTTTCAAACGTTGTGGCCAGTTTGCGATTGAAACACGCACCCTTTCCTTGGGTAAATTGACAACTGCCTCCCTTATGGAATGTTTTAGGGATTCAATATTATCATGACGTTTAGAGCATGTCATGCTCTCTAAAACAAACCATAAATTTTAATCGAGCGGATTAAGATCGAGGCTAGAGGACGGCCAGTCTTCAGTTCTAATGAAGTCGGGAATATTCCTTTCTAGCCACGCCTGGGTTGAGCAAGCCTTATGACCTGGTGCTGAGTCTTGCTGGAAGTAACATTCTTGGTTATAAAACAGGGTGGTGTTAAGAGGCTTTACGACCTTCTCAAAAGTCTCTCTCAAGAATCGTATCTTGATATACTTGAGCCGACGTTTTAAGCCTTTTCACAAAAATATGGTTCAGTCCCTCCTCGATAGCTAACACCATAACACCAAACAATCACTATAGCCGGAACATGGCCAGGTTGCACTTTATTGACCAATTGAGCAGCTTCTCTAGAGTTATGAGCATAAACTCGATCATCCTGATTATTAAAATGTTCTTTAATGGTGAACATTTTCTCATGAGTAAATAAGATTTGTCTGTGTCATTTTTTCATACCAGTGTGGATTGGATAGGTACGAGTACAATATGTTGTATCTATCGCAGTTTTGCAGCGTGATAATTCATGAATTCTTCACACGTTAGCTATAACACTTAATTTATACTGCATATAATAAATGTTACCTACCCAATATTACTGCAGCACTTTACTATAACTGCAGCAGCCAAAATGCATACTTTATTAAAAATAGATAACTTTATACTACGTGCATATAGAAGCTTAAAATAAAATATAATACGGAGCCGGAAACAAATCATTCTACTAAGTTGGCTCACTACACTGAAAATGGCTTTCGTTTATTCATATGCGAATATGGCAGTCATATATATTTCTAGCCCGGTAATAACTTGTCGCGCAGTGAAATTACCTTTGTAATTTTTTTTATTAAAACACGCACTCGGCGGCGCCCTATAAATCTAGTGTAGGCGCTCCCACTTTACTGCTGTATCAATTGGCGGGAATTATTTGGCTTTGTGCGCTTTTTTTCTCACCCTTGCCAACATGTTCAGATTGCCGTTTATTTTTTTCACGGTCTTCTTATATAAAAATTTTAATACCATGATATCATGGGATTCACTCGGATAAATTTGGATTTCTAAATGATTGCTTGCGGTTGTAATAAGTTTTGTTAAAAGAAAATATTATTAATTCTACGGTTTAATTTTTATTTATCAATTTTTTGTGGCCATTGATTATCAATTATCATTAATCAATTAATATAATTATCAATTAATATAATCAATCAATTATCAATTAATATTAACAACATCAAACCACGTGGCGAACCAGAAAAATATCTTAATTAATTGAACCCCACTAATTTTGATACTTAACTTTAAATATAATTCGTTTTTAACTCATCTGCCAGGACATCTGTAGTTAGAAATAGCTCTAAAAAGCGCAAGAATATATAATGATATATATATGTATATATAAGAATATATGTATATGATGTTTTAAAAGACGAGTTCGGCGAACCCGGAGCGCTGCCGTGACACCTTCTCACCGTCTCATCTAGGACACCCTCCATTACTTATAAATTTCGTAAGATATAACCGTCATCCTGTAAGCCACTTTTTCGTACTCTGCATAGCATTTTTCTCTGTCAGATGGAACCTTATTCCTGATTATACATTGTCTAAGAACAAAGGACAGATATGCAGATGTTCCACGTAGTGACATAAAATATCTGAAAGAAGCTGTTTGGCGCTAGAGGATTTATCAACAAGCATGGTAGACGAAGTTATTAGCTTACTAAGTACCAGGCTAATTTTAGTCAGTTACATATTACCATCCAACGTGCTAAAAATAGGTGTGATATATGAACAGCCTAAAATTTTAAATTACGAAAAAGTTTCTTATATGAATATTTTTTAATTTTCTCTCAATCCCATATATACAAAACCTCAAATTAAAAGATTCTTCTAATCTAAGTACAACACATTGAAAATGTTTGAAAATTAAATGTTTCGGTACGGAATCTATAGATATATATGTACTCATAATTTTAGTTAATTGGGACTTTTACTGTTAACCTAAGTATGAATACAGTAAAATTTTGTAATTTTAAACACATTTCTATCCCTTTTTATTTTATTAATAAAATATAAAATATATATATATATATTAATGTAGTGCAACCATGCAATGGTAATGCAACCAGCCCTTTCAGTATCCAATGCTGGACATGGGCCTCTCCATGCACATTGTCTTGTGTATGAGGGATACGTGTTGGCGAGTTTAGAGGCTCTTTTAGAGGCCTCATTAATATAGTAATTTTTTAAATTAAAAAAGTTCCTACCTAACATTACGATTAAAATTATTTAAGGGTGCATCTTTCGTTGAATATTTGTGTCTACGATCCTATCCTAGGTGTAGGTACTAATCGAAGTTAGATAGCTTTAACTATATATTATAAACTTGCGTAAAGGGGTACTGAGGTAAACGGAAATAAATAATCTTGGACTTGCAACTTATAAGTATATTAACATATTTTTTCAATTTTTATTAATAAAAGACTGTACATACTAAGAATTCACGGATTATTGAAAATAGAAGCGATTTCATCTTTAGGCTTATCATAATAAGTAAATAAATGGTTGACATTTGTTCTCTAACTCATTAAACCGTGGCCTATCCATATATTTGATGTTGTATCTTGAGAATGGGTAGAAGGCTATCTGGTCCTTCGTTTAATCGGTTTCATTAGCATTCGATTGTTCGGTTCATCGAAATGTGTTCGTTAGTTCGTAATAGGGTTTCATTTGACCGGCGGTCTGTTGATGTAGGCAGGCGCCTCGGATTAAGCAACTTTTCACACCCGACCCTTTCTTTATACGACATCACAATTCAATTAAACGTTCGACAACAGGCTTTATTGTGGGATCATTTTATTTATTCAGCCCATGAATAATTCAGTAAAGATCTCCTTGTTAACGGAGGCTTTCACGGAGTTGTTTCACGTCAGTAACAGTTAACTGCATTTAGCTTTGGTTGAAGATGCAGCGAGCGTATACATTTGCAGTTTTGTTTTGTCGACTTCAGTTCAATCGGTCAGATTGCATAGTCGTGATTGGTTTACAAGATTCCAGCGTTGTTTGTTTCCGTTACTGTTAGCGTGCGACTGCTATGTCCATTGTACGTTGATTTATTGATGTCCGTTGCAACAGCGGTAACAACAGAATTCCTATGCCGCCGGAAATTAAAAACTTTATTTACCATGGTACCACGGTGCGTCTATTGCATGGCTTCTCGCGGTGAATGAATATCTACACAAAGGGAAATCTATTGTTTATTTTAAAAGCGATGAAATTCTATGAGAACCTTTCAATAAAGTAAAATTGTTATAATTGCTGTGCACCACTCAGTTGAGTTAAGTGTATGATGCCGAAGTAAATCTGGATATGTTTCTTATTGTAATAATTATTATTTTGGTATTTATTACAGGCACCTACGTAAATAGATAGATATTGTGCACCAAAACATAAACAAGAAAAACACAAAAATACAGTAATTAGAAGTATGATCGGCGGCCTTATCTCTATAGCGATTTCTTCCAGGCAACTAATGGGTGGTAAGGACAGGACATACATGTTCCAATATCAATTTCGAAATTAAATAGATATATTTTTAAAAATAAATGATATTTTTAGTACCTAAATAACTCATAACATCGAATCAAATTGAAATATGAATTACTAAATCAACGCTGTAAATCCAGGAACTGATGGTTCTTCCTTCATTAAAAAAATAGTCGGAACGTTTATTTTCTAACTCAATCAAGTGAGCAACCTTCTCATCAAGCACCATTTACACCGCCACAAGTTCGTGGACTGTGTACCCAATTCGCAAATGCCAATTATCTATCCGTAATCAAGGAAATTTGCGAAAGGGTTCAGACGAAGCTCAATCAAAGTTTGGCAATCATCACGCCTATCTAATCTCCAGGGTAACAATGTAACCGGCATTGGAGCCTCGGCGGACCGCATTAACTGCCTCTTATTTATACGTACGAGTGGATAATGATAACAAGTAGAAAGGTACTGTATGGCTGCCCTTTTATTAGGGGTCCGACCTATCACAGAACATTGGCCTTTGTTTATCACTTGAATATCTCGATTCGGCATGGGAACACCATAAAGATAGATATGATAGAACGTATTGAGTACGATTTCTACGACGGTGATACTATATATTACCATTCAGTACGAGCAGTTATAAGGTATATAGATATGTTGTTTATTATGTGGTTATTGTTACACTCAGTGAGCTATGGAGGGAGTTATGCTCAGAGTTTCTTTGCGGAATAGGGGTGGAAACGAAAAGATTGTCCAAAAAACTGAAGTCACCTACATAGCTCGTAAAATCAACACGCTAAAGTGGCAATGGGTAATCATGTGTCGCAGGACCGATAGCCGATGGGGTAGAAGAGTCCTCGAATGGAGGCCACGTACCGGAAAGTGTAGTGTGGGACGCCCTACGACCAGGTGGACAGACGACTTGAAGAAGGTCGACGGTGGTGGTTGGACGAGAAGAGAATTAAGAGAGGCAATGGAGAGATATAAGGCTGATTGTATGGTTATATTGAATATGATAACATAATATGATAGTTGATAAGATTATTTAGAAGATTCGAGGTGCACGAAGTTTTATGTTTAAGTTATTAAAATAATTAATTATATGAGCAAAATAGAAAATAGACAGCAGTAGAGTAGAATATTATGCAAGCCTTATTAAAAAAACACAGAAAAAACGTGGGATTTTTCTTGTTGCCTCAAGTAACCTCTAATTGGTTGTAATTCAAAAGTAACAGCAAAGAAAAAAAATAGGAAGAGAATATAATCTGAAGCTAAATTTAATCGTACAATTCTCATTGCGTATGATGTTGCTGCGTGAGATTTGCAATTGTGGATAAGGGTTTTAATTTCCGGGGTAGCAGTGTTTCCGCTACGAAAAAGTGTTAATTGAATGCTACGCCGACAGCGATACGGACGGGAAAACCTATTGTAGTATCAGAGCAAGTAATAAATCAAACAATACCTGTTCACCATCTCTGAAAATGTAAAATCGGTAAAGTGTAAGTAAGATATTAGAAAAAGTAATAAAAGTACTTTTTGATTTAATTACAAATTGAATTATCACTATATTTATCAGAATAATCAAATTAGTTTAAAGTATAAATAAATATGTAAATTAAATAGGTACTAATAAACAGTAAATTTAATTAATAATTTTGCTGAACATGCTTGTGCAATTGGAACGAACGGTCATGCGTCAGAGCTGTGAACAGGTTTCTGCAAGGTCGGCAGCGCACCCGCAAGCCGCTTGGTGTTGCAGGTGGTGACCACTTACCATCATGTGGAATTATAATGTCACCCAAAGCGAGTATATTAGAGTAAAATGACTATCAATGCATAAATTACTTACAATTTTAAATAGGGATAATGGTTTAATTGGGATTAGGTACTCGTCTTTATGAACATGGTTTCGAAAATTCATATTAAGTATACTTATTTACTGTATAATTCTTTGTTGATTGGGCGGTCACAATCATATCATTATATTGTTATTGAAAAGCAACATCGTGGTGATATTTGTGTCTCACCATTTTAGTCGAGTTGAGGGGACTCTGTACTGAGATCGTCTAAATTATTTACTGTTTGTTTCTCAAATAAAGTTTACTCGTCCATTGTTCTTTCTTTTTGAGAATGCATTGAAGTTCGCTACACTGCTGCAGTGTCAAGATAGCGGTAAAGGAGTGCTATTTGCAACTAATACATGCAGATGTGCAGGAGGGGGGGCCTCGAATACATGCGCCATTAACCACGTGCTGCGACGATCGTGGTGCACTCGCGGGGAAACGTTGTTTACGTAACGGCTTTTGAAATTGGATTCGGCACTGAAATGAAAGGGGGTAATTAAAAATATTTTTTTAAATCTTTTTATTTATTCTTGGAGGGGAGAGGTGCATGCTGTAAAACCACAGTCGTTGGACGCTCCCGACAGCCTGCGTTACCTCTTTCTCACAAAAAACTGCTGTAAAAGTCACAAAAGTGTTTCTTGAGGGGGCAGTGAGACATGCCAGAGTCCATTGCTTGTTCCATCTATTCCTATCCCGCCTCCTCTTGTCCCCTCGAGTAGAGAGTATAATGGGATAAAAGAAACTCCCTCATATCTCTATCTAGCGTAATGAGTTGGGGAAAATTCGCCCCCATATACGCTTCTCTTTCCTAATCATTGTTCCTAATCCACTCCTAAATCTCCAAAGGTAGGCGGCGCATTCGAGGGCGTGGCGTCTGTGATTTTTGACAGATGTTGACATGCATGGTAGATTCCCATGGGCGACAGTATCCACTTACGACCAGGTCTTGTTTCATTGTCATACATACTAACTTGTCTTAACTAGTCTTGTTGCCTGCGACCTTCTTTCTAATTATGGACTTAGTTTGTGCATACTTAAGGAATATTTTATTTAAATATCCTCGCTTGTACTAGGGCGATGCTGGCGAACTTGGTTAATCAAAGGTGGGATTAGAACTCCGTCAATTTTTTTCTTACTCATACATCTCATATGACTACCGTAAAATGCACAACATTTACCATCGCATTCCTAATCCTTTCAATGTACGTGTGTTACGGTAGTGAGTGGGATTTGCCAGAGTCCTTACTCAACATACTCTATCTCTTTCCCATCGAATCCCCATAACGGAATAAAGAAACTCCTTATTCCACTATACTCTTGACACCCCATCCCCTCAAAGAGGATTGGGAAGTGTAATAACATAGAGCAAACTTCTCGGCCCATTTTTCTTATATCTTATTCTTATTTTTATACATTCTTATATCTCCAACGGTAGACAGTGATCCTGAGGCGTGCCAACATTGATTATTTTGGACTGATATTGGAATGTATTGCCGATGTTCATATGCGACAATATCTGCTTACCATCAGGTGGACTGTCTGCACGTCTGTCACCATCTTTCTATATGAAAAGAAGTATTTCTTGGTGTATAGCGCATAACCATAAGAATACATTTATCCTTATGGCTTAACCACTTAGCCCTGTAGCTGCTATAGGTTTAAAACGTAAATTTTCTAGAAAATCGGGAGTGCATTTGCTTCATTCGTCCTGTATAAAAAATATTCATTATATCTGTAACAAATATTGATAGTAATATTTTATAGCTGATAAATAAACCACAAGTGTTTTATTTATTGTAAAATTGTTTATATAAGAACACACCGAAGCCCTTGTATGCCTATATTAATTTAAGAAAATAATTAATTAATCTACCCGTGTATCAAAATAATCACAATTAAGATGTAACAAACAAATTTTATTAATACTTGTTTGTCTTGTTATACAGAATAAATATGGAAGAGCTGAAGTAAACATGTTATGATATAAACATCCGTGTTTTCTTACACATCATATTCTTATGTTTGCCAGCGAACGAGTTCCGCCCGTAGACGAAATTGCTTTGTTTTGCTTGGGCTGACAGAAGGGATATTAGGGAGTCACGCATCGGTACGATTCGGTGCCCTTTAAATTTAGGCAAGTAGTTTAGGAAATAACCTTAGAACCACAATAGATGCTAATAATTAAAAAACTAAAACAAAATAAAATACTGATGCGTTTAGGATCTACCCGACCTACCTTTATTTTATTCTATATAGAAAAAAGGGGACAGACGAGCATACAGTCCACCTGGTGATAAGTGGATACTGTTGTCCATAGACATCCGCGATACATAACAACATTAGTGCAGAATGACAAACGTTGGCCCGCCCCCGGTTGCGTTGCCTACCTTTGCAGATTAAGGAATGGATTGCGAAAATGGGGAGGGATAGGATGGGATGGGAATGGGCTCTGGCATATCTCACTCACTACCGAAACACGTACGTACACTGAGGAAATACGATAAAGTGAGAAATGTAGTACTTTTCAAGGTAGTCTTCTGTGAGCGAGGGGTAACGAGGCCAGTCGAGTGCGCCCATCGGTAATGGGAATGCAGCGTGTATGTTAAGCGATATTTGTTAGTTTGTAATAGTAATTACAAAATAATCCAAAAAGTGATAACAAACAACAGAGTAAATGGTAACTACAAAGAAAATAAAAAACCACGAATAAAGTTCATGCAGAAAATAAAAAATAAATAAAAGAACAGTCCGGACATGTATTTGATAAAAAGAAGTGTTTAACTTATTTTTTCTCGTAACGAACAAAAATCGGATTCGGTAATTCGGATAGGGCTTGATACCAGGCATCTAGTTTTACCATTTGGACTTCACTATTAAGGGCCACCTATATATGAAAGTAGTTTAAAATTAATCTCAATTTACATTGTTAAAATACATCTGAT
Source organism: Sesia bembeciformis (assembly GCA_943735995.1). NCBI lineage: Eukaryota > Metazoa > Arthropoda > Insecta > Lepidoptera > Sesiidae > Sesia > Sesia bembeciformis. The sequence goes on along the minus strand of OX031029.1, from coordinate 9,388,237 downwards.
GAAGGCAAATTGTCGTATTCAATGAATCACATCAATAGCTGCTCGTGGCGACGACAGCTGCATCAGCCTAGCCATGGGTTTTACACTAATGCCTCATATGCGGCCGTCTTTTGTGTAAATTTAGCAATTAAATAATATAATTAATCCCAAAAATAAGTCTACATTTTAGGTGAGCATAGTGACTTTGTTTACTTTTTTATTCATTTAGATCAGGCAGGCAACAAAGGCCCATATAATATATATTTTAATCTACAATACATAGGCCTCAAAATAGAACCCACAATGAGGTCCTATTTCTCAGACAATATTATGTTCAGATAATAACGGCGTTGAAATCAAGGAAGAAGCAAAAGAAAAGAAAATATGCAGAAGAAGAAAAATGGAAGTAGGTATTATTGAAAAACATATGTGATAAATATTAATTCTACTCGAGTTTCTACCTAAGTACGAAATTCTAAATTTTCACTGGATCGCGGCGGTGTAAGGAGACATCAGGAGAATACACGGGTGCCCGAGAATTTAAAAAAATCTGCGTAAGTGTATCCTCCAATCCACACTGATGGATTGTGGTCAGAAATCGAGAAGCTAATACCGGGTAATTAACATTAAATTTTATACTTAAGAACTGAATTAAGAAGTATTTGCCCATATATGGCCTGAAGGTTAATGTTAGAAATCCATTTACTCAATATACCCTTTGCAGGTAAATACTGAACTGTAGATAGGTAGGAATGAAAGTTCTAATCTCGTCGTCGAGACAAAGCTAGAGAGCGTAACAGCGTTCGCGATACACGAGCCAAATGCAAAGCTTTATTTAGTTTAAGACACCATTACACGGGTCATATAAACTGCCAAAGTTCGAGGGCGCAGCGCCTTCGCGCCGTAACGTCGTGTCGCCTTTCTACAACTTTTGTTAAACCAACAGTATTTTTTTACTCAATTTTCTACAACGATCTCCATTAAACAGCTCACTTGCAAATATGTTGTGTTCGTCGATACAAAAATTTCTTGAATATATGAAACAGAATGACCTGAAAATATATTTAAATTTTGACACGACATTATTACATAAGCAGGCATTCATTGCAAACGTGTGCGGTGAAATATGCCAGGGTGCAAAATAAGATGTCACGCGTTAAAAAATGGCGGCAGGAAGAAAGAAAGATTAGTTATGGCGGGCACATATCTAAATCCAAGAGGAAATTACGTGTAGAGGTACCTGGTCTTGATTCAATGTATTGTAACTTTTTGTCACTCCTCACTTAATGTTAAAATGTTATGATATAACATTTTTTGGTTTTCATAAGGAATCATTCCTGAATTTGCCTAGCTACAAGTGTATCCAAATATTGATCTAAGCACCTTCAGTAACATTGCATGAATTTTGCAGGAAAATGTGTGAGTGAAATTGAAGTATAGAAAAAAGCAGAACATAATTTAAGTCTTTAGAAATCCTTTTAGATACTATACACTAACTATTTAGATACATATACTATTATACTATTATTTTAACCCTTTTGAACATTTCGACGTTTGTCTGGAATTTGGATAGATATTCAAACAAAAGTAACTTGTATCACCCTCCCCGAAAGAATTTATTTCCGGGATTTGAGTAAGTACCAGTGCAAACAGCTTCTAGTTCCCTGATTTTTCTTTTCCTATTTGTTCTTTCAATCCCGTAATCAAGTTTAGAGTTCGTCTATGTGATTTTATTTCTTGTTCATTGGACTTGAAAATAAATGCCTAACTTTATTAATAAAATAAAAAAGCATTAACCTACATATGTCATAAAGTAGTTATCATAATCGTAAACAAGTAGATAGGCATTTGATATTGGTAGATTTATTTTCGTTTTGTTATACAAATAAATATTCCGTCACAAGATTTTGATCAGTGATACGAAAAATTTAATAATACGATGAAAACGTATAGCGGAAACTGCGAGGACAGAAACAATTTTTCGGCAACAAATCTTAGATGACATATTATATTTCTTATATGTACGTTCCTTCGATATCTCGCTAGTGTTTGTTGCTAGAGAAATATTTTTCCCTTTTCGCCCTGTCTCTGTTTGTGGCATCAATTATATTTATAGCTTTTGTGTCTTTATTACAACATAGATGTTACTAATCTTATGTAGATACCCTATTTTGTTGTGTACAGCAAGTTCTTTCCATTTAATATATACAATAGAGGTAATTTTTAAAAAAATGGCAGCATTTTCTACTTATATAAATTGTGTTATGTCCTTTGGCTAGAAAACAATCAACAAGGTTCCGTTACAAAGTGTCACTTTTGCCTAGTTTGTCATGTCCGCAACACACAGGGGTGAATAACAATAAGACCTTTTGTTCCGGCTCACTTCGGATGTATTCAATCTGTTCGAGACATAATCAAGACGTCGTGGGCGTAGGCCGTTCAAGCATCGTATGAGACAACCAAACATGTTTTGCGTGAGAGGGAACGTAAGACTTACAAGTGCTGTAAATTTTACATACAGTCCTTGTAAACTTCTAATTCTATTATATACTCTTCTAATTCTATATACCAAATTGCACTTATGTAAATATACATAGAATGAAGAAAAAAGTTAGTAATACGAGTATATTTTGCAGTAAGCAGAGAGCAGTTTGTTATATTTTTAAAGGCAATCTGCCTTTAAAAATATAACAAACTGCACAGGTTAGGTACAAGAACATTTTTATTTTAATGTAACTACAATTAATGGTTGATTAATTGTTTTGGTCATTTAATGTTAAATACGTACTCGATAGAAAATACTTTTAAAGTGACATCATAAAAACAGGAATATGTACTGGATATACATAACCACACGTATTTCATCTTAAAAGATAGTCGTACATAGAGCAATTAATAGTCATCAAACAAAGACCGCGGGCGTCCATTTTGAAATGATTGGCATCGGTCGAGAGTGATCCAAATAGGTGGCTTAAATTCTCATTTCATATTCACATTTGGACTGAAACGGCCGGTACGGTGCGACCCAAATTGCTACTCATTTGTCCATATTCAATGCTTTCTCGTACAACGTTATTTTATTGTATACATACTCGTATATCGTATAATACGATGATTTAACTTATGCTTTGAAGAAACAGCTTCATTAAAAATATTATTATAAATAACAATTATAACATTTTCACTTGACGCGTCGCATCGTCATTGATCTATTTAAATACTTGTGAAAATTTAATTTTTACACAGCGACGCTTAAATACCTACAGACGGACAGACGGAGAACGTAGCTTGGCTCTTGTTGAATTCGTTACAAATCACAATTGTTCTTTATTTACGGTATGGCATCGGATGTCGCATCTGCGACAAGTTGTTGAAGCTTACTATGATATCTTAGTCTTATATTAGCTTAGATTTTGCCCGCTTGGAATCCGGATTTTGCTCAAAAAATTTAACTGAACCAATTCTATAACAAAAACGTTCCGAAATGTGAAATATCTTCGTAAAACTACACAATAGTAAAATGGTATAAAAGTAGTATTCGAGATAATCGCGGACAATAGTATAGATATAGTATACAGACGTTTTTGGGGACTTTGTTTTATACTCGTAATACACAGTGATGATATGATTTATTCAAAACCTAGTTGGAGAGTCGTTGTCAGTAGATTGCACCTGCAGCCAGCGAGCAGAAAGTTCGTTTTGGCGCAGGCTCTGGTGACCTACATACAAAGGGAAACTGTTGGCTCAGCTCTGGTATCATCGAGATGCTTATTGTTTTTCGAGCTTAAGAATTCACAGACACGAAACGCATAAATGCTACTACTACTCTCAACCGATGCTGTTCTTACTCTTTATTGTACTTATAATGACATTACAATATTACCGTAAGTACAAAGTACGATGTATCAAACTTCAAACAACAATTGCCAGAGATAGTTTTCAGTGCACGTTTTAGGTCTTATCTCATCGCATCCAATTCGATCGAATGAAATGTAAAATTGGATAAGGTTTCATTCATCCCTTTATAGTCAGTAATCGCCATCTTCTACTGACCATGGAAGAATGGGGAGTGTTATGAACTGAGGAAAACTCTCCACACTGGATCATCTTTTCCAATTCTTCTTCCAAATCCTCTCCAAAGTCGGCAGTGCATTAGAGGAAGGTCAATGTCAGCCATTCTTAACTAATGTTGGAATCTATCGAGGGTATCTGCGGTCCACAGTATCCATTCACCATTGTCTGAAAGGCTACGTCTGTAAGGGCTGGTTACGGTTACGTCTGACTACATCTTCTTTCTAAAAAAAATGTTCGTTGACACTTTGACAGCAGTTAAATATCAGTCTTATAGAAAGGGAACCGAAAAAAAATTATATGAATATGTATTGACCTAATATGTATATATTAAATTAATATTAAATTAAATTAAAGTAATATTAAGTATTTAGTATATTTGGGAAATATTTAGTATATTTAGGTGGAAATGAAACGAAATGGAGCGATCTATTAATTCATTTTCCAAGTATTGTTTGAACTACATGCTAAAAAGCTGTTCAGAAAAATTCGTAACCCTTGTGACCTAATTAATACCTTGTGATTCAATCAGTACAACGTCTGACGTTACTGTTTACCGTTAGCTGTTTACCCAAACGTTACCGATAGCTGTTAGAGAATACCATAAGGCATTAAAAGTCCGCCTTTTGTACATTTTGGTCTGTGCAATTAAGTTTAAAAGAAAAAGAAGGAAAGAAACAGTATAGGAAATGCACTAGTTCCAACTTTAAAGTTAATACTGATCATTATGAAGTTCCTCCTCAAGTTACAAGTTACACTTACAATTTGGTACAGGTTGTTGAATTTAGTATCATCTCAATGTTAGAAAATATCGCCTCATATATCTATACATACCAGGCTACGCAGAAAGATTTGCGACAAAGAGTTTTTATCTCTAGAACATTAAACATATAACATAAAAACAAAACATTCAGACTTTTTGTCGAGAACTCGAGAAGTGAAGATGAGTTTGTGGTTGATTATTGTAAAGAAGGCTTTTTATACTTTAATAGTGATACATATATAGTAAATTTCAAAGTGTTTTTCGCGCGTGGTGTTTGTGATAATCAAATAAAAGCGTGTGACCGCGTTTTTCGTGTGCTTCCAAGGAGTCCTCTTCTGTCCTCAGTAAATTTACTCTCGCTTTACTGAGCGAGGAAAATAAAAAAAATGCTTTGAATAGTCTAATAGCAATATCATATTTATCTATTTAAACGGCTCTAAACGCGTAGTTTATCTTATTTATTTTAATCGACGTAACGATTGGGTTGCACCAATCACTCACTGAAGAGGTGGGTAGTCTACGTCGAGAATTGCGAGCAGTTTCATCAATTACCCGCTTTTTGGTCATCAATTTGGTTAAAAACATCAATTATCAGTTGGTCTTCATAATCCGGAAAGTTGTGGCACACGACCACTCGACCACTCGACCACTCGACCACTCGACCACTCGACCACTCGACCACTCGACCACTCGACCACTCGACCACTCGACCACTCAACCACTCGACCACTCGACCACTCGACCACTCGACCACTCGACCACTCGACCACTCGACCACTCGACCACTGGACGAATTTCGTTAAAACTTTGCAGTATTTTAAGTGTTTACGGGTGTGCCGACCATCTGTATTTTAAGCCGAATAAGAATCATAACGCTATTAGAATTTTTTTCCATAATTTATTAAGAAGAATACGGGATCACGTTGCTTTTAAAATTTAATTTTTCTTTATTTGGAGGTATCTACTTCTGTTTTTCACAAGGCTCACAACAGGTGAAGTGGTTGATCAAACGGCCGAGCGTGTTATAAATAACTGTATATACATGTTCCGTTCAAGACGTTGTAATTTCGATGGGTTTAATCCACTCAATGACTACGAGTTGATGGCTCCTCAGCGGAGTTCCGATCAAATCCGCGTTATTCGAGAGTCCTCACTCTTCACTAAATAATGCACCGAATCAAACCATTGCTTTTTCGTTATTTGTCACAATATCTACTTCTAGATTTCTCTTAACATAGCCATTTCTAAAACATCTATCCAGTTACTGTGGGATACACAGACGAAGTCGGTAACACCTAGTTTAAAATAAATCTATATAAATTATGGTTTAACAACATATTAAATTACCCAAATTGCCAGTTGTTTACAATTTATAATGTAAATATAACCGAGAACAGTACCTTACAACAATCGGGTACTTCACGCAACGTTCTAAAACTTGTTAATTAAAACTCATTAGAAGCTTAATTTCAACATTGTTGGTAATTAAGAAGATTCACGATCTGCGAACCTTGTTATCTTCGCAAATTAAGTACTTTTACGAATTATTAAGATAGAAAGCAACAATATTAAAATACCTAAGTGAATTTTTCAAGGTTTGTCAAGTAATCGAGTTGCACTATAAAAAGTATAGTGAAACTTAATCGCCTATTTATCAGACAGTAGTGACACATAATAAAAGGACTAAAGAGACCTAAATATAAAAAGGATCACAGATGCGATTTCCTTATGACAGGATAGTTTTATTTTATTTAATATTTATTTAGGTATATTATACTGACTGATTGAGTGACACAGATATTATACACTAATGCTGTGAAGTTCTGACTCCTGAACTGGGGTATACCTGTATTTCAGGAGCCAGTACCATCCCAATATATTGTTCTATAATTTTATCTTCAGACTATCATAGTCATCATAGTTTGCTTTTAGGGTACACGTTAGCTACTTTTTATATCATTCACTTTGGTACCCGTACTTGTGTGAGTGTAGTCACTCAGATCATAATTAATGAATAATTGGACGTTCGTAAACCTATGAGAAAAGCCAGTTAGAGTTTAATTAAGAAAAGCAATGCCGTGAGTGCCGTGACCCTCGCTATCGAAGGGCGGAATACGTAGACGACGCGTTGCCGACAGCTGATGCGACGCACTGCCGTCCCATTCCCATCTACTGATCGGAGCATATTCTGTTAATACTCACCACGTTTTTACAGAAAAAAAATAAACACGCGTCCAGAACAGTTGATACAGAAAATGCAGAACTGTAATGAAAGTCGGCGATGTTTCTTTATTTCGTAAGAAGTTATTCTAACAATACCTATGGACGGAGACGACAGGCATTCCACATGGTAGAAACATATATATATAAAAATATTTTACATTTTTTATTATACATTAATCAAAAATGGCGTGACATTTTAAGGCTATTCATACATCCCTCATGCATAAGGCAATGTGTATGAGGAGACCCATGTCCAGCAATGGATACTGAAAGGTCTAGTTGCATTGCATTATACATTAAATTAATTTATCTTTACGTACGTGTTACAAAAGGCGACTAAAGAATAACAAAGCCGCAACCACAAGCCCTGAGGAACTACACCACCTCTAAAAGAGTGATCTCGCCAACCCGCTTAGCCACCACGTTCCGATTTATGGCCATACAATTTTCATGAACAAGGTAATATGCATATGATAATATGCAAAAGTGCCGGTTACGAATTCCTTTTCACCATCAAACAAAGCTAGAATTGTTCACGTCGATATCGCAACGTAGGGACTCAACAGTATAACTACTCGTAGCATTTTGCATATTCTTATACTCGTACGAGTAGAAAACTAACTGCTCGGTTATCGTTAAAGTTTCAAAAATGTTCCAATGGTTCCAGAATAGGACCACTCTCTCGTACGCTCCTAATTACGTACATGTCACGGGCACACCAGTGATTGATTGTAACGCTAATATCTGAGACGATTTCCCGACAATAGATGACATGTGTGACATTGTACCCTTGGTATATTGCTTTTCTCCGCGTTTATTAGGATCCTTTGTTACACAAACTGTAGGTAAATAGGATCTACAATCACAGATGAATTAGTCATCCGTTTGTATCTACAAAAGAGGCCTGTGTCGAACGATGTTCAAAATATTTTTATCTTTATATTAACAGAATAAATTAATACACTTCTTCCTCATCCGAAAATAGATAGATAGACAGTTTTATTAAATATGTCGTGACAATAGTATCTTTTATGTTTACGGGTTTTTTTTGTTTGATTATATCTAAAAGTCGTTTAAAAAATTTTGGTATGTATAAAAATACAGACGGAAATGACTTATTTTTATCGAACCAATGGAAATTTTTGTCGAACATTTCACGTCCTTTTTCAATGACTAGCAACTTCTCCACTTATGTTACGTTCAAGTGAGTAATCTTAGTTACATGGAAAACAACCCTCACAATACTGAGACTGGACCCTCTTTGTCATTTGCGGGTATCATTCATCGAAACGACTCTTGTTCATCGTATGAGAGTTACTATTCCTACCAATATTTTATTACTGCTAGGTACGTGTACTCATTGCACATACACCGTACAATAATTTATGGTACGTCATTTTTACCTGTTTCGGAGAATGTAGACAACGTTTTAGTTAATTGTCTGACAAATCTGTAGTTGATTTTGTTTTCTTCGCTATGCCTTTATACTAAGGCGCTACGATATTTTATCTCGATAAAAAGGGGAGATCTGTTTGCATCCGTTCATTATGCAACATAGAGTAGAGAATAGTACGAGTAAGTACATATGCTTTGGGTTATTTTAATAACAGCGTATCTTACAAGAAGTCTCAGTTAATTGTCCAACAGTTTCTCTTTACCTCAGTACCGGCTAGTAACAATCTAGTTCAAGTACAGTGGAGAATATAAGCGCTCCTTCCGAGTGGATGGTTTACGTGTGTTACGTGAGTATTGTGAGTATTAGCCCCTCGGCTTCGGCTATACCGTCCCATTTGTCGTGCATGCTATATCGGACACGTTCTCAAGTATGAATGACCAATGCAGTATTGGTAATACAGTTTACATTCATCCCAACACATCAAATCTCAATTGCAGATAATTTACAGTTACTTACTTACTTCTTTGACAGTTTTTTGTTTTTAATTTTTAAAATGTTAAAATTGAACATATTTTAAACAATTTTTAAAATTAGCAAAATTTCGAGAAATAAGTTAATTAAGTTTCGGACATATTGCATTTTAATTAACAAATCGGTTCAAATAAAAGCTCCATTCACTATTGATATAAACCTGAAGATGAGCTTTTAAATATAAATGTAATGGACGAATGTAATTTTTAAATTCATTATTCAGTACGCAACAAATTGGTAAGTGCTTTGGATAAATAGTAGTACAGTACAGACAAATGGTATTAATTTTAGCCGGACGGGTCGGCGAACCGCAGTCGGGCGGTTTGACGTATTATCGTCGCGCCGCACCACTTAGCACTGCCTCTCTCTGTACTCACTATTCCCTCGCTCAAGTGAGCCTCCGGCGGCCACACACCACATATTGCTGTCTGCATTATAAATATCACTCTTCACCTACTCACTGCTTTGACGGTGCCGCCACCTCAAAAATTATTTGCTCTTTGAGTTTATTCAAAACTATTTAGTCTTTACAAAAACATCTATTAAATTATTTAACATATTAAATACCTATTTTACTGTATTAAATACAGTAAAATAGGTGGGAATATCTTTTATCAAAAACGGGGTTCAAAAAGATTTACACGGGAACTTTTATGCGTAAACAAAAAGTGAATAACGATCAGTGTTCGAGGTATATTTGCTGGTAGTATTCCTCTGAATATAATCGGAGAGGTAGCCTCGGATACAAGTGTGGAATCTGGAGGATCGGTGGAGCGCGCGTGCTGCTACAATATTCATGAGTGCGGGCGGCCGCTATCGACTGAGGAGCAGCCAGTCCGCGAACACTATCTCACACTCGGACCCGTTCCATCAATATAACGAGTTTCTGACCTGAATTGTTTAGTGACCACCTTTTATTTTTCGCTCAAGAAATATACAAATATAGTTCCAACCCTGTTTGTTGTAACTGGATATTTTACCATAGCATTAATTCTGTTCGAGTAACACGACTCTTCTTTCTGACGAGAATTAAAATGCGTTATTATTTGTTATTGAATGAAACATCAGATATTTTCTGAAACATTTACCGTCCAAATTAGTTGTCGAGCCCTACGTTATAATAAGCGTTCGTGTATTACTATCGGTCTTCTAATTTGTTCGTATGGTAGGCTGAGTAGGGGATGAGTGGTGCTTTGAAAGTGCCAACCCACAAATTTGAAAGTTGGCCAAGTTGTATCGACAGTTTGCGGTGGAGCCACTGCGGCCGCACCACCCGCTGCGATCGTCCTCACCTCACCGATCTATTACATTGTAATAAACATTTCCTACTATTGAATATACTGAAATTGTACTGTGACATCCGAGGAAACAACACTTCAATTAAAACATTATTCTTCACGTAAATTGCTTATAATGCTCTTCAAACAATTTAAACAACGATAATATTACTTACAAGGGCTTCGCATGCAAAGAACGACTGACGTTTGAAAGTGATGATGATGAGTAAAATTAATGGCGACGGAACCAAATAGCAAGTCCCATTTTATGCGGCACACTTCGGATCTTCTGTAGAACATCGGCAATTGCTTTTGTGACTTGCCTAGCATTGTGGCCGAGAATGAAAACAACCACCTGGAATCTAAATATACCACTAGTTGTTGAGATAATGTTACTCAAAGTACACCATAACTTCCTAGCTTCATCATCGCCTGCGGTTTGCAATTATAATCTTTTAATCTTAATCTATTCATTTTATGGTCCGGTTATCATAGAAAAGCGCGGTCCGTTCTATATTTAATTCGTTTTATGTAAATACAGTTCCTTTCTTAAGTCATAACAAAATAAGAAAAAATATTAATAAGAAAAAATAATTCTTAAAGGAATATCGAGTTGTAAAATGATGTTTACTACATGTTAAAGATTTATGTCAGCTGTCAGAGCTCTTTCTATAATAACAGGACGATAATCTTTTTTATTTTGGGTCATTTAAAATTCTTAAATTTCCAGAGGTAGGCAACGCATTCAAGGGTGTACCAACCTTTGTCAATCCGGACTGATGTTGACACGTATCGCTGATGTCGCAGGTAGACAGTATACACTTATCACCAGTTACACTGTCTGCTCGTCTACTACCTTTTTTCTATAAAAAACAGACTGCACTATGTAAGATTTTAAACTTGTGTTATCGTGGTTGAACATAATAATTGTTATATAAACGGGTTACTCACATTTATTTATTATAGCCGATATTCGGTGTTCCAAATTCGCGTGTGTGGTGATGATACTGTTAGTATAGTGCACTGAACTTAATCAACAAAACGAGTTCAGTGCGGGTAGGTGAATCAAAAACAAACACGACAGAGGGTAGACAGATTTGTCTGCCGAAAGCAATAACACCTTTAACTGCCATCGCAGTCTCGCAGACCGAAATATCGGCTATTCAAAATAGATAATACATCGTGAGTAACCCGTTTTGATAACAATTATTAGACTTCGACTTATACTATCCCCTTCGATTCTTAAGCCGAAACAAGTTGTATGTGAGTATGTACGATATACAGTTGAAGTATTTACGTGAATGTTATAAGGTTAAGTAACATTAAATGTAACTTAGTAATTCTCTAATATTAAATTTAGCGAGAAATATGGTGATTGAATTTGTATTCAACTGAGGAATGAGAACAATTCCAAAACGAAGTCGTTGTTCCAAAACATACTGATTATTTAAATTTTATAATGAATTTATGACCATTCTATTTTAAGATAAGTAAGTACATTGACTTCATAGTTAATAAAAGATACAAAACTTGCAACCTAAACAAAATTTAGTTGTTAGAGTCTGCGCTCAAGCAAGCGGATCGGCTCCGAACAGAGGAGGGTAATTGAACTAATAAATCTAGTCGTGTAACTGCGCCCCGACTCGACTCGCTCAGGATCAAGGCGAGACCATTAAACCTTCGCTCAGATTCCTCCCGGCTCGCCTTGCATTTACTCATACATGGTACGTGAAAGTAGGTAAGCTCTTAGAAATATCGATTTTTGTAATAGATTTTTCTTTTACTTCAAGTTGAATGCACATAGATAAGTTTTACTCGACTGCAGTCCCCAAAGGAGTCGGGACCAGATTACATAATACAATAAATAAATCTGGTCCCGACTGGTTTGATTTAGTCTGATGATACTGAATTGCGAAAATTGTACAGTAATTAAATTTATAAAACAAACCAGTTAGTGTATGCAGTAAATAACTTGTTTTTTGGATTTTAATTTATTTTAATATCTTATATGTTCACATTGCAGTTGGACGCGGGTTTTTGTTTTTAAATTATGTATTTATTTAATTGGTACTATTGATATAAAATGAGTTGTGTGATTATAGATTCAGCATTTGTATTTTATATTTTCTAAAACTTCTATGGATAAAACGTAGTTTGACTGCATCTATTTATGAAAAAAGAAGGGACTTTTAAGTTTAACGCGTATGTTTGTATATCTGTCTGTCTGTCTGTGACCTCGTATCTCTGGATGGATCGTGGATGGTCGAATATATCGTGCATTTATTTGTTGCAAGGAAAAGCCCTTGGAATGTTTTTGTGTATAAAACTGTGCTACGACTTTAGGGTACTGAGTAGTAGTTGACAATTTTGACAAAGTCAGACTATATTGTAATCTGAAAAACTGATGTTTTGGAGTAAACATTGAAACATGAGGTCGATTGCCTCAAATAAAGTATAATTGGATAAATCTTGTTATTGCGAGTGGTTGTAAGAATATGAAAAGTATGTTGGTTTTGCAAATGACACGCTTTAAATCGTCATATTGGCCACTAGCGACCCGCCTTCGCTTCGCTTCGGTTTATAAGTTTTTTTTTTTCATTTTTTTTTTCTAAATTTCAAAATAATATATAGGCTATACAAGACACGGATAATGTAGCTTCCTATTTGTGAAAGATAATGTAATTTTTGAAATCGGTTCAGTAGTTCCAGAGACTACCCCCAACATATCAACGAACACACAATTTTCCCTCTTTATTATTATATATTAGTATAGATTAGTCATAACATTTAAAATGTTCATAACTTAATAAACTCGAGATACGTGTACCTACCTTTAACGCGTACTAGAAATCTCGATCTACTTACTATTAGGCCAAAATAGACATCGGCAAAATTGGTTCTTTTTGCCTGATATAGATTTTGATCATATTTATAATAGTGTAACTACAATTAAAAGAAAAATATGGTGATCGCTTCTTCTCCGCTGTTACATTTTCCACTGACAACATTTGTTTATTTTAGACTATTTATTAATAATCGTGCAGTTACTATACGTGAAAACTTGTAATGCTCCCAGTGCGACTAGTAAGTCGTAAGTTTTCCTAAGAAAATAAAATAAAATATCTATCTCTACTCCATCCAGACATTTCAACCGGGAACTGTCAATCAAGATGTCGACGTTTTCCTGGTCTTCTCATTATATTTTTTGACAGTCTTTCCTCACCCATGCACCGCACACAACCTGCCCATCGTATTTGACCAAGTTTAACTTCTCTTCCTATGTCTGATTCCGGATACATCTCACAGAGCTCATAGTTGTAGCGGATGCTCCAGTGGTTCCCGTACTTCATGGCTCTTTTTCTATGACTATGACTGGAGGCTGTTTTTATCTTTTTTAGTCAGGACCCAGCATTCCGAACCATATGTCAACATCGGTCTTATTAGATAAATAGATAGGGTTATTAAGACATTAGTAATTCTTTAATTACTTTAATAATAATTATACGAATGCATTTGATATCATCAAGGAGACCAAAATTTTTTTTTATAGAAAAAGACGGCGGACGAGCATATAGTCCACCTGATAGTAAATGAATACTGTCGTCCATAGACATCCGCGATACATGCTAACATCAGTCCAGAATGACAAACGTTGGCACGCCCGCGGATGCGTTGCCTACCTTTGCAGATTAAGGAATGTATTGAGAAAATGGGGAGGGATAGGATGGGATGGGAATGAGCTCTGGCATATCTCACTCACCACCGAAATACGTACATACGTACATTGGGGAAATACGATAAATTAGGAAATGCAGTACATTTCAAGGTAGTCTTCTGTGAGAGAGGGGTAACGGTGCCAGTTGTGTGCGCCCAGTGACTGTGGAAATGTAGCATGCACTCTCCCCCCCACCCCACAAGAAGAAATGGACATAGTAATAATGTATTCCTACATAACTATGATTTTTTTTTCATCGACTTATTTTTCTTGATCATATAAAACTAATTACATGTCAGTAAATGTACTTACTTAATAATTTCAAAATTATCGAAGGGAAACATTAAAACAAACCACTCTGTGTTATGGTAATAACTTGCGTAGAGTTTCTTTAATGGACTAAGTTACAAAAGTATTTACGCAAGAACGTCTATTTGAATGGTGTAAACATAATTTGTGGACAAAGTTATACGTGTAATGTTTTGCGGGATGGTGTTGCCAAACAACTGCTGGATTTAATTAAACTGTCCGTTGTTGCTAGATCTCTTACGTCATCGGGAAACGAGAAAATTATTGGAATCCATTATCATACACGAAGTAAGTAAGGTACTGCGTTTTTGGGAAAATATTGTTCGGATTGATTATTACAGATACCGTACGTACCCTTTTCTCTCCGTTAGTGGACTAAGGTCCAGCACTATAAACAATCTTCTACTTTTCTTATTTAATTAATTGACTACTTGCAACTTTCGTTTAAGTCCGAAAGAACTTTCATACTGCACAATCTATACGGAAAGCGCAGTCTTTCGCCATACGTATACGTATTCGCCATACACAGTCCATGAATGAAAGTAGTAGTAGCTGCTAACTACACAAAGACACATGTAAGTTGCAACTGATTCTATTATACTGAAACACCGAACGCTATTCTCATATTTATATTTTACATTTCACTCTATTAAATTGTTATTTCCTGTTAAAGTTACCACCTACCTACTTATAAATATTAAATACGAGTACTAAAGCGGCAAGAACTGTGTGATGTGCAGTATGAACTCACATGGTGAAGGATATTTAATCCACCTCCGGATTATCGACATGAATCATTAGTTAAATAGTTAAATAGTTAAACAGAATTAGTTAAATAGTTAGTTAGAATTAACAGAAACGCTTTAGTTGACCGGTTAAATGAAATATTAATTAGTTACTGGAAATAATCTAATTAGTCCGAGTTAGTAACTACACTAAAGTTTATAGCTAATACTCTACAAAAAATAGTATTGTTTATATGATTTTTAATCGGGTCACAAGTCCCGGGAGCTGCATTGGACACGGTGCCTTGTAAAAATAGCCATACGGCTGATAGATGGCACTTAGCACAGATGAAGTTGTCCCCCGGAGTGCTTTTCGCTCCACGCCGCTGAACAAGTGCCAATAAGAGCCAATCTTTAAGCAGATTTGTAAAAATAGAAAGTGCAGAACTAAAAAATAAAAGCATTTATACTAATAGGTTTAGAAGTTATCTCAAATTAGTGGTTGTAGAAAGAGGTTTTTGATAATTTATAAAATGCAACTTCTATCTGTTTTTATAATATGAAACGTTGTACGGATTCTTGAACCGCTTACTGGGTTTTGGGCAATGTTTCTTTGCTGTATATCGTTTTATGTTTCAGTAATAAATATTAGGTAGTCGGATAAGTTCGTGGCTGTTTCATAGTGAAAATAATAAAGACTTTTTTTGTATTACATAAATATTTATTGAACGGTATATTGTCCATTGAATTAGACTATCTTTTGCCATTTGTCTGGCAGAGCCATTATCCCATCGCTATAATTTTTTTGGGGTTTCTGAGCGAAAATCTGATTTAAATGGCTTCCTTGAATGTAATTTTACTCCATTTAGAAAAATTTGTAAACAGCGGAATAAATGATAATGCGAAGGTTAATCCCAAGAATGCATTAAAACTTCCCAGCGAAGGTCCATCAATTTTTGTTTAGTCATTAAAAATGTATGCGGTCGAGCACTTTTCTATTCATTAATTCTGGGCGCTTTCCTTCGTGTTTTTTTTAAATTTTACTAATTGCTGACAGTAGACATCAGTATTAATGGTTTGGCCATGTGGCAAAAGATCGTACTACATTAATGGCTTTCCAGTCCCACCATACACATGACATGACTTTGTTCGGAGTAAGGCCTGGCATAGGGACCATTTGTGATGGCTCACCTCGCTTAGACCTAGATCGTTTTCGAACATTGTCATCGTAGATGATTAACTTCTCATCGCCTGTTAAGATTTAAAAGTGGTTCATTTTCATTTCGTTTTAGCAACATCTCGCATATGCAAATTCTATTCACCAAGTTTCTGTCATTTAAATCATGCAGCACCCAGACTACAAAGCTTTTACAAAATTCAGTTTATGCTAGTGATCCAAAACCGTTGAATGGTGAATGCCTAAACTTTTTCAATGTTAACATCAACATTTACCTTACTTAATACGACAACCATAGCGAGGAACATAATTCACTTCAAAATTACCAGACCTGAATCGACTGAACCATTTTTTTGCAATAGTTTTAGATAAATCATCATCTCCGTAAATACCACAAATCTCTTGTCGAACACTAGAAACATTCATACGCTTGTCGAAAAAAAAACATAAAACATATCTAATTTTCTTCTTATTAAATTCTATTTTAAAATTGTTAAAAAATATGAAAAGGTAAAACATTTAACTAGTAATTTCAATATGCCGCCATTACAAAAAAGTCAGCAGTCAAACAGTATATCACTTTCCTGCCAGTGATCAGTGTTGCCAGAAATATCGTTAGAGTCATACGTTCCTAAAGGCTGCGAACTTTTCCGACTACCTATTATAATTACCATAATAAATGTACTCTTAAATATGACGTAATTCTCTATATGATTACACTATGACGTAAGTCATTGTGTACATGTGTAATAAGTTAAGTTATAAGTTATATGTTTATTAATAATATTTTTTACAAATATTTACACAAGGTCTAGATACAATGTTAACAATATTTTAAAAATTATTAATTATCCAAAGTAAATCATATTAAGGCAGTACGCATATTCAAACAATAGTTTCAGAAGTCCTCACACTAAGCAGAGGCTGTATCGCGAGGGTCATTTCTTGAGGCGATTACCTTTGACGCCATCACTTTGGCATGTTAGTGAGCAGCAAGCTTACAATCACAAGTGAGTAAGTACGTTTAAATTCAAACAGGTGAAAACTTATAGCAGGTAAAGCAAAGAACAAAAAAAATGTGAATTTAACCGTTAAGATGAACTTATAATTATTAGAAATGAGTGGTAAATATTAGTAATGTTTGTATCACATATACATATTATACATGTGTAAAAGTATAAGTATATGTGCGTAAGTGGATGCAAGGGTGAGTGTATTTGGCAGTGTTATTTGACAGGTTAAGTTTTATTTGCCATATCTAAGGTATATCAGTTCAGTTTCATGATAAACCAGAGCAGAAATCCAAGAACAGATGTTCTTCTTGACTTCAAACACAGAAAAGTTCTGTAATTTACAAAATTTTACAGCCATATTGTAAATTAATCTATGCAAGAAGAGACTGAAACGCTTAGCAAAGTTCGTGGACACAGTAGCAGTACTCAACCGGAATGTACGTTTACCTAACAGTATAGGAAAACCTAGGCAAACTACGGATACTGCAGTGAGTTAGGACGGCGGCTCTAAGAATATATAATTGTCTAACTTTAATTTCCTTATATTGTTCACTTGTGGGAAATCTAAAGGGTTTGCCAAGCATAACTTCAAGAGAGAACGCTGGGCTTTTTCCAACGACATCATTAAAGATTGCCACTCTAACTCAGCCGTGATGCTGTAGGTTATTATAGATTGACAGAGAACCACATAAACGGTCTTTACGATGCATCGGTTTGCAGTATTACGGAGAAATTTCATGACATGAATGAGTTTTCGTTCTCTACGCCACAACTTTGATATGTTGTCCAAAGTTTAGCCTGTTACTTATTTATATTAAAATTTGAATATATATACATAATATATATATATATATATATTTAGATTCCATGAATTTATATATAGATTCACAGAAGAAACAAGTTTTATCACGAATTTCCAAAAGGTTTATTTTTGATTAGGTACTCCTGTAGAGCAGACCTTTCATTAACTTACTTTCATTAAAAAATTAGATTTACTTGTTTCTCGGCCGCTTTTCTTACCTAGTTTATATTTGTTTCTGCTTAAATTGTACCGACTTTATAAAATGTTTATGAATTAAAAGAAAAAATGTTTACAGTGTATCCACTTGTGTGTGTTTTCTTTTACTGTGCCCCCTGATTGTCTCTTTATTACATTTTATTTGATGATTTATATCTAAATAAATATATATTTTTAATTCATTGGATTGTATCAATTAACATAGTACCGATACTCATATCACACGTAATCTTACTTTTATGTAAATGTAAACATTTAATGTGAAAACTGTTGTTCAGCAATTACTTGTAATTGAGAACTCAATATGGCGGATTTTAAACACTATATAAATATATTTTCTTGTAGTCTGAGATAGAACACCAGATTAGAATAATTAGTTTTGGAAAGCGTAATAAAAATTAAATTATTAATTGAAAACCTCGACAATAAAATGCTGGTATATATTCCATATGATTCCATACCTACAAATGTAAAAAGTAGAAATGAAATTGGAAGGAGCATTCGACTGACCAAGTCCCCCACTTTCTACCACACTTCATCCTTTTCCCCCACTGTAGGAGTTTCAATAGCGACTGAAATATGCCAGAGCCCATTCCCATTCTATCCCTCTCTTCTGCATATGTAGAAAGCCAACCTTTACTCTAAATCTATTCCTAAATTTCCAAAGGTGGGCAACGCGTAGGTAGGGGGCGTACCAATGTTTGTCATTCTACTAGCAGGTAGACACTTACTACGAGGTGGACTGTCTGCACGTCTACTCGTATCACCTTCTTTCTATTAAAAATATATCTCCAGACTAATGACATTACTCTATTGTCATTGCTCCAGACTTTCACATAATTATTACATCGTTACAGATATTTATGCAATAAGCGACACGAATATTTTTACTAAGCACTCTGAGAACAACGGAGCTGCTTGTTCATCATATTATTATGTCTTAGGAAAGCGATATTAATCGATCGTCAGCGATCCCCGACGTGATCAGAGAAGAAAAACAATTGGTTTCACCAAGTAATTATATTTATTAGCTGTGTGAAAGCTGGAGACATTTTCTACTTTTTATATTCAATTTGGAATAGACGTCAGTATTTTAGTGTCAGGACATTTTCTAATTTATAGTAGGTATCATTTTTATTTTACAGGACTCCAATCCACGATTCCAATATTCTTCCAAAAGAGAATCAATAAAAAAAAGTATTATCTCAGAGAGCATGAAAGTGTACCACGCTTAAAATCCGCCATTTTGAAGGTGGTACATTTTTCTTCACTAATGTGAAGTTAATTTTAATATTAGTAGGTATGTAACAATCGCAAAATGAACTTCATAGACACTTTATTTGTAACACTGGGCTAATAAAATCAATAAACATTATGATATAAATATATATTTCAACGTAAGAAGCGAATTTAACGGACACAATTAATTACGTTTATATTATATTTATGTCCGTATCATCATTAGTGTCTATTTATTTGTTGCTGTCATGTACGATACAGGAACTTAAAGTACATTAACAATCTTATAAATTATAAATTCTAAAATTCATAGCATATTCACATCGTAACATATTCATTTCATATCATTATTAGCAAATGATTACATAAGTAAATAAAGCCTTTATTTCCAAACAGTGAAGTTACAGGAAATTACAATGAGTTATATTTTAAACAATTCCTGTCATATCCTTCTCTTATTTATTTCAAATTATTATTTTAGTAATTATTTGGTTCAATATTAGAACTAAAACAAATAAACGTGTTTATAAATTGTTAGGATTTAGATATAATACAATTATAAAATTACGAATTTTTACAATTATAATTACACAAGCAGATTCGGAATTAAGGCTATATTTAACTTACATTTGAGAAAATAGTCTTTTTGAAAAATCTTTGCTTCAGGACCGATAACCGATAGGGTAGACGAGTCCTTGAAGAGAGACCTGGCGGGGACGCGCTCCGGCCAGACCAGCCAGGTAAATCGACGACTTGAATAAGTTCGCCGGTGGTGGCTCTATGACAAGACCCGAAGATCGTGAGTGGTGGCGAGCCTTGGGAGAAGCCTAATCCTTACGATATTTCTTCCGCCGCTGATTTAGTGATAGTTGAAAAAATCCTTACTTAAGTAGCAAGTAATGAAGGCCCGTTCGACTTTACAACCAAACGAATGTGAACCGAAAATACCCCTAGGCTATCACCGCTCTTAAGTATATCAGGACATGGCCTGCCCACTGCCACTCTAACTTGCCGAGTCTCTGCGCTATGTCGAGTTCTTCGTTGCGGATTTTGTCCAGCAAAGAAACTCCGATATTAAAATCACCTAGAATCACAAATTCGTCATTACAATTTTGCAAGACAACATCTGTGAGGTTTTCCGAGAAATTTGACAATTGAGACGTGATAGTATTACCCAAATTTTGAGCACAAATAGATGCAGTACAGAAATTAATTTTAGAGCGAATACATGAGGGGAAAGGGTCACTGGAAAGGTCAAATATGAGATTGAAATATGACAGGGGTTAGAGTTGCAGATTGAAGGACGAAAGCCGACAGCACAATGTGGTGGTATTTGCCAGATCAAACCAAGACTCACCTCGGTGTAGAGAAAGTGTCGTGACGTCGGTGTAAGTTGTAGAGCCAATGACCAAATTTTTTCTCACAATATTGGTATCGGCATGCTTTCTGTTGACTGTAACCAATATTTTTGTATAAGGTTCACCACTTGATATGAAATTCATTATGCCAGTTACCACAAAGTGGTTAAATTATTTAGAAATGTTTTTATTTGCATCGTATGAACTTGTTACGACGAAAAAAGATTACGGCAAAGTTCTTCCGTATAGTCTCTAAAGAAAAAAACCTAAATGATTTTTCATGGTTTGTGTTGAAAAACGTTTTGTACAATTCTCATAAAAGATGCCCCTTTAAGAAATAATAATGGGCGCCTTTGACCCTAAATAATAAATTTTATTTTAGTTACTAAACTCTGCGTGAGTATGCTAATAAACCGTAGTCGCGTGTTCCACGTCGGGCCATCGTAAAATGTATCATAAACCTGCGCGCATGGAAACTTTTACTTTACAGTTCTTTTTCTGCGCATTTTTACGAATACATACGTTCATCAAAGAAAAGAATACACAATATTTTTTATTATTTATATAATAAACCACCTAACAATTTAGCAAATAATATTCTACTAAATTATAGTCAGGGAGAATTAAAGGGAACGGGAGAGAACATTAATTACCCAGGAGAACAAGTGGAAATGTAACAAAACATATTCTTTATATAATTTTCTAATATAAGTCAAGTAATGGAAGAATTAAAGGGTATTATGCCTTGCAAACAGTTAGTAGCAAATAATATAACAAACATGTGACAATAAAATATATTTCAATGGTTACGAATACAAAAAGTCCTCGTAATAATCTAGTACAGCTTTGGCAGTGTGCCGGCAATAAAGTTAAATCTCTTTTACAAAACCAGCCCGAAGAAGGCAAGAAGCTATAATGATGCCGCCCCTACAAAACAATAAACCCAACTTGTCTAGTAAATGTTTCACTGTGATTTCTGGTCCAGTATTATGGAATGTGAATCAAACCTTTACGTGGTTACATTTTCCAGTTGTAGCTTTTATAGGTGCATATAATTTAATTACTAATAGCCTTTAAAATCCCATTACAGAGCACAGACCTACGGACCATAATCTACCACGAGGACACAGTGCGGCTTGTTGAATATTAATATTTTTTTGTTTAATTTTTGGGCCTGCAGATTTCCCTCACGATTCTTTCATTGCTGTAACCGTAACCGTGCATGAGGCATAAGTACGTGGATGTAAGCCTTAAAACGTCACGCTGGCCAATCCGGTTGGCGAGGTGTCTTTGTTATCCTTTAATCGTCTTTTACGACGTGATGTGATGTGACGGCAGTACTTATAACGTCACAAAGTTAGTATCGAGAACACTATTAGCTTTACATAATGTCTTAGAATTAGGATGCTACGAATATGAGTATAAACAAACAGGAAGAAATTTTTCAATTTCAATTTTAATTAATTTATTTACTACAAATATTTCGCCAATACAGGTACTTTTATTAGTAAGGTGCCAAAGTAACATTCATTGTTGCAGCCATCCCCTGCACTAGACAAGCCTGTGTTGCAGGAAGGAATATACCCGAATAAGAAATGTATATGTAAATGCAATCTATCTGGATGAGTACGGAGTTTAAACTCTCTAAGACGTTAATTTAAAGCATATATATTAAATTAAAGGTCTTGTGGAAGGAAACTGAACGGTGAATAATACGCAACCAGTCGATATATGAGATTCAGGGAATAATGAAAAAAAATATATTCACAAACAGTCTTTATAAAATGGCGCCGGAAAAATCAGCATTTTGACTAAAATTTTCATCAATATCATCCTTTATTTATACGTATAGTTTACGTATAACCGCTTTTAACCCTTTCGGTGATAAATGAATGTAAAATGAAATATCTGGCGGGCCCTCCCGGTACGTACCCGTCGCCAACACTTTGTTCCAATCGCATTTCCCTTTGGAGCGATCTCACGGCGGAAATTAATCCATCCGGCAAATGAATGGACTGCACTTGTGCGTGAGGGCACGATCAACGTGTGACTGATGGATTTTTTCACTTTAACATTTGAATATTTATCGAAATTGTATTCAGATTGAATTGTGTCCAAAAGTGCCACTTACAATAAAAATTTATCGAATGCTTTCCAGAGCGCCCGATTTAAAATTGAGTTCGGGGGTGATGTGCATACAGCTCTGATACGCATGTACATATCTATTCACTGAAATGCATATTTATAAATTGATATTATACCCACACACACTCTAAAATATACACGAAGTCGGGGAGGGGCGTGTAAGTCATAATATAAAATTATAATGGAATAAAATACAAAAAGATGGTAGATATAATTTACAATGGAAGTAGGGCGAATCTCAGAGTAATAAAATTTAAGTTGGTATGACGAT
This sequence comes from Sesia bembeciformis, assembly GCA_943735995.1. Classification (NCBI taxonomy): domain Eukaryota; kingdom Metazoa; phylum Arthropoda; class Insecta; order Lepidoptera; family Sesiidae; genus Sesia; species Sesia bembeciformis. Next base: position 9,365,027 of record OX031029.1, on the reverse strand, counting down.
TAAATTAACAACTGAGAACCGCGGAGACCCGAGATATTTAAGGTTATCATTAACTATGTATTTTGTTTTACATTCATTCGGATTGACAGTAATCAACTGAAATAAAACTGCCTTTCAAGTTAACGTCACGCCATGTGTTAACCAGGAAATCATCAAATCTTCAATCATAATACGTTGCACGCGAGCTTGCCTGACGCGAGTCGCGATACCCACGAGTATTATTCCTTTTATCGCCGCTAAACCTTGTCGTTCACTGAAGCTAATTCAACCGGAACTGAGCTCGGGAACGCTTTCACGCATTACGACGAGACGAAATGGGCGGTTTTACATTGCCGATAGCGCAGAAGCAACTGTTTTAAGTCGTCGTGGTCAGTAAAGGCGCACTATACATATGTATGATGGTGCACCATATATACTCGTACAGTGATTTTTGCATTCACCGAAACTGAATCGCCACGTCGTGGGAGTGCGCCGATACTATCGCAGCTATGTTTTACTTTATACGAAGAAGATGCCACACGGGCAGACAATCCACTTGGCGGTAAGTGGATACTATCGCCCATGGACATGTACCATTCATACCAACGCGTGTCAATGATGACAAACGTTAGCAAGCCCAGGGATGTATTGCCTAGTTTTCAAATTTAGAATTGGATTTGGAGAAAGGATTGGGAAAATAAGGATCAATAGGGATGGGAATGGGCTCTGGCATATCTCACTCATTACAAAAACACGTACGTACATTGGGGGAATAGGATAAGTGGAAAATGTAGTACATTTTACGGTGGTCTTTTATAATTTCGAAGTTTCTTGGCCAGTCGAGTGCGCCCAGCGGCTATGGGATTGCAGCGTGCATCTCCGTCCCAAAATGTAGAATGAACGAACTCCGAGAAATGTCTCTGATACAGCACAATATCAATATCTCGTTTCGTCGGGCTCATTTTCATGCATTTATTTTAGGTGTTCAAAACCGCATTGGAACGCGATAATATATTGCTTTAGTATGTGAAAATGTTCTAAATTTTGAACAGACTAGTAAGGTTGATATTTTACATTCTACCCATTAACCTACCATCACATTGTGAACGGCGCCCTTTAACCCGCACGCTTTATCGACCAACGCATTGTTAACCTTGTCACAATGCGTGTTACAGCCATTATTATTTGTACGCCATATCAAAAACACTGTTGAAACAATAACATATTACATACCTGAACTTTATTTATACAACTAATTTGTACACTCCTCATTTTTACACGAATTAACTAACATACTCGTATTTGTTTATCTTTACTTTAACGGTGAGCCTTATTCGAGTTCTTATTCGCTTTATTGATTATTCGAGTTGTTCCTCAATTTCCTGTAAATTTTCTTTACACTGGTATACGTGGGTGACACTGAAAGTTCTTAGAATCTCAAAAATGAAATCAAATATAATGATGGAAGTAGTTTTATTGCTTTTCGAAGTATTCTCCGGGACAATCGATACACTTTTTCATGCGATGAAACCATGAAGCATTCAGCACACCCTTTTTTAGGCATCTTTGGCAACAGCCGTTTGGAAAGCCGTTACTGCCTCTTCTGCATTCATAAAACGTATTCATCTGAGTTTATCATTAATTTTAAAAACAAATAAAAATCATCTTACATATAACATCAACTAGTTTAGCCTTAAATAAACTTTGGTTTTTGAGTAGGAAATACTTCCGCACAATAATTACACTGAATAGAATAAATGAATATTAGAACATATATGTTTATACATGGTCATCAATTGAAGCATTCGACCTCATCCGAGATTTCATGACATCCTTTGGGATTTCGCGAAATTCTTGATTTCATCATTTCTCTCCGACAATTTCTCTTCATTATCCATATACTTATATAATAATACCAAGTATAGTCACAAGAAACAAATTTTAACGTTAACCAACTTCTACGCTGTTGAAACTTTGTCTTCGGCTCCCAAGAGTTTAAATCTGAATTACTAAAAGCATTTTTTTCTATTCTCGGGCAATAAATTTCGTAGTCCGAAATAACTGACAAGAAATGTTTGTGGTCGTTTTCATACTTTTCAACACTTGTACTTTGATTTAGCGATTATATAATGAAGACTAAAGACTAGATTCCCGGATTCATTTGCATGCAAGTGAGCTGGCGCAGCGGCAACTTGCGATATTTGTCCGGTGCATTAGTGGGATTAGCAATCTCATATCCCGCGGAGTTAATATTTCTGGTGTCCGACCAGAGGCCGGGAATTAATCAGTTTGCACAGCTAGCCCGGAATGACCAACTTGCCGCCCTATACTGTATTAACTTTCTGAAAAATAATTGCGATTGCAAATATTTCACAAGAAAATGTTATTACCTAATCTCATATTGTAAGGTTAAAAATCCTTACCATTCAATAATGGCACTAAGTAGATGGTTATAGTGTTATATTGGCGAAGATAAGCGGTCAATACATGATCCCCCTACATGATCAATTATATTGTACAATCTTACGGATTGTGGATGTCTTTGATCATTTAGTGTATTTATTGAATACAATAATAATGTTATTTATTGTATAATTTTATTATAGGTCTATTTTATTATAAGTTCTATTATAGGTTATTTTATTATACGGCTTACATTACTGTACTTTAGATAGCAAGACAAAGACAAGCGAGAAGTCCGTATTCGCACAGCTTACATCGCCGATCGACGCGGTCATTCGATTATATTACACGGCAGATTCGATTTGCGCTTAATTAGATCGCTTCATCCAATGTATCGCTTCATTTATTTTTATTTCATGAAATCGGGTATCAACCGAAGTATTTTACGGTATGTACTTATTTTGCAGAGGTGCTTCTTTCAAAATATTAATAATTATTATTAGAAAGAAACCCAAAATTGACATTCTCTTGAATGTCATTGACATTGACATTGAATTCTCTTTTTAGCTAACCTCTTCAGTTCTGATGCTGAATTCAGAATGCTGATTCTATAAGCTATGACTTCAATTCTTTGGGGAACCTCTTCGTTTCGGATATCTAAAAAAATAAGAGTAGTTGTCTTAAATAAGTTTCCAAATTTTAAATACGTGGATAGCATATTGCTTGATAGAATTAATTATTGAAACAAACCTAGTGTCTTAGTTCCATCAAAATTGATAGAATTAATTATTGAAACAAACCTAGTGTCTTAGTTCCATCAAAATTATTAATATGACGTAAACAAGCAATACACAGTTACATTTTAAACGAACACTTATGTTATTACAATTCAAAGAAACTTTGTATGACAAAAAACAACCCGACAGCTACGTCGAAACTTTGTTAGCGATGCACTGCTCGTATCAATTTTGTTGAACGTTTAATAGGTTACTGTTTTCTAAACAACAATAACTCGAAACATTAAATTGCATAACCGTACAGTAGAAAATGTCAATGTATTTTAAAAAATATAAAATATTGGGAAGAGGCCCTAAGTAATTAGCACTGACGTGCAGCCTTTTGAAGTTACATAAACAGTAAGGGCTGTATTTTAGGGAATAATGAACAGTTTAACTTTAAAATATCAGGTGATGCTCGAGTAATAATTGTCTTGTTGTTATATGGTTATTGAAAATGAATTAATAATTTGCTTTCAATAACCATCTTTACCGTTTTTTGTGTTTACTATATGTAATTGCAATTTTTGTGTTTTTAATCCTATAGGTACTTAATATGTGATATTGAAAACGATGAACATATTAAATATATTTTTATTTTGTGTAACGGTTGTCTGCTTCTCTAGCTGGTCCCCAATATATAATTTGAATGTGATATATGTCTAAATGAGTAATGAAGTAAGTAGTAACAAAACACACCAATCTTAATAAAAAAACAAACATTCCTTTACTACAGTGTTTTGTAATTTTATGCAAATTGAAATTGTAGCATGGATTAAATTCAGATTGAATTAAATATGAAATTAAGTTTTGTATGCTAAATGCAAACAACATTTGGGTAGTCACAAAGGCAGCTAGTGTCGAGATTGTGCTCTGGGATAATTTCATTCGTCACACATGTAGAACTAACATGTGTATTTGCATACCCACTAATATCAGTAGAGCGCTTAATTATGCTAATTTTATTTGCTATGATAAAAGGTTCTGCATAAAACCTAAGTACTTTTTAGTTACCTACGGCTATATTTTGGTTTGTTTTGACAAGAAGTGAGATTGAAAACCGATGAAACATGCACCACGTTTAATACACCTTATATTATTGAAAATAAGTGGGTATGAAAGAATCAGATATTTATAGTTATGAAGAGTGTATAATTCATAATAATTATGAATGTTATAAATAGTATTTTGTTCGCTTACGAATTTGTATGCTCAGCACAAAGACAATTAATAAAACGGGAGAATAATTATGCCCAGCTTTGAGGCACAAAACACAGTACAAAGACAGTATTGCTGAACTCGTCGTAGTATATTTTTACTAATTTTAATTATTACAATTTAAGCGGTGATGAATAATTACAGTATTATTCTTTGATTTGTGATGTAAATCTTTGATTTGTGCCCAAGTTACTCAAAAAATGGTCGTAAAAATATGTCATCATCAGATTAAGCCTCCGTTACTTGTAGATTTCCTAGTTGTAAATTTCCGATTACTATTTTTATGGAATATCGATACCAGCCCTTATATTGTCTACTGCTAGACATGGACCTCATCTCGTGTTGTGCGTGAGGGATATATGGCCTTAAAACGCCACCTGGTCAAGCGCGTTGGCGAGTCCACTCTTTTAGACGTGGTGCAATTGCTTCAGGGCTTGTCGTAGCGGCTTTATTATCTTTGTTTGGACAGATGGTGGTGCAATTCTAAAGCCGGTAGGACATGACACTCTCAATCCCACTGTTTGAACCAATTTGAAATCACTGGGCCAACCACTGATTTCAAACTTTTATGAAGTAAGGTTTAATTTAGTGTAGCAAATGACAGTATTCATGTAGTTCAATACTAATTAATTTGCTCAGAATATCGAGGCTGTCACGTGAATCGTGCCTAATGTTTGGCTAAACGCAGACGTGACACGCGTACGAAACAACTTCATTGACTGTCATGAATTTAACCACCGAATATAATAATATATTTCACCAACATGGGGACACACATTACTATAACAGTAAGTGACTCATTCAGCAATGGTTCATCTATGGTCTTCGTAAGTATAAAGAATGAGCCTACATATATTCTTATCGTTCTCAGCTTAAATAGCTACCGATTTTTTAGCGTAGGTGTGTAAGAATACTATGCACTCTTTTCTCTGTATTTCACGATCGGTCTGCCCCTGAATACCTGAAATGCAAATTTCAATTTCAGGGTAACACTATCTTCGCTCGGAGTAGAATTTTCCGTTACATGTTCTGTCTTGCCGCACCGGCTGTATGTCCAATTCTTACGCAACTCTTACGCAGCTATCAAACTCTGGAACACTCTTCCCATTGACATTAGGAATGCCACTTCCCCATTTTCATTTAAAAAGTTGTATAGGCGACATTATCTTACCTATGTAACAGAGTTGATAAATATATATAGTTAGTATTTTTTTCTCTGATAAACTTTCCCTTGTCAATGGCTTATATAATGTTTTAATTAAATCAGTTTATAGTGATAATTTATTGAAGAATGTATTTAAATAGGTATATATGTTATCTATTAGTGTACCTAGGTATTATATGTCTATTGTATTATATGTACTGTCTGTAGTAATTTTTTATTGATTACACGATGCACCGCCCTTCGTATTTCTGTTTAACCAAAGCTTGACTGGCAAAGAATGCCACTAGGTATTAAGTCCGCCTATTGTACAATGTTTCTTTGTGCATTAAAGTTCAAATAAATAATTACGTAATTAAAGATCATGGGTTTTATAGAAATAGATGCGTCTTTATCGAATTAAAACTGTTGCAAATCAATTATTATTACTGATATACACATTTTACTGGTTACAACAGTACAATATAGATAAATGCTATCTATAATATGAATACAATTTAAATAGGTATTTTGCCTGTGACTACCTTTTGCCTGTGGCTTCATCCACTTAGAACCTGGTTTCGACAAATCGCTTTTATAAGCGACGGTGTTCGAAGAACAACAAGTAGTGTAATCCTACATTGCTTTTTTCATCAACTTGTACATTTTTCGCATTTATTTATGAAGATACATATTTTTATTTATGTATGTATGTATTTTCTGTTCATAGGGAGGTATAGAGGTACTAATCTTCATACCTCCCTATGAAAAAAATGGCTACCAAAACCACAATACAGAAACACAAGAGTGAAATTTGTAGGCATTTTTGAATAAGTATCTTAATACAAACAATATGCGGAACTTATTGATGCACAATGCCGACGCTCAGCATGATCCGATATTCAGATGTGATCGGCACTAAATCATGGACTCATTTGTTCCCATTCAGTTAACGAACAATGCTCAGTGATGCCCGGCGCATGTTAGTTCTGTGTTGTATTCAAATGGCTTAGTGAGATTTTAGTTCCGCTCTTCTATTGTTTATTTGAACAGTAAATGTATCGAACATTTACTAAGTGAACACCGTAAGTTTATGCAGTAACAAAAAGTAATAGAATCTTTTTTGAACTAATTTTGATAGACGTCGAGTCTGATTGATATACGAGTATGAATGATATCATCGACTTAAAATTATTTACAAATGATTAATACTTATATTAGTGTTGTTAAAATGAGCGCTGAGTGCCCCACGCTCCAGCCAATGCTAATGAAACTTTAAAACTCAAACATTAAAATCTCCTGAGCGTTATAATCCATGTTTTTAAGTTTGCAAGTCTTTAATGCTATATTAATAAAGCCTTGTGTCTTTAATTTTTATACAGGCAGTTTTTAATATTTTATTAATAAAGGCTTGAGGGTTAAAGGCTAGTTAAAGCTAGAGTTTAAAACGTTTACGAGAGTTTAACGCTCGAGTCTTAAGGTTAAGGACTTAGCGCTCCAGGGTCGAGCGTTCAGCGCTCGTTTCTATTACATTTAAACCAAGCTATCGGTATTAGCTCGCTGAATTTCCTTAGACGCTAGTAATGGTAATCTCTGGGTATTGTATACATTTCTTAAGGTATTTCATATAATTTTACAACGATAATAGAATTAATGACACCTATTTTTCTTTCAACTACCCACCCACATGTCTTCGTAATCTTCCATGTTTCATAATAATTTCAATAATTTCTCGACTTTTAATTGTACCTATTACGAGTATAATTATTTTTGTGTGTCTAGTGAAAATTATACATATGTAAACTAGTTAATGATGGCACATGTGTAATTAGATGAAAGAAATTGTCTGTGGAGTGATTTCACTAACGTTTAATGTGGAGGTTTTGTTTTAATTGTAATTTTAATTTTCAACTAAGTGTAATAAGGCTATGAAGTCCGGCTATAATCTCCCAAGTTCCAAATTTTATTTTCGTCGCGGCCAGTAATTAAGCAGTATAAAGTGCTTTGCTGCTGTAATCCAACCACTTTTGTGATATTTAAACGAGTTTCATTACGCTTCGGTTATAAAAGCAGCGCTATTACGAGAAATGGACTGGAAACACCACGCTCGACTTCGAATGACCGTAATTGTCGACGACGGAAATAAATATGAACCGCACGAGTTTACTGCTATTGTTTTATTGAATTCTTTGATTAGACCTTCGTAGGCTAACGTAACCATAGTTGCAACCGGTTTTATGTTTCCGCACAAAAACTCTATTTTTTGTGCAGATCGATAATGTGTACGTCACATGACGCTGTAGGTACCTACAGCTTATCTTATAACAATTAGGCTATTAGAACCAAAACATAAGACTTACAGAAAGAACCGTTAGAATATCACGTAGGCAATCAGTCTCCAAGTCTCTGTAGAGATTAGATTGTTGATTACTGTGTACTTAAATTGTCTTATGTACTTGATGCTACAGATTTTTTTATATAAGCACACTACTCGCAGTTTCTTATAAATATAAGTTTTCAGAGCATATACCTCTATGCAGTATTTATAATATTATCTTATATTTTAATTAAACTACTTTTTAAGAATTAATTGAAATTATTTATAATATTTATAATTCTTAATTATTTCACATTACCTTAACACTTTTAGCTGATTTCCTCCCTGTTTGAGTATGGGGTAAAAGACGTGTACACGAAATTCAGCACGTACTCATAGGTGTTATTAGGGGAATATTTGGCGGCGACTCTCCGCCGGTCCGAGTGCGGTCTCATTGAGGCATTAGCTCGACAATAAACATAAATATTTTTGCGTCGTTATGCTGGCCCGCCGAGTAATTAAATTCCATTGAATCGCACAAATCTTCTCTCCACGTCCGCGCCCTATCTTCATATCTATGTAGGTAAACCAAATCTAAGTAAAATAAAACTTTAGATAAATTATTTTACGAATTTCACAAATGATCATTTGTAATCATTACTTGTACTAGTAAATTTAGAACGTATATCGATGGTACCTTGCAAAATAAAATAGAACTTAATCACTTTCGCGAAGCATCTTTTCTCCCCATACGTTTTCTTTTCTAAAAGTCGCCGTCCCTGACTCGTTAGCGGAGTCTTTCTTATTATTTCCTCCACGACTGTAATCTGGCCTTTCAGCTACTTCAAACGACTTGTTCTTTTTCTTATGTGTAATTGAAATATATTGCCGTAATATCCGCTGGACGGGAACTGTACCTCTCGAGCGCATCAGCTTGAGTTTTCATTACTTGGGGAAGTGATTTTTTTCATAGGACGGAATAATAATTCATTTTGGTACCCTTGACTACGGGAAGACTCTTGGAAAGTTTGTACTTGTGAAAAAGTTGAGGGCGCTCGTTATGATTAGTTAATATTCAAGTAGCACTCTCGGTTTAATGTTATGATACCTGACGGTATGAATTACGATTGCTATTCTGAGTATATAAATATTTTTATTCATGAAATTGGCCGTTTCTTTATGTGTTTAAGTGTTTTATATTATGTAAAAGATGTGTCCAGCGGCGTATCGGCGATGGCCACTCGCTGACCGCATCTTCCGCTTTAACTCTTTTCCCGCACTCACGGACTGATTTATTGCGGAAAGCGGTACCAACTACAAACATTCGCTTCAGCCCGTCGAAATGCTGGCTTCTTTACGACCAACCCTATATTTTATTACAGATCGATAACGTTAGCTTCGAAACTCTACTGTAGATTTGTAAATTTGGAATAAAAAATATTTTACTTTAGCTTCACGGAAAATGTTACTTGTATTCAGATTGTGTAATTGTTTGCGGTTCACGTGATTTTTGTTTTGCGAGTTCATTTCTAAAGTAATTATAGTTTAACGGGATTTTTAAATAACTACAGCTGCAAGTTCGGAGCTTGTGGTTGTGTGTACATAATAGCAGGTTAAAACATAGTGTAGATGGCGGGTTATTGGCAGTTATCCATGAGTGAATGCACGGCATATCACGTGACTACGTCGCGTCGCCCTCGCCCGCTGCCCACTCGTTGTAGGTACACGAAGTTTCCTACTCCCTATCCGAACACCAGATGGTAGTAGCTAACTTGTCAAAGATTAAGTAATTTAATTAATTTTGTTTCAACACTTATATATGATAAAGTTGTTATTGCAAAGTACGAGTGTGTTCTGATAAATCTATAATTTCTTTATAGGTTTGCAGATAAGCCGAAGTGGTAAATGTTCATACTTTCGCCCGTCGACATCCGCGATACATGCCCACATTAGTCAATAATTATAAGAATAACAAACGGCACGTCACCGGTTGCGTAGTCTGGAAGATTTAAGGATGTCTTTGGAAAAATAATTGGGACTACAATATATTTCATAAGGGAATGAGGAGTTTTCTTCATTCCAATGCATTCTCACTTCTTTTTTAATGGGTTAGCGAATAGGGAGTATAATGCGACGAGTATAATCCGCAAGGAGTATACTCCCCACTCGCGCATCACCGATGTATTGACGCATAAGTTTTTAGTCTTATGAACAAAAATATAGTTGTTAGTCTGTTACACAAAATAATGGATTGTAACAAATATAACATGTAACAAATTGACTTGAAATATTTTTACTAAATAACATTGTTTTCAGTCATATATACCTACTCGTATGTACGAATGAAATGACTTGTATCTAAGTATATAAATAGTTAACTAGCGAAGCACCTCGTGGAAAGAAACAAAGAAAGAGCAAATATAGAATAGTGGAAATTTATTGCCTCTTTTCACTTTTTATAAGTCAACAAATGCATCATCAAAACAAAGAATATTAATTGATGTTGTTTGGAGGGGGTGAGTGGAGCATTGATGAGCAAAAAATCAAAAGGGTGAGGGCAATAAATGGACGAGAGCATCGTCATTTTAAAACAATCTTTAAGAATGACAAACAACAATCGAAGGGTAAAGAAAGATAGTTTTATTTTAACGTTGGGGTTCGTGAAGACTTCTTAAGGATTTTCTTAATTACAAATAGAAAACAATTGAAAAAAATATCATGGATCTTTTTACATTCATAGTGTTGTTGATTCTTTGTTAGTTGATAAAAGGATTGCAAAATAACATACCTTCCTTATTAATATCGCGATCACGATTAATAACATACCTTCCGCAGATCGCGTAGCATACGGTTCGCTCGTAGAGCTAGAGCTATCTACGCGTGCTACGCTTCTTAGCGACGCGACGTCATTAGAAGAAAAGTTCAGTAATTGTTTGTAAGATTTGGAGTATTCAGCTGCTACACTTTTAAACATTTTTTTACATCTTCGATCTTATAGAAATTAGGTATGTACGAGTACCTACATAAATATTTATTTAATTTTTGGACAATATTATGGCACCCTCAGTGGAATAAAGCCGTAAGCCGAAAATGATAACTTTGCAGTAGAGCGAAAAACCTGTAAAATGCAATAGCTTTTTAGACACAGATATAACTTTATTTTGACACCACCACAATACACAATAAAAGATAAGAAAGACACAAATTATACGAAGAAAAAAAGAATGAACCTGAAATAAAGAAACGCAAATAAAAACACTTATTCTATAAGATTAAAATTGTGTATTGCGTATTACTGTATTGCGACTTGCAACGTCGGAAACGATCTCCAAGTCAGCACGTGCCGCGGACAAACCGCAGCGCTGGTTTTCAGTGGAGCAATTGAAGATGCATGGACAATGATAAAATTGAGTACAATAAATTAAAACTAATTTTTAAAATGATTTTTTTTAGTATAACGCCACCTGCCGTTCGAGCGTCGCCCGGCACATGCTCAACAACATAATAAGCACATGTTCAATCACAGAAGCTAACTTCGCGCCAATTTGACCTTACTCGTATTCTTTGTTTTTATATATATATTTATATATACTTTGTTTTATATATATGTATTACATTTGCATATTTTTTACTTTTTGTTTTGATGTACCTATTCTTTAATGACACATGCCACAATAATTTATATGTATGTAAAAATAAATATTATGTATTCTAGTAAAAATAAATCTTTTGACTGCCGTCAATAACTTTTATCCCCCGTCTCTACGTGATGCAACATAATCATTTCGTTATCAGTGTATTAGAGTAGTAGATGTTTTTATATGTAGCCGGTCGGTCGGAAAGGGGTTGATGGATGAGGTTGGCGGTGACAGCCGCAAACTCGCCGTGACACGCATCCTTAATGCTGACGTAGACATATAGTTGCTAGGTCGGCTACTGTTGAGAAACTGATACGTCTCACTTCGCCCAATCTATCCGATCTTACCTTCTTCAACATTTCATTAGCACGACCACTCTCTAGACTGCATGTATTGCCATAGCCACTTTAAACACTATAATGATAGTTATAACGTGTAATTAAATAATCGGTTTACATAGTTTGGTATCCAACACGGTAGAAATTCCACGGATTCTGGGAGAATTCATGGCCGGCGTGCAGGTACTTAATTAGGTCGATAAATCAACAAACCACACAGACTCACCATTTCGATTTAATACCTACCATGTAAGAGAAATAGCGAGAGACATTCTCTTATTGTAATTAAATTGTTTAGCACGTATTTAGCTAACTTGTTTTATACTCGAGAAACCATTTGACTTGTAAAATAAATCTTCATTGCAAAAACACAACAAAGATACTCAAAAGTAGAGCTCTCGCCAACTTTTATTGTCTTCACAACTCGAAAAGTAAATTACCCGAACAAATTCGCTCAACACTAAATCTGGGGCTTATCAGAGAGCTTGGTCGAGATCCTTAAATTGAGAAAGAGCTATCTCGATGGGCCGAGCGGCCTCGAATCGTCGACACCTCGCTGCGAATGCTCGGATCGAAAAAGTTTAATTAGTTGCCTTTACATGCCCATTAGAAACGATTGAGATACTTAGTTGATCATGTAAACACTGCCTATATCGTATCAAAGAAAAAACAACCCTAAAATTGATTATAATTATACATGTATTGTCTCTTGAGATTATTTTTCCGTCATATAATTTGGGCTAATATGATTATAGTGACTCATTTAATACAGATTGCGTTTTCAATTTACATTTCATTCTTTTTGGGTTAACTTGTATGGATTGAATTGTAACAATATCCACTGTTAAAGTAGATATTGTTCCAATCCACCGTCCAGTGTTAAAGTAAATACAATGAATAGATTTTAACATACGAGTATGTTGTGTACTATAGAAATAGACATTAAAGAGCGCGTCGTCCTCGTCGCTTCCCTACATCACTACTTAGTAGTGAAGATTAACTAATCCACTTATTACTTAAATTACTCGAAAGTATTATTAAAACTTAGTAACGAAATTTGTACTCTACAACAAGTTGCCGGCAATTACCTATAGGCGTATTCAACATGCATCCAACAACATTACACATTGTACATACCCACATATAATGAAAATACCTGTTTTGAACGTTAACGTAGTTTGTATTATTAATTGCTAACGATATAATAGACAAAAAAAGAAAGCTTTGGAAAAATAGTTGAAAATTTCGTAACACCAAGTAAAGTAAACGTCAATTATATTGTTGCAAATAAAATCTACATCAAATATCAACAACCTTAAACAACTTTTAAAATAATTAATTATTCCTAAATGGAATAGAAAATCAAAGCTAATGTTATTATTATGTGAGAGCGGGAGCGGGCGGGGGGTGACAGGCCGGGACGCGCATTTGCCGGCCGCACGGATTATTAACAGTTATTGGGCTCAGTGGTATAAGTCCGGATTAAATCTGTGTCAATTTGCATTTTATTATGATGACACAACCCTCCAGCTTTAACTATTAATACGGCTTTGCAAGGGCTTATTCCTATTTAGTAATGAGGGTATCGTCAGAGAGGTCGGTGAAATAGTTCGAAAGGAATTCCCGTAGTTTACATTTTACATTCCTTGCCGTCATAAATTAAGTCGCTTACAAAAAGAAAATTAAAGAAACATTCAACGAGTCTCGGTAAAATGTAATTTATGCGGCTTGTTGGTCAGGCGTACAATAAGAAAGTTACGAAACAAACACAATAACTCGCGTCGATTTTCAGGAATGTTTTGCGTTTGCGTATTGGAAGTAAAGTTGTAACAGATTATGATTATACTAAAACATATAAATTCGTATGCAAATTAATTAGGTACACCATATCTGTTTTTATAATCCTTTGAAGATTAGCAAACCTTTGAAGATTATTGTTTCAAGGGTAAAGCAACATGCGTTAACATATCGTGTGTGATCGATCATGCGCCCCGATCAGAGTTTCCGCGACGTTTTAAACGACCCTTCGCTCGCTCCATCGCTCAACTAACTCGTACTCTATTGGCCCTTTCCTTAATTCGATTACTCGCAACGAAATCGAGAGCTCGCGGGCGCTCTCGAGCACTAGGAACGGAGCTGGGGTGGAAAATCAAAGGATAATCGAAATAACGTCTCCAAGGCCGAGTTAAATGAAATTATGCTTTCATGCCTTGTCTAGGGTGTAGAGAAGACTCCCTCTGGAGGTAATTCTTATATTAAATTAATTTGTCAATTTCTTTGCTTTACACATTAATTGACTAGCTGTAGACATCTTATGCATACATCTATTCGGACCTTATATTTAACGTTTATCAGATGACGTTTATCTGTTTATTTTTATGAAGGGGAGAAAACAAAATAAATATTCCCGTTTTACCAAGACAAACGCGATGAAACAAAGTGAAGTAAACTTGTAAGCTTTTGCAGTCACTCGGGAGGTGACTTGAGGCTGCGTTCGTGGGTGTTCATAGTTGAATACCGTTATAAATTTACTTCTTAGTGTATTTCATGTTACTTCTATTCAATATTTCAATATTAAATTCAATCTTAAATGATTTATATTTTAGTTTTTAGGTAGACTATAATCTAAATTAGGGTTGTTAGGGATATGATATTTCGGATTCGGATACGGATATATATTATATTCTTTCACCAGTTTCAGTTATGTATACGGATATGAAATTATTTCGGATACAGTTTCAGTTACGGATATGTTTTTGATGACTTTTTTAAATAAATGTATCTATCATTAACTGAAATCTAAGGCAAATAAAATCAAATAGGACCAACCAACTTTACTTTCAAGGATTTATATTAATAATCACAGTCACTGCGCTATCATCAATATAATTGTATTGAAAGTCCCACCAGAAAAAAATAATTGTAACAAGTCAAAACATATTTTCAAGATTTATAACAGATATTTCATTCAACTGATTTTTTCACTAACATTAACATAATCACTAACAATACGGTCGTTTTAAAACAGTCTCTACATATTTTTACGAGAAATTGTAATAATTAGTAAAATAATTACCACAAACAACGATTCATTCGAACTGTCACATAAAGAATGAACGAAAAATCTATTAAAACGAATGCAAGCGGCAAAACTTGTCATAACTCGTTTAAACTCCGTAGGCATCGAAAAAACTATTTTTAATAACACCCGAAACTTTTATTTCAGATACAATTACGGTTTCAATTTTTTGTTTTCATTTCGGATATCCGATAGTTTCGGTAACGGTCACGGAGCTCCATAACATCTCTAGTCTAAACTATATTTTACTATAATATTACCAGACCAATCTATTCTAGACAATTCCTAGACTTATCTAGAATGCAAATAAACTATTTGGAACACCGCGGTTCATTGTTGGCTTAATGTTTGATTTCTACCGATTGTTTTCTAGTATCACAAAATTATATAATTTCTGAAAATAGTCAATTGTCCTAAGTTATACATGTAATGAGTCAATACATATAATAGTATGTACCTACTAACATACTGTAACGGTTTTGCATGCGAACCAGACTGCAGCGTGATTGTGACTTTAATGCAGTCAAACGTGTACACGTGTCAAACGTGTGCAATAAATTTTAATGCCAATGTCTAAAATTACTTTTACTGCATAAAAATGTATTGATGTGTATGATTGATTGATGTATTTAATACAACTAAATGCGTAAAACATCTCTCTCAACGAAAACAAATGAAAATTCTCAATTTTAAATATCATTACTTAAGTAATATACAATGGTTATGATGCCATGGTTCATAAAATAATTTGTGGTACATTGTGTAAGTAATCAGTTCCCTAAGTCGGAAACTATGCATTCCGTTGACGATTCTTAATTAATTGACGAATATTTTACCGATTGTTGGGACAAAAATAGTTTTTGCTAAATTTTTCTTACATTATTGAAAGTCCAAAAAAATTGTCTTTACAATTAACGTCAATCAATTCAGAATCATGATTGATTCAAATACATTCAGGCATTATCCATTTATCTCTCCCTCGTCATAGTGTGTCACATTATTGAGAACCCCCTAGGAAATATTACCTCACCATATTTGACGTACTTAGTATGAAAAAAAATCCTCAGTAAGGACTTCATTCCAAAGCAATTTCATGAGAAGATATAATGTTATAACTGTCAAAGAAAATATTATTTAATTTTGCACTGCATTCAACATGGGCAACTGTCGTCCTGTCTATCACGCGAGGTATTACGATCGTTGCGAGGTATCCGGTTCAAAAGAGCTGATCTACATACTGACGAGCACCTTTGAATTGACAGCCAGATTGCTTCTATTTTTCATTTTTGTATTAAAGCTCTATTCAAATACTTTGAGTCGGTTGATGATATATACGAGTACGAATAGAAATACATTATATATTGATGTACCTAACTATAGTTTTATTTTTGTCTTTTTTCACTAGAGTGGTGTTTTAAGTTCATACATCCCTCATGCACATTGTCTTGCTCTTATGCATGAGGCCTATGTCCGGCAGTCGATGCTGAAAGGGCAGATTGCGTTTCATTACATTGAAAGCTCCAATACACGACAAAAATTTTCTTTCAAAATCTAAATATTGCGTCTCGTTCTGTATTAAGAAGGTAATAAAAAAATGCATTTTTCAAATAGCGATTTTCATACGTTTTGAAGCTCAAGCGGAACATGTAATACCGCGACACATTCGACATCTGTTTCATCAAAATTGCAGTTAACGCGTGAGAGTTTATATTTATTTCCATTAGTTTATAAAAAAGTTAAACGCGTTTCTGAGTGTAAAAATAATTGAAAATAAAATAAAAATATATCACTGTTTTTCATGTAAGTACTTTGAACATAGTAACATGTGTTGGTCATGTGGTAGATATTTACACTATTTTAATGTTAGGCACTATTTCCAGCTAACATTACAATAGTTTCAATGCATCATTAGCTCTACGCTTATAGTATTGTGCTTTTATAGAATTGCATCTCAGGTCCGTCAATCTGGCGCCAATTCTGCCATCAATCGCCAGTAGAATTATCGGCCTTACGAGTAACTGTCTAACATCGGATATATCATAGATCGTACGCATCGAGAGCAATGACGCATAAACCAGCTATCAGTATAGACGTAATAGGTGCACGCCTAATAATAAATACTCAGTTTAGAAGGAAATATTTTAGATAAATGTTTATTTGGTTATTTCAATCTTAAACGACATTAATAGTCTGATTTCAGGTCAGCAATTAATAACAAAATGAATTTGGAGGAGGTTCAACGGAGCCTGCAGCTACAATCTATTAATTTGCCCGTAAAGCGTGGCTATTACAGGCGACTCACCAATTATTCGAGTCTCCCTCGGTAATTAAATTCTATGATGTTCGCCAATCTAAGACAGACACCGGTTTACGATACTCAAATTACAGTTTCATTGCCCGTAAAACATTTTTAATATATAAGAGATCTATCGTGAAGACTGGCCTTTTTTATATTTCCATTATTAAATCTCTTTTTCATACTCTTTTTATAGAAGAACCGGTAGACTGGCAGGCGGCCCACCAGATGACACGTGGCAAGGACTCCGTCAATACCAGGGGATGCGGGAGCGGAACCGATCTTGCAGATTCTCATTGCACTCGTTGAAACAGTAGAATTAATGTAGAAATCTCACAGAATGTAAAACAGGATGCAGGATAGGATGCAATCCTGCATCCTGTTCTACATTCTGTATCCTATTCACAGCTTCCTTGAAGAGCTCCATTTCGGTAATGACAAACCTCAGTAGGCAGTTAATTTTACAACATTTGAGTTCACAGTATAAAGTGTCTTGAAGACTGCACAGTACGCAGCAGCTCTATGTCAACTTGTCAAGAAAGTGCGGATGACCGCTCTTCGGTGACGAGACGTGACGAGACGATAAGAACACGAATTTGGCATCAGATTAAATAGATCTTTTTAATTTTACAGAGCGGTAGAAAACTCAGAGTGATGCTATATATCTTCGGATTCTGAACGATTCTAGAAAGCCTGTGAGAGTGCAATTTGGATACTACGCCGTTGGATGGAGCTGGTATTTCTGCGCAACGATCCAAAGGTGTGAGCAGGTACCGTGGGGGAGGTAATTAGGTCTTTATAAAGCTACAACCACTGCTCCAGAGTAAAGCACTGCTTCGCTCTATTCAGGAGAATAAGCTTTTTGAAGTCGGTTTATGTTTATTCTCCAGATGACTCTGGAATTCAACTTTTGCTGGAAATATCGATACCAAGGTCTAATATTATTTCAGATATTGAGAGGTATTCTGAAATTAGGGCGCCACTTCAAAGGGGGTTTTCTGAGCGGTAAATGTACTGACTTGTGTCTTATGGGGTTGTACTTGTATCAGCCTATAACGGCCCACTGTAGGGCACAAACCTCGCCGAATAAATCACTGTGTGGTTTCGGGTCGTAATCCACCTCGAGGTTCCAGTACAGATTGGTGGCTAAACATACTACAGTTTTTTTGTTATTTCTCGAGCGTGCGGGTTTCCTTACGAAGTTACGACGTATTTCCTTACCGCCGAGCTAGTGACATTTTTCACTGGAGTCGACTCCAGATTACATTTTTAGTTTAATTAAATTAAATTTAGTTTATCTATATCAAGTCCAGAACCAAGAGTCCTATATCTTGAGAATATATCTAAAGAGTCTTCAATTTTTAACACAAGCCTGACGTTACTCTCTTTCATCTTTACCCGAAGAATATTGGCGCGGCCTCAATTGATAGTTTCTGCGGTGCTATAGTCCTCGTAACAACTAAGGTCATTTACTTGCAATATACGCTATATAATATAGGCTGTAGAATAGCACCACCCCATTTCTTCCCGCGGGTGTTGTAAAGGGCGACTAAGGGATAACTAAGCGGCTACCACAAGCCCTGAGGAACTGCACCACCTCTAAAAGAGTGGACTTGCCAATCCGCTTAGCCAGCGTGGCGTTTTAAGGCCTTATATCTCTCATACACGAGACAATGTTCACGAGGAGACCCATGTCCAGCAATGAATATAGGGCTGGTTGCATTGCATTGGTTGCATATATAGAAGAAACAGAGTTGGGGAGAATAGACAACCTTATGGGACACTAGCATTGATTGATAAGGTGTTGGAGTAGCTACCGTCGATAACAACTTTGATTGTTCAGTCACAAAGCTGACGATCCATTCATACAATCCTGCAGGTTAGCTGAAGGAAGGTAACTTGAAAAACGATGCTTTGTGCCAGACCCGGTTTAAAGCCTTGTCTAGACTAACAGCTAGAAACTCACCTCTTTTACTCTCGACGGCATCACTACATCCAACGGTGTGTAAAGTACACTAAAAGATTACCAGCCGAGCGATTGTGACGGAGTCCGTACCGTCGATTGCTTGTCAGCTGATGATTCTCTATGTACAAATATGTTTCGTCACCAATATGCCTCTCTGCTTAACCCAAGGAGTGGCTGGTAGAGAATGCCGTAATGAATCAATCTCTTGCGTACAATAAAGTTGTTTTAAACAAAAATTGAAAATAAATCAAATTACTTTTAAGTGGAGTGAGAGATCGT
The DNA here is from genome assembly GCA_943735995.1 of Sesia bembeciformis. Taxonomy (NCBI): domain Eukaryota; kingdom Metazoa; phylum Arthropoda; class Insecta; order Lepidoptera; family Sesiidae; genus Sesia; species Sesia bembeciformis. The sequence goes on along the minus strand of OX031029.1, from coordinate 9,345,597 downwards.
TCTCGGCCAGATCAAGAATGGCAAGAATGAAGAATCTTTCCTTAGCAAAATGTAGAATAGCAAACCTTAGAATGTAGCAAAATATGATATAATATTACATAATAAAATATAATATTTGTAGTAAAATATATACATTAACATCGTATGATCAACATATAATCGAATGACTTTATCGGTGAGGGCATCTTGATAGGCATTTATCCGGTTTTGGAAATGGTTAAATTACCGCAGGCGAAACGAAATAATTTAGACCAGAAATAGATCTAAAATAATTTATTTTTGTGTTTCTTTTATAAAACAATCGCTTATAATCTAGTTTAAGTATATATTTTACATTATAGCGATCTTTCTACCAGGATTCACAATTTATTTACAATATTCAATAAATAGATACAATAACAATTTTGTTAAAAAAATTACAAAACTCACTTTCTTTTAACCAACCTATTTTGAACATGCTTGCAATAAGTTAAATTCAGGAATAGTCAGCGAAATAGGAAAGGATTGGATCTATATAATTAATTTATTGTAATACTATAAATAGGTACGTATTCTGATTTGTGTATATTATAAAATGTACTCGTAAATAAATGTATTTATGATTTAAACCGTTCTTTATTTTGAAGTAAGTAAATAATTGGGAACTCAATCATTTTTCTATTTCGTAGCAGAGTAAGGACCAATTATTTTGTGCTCTTCCTTATTACTATTAACAATTTATCTTAAGTACAACCACTATCCATTCTCAGCAAATCATTTAATACTGACAACTTTTTCGTGGAACATTATTGCTTCAGTTTAAGAACGTTCTTCTATGAATCATTAATAAATACTACCCCATCTTTGTTTACAAGGTACACAAAAATATTAATTATAATTTTTAATAATTTATACTGTAAGCATGCTTCACAAGGCACTATTCTAGCGAGATTATTCTATAATAATACTCAACATAAAAACACAAACGGCTTCTATTAAATTCGGTTTCAACATCTGAAATCGGGCCAAAAATTATATTTTATGGCAACAAATCATATTTAACTTCTCCACAAACGATATTGATCAACTTATTGAAACTGAGATTTCATAACGGAAATTCTACATTAATGCGAACTATACATGTAGAATGCACAACACAGTCACCTAGTAACATAACTTCGGTAGGTACGTTAAATAAACGCTAATATAATTCATAACATAAGTCTTGCGTCAACACTTCGAACCTTACAAATACCTAAGCTTTTAATTACACTTTATGCTTATAGCTAAATTGGCGTTTGTATTGCTCATATTCTTACTTAACCTCTTACAAAGATAATGTGCTGAAATAAGAATTAACAACAAAGTCCCGTTTAAATAACTTGTCTTTACGCAATTAGCAACGACTCATAGGGATTATGAAACAAACAATTATTTATAGGTGCGACATAGTTAATTAATTACAAATTATGAAAATGAAAATCATTAGGTGGATATGAATATTAATTACAATGAACACAATAATATTTTGTTAGCACATTCCAACAAGAACTGATATCACAGCAATTTGTATAGATGGAATTTCACCCACGCTCGTTAATACTTCTTTGAATTGTCTATTTACAGGGTTCAGCTACGGAGGTGTAATATATACCCGTATTTGTCTGTTAATGCGCTTAAGGAGTTTGACAAGACAAAGCTAACTATATAATTTACTCAGTCGCTTCCATCAACAATGTTCAATTAATGTCGACGTTTAGGTACTTGTTCGTAAAACCATTCGATATTTTGCCCTCGCCTATGAAGAACGAAAAAAGTTGTAAGTTGAACAAAGGTCAGTCATCCATCAACGGGCGCAGTCGGGACGAGCCACAAATCTATTTTAACAGATCATCCTCTTACTACATTATCATTCCCCCTTTTCGTCGAAACCCAACCACGGGCTTTCGATCTTTTAAGTTAGGGCCATTAAAGTGACGTGAGTTTATAAGATATTGTCTCTTATGGAAAAATATGAACTCTACGTTCCCAAGGGTAACTGCTTTGTGTTACCTACTAATGTCACTTTTTTTTTGGAATCAGTTTAAAGACAGTGTTCCATTAAGTTATAGTCTTAGAATCCCATAAAGACTAAATGATATATTCACGTTAATGAGCTTCAGAAAACATGCACTATTCCCAGATTTAAAAACATATCAAAAACTCTTACACAGTATTTTAACAATTTAGCTATCGCTAATCAGACATTTTCAAAACATTATTATCAATGTTTATGGTAGTGGCTGTGTGGGCAAAATATCGTATAGTTAGTTTTAACGCGGCTCGGTGTACGTAATCGGTCATTAATCAGGAGGCTGTGCCCTATCACCGCAGCGAGGCCACGATCTCGTTCGCCATACTGTTCTGCTGGCTCGACGCGTTCACAGTTTTCGAGCATTGCTGAAAGTTATCAATCGATATTTGCATTACATATCTAATTATGATAGGGCAATAATATCAGAAGGTGAAGTTGAATTAATCTTATAATGCCATTTATCTAGTTTTCGCGTAGAAAAATTATAAAATAAATACATATAATAAAATCGTAAAAGAGCCGTGTCTGTACATGAAATAATTTTTTAAAAGTCATCATAGTATAAAGTGTATGTGATACAAAGCCCAAAACAACAATTTTTGGATTTTTTATATGTCTGCCTGTCTGAACACGCATCTCGCAAAAACCGCTGGACGGATTTTAATTTGGCTTAGATATATAACTTTAATGCTAAATTAACATTTAAGGTACTTTTTATTGAGATAAGTTATGAAGTTCCGACGCGATTCACAAGCTCACGCGAACGAAGTCGCTGGCACCGCTAGTGTGGAATATTTTTTCCGATGTATGGCTTGTATTTAAAAACGAGCAACAAAAACCACTAAACAAGCATCAAATCGTGATCAGCAGAATAATCTATTTTTGAATAGCTACATTAATTAATTTTAAATTAATTAGAATGTCATTACCGCGTCGGCTGAGTCCCACTTCGCTGGACTCCTATTTCTTTAGTCCTCAGAGAATCTAAACCATACCCACTTTTAAATTTGCTACCATCAATTTGCTGCCGATTCAGTATTTTTCTGCTGCTCATTTAAATATGTCTCATATTTATAATATATAAGTATAGAATAAGATCGCAGTCACAAAATTAATCAGTTATTATTGTTTAATTCATACCATTTGCGTGGACTCCCAAGCTTTCATCGCGCTCTTATATTTCTCGAACTCGTGGCACCAGTCCGAGTACACCTGCTTGTACTCCTGCGACTTGCTGGGCTGCGTACATCTGTAACAATATATGTAATCTTATTTTTAGGTTTTAATACAGGGAGTGTCTGAACTTTTCGCAAAGCCTAAAGCCATCATTCTACTCATGATTCAGAGTCAATTGTTATGAAAATATTATTTTCTTTTTTAGTTTATTCATGAACGGCATGAGGGAATCGGACATCGGCCATTGAAACGGCACGCTGGTCATCCGGTTTAGAGGCGGTGTACTCGTAATTCCTCATTGCTTGTGATTGCGACTTTGTTATCCTTTAGTCGCCTTTTACGACACAAACCGGACGAACACAGGTGATGCTATTCTAAACCGGCCGACACCACACGACCAAATAAAGTAACATTATATATCAATTCACTCAGAATCATAACCAGAATTATTGGTTTGAAGCTTCGTGAATGGATCGGTTACATCCTGTACAACGAATTACTAACCTTTTATTGTTTGCCTATTGTTTGATCGTCTGCCGGTATCCCGAAGGCGTCGAATTTGTGGAATAATATATAATAATAATAATTTTTATTAAGGCAACAATGACAAAGAAGAATAAACGAAGAAAGGAAGTGCCTTAAGAAGTGCCTGGTCATATTTTTTGAGTCAGAAGCATAAATATCTATCATTACTTTATTACCTGTGTGTGTCTACGTCGAGATTATAAGATGCGATCAGTGTGGGCCCGAAGTAGCATTCGTATCGGCCACGGTCCGATTCGGTCACCGAAAGCAGCACCAAGCCGCGTTCTGACGTCTGCAGTACTCTCTCCCAGCTACGATAACACAGGTAGATATATATACATTTATTATATCTTTGTAATACCTTGACGTGTGGTTTTACCACATGTCTCACTTCAATGTCTCACTGCAGGGCACAGGCCTCCCCTAGTAAATCACTGGGTGGTTTTGGACCGTAATCCACCACGCGGGCTCCGTGCGGATTGCTGGATACACCGGATGTTTTTATTTATTTTTTATTGTGAAGCATGCTCGTATCCTCACGGTGTTTTCCTCTCACCGCCGAACTAGTGACTATTTTTAATAATCCGTATTAAGTAGAAACTCAGTGGTACGGGCCGAGGATCTGAACTCACGATCACATGAATATGAGTCGAAAATACCTCTAGGCTATCACTGCTCTTAATATTACTGAAAAAGTTACTTACTTAAAATTAATCTTGTACCGCCCCTTCTCTCTAGAATGGTGGTACCACACCACGTTCTGGTCTTTCAATGCATCTGGTGTCTTCGTAAATGCTGATAGGTGGACGCTCTGACCGTATCCAGCACGCACTGTCCTCTGCATTGCGCTGGCTTCGCATATTGAGGGAGTGGAATTGGTTGCATCGTGAAGGAGGCCAGGTGTGTACGGACGGCATTCCCCTAGTTTCTTGTCCCATCCACAATAGGGGTCCAGGACGCACCTCACACAGCTGTCGTAGCTATTGTGGACAATAAATTGATAAACTGTGGATAACTAGGTACGCATTGCATATATTTTTTCACAAGCAAGACAGGTTATTTAGATTACCTTGTTTGTGGGCGATAAAGATATATTAAGTCGTCTTCGTCAAGTGGAGACTTTAGTTAGATCATAGTTTCCTTTGTATGAAGGTAAATATAATGGCGTCATGTGAGTGTTTTCTGTAGTTAACTTATCCAGATGTCTATAGAATATTCCACTGCTTAATTAATACAATAATACGCGGCGTGTGCCGCTCTGTCGCTGTGTAATGTGGTATCTCATGTTTTGCACTCCGCAAGTTCCCATTGTGTAGTTGTTTATAGTTCTTGTAAACTCCTGACTGTGTGCTATTAATGTACGCAAAGTTTGTTGGATTACAGCGTACATATCCCTCGTTACTCACATTAAATTATAGTCCATTGTACGTGCTACGTATTACAACTATCCCTCTTATAAAGAATTTTACATCGTCAATCACATTACATTAATAAAAGCCGGTAAAGGAAGGGAGAGAACTATCGCTCGATTAATGAATTAAATGGGCTTTTGGCCTACGAATTAAACACAAAACGCTCACGCTCTTAATGGCGACGTGTCGTCGGTGATTACATTAGTAAGAGTTTTCAATGTAGAAGTAAGAATAAAATTTACTTGCACGTGAGGGAGGACCTGACTGGCGTGCACTAGGTAGGTGCCCGCGTTCGCTATACACCCATCTACAACAGAATGTAAGAGATACACAATGGACTAACCGGTGTGTACACGCTCGCAACGGCAGTTGTCGCAAGCGATTGTCAGTTGCAAGGTAGAGTGCGTGGGCTCGCCGAGAGAGCGTCAACGCGCGCACTGGCTCACTGCCCGCCGCTCGCCAGACGTCCGCCACGCGGGAACCGCCACCCGCCCATTGCACTATTTTATACACCTCTCCTTCGCCTGTTAATGGTGTTAATGGTGTTAATATTAATGTTATTAATATATTAGGTCTTTTAACACTAGAAAGACCGGAATCGTCAAATTGACGATTTTGTGAAGTAAAATCGTCATATTTTTAAAGTTACGCCTTGTTTAAACATGATAGTTTTTGACTTTTAATATTTTGTAGTTTTATAGTCCCTGTTGAAATATAAAGTTGCTATCTTAATTAGTTTTTGAAATATAATGAGTCATACCTACAAAGACCACTGTCGTCAAAATGATCCAATACAGAGAACTCTGTTAATTATGATACTAGAGGGTACTTAGAAATATTTGTTTACATTATCCCTAAATATTTTGTTGTGCTCGTTTGTTCGATCAGTGTTGAAACTCTCAGTGGTGTGCAAGCTGGTGTAAGCTGGATAATTGTGTACCGTCACCTACTGTATTTATTTTGAACAAATTCGATATGAGTGCTCGTAAAAATATATTATCTGACTTTGAAATAGAGGAACAATTGAACAATCTTCAAAATTTACCTTATTCGGAGTCTGAATCGGGGGGAGGAGATAGTGTTGATGCTGAAATTGTTGATACCTCAGATACGGATTATATACCGGCGATCAGAAACACATCGTCATCGGACAGTTCAGATTCGAGTGAAGAAATTCAAATAGAAACGTCTACGACTAGTGTGGTTCCTGATCGTCGCTGTATCGGATCGAGAAGAAGCCGTAGAGGAGGACGAGGTAGGCGTGGTGGACGTTCTTCTTCACGACAATCGGCACTTCCTACTATAGGTGATACTTTGATTGCAAGTGATGGGACTGAATGGAAGTGTGTAGCGCATACCCAGAGTACAATCCAGACAGGTCGGCGCAGTAATCAAAACGTGCTTCGAGAAGTTTCAGGCCCAACCCCCTACGCAAAGCGATTCGTTCAAGATGGTAAAGTGATTACTGCTTGGCGCCTATTCATTGACGAAGCAACTCTTCGACACATCAGGTTATGTACAGAAACGGAAGCTCGTCGTCAAACTAACAATGAAACTTGGTGTATTTCTTTAGAGGAGATTGATGCCTTTATTGCATTACTATATGCTCGCGGCGCTTACAATTCTAGCCAACTAGATTTAGATTTGATGTGGTCGAAACTTTGGGGTCCACCTATATTCCGCGAAACACTAAGCAAGAACAGATTCAAAGAAATTATGAAATATATGCGTTTTGACATACGGTCTACAAGATCGTCGCGACTTACAACGGATAAATTTGCGCTAGTATCAGCAATTTGGAATAAATTCATTGAAAATTGTCAATTATGCTACATACCTGGTGAAAACTTGACTGGTGATGAACAGTTATTTCCTTCTAAAACTCGATGCCCCTTTACGCAATACATAGCAAACAAACCTGACAAATTCGGCATAAAATTTTGGCTTTTGGTTGATGTGGAGACTAAATATCTATGTAATGGATATCCGTACTTAGGCCGAGATGAAGATCGTACAAGCGAATCATTACCAGAACATGTGATCTTGAAACTGTTACAACCCTATACGAAAAAAGGACGCAATATAACTACAGATAATTTTTTTACCTCTATAAAACTGGCAGATAAACTGAGAGCCGAGAAAACAAGCATAGTGGGTACAATGAGGCGTGCGAGAAGAGAAATACCAACAGTCTGTAAAATAATTCGTACTCCACGTTATGATTCCTTTATTTTGAAGACAGACACTGATACTACCCTAACTATTTATCAAGGAAAACCAAATAAAAATGTTATGATTCTCAGTACTCTACACCCGAGTGTTCAAATTGGCACAGGCGAGAAGAAAATTCCTGAAACTGTTGAATTTTATAACGCAACAAAATTTGGTGTAGATATTTTGGATCAAATGGCACGGAATACTCCGTGAGAGCTGGTACTCGTAGATGGCCTATGCATGTATTTTATAATATTCTAGACATAGCTGTCATAAATTCATGGATTATTTACAGAAAAATTACTCAAACCAATATTTCTCGGCATAATTTCATACTCCAATTGGTTTATGAGTTACGAGCAGAACATCAAAAAAATCGTCCAGGCCCGGCTCGTCTACTTTGCAATCCCGAAAATATAAACGAAATGGTAGAAGACACAAAGTCAAACAAAAGACGAACTTGTCAAATTAATATAAAATGTAAAAGAAATAAAACGTCTTACTTTTGTGATACTTGTAAGAAACCAGTCTGTGGAAAATGTATAAAACATACAAAAAAAACCATAATTTGTACTAAATGTGACTCTGATTAAAATAAATAAAAGTTAATAAATAATACTCACGTTTTTCTCTATCAAACCTAACAATAATATCATATCAATTTCAACGGACATCCTAGCGTCAAAATGACGACATTGGTCTTTCTAGGTAGGATACAAATGCCGGTCTTTCTAGTGTTAAAATGTAAAGTAATTTATTAAAACTACAACCATCAAAGTTTTAATCGAACAATTATTATGACGTACAAAATGTAATTTGTAGACACGTAATTTTAAAAACCCTTATAATTCATGACCTCGATCAAAACCACAACAAAGCCTTGGAATGTATTTTACTCCGTTCCTTCTTAATTCTGTCGCACACTTCATGTATCTTTACTTTGCACCGCATTTTCGTCTTGAAAAATAAGACAACAATTTAATCTCCAACACAATACTCATGTATATTGTAAACTACGCAGTTAAAATAATTATTTTATCGAATGTACAACTTGTACGTATAAGTTAGAAAATCTTTTACTTACTAGTTCCTGCGTAGAATATGGTGTAAGTGATGTCGTCTCTCAACATGTCGACAAACTGTTTGTCCACAACCAGAGTGGTAAGCACCAGGTCTCGCTTGTAGAACGCAGGAGCGTCGCCTTCGTGGCGCACTGCCGAGTCCATTAACGGATGGGACCTACAAAATAATTGGACTAAAAAGTTCGTCGCAAGTTTTTTCCCCTAAATAATAAAATAAGTAATAATAACTAGTAAGTAATAAGTAATAATTTAGTAATAATAAGTGCATGTGAATCGTCAACTAAACAGAATTAACTCGACAGCATCCAGTGAGTTATTCTCTAAACATTCTTTTTGAAATCTGTTGAAAGGGACACTATTGAAAGAAACACTCCTTTACTAGAAACTAAGGTTGTTAGGATATTTCGGATCCGGATACGGATATATTTTATACGCTTATACCGGTTTCGGTTACAGATACGGATATGAAATTAATTCGGATATGTTTTTAATTAAGAAATGTGTTACTAACAGAAAGCAAAGGAAAATAAAAGTAAATAGGGAATAATTGCAACTTTACTTTCTTAGAGAACAAACGAAAAATCTATCAAATCAAGTGTAAACAGCAAGAACTTCTCAAAACTCGCCTTGTTTAAATAGCGTCCCTAACGGCAATGAATAAAATTATTTGTAAAACCTAACATCCGAATTGTTTATTTCGGTTTCGAATATTTTTTTAATTCGGATATCCGATATTTTCGGTTACGGTTGCGGAGCTCTATAATATCCCTAATTGAAACTAAATAAGTACCTACAAAACATCAAGACGTTTTGAAAGTAATTATTAAACCTATTTCATATTTCTTCAGAGTTAGAAATTTCTTTCCTATTTCATTGAATTTCATACCATACCTATATTCTGTGCTTTTAACATCTTCTTTCTGTAACAAACACTTATACAAGTATCACCATAGTTGCTTTGTACAAACTACTGAAACGCTAGAAACTTAAATCTACGAAATCAGCACTGCTTAAAGTCGAACTTCCAAGGCCATAAAGACTTTACTGTAAAATGGAGTATCGAGTGAACTGAGAGAATCGGTACCTATTTCGCACCGCGTCATCAATTAAGACATGTGACCCAATTAGGAGAATACATGCGTTGTGCAGTACGTAGAGAAAACAGTAACCTAACACAATGTTATCAAAATGTCAAGTAATCTACACTACTAACCGTCATGCACACTGCACACCGCTAGAAGACGCAAATGTGTGCGGACCGCCAACGTGCATATAGTACGGTATATATAACCGATAATATACGATAATAATGTTCCTTGCCGAGCAAGAAATATACTTTTATAAGTAGCTCTCTCGACGCGACGGCGTCAACGCGAATGTGTTCCCAGAAACTTATTCAAATATAACGTGCACGTTTACCGCGAAAGCGGTGCATTTGTGTATGAGAAGGGAGTTTTGATCTTTGTATAAAGATAGAGTACGTCTGTGTCTATTTAGTGTACCCGCCTCACGAAACTAATGTGAGGTCGAAGCTTGTTGAGATTACCTAGTCTTGAGGGAACGCAAGATGAAATGTTCTTGGCTTCAATGTGGCAATTCTGTTAATAAGTTTTTCAATCTGTTACTCTCTGCACGATTAATCTACAAGGTATGGATACTATGAGAATACAATATTGTACGTTACTGAATACTATTTTTATTCTATGTAGGTGTGATCTTAAGGTAGTTTCCGAAGGCGGTGAGAGCGACAGATGATGCCGATAAACGACATCGATAGTGATAGCGTCACTATTGCTTGGGATACCTTATTGTCGAATGCAGCCATGGGATAAGTTGAGCGACAATCAGTACTGGTCTTTCGAACGAGAGTGATTGTGCCTTTTATAGACAGAAATATGTCCGACTATGTTGTAAATAAAGACGATTTGCAACTTTTATAACCTGAGTTGTTAATGGAAGAAGAAGATGATGATGATAAATTATTGACGTAAATTATTGTGTCAAACAGAGCAATGTATGACACTAAATTCATCAAATCAAATGGTGTGCTGAACAGAGCGAACAGTGATACTTCACCCCCTGGGCAACTTCTGACACACTTCAAAGCTCAGGTTAGTCCCCATATGGAGTACTGCTCACATCTCGGGGCCGGCGCACCGAAATATCAATTGGACCCTTTTGACTCCATCCAATAACGTGTTGTTCGTATTGTCGACGATCCCACTCTCACGGGCGGTTTAGAACCCCTCAGCATTCGGAGAGACGTTGCGTCTCTGTGGGTTCTACCGCCTGTACAATGACGAATGCTCTGAAGAATTTTTCAATATAATTCCCACCTCGGGTTTCTACAACCGCACCTCCCGTCACAGAAGCGCGGTCCATCCACATTTCCTCAATACGGAGGTACCGCGGACCCGTAAGCTGTGGAACGAACTGCCTCAAGAGATCTTTCCATTACCCTAAGATATGGGATTCTTCAAGAAAGCTGTGAATAGGATTTTTTAAGGTCGATGGCGTACCCGCATACCTCCCGGTGTTGCAGGTGTCCATGGGCGGCAGTAAAGCTTACCATCACGTGGGACCGCTATAAAAATAAAGTTAAGTTATCAATTATAATATGTTATTAAACATGTCTTATTACAAAGAGTGACGCGGTATTACTAGTCAAATACAGTGATATTTGACCAGTAGTACCGCCGGTCACGTCAACTACACAAAGTGCCACAGTGCCGCGACTCGCGCGACACCTGTTGCAGTACTCGTATACCGGATCTACTCCCATCGTCCCCGGTACCGGGGATGGCTCATACAAATCAGTAGAACCGGTAGTATAGCTGTGCGTCGGGGACAGATGCCGGTGTCGCCTGTAGCTGTCACCGTCTTCGAAAACGTACCTTTAGACGAGTAAAGGTGCAAAAGTTCTCACGCACATTGGTAAAAATCCACAGTTGCGTGTGACGGGTGAGTTTTCGCAAGGAAATGCGGCAAAGGTCAGAGAAATGAGGTATACTCGTATATACGTAACTCCACCTACCTGATAAAGTTTAGTACATTATCGGGTAACGCTTCAGTGTTATTGACGCATGTGCCCGGTCGCGGTTCGGGCACCCTTGCTCGTAACACAGGCAGCCACGCGGAGCTTGATGTCGCCTGCATAAGAATGATAATAATATTCAATTTGCAACGGTTTACTTTTATGGTGATAACAATCGAGCGTTCGAAAAAATACAAAAACTTATTTGCAGCTCCTTATCATTTTATTCAATACGCGTTTAATTAGTGTCCACCGCAAATTCAACATTGTAGTACAAGCAAACCTATTCTTTCGGGCAATGCAACGGATATAAACGTTAGAGTCGACTTAATAACTCGTTCCATTAGCTAATGCAATGTGTATTCGTATATTTAGAAACAAATACTGAAGATTGCAAAGTTACTTTTGTTGTGATCGTCATTTCCTATTATGTACACTATAGGTACCTACTCATTTTTAACTTTAACTCCAGTTTTATAAATTCAAACTGGAGCAAGGTCGAACAGAACAGTGGCTTTTAACTACGTACTCAAGTCAAGAACCACTTTAGGTCGCTGAGCCTATGAAGTAGTACGAATAGTCTAACTTAAAAAGTGCCGTTTTCTCTGCAATTACGCCCCAATTGTTAAAACATACACAGATGTAGCAGTGTGATGAAAATTTATTTAATAATTGCTTGTGTTTATAGAAACTCAAGACGAAATTTCATTATTCCTACTTTGCTTATAAAAATAAATCATTTTTGATAATAAAATAATTAGTTTCATCAAAAAATACTTACCTACTTAATAAGATTTAAAACAGAGAATAAATAACAACGCAACTTTAGTCTTTAATAAATATAAGATCTCAAACGAAAAAAGGCTATTTAGAAGACAAATTAAACTGAATAGGCAGGCACTTAATAAAGTTCAGCCTCTTCAATTTGGTTTACCCAATAATTTGTTAACCTACAAATAGGAGAAGCTTTAAGCGGTAAAAGTTGAAATAAAGCAATTAAGTTTTGATAGATACTAACATTGGTTATAACATGAAAAGATTATTAATTTTATAATACACTTATGGTTAAGAATTGACCGTCAACCATGCCGTAAAGGCCTCATGTAGGTATGTTTTCATTATTATCATGATATAAGTGGAGATGGCAGAGCCCACGAGCTCATCATTTGCGCCCGTCGTGAACGCCTCTCGTAGAGCTATGGAAAATCTCTCACCACTCAATCTACGAATGTAAAAATTAAATAAGTGTTACCTGTTCTTTAAACCGTCCCGCGAAGGCTTCGTGTATGTCCTCCATTGTGTAGGTACAGATGGCAGAGCCCACGAGCCCATCGCTCGCGCCAGTCGTGAATGCCGCGTAGAAGCGTGTTGGGTCGCCCGGCATTTGATACACGCTTTCTGTATAAAATTTTCTAATATATAGATTGTATCTCTTTTATAACAATTTCGTCTTGATTTGTAATATAAATTAGAATCCATTCACCTAACTGATCTTTCAGATATCCTAATATTATCTACTATTTTTGGGTCTTTACAATTTAATAAATAACTATATCGATTATTATTATATCAAAAAAACTGTCATCAATCATATTTTTTCATTTATATGTTAATCTATAAACTATAAATACATTTACTTAATCTATGAACTGAAACGAACATCCGGTCCACCTGCTTCTCATAAAAATGTAGTTTTACAAGCTCCCAATGAGATGTTCACACCCATTTTATACTCGTACACAGATGGCGCGTGGCGACTGCGGTTTTCTAGTAAATATTTAATTATTTGTGTTTAACCTAGATAATATTATAATATACGGATTTTTTAAAACTTGCATTGTAGGTGTGACTATAGAATACATACTTAATACATACATAGTATTACGTAAAAGTACTTACGAATTTCATCGAAATAGAAGGGAAACTCTCCAGGTATACTACAATTCAGTCTGGCTTTTAAATAAGTAGCCCAGTTTTGACTGAGTATATGCTTGCCTCCCGTATCTTGTTTACAAACTCTTGCTACTCGTGAATATACAGCTTTGCCACAGTTCATAAATTCCACAGCTGTCTCCCGAAAGAAGAACAAAACATAATCGCCTACATCGAAAGAACCAACAAAATTCGTTTCTGAAACAAATAAAGGCCTTTATGACAAATAATAATGACAAAAAAGAAACGAAAAGTCTGACAAGAATTTACTATTAGCAGTTGGACTAATCGCCTTTTACGACATGCTTACGATGGCGCTGGAAAGCAATTACATTATTTTCTTCTGTTATTAACATAATTAAATATATCGTAAAATGTGAAGCATTTTAAATTTCTTTCATAACAATATTACTTACTGTCCAACCATTTAGAGTCGTATTTCAACGTCCTCTTGAAATAGAACTTTTTCAATCCCGTGCGAAAATCGAAGAGGTCGTTGCGGAATATAACGGGATCCGCTTTGGTGAACTCCGCGTTGGTTCCCGCATATAATGCCGGAAGATCACCAGGATTCCCTTCTGTGACCCACACAGCCGTGCTGTTGTCTGCTGGATCATACGGGCACTTGGCTACGCCATTTCCGACTCCTGGTACATACTCGTGGCGAGGCAAGTGTGTTAAGTTTAACTAAAACAATATTATTGAATTAGTCATGTCAAATATTATAATGGATTATAATGGACTAAACCAGTATTGTAATGACTTAAGTGGAAATATGTTATTAACTTTGAAAAAGCCAGCAATTTACAATAAAACATAATTTTAAGAATAGGAATATGAGCGAACTTGAAAAATATTTCTAATAAAAAATAATTGAAAACAATTGAATCTTATTGAAGTAAATAAAAAGGACTCCTATTTATATATTCAGCAATTTATTTTTTTATTAGAAGACGACGCAAACTTATTAAAGTATAGTACGTTTAAGTGTTTCAATAAAGTTAATTATGAAAGTTATTGTTTGTAAGAATCTCCCTGTTTACTTTTCATTACAAGCTCGAAGATTGTTATTGTTGGGTGGTCCCAATGTTTATTTCGTTGCATTAACAATATTTTGTTAACTAAGATGCTGCATTAAAATTGAGATGTTTGTGCAAAATACGATTTAATTGTTGATTTAATTTAATTATTATTATTAAATTATATTATGTTCATTTTATATTATGTAAAATTGCACTATTTACCTATTTTTCATATTGTTACCTATTTTCTCCGTATCGTCCAAAGGTTGACTTGAAGAGATCGCTTTGGCGATGAGGCCGCCGATTGTACTTTTCATGTTACTTAAATTGTCTTTTTACAACATGTATTGGTGTACAATAAAGAGTTTATCTATCTCTCTACGGACCACTACCGAACGTTTCTATTGAGGTCTAGGGTATTGATGATTACTTGGTAGTGAACGCCATTAAAAAAAGATTTTTTTGTTCAACATTCATAAAAAGTCGTTACCTACCACTTTTTTGATGGTAATAGAGAAAAAATCTTGCATTTTCAGTGCAACAAAATTAATTATGTATTGTCACAAATACCTAATTATAACACCATAAATAAATAGGCGAGGTCCCTTCAAAAACGAACTTAAACAAAACAAGTCTGGATAGGTTTGATCGAAATTTTTGAATAAAAGATAACCACAATAATTTATTAAAGTGATCCTAACGATGTATTTTACAATTCTTTGAACACCTTTTGGTTAGTCGCAGCATAAACCATAATCCTCTTGCTACAAAAAAACATACCTTTAAAATAATTTTCAAAGCTTATTTAACTGGTTTTCGATGAATCAATGCTTTTAAAACACTGTTTTGCATCACGTTTTAAATAATTTAAATTATATTAAACAATCGTTTTATACTCTTTAGTTGGTCTACCTTTTGAAATAAAGGGGAATATATTATGTAAGTATACCTACATATACAACCCAGTCTTTGGGACTGTGTGCGTTAGTGCCACAGACGTATAGCCTCTCGCCATCGTCCAGCGGCTGCAGCACTCGGATGTGGTTCCTGCACTCGAACGGCTCTGATTTGCCTTTACTCACGCACTTCGCTACGTTACTGGCTTCCAGTAGCAATGCGTCTCGCTGTCAATAAGAATTTATTTTATTTGTCAAGTCAGTAGACTGATACTTCAAAGTCGTGTCACATAATATGTGAACTACCAAGCATAAAATGTCGGCTTCTAGTTTCCGAGATATTCACGTTTTTGTGAAGTTACATCCCACATAATGTTTTATACCACAATTTAATAAAAAAGGACTCGCTTTATGTGAACGTGTTACTGAAGCTTTTTATTTATTCATTTTGTAGCCGGTATGTCGATACGAGCCTGCTGTGGTAGATACCTTTGTATTGTTGACTGATATTGGCAGACGAATCAGTCTACACTCCATTATAGCTGGTTTTGATTTTGCATGTTTTTTTTATGTACGAAGGCGGCAGACGAGCATACAATTTCACTTGATGGTAAGTGGATACTGTCGCTCATAGACATCCGTGATCCATGCCAACGTTAGTCCAAAATGAGAAACCCTGGCACGCCCCCGAATCGCCTACCTTTGGAGATATAGGAATCGGTTTGAAGAAAGGGTTGGGAAAATGGGAAAGGATAGGATGGGAATGGGCTCTAGCACACCTCACTCACTACCGAAACACGTACGATGGAAATAAGATAAAGTGGAAAATTCAGGACACTTAAGGTAGTCTTCTGTGAGAGAGGGGTAACGTGGGCCAGTCGAGCGCGCCCATCGGCTGTTGCATTTCAGCGTGCACTCTCCCTCTCAAAAAATTATACGTTACAAAAATTCAATTTGATTATATATTACAAAATCCTGTACAGTTTACAAAATTCGTACTCATTACTTTTTATTTTTTGCTCGATTGTCCCTCGTATAGCAAAAATAATGTGACAACAATAAATATGATGCAGGTAGATTTTGGCAAATGAAAGGTGACACAAGAAGAGCAGTGAAATCGCAATGTCTTACGCCGCCGAGTCCACTCATTTTAGTCATAATAAACGAACTTGATATTTGATTTTCTGTTATAAAACTAGTGAGAAAATGAAACATAAACGAATGTAGATAGAAATGAGATAATTATAGGTCTTGAGCATGTCTTTTAAGTCGCTTTTTTTTAAACAGTTGATTTCCTAAAACTAGTAACTTTTATAATTCCATTACTATTAATTTATTCGTTAGTTTATACGTTAGTTTCGTTAAATTAAAAATTTATAATCTGATTCGTGCATTAGTAAACCTATTCAATCATTAGATACAAAAGTATCAACAAGTATAATACCATATTGTATGATACCATATTAATACCATATTGTATCAACAATTAGGATATTGTAGTATACCATAAACATGTTTATGGTATAATACAAAATCAACTTACTATTAAAAAATGTTGCCATATAAATAATTCTGAATATGCCAACTGTGCCACGTTTCGACTGCCAGATTCTCTAATTAGCAGTAAATTGTTACGTGTGAAGAAGCTACAATTACACGACTATATCGCTAAATTGTATTAAACTACCTAAAATTCTACCTGTATAATAAACTTTTATGCGACCAATTTTTACTAACAATAAGTTTAAAGATTTTAAAGACCATAAGCTCCTACTTATTTCACAACGCTCCGCGCTTCTAATGTCAACGCATGCCTTTTGCTTTTCCCCTACTCGACGCATGAAATTAAATCAAAATTTGCAAATTATAAAAAACTACACTTTACGTTCGTTATACATTTCCACACGCTTTTGGCTGTTCAAAGGTGATGATACTCTGTTTTTGAAATGCAAAATATCTGTGTGGAGGTAAAATGCGTTAAAAATTAAGCGTACCTAGTGCTTGTGAAGAGGACTCTTTGAAACCTAACAAGGACAACATTTCGGTCTTGTGCACACTACAAGGTTTTTTTTTAGAAAATATGTATTATACGAGTACATGTTAGGTAGAAGAACTTTACACTGTAGAGTTCACAACTTCTGAGTTTCAGTGGAGCTCATAACTACCTACCCTCAGTTCAGAACTCTATATCTAGGGTTACATAATAAAGAGGCGAACAATTTTGCATATTTTTTTACAAAAAGGCGATCATTGTAATTACTGAAGTAGTCCAATTAACTATCATTTTATTGTTGAAATAGTACTTTTTTCATGTTTTCATTACCAAAACGAAAAAAATATTGTTTAAAATTATGATTTACCTATGAACAAACCTTTTATAGAATTCATATACTTGTACTCACCTCACAATGAGACTGGCTAATATCAGTCATGTTTAATTTGAATACTCGATCCCTGCAACAAAAAATTTGGTCTGTTTCTATATGCTCTGTTTAAAATCTTAAAAGTAAATAAAAATCGAAAAGTGCAAGCAGACAATCCGTCCGGCAGGACGGAGTGAGCAGTTTTTGTCACGGAGGAGCACATGTGCTGAATGTGAGCTTTCTATTTTTATTTGTGACAAGTCGCTGTTCAGCGAGCCGCATAAATTACACGCATTTGTTAGCCTGCTCTCAGTTAGTGGGAATTTTTCGAATGGTTTAATATTTAATACACAACTAAAACACTTTCACGCGCAATACATTCTGCAGCGACGACGCTAACTCTGTACTATATCTGAAGTACAACTGAACATTGAGAGCGACCAAAATCTGTCATTATTACTTTAGATCTGTGATCCTTTAGAGCAGGGGTGTCCAACTTACAAAGCCTCAAGGGCCAAAATTAAAACCTTGAACGTAGTTGCGGGCCATATAATAATACTTTAATTTAAACTTTAAATTAAATTATTATTATATACTTTTAATTTTAAAGTATCAATAAGAACCTATGTACGGTAAAGTTATTAATAAAACCAAAAGTAAATTATAAACCAGCATATTTGGTAAAAGTTTGTTTATATTAAATTATAAAATCTTTTTCAAAAGGAAGGCAATTGCATATTAATAATTATTATTGAGAGTAAATAAGCCGGGCAATAAGCCGATAATTTTTCATATGTTACAAAATTATGTTTACTAAGTAAAGTACGCTTAGTCGCTCGATACCGAAATGTTAATTGTAGATAGATAAGTTGACGCGAATAATAGATAATTTGTCTTCCATGTGTCGGCTCCATTGCCATCGGGTAGATCATTATTGGTAATGTCAGCGAGTCGTCCCAAGTCTGATTACTAACAAATAACAATATAAATACTATTAAATGTCGTGTGTATTATTATACAAGTAGTATTATACGAATATTTTATTGACTTGAATGTGCCGTCTTAAGAAATCTTATGATTATCATTTTTGTTGTTTGCCCTAGTCAAATGTCGCATATAACGCACTGAACATCAGAGGTGTAAATATGTAGAATAGATAGCCACAAGAAATTGTGGATTCCTCCACAATGGGTATTTTCAAATCGTTTCCAGAAAAATGGATGTCAGAGTAAGACCCATGCACAGTGCACACACCAGCACTAGATCTAAGCAATTAGGCATATCGGCTGCTGCCTATTATATCGTATATAATAATAATTGTTTCGTCCAATTCTATAAATTTTGAGTTGTTCGACAGTTCAGCCGAAGCTTTATTTGCAATTATGTAAATGCTAGAATAGTGATAGTTAGCATACTAAATAGTCAGATAGGCCGCTCAACTAAACAGTTCACCTGCATCCACACGTTCGACAAAAACCGAATGGAATGTAATCAATCTCTTTACTTTTATTTTGTAGGATGCCAATAACTTTAGAAATTGATTGATAAAAAGCGAATTTTATTCTTCTGACAGATATGATGACCGCTGAAGACGATTTCACTAAATACCTTATACGAGTATATGAGTAAATCTATAGCGCATATTTATAACCTATTTATAACACTGCCGAATATTTTAATATATCAGCACCTGATATACATCTGATTTTCTTTTATTAAATTGAAAATGCTTACATTTATATACTTACATAGCACCGACGTAAAGCGTATTTTTATCTTCATTCATGTACAAAGTGCGGTAGAATAGATTGCCGCAGGAAAATTCTCGTATGTGATCTGTAAAGAAAGAATTAAGAAATTAGAACTAAATACTAAAACAGCAACAAATTTAATATTAATGAAATTGTAAATATTTTTACAGAAGAGATGGAGGACGGATGGAGGGGCTATCTGATGGTCAATGATTACCACGATTTGTGGACACAGGTGGAAAGAAAAGAAAAGTTTCAAGAGTAAAGAGCCTCAAGTTGTGGCTTAGTTGAAAAACCTCAATTGACGTTTCTTTTCAGTTCAGTTGAACTGTCGGGTTTACAGTATAAGTGTCTTGGAGAGTGCAGTGTACGCAGCAAATCTTTGTTGAGAAAGTGCGGACAAACTACGCTTCGGGATGAAAGTTCCGATTCCAAGTGATTCTTCAGTTAGTATTTCAATGCATCGGCGACCCAGAGATATGAGCAGCGTTTAACTTAAACATTTTAAAACGACATATTTGGTCCAGTGTGAAGTACTGCTTTGTTTTATTCAGTACATCGAGTTTTTAGAGCCACTTTGACCTCGTTCATCAGATGACTTCGAAACATGACTTTGACACGAAAACCAGAAATATCGAAATTGAGATGTCGTGACAAAGGGACTTTTCTGTCGGTGAATGCACAGGCTTGTATCTTATTGAGGTTATATTGGACCTGACGTAAATACTCCCGATCGAGACTGTACACAAAAAGGGCTCGATATCAGATACAAACCCGATCCGAATCTCGTCCACCTCAGCCCAGGTACATCCCTAGATCCGAACCTCCAAAAATACGCGAACGGTCAACAGTCTCCCTGATTTCCGTTCTACCATTACACTCAGTCAAAATTTGCGACTGCTGGTTTTTGTTTCTTCATAAAAATATTTATCTTAGCGTATTACGACTCGCACGCACCATCGGAACTCGGCACGGGCTTTGTAGCACGATATTATTTGCAATTCCTATAATTCCATAATTATAACTGCGGGTACAATAATAGTCATTATTGGCAGTCGGTCCCGCGGCGCACACGCAACCTCTCGTGACTCACTCGCTTGCCATACAACTAAATATCACATTTACCGCTACTTAAACATATTAAACATCAAGGGTATATATCTTTTAATGACCATCATGATATATTATTAATTTCATTACATCACCCATGTCTGAAATACCTAAACAAGTTAATTACTTAAAATAAATTTCAGCTCTTTTACTTGACTTTTTATATACCTATGCGTTATCAGGTCGAAAATACTTGTTCGATAATTTTACTTCAGGTGTGATTATTTCTTTCAATTTTATAGTATATTGTTATTTTTAACGTTAATTCGAATTTTAGACATACTTAGTCTGGCCATAAATACCATTACAATAAAGAAAAGTAAATTAATTAGATTTGAATTTGGAATTTGTCATTCTCACGTGAAAAATATTTATATTTTAAAATAGTTAACATGAAAAAAGTTATAGCTTTTTGTCATTTTACATACGAACTACGCTCGAGTACCTACTACTCTAGATAAACTGGGTGTAGTCTGGAGCGGTTATCGGGTCATCGGTCTATCGGGTCCTTTAGACTCGATATTATATGCACCTAGCGAAATTATTTTTCTCTGGACGGCATCAGGTCGAAAAGATCCGATACATTTTTATTTTTGCACTGCAAATAGGATTTTGTAAATAGTATTTGACGAGATAGTTACAAAACAGTATTTGCTTCTTTCCTACTCTCTCTAAAATCTAAAATATATGCATCCCACACCAGGCGTTGGCAGAATGTTTCTACACCCGCACCGCAGGGCAGTTATGTGTCAGGCTTTTTAGACCTGATAACGCATTAAACGTGTTAAATACATTGTATACTGGTGACTTTACATAGAGGTTTTTTATAAACTGGTAAGGAACAATAGAGAAGATTTTTTTGTTACTATGTTATTTTATCTTTAACACTTTTCCTTGTGTGTCTTGCATGTTACCTAAATTATTTGTCACCGTAATGTATAAAACCCGTCGGTAATTAGCTACCACAGCGGTTATTTGCGTTAATATAATCATAGTTTTACATCCCAACGAGTTGCGTAGATGTGAAAGCGTTACACCTAACTATTAACCGCCAGTTTAATTTTATCACAAATTAATTGCTTAAATGCGCCCTGTAGGGATAGACAGAATGTGATCTTAATTCCATGCTGCCAAATTACGTAGTTTTATACTAAATAGGCAATATGGGTAAATGCAGCTATAATGTAAATCCATAATAACGAGGTGGAAGTATCGCCCGACGCTGACACTGATGGCCGCATTATGCAGATAACATCAGCGGGTTAAATACCGCAACAAGTAAACTGCCGAAGCCGAATGTTTGCGTGAAACATTACGTTCGCCCATTTTAAAATCATTTTCGTAATGTGTAATTAAATCGTGTTGGCTGCATTTAAACACAATTTTAAACACTACCTACATCGTATGGAACACATATCGCAGTTCACGCAACATGTAAAAATTTTTGTTGTTCTCTTGTGATAATTTTTACCCTGCATAAATTGCGGTGCATGCCATATATTTAATAGGTATAACTATTGTTACGATCAAACCAATATTTCTTCCTTGTGTAAGTAATAAACCAGAAAAACCATGCAAAGCGCAGTATTTGAAGTGTTAATAACTCTGTTTGTCTCTTTAACAGAACAGTTTCGAGTCAACAATGAGTTTAAAGTGTACAAGCACGCTTGCCAGTTAAACTGGAATAGCTCTGAACATTCCAAAAGGACAACTCCAATGTTAGCCAACGTTTCACTCGGTGTGTGCACAGCGGCAGCTGGTTTAAACCTGTCTCAATCGTTTTGTTTCCTTGCACCCAATGGAAGTCGTTATCCTGCGTTCACCTTATATTATATTTTATCAGTTTTTTTAAGATAGTTTCTATATAATTATTGACAACATTTTATAATCCATTCGTCCCCTAATGCTGGCAGATAAAGTTCAATTTCCAGCACTTCTAGATTAAGTAAGTGAAGTATCATAGTAAACAGGGACATATCAGTCAATTATAAAATGCTAACAATTATAATATCAATTATAAAATCAATTTTAAATTTTTCTAACAAAAGATACTTTTCTCAAATGGAATGTTTCCAATTCCTAGTGAACGTAGTATACTTGAATATGAGTAGTACTAGTAACACCGCATTCAACGGGCAACACTAGGATACCCTGTTTCTTGGGTCCAGAGATGATCCAGAGACTCATAAAAAGACGAACACAACACGTAATAAAACGATTATTAATTCAATAGTCTACTGGACTAAGAACAATAAATTAGTTTATAAGTCTAAAACATGCGTAAAGAAAAATACAAATAGATATTTATCGCTCAAGCTAAACTCACCAGTGACAAAGGATTCAAATAACGTCCAAGTATTAACAAAGAGATTACGTTAGAGTTACACAGAGAGTTGTTTGTTCACAAAAAGAACAATTCCTTACTAAACGTTTACTAGCGGTGGACTGGAAGGATTTAAGCTGTTATTAAAAGTGATACTACCCAATAGTACTGATAGAATTGGATAGAAAAACCCAAGTTCGAAGACATTTTTGTAGTTCGAAGAGAGATTCTATTCGAACAGCATATGAGAGGGAGATCGTCGACAATTTGGAGACAACACCGCCATTGGACTGAATCAAATGGGTTCAGCTGGTATAGTATTTCAGTGTATCGGCCCAGAGGTGTGAGCAGTACTCCGTGCTCCAGTACTCCACTTTCTGCACCAATTATGACACTAATTAGAGAAAGAAGATATGCTTGTATGTAAACTGTCGTAGATTCTTGACTCTCAGTAAATTTCGTTTAGTTATTATTAGTCGGTTTTTGTTAAACGACACGGCGCGATGCGACGTCAAGGTACGTGTGCGACCCTTAATTCAATTACCCACATTATATTCCTGTCGTAACTCTCATTATACAGACATAATTAGCGACGTGATCGCGACCACAACGCGACTAGGCTCCGCCATAAATGTTGTTAGTTAACTCATCTTTATGCATGCTTTTTTCAAACTAGATAGAAATAAAGATATAATGTTTTTCTAGCCGGAAATTGAAGTGTCTGCATAGATCATAGAGTCTTGATAATTGTTGACGACGAAAAGGCTAGGGTACTTAGACAAACATGTATATAGTTTCGCAACTAGTTGTTAAGTTTTTATGTCTATAATTTGATAAAAATAGAGTGATCCCTAGTATGTCCCTACATAAATCGTTGGTGCATAGTATAGGTATCGTTGGTGCATAGTGTAATTGAGGACATACTAGGATCTTATCAAAAATGTAAATACGTGTTAGCGATAAGGAAAATAAATGATTCCCCGCGGGTAGCGGGAGGGGTACATAAATGGACAAGTGGAGGGGAGGCCCGACGTTGACCGGTGGTGGAGGAATCCCGCAACTAGCCGCAAGTTGGAGAACCCAATACGCGAATAATAGGCGGACCATTTCCGGTCAAAATCACTTCCGCAGCGGCATCCACTCCGACAACAACAAGAAAAAGAAGAAGAACAAGTACCTCTGCGCTACCCCGGCTCTATTGAAGAACAAGCCTTGCTGTTTTATTCAAGACACGGAAAAACCTATTATACAGTCCACACCCCCCGGCGATCCAGTTGGTGCGGAGTACAGACACTAGCATTCTACTGCGTGTTAGTGCATACGTATCCCGCACATCTATGGTCCTTCGAGCAGCCGGATATTGAATCAAGCAAGTCGTGTTTGAAGACCTCGTGGAATAAGAAGAACGGCGTACGGCGTTATTTATTAAGAAATAGCGGGAAGAGACGATACGGTCGCGTCGTAGGATTATTAAGAATCCCCGTACGATCTACGGCTCTACGGAGAGCGGCACGACGCATCGTACTCGTCCGTACTAGGGCCAATCTTTCAGTTTCACAGTCCTGATTTCACGTCTTGGTTTCCTAATCCTGGTTTCCTAATCCTGATTTCCAATCTTGGTTTCCGATCTTGATTTCCAAAGACGTTCAAAGACTTGATTGTTTAGTTACGTTGTTCTCACGACGTACCTATTACAATGCCAGCAACAACAAGGTCACAGAGCCGAACGGGGTCGCAGAGCGGAGCACAGACCGCTACGGAGTCAACGTCTGCCACTACAGAGTCTACGGTCACAGCAACCACGAGCACGGGCACGACAGCTACAGGAACCACGGCCACCAGCACCGAGGCCACTACGAAGACGACTTCTACGCGTAGAGAAGAATCGATACGTGGAGACGAGGAAGGCAAAGCGCACGTCGATGATAATGGGACGGCGGACGTCACAATCGTTCCACGGGCCGCAAGCATCGCGGCAAGGTCGCACCGATCTACTGCGTCCGCGAAGAAGAAGGAGCGTCTACAAATAGAACGAACCCTGCTACAGCTGCGCCTGACTGCTAAGGAGCAAGAGATAAGGCTCGCGGAGCTGGGATCAAGCTCTGAAGAAGAAGAAGACGACAAACGAAAAGAAGAATCGTTCCGGTTGGAAAAATGGTTAAATCGGAACGAGGTTCCCCCCCCCCCCATACCCCCGCAGGGGGCGGGGCCAAAGTCTCGCAAGATCTCGCCGGAAAGGAAGGAAGGACGAGGACGGGGAGCTTATACCTCCAACAATGGGGAGGATAGGCACCGAGAACGAAGCACGTCTCGGCCCGCGCGCCCTACTGCAGACATCGTGGAGCAAATGGCTACCGCGATCTCCAAGGCAGTGAAGATTTCGGCGAGGGAGACACCGCGTTATACTATGGAGCTGCCGACGTTCGACGGACAAGGCAGCGCATGGCTGGGGTTAAAGGGTGCCTACGAAGACTCGAAGCACACCTTCACGAAGAGCGACAACCTGGCACGGCTAAGAAAGAGCCTGAAGGGTGTCGCTATAGAGGCGGTGGCAAGTTTGTTTACCGCCCACCGAGAGCCGGACGACATAATGGAAGCTCTCGCAAGGAGATTCGGGAGGCCGGACGCACTCGTCGCATGCGAAACAGAAAAACTGAAGTGCCTGCGCAAGCTAAACAACGAGCCCCGCGACCTCTGCGTGTTCGCCAGTAAGGTGGCCAACGCTGTGGCTACCATACAAGCAATGAAGAGGGACAACTACCTGTATAGCCCCGAGCTAGTACGGGCTATAATGGAGAAGTTCACACCCATACTGAAGAGCAAGTGGTACGACTTTGCAAGTATCTGGGAGCACGAAGTACCCACGCTGAGCCTGCTGTCAACGTTCCTCAACATAGAGGCCGACAAATGTAGTGCCTACGCACCGCCAGAAGTCACCGTTCCCATCACTGAACCTGCGAGTATGAGAGAGAGGGCGACAAAGAAAAGGATGGAACGAACATACAGCGCCATTAACGACGGAAAAAGAAAACTTTGCCCGCTGTGTAAAGGAGATCATTACCTGCCTTCGTGCAAACGGTTTGCCGAGAGCGATCTCGACGCCCGATGGGAGGTAACGAAGAGGAACCGCATCTGCTTCCGCTGCCTGTGTAGTGACCATCACCGGGGCAGTTGCCGAGCTAAGCCATGCGGACACAACGGGTGTGAGATGTCACATCATCGGCTGCTACATCGTACACGTCAAACTTTGCCGCCAACAGTGAAGACAGAAGAGCCCAAGGAAGAAATCGTCACGTCAACAACAGAGCTGACCAACAAGGCCACCGCCGCGAACTCATCACCGCGTCGACGTCGAGCCTACCTGAAGATTGCGCCAGTAGTGCTTGCCGGACCACACGCGAAGATACACACCTACGCGCTGTTCGACGAAGGCAGCACCGTCACCATCATAGAAGAGGCTACAATCAACTCGCTCGGCATCGACGGGCCGGTTGACACAATGTGGATTCAAGGCATCAACGGTGGCGAAATGAAGCATGAAAAGAGCCGCACTGTTGACGTACAGATACAAGGGCTACACTCGGACGGCGTGCACAAATTAAAGGGCGCACGCACCATCGAGCGTCTCAACTTCACATCGCAGACCATCGGGGAAACGGACCTGGAAGACTGCACACACCTGGACGACATCAGGGACGAGCTCACCTACAAGGATGTCTGTCCGAAGATTCTCATCGGGCAGGACAACTGGGAGCTGATCGTCTCACGCCAGGTCCGAGCGGGACGAAGAAACAAGCCGGTAGCGTCACTCACGCTACTAGGTTGGGTGCTACATGGATGTCGCACTTCAGTGTGCGAACCAGTCGCCTTCTGCGGCCACATCAGCGAGAAGTGCGACGAAATGGAGAAGTTAATGAAGAACTTCTTCAAGTTGGAGTCACTGGGCATCGAACCGAGGACAACCAAGAATGACCCGGAGCAGCGCGCCATCGACCTACTGGATAAGCGCAGTCGACGGCTACCTGACGGGCGGTTCGAGACCGGACTCCTGTGGAAATAAGATGACATGAAGATCCCTAACAATTACGGGGACGCTCTCAAACGGCTGCACAATTTGGAAAAGAGACTCGACCGCGACCCGGCGCTCAAGGAAAAGTACAAGGAGCGTATCGCTAACTTGTTAACGTCGGGATACGCCGAGCCTGCGACTACAGCGCCACCTGCAAATAAAACGTGGTACTTGCCACATTTCGCCGTCATTAACCCGGCGAAAGAGAAGATCCGAGTCGTCCACGACGCCGCTGCGAGATCCTTCGGACGCAGCCTCAACGACATGCTGCTATCGGGTCCTGACTTGCTGCAATCACTGCCCGGAGTCGTCATGAGATTCCGCCAACATCCCATCGCCGTGTCAGCGGACATCAAGGAGATGTTCATGCAAATAAAGATTCGACCGGAAGATCGAGACGCACTACGCTTCTTATGGAGGGACGACGAGCGAGGCAATACGTTACCACAAGAGTACAAGATGACGTCGGTTATATTCGGAGCGACGTCATCGCCGTGCACCGCGTTGTATATTAAAAATCGCAACGCCGCCGAATTCGCACACGAAGACGAACGCGCCGTCCGAGAGATACAAATGAACCACTATATGGACGACTTCATAACCAGCTTCACAAACGAGAAGGAAGCTGCGAGAGTCGTAAAGTCGGTCGACGAGATACACCGTCGAGCCGGCTTTCAATTGCGCGGATGGGTGTCCAACAAGAAGTCCGTTGTGAAACAATTTACAACGGATCCCGGAGCCACGACAGTCGACATCGGCGGAAGCGAGACAGAGAAAACACTCGGCCTGCTGTGGGAGACAAAGGAAGACTGCATCGGCTTCCGCGTAAATACTACAAGGACACCATCTGACGTCATAGAAGGCAGACGCCCACCCACCAAGAGGGAAGCACTCAGCGTAATTATGTCGCTATTCGACCCACTCGGACTCGTATCGCCGATAACCACTCCGGCGAAACGACTCATGCAAGATACCTGGAGGTATGGAACGAGGTGGGACGAACCGCTTCCGGAAGAGCTGCAACCAAAGTGGAACGCGTGGATGGAAACGCTGCGCGCTCTAGAGGAGCTTCGCATTCCCCGCTGCTACGACATGGAACCGGCCTCGAGAAGGGAGCTACACACGTTTGTGGACGCAAGCGAAGAAGCCTACGCCACCGCCGTGTACTGGAGATTAGAACGAGCAGACGGCAGCGTGAAGATCGCACTGGCCGCTGCAAAAAGCCGCGTCACACCGCTCAAGCCCGTCTCAATCCCGCGGCTTGAGCTCCAGGCGGCAGTACTCGGCGCGCGACTGGCCAAAAACGTCGCAAAGGAGCAAGACTTCGAGGCAACAAGGCGAGTCTACTGGTGCGATTCACGCACCGCACTCGCGTGGATCAGAGCCGAACCACGGGCGTTCAAAACGTTCGTCGCACATCGTATCGCAGAAATAGAAGATACTACAAAGAAAAAGGAATGGAGATGGCTACCGTCGCAACTCAACGTAGCCGATGACGCGACACGTGCAACGCCCGCGGACTTCAATAGAGACCACCGATGGTTCATCGGCCCGCCCTTCTTACTATCGCCCGAGGAGCAATGGCCAGTCGAAGCAAGCACAATAGCCGAACGCACCGGGGAAGAAAAAGAGAAATGCTGCGCAATTACGAACACGACAAAGGGGCATGCACACTTGCCCGATATCACGCGCTTTTCAAAATGGGAGCGCCTGATCCGGGCCACCGCACGCGCTCTACAATTCATCGACTTGTGCCGCAAAAGGAGGCACATAGTAGCAGCTGCGCGTCGCAAAAGGACCATTGCCAACCCGATGTCGGACCCGGCATGGTCAGGAACAAGAAAAGGCGACGCTAAGACTGCACAAAAGATAGCACCAGCGCGCGGCAAGTGCAATTTCGTACAGATGGAAGCGCACTATCTCATACGAGCGGAGCATCAATGGATGAAGGCAGCACAAGAGGACAGCTACGCATGCGAACGTAAGCGCATCGAGCGTAGCGCCACACCGGCGGGAGACGACAAACTCGCCGCACTAAGTGTGATTGTGGGAACCGACGGACTGCTACGACAAAAGGGAAGAATCGCTGCCGCAGGAGAGATTAGCGAGGAAACGACGAATCCGGCTGTGTTGGATGGTTCACACAGCTATACGAGGTTGTACATAGACCATGTACATAGGAAAATGCACCACGGAGGCGTCGAGCTAATCGTCAACGAACTGCGACAGCGACTGTGCATAGGAAAGATTCGCCCTACAGTAAGGGGCGTCATAAAGGCATGCATGACATGTAGACTAAGGAAGGCGAAACCGACGAGTCCAGCCACCGGCGATCTACCGCACGCGCGCGTAGCACATCACGCGCGCCCGTTCACCTTCGCCGGGCTCGACTACTTCGGTCCCATCGAAGTAACCGTGGGCCGACATCGAGAGAAGAGATATGTCGCCTTATTTACATGTATGACCACGAGGGCTGTACACTTGGAAGTGGCAGCATCACTCAGCGCAGATTCCGCCATCTCTGCGCTACGACGATTCATGGGGCGACGCAGCTGCCCAACGGAGTTATGGTGTGACAACGCCACTAACTTTAAAGCCGCGGAAAAACAACTCACCGAGGCCGCACTCGCCGCGGTCCAAGAGGAAGCAACTGCGAAACACATCGCGTGGCGTCACGTTCCCCCTTCCGCCCCCTTCATGGCCGGGGCCTGGGAACGCATGGTGCGCACGGTGAAAGAAGCCCTACGAGCGACGCTACGCGAGAAGTACCCTAGCGACGAGACACTCCACACATTACTCATCGAGGCGGAGAACACAGTCAACTCACGCCCACTCACACACGTGGCGGTAACACCGGAGGAGCCGGAGGCGCTCACACCCAATCATCTGCTGCTGGGGCCTAACTCACATGTCCCAGCGCCGGGCGCCTTCACTGCAGACGACGTGAATGCGCGCAAACACTGGCGGCGCGCCCAGCGGCTAGCCGATAACTTCTGGCGCCGCTGGCTCCGAGAATATCTCCCCCTGCTACAGTACCGGCGGGAGCCCCGCACAGTCGGCGAGGCACCACGCGTCGGAGACTTGGTCGTCATATGCGACCCGAACCTACCGAGGAACACGTGGCCCAGAGGAAGAGTCATCGCTACGTACCCCGGGCAAGACGGCGAGGTTCGCATCATCGACGTCCAGACGAGCAACGGCCACATCCTGCGGCGACCGACCAAGAAAATCGTCGTTCTACCAATTAGATCGCGAGACGGCGACGGCGGGAGATATGTTGACGACGAAAAGGCTAGGGTACTTAGACAAACATGTATATAGTTTCGCAACTAGTTGTTAAGTTTTTATGTATATAATTTGATAAAAATAGAGTGATCCCTAGTATGTCCCTACATAAATCGTTGGTGCATAGTATAGGTATCGTTGGTGCATAGTGTAATTGAGGACATACTAGGATCTTATCAAAAATGTAAATACGTGTTAGCGATAAGGAAAATAAATGATTCCCCGCGGGTAGCGGGAGGGGTACATAAATGGACAAGTGGAGGGGAGGCCCGACGTTGACCGGTGGTGGAGGAATCCCGCAACTAGCCGCAAGTTGGAGAACCCAATACGCGAATAATAGGCGGACCATTTCCGGTCAAAATCACTTCCGCAGCGGCATCCACTCCGACAACAACAAGAAAAAGAAGAAGAACAAGTACCTCTGCGCTACCCCGGCTCTATTGAAGAACAAGCCTTGCTGTTTTATTCAAGACACGGAAAAACCTATTATACAGTCCACACCCCCCGGCGATCCAGTTGGTGCGGAGTACAGACACTAGCATTCTACTGCGTGTTAGTGCATACGTATCCCGCACAATAATCTATAATCTTAAATTTATTTAAGATTTATCACTGCTATCTAGGCATAACTTTCCGTCAGTTTTATTTAATTCTACTACATCTTAAAGATAAACTATAAAGATAACCATAATATTTCGTAATTATTTGAACTAGAAAAGCACTGCTGCAAAATGTATAGTCATATCATTTAAGAAGCTCTCTTTGCGCTAATGCGGTTCTTTCTAGAGATTTTTTAATCTTATGGCATCCTCTACCAATTAACCTGTGGGCTATACAGAAAGATACATTGAGAGGTGCGATGAGAGGTATAAACAAATAACTTAAAGGAATAGGATAAATAATTTATCAACAAATAAATATACCTAACTATATATAATATATAAGTATATAAGTATGTGATTAGGAACGGTAATGTGCCCGTAGTTTTCGTTAAAAATATTCTTGTATATATATATCTGTATATAGTTATATCTATCTACATGTATATAATTATCTATAGGTAGCACATAAAATTACCATAAAATGCACATTCTATATGAATGCGATCGAAAGCGAACGCTGCACCTACAGACATACAAATTATCTGTTAAGATAGATGTCTGTGCCTTTCAACTAATAGAATTTTTAATCAAGTTGCTTGCGGCGGCGCCTCGTCACGAGTGCGCCAGATTAATGTAATTGGACGACGCCGTCACAAAGGCAAATTGTAATCCCCCTCTTTCATTATATGTCCGTAACATGGCACCCAGACAATGTGTCGTATTTTTACTTTATTCTACACGACAATGCAGCACGAATTTATTTTAGTAAAATCCGAGAGACGTTTCACTAACCAATGGCTGAATATCAACAAAGCTGTTATTTGCATAACCCCATCTTCACTGCGGCTCGCGTTTGACCTGTCTGCGATATCTACGCAAAGAGTGCCTGAAAGGGGTCACAGTGTTCAGAGCGCCCCTTAAATCGGCCGATTGCGGCACAGTCGTTAGGAGAGGCGAAGTGTCGGGACAATTAAGTTGAAGCGGCGATTGTGAGCGGTGCCAAAGCGGATGTAGGTCAGTATAGTGGACCTGCACCGCTACGGTGCCGGTAGACTGGGGCCCACTCACGCTGTGCCAATATCCACAACCCACGGCCTCTGTCCTGCCGATCTGCCAACACCATGTGTCCACGATCCTATTGCCGAGGACTTACGAATAGTTGAGAAGAGAAACTAAAGCTATTTATTCACTGCGATCCGAACTAAAGCAATTCAAATGCAACGATATAAAACGAGTGGAGGAGAAGTACCTACTACGTATATTCAATTCATTTTATGTGTCACTAAACTAGAAAACCCTTACTCATTTGACCCGACTCACATTATTTTGAACATAAAACCTTATCAACGTACTCCTAAAGATGCATTCTACGGAAGACGTCGCCATCTATCTAAACAAGTAGGGGAGATAAGGCGGTTTAGTGCACTCTCTAATACCGCGTAGCCCCCGGTGCACGATTCTCAAGGCTTTAAATCCGCCGTTATGTCGAAAGGCACTCCATACAGTGACATTTGGATACATTTGCTATAACCGAGTATAGAGGGAGACCCAAATCCGATTACTCATATTCTCAGACACGTAAAAATGAAAATATTTACTATACAGATCTGTGAATACAACAGTTTGAATATAAAGTTTTCCCTTTCTTATAGTTTTTTTACACCAAAAACATGTTAGTGATAAAAATAAATAACAATGAAGTATAGAGGTATTTTTGTAATATAAAAAAACACGATGAAAGTGAACCTCAAAGAGTTGTTATTTATAGGATCCTTTCAAAACGGAAATCCTATAATCGTTGCTTGTTGCTTCATCCGATCTTCCTTACGGAAAAAGAACACCGCTGCCGCGCTGGACCGATTAAATTGACATTTAGAATATAATATGACACAAAACAGAATAATTATTGAGATTATTATAATAGCAATCAATATGGATAAACCTGTACTCTTATACACTGATGATGTTATCATTTGTGGGTCGAAAGAAATGTGATCGGCAAGCTAAAGTTACAAAAAACGCAATGTTACAGTGGAAGGTGGATGTTCGTTCACTCAGGTCAACATAATTATTACAATGAATAACTAACATTATTTTCGCGCAGAATTACGACTACTTTCCTACTTGTTTCTTGTTTGTATTCATGCATTTGTTATATCGTAACTAGTTCGTGATCTGCGATACCGTGGAAGTACTACTTTCCTGAACA
Source organism: Sesia bembeciformis (assembly GCA_943735995.1). Classification (NCBI taxonomy): domain Eukaryota; kingdom Metazoa; phylum Arthropoda; class Insecta; order Lepidoptera; family Sesiidae; genus Sesia; species Sesia bembeciformis. The sequence goes on along the minus strand of OX031029.1, from coordinate 9,312,539 downwards.
AAATATACGTTGGCACCTCGTAATAAAGGATGTTTATGCTTTAAAATATAGCGTTGTTCCAAGCCGGCAAAGATTTCTGTTTGCATTATGGACTGACTTTGTGAAAAATGGAAGCAGATTGCGTAAAATTAGTAGCAAGGTTTGGACAAACGATTTCACAGTGTGTTAATCTACTTTTTGCTGTAATGCCTTTTATGCTTGAGTTAACAGCCTGTAATTGTGAGAAATCGTATTGTGCTTCACACTACGTACACATGGAGTAATCTGTTGTCGATCTGTATGAATGATTCTATAACTACTCGTTGCGAATTGATTATTCCTAACTGATAGACTATATCACAAACTAATTTAGTTTTCATTTGAATGTAATAGACAATGAGCTTTGTTCATTTTAATTAAAAGATTTGAAAATATTGGCCATTTGTTCCTTCTTTAAATATATATATTATCGTAAATTTTTCCAACATTTTTTCTAAAATATAAGTAAAGTGAAATTAAAAGCGAATTAAAACTTAAAAGTGAATGAAAATCTATGATACGACTGCAAGAGTGGTTCGCTGTCATTTGTTCTATAACTGCAAGTTGTATGGAACACAGCATAAAATGAGTGCAAAAGTTTATTTATTAACGAGTATGCGGGCGCGGCTCACGCGGCGTGAGCAGCCAGGCGTGACGCTGATAGCCTCCAAGCTGTCACTGCACGCCGCGACTCCTCTCTGCTAATAATAAGCTGCACATACATTACCCGCCGCATATATAAAACGGCTCTCATGCATCCGCATATAAGTACCTACCGTATGAAACATCGCCTTTAAATCAAGGAACTACTACGGAGACGTCGGAGATTTCAGCTTCAATCTACTTATTGTTAGCTACAATTTAATACACTTGAAATTTGTTTACCCTGCTTGTTCCGTTTGTAAATTACTATCAGAGCTCGACAAACCCCAGCGGATCAATTTGTTTTATAGGCCGTCCTGTCTATAAAAGACGGCAAACTGAAAAATTCTCTTGAGGACCGGCTTAATAATTTACGACGTCGGAACATCGAATTTCGGTTCTTATTATCAAAATCATTAGAAAGTATAGATAAGTATCTATAGGACCAGATTTAATGCTTCTTTGACAATTTTTATTCTATAGAAAATTATTTCGAAATTCTACGAAAATCCTAAACAGCGGTCTTTTCTTTTTTCCGTTCTTCGTGTTAAAATTAACAATACTTTTCATGTATCGTAGAGAGAAACAACACAGTACCTTCATATACGAAGGAAGGTATGACTAATACCTTTATTTTTTCTCGCTCGTGCAAGGCAACACAAATTATGTCAATAAACACGCATTATGAAGGACGAGTTTCCTGTGGAATGGCGGAATTCCATCCGCTGTGGATGCGCTACTGAATACAAATTCACATGTACTCCAATTATAGGAAAACGATTTGGTACGAATATTCTTGGCAGACTTGCAAATTTTGTCTCGAATCAGCAAAATATATTTATTTTGTTGGGACTTGGAATGGTCCCACGATGAGTTCGTGACTTTCATTTTCGGGAAAGTTCAACTGCCCTCTCGAGAACGAGATTTTTCAAAGTAGGGGCGCCGCTCTTAAACGATGAAATTTTCGTTTATTTGGCTAACTAAATAAGTTTACATTACGTTGACAGAAAACAAGTAATAATTCAAATAAAAAATACTTAATTTTCACATAATTACGTGAATAATTATTTAGAATAATATTTAATAATTATTTAAAAACAATTAATCTGAACACATATGCCCATTAAAGTCAATACCTAAATCATTCAGACAAGCTTACCCTTGTTATCTTACGGGGATTTTGAGTAATAAAAATTCTGTAGATTTATAATACATATAATATATCCTGTCTCTGTGCAGTTCAGTGTTAAACATATAGGTTGTTTGTCGCATGTTCATTTTTCTTTTACAGATATCTCTGTTGAATATTATAAAGAAGCCAATTAGTAACACGGGATTGGGTATACACATCCACCTAAGTCATCATCTTATGCAACCCGCATAAAGCATATACCGCATTACTGTGCCCTCCATCTCTCTCGGCCACACGTAGCTGTAACGTACTAAACTAACGTTAAATTCTTAGTAATCAAATTATGTATTTAATTTCCTGTTTAATTACCAACATTATAAACTACAAGTATTACTTAAAGTAAATGGTAGCTACGGTAGCAGCTAGTAATGCGGTTGTTAATTCCGCCAAGTACATTTTTGCAGCAATGCGCCAGCGCATTAATTACCTGCCGAGATCCTGAATCCGCTCCCGCTAAAAGCTACCGGCAATTACTGAACTACTTGAAAAATAGCTGTAGGTACTTATACGTCTTAGACTAGTGGATTTAAGTAAGACCGTTGAAGCAAAATGGAAACAAAACTCAGGTTGTTGAGGTTTGTTACTAATAATTACTAAACAAAGGAAAATTTACTATCTACTAAACAAAGATTCCTTATTTTTTCATGCAAACAGTCACAAATATGATTACAATTTATCAATTAAATACAATTTATCAACGATACAATTTTAATTAAGCTCGAGTTCATTCCAATTTGTTTTATATTTGTAAATTGTTAAAGTGGAGCGTGTTTTAATTGTTAGTAGAAGACAAGTATACTAAAATATAATTTCGTCATTCTAACAATTCGCAAAGTTTGTTACAATGGATGTCACGTGCTCGAAACGCGTACGAACGTGCGGACACTACAATGAGTTGTAATTTTAATTAAACGCCACAACTTTTGAACACCTAAAACAATTACGTCGAAAAGTTTGAGAAATGTGGTAATAATATATAAATGACATTTTAACCAATACTTTTTGGGTTTACCGCCGATTCAGCACCGATTTCATTTCAAGCGTTTTTTTTTTACCTTTCCATAAAAAGTAGTCACTGAAGAAAATTTTGTCAATATACTCCAGAATGTTACACGAGTTACCAGCGAATAGCTTTAAACTGTACTTATTATAGTATGCATACAGAAAAAGAAGACAGAGTTTCAGACTAACATTTACTGTGTACGGCCAATTTAAACGAAATCGAGCGAATAAAATTTATCCAACTCTGATCAAAATTTTCGAAGACATTCATATTCAATTACCTACCCTACATCAACGTTATTTATCAAACAACTTTTATTGAAAACTTTATGTGAACACAACAAAAAAGATGATCAAAAATGGTTACAAGAAATATTTATACGCTCTATTACATATAGCTTTTAACCACGTCTTCACCGACACTAAAATTGTTTTATGTACTTTGTAAAAACTGCTGTTTAACTTGATTATAGCAAAATGATTTATACTCTTAAACAAATTGATGTTAACTCAACATTAAACTACGAATGATAATCCTATCGAAAAACTTTTGCTCGACGAGTGAGAAATTCTAAAAGTGAAATAGAATATTCTAAGTGTTACATATTGACGACCGATTAGCCCAGTTGGTAGTGCCCCTGCGTGCAGCACTTAAGGTCCAGTTTAATTCCCGGTCGGATACACATTTGTTTAAAGACAAACAGTTTAATGTTTGATCAGGTCTGGGTTGTTTGAGATCGTCTATGAATATGACTCTACTCACGACATAAGGAATCTTGGTGTATGTCATTGAATATTGCGTTTTTTATCTATATATTTATTGACAAGTAGTTAGGCATTTATTGGCAATATCTTCGATAAATACTTGTACTTGTATCAGCATTAAATGTTCCACTACAGCTCAGAGGCCTCCCCTAGTAAATCATTGGGGGGTTTCGGGCCGTAATCCACCCCGCGGGCCCAGTGCTGATTCGTAGATACACATACTCCACATTTTTTTATTATATTTCTATTATTATGTTTTCCTCTCACCGCCGAGAGAGTGACATTTTTTTTAAATCCGTAGAGTAGAAAATTAATAAGAAACAGTGTTACGGACCGAGGATATGAACTCACGATCACACGAATTTGAGTGTAGTATAAATACCCGTAGGCTATCACCGCTCTTCGATAGAAACCTACTTATCAATTACATTTTACAAAAAAACATTCAATACGATTATATAACACAGGAACTATGATTTTCTTAACATATGTATACTACCTGAGTTAAGAGCACTTACGAGTAGAAATATTTCTTTATAAAACGATACGTCATCAAGGCCTTGGGCACGGGTTCTTAAATAAAGGGCAATGAGTTCGAAGAAACAGGGATTCTACTATAAACACCAAAGCAGTCTCCTACTGACGCTGTATTACAGTGACACAATACTAATGAAAATACAAACCCAAATACCAGCGCTCCCGATGATCGCTTCAGGTGATAATTACTATTTCATTTTGCATTACTGACATTTTGAACTTGTGTTGTTTGTTTCCTCATAACGAAATACAAATAATCTGACGAGATTTCTACATATAATAGTATAGAATCGCTGCAATATTACTTCAGTGCGAAAACTGCCTTACGCTAATAGAACAAATTTTTGGCTGTGAAATAAATGAGATTGTCAAGTTTCATAAATACATACATATCTAATACTGTAAACTTGTAAGCTAATGCTTTATTTTAAAAAAAAATAATACTAAAGTTAAATATTGAACTAACTACTCATTACCTGCCATTTTCTTAATTGTTTGCTTTGCAAAAAATTCTGACTTGGCTCACATTTCTGTTCAGTCATCGAAGTGCATTGGTCTAATTTCTAAAAATCCTAGTTTGTAACAAAAAGATTGTATTTCGTAGATCTTTCTCGCATTCAGTGATATCACAAAACGTGGCAACGCGCGACGTGCGAATACGGCCGTTTTCTTGTCTTCGTTTTAATTAGCCCGCTACGAAGAGAGGTTGTAATCTTCAGAAATGTGAAATAAGGGTCTCTCTTCCTCCTTGCCATAGTGGTTAACCAACATCGTGTACATTATAGCTTTATTGTCATTTTGTACACTAGATACATTTAATTGAAAACCGTACGAGTTCCTCGGTCCAAGTCATATTTTTATGCCACATTTAGTAGAATAGCTGAAGATTTTTAATATTATTATTATGCCTTTGTTGTGCTAGATTTCCACTCCGCGTACGAGCAAAAGTTTAAACCAGCACGTTTACCATAAATGCGAAAAGTTAACTGTCAAATCAAGTTAACTGTTAACTGGCTTTCAACTAGTAGAAGTCTAAAGTCCGGTTGAAATATGTTAAGGATTCACCTATGAGATTTTAATAGGCACCGTCACGCACGACAAATCACTCACTTTGATTTTTTTTATGCCGTTCTAATGTTATAGGGGAAGACCGCACGCTGCATTCCAACAACCGCTGGGCGCACTCGACTGGCCACGTTACCCCCTCCCTCTCTCACAGAAGACTACATTGAAATATAATGCATTTCCTACTTTATCGTATTTCCCCAATGTAAGTATGCATTTCGGTAGTGAGTGAGATTTGCCAGAGCCCATTCCCATCTCATCCTATCTCTCCCCATTTTCCCAATCCACTCCTTAATCTGAAAAGGTAGGCATCGCATCCGGAGGCGTGCCAACGTTTGTCATTCTGGACTGATGTTGGCATGTATCGCGGATGTCAATGGACGACAGTATCCACAAACAGCTTTACAAACAGCAAGCACCGTTTGGCCTATTTGGCATTAAAGTATACTGAAGATTAGCAAAAAGTGGGTAAATCCGCGCAGCTTGGAGCAGCGAGAGTAATACGAGTCACAGAGGGCGCGCATTGCGAACGCCAGGCACGTTCGAACTCGACACTTGGCACAGTTCACATTGCTGCCACACTCCGCTATTGCCATAATACAAGTTTTAAGTTTTAATTACACTTCTACAACCCCACGCGGCACGGGCTAACATTAGCTACAGTTGACGAGTCCGCTACTAACTAAACAATGCGGTTTCCACTTTTACTTAGATACATTTTATTTAATTATATAGATTCCATTAACTAAGTTAGACTATCGTAATTTAGTACTGTATACATTATTTCTTTATTACACTATCTACCTCTAATAGTATTCAAACATTTCCTTACCACCCAATGGTTTCCTGTAAGAAATGCCTTCAGTAACAAGGCCGCCGATTATACTTCTAATTACTTGTATTTTTGCATTTATTTTCAGTATGTTTTGGTGTACAATAAAGTACATCTATCTATTCTACTGTAGGTACACTAAAGTTCGAGAGTTGCGAATAACGTAATCGTGTTCTGTAATAGCAAATGCAACTTTAAAAGTTAAATAGATTCGTAGCACCAACAACAAGAGCAACACTGACAAATAAATAAAACAGAACCGAGGTTCAATTCGAGCAATTTCTACGGCGATAAAACGCGAATGGAGCGGTATTTAAATTGAATACACCGTAAATAAATGTTAAATGAGACAATGGACTGTGAGAGAATTTGCAGTCTAAACAAGAATGAAACGTATCGTTTATAAAGGAAGGGTAATCGGACGCCGCGGACGCGCTAGTGCCCGATAAGATCATATGCGTAACCACGGGGTGACGTGATGTTACAAGGATATTAACAAGGTACCAACCACAATAATTCGCAGTTTATAACCGTGAATGAAGCGGCAGAAACGCAAGACGCGGCAGTACTTTTATTATCTTTGCAGCATCTTATTTACTTTATCCTTTTAAGGATACGATAATTTTTACATTTTAATTAGTAACTTCTACATTTTAATGATAGGGTAAAATTATATTAAAGAGAAACAAAACAAAACAAAAGTGAAAGTGAAAACAAAAATTGAACAAAGTTTTATAGAAAAGTTAAACAGCATCGGAGCAATTCGTATATACAATCTATAGGCGAGTCAACTGGAAAAGGTTTTCTGGATGCATTAGCCCGACTGACTCCGACCGAGACAAGAACGATCGTTTATTATTCATTGTAATCGGATACGGTATTTCGCTCCAGGCGACGACGACGCGGATGTCAGCCAGCCGACATCGACATTGCAAGAATAAACAGAAAACTGTTTTAAGTCAATTTAACTAACAAATGTTCTCTTTTAAGGAAACGACTATTTATATTTCGAAACACTTTTTAAATTTTTTAATACCGATGTCAGACAAGCTAGAAATTATATTGATATATGTATTTAAGGATATTTATTATTTGACAATAGCTACGAGTACCTACAATACAGCATTACCTAGGACCTAGAGCATTACCATCCGTTTTTATTCAGTTTTTTATTCGTCAATTTGAGTATCGGGAATCACCTAATCACTAATCAGTAATACATAATAATTAAGCTTTTATCAGTGGCATTTATTTAAGTAAGTAAGATTTATTTATAGTTCAATCGAATATTTATTCTTAAAAGATAGGAAAGGTATTATAGTAAATACCAATTGAAAGCCAGATAAACAAGAATGTTCAATCCAACTCAATAAATTGCTTTTGTAATAGAAACACGGATTTACTGTACTGATTTGATCGATATGATACAGTGATTTACATCCCGGATCAACTCTCTCTTATAGAACTATCTGTGGAGACGTCCACGTACTCGTAACAATCAGAGTACATTTTTCATTTGAAACGGATCGCTCTTTGGAACACACTCATCATCAACTGACATTTTGATGGGCATTCAATTAAATTTTATTGAAGTTATAATCTATTCCTTTGAATTCTAATTTTTGTTTGTATGTTCATCATTACGGTAACGGTGGCCTTGTCTGATGGATTACTAATAAATCACCCAGCAATACAAGCAACGGTAATAAAAGGTTTACCCATTTAGCTTGGTTGCGTCAGGAGTGCTTAGTAAACAGATATACATAAGGTATTCGGGTTGTAGGTAAAATTTATAGCCTGTCTCATCATGACTGTGGCCGGCGCCTCTCCCGGCGCGAACGGAATCCCTGGAATCCAGACCACGGAAGTTGTGTAGCATCGTTCGGGGAACTTTTGACAAGCTTCCAGACACCGCTCACTGTTTACACTAGTTATGACTATTTTTGGAGCAGCCATTTCATTTATCGGTCTGCTTTTAGAGCGATCTGTTCCGCAGGCAATAAGCATGATAGCTCATATCGATGTCGGTTCACTTTAATAGAGGTAAAAAGTGCGTAGATATTTTTAAACTAAAATATATTCCATTTAAAGATTTTGCAAAAATAGCATTGATTAAACAGTTTGAAAAGTAAATCACAAGTGGAAACGAAATCTGCAATGTATGTACTTTTGTAATACGAAGTTTGTGTCTTGTAAATTAAAATACATACTTAAAACACATAAAACTGATGCATTACCACGTAATTAAAAGAAAATACCCGTCTTCTACATTTTAATGCCTAATTCAGGCGAACGTAACACAATGATAACTTAATGATGAAACTTTCATAACGTAATGGAATAAATAAATAATAATATTGGAGAATATATCTAATAAATGCACTGTCTAATAAAATAATGTAATCATTGACATAACAACTATAAAACTCCCTACAGTTTAAAACCTCTAATTATAAAACTTTTGGAAACGTTAAAATAAAATGGAAAACCATAATCAGAATTTTAAAACTTATATTATTTGTTATACAAAATTATTTATTAAATATAACTAGATCCGGTCTTGTTCACGATTTGCAATAGGTGAATACAACCTGCTGCAATCGTCGTCATGCGAAACGGAATTAATAACAGATGCTATTAATGGAATGCTTGATTATTCATTGGAAAACCACTTTAAAACCAATGTTATAATTTATACTTTAAAAGGAACAGTTCGCACTTTAAATAAACAAACATACATAAACATCAGATTAGAATTTGCCTGTTACTTCACACGCTGACAACCCAATATCCAAATCTGCCAATACGGTTATTCTACCTCAGTTAAAAACATTCATTTATGGCACGAACGATCGCTTAGAAGTGAAGTTGACTTTTTATTTGATTGTTGTAAAAATTGTGTACAACGCGTTTTGTGTTTTAATAGTGATAATTTATTAAACTTCAAAGTGAATTTAGTGGGTGGTGTTTGTGATAATCAAATAAAAGCATGGAATTGCGTTTTTCGCGTGCTTCCAAGGAGTCTTCTTCTGTCCTGAGTAAACCTTACTTACTTAGTTTTACTAAGCGACTCCTGACTTACTTCGAAGGAACTGGACCTTTACAGTATACGTTTTAGACTTTGAAATTGTTTATTGACTCTACCTAAACTTGACACTAGCAGAATGTGCTCATTGTACCATTGCCACGAAGAAAAAAAAACGACCACTTAATGCCCAGGCATATATAATAAATAGTGCGATTTTTAACATAATTTATTGTATATTTTTATATTTATTTGTATTACAATAAATTACAAAATGTGAAGAAACAAAGACTAAGACATAATACAAAGAGACTTAACCATTTTATGTACAATAAATAATTTAGTTTTACTGACACTAATCCTTACGTATTCATCTAAGTAAATGCCGACATTACGAGTATTTCGACATTCAGAATAACCGTCGAGCGCAGTCAGAGTTTAGAAAGCTTTCAGTGACGGTGGCCGTTTAGCAAAGTTTAAGTACAGAAACCATCTCGCCCCACTATTCAAGCTCGCTTCATGTTTAATCCCTCCAAATAAATGAACACGGCGTATCACTATGAATTCCGAAAGTAATATAAATGTTAATAAAAACATATTTTATTTTTAGGGCGCGCCCACTGCTGCACTCTCGGCACTCTCTGTTGCTTCATATCACTGCTCTTTTAAATATAGACCAATATTACCACATCGCGAAATAAGTAAGATTTAACAAGTTTGAAAATTTGGCACAATTACGTCTATTTACAAATAAGATAAAGATTACTTCAGCAAATAAATATGCCGTATGCCGTATCATAAAATCCGAACTATTTGACTTTGTTGACGTCAAATAACAATAAGTTCGTCACTATTCCTGCCAATGTTTCTCGTACAGCACTCGATAACATACTTTAATCAATACATTTGAATTCTCCGTGTCGATATTAATAATCATCTTTTTATGCAGTTACGTTTTTTTTTTTTTTTATATACTAGTGGGCGGACGAGCAAGCGGTCCCACGTGATGGTAAGTGTTACCGCCGCCCATGGACACCTGCAACACCAGGGGGTATGCGGGCGCGCCGCCGACCTATTATATATAAGGAATTATAATATATTTGTATAAATTCCGTCAAAGTTACTACTTGATTGCATTACTTGATAAAATGAGAACACAATGTTATCATTATAACAATGTTATATTTTATGTTATTATTATTATACTAAGGAAGGATAGCTCGGGCTCTAACCCTTCACAGGAAAAGTCAGTGGCACATAGATCCAATAGAATTATTCACAGCTCATCTTACTAACAAATTTAAGTTAACTCGAACTACACCTTATAATATTAATTTCTACATATTGCGGCTACCATGAAATTTTTAAACAATAAAATATACAAAACTTTTCTCGAAGACAACAATTTACTAAACAACTAACACTATTACTAAAAAACATATTTACTTACTTACGTCTTCAACAATAATTAATACTTTCTACTAATACGTATTTATATATTTATTCTTAGGCTTACATATTACGTATCAATTCAATTAACAAATCTTTAAAAAGAAGTACAAATTGAAAACGTACAAATGGGAGTAATAAATGGATCCCTTGCATCTCAATGAGCCATCAAGGCGCACCTAACTTTGATTGATTCAGGCTCCCCGAAATTATTTCAATCGTGTTTGGGCTTCACCGGAGACCGTACTCTAGCCGTTTATCTACATCTTCTGCATGATCGTCTTCTCTTGTTGCTTACAATTATTTGTACACAGATTTCTATAAATAGGAATTGACTGTTATACGAGTGTTCATGTGTTATGTATACCACGTAGAATGTTAAAAATAAAAGTAAAAGTGTAATAGCTATAGGGTACAGCTGTAAGAAAAGGTAAATCAAATATTTCGTCCATTTAACTCTGAAATAAAAAAAAATTGAATTACTAAAGATCATATTGTCAACTTAGGCCATTTAAATACAAGGAAAGGGTTATTCGAAAGAAGCATCTTTGGTAAAGGGTGAATTTTAAACGAATGCAGTGTAAAAAGCTTTGATGAGCTGATGTGTTCTTAATGAAGAGAGCATCGTGCTCGTGGCCCGCGGGAACGTTTAATACCATGAAATTTACATCACTCCAGAATGAGTTTTAATTAGCGGATGGAAGAGAACACAGGCGCCATTCCGTCCGTCTCCCAATGACTTCAACGATCACGACGTTTTAACGAGAAGTTGTCAGCCGACCCCTGGCCCTGCCTCGACGCCACTCAAACGTGGAGGTCATTTTATTTCAGTTAAAATAATAAAAAAGATTTTGCTCCACTAGCATTTGCATTTCTAGAAATATATTCAATTATAAATACGGAGCTAGAACCACATGCAATAAATGTAGCATCATCTCTTGTGCATGGGAATCACGGCCGTGCTGACCATCTTCCTTTGAGAGTGCATCATAAACTATGGATTGCCAATTTATGGTGGCGATGTCGTGTACCCTATTCCGGTCTAGGCAGATTTACGATACCGGCCACTCACGAACATATTCATGAGAAGACATCTCGTGACAAAGAAATATTTAAAGCGTTGTTCTAAATTAATGGAATTAATATAAGAACTATAAGAACAATAAAAAATTAATATTTAAAAAATCTTTTTAAAATCACATACATATACCTTAAATTATAAGGTAACTACGACTATAATCGGTAAATTCCTGAATAAATAAGTCCAGTCTATCCTTCCTGTTTTCACTTGGTATAGTAAGTACTAAAAATCAACCAATGTAAATAAATTGCAAGAGAAAATTGAAATGGAAAATGAAATAATCCAATTTGACCAAACGTTTGTCACATCACATAAACTAATATGTAGTTAACGTTGTTTTATTATAACGAATTTATTACAGTAACACTGTCAATGAATGGAATAATATAAAATATAGAATAAAACTTTGTTTTTGTAATAAACACCGTAATCAGAAAACATAATGATGGTTATGGGCGATCATGGGATAGATACCATGAAGATCATTCAAACCCACGCGGTGAAACTACATATAGCAGCGTAGGTAGTAATTGGATTAAGGTGGACCGTTTTTCTATGACTGGCACCTAATTTAATGCGAATATAATCTCGATTTTTTTATTGACTTATTTTTTTGAAGTTATTTTATTGACTAACAAAGCAGATAGATTCTGTTGATAAAATTTTTGCAACTGCAACACCAAGGAGTACGCGGGTGTGCTGCCGACCTTGCAGAATCCTCTTCACAGCTCTCTTGAAGAACCCCATGTCGTAGCATAGCGGAAAAACCTCAGCGTGCAGTTCATTCCATAACTTTCGGGTTCGTTGTATTGTGTCTTCATGACTGCACTGTGCGCAAAGATTCTTTGTTAAGGAAGTGGGATGAACCGCACGACGATAAAAAAAACGAAGTTGACATCAAACTAATCAGCTCTTCAGAACATTCCCCATTATACAGACAGTAGAAAACGCGGAGACACAATATCTCATCGCATGCTCAGCGATTCTAAACCTCCTGTGAGAGTGCGGTTGTGGACAATTCGAACAGCACGCCGTTGGATAAAGACAAAAGGGCCCAACTGGTATTTAGGTATAACTGCCCAGAAGTGTGAGCAGTATGTAATCCAAGTGGTGGCTGACTTGAGCTTTATAAAGTGACAAACGTTGCACCGAAGTGAAGAACTGCTTCGCTCTGTTCAGTACACCGAACTTTTTGCTCGCCAGATGACTCCGAAACTCGACCAAGTTTCGGGTTTCTCGCTTCTTGTATTTTAATTTTTAAAGACGTACAGAACATTTATGTTGATGTAGCAAAATCCTACGTGACAAACGGGCCAAGCATACAATTTTACAATTACTACGGACGCGCTCTTACACAACGTGATATTATTCAGGATACTTTTTCATGTTTGCTGTCTAATGTCCGGGACTAGCAATCATTTAGTATTGTATGTATAATACTATTAAGTTTCATTTTTTAATTGTTCACGTTATTTTTTAATTGTTCAGTCTCACGTATTGTACCAGTTGTTAAATCATATTAAAACGTGAATAAGTCACCTTCATCCTACACTTGACATACCCTAAATTACGAAATATGATCTGTTAGCAGTTAACCATCTAATGTCTCCAAAATTTCAAAACTTTTAACTAAACCAAAGTAACTGTGAACAGATTAAACGTGTTCACATAAACGTAAAGTTGGACAAGAGGGGCGTCGGTGGTTTCCCGTTACGGACTGACTCTACTTCTGAAAAGCAATTTCCCACCTCATTGTTCTAAAATTGCGTCGTACTTCAATGTAGGTACGTGCTGACGACTATTCGATTCATAGATTGTCAACAGGAAAAAATATTTTTAAATTCCTATTAAAGCCATACAGGTAAAGTTTTTTTACTTTGAAGTTGATGCCATAATTTGATATCACACTCTTTATTAATATAATCACTGTTAATTTATTTATTAATACATTCCTATAGTAATGCGCAGTCGCAAAACTCCCTAATTTGCATGTTTGATTATAAACCACACAAGTGTATCATTGAATATTACGATATCCCAGATCAGTATTTGAAAGTAATTAGAACATTAATATTTAACATGTACCAGCTATGTAATTAGGGTTGCTAAACATACGGTACTGTAATATACTATACGGGTAGAGATATGATACTTTGATCTCTACCTGTTTTCTGGTTTGATGCACCTACTACACTGTTGAAAAAATATCTATACGAGTATAAGTTGTATGTATTGTATTGTTCGACTACAAAATATTTTCCAGAAAGAAAGCAACACTATTTATAACATTAACAAATATTGATACTTTAGTGAAATCTTTAAAAAATAATACACTTTTATTGTTTTATCTTAAAAATCAGATGTTAGAGCATGTTATTTAAAAAGAATATTAAACAACGAATTTTTGATTTAGAAAATCTTAATCAAATTCAATAATTTCATACCAACAATAAGGTACTTTAAATAACGTAACATATATTTGACTTCGCACGACATATGTAAGTAGAATTACAAATTCAATTACTTTCTTGTACTTATCAAATAATATTATTTCACATAAGAAAAACGATATTTAAAGGCAAATGACATGAAAAATCACAAATTAATTAAATATGAATTGTATTTAAAGCATGATTAATACATTCAGTACAGACCGGAGACGTGTCCGAGTTAAAATGTAGATTGATTAAAAATTAATTGATGTAATGTTTTGCACTGGAGTTTCATTTCATATGGATCAACTCACATCAAGATGCTCGTAACTGAATTTCATCTACATTGTACATTAATTGAAATTTATGAAACATCTATAATTTATTGGTTTTTGGTAAAATAATATTGCTTTAAAGAGCCAAGAGAGTTCAGGATAAGCAAAGAGCACATTTCGGAAGGGCAGTTGTGGCAAATTTGATGGTCAGCACCGAATGGAAATTAATTTTACAGATCAATTATGGAGAAGCCAAGTTCGACAGGCTGACAGGCACTAGATCGGCCTATGAATACAAGTTGCCGCATCGTTACCAAGCTAGAAATACCACAGTAGAGAGAGGGCCTTCACCGCCGTCGACTTAAACCTAAATTAATTTTGTGCTGTGATCAGCGGAGCGTGAGGCTCACGATAATCATTCCGATCTCGGGCTCGCCTCTATACCCACATTCGCCGTATAATGTCACTATTAATCATTAGATATGTTACGGGTAATATGACATTATATTCGCTCGACATGATATCTTATTTTATGAAAGAATCAACAAACGCTGCTAGAAAAAATTGTAGTTATATAACTGAACCGATAGGTTCAATATCGACACCCACAACACCTATAAAATGAAAACTCATATCGACAGTTACATTTGAAATTAAATTTCGTAGTGCTTCATTTTTCAGCATCAATAAAGCGCGATACAGTTTGTGACACATTAATTTGGTAACCGGTGCGAAGAGCGAGCGATGTTTACAAGCGGTAATCGTTTTTTATAACCTATTTCAATGGAAACAGTGCAAGCGCGATAGCAATTGGGTACTTCTCCTAAATTATTAAATGTGTGATTATAGTTTAGTACCAATCACTCGTACCTAGGTATGGTTAGATTAGTTAGATGATAAAATGACGTAACTAAACCGTTGAAGTTGAAGGCAAAAATGATAACAGATAAGGTAGACAAACCTTGAATAAAGACCATGTCATGTACAAGTTAACGTAGCGTGGGAAATCCTCCGGTCAGGTGGATAATCGACAATAACTAAAAGAAAGTTTGCGGTAATAATGACTCTATGAGAAAAGCGTGAAATGACTCTATGAGAATGAAGGTGGGCTTTGTAAGAAGCCATATCCAGTTATGTATATCCAGCGTTTAAAAGCTGCATGTATGGTATTATTATGATCGCAACAGATATTATATATTTTTAAATTGTGACAGTGAAAATTAAGGTGAGTTTTTATTTTAACTCTACGATATTGTGACTTACAAGTAATTCGCATTTATTCTCTTAGAAAAGTATGTTCCTAAAGGAAGTACCGCTTAATACACATATGATTAACGATTTGCCTTAATCGTTTGTCTTAGTTTGTTTTATCAAAAACAATCAAAAATAAGCTGTGTTCCGTTGCGGGTTGACGACGGAAGCGCGCCCAGCGCAGTGATTAACGAGCATTCCCCGCCGACTTGAAAATGAACCCTATTACTTAACTAACTTATCGCCTTGGCAAATAAAAGGAACATTTTAATTGCGGCCTTTTAAGAAACTAAAATCTTAATGTCGAATTTATAAGAATAGCACTCGACTTATACTTAACCGTAACCAGTTTTTTTTTGTCCACTGCGGGACCTCCTCAAACACATTGTTTTGTGCGGGATGTATGTACGCTGACAAAGCGGGTTGGAGAGTCTACTCTTTTAGAGGAAGTGTAGTTCCTCGGGGCTTCCCTTTATTATCCCTTAGTCGCCTTTTACAACACCCACGGGAAGAGATGGGGTGATGATATTTTAAAGCCGACCGACACCATACGGCCAATAAATTACACTTATACTACACTTATAATTACACTTACTTGTTAACACACGTCACGTCACACTTACGTTTGTGTGGTAAAAATATAACAGAAACTGATACAATTTCTGTTTCTGTGAAAAACAAAACCCGGGCACATAATTTTATTTCCTTTACGTACCAAGGTAGATATAATTTATTTTTTGGTTGTCATAATGTGACTATTTATGATAAATCGATAAATATTTATTTATTTAATACTTTATTGCACAAAGTACAATGGCATCGTTTTTCGGCCAACCTTCAGGAGAGGACAGACAATAATGACAGCGGTGTATCAATGAACAACCTTGACTTCAACGTAGGAGGACAGGATAATAAAAAACAAATAAAAACATAATATAATTCGGTAACATCAAAAGTTTGTATGAACGTTAAGTTACATTTATACTAGAGATGAAACGGATAGATGTTGTGCCGGATACCGGATACCGGATATTCGGCCAACCTTGAAGCCGGATAGCCGAATATCCGGCCGGATAGTCGAGTGGCGACTCGTTACAAGAGTGAATCACTAAGCGATCGGGCGGACTCGGGTGATTTCGGGCCCTTTCGTTTATGAGTGACATTAGCGCTTTATTGTCTTCTTGAATTGATTGCAAATACGATCATAAGAGGTAATAAAAAAACGTGTTCTTGTTGTCTGAGTTTGTGGTCATTTTATTAGTGTTTTTTTCTATAAATTTAAAGTAAGGTACCGAAGAAAAATGTCTTCGATAAGAAAAAGATCACCTTTATGGAAATATTTTGATATAAAAAGTAACGATCAAAAGTTTGCTATTTGTTCGTTATGTAATGTTAAAATTTCTCGTGGTGGGGAAGGAAAAAAGGCAGGTATGTACCAAACAAAACTAGTTTCTCTTTTTATATGTGTTTAATTATTTGATGGACTTTATCACAGATCGAACGAATTATTAAATGTTGTGGTTAGGTAAATAAGTTGAACAGGTGTAAGTTAAGTACATTACGTTTCAAAAATGCATACCGCGGTTCGGACTGGTAATTAGTTAACTTGTAGCTATCTTGAAACTGATAAATTCTTCAAAAAAAATTAATAATGGGTTTATTTATTATTTAATGGTCCTTCAGAATTTTGGTAATTATTTCTGCTTTTGCACTTCTCTTTATTTTATACCACTTTTGTATAAGACAAAATATATTTTTATGAAAACTTTCATCGTTTGTCGTGTTTCATCATATGCACTGCACTTTTAATTTAAAGTCGATCGAATTTACAAGTCAAGTTAGTAGGTAACATAGTTTTGTTAACGATATAACCTACACTCGTATTTTCGTTTTCTAGGTACTAGTGCCATGAAGAATCATCTAAAAACAAAACATCCTGATGAATTTAGTACACTGAATATTAATATAGATTTAGCCAATGCCGAGCCAACTACAATTGCGTTAGCTAACCTGGGGACAAGTTCTTCGAAAAATATGCAATTGAGCTTGAAAGAATCATTCGAAAGAAAATCACTTTGGGACGTTAATGATCCAAAAGCCAAGAAATATCATTATTTAATAGCAGAAATGATTGCACTTGACAACGAGCCATTATCCATAGTAGAAAGAACCGGATTCAACAGACTCCTAGAACAAGCTTTACCCCGCTATAAATTGCCAAGCCGTACGTTTATTACTCAAAAAATTATTCCTGACATCTATGACAGAATTTATGAGAAAATCAAAAGTAACATTGCAGGTGCTCCTGCAATTTCGGTGACATCTGACATATGGACTTGCTTACATAATAACGCCAGCTTCCTGAGCTTCACAGCCCATTGGTTATCTTCTGATTTCAAACTAGAACACGGAGTTCTTGCAATGAAGCCCTTCTCAGGTACACACACAGGAGAAAATATAGCAAAGGAGCTTAATGCTGTCGCGGACCGCTGGGATATTGAACATGATAAAATACATTTACTGATTCATGATAGTGGGGCCAATATGGTGAAGGGCGTTCGATTAGCTGAGTACGACTCGGCTAGATGCTTCATACATACGCTCCAGAGAGCTATAACCGAGTCACTCAAAGTCCAACCTGAAGTAACAACAATGATTGCTGCTGGTAGACGGCTTGTTACGCACTTTAACCACTCGGGTTTAGCTCAAGAAAAACTACTGGCGATTAAAAAAGAGTTAAATTTACCCGAGCATCAATTGGTTCAAGATATTAATACAAGGTGGAATTCCACCTTTTATATGATAGAACGTCTATTAGAACAAAAGCGGGCCTTATCGTTATATGTTGCTGATCATGATAAACTCACCAATTTGACTCACCAACAGTGGTGTTTGATGGAGCAATGTATCAAATTACTGAAACCCTTTGAAGAAATAACCAAATTAACAAGTTCTGGTTTGTCCTGCGTATCAGAAGTGATACCACACGTTGCAGCCCTAAAAAAGTATTTAGACAAAGATGAAACTAAGCAAAGAACACCTGATTTACCAAACATGAGAGTCTCATTGAGAGCAGAATTAGAAAGTCGTTTCAACTTCTTAAATCAAGACTACAACTACTTGGTTGCAACTTACCTGGACCCCAGATTTAAAACAAACTTTTTGGGTATTATTGAAGCGGAAAGAGCTCGCCAGAACATTCTATTGGAATTCATGAAAATGTCTTGCGAAGAAACCTCCAACAGCAGTTCATGTTCATCGCCAGTCAAAAAAAGTAGAAGAGAAGAGTCGGCTGTATCTTGCGAAGCTCATGATACCTTTTGGGATTGCTTTAATGAGGTAGCGACAGAAAATGACACTAGTCAATGTCACGATCAAGGAAAAAACGCAATGGCGTGTGAAATTGATTCTTATCTGAATTCAGTGCGCATTGGTCGCGATCGTGATCCTTATATTTGGTGGTCAGCTAATGCTGTACAATACCCAAACTTAACGAAGTTTACTAGAGTTTATCTTTCAGCGCCCTGCAGCAGTGTATATAGCGAAAGACTTTTTTCGGAAGCTGGCCTTGTATACGAAGACAAGCGAAACCGTCTGTTGCCTTTTAACGCAGAGAAATTGGTATTTATTAATCATAATTTGCCCTTAGTGCAGTTTGAGTATTAATTTTTTTGTTTTGTTATTAAAAATTCATGAGTCTCTATGTTAAATAAAGTGCCTTCAATCTTTATGTCGTATTTATTTGAAATCCGGTATCCGGCCGGATACTCGTTTCTTATCCGGTATTCGGCCGGATTTAAAATTTGAGCCGGATAGGCCGGTTACCGGATAGTTACCGAATATCCGTTTCATCTCTAATTTATACACTCCACGCTTTTAATTGATGTCAACTAGGGTCCGATTATTATAAGAAGAGCTCTGATTATTATAAGAAGAGCTTATTATAAGAAGACCAAGTAGTAAAAATCATTTTACAACTGGATAGTCCTTTTAAGAATTTATTTTTTTCTATTTTATTGTGATATGTTATCGCTTAAGAAAGAAACGGTATTTATATAAAATGAATTAAATACAGTACTGTCAGCGCTCTTCCTATGACAACCGGACCATTAGACCTAGTTATTCGTCTAGCCGACAAGATATTAATATAGGTACGTACCCAAAACCATTCGATTTTACTATTTATTTTACTAGCGCATAAATGTACCTACATAATATGTATAACCTAACTTGTTGCCGACTATAAATGATTGAAACATAATTTATTAATTTAAATGTCGAAGAGAAGAGTTGTAAATATTGTTACGTATCACATTGTACATTTCAGTGACTAACGACACGACTAACAGGACACGTCTTGCATTCAATGGCAGCGTTCGATCGCTGGCTCATTCGTTTTGCATTGAGAATTTCTTTATATTTTCTTATTTATTTATCATGTGTATAGATCCTGTGTGGCATCAGTTACAAGTACGTGAGAGGTGGACGAGGTCCGAGGCGGCCACAGATGGTATCGGCGCGGGCCTTGATTCATTATGCACCCAACCCGCTGCCGGCATTCCCGACATCATAATATAATGTCTTTATTTCGATATGAATGCTCACGAATAGCTGGCTCCGGTTACAATGCCTTTATTGCACAAGATAAATCTTTGTTACAATCGGATTTGCTTCATAATGAACATCGAATGCAACGTGTGCTGATTCAGCTCGTTCTCTTTGTATTCAGTAGTAAACGAGAACACACAATACCGTATTGTACAAGACGTCCTAATTTTTGTGTGTCTTAAAACTTTTCTTACATTGACACAGTTAGATATAAAGTTACAGAGAGAGTCATTCATATCAAATGTGCAGGTTAAATGTAAAACATTAAGTATTTTAGAGACAAAAACTAAGAAGGATTAATTATAATGAAAAAAATATATTCAGAACTACATATGTATCTGAGTAAAAGGACCTTATTGTCAGCATGGACTAATGGAGTTTGGTAAAAATTTCCTAATCTTGTTAAACCTAATCCTAATCTTCCTAATCTGATTATTGTTTCAAGAATCTATTTAAATATAAACATTCTCTAATAATTTATTATGAAGTCAAAGTAATAAAAAAAAATTAACTCCACTAATGTCTCAATATCTGGGAAACTAGAACAGAGAATATGGTCCCTTCTTTCAGATAATGTCACAAATAATTTGGAATATATGAGACAAGCGGAAGACCATGTATGGTGGCAAGTCGTGGGAGAGGCCCGTATCTAACAGTAGAGAGACTCAGGCTGGTGATATGACATGATAGGGTATACGAATTTATTCATTTGTTCTATTTTAATAGGAATAAGAGTTTTGATATCTATTTACGATTTACAGTACCTAGGCTAATAAAGAACCAACCTTTCTTGTTTGAACCCCACGAACGTACCTTGTTTGACCGTGAGACAAACTGCCCGATCCTATCTTTTGGCACGCCTCCGTAATGCAGAGGGAAATTGTCACGCGGCCCAACTTTTGTTTTATTATTGTTAGGCAACCTACAATAATAATTGTTATTTATAGGACGTTATTCCCTGTGTAGCACATCTTTACCAGGGACTGTGCATTGTGTAATGAAATATGATTAACAAATTAAGCTATTTTTTTCAGTTATTTACCAACAGGGCTATTGGAAAGGCGCATAGAAATTAGAAGATTCAATTGCAACAGAACATGATAACAATAACCACGAAAGCGTGTTTTGAGAATTTCTTTAAACACAAATTTCTTATTTATTAACCGAAAAGCTCTTCGTATACTGTACGAGTAAAAAATATAAATCGTGCAAAAAGGTTTACTGTTATTTTGTATTGAGGTTAGATTGGGGCTTGGTCGGAGGAGCGGTGCACCGTTGGCTTCTTACCAAAATGTATCAAAGCCAGATTTATGTGCAGTGGCGACGAAGGCCTGCGATGGTATCGGCGGCCTTTGCCCCGCGCCCATACCTCTATGAAATTCTATTGTTGTTTCATGGGAAATAGATTTTACTCGCCTCTTCCACTACGTCACAACTTGAGAGAAATATGGTTGCATTGCCTGTATTATTAGAGCACCTATTGTATTTTGTTGTGTATATACTTACTTCGTTTCATTTTATAGAATTAGAAAAAATACAAAAGGACGATTATTATAACAAGCCGAATGATGTCGACAGGCTTTAAAATATCACCAACCCATTGGCTCCTCTGGGTGTCGTAAAAGGCGACTAAGGGATAACAAAAGGCTACCACAAACCCCCACGAATTACAGCACCTCAAAGAGTGGACTCGCCAACCCGCTCGGCCAGCGTGGCATTTTGAGGCCATACATTCCTCATGAACAAAACAGTGTGCATGAGGAGGCCGTCGTCCAGCAGTGGGCGATGAACGGGCTGGTTAGTTACTTTCAATTCATCCCACATTAATAAGAATAAGTAATAATATAAATAAATAAATGTTATTCAAAATTAACATTTAGGAAGGAAATTATAAAGGAAATAACCAAATACTGTGGTAATTTACTTGATCAATAAAAAAATACTACCACAAGCAGTAGTATTTTTGAAAAGATAAAGAAAAGCACATGAAAAGATAAAAATATGTAATATCTTTACTAGGATCGCTAATTTTGCTAAGAATTTGCTCGAGTGGCGCTATCTTAAATCGTTTACATACCTTTTCGGATTTAATAACCTCTTAACGACTTATAAAAAACTTCATAAACCGGGCTATATGAATGCCGCTGTCGGCTTTATCTCATTTTACTGCTCCCTTAATCAAGCTCATGTTCCAAAGAGCATTAATAATTCATTTTTGCCTATATGTACCTATAGAAATGTTGGAGCAAGATAGCTTATCAGCTTTATAGCTTTGTCTATAAACAGATATTGTAATGTTATTTATAACTTTATATTCAATCGTTGGGTAACAGCATTTATTAATAACGTGACCTTAGAAATAAACTTATAAAATACTCAAACAAATTTACCTATTATTATGTATGAACGTTGGTTGAACTCCATATGAAATGTGAACTCATAAATTTCAAGAGTAAAGTGAACGTTTTTACGGTTCTATGATCGAGAAAATAAATGGATGCACAATTTTTCGTGTTTCGTTGGGGCGTTAAATTATGCGTTTATCATTTAGGGATGTTTACAGGGAACGGGCCGCCTGGTAGAATTGAAACGACTGGAGCGATGCCAGCCGAGAATCAACACGCAGTATACAACTATAACACGCTTGTATTTCAACATGTTCGACCGTATTTCTTGATACGTTTTTGTGTTCTTATTCTTAACACGTGTCAACGTGGTTTATTTAATAACTATGTTTTCTACAACTATGAAAACATTGGCATTAAAACTTTTGACCAAAAAACACATAATGAATAAATAACTGAAGTAGGTATACTAATGAACTAACACACAATTAAATCATTAGACATTGTAACAGAAATTGTAATTGTAATTCTACAGCAATCCGATACACAGGATACAAGCAGGTCTAATGGCATTAAATTTTATTACTGCACTCTACTATCTTTACGTTATCTAGTTACATAAATAAATTGTCGAGGTGTCAAATGAGAACCTTTGTATATCTAATTCTGTAATATTTATTCGTACTATAAGCTCCACAGGTTATTTTACAGTAGTTCGCTTGTTCACGAAAAGAACAAACTTTTCTTTTTTTAGGTTTTATTATTGCCAAACAGGCAACATTTATACCACCGATTTTTTGGGACCTTTCTAAGTGTTTATACATTTATAAAAAAGAAATTCTGATTTAGAAACAGAAAATTAATTAATAAAAAAATACTATTCCCTATAGGGAACTAAACTTTAAAACAGTATATGTTTATTTTATCGGAACTTCGCTCGCATGGAATAAGTATTATGGAATAAGTAAAAGCTTTATGAAATACTCTCATTTTCTACGGATTGTAATAAAAGCTAATAATTGAAAAGTAAAGTCTATACTAATACTAACTTCAGCATTAAAACTTTATAACATGATTACTACTTTTACCAATTGCGTAGGTTAAATCCAAAGTATAATCTGTATTTTATAATAAACAATTCGAGAATACTTACTGAATGAGAATGAGAATGAAAATCATAAGTTATTCGTTAAAACTGTTAATTAAAAAATACCAATATGGGATTATATTTAAACTAATACTTTCCTCTTCTTACTATATTTTTTCATTGAGAAATAATTAAATGAACACCAAAAACCACTGAATGGGCAGCAAATCGAACGTAGCAAATTTAAAGGTTTTTTTTTTATGTACGAAGGCGGCAGACGAGCATACAGTCCACCTGATGGTAAGTGGATACTGTCGTCCATAGACATCCGCGATTAATGCCAACATTAGTCCAAAATGACAAATGTTGGCACGCGCCCGGATGCGCCGCCTACCTTTGGAGATATAGGAATGGATTTGGAGAATGGGTTAGGAAAAATGGGGAGGGATAGGATGGGATGGGAATGAGCTCTGGCACTTCTCACTCACTACCGAAACACGTACGTACATTGGGGAAATACGATAAAGTGGGAAATGCAGTACATTTCAAGGTAGTCTTCTGTGAGAGAGGGATAACGTGGCCAGTCGAACGCGCCCAGCGGCTGTTGGATTACAGCGTGCACTCTCCCCCTCAAGAAAAGGCGCTTTAAATTCCAGGAGGAGACAAAAATAACTTCGTTCGTTGATCATGATTTGCCGCCCATTTAGTATTTTTTACTGACTGTTTAAATACAAGCCTTTTTATTTGACTTTCTAAGAAGATGTCATCATTTAAAATTTGACTGGCGTTCGCTTTCGTATAATTGGAGTCCTAAGTTTAATACAAGCTCGTGACGAGTTATCTGCAGTCCGCAGCCGGTGGCATTGTTTATCGCTTCCGTCAGATTATCGCTATCGCGCCGCCGAGGAATAGCTACGAGTAAGAAACAACAGGGCAATTGTACAGAATAGGCAATGATGTCACTTATATCGATACCATTCTAGGAAATACCCGATACATACAGGAATAACTCGAGGCGGTGTTCTGAGAGATAGAACCTTTGTTTTATTGAACTTATTATTAACTATTA
The DNA here is from genome assembly GCA_943735995.1 of Sesia bembeciformis. Classification (NCBI taxonomy): domain Eukaryota; kingdom Metazoa; phylum Arthropoda; class Insecta; order Lepidoptera; family Sesiidae; genus Sesia; species Sesia bembeciformis. Next base: position 9,287,864 of record OX031029.1, on the reverse strand, counting down.
TATTTATCGGTTCATAACAAAATAGCTAACAATGATCTTTCTAATTTCTTCTCCTTTTAATGAATATTACAATCAATTTTTACCGTTTCAATTTCTCATCAGTAAATATTTATTTGTGTCTGGCTGGATGCTTTGAGCGTATAATCTGGCGAACATTGGGTGAGGCCTATATCCAGCAGTGGAGAAACATAGGCTGATGATTATAGTTTTGAAATGAATAACCTACACGAGCTCTTTCAGAACGTTCTGTGCTAATCCTGTATAAAGTTCAAACCTTTTCCCCATAACTGTTTCTTCTGTAATGTTTGCAAATACGCTCAATTTCATTGTATAGCGAATTATAGTCGGCACTGCATAGGAGTCGACTAGGTTCAGTTATTTGACTTTATTTGTGCCGTTTGTTTCGCGGCGCGCGCCTGTTGGAGTCCGTCCAACAGTTTTACACAATTATTCCACTCAACTAAGCGTTGCCATAAACAAACCGGCGGGTATGAATTGCACAAAAAATTGGAAATAATTGCCAATTATTGTTCATGTTTCACACGTACTAACCCTTATACAAACAAAAGTGAGGTGTGCCGTCCGTCGTTACATATGTACTTATAATACTCGTACTTATCTTTCACTTATAAATTAATGTAACATATTGAAATTAGTAGTACAAAACATTAGTACCTTGTTTTATTTATTCTAATTATTATCGTCAAAATCAGTCTTCGATAACCGGTTTGATAATTGGTCGGACAAACTTTTGTTCAAAGACAAAATAAAATCTTTGTTTTGCCCGGGGTTTCTGGAGTGTGTTTCTGTTCATTGAGTATGACATTATTGTGACCTTAGTATGCTATTCATTATTATTTTATTTTAGAAAACCTATGAACTGTTATTTAGAGAAACTGAAAATTTAGTTAATAAAGGAAAAAATACCACATAGTATTACTTACGATATATCGACTTTCGATATATCAACTTTGATATACGAATAGTATTTAAGTCTTAATATAAGTACGTTATACCTAATGATGAAATAAACGTAGTGATAATCGCAACACGTGTGGCTGTACACACAAATTATAACAATGTCTCGTCTTTGAAGTAACAGCCTTTATTATGGATCATAAAAACCGTCTCACATACTCTACTACAGTGTTTCCCAAAGTATGGGTCACGACCCACTGGTGGGTCGCGAGCGAATATTGGGTGGGCCCCGGAAAAAAATAATTTAATTTAATTTTATGTATAGTGTTCTGATTTATCTTATTTTTACTTATTAAAAATTTCGATCATCACTGGATACTGGATTTATTTCTTATTTTCTTAAAATTGTATAACTCTTCACATAACTACGCTACGTAAACGAGAACATGCTGCAGCAGCGACACAGTGCTATTTTCATGTAAGGCGTAGGGTGGGTCCCTAACTTTGTCTTTTTTTTTAGGTGGGTCGCGGTTCTAACAACTTTGGGAATCACTGCTCCACTATATTTATAACCAGCTAAAGTCAAACGAAAAACAGAACCACAAGCTCACCAAAGATAACGCGACTAAGATATACCAGATAAACTCATATATTTCTCTGGACATGACCAATCATACGAGAAAGATAGGTACATATCCACTTAGTCGTAGCCGTTAAGGGTGTTATGATATTGACAGTTAACAGATATTGTCCATTGAGTGCCTTTGTAATGGAAGCGTCTGTTACTGCATATGAATTGAATACTAGGTATAAGATTCAACGCGTTTGTCGAGTAATATCTCTTGTACCAAAGTGTCATGTTACCAGTGTTATCGGTTGGAGCGAACCCAGTGTTTGTATACCAAAGTCAATACTCGGCAAGGACATGTAATCATTGTCATTCATTACACACGTTGTAAGTGTTGACTTAGTTATAAATTATAAATTACAAGTCAACACCGTCTATTAATTTTCGATATTGATATGTACGAGTACCTTATACAGTTAATTACGACTTTGACAATACTATTCGTATAGCAATTATTAATTTATTTTTGGTCAATGGGGTCTTAGCACGTTTTCGTTTTTTCAAAACCTCATCAAAGAAAAGAAAAGGTTCTTCTGAGGCCAGTTGATTGATGCGTTGCCCGCAACGTATCAGCGTTGCTATCGAACGAGGTAATAGATACCACCAACATCAGTATGCTGATGGCTACTTTGCCACCTATAACATTAAATTGTATAACATGCTCAATATATAATCCGGTATTTTTAGCATTTCGTATAATAACTGCCTATTATATTTTTAATATTTATTTTAAAATTATTTAATTATTATTGTTTTCGTGAAATAAATATAATTTATTTTTAGTGGAAAGATAATAAGAGTGTCTAATAAATGACACTCAATGTAAATTTCAGTTGACTACAACAGACGTGGAACAAGGTTCACTTCGAACTTTAGCTGTTTAAGCTACGTCAGTCAATCTGAGCTGCACGTCTGCCAGTTCGATTTACACAGGGTCGGAATTGCTACTTGGAGCTACACGCCCAATAAACCTCGTTTAACTCTGCACGAGAAATCCCTATACGACTAGAGCTATATTGGGAGTCTTTACTTTAAACCTTGCACCTTGCAGATTGTCACGGTAACCAAGGAACAAAACGAAAAATAGAGCACATAGCAATTTATGTTTAATATTATAAAAAGACTGAATTTTTTTTTGTTAATATATAAGGGGCCAATTGAAAAACATTTTTTTATGAAAATAGGGCTGCCGACGAGCAGATACCATCTGGTGTAAGTGGATATTGTCGCCCATGGACAATCGCGATACATGCCTATATCTGTACAGAATGACAAACGTTGACACGCCCCTGGATGCGTTGCCTTACTTTGGAGATATAGAGGAATAGATTTGGAGGAAGGAAAATGGGGAGGAATAGTTTAGAATAGGATATGAATGGCTCTGCTTATCTCACTCATTACCGAAACACTCGGTACTTTGGGTAAATAAGATAAAATAGTAAATGCAGTACATTTCATGGTAGTCTACTATAAGAGTGGACTAACGCGGCCGCTCAAAAACACCTAGAACAATTGTGAAAATTCTCTCACTTTTTGGAAGATAAACTAATGCTGTTTGGACATAGGCTATGTTTCGATTCCAGGTGAGCGCTATAGATGATAACATATTACTTTTAGAGAGGACACACATAAAATCGTTACAAGAGATTTAGACGGCAGGAGCAAACTCCTGCAAACTCTTTTAAAAAAAATGCATAAGAGCAAACTCAAAAAAAGAAAGGGATTGGACAATAATAATGTTTAGAGGTTTAATACAATATTATTGTAGTGAGTAAAGTAGACCGGGTTAAGCACCCACGAGTAGCGGTATCTAACACCGAATACGGGCTCCTAATAATAGGTTTATATTAAACAGCGATAAGATCAAGCGGCGGGCGCTGTCAGAACGATTGCTCACGGCTCTCGACGATGTCAGACCACACGCCAAGTTGCCACAATGCCGCAATGCCTAATAAAGAGACTCTTCACTAACAGTAATAAAACGCTTTAAATTTAAGAAGCAAATGAATTTAACAGTCATTATTCAAATACAAATGTACGGAACATTGGTATCTATTATCGACATTTATTCTGAGACTCGTACCACTCACTGAGTTTCTACTATAACACGTATTTATAAAATTATCACTTGCTCGGCGGTGAAGGAAAATATCGCGCATGCTCGAGAAATAACAAAAATCTGGAGCATGCATATCCACCAAACCGCACTAGACCTGCATGGTGGACAATAGCCCGAAACCCCCTAGTGATTTGCTAGAGGAGATCCGTGCCCTGGACTGGGACGTTATAGGCTAATTCTAACCAGACTGAGACAAAACATGATTCCGTGAGTCTAGGAGTAATTATTTATTTATCTAATATGAATATGCGTACTGAGGCAATTCATATTTATGAAATGTGAGTAATTTCGAATGGTATCGAAAATGATTGACAGAAGTTATTAATTAATGAATAGCACAAATTAGTTAACAAAACAAAATTCAAAATTTTTCCGTCAACTAGAATCGGTTCCAACAAATAAGAATATGTTCAACTACCGGTTCGACCTCGTAATGTTATATTGGCTAGTTTAGGGAGACATATACATTATACGAGTCATTTAAATTATTCAATTTATGGATAGCAGTAACAGAAAATGTTTAGAAACGATATGAGTATGTGACGTTATCAGTGCAAAGGGACTTAATTGGTATAGATTTTGGTTAAGATTTTTTTAATTTATAAATTATTTGTCTCTGGATTCTATTTATAACTTGTCTTCAAGTACCTGACTACTCTACGGTGTTAAAACCTTTATTGGCGACTGTGTCACTTGTCATAGTAGACAGATTGACAGATTGACAACTGTCCACAGAACAACAAGAACAAAACAAAACAAGTTCAAGTATCCTTCAAGACAAGCTACTCTTATGTATAATTAGAAACATACTATAACATCTGATTTTTAAGATAAAGTAATAACGAAAATTATGCCATAACTGAAGCCTCTAAAAAGACGATATGGCCCCTTTTCTCAGTTAATATCACATATGCTTCTGGTTATTGTATTATATGTCTTTATAGTAAGGTAAATCTCTTATCAATGTCTCTGCTTATCAATGTCTCCGAGAGGTGCGTTCTCACATACTAGGTAACGGTTTCTAAACAATCGGCAATTTGTCATCAATGTTATTTTAAAAACGTGACAAGGGAGAAGCATTTTGGGTTACAATTTGTGAAAAAACGTGCTGTCATCGTGTGGGTCGTCAACGCGTGCCGGTCTGGTGACAACGCGCTAATCACTTAATCACCGGCGCCCGCGCCCTGAGATTACAACTCCCCTTCGCCAGTGATGAGATTACTTGATTAGATTCAAAAATTTCACTTGAATAATAGTTATTGTAAGTGCAGTCAACGCCGTTTATTGGAATATGTGTATTGGTTTTAGTCTACAATTAATGCATGCAAGGGTCAATCAATAAGATTGACCAAATATAATTTTTGACATTATCCGAGAAAAAAAAGAGTCTGTCGGTCGGTTCTGTTTCCTGGTTTGAAATTTTAGTGAAATCTTTAAATACAACCTATTTTCTATAGCTTTATACGAAAACCCGAATTTTAGAGCATTAAAACCTTAAAATAACAAAATTGAACAATACTATACCATCAGCCTATGTCTCACAACTGATGGATATAGGCCGCTCCTAAAGCTCGTCACCACACACAATCTTCGGCTCTTCTCATTCAACTACCACCGGTGAACTTCTTCAGATCACGATCCACCTGGCCGGTGGACCCGGTACATGGTCTCCATTCGAGTACGTCTACCCCCTCGGTTATCGGTCCTAAGATGCTGATTCTATGAGCTGATTTTAGGTGACTTTAGGTCTTTGGCTTCTTACCCTATCTCTTCTTATCTTAAACAATCTTAACCGAATCAATAATGTCAATATTTCCACAATAACGTACCTTTGCACAGATGACATTACTTATATGTTGTCGTTAATTCATTATTACTATCAATATTTTCAAGAAATTTCATTTCTGTAATATTCCTTACATCCATTTATATCCAGTATGTCTTTTTGTAGATACCGTGTAGTAGAAATTCCATTTATGTCTTATTTTGTACCCTGTTTAGATTTATTGAAAAGTAGTCTAAATTGTCTCAGTTTGGTTCATAAATTCTTACCAGTTGATAATATTAATTTTATTAACAAAACTTTAGGTACTCAATTTTATAAAAAAAAATGATAATTAAAAAGTAAGTGGAATTTCCCTATTTCCGATACGTTTTACAATGTGTTTAAATAAAAGTTATAGGGCTTTACGAGACTTATCCAACAACATATAGTTTGTATGAAAGTTTATTCATTTCATTAAAAAAATCGAGCTACTGAACAAATATGGTCCATCTACGAACTCATTGGTGTTGTGTGATATTTTTCCGACATTCGAAAGTCGTGATTTCGAAATAAATGTATTTCATAAAACCCCCCTAAAATTGTAAATCTTTGATTACGACCTGTTACTTTACATTTATAAAAAGAAAGAAACGGGTAGTTTGTATGTAGTTTTATTTCTCTAGCTCGTTTATAACTCAATTTACCCGAGGCAGTCCAAGGAGTCAATTACCTGCGCAGGCGCACATGGAGCCGGTTCGGAGAGCTACCTCTCCCCGCTACGTATTTCCTCAACCCGCGGCACCCATTCGTGTAGTTCCATATTTTTTGCTTCCTCTAACTTCCTACACGTGAGCCCCTTTAAGGTATATTATCTTTTATATGGAAGAGGCGAGATATTAAAACGGCTATCTAATTATATCCAGTGAAGTTCGGCGAAACCAGATATAGTGGCCCCCTGTGGCTATATTTATGCTAATCTTATGTCAGATCTGATTGATCTACACTCTTACCTGATTGATCTTTAATATAACTCAACCATTCAGTTGAGATAATTGAGGCTACACCAACGCGGCGAGCACAATTTACAGAACAGCTAAATGTTTTAGTTATCATCAATGCGACAGTTGGTACGACGACTCGATGAACCATTTTATTAGCAAGCATTTTATTTATATCAAGGCTTTGTTGAGGAATGCATGTTACTTGCTAATGACAGCAAATTGTTCTCGTCTCGCCTCGAAATGTCCGAAAAGAATTTAGAACGCTTCGTCACCAAATTAAATATTTATTGAGACACGGAAATGCGCTTAGCATTGAACGGAATTTAGCATTAAACGGAGACTGCAGTTTTATAAATGACTTAGTTACCATCTGTGAAAACTATGTATCCATAAAATAATAATTCTCAAGCTCTAACCAATGTTCAAGTTATTAACCAATGGCGGATGTTATGTCTGTTATGAAACGGACAGAAAGTGGAAGACGTTAATGTTTCATGACATGTGTTTTCCGGAGTGAAAGCTCTCCGAATCATCTAACGAAATATGCTAAATTTTGTAAAGAAAGGTAGAAGCTAATAAATTTAGGTATTTTTTTGAAAATTATAGATATATTAGTTTAATTTGGTAAAGTTTGATTCGATGCGGTAAAGTCCCATACAGAAGAAACTTAAAATGTTAATTATAGCCATAGCATGGCTTTATTATGACCTTGAGATCATTAAATGGAGTGTAATAATATATTATCGTAGTAATCGATTTGTAAGAAACGGTTATATTTTATTTCTTCATTTCTCACCGCGTTGTCGACGCGAAGAATTTATTTCGGTACAAGTCATGTCAGTACCAAATTTTCCCACATTCCGACTAATTTAATTGATCAGTCTAATCATTGAACCAGCTGGGAATTATTTTTCCAAGTAGTTCAATTGTAGCTGTTTCATGTCAACGATTGAACTTCTGGGAATATCCGGAATAGGTAGTCTCACTAGTTCAATTAAATAATATTTAAAATAGTGGGTAAAAGTAAAGCAACTTTTCTTATACTTACTGGTTAATCAAATATTTATTTATCTAATACCATACAAAATAGGAAAATAAAAGTATTAATATCTTATTTTCTATAACAATGAAAAATAAAATGACAGTCTGTAAAAAAATATTTTTTAATACTATTATGTATATTTAAGTTAAATAGTTAAATAATAAATTGTTAAAATTAAATCGTTTTTAATTATTCCAATAGAGTAACAATAATTATTATTATAAATAAATTGAACAAAAAAAATTTTAGCATTCACGCTTCTGAATGGATTTGACCAAAATCTTCATTAGAAAATCTAAATAATGTGGTCACTCACTGACACTCACTTCCGATTCACTTTAGTGCAATGTTACTAATTAAATAATGCTGGACAGCCGCGTACCGAGAAGCGCAGCGTGGTACACCCTCCGGTCAGGTGGACCGACGACTGGAAGAAGTTTACCGGTAGTTAGAAGAAGCCAAAGAGGAAGACAGTGTGTGGTGGCGAGATTTTTTTATCATAATTACAGTTATTTTGCCACAATATATGTCAATAATAAAATGATTAATTATCCAAGAGAATAATTATTCGATTAGTACATTTATTTCCTATTTGATATTCAGACTAATAAAGATTTATTCATCTTGGTAAATATAAGAAAAAGTAGTTTACTTTTACCCTCTATTTTAATTTTTCTTTAATTAAGTGAGATATTCCCATATTCCATGAGATACTCTGGCTATTCCCAGTGGTTCAATTGTTAACATAAAACATCTACAATTGAACTACTGGGAAAAGATATTCCCACTAGTTCAGTGATTGTACTGATCAATTGAACCAGTGGGAAAATACCAAAATTTTGATCTACCCTGATTTTTAGGGGGAATTTTTGGAAGGTCTTTTCTAAAAGGGTTTAAAGTATTTTCAGTCTTTGCCGTGAAATTTCTTAAGCAAAATTGTTAAGAATTAAAAATAGTTTCTCTAACTCTTCTAAGAGTTAGTTTCTAACTCTTTCAATATTTAGTTTCTTAAGCGGCAATTAGTTAATGGATTGCAGTACTGAAATTTAAGAATTCTTGACTGCTCCACGACAAATACATTTGTTCAATAAGCTTTGGTTAAGGTAAATACGCCAGCCACCCGTCGGCAATATCATTAACGATGTTCAAAGTCAAAAACATCGAATTCATGGCCTTAGAAAAGTTAAGTTAAGTTAAGTTAAGTTAAGTTAAGAAATGCAGTATAATTGAGTTTTACAATTTCTTTTACTGCATTTTTTTGTCAAAAACTTATTAAGATTGGCTTACGTTTATATTCATATATAATATAATAAAATCGCAACAAAACCGTGTCTATACATGAAATATTTTATGAAAAACGTGATTTCAGTATAAAGTACGAATGATATAGAGCCCAAAACAATTTTTTTTAGAATTTTTCTCTCTTTCTGGAAGTACAACACACAAAAACTACTGGACGGTTTTTAATTAAACTTGGCTCATGTGTCCGGGTTAAGATTTAAGGTACTTTTTATCCAGATCCATTATGGAGACTATTATAAACATATTTATAATAGTCTCTATAATGGATATATACAATATATAGGTATATTAGAGTTCCCATAGGAATTACTCTAAAGTTTAGAATATACATATAACTTGCGTATGTATACTCTAAGCTCTAAAGTAAAAGCGAATGAAACCGCGGGCGCTGCTAGTTATAAATAAAAGCATTGAAAAATACGAAAGTAAAATTTGAAAGTTTTTAGACAACTTTCCTTCATTATTTTTAAACACATTTGTATTTAGAACATTCTTTTTATTTATGTCAGTACCTATTAATAATATAAAATGCTCCATTTAGTTTCCATTTACTATTCCAAAATATTCTTGATTTTGTGTAATTCATTATAAGTTGGGTTAATTTATAGCGTGTCCAGTCCTGAATAGAAATAAAAAATAGTAAAAAATTCCCTCTGCTCCAACATTCTCTCGATTGTCAATGTTCTAACAGCAACAGTTCATACCTACCATTGTTTAGTAGCTGATGTCCTAAGAGTGGCACGAAAAGGGGAGAACATGAGTAATAAGGTGGTTAATATGCTGTTATTCACGTTTCGTGCGAAGAGCCCGTTACATAGTTCCGCCGGATCGACAGGAATAAACAAAAGTTCGCGTGCGACTCTATCATGTGGCCCTCTTATAAACATAATGGTAAAACGATTTATATTAAGGTTGTGTTATTACAAATGCAGATGAACGTGAAATCGCTAAATGTAGCGTTATACATTTTTCGTTTATATTTGCAAAAGTATATACATATACCTACATAGAAAATTATTTTAAAGTAAACACATGAAGGAATTGAATTATAGCGCTTAGTATTCTAAAACTCACAATTTTAGTGCTATTTTCAAAAAGCATAAAGTAGATAATCTTATACTGATATTTATCTGCTCAGCAAATCTATTTGCTCTACCTGTGTACTCTACGGATTTCGGTCTCTCTAACAAACGTTTAGTCATGCGTGAATCACACACATGGACTGTGAACCGTTACTCCATTTACCAGTTACGGTAAATGTACTTATTGAATTGGTATATAAAAAGTAAAAGTATTTGATGAGGAAACAGTTGACTCACCTCGATGGTGCCTGACTCTGTGGTGTGAGACGGGCCGACAGCAAGGTTGCTCCTGGTATGCTGTCCAAGAATCAGCCAGCGCTGCCGCCAGCAGGGCCCACAGCATCCCTGCTGTCCACTGTCCCCGATACCCGCCGCCTCCCATGCTGCACGACAGTCCTATCTAGCCGGACACATCCACCTGGCACTATTGACTCTACACTTCAAGCTCGTACTCCAAATACATTATCGCCTAACAATCGTTCATATATTGCACCCAGACTGTTATGTTTAAGCTTGCTTATTTATGTAAACAAACAATTCCGGAAAACTTTAATAATGTTTATCTGTTTACATTACACGTAAATCGAAACTCGGGAGAGATTGCGCTTCCGCTCAAATCATGCCGAGTTGAACGGACTTTTAGTGATTAATCACTAACAGTCCCGCCACGAGCTTGTTATCTCATATCGAGTTATAATCTGTTCGTGAGGGTTTACTTTGTTCGGCTCGCGTGATTTATTAGTTGAGAAAGAAGTATCGTCGCGATTGTCGCAACGTAGTGTTGTCGGCGGGCGCCCGGAGTAACGTGTGCGTCCGGCATCGCAGCGGCGACGACTGACTGACTCACGGATCACGGAGAGTACAGGGACCGACCACTCTGGAGCCGGCACAATCGCGGCGAACCACACGAGGCGACCGTTCCACCGAAAGCTCCCATCGTGCCGTGTTCGCGAGAGACAAGGACGGAAGTCACACGAAATAACACCGAAAGCTACAAAAGCCCGAAACCTTCAGACGAATGAGGAAGCTCGCCTACTCGCTTAAGGACAAGACTTAACGAAAAGTTGTAAGTTAAAAAGTTTTGATAATTTTGCTATCTGGCCTGGCGCCCTTCGAATTCGTGGGGGAGATTTGACTGCGCAGTGACCCCCGGTCGTTACGAACATATTGTAACGAAGGGGATGCTCTCTATAAAACGTAGTAAATTTACCTAATTTATGTTTTCGTTAGGATACGCACGAAAAACTTTTATGTCCGCAGGCACGCGAAAGGAAGTTAGTAGTTTAGTTTTCTTTATGTATGTTTATTAATAAGTAGACTAGTATGTATGAGTCATATTAGTGTGTCTCGTAAATTACGGGCATAATTCTAAACAAGTCGTTGGCCGTCATCAGTTACACACGGCTGTCTAATTTATAAGAGTAGCGTGTTTAAGTTGACCAAAATTATTGTAATATTGAATTTTTACTATAACACTATTTTATAGACGAACATAAATAATAAACAAATGTTTTAACCAATATTAGTAAAGCCAGCAACGTCGGTAATTAAGATATGTGTATTAGTTTCCGGTAATCAATATTCATGTTCCATGCAAGTACCATCATGTCAGAAGCTAATTGTGTTTTAGTACTAACAACTAATCTATTTATTAAGTTGTCTGCAAACTTGTCGATAAGTCCCAACCACAAGCTGGCGTGATTAAGGGCACCAGCGTTAGCTTTATCAATTACTTAACCTCTTCGCGGCTTCTGCCCTTCTCTTCATAAATGCGTGGCTAGTGCCCATTCCACTCGCCTTTAATCTTAAATAACTTAATTATACCAACAACGTCCTCTTCAGCATGTCTCGATAAAGTGTTAACTTGCCAAACTACTATTTGTGTTACTACCTCAATTTGGTCGTACGAAATTGATTCAGTAATTACTAATTTGTAATCAGAATGAGGAGTAAATAAATAAATGACGTCATACTAAATGGCTCATATTAGGATTATCTGTCGTGAGAATTATGTTTAATGTTTAAAAAATTCTTACGAACTCGTGATCTTTTTGCACAGCAGCAAGATCAATACCGACTGAATTAATCGGTCATCAACTGTTTAAATAAACTAATTATTGTAACTGCAATTATTCAGTGCAAATTAATTTGTATAGAAAGTATTCACTTTCACATTAAAATAGAAAATGTTGCCAACTTTCTGTAGGGGGAGAGTGCAAGCCGTAGGGGGACAGTGTACGCCGTTTTTGGAGAGTGCACGCTGCATTCCCACAGCCGCTGGACGCAATCGACTGTCCGCGTTACCCCTCTCTCACAGAAGACCACCTTGAAATGTACTGCATTTCCTACTTTATCGTATTTCCCCAATGTACGTACGTCTATCGGTAGTGAGTGCGATATGCCTGAGCCCATTCCAATCCCATCCTATTCTATCCCTCCCTATTTTCCCAATCCTTTCTCTCGATTCATTCCTCAATCTGCAAAGGTAGGCAGCGCATCCGGAGGTGTGCCAACGTTTGTCATTCTGGACTGAAGTTGGCATATATCGCGGATGTCTATGAACGACAGTATCCACTTATCATCAGGTATCGTTTGCCGCTTTTCTGTTTAAAAAAAACAACAATTACAATTAATTGCAGATTTTGAAAACCGAAATAATAAGAGTAAAATATAAATTGAATTACATAAGAATAATATAGTTTATAGTTTCACATAGTTCATTTGCTCTGCAAAAATCATATTTATGACAATATTGTTTGCGCCCACTTAAAGGTAGAACAAATACAGAAACGTTTTTAACTTAGTATCACATTTTGAAAGCAAACATTTCGAGAAGTCGGGAGATCTTTAACGTCGCGGTGGCATTTTCATCAGTTCTTCAAGTTTTTCAATAAAAACTTTAGAAGGGGCGTTCAATTTACATACGGTACAGATTCATTTATTTTCCAAAAGATTTTTCGCGGAAAAAGGAATATGGTTTTCGGTAAAGTTTGTGGCACTCCACCGTTCGCCAGGTCGCTACGACCGTCGCGCCGTGCGCCGGCCCATCTACCACTCCAAATAATATATATATTCCAGTAGTTGCTTTTCATTTTTCAAGATTTGCAACCGATTCAGTCTATTTCACTTTCTACACAGTTTCAAATAAACCGTCTACTTGAAAATAAAAAAAAAAACGAATTGGTTGACTCGTAGTTATCACAAAATTGTAAAGCGAGGATAGACATCCCTCAATTGTTGTAACAATATCATACCCATGAAACAACCGTTGTTACGGTTTTCAATTTCTTAAGCAAAGTGCAATAATTCCGACATAAAATAGTGGAGCACGCACTTTGTATCGTAAAGCGGAAGTACTCGTATATACACTGTGTATAAAGTTGTACGGGACAATTTGTGTTCAGCGGGGGTTTACACATCAATCCTCGTGTAATTGTGCAAAGATACACAATGCAACAATGATCGTTGCACCACAATATTATACTTAGTACTCACTGTACTAATACATCATTGTTATGTACAATTGTACATACTTATTGGAGAATTGAGCGGTAGCCCGTCCGTCACAAACCTTTTTATCATCCCCTGCTGGACAATGGACATGGGCCTCTTCACGAGGGATGTGTGGCCTCAAAACGTCACGCTGGCCAAGCGGGTTGACGAGTCCACTCTTTTAGAGATGCTGTAATTCGTGGGGGCTTGTGGTAGCCTTTTGTTATCCCTTGGTAGAGATGGTGTATTTTGTCAGTGATAGCGGCTTTGTTGTCCCTTAGTCGCCTTTTCCAACACCCACGTGAAGAGATGTGATTGTTTTAATCTAAAGTAGGCCGACACAACAGAGCCACCCGACCCACACCACACGACCCCACTGAGCAGTAGTTACTTGATGTTAATTAAACCTAGTCGAAATTATCTTTATGTAAACAAAGTAATAGTGAATTATACTGGCTGGCTTCGGTCAGTTGGTAAACCGAACCTAGCCTAGGTCTATCTATGTAAGTTTAGCTTCCTAGAAATGAAAGAATTTTCAAAATTGGTCCAGTAATTTTTGATTGTACGTCCTACATATACTTAAACAAACAAACTCACAGATTTTCTTTATTATATTTTAGTATTAGATATAACTGATTGTATCCTGTATTGGTTCTGTGGACTACGTTCCACTTGTATAAAGCAGTAGTAATTATAAAGATAAATATTACTTTCTATCCTGTTCATAATTTTTATAAAAGGTATTTTTTTTACTTCGGCGTAATGCGCTAATGTGTGCAGAATAGAAGAAGGGATATCGAAAAAGATTAAGTTATTAATTTCCACACAATAAGAATTACAAAGGCATATTTGAATTAGGTATCAACAGTTATTTTTCTTAGTTCCTCACCAACTCTGTGAAACCCTTCTTAAATCGCATCAGTTAGAAGACGAAAATTATAAAGGAGCAATAAATTAAAAATCTATGGAGAAAGCACCAACACAAGATATTAGGTAAGTAATTTCGTGTTACAAAAAAAGAAATGTAATAATTAAGTTTATTGATAAACCAAGTTGAGTTCGTAAATGGACTCATAGACTCATAGTAACTCATGGGCATATCATTAATCTATAAGTAACTATAGGTATAGATAGGATTTATTTATAAGTACTATATATACCAAATATTTATCGCCATAAATTCGATCACCCCTAATGTGTAAAAAATCTCGTCTCAACGCAGATGTCAGCGAAGGCGTGTCTCAGGTCCTGGAGGAACGAAGGCAGGTCCACACTGCCCTAAGGGCAGGAGGGAAGGAGGGGAGAAGGGATAATTGATGAAGTCGACGCGAGACCTTTCAGCGGTTAATCTCTACACGGCCACCTTCGACAAGACAAACTTTATCTACCTGCACTAACGCAAAAGGTCACCTTCTAATTTTTCGTTGGAATGAGTTTAAAGTTTTAATCTCTGTATGGACTACAAAAACGTATTTGTAAAGTTTAGGACTTGGTATTAACATGTTTAAAAGTACAATAGAAATGAAATACGATTTGTTGTTTAGACTACCTAGATAAAAATAAAAGTATAGCTATGTTTCCAATATAATTTTATTTACCCGTCTTAAAATTATAATAAAAAGGATAGTTTCCCGTGATTTTGTTATATTTTACTTATTAAATATTACTTTTTATACAATAGTAAGAGCCTCGAAAGTTCTTCCCATTACGCTACGATATAGGATTCTAAAAAAAACCCGTGAATACGATTTTGCAAAGTCGGCGGTGTACTCGCATACCTCCTTATGTTGCAGGTGTCCATAGGCGGCGCGCGGTACCACGTGCTATCTCGTGGGTCCGCTTGTTCGGCCGCCTACTTCCCTATAAAATAAACTGTAGCTCCATTCATAACTTCACTCGTAGCCTTACCTGGTAAAACAAAGTTTTTAGATGGTAGAAGCAATAAGACGTCGCAATAAATTTTCAGAAGTTCGAATCTTTATATACCTAGATTCCCAAAAGTTGTTCGATCATCTATCATTTTACGAGGTAAAGGCAAACGTACACATAACCAAAAGAAATTTAACTTAATTAACGCATGAATATTAATGAAGAGTTAATTAAAAGCAGCGCATTCATTAAACAGATACAATTTAGAAGCTCATTATTGCGCGAAATGCTTCCCATTCATTGATACTCCTACACACAACAGCCGGCGATCCGCCGTCATTAAAATCCTATTGTTTTATTATACTACCCACAAACTAACAAACGGATTAGTTTTATCTTTATTGATATATGCACCTAGTTACGAAATTGTAATTTATACACTAAACTTTTAACGATTACCAAAATCATTTACTTAAAATACGACATAAAAATAGTTTTAGGGATTTGTACTATCTAGAAAGGTGTGCCGGGCCCTACCATTTAATAATATTTACATGACTAATGGACCTCAGTTTTACATAAAACTGTAAAAGCGAGTGAACTTAGGCACCGGCACCAGCGAAGTGGTCCAATTTGCATGTTTTATGCAGGCGGCGAGTGATGCGACCATGGACGATGCACGCGCATACCCCGGCTTTGAAATTTTTATACGCTATTCCCACAAATCGGACCTCGCCACTTTTTATGAGAAATTGGAACTTTCACAATCCAGTTTTACATTACTGCTCTATGTGATACTGTATCTATATTTTAATAATGAATTTATTGTCATAAGTAAGTAGTAAATAAATAATATCCGTGCACGGCATGAATCAGTTGATAACTCCCGATATATAAATCTTTAAGCAAAAAGTTTTAGCACGTTGTATCACTTTGGATTTATAATTAAAAAAACTTTCAATATTAGATAGCTTCAGAAAAATTGATTCCAGCACTAAAGTAATATCTCGATATTCAAAGCTCAAACACATACAACTGTGCCCTTGATAAACAATTAATTTTGACTTAACAACTTATTTCCGCCATGCACGGATATAAAATTAACGTAATTTTCTTTGCAAACCAAATCCCGCCTCAATTTATAGTCAACTTGTTAATGGCAACACGAGTTTTAGCTTTGACAACGAGGAAGTAGATCGAATTGAAGTGAAGAGGGGAGAGTATTCAAAGAAAAAACAACTGGTTTTGACAAATTGAAATGAATGTTATATTTTTTTTTCTCAATGTTTGTCATATATTCCCTGCTAAGCAAAAGTCTTGTTTTCTTTCTGTCTTAAAATAGTGTCGAAAAATAGGCATCAAAGTCGAGATGAACTGAAATGATGACGGAGAGATGAATTACTTGACTATTTACAGCAGCAGCAAAGTGTTGAGACATACAAGAATGAATCTAATAAACAAAAACCTTTCATACTGAAAACATAATAAAATAAACTCACAAATATACTCGTATCTACAATGTATCGTAGATACGAGGCTATCGTAACAATGGCCGAAAAAATATTTTTACAGAGAACATGTGTTCTCTGCGTTAGTTTTTGCATTGTAATTCATTCTGTTATAACGCCACCTGACCCTAATATGTTGCGGCGTTGTGATTCCTGACATTTATGTTTGTTATTTTTGTTTTATATTTGGCTATGTCAGTAATCGACGGGTGCACGCGGTTGAAACAACCAACTTTTACAGAGAAGCCATCGCATGAATGCAACACTAGCTAAATTGCATTGTTCGTTTTATTACAAGTGCGGATGGAAGAGCTCTAGCCAGAATTATTTACTATGTAACAGCACTTTATTCTATCCGATTTTAGTATTGAAACCTATTTTCTGTGGTGCACTATAAACCGATTTCAAAAATTAAAACCGACTACAAAGGCGCTAAAAAGTTTAAAATAACCATGCTCTCCGACCTAAATACGACTGCGTTTGATTTTTTTTATCTTCAAAGCGACTTCAAAAATTCTTAATTATATATTATAGATAGATATACTGTTTTGAAATAGTATTTTTTATATCATGTATTCAACTCAACTAAAGTAGATAAACACATACAAATAACATTATAACAGCTCACTCAAGGGTCCACACTAGAATTCTATAAGTTGTGAGTCCATGCACATACGTGGACACACACTTGTCCAGGCACAAGTTTTTAGAATCTCAAAAATGAAATCAGACAAAAAGATAGAAGTTGTTTTATCGCTTTTCGAAGTATTCTCTGCGACCATACTTACATTTTTACGCGATACACTTTTTCATGCATCGAAACCATTGTGTGAAGCATTTAGCCCACCCTTCTTTAGGCACCTCTTCAACAGCCGTTTGGAAGGCTGATACATTTTCTGCATTTTCTGCATTCATTAAATGTATTCCTCCGAGTTTATCCTTAATTTTAGGGAGTAATTAAAAATCACAGGGCGCAAGGTGGGGTCTGTATGGCGGATGACCCATTAACTATACATGTTTTACAGTACTCAAAAATTGCGGGGTGCGTTGGAGTCAACTCACCCCGCCAGACAAAGAGCAATTTTTAAGTTTGAGCAGCTTTCATCATCACTTTCTTTCATCACGACAATAAGTATTGTCGTTATGAAAAATCAATCGTGGGCGTCGTTTTTTTTACTTTTTCTAAAACAGAAGTCAAGCAGTTGTTCACATACAGTTATTTTCCTTTTTAAAGTTATAGTAGCAAAGTGGTCAAGATCTGCCAAAGAAAGAGGCAATCATCTTTTTTTCAGCACTTCGTCCTCTCTGCACTTTCGTCGGCAACTCTTCGAAAGGAAAAACCCACTGTTAAGATTGCCTCTTAGTTTCAGGCTCATAGCAGTAGACCCAGCTTTCGTCACCTGTTACTATATCAAAAACAGCATTTGATTGACCATTGTCAAATTTTTCAAGCATTTGGAGATATCTACTATTACACGCGAAAGTGTTTTTGAGCTTCGCTGAAATTGGGAAGAATCCATCTAGCATAAAGCTTCCTTACCCGTAGATGATAATGTAAAATAGGTTGAATTTGATTCACACCAATACTTAATAATGCTCGTATCTGCTGATATGCCGTTCATTCGTCTGCTTCAATCATCAGCCACACAGTTTTTATGTTTTCCTCCGTCACCGCCGTCGCAGAACTGAGGTGGTGACCACCTTAGTTCTCCGTAACGACCACGTAGTCATCTCAGTCGTAACGACCACGGTTAAATGCACTGAAACAGTTATAAACAGTGACACTAGATGGGGATTCATCACTAAATGCTAACTCAAGCCTTTCGTAGCTTTGTTTCTGGTTTCGACCGCAACGAAAGTCATAACAAACATTAAACAAAAATGTTCTCTTGTTAAATTCATTTTTTCTCAAACACTTGTCTAAATTCCCGCCAGAAATAAAAAACAAATAACAACTTTGAAAATTTAATGGCGTTTGACAAGCAGAGTTCCATTTTCAAAATTCGAATTTGCTTTTTTTTTCTATCGTATTGTGCAGTAGCCAGTTCTAAGAACTTTTAATTTGACCTATCGTATTGTAAAGACGAACAAAAACTACCCAGAACTAAATAAACAATATATATCACGCATTAATTAGGGTGTAAATTTTTAGATTTTTGCACTTTGTGCACTCTATTTACATACTAAACGGATCTTAAATGTTTATTATCTGTTTAAACGGTATATTTACCTACTTTATCGGTTTTTTCGGCCAAGTTGCATCGACCACAGTTACGCATTACTTATTATAATATCAAACTATAAGCCTAATTATAAATAGCAACAAAAGCAGTATGAATGCATAATGAACACATAGACCCTTAGGCGCTCTCAAAGGTGGGCGATACGTCGTTTATTCAAGAAGATGGAACACCTTTTACATTAATAAACTGTTTCTGAGTGACCACACGCGTTCGTTATAGTAGTTGAACACACAGCGGTTAATTTTAGACGAGATTCGTAATGAGATCACAAACATTTATCAACACTATGCTAAATAAACAATTGTATTTATAACATCCAGTAAACATAGCTTGAAACGTTTATTCTAAATTAAATATTTTTTTCGTAATACTTTAAAAGTTCAACTGTAATAATATAGGGAATAGTATTAATAAAAAATACCATTACTACACGATATACAGTAGTGTTGTAGAGGAAGATAGGAGGCGTGGATTGTGTTGTGTGTGTGTGAATGTAGTGTGTATCAGAAAGTTGATTAAACGACAAATGTTCTCTAAAATATTGTATTGCTTGAACTCATTAATTTACTAAAACTGAAGTAATTAAATGGGAATATGAGAGACAACTGGCGACTGCTGATCACGGGACGCATAGGAAAGCTCTGTTATGAAAAACCTTATCCCACTAATATTATAAATGCTAAAGTTTGGATGTTTGTTACTTAGTCATG
This sequence comes from Sesia bembeciformis, assembly GCA_943735995.1. Lineage (NCBI taxonomy): Eukaryota > Metazoa > Arthropoda > Insecta > Lepidoptera > Sesiidae > Sesia > Sesia bembeciformis. The sequence goes on along the minus strand of OX031029.1, from coordinate 9,268,185 downwards.
TCGAAACGGCTGAATCGATTTCGTTGTAACTTGGCCAATTGGTATTCGGTATATTGTATATTGCCAATAGGTATATTGTAGTGCGGATAAACACATAGGCTACTATTCATGTAGACCACGCAAACAAAGTCGCGAGCAAAAGCTAGTCTAACACAAACAAAACAATGTATCGTCCACGTCATTCTCAGCTAGAACATTGTATATTGTATAGAAACAATGCAATATGTAGAACTTTGAAACCACAGTTTGATAATAACTATCACAACATTTTTGAGATTTGAAAGCATTTCATTCGATATTGGCGCAGCAAGCACTAAACATCGAAAATTTAAACTTCTCTAATATTTTATTGATTTTATAACGATAAGGGGTATGGTGTCCAGAATATTTTTCTTCCAACTTTGTATGAGGAAAAATTCGTTTTATAAATTGAACTTAAAAAAAAATTATACTTGGTTCAAAGTATGAAACTTTAAAACTTTATAAAGTATGAAACTTTATGAAACTTTTCTAGTATTGTCAAATTGTCATTCATTCTAGTAAATTCTAGTCAAATTCTAGTAAATATTGTCATTCATTTTAGTTTAGCAAATTATAATAAACACCTTATTTTAATGATCGATCTATTACATATACCTGTGCTGATTGATAAATAAATATAACATTACATAATTAAAGGCCTTTCCGGACTTCTCCATCAGAAAATGGAGGATGTTTACTACTTCTGAATAACTGCAACCTTGGGGGAGAGTGCACGTTGCAATCCAACAGCCGCTGGGCGCGCTCGACTGGCCACGTTACCCCTCTCTCACAGAATACTACCTTGACATGTACTGCATTTCTCATTTTATCGTATTTCCCCAATGTACGTACGTGTTTCGGTAGTGAGTGAGATGTGCCAGAGCCCATTCCAATCCCATCCTATCCCTCCCCATTTTCTCAACCCTTTCTCCAAATCCATTCCTATATCTCCAAAGGTAGGCAGCACATCCAGGGGCATGCCAACATTTCTCATTTTGGACTAATGTTGGCATGCATCGCGGATGTCTATGGGCGACTGTATCCACTTACCATCAGGTGGACTGTATGCTCGTCTGCCGCCTTCGTACATAAAAAAAAAAAAAAAAAAAAAACTGCAACCTAGCTGGATCTCTCATTATAACACAATGAAATTGTGTTCCCAAAAACAAAACCTGTTTGTTGCATAGGTGTCTCATTTCCGGTCAGTCGGTTCTTAACCAAGTTAGGTGGGTACAGAAGACCTCTCCCTGTTATATACCCTATGGGATTTGTCTCAAGAAATCGTATCATTTCTGAAATCAGTTCATCAAGACACGATTTATTGGACACATCAAAAAAGTTTGTAATCATTTTCAAATAATCAAATAACAGACAATTAATAATATTTCGAATTAAAAATAGATTCCAAATCTTTATACATACACAAAATTGCACAGTAGAATTCAATTAATTTTATTGATGCACGCAGGCTTCGGTCTACCACACAAGCCCAGTACGATTTTTTCTAACTCATTGCAGATGCGTTCACGTTGGAGATAGATCACCCAAGGCCTCCGTCCGCTAGGATCCCCTAGCATGGAACCCCTGGAGGATTTTCGGATTTTTTCTCCACACGAATCCGCCAATGAATTGTTGGTTGTCATACCACTAGAGTTTCGTTCAATAAAATATTTGCAAGCATGGAAAAGCTATGGGTCTTACAAAACCCATGCATTCCATGCTAACAACTGTAACAGACCTTATCATGCACGGATGGGTAACGATAAAAGTAACATAATACTTAATAATACGATTTCTCATTTAATTATTTATTTTAAAAATGGTTGAGCCAAACAATGTCCCAAACATAAATTGAATCAAAAGAAGCTCATGGTGACTGTATGGTAGTCCAGTGGCGGTATTATCCACTATAGCTTCTTGAGATCTAGCACAACAGTTAATTCATATGCGTACTGTGAAGAACTGCAAACGATGATGGACAAGCTCGCTATGAAAGAACCGAGTTTGTAAAATCACTCTAGTCCACTGCTTCTCCATGATAGATAACGCTCGCCCACACACTGCACGACAGACACTCTCAAAGTTACAGAAGCTTCGACTGGAAACTCTCCGTAACCCACCGTACTCACTAGACCCTGCCCCTACTGATTTTTTTCGGAATTTGGATAACGGGTAAAACTTCACCTACGAAGAGGCAGTGAAAAACGCCTTCAGAGAATTCATCAATTTTCCCCTGGATTTCTATAGCAGAGGCATCAATCGACTTCCATTAAAATGGCAAGTGTATTGATAATAATGGTCAATACTTCGATCAATTAAATATATAATTTTCATACAAAAAAAATATTTTTTCCATATAAAACGGAAATTCGTTATGAAAATAAATATCGGTATTCGTATAACCGTAGTCACGCGTGATCATCAGTTTTGTTTGTTTGTTTGAAATACGACATGTGAGTGAGTGACGGTGACGTGGAGTGATGAGTGGCTTAGGACCTACGAGGGAACAAATGAACTAGTAACTCCTAGGCTAGTCTATGTATGTACATAGACTTCTAAAATAATAATCCTTCTTTGGTAATCTGATAGTCAAGTAAAAATGGCAAACTTCATAGACCTTCAAAGTGTTACTGGGAAATCCATCAACTATTGAGTAGGTACCAAAATGTCAGACATGACATGGCATATAGGATTCAGTCCATCACAAATCTAGTATTTATTGGTAATAGGTATGCTTATGCTTTGAATAAAGAAACACCACATAATACATTCGACAAGTTTGACGGCACTGGCACACGTAACAAGCAATTATTTTGTCTATAAATTGTCAACTTGTCAATTAACTTGTCAACTCTAATTTACTACTAGTTCAAAAACATTCTCTTGCTCAAAAGGAGTACCACCAAGTCTATAATTTGAGATTGAGGGCAGTAGATACATACATTGATGTCCACAACTAAATAAATAAATATAATTTATATTTCCACCCGCCATTTTTCTAAATACATTCACATTTTAAGATTAATTAAATACAATTTCTACCACAGATCCAATATTTATGCTATGGCATTACTACACTCAATTTTATTATAAACAGAAATTACTTCGCTGAAACGTCACGAATCAAAGTTTTTTTTCATTTTATATATGGAAATGGTGCAAGGAACCAAAGTTATTGCGTACCGGCTAGGCCATCTGTTTCTCGCCAAAAGAAACAATTAAAGAGGGGGCTATTATACGATAGGTTGGATAAAAGCCGAAATGACAGGTGGATGGGGCCATTTTTTTTCTCTTTATACATATATATGGTAATGGTTCAATTAGGACATTGTGCCAATGTCAAGTTTTCTTCGTAATAAACAATTTCAAAGTTTATAACGTTTCCCGTCAATGTCCAGTCCCGTCGAAGAAACTCACGAGTCGGTCAGTAAAACGATAGTAGGTTTACTGAGGTCAGAACAGGACTCTTTGGAAGCACACAAAAAACGCAGTCCTATGATTTTATTTGATTATCACAAACTATACTCTGATCCCATATCTAATGTCCATTTTCATACAAAGCACCAAATCCTCCTTCATTCTCGTCGTCAGCCATTTAACTCAGTTTACTTCAAATGTACCTATGTCATAGAAAAAAATTGAACAGATTTATGTATGTGTACGTTATTATTTAAATAACTTTTGAAAATCGCTTCTATGGGAGCCTGTTAAGTACTCGTCCCTCAAGGAGTAACCCATCAACGAAGAGATTTTAATAATTGAACTCATTTTAAATCAAATATGATCGATATGATCAATCATTTGTAAGGTAATAAAATTAAACGTTCATCATTATAAAGGGGAATTGTAAATGTAATATATAGTAGGTACTACAATAATAACTCACTGTTATCAGTGGTTAATAACTCACGTTTAACATATTCTCATCCTTCAACATTTCTTTGAATATGTTCTTTAACATACCATTCACAACTATGCTAATGTTTCATTCTTTAAAATAGGTCAAATATAAAAATCTCAATTTAACCAGAGATCTGGAACTTTTCGTAAACATCTATGATTGCACATTACTATAGTCGGCCTATATACAGTGTGTCAGGGGATCAATGACGAGTATTTTAAGGGACTGTTATACACTTATTTTTAACGACGAAATCACCTTCCTATAACTTCTACTTCACCCCTACTTGAATGTCAGCCATCTTATTTTTTTAGTCAACCGGATAAGATATGTGCTAATAAAAAGACAATATCTATGAACATTGGGATCGTAGAAACATGCAAATGGTTTCATACGAGAGATAAAAGTACAGGCCATCGATTAATTTAACAATTTATTTCAAATTGTTGTCATAAGAAACCTAAAAACATAGCAACCATACAATTTAACACAGAAATACACGTATATTAATGTTTTTCAAATTTAAGTTAAAGAATTTAAGAAAAATTCGATAGCTTTTGTGTAACCCTATAAAATGACACAAAAATTTTAACTCGGCGCCTGTTACTTTTAGTGCAAATCGCCTTTGTTCAAAGGAACATTGTTCAGAGGAGTTTGAAGTTTGAACATTGTTAAAGAACTCACAGAAGACTATCGCAAAATGCACTGCATTTCCCACTTTAACATATTGCCCCAATGTACATACGTATTGAGTGGGATATACCAGTACCCATTCCCATCCTATCCTATCCAACCAATCCCTTCACATTTCCCAACCCTCTCTCCGAATTTATTCTTGGATCTCCAAATGTAGGTAGCACGTCCAGGCCAACTATTTTGATTCTGGACTAGTGTTGGCATATATCGCCGATGTTCATGGGACAGTATCTACCACAATCAGTATCAGTATCAGTGATACCATCAGTATCACCAGGTCTACTCGTCTACTATCTCATTATTTATGAATAATTTTCCTTTATTTCTTTTTTGTGACCCTTTTTTATAGTAGATTATCCCCTAATATTGAGATATTAGTACTATTGTATTTTACCTCCTTAAAGAATCTATATAAATAAAAATGTAAACGTTCGTTTGTTCAAAGTTCTTCGTTCTCCGAAAGTTCTTCACCGATTGCTTTGAAATTTTGACACAACGTTGCATTCGAATACGCGCGTATTTTTATATACTTATCACAGGGTAAAAACATGCTTTTAAAATCATTAAATTTACTATTAAAAACATAACCTCCTCGCGTGCCGCAGTCAGGTAAAAAGGACACCTGCGTGTCGTTTTTAATTCCGTACGTGATCAATATGACCTTTCAAATGGCGATTTAGACCAGTCTATGTATGATAGTATGTATCTATGTTCATCTGTTCCCTCGTAGCTCCTAAACCACTCGTCACATTTTGACAAATGAGGTGTGATTGGGTTCGTCTTTTCGTTCCGCGTATTATAAGCTATATGATGTCACTTCAAATCCAATATGCCGGATATGAAACTTTGTAGTCGAATTGCACACTAATGTACCAATTAGTGTAGTACCAACCTAGTACCAAAAAATTATATAAAAGCGTATTCCAAAATCAATTAAATATAATCAAAATTCGTTTTGTACATTAATCGATTTCTAATTTTTGAAAGCTTCCCTCCAGTCCACTGAAGAATGTACTTAGGTCCTTAGGTTCTCCTGGTCGTTTCGACTCGTCCACTCTTTCGTTTGATTCGTCATCGAAGAACTTTTTGTTGGCTTTAATCTTATTCCATATTTGATCTGAAAACATACCGTCATTTATAACAAAACCTATTTATGAAAAAATATTTACTTTATATTAATACTTTACTTTTTAATGTCACGCCGTCTTTATTTTCTCCTCCTGCATCCTTAGGCAGAGCTGATCTCGGTATATACTCTTCAAGTGTACTGGAGTTCACTTGATGTACCCTCAACATGTCTAACATCTCTTTCTTCATAAACGGTTTCACCATTGATAATAATGTATCAATGAAGCTAGGAGCATTTATAAAGTGGAATTCCTTGAGACGGACGAACATAGCTTCCTATAACAAATGACGAGCAATTTGTTTTATTCCATTAAAATATACAAGTAAATCTATCTCAGAACTTACTTGTAAAAAATAAAAGAACTGTTGCGCCACTTTGAGATCAATTCGAGACATGTGACTGAGTGATACTTTGTCCATATTCAGTATAACAGCCACACCTGGCACCGTACCTTCTTCAAACTGCCACAGATCAATCATCATAACAAATGCTCTAAAATTAAAATTATTTATATAAGCCAACGATTGTTATCCTTATAATTGTATCATTTATACAAAAGTAAATAAAGAAAAGTAAACTTGTCTTATACTCGTTCCTACCTTACTACGTCAGCGTAAACGAAGTTTTTAAGCTCCGCGTCTAACGTTTGACAATAGATAGCTCGATATCCTTTTGTAGTCGGTACATTCAAGGGCGTTATTAACCTGAAATATTAATATTTCCTTACATTAATGCTCTAATTCATAATTCCAACACATAATTTTATTATTTTGGCGCTACCGACCACGTATTAAGGGCGGCTTCCAATGCTTCATTTATTTGTCGATTCTGATAGAACGTAAATAAGGTTCTCAGAGTATAATTAAGGTCGACTAATTGCTTTGTTAGCTCCTTGTCACGTTCGCAACTATGATAGGCAAAAATGAGCTCCAGATCTGAAAAATCCTCGTAAAACATAGAAAGAAGTATCTGGCTACTAAGGTACCTAAGTTGATGAATTAATAATTCAAGTGATTTTAAACAACTACGTGTAAAAGTAGTGCATAGTATCAATAAACCTTCAAATAAGTACTTTTTGTGTTTTTGTCTAAAAGTACTCATAAGAACTCACACAAGGGAAAATATTTCATTTAACACATGAGTATTAAGTATATACAATTATTCACTATTTGGACAATCAGTAACTCACCTGTAATATATTCATGGGGAAGATGTGGTTGTTTGTCAAGCCATTCTCGAATACTTTGTATATCTTCCGGTTTTATATCAGGATTTTTATCATACTCTTGTTGCACAGACACTCCCAATATTACCGACATGTTAACTTATAACTATTCAATGCAAACTTCTACGTACATTAATATAATAATTAGTATGTATGTTATATGGTTCTGGCAATAAACATTATAAAAAAACTGCGAGTCGCAGACGTGAATGATTCAACACGAAGTAACACCGAATGTACCTACTCTTGTGATCTCACAAGCGATCGTGAATTGAACGGTCTGGAATAAATGAAAGGTCAATCGTGCGATTGACTATGAAATAAGAGCAACGTTTGTTGTTCACTACAAAATGAATACAAGCTTATTTAACAATTTGCTGTACCTACCTATAAAACAATAATTGTAGTGTCTATACAAATCTATGTATTATATGTCGATTTTGATTTTGTCGTTCAAACATTTGAAAATTCTTAAATACATTTTTTTATATTACATACGTCACTACATTAATAGAATTATCGATATCAACTTCGGAGAGAACTATCGATATCATCCTATAATGTCCCACCACTTACTTTTAGTTGCTTAGTTACTTCATCGCCAAATTATTAATAATTAAAAAAAAAAACAATTGAATTAATTTCGAATGTAAGGCGGCGAGAATAATATCTCGGCCTCTTTGCTATCATGTTATCTATAATAATACAATGTGTGGTTGAAACAGTTGGCTGGCTATAGGCTAGTATCGTGTGCTGTAAATGCAAGTTCAATTATATTTCTTCCTTGCTAACTAATGCTGAGTAACATCTGTAAATGTTTATTTTAGCTTAAATTTCTAGCTTCTTCTTCTGCTAGCTTTAAAAGAAAATTTGCTACGTGTCAAAAATAAGTAAAATTATCTCAGAAATGGCACCTTATTTTCGGGTCTAGTTTTCCAGATATGAAGATATGGTTATCACTAGAACTTAAAAAATTGTATAGGTAGGTACTTCATTTTTATTTTATTTTTTACTACTTTATCTTAATCATATCTTAGAGCCTGTTTCTACTTTAAAAGGACCTTGAACTAACGTAAGTTCAAAGAAACTTTATTTTTATTAAGACATCGTCACTTACATGAGAACTTAAAAGCTAACAAAAGATAAACAGTCGTACAAGTCCGGTAAACAAAAGTTACAGACTATAAACACAATTAACGTTTAAATTACAGTGATTAAAACTAATGTAAATACAATTTTAGTAATAATTACTAAGCTAACTAAGTGACTAAAGTGAACTAACAATAATAAAGTCAATAATAAGTGCATACCATATCCACACCGATAATAAGATATGGATTCTTGATCCGTTTGATCAGATAACGTCGTATATAAAAATGCATGTGTGTATGTCTTCTGCAAATATTCAAAACACGAATCACTTACATGCTTGAATTTAGGTATTCTTGCACGTAATATTTCCAGTAAACATATCAAAAATACAATTTATTTTCGAAAATCATCCTAACTGAAAACTAATAGAAAAAAATTCGGTTGATAAGCATCCACTGACCTATTTAAAAAATAAACAGAGCAGACTTCATTGTTCGAATTTTTCAATGAAAATAACTGTGGACTCACGGCTGGTTGACAGCAGCCCGAGGGTTGGAACCAATGAACAGTATACCACACGCCACTGGGCGTGTTCTCAAAGTACGGCCGTGGGCGCGGTGCAACCACCGTTCATGTGAAAAACAGAATAGAATCCTTTTTAAAGCTCTATCAACGTACTCTCAGTGATATCTTTACATCATATCTATCCTTTCACTCCTAAATATTTTATTATACAAATGTCAATAAAGGCCATTATCAGAATATCGTGTGTTGCTTTCGCCCTTGCCCGAGTTTCCAGAACATGAACTCGTTATGAACTGATGAGCAGCTTATTGCCGAGTGAGCGGGTAACGCTCACGGTCCGCCAGGTGCCTTCAAAGTAAAGGTACCCATACCTATCCCCTTTATCTGTAATCATATAATTATTTAAGTAATACATAATATTTTTATCGAGTATTTATAAACGTACGATATATAGTGAACCATTTCCGTAAATAAATGCTTGTGATTTTGTTGCAAATTAAGCCAAAACTAATAAAGTTTATTAACCTTACTTGCAAAGTGGCTAGCACAAGCCCTAAGGAACTACACCACCTCTAAAAGAGTGGACTCGTCAACCCGCTTGGCCAGTAACTCACTACTGCCATTGAACATGTTGTTTATTTAGTAGTATTTTAATTTTTTACAGATTTATTAAAATATCTGTCCGTGATTTCCGCCGATCCCACCGGGAAATAGGCGTGAGGTTATGTATAAAAATATTTGTGATCATTATAAGTTCAATATATTCACTTCCTAGCTGGCTAACACATGTGAGTGAGATGTGCCAGAGCCCATTCCCATCCTATGCTATCCCTGCCCATTTTCCCAACCCTTTCTCCAAATCCATTCCTATATCTCCAAAGGTAGGCAGCGCTTCCGGGGGCGTGCCAACATTTATCATTTTGGACTAATGTTGGCATGTATCGCGGATGTCTATGGGCGACAGTATCCACTTACCATCAGGCGGACTGTATGCTCGTCTGCCGCCTTCGTACATAAAAAAAAAAAAAAAAAAAAACTGCAACAAATATTTAACACTACGTCTACATATCGGTATGATGTGACTAGCTAGAACCTAGCCAGGGTGTTGCGAAAAAATTCTAAATCTATAAGGGTACTCCGAACTGTAAAAGTTCAGGAACCTTTGGGTTGATCAAATAAGTTCGATTAGGAGGTGCATGAAAGACACAATTTAAATAAATGTAATACATGTAAATACATACATACATATTATTTTGCATATATAATTTGCAAGGTCGGCAGCGCTGCGGCTAATTTTGTGTGAGCTTTCATATTATCCTTTTGAATAAATGTTAATAGTACCCATCGATCTGCATTCTGTTAAGAATTATACAGGCTGCCAGAAGTAAAAAAACGTTTTTTTTTTCAAAATTTCTCTTAAATGGTTATTCTTATGGTAAAAATGTTTATTACCAAATTTATAGCTTATATAATACCCCACAAAAAGTTTTCAATACTTTTTTTCATACGAATGACCGGTGGCGAGATATAGCGATGTTAAATTGTAATTTTCTTATTTTTCAAAAATGCTCCCTTTTCACACCACGTTTGTGGTCAAGTATATGGTGGTCAAGCGCGTATTTTTAATGTGGTATCCTCTATATACCTTTTTGGGTGATCAAACTGATCCATAAATCACTGACTTTTGATTACCACAGGCTCAGTAAAGAATATATTCAAATTGTTATACCTATGTTAACAATAAATCAGTACCGTAATCAGCCTGTGCGATTTAACAAACTGCGACTTACTGTTGATTTACATACTGACATGATATTGACGAGAGAAAATTACGGTAATCACCTTTTTTTGATACTAATTCATAAAATAGTTATCATTACCAGTTTCAGGACTAAATACCAAATATACTAAATACCAAATAGACTAAATACCAAATATTTTAGAAATGACGAGCACTATTAGAAGACATTAATTAATAAATTTGTCTAAAAAAGTACGATAATTAAAATTCTTGTCGGGAAACGTTCAAAGTCGATCAAGTCATGGATGTCATGGCGTAGGTCTCAAAAATCACCCTTTTCACGATCTATTCTCTTCAAGTAAAATTGTTCAGATTCTATGTCTCAGTTTAATTAATTTTAAAACAATGGTCGAAATTATTTTTTTTAAAACTCCGTGTCTACTTTGTACGTTTGGTCAGGAGATTGATCACTGATATTTTAAGGGTCCAATATACACTTATTTTTATCGACAAAACACTACCTACTACTACCACCTCCCCTTAAAATGGCAGCCATTTTAAATTTTTAATCCGCGGGATAAGATCTGTTTTAATAAAAGACAATATTTATGAACATAGGGATCATAGAAACATATAAATGGTCTCATTCGAAAGGCTAATTACCTACTATATAAATGTAGAAAAGGAGTTTTTTTTTTAAATGGAGTTGTGTAACTTTAGGTTGAAAACGCCTGTAAATTTAAGGTTAGCACAATGTTTTGATATTGCGAATGTAAAATATTCAGCCATCAACGTCAAATTCATTATCCGAAATAAACGAATTTTGGTTTATTTACATTGCTTTATATAAAAATATGTACATAATAAACAGCGTTCGTACATTTATTTACATAAAAAATAGCGTTTCCAACCCACGGACCAACAGCAAGGTTGAATTAGTTGAGCCATAGTACCTGAAATAGTACCTAACATTTTTTTATTCCCTTCAGCTCGTTCAGTTGTAACACTGAAATATAAAAATAATGCATAAAATTTAATTACGACAAGCATATTAAATTACTGACAATTGACTCATAATAAAATACTGGAACAATTCCATTTGACGTGACAACGTCTTGTAATATGCTCAGCAGTGGGTGGTATGTAAGGAGTCGAAAAATGACGACAGTGATACAGCATCCTGAGTTAAAACTGTAACAGATACAAGTTGTAGTGTCATTCGATATCGATATTAATATCTCCGGCACAAATCTTCAGATTCCCTCTAAACAGATTGGGTGAGACGGGGGACGATTCAAAACAGGTATTCGACGCAACCCGAAAAATAATCTTCTTGAAAAACTAATCTAAGCTCCCCCCACAGTTCATCTTCATGATGTTTTGTATTTCTATAAGTGCAGTTTGATGTTCATTTTCTCCTTAACTGGTGTACGTACAGTTATTTCCGTGTAATGTACATTATGTACTTTTAATGTAGGTCCATTACAATCCGTCATGTCTGATCGCGATCGATGAAGGCGGCGTTGCGAGGAAGTATCACAGATTATTTCTCCTTCTCCCTATCTACCAAATATTTTCCTGACGCGATACACTTCAAGTACTTTCGGTGCTTTATTTAAAACACCAAAATAAAAAATTACACCAAAAATTAGCTTCATTTTTATTTAAATCAATCCTAATTTTGGCTAATTATACTGGACTGTGTAAAATTCTAATAATAAAAAGTCTTTAATCAATTTATTTATAACTTTTAATCAACTATTTTCTCTATAAAAAATTCAACTATAAATTCTATAAAAATACAAATAAGGTGATCCTAAAGATTTAAAAAAAAAAATAGTATCCCTAAAGGATTTATGAAATAGTCAGTAACTCATTATGAGTTATAGAGATGACATTTCCTACACTAACTTTATGTGCGTATATTTTTATGAACCTTCACCTTGACTTCCTGGTACCTACCTAATTATTCTATAAATAAACATGCGGACAAGGTTTTCCAGTCGTAGATTAGAATAATTAGACTAGTACAATAATCGTGGTACAACTAAACTAATGGCCATGTGGGTGAAGTAATTTCGTCAAGCGATTCAGCCAGCGACGACGCTGCATCTCGCTGCAGTGACGAACTCCCTCCGGTTCATCAGGAAACGAAGGCGGGAAATAAACACTGGCAATATAAAAATTCCCTTGTTTTATTTGTCAGACTTAACGACCACCTCATTTTGAAGGAAATTTCGAGGAACTCTACCTATTGCGGAATCTTTTAAATTTCAAAAAGAAAATCACTAATAGTGACCAGCCGAATCCAAAACAATAGATTAAAATGAGATTCGGTTAAGTTCGTAGATTAATCGAATCGATTTACAATAGTAGTTGCAAAATTATGATGATCGTTTTACGTTAATTGAAATTGGTCATTATGCGAATGATTGGGCGAAAACTTTTCAGAAAATTTAAAAATATCTTCAACGTAAACAAATACATATTTATATCATCGGTTAGAGCCATCGATATGAGAATAGATTAGATGACACATCATACGGTCTTATGAAAGAAACGTGGTTGGCGAATTCTAGGGGGAGGGGGGAGGAGCAGATGAGGAGGGGTTTATTAAAAAGTCAAATTTGAAACTAACGTGCCTGCCCTAGAGTACTTGTATAACATGTCTAGTATGTATTCTTAAATCGATCGATGGGCTCATGGAGCTGTACAATTTTTCTGAAACATTACTATTACATCCTTGAACATTATTATTATAATAACTTACTCTCTAGTTCCTCTTTGAGGTAAAACTATATCAGGGTATAATTTCGTAACTCCTGACAACTGACTCTTATTCATTGAACTTCTACCGCCGCTTTTGGAGCTTGCTGACGCCCTGTGTGTAATATAAAAACTAAAATTGTAACTGACAAATATAACTAATGTTTATATATAATGTTTACTACTCACGAAATAACATATTTTTATAGAAAGAACATGACAGACGAACACATTCTACTTTACTGAACACTGTCATCTATTAGCACGCCCTCTGCTGCACTTAGGGAGTGGAATTAGGAGGAGATTAGAAGCTCTACGTCTATTTCTGACTGGATTAGTAAAAAGGTTTAGGAAGGGTAGGGAGGGAACATGATGAATAAGGAATTCTCCTCATCCCATACACACCCCATTCTTCTTTTGTAGGATGGGAGGAGACAAAGAATAATTTTTGTTATAGGATTTCCTTTATCCATGAGATCAGAGACTTCCTTCATGGGAACAGGCAAATCTCACTAAAGGCTCATTTACACATGGATAGTAGTTTCTCGAACGCGCACAAAAGAGAAAATCGGTCAAGAATATGCTTGCCTAATCAACCTTTATCATCATGTGATCACTGTTATCATCAAGTTTATCATCATGTGACCAGACGCAGGCGAGAATTGGCATATGAGAATCGTATACAATGTTCTTGCCGGAAGCGTTCCAGAAACTCTCCTTGTATAAATGAGCCTTTACTCTCGATACATGTTTGCATGTGTCATGGCAATCTTCTGTGAGACAGGGGTAATTCGATCAGTCGGGCGCGCCCAGCGGTTTCATTTTATCATTAGCGACCCGGTCTGGCTTGGCTCTAATGACGTAACGATTTCCTAGGGAACCCAAACATAGCCTATGTCCACCTGGAACCCAAATATAGCCTATGTCCATCTGTATTAGTTTAGCTTCCGAAAACTGAAGGAATAATGTTTAATTAATCAAACAATAATGTTTAACTAAAAAATCGTCTAGACAAGTTCAATACATATTCATGATAAACGGATGTACCAAGTTGGGTTTTGACGCATCGACAGTCTACGTGTTAGTATAGATTTACTCGTTTAAGTAAATATCAATACCACTTACATAGATGCTTTAGATTTTGAGGTTGAGGTTGTGTCTGCCGTTGGCAAGGGCCTTAACATCGTATCGAAGCTTGAGCGGGACATGCCAAGAATACCTATGACTACCCCGTAATCCTGCAATTCTTCTTCTGGACCAGCCACTGCTCGCATCATGTACTGAAGCCGGGGTGTGATTCTTCATACAAGTAAATATGAAAACAATTTCACATAAACTGTTACCGGAATGTGTGGAATATGTATCGTGTGAATTACCGAAATTGATGACTACACCACAGAAAGTTGACAGTCATTAATGTAAAATGTCATTAATGTTGAAAATAAAAAATATTTAGGTAAAACATAGATTTTATCAACATAGGTGAATAGATTATAAAACATAGGTGAATATCAACAAGTAGCAGTGTGTTTCTGAAGATAGCTTTAGAAACACACTGCTACTTGTTGATATTCACCAAGCATTGCAATGCACATTCGCATAAAGTCCACATGCAATCCAAGATTAATTATAAATACCTTTCCTAGCCATTGTATTATGTTCTTATAGTATTGACTTAACGAAGAGTGAGATAAGTAAAAGAATGTGCACTTTCAACCACAATACTCTATTATTTGTAAGGGATCTTGAATAAGCGAAAATTAGTCGTCAACACTGTAAAACTAACTCAGGTAATAAAAAAACTATCACAGAGGAATTAATTAACCCTCCCGATACTGGACATCCTAGTGAAGACTAGAGTCTACTTGGCTTTTGTAAAACTGTGACATAACTTAACCCTATCAAATCATATGATCTTCAACTGTTCTCTTTTAAATTTACCAGTCTAGCACGCCTCGTCCGCCCGTGGAAATTAGTAAGTATTCACAATTAAAGATAAAAGATTATGTCACTTGATGTGGTTCTATTGAACCACGAATCATTTAAGTGGCCAATTAAATACCTATCTTATGTCTGAGTTTGAAAACAGATGAATAGATCAATAAGAAAAGAGAGAGACTAATCAAGGTAAATATAGGCATTTACTGCCGGCACTTGATGACTCCAAGATCCATCATGCGATAGTCGATGTCCCTGTGACAAAACACTTCGTTCACCAACGGCGAGCGAGTGCAGAGCTTCTTGTCGTTACGGCGGACGCACTGACCCAGCAGCACTGATCGCTCCTCGTTTGTCATCTTTGACACGTAGTCCGTCTTTAGTGTGTGCTCAATTGCGTTGAATATCTCAGACTTGAAAACCCGATTAACTTCCAATTCTAAAGACACAAAGAATGTTAGAATGTTTTGCACAGATATATTTTATTTAGACAACTGGACCAATAAAGGTACTCGTATATGTAGAAAATATACACATTAAAACTATGTCTACAATTCTTTACGTTAGTGCTCCTCAGCTCTTCCCGAAAACGTTCGGACACTACTACCTTTTGCCATTAGTTTCTTAGGTTTTCATTCGCGCCATAATTTAAAATTATGGGGTATCCAGCAGCTGTAGCCAAACTTTATCCTTTGGGCGTAACCTTGATGAATTCAGAATAGTAATCGAAATATGTCGCTGGACACTTACGTCACTGTTGTCGATGTGGCAGCTCGCAACAAGGCTTGTTAGTGGAAGAGTGTATGTAGAGTCCCCAGGACACATTCCCATTATAAGCAACAATGCTATACATACATACTGATAGTACAAGAATATTTTTTGTATAACAATGTGCATAACTAAGTAGAATCATAACTAACATAAGCATAAGCATAACTAAGTTTCTGGACGATTGTATTGTATTGCTTACCTATTTGATTAAAGGATTTTCGGCCCAAAGCTAGCCAAACAATTTGCACGCACATGCGCAATAGGGTTTCAAAAAGTCGTGCATCTTTATCCGACAAAGATTTTAATTTTTTGTTCGGACCCATATGATGAAATTTCTTGGTATCTCCGCCACCTGTAGGCATAGTGGAATTGATTAATTGGAACTAATGTAATTACTTAAACCTTTAAAACTTCAGAATAATTATCGTCACCAATAAGCATTGTACTGTATTCTTTAGCGACTAGCACTCGCAGGTCGCATAAATTATTACGATAATCACTTTCAAGTACTTCACAAAATGGTGTCCGCACTTTTGTCTCCAATTCTATCATTCTATTAGCCATTTCATCGGCAATCTAAAAAGTTAATATTGATTTACTAACTAAAGATGAAAAAATAATTTATTACTTAAAAACAAAATATTGATTTACCACCTACGGGCAAAAAGATAAATTCAAAATCTAAAACCAAAGTTTTTAACGCCTAAAACCAAACTCCGCCAAAGTTTCAAACGCACTTTAAATATAAGTAAGAAATAGTAGGAAAACAGAAAGTAATACGATAAGCAAGTAAGTATTTCTTTTATTGCCATGCGACTATCTATATCCTATCAACCGAATTGTAAATATTGGCATTTGACTCATTATTGACTTATTAATACAACCCCATAAAACACCCTTCAATGAAATCCATATCCACTGGTATTCTACTTTTCTTACATTTTGTATGATACTACAAAAAATATTTTTTCTATAAATCGGAGTTATTTCAAATTACAAGTCATTATTGAAATCGGTCAGTAGATTAGATTCTGCAAGGGCTCAAAGGAATTTACGTGTATACACATTGATAGACTGGTAAAAGTTAAATCAATGATAATCAAGTGACCGTTTCAAATTTTATCGATAAAAAACAGTCAAGTGTAAACCTACTACACGGCTAAAAGTTCTTTCTAAAATATCAATACAAGTTTAATCAAATGGTTAAACGTTAATCAATGGTTAAATGGTTAATCTTATGGTAGTTTTAATCAAAGAATTGCATGTAAAAAGAAGGACCCACGTCCTTTGAGAGAATGTAAAAGAAACCAATGTTTTTTGTTGTCTTCTTTATAGAAAAAATGCGGCCGATGAACATACAGTCCACCTGATGGTAAGTGGATACTGTCGTCCATAGACATCCGTGATACATACCAACATCAGTGCAGAATAGGGTTATCTACAATCTGACCGGATAAATTCGGTTTTGACCGAATTTTAAGAGATTGGGCCGAACTCTGCCCGGATTTCATTCGAGACCGGATTTCTGTCAAACATTTGAAATACGATGCATAACAAGCGGCACGCACGCTCCGCACACATGGCACGGCGCAAATGTCGTCATCTAATGTCGTCATGTCAAATGAGAGTGGCGGGCGGCTCGATTTTCATTTCCTAAAAATTTATCACTACTTTTTTGTATTTTGCCACACAATGAAAATGTAGAAAGGGTTTTTTCGCTTATGACATCTCAGTAGACTAAAGAAAGGAACAGACAGATTGTCAATAGAATCAATAAGGTAAATATTAATCACACAATACAACTTTAAACACATTACCTGTGAACAATTTTACAGTGAAATATCTGGAAAATCAAACTTTCATTGCATCGCATCGCCTCTCATCCTATCCATTCTACTAGAGATTTGTTCGGACTTCGTTCATATAGTGTAACGATTTTCCAAATCCCATTTGCCAGTGATCAAAAATATAAGTGTAAATAACCAAAATTATGCAAACTTTTATATAAATTATAATTGCATATAATCTATTGAGTTTTATTTTGAACCCAAGACCGGACTTGTTTGAAAAATCTGGATTTTTAACTTCATGATACCGGGTTTTCGATTTCAGCCTCTGGTAACTCTATTCCAGAATGACAAACGGTGGCAAGCCCCCAGATGCGTTGCCTACCTTTGCAGATTAAGAAATGGATTGGGAAAATAGGGAGAGATAGGATGGGATGGTAATAGGGTCTGGTATATCTCACTCACTACCGCAACACCTATGTACATCGGGGAAATACGATAAAGTTGGAAATGCAGTACATTTCAAGATATTCTTGTGTGAAAAAGGGGTAACGTGACTAGTCGAGTGCGTCCAATGGCTGTGGGAATGCAGCGTCCACTCTCCCCCTACAAAATATGTGTACATACAAGTGACACTTTATTAATGCGACCATTCCGGTAAAGGAATGCTAGTGACTGAATAAACATTAATACTAAAAACGATTACGTAAAACCATGGTAATAGGGTCTGGTATATCTCACTCACTACCGCAACACCTACGTACATCGGGGAAATACGATAAAGTGGGAAATGCAGTACATTTCAAGATATTCTTGTGTGAAAAAGGGGTAACGTGACTAGTCGAGTGCGTCCAATGGCTGTGGGAATGCAGCGTCCACTCTCCCCCTACAAAATATGTGTACATACAAGTGACACTTTATTAATGCGACCATTCCGGTAAAGGAATGCTAGTGACTGAATAAACATTAATACTAAAAACGATTACGTAAAACCACTGAACCCATTTCGAAAATTAAAAGTGACAATTTTAAAGTAGAGATGATGGGAAGCATGATGCCGTAAATTTCATACAAATAGCTGAAATATAACTGGGGATATTTGGTGTCATAACTTTTGCAAACATGAAAACATCATAATTCTGAAACTACTGAAAATATTTTGATAAATAATTCCCTATTCCATAGCTATTCCCTAATTTAAAGAATTCTAAATATAACACAAAAAAAACATCAAAATGGGTCCAGTAATTTTACGAAGAAATTGCCGGACAAACATACATACGCGTCGAATTAAGAACCTCCTTTTTTGAAATCGGTTAAAAGATATCTTTCCTATTTCTAAAAAATAAAAACGTACTATCAATACTTATAAAGACATATATTATCAATAATAAATATCTAATAAATGTCATTCTTACGTGTCATTTTATATAATATCAAAATGGTAATGAAATGTGATGATTATGTGATGTGATAATGGAATATAATGATAAATTCATTTTGTGGTTTATCTAACAAATCACATTGTACTGCAAATTCAACGCGTCTGAATTCCAAAGTACAAAAGGAATAAATTATGTACTCACCTTGGAATAAATTCAAAACAATCTAAGCACACATGGACAAAAATTCACAAAAAAAGGATACAATTGATCCGTTCAAGACGGCATCGAGCCGTCGAATGACGCTAAATAGTGACCACATGATCTGACGCAAAAGAAAATCCTACAATATAATATTATATGAAGATTTTACGCTAAATTTGTTTTGCATTTTTCGGAATTATTATGAATGAAACTATAAAATATCGCTCCATTTGTCGCTTATTCGGTAATTCAGTCCGATGTTTTGTATATATTAACTTCGGTAAATCACACCATAAACTTCCACATTTAAACAGACTTTATTAGACCCATTTTCAGCCAATTTAACAGAACAACGGCCAGGTTTTCTTTTTTTGGAAAAAGTATATATGGACTGTTGTAAATATCTTTCTATAGAATTAAAGATCATGAAACTGTCCTTTTATTTGGTCTTATCTTTTATTTATTTTTATCCAATTTGATATAATGAAATATTAAATGCTTTAGTATTCTTCCGTGACCGTGGGCAACTGGCAATCCACGAACATACACAAAATTAAAGATCTCTAAAAATTAACCCCTAGCGTCGCCGTCGAATAAAAAGTTTAAATCCTTCTATATTATTATTAAAACAGAAGCCATACCTGTAAATAGTATTGACAGAATAAAATCATTGCCCTGATGAACCTTTCAGTTGTTGTGAGGTGAAGCATGTTTATAAGCATGGGGCTGAGTAAATTCACCGGAGCAGTAAATATTGCAATATCTTTTAAGTCCTGGAAATAAAAACAATGTTATAATAAAATATTACGTACAATATACGTATCTATTACATACAATATTCGTATCTATTACGTACAATATACGTATCTATTACGTACTATATACGTATCTATATATACAAAATGGAATGTTGGTATATTGATGATTAATAGACTTCGACACCGTTTGACCGATCATCATGAAAGTTGGCCCATATATGTATCTTTTCACGGAGAAGGTTTTTATACTATCGACTTTGTTGTAACTCGCCACTAGATGGCATTGTAGCACATCAACTTCTATACCGTTCAACCAATGGCCATGAAAATTGGTATACTATAGGTATTTGAGCATAGAGAATATTTTCGAGTTATCGACTTTGTTTTAAGTTACCACTAGATGGCGCTGCAGTACATCAACTTTTATGGGAGGACAACGTCTGTCGGTTTTTTTTTTTATATACTAGTGGGCGGACGAGCAAGCGGTCCCACGTAATGGTAAGTGTTACTGCCGCCCATGAACACCTGCAACACCAGGGGGTATGCGGGCGCGCCGCCGACCTTGTAGCTAGTATAATATAATTAATTAAAATAGCTAAATTTAATGTTTAGCAAAATTTGGCAAAAACGTAGTGTGTAAGTATATACCTGAACAGTTATAACATCCCCTTGTCCCGGTTTTAACTTTCTTTGATAACGGCGACGAAATCGAATCTGTTGATTATAAATGATTCAACTTAGAAAAGTCTCGCCTTAAGGAAAGTCACTAGTGGCGACTGGATGAGAAAAATTAAAGACCAACTGTGGTGGCGAGCTTTGAAGTCTATATGCAACAGTGGAAAGGTACAGGCTGATAGCAACAGTAGCAATACTCGTATCTAGTATTAGATCACTTAACACTTCACAGTGTAACAGCTATCCTGTAACTATCGTAGACTTAATATTTTACTTTATAAATACATAGTTCTCGTTAAAAATATTAATCTAAATACTAACGGACCTGTTCAATTAAGTCAACATCGTCTCTAAACTCTATCGTACCAGTTGGTGCCTTGGTTGGAATGATAATGGATTCAACAGGTTGAGGCGGAAGGTCACTGCAAATACCGCAAAGACATATTGAGTCATTTTGATTAAAACATTTATAATAATAATGAACAATTGGTGTACATCACTAACCTGATGAAAACTAGGTTCTCTGTAGACTGATCCCATATCCAATGGCCATTTTCATACAAACCACCAAATCCTCCTTCATCCTCATCGTCAGCCATTCGACTTACTAAATGTACATGAAAATACGAGTATAGTGGTCAAAATTTGAATTTTACTTGATATATATAATAATGACTTACGAATATTAGTCGTTGAATAATATTTTTATTATAAATACGATCGAAAGGTCCTAAAACGAACTAATTGGAACGTCTGGTCTTATGACAAAACCAAACAAACAAATGGTCCGAACATGGATACGACAACGGATAAGCCATACATACGAGTAAAATGATGCGCTTAAAAGCGGTCATAGAGTAGTTAAGTAACATTAATCAGAGGTGATATTCAATATATAATATTGTATGTCTTAATAAACTTTACCTTCGTGTCATTTTATACGGGTCTTCGTTGAATGAAGAATATATTTTTTGTTGGTAGTCACTGCTTTATCAATAATTCACAACAATGTAGGTACTATATTGTCACACGCGGTTGTCCAGGTGTCCCAAAATCATTGAGAATCAAAAATTAATCCCCGAGGTGTGAGCGCGCTGTGTCACCATACTACACAGCACAGCGCGCTAAAGTCGACACAGCGCGATCTGCTGTTGTCATCCAGGAAACAATGCGCATATTGTAGGAGGAGAGTGCATGCTGCATTCCCACAGCCACTGGGTGCACTCGACTGGCTACGTTGCCCCTCTCTCTCAGAAGACTACCTTGAAATGCACTGCATTTCCTACTTTATCGTATTTCCCCAATGTACGTACCTACGTGTTTCGGTAGTGAGCGAAATATGCCCGTCCCATCCTATCCCTCCCCATTTTCCCAAAACTTTCTCTCAATCCATTCCTTAATCTGCAAAGGTAGGCAGCGCACCGGGGGCGTGCCAACGTTTGTTATTCTGGACTGATGTTGACATGTATCGCGGATCACTATAGACGACAGTATCCATTTACCATCAGGTGGACTGTATGTTCGTCTGCCGCCTTTATTCCATAGGAAAAAAAACTGTCGAATTCCACAGTATATGTGCTACTGACTTCGATCAACCAATTACCATGAAAGTACAATAAAATTGAATCTCCCATTTGATCAACCCTCAAATGGTGGTACTGATCAACCCTCTCTGATCAACCCAGAGGTTGGCTGGTAGAGAATGCCTTAAGGCGTTAAGCTCGCCTTTTGTACGATATTGTGCAATGAAGTGTATAAATTAATAAATAAAATATGAAAAAGGCAAAATTCTGGGATTTTTGCTTAAATCTATAGAATAAAAGTACATTTTCTGACTAACATCATCTTTGACCATAAAATTGACAATTAGCTATGACAAAGTCTTTTTTATTTTAAACTCCAAACAAAATAGGTCGAATGCGACTAACGTAGGATTTGATAGTTTTTAGTTACTTTCCATAATATGACTCTTTAAATTCAATTACACATTACATGTACACTACCTAATATAAATCTTTATTTTTCATTTATAATAATTTAAACGGTAGGAGCCCTGGGAGAGGCCGATATCCAACAATGGAGGGACATTGGCTGATGGTATAGTACGATAATAATTGAAAACAGCTATAACTCGCGAATCGAAATTTTCATCTAGCGTGTTTGTAAGTTGTCTGAATTTACGATGTCACCATTAAGTTGCTCTCGGCGCCACTGAATATAAAGTTATGTTAATGCTACTAGTGCACCAACTCCCAACCTTAAAACTTATAAAATGTTCTAAGTTATACGTGTTCGAGATGGACGATATTGCGTGAATATCAAATACTTATGCACGATTCCGCATTTATATTACGTTATTTGTAGAAATATGATTTTCTATTTTACAAGTAGGTAAGTTAAGTATTCTGTTATTGTAGCTCACATTGTTAGCAAAAAGTTCTAGATACCAATATGATAACCGAAAGGACACAGAATCTTAAAAATTCAAGATTCTATTTAAATAGAAACATGGTCTAACATTTGATCGTAATTATATCGTATTGTACAGTAGCCAGTTTTAAGAGCTTTTAGTTTGACCTATCGTATATCCAGCGGCCGAGAAGGCCGTCTGCCTCTACGCGTGTTGATTTAATTAAAATTAGTATTTGTACTAGAACTAAATAATAAAAGAAAAATAAGAAGTTAATGAAAGATTACTTACAAAGCTAACTAGTGTTTAGTAAATTGATTTTTGAAGCTGGATAAATATTTCACACGTTTTATGTTGAGGAGAAGGAGTTCCACAACCGAACCTCTTGCACAGTAAATAAGTACGTGAGAATATTAAGTAGAATGGTGAATTAAGTAGAGGGAATACTAGGAAGAAGGTTATTAGAAGAACGAAAATGAAGTAAATGAGAACAGAGGAATTAAAAGCGCTCTTTTATTATTGCGCTAACCGTTTCTGATTTAATCCAATGTGTACAGCTTATGGCGTACAGTATATCCTTAATCAGAATATGAAACACATATACCTACATAAATATTAAATAACTGTTACAAAATGTAACATTCCATTTGTATGATTTAATAAATAAACAAATAAATCGGTCTTATATCCTACACAATTAAGTATTAAAGTGAATTTATGTAACATGATAATACAATACCTTCAGCCCACGTCTTTCTACGGCTGGATATGTGCCCCTCCCAAGTCTCTCCGCCATATATGATCTTCGGTTCTTCTCATTCAGCAGCCACTTACATTGCTTATTTACAAACCTGAAATCTGAACTTTTTGCAACTCTGTGTGAAGTCATACAAATTGCACAAACAAACAAGTGCAAATCCTAAAGAAATTAACGAAAATGAGGATTTTGTAAATGAGCATACGAATAACATAATTGGTCTTGTAAGGTACTATACCTACTGCTAACACTTCTGTGAGAGTAACTAAAATCAGTACCTATTATTTTTATTTTATTTTAGAAGATGGCTTGTATTTAAATGGACAGAAAAACCATACTAAATGGGCAGCAAATCATGGTCAGTAAAACAAATTAATATTTTTTTTAAAATAAAGAAGTAGTTCTCAATTCTCAAATGAGAACCTAAATCTAACCCACCTTTAAATTTGCTGCAATCAATTTGCTGCCCGTTCGGTATTTTCTGTTGCTTATTTAATTATTTCCCTTGGAAACTTATTTACTGGCATGGCCACGAACTTTTTAATGAACATACACGTATAAGACGATTGATCTTGCGTTGCAGACCAGCGCTAATGTATGTATCTACATAGATAAATGCTACGACTTCAGTAAGAGTAACTAAAATGTGTTAGGAAGTTATTTACTGGCATGGCCATGTGAATGATCGTATAAATAAAACGGTTAATAATTAATTATTAATAATATGTATGTTTTAACTAAAATATTATGAAATATTATTTACATAAATAAATTAATTAAATTTGTTGTTGTAAATTTCTTCACTGACATGATCACTAGTTGTTTAAAATTTTATGAACGGTACGTACCACAAACGCATCCGTGAATGCATTTCTAACTCAATAAACAAACTTTCAAACGTCAGTCAACCGCTGTTGTGACAATGCAACAAAATGTATTTCAATTGTTCACAACTCGCGCTTTTGTCTACAAGCGAAGTATGTTTTAGTTTTTACATTTTTGTACAAAGGGTAACAAAAAGTACATAGATAGGTAATACCAAAGTTACCACCAACTCCTAAAGTTAAGTAGGTAGTGATCTCTTACGGTGAATTGGGTGTCGTAAAAGATGACCAGGGGATAACAAAACCTCCACCACAAGCGCTGAGGAACTGCACCTTCCTTCCTTTTAGAGATTGTTTTGAGTAAGGTAAGTGCATACAATAAGGCCATGGTTAATAAGGCCATGGTTAATTAAAAACAAAAAAAAAACAAAAAAATTATGTTTTTAAAGCATCTATTGCTATTAATCTTATAAAAGAACTATTTTAATATTATTATATTGATAAAAAAATTAAAATTAATTGAGAAGACTATAATATTATGATTTTTTTAAAGTATGGTCTAATTGGCCTTAATAAATCCTTATGTTACAATAAGGCCACAACAAGAACACGTTAAATATCTATGCACTATTCGCATCTAGGGCATAAAAATTTGCATTTATCATCCTTAGTGAGCCCAACACATTCTTCATATACATAAATCTTGTATTTTATACACATTCTCATGTGTGTACCACATCATTTGAGCATATATAGCAATACCATGAAGCATTTTCTTTTTTGGATGACTTGGGTTTTTCAATGGTTTTATTGACCTTGCTATTTGTTTTAAAAAGATCTTGGGAACTTCTTGTGCTCTGCTGTTTAATGCTTTGCGTCCCAGTTTTTTATTCTTCTGCTTTTTGATGTCCGGTGTGCTCATAATATTCTGAAAATAAGTATTAAGGAGATTTGCTAGAGGAATATCGTCCTCGTCCATTTGATTGCAAGATGTTGACGGTATTGGTAAAATCTTTTCACGAACTGCAGAAAGATTTTTGCCAATTGCAGGCAGTGATATAGCTACAGTCTCGATATTAGTTTCTTCACTAAGATTTCCTGTGGTATCAGAAAGAATACTCGGAGCAAAAGCAGAATCAGGAATGACAGTAGGATCGAATGGAAAGATACCAGTCGCACGAAAGCCAGATATTATATTAGTTGACGACATGACTTTAGGCCAAATAGTGGACAGAATTTTACCAAATCTTACTCGTGTAATAGACCTATCTGTACTATTACGCCAGCATCGTAGAACCTCTTCATCCCAGAAACTTTCGAAGGCTTTAAATACAGCTTTGTCCATTGGTTGGAGCTCATGAGTTGTGTTACTGGGAAGACAAAACAGTGTAATGTTATGACTGTCAGCTGCCTCCACAATTCTGTAATCGAGATGACTAGCTGCTCCGTCAAAAATCAAGTGTTGGACCAAGACATTTATATTTAGCAAAATGATTCAGCCACATTATAAATGAATCTGTCGTCATGGATCCTTTTTCTGTTATATGAATATCTGCTCCAGGAGGCAAGGCATCTTTCCAATCTCCATTAATTATCTTTCCCTTAAACAAGACATATGGAGGAATTGATTGACCAATGGCATTAGCACAACCTACAATTGAAACATTTTCACCATGTTCTTTTGCCAGTAAACGAACCCTTTTAGACCCTTTTGCCGCAACAACAGTTGCTTGGTGATGAAGAGTAAGTCTACACCCTTTTTCGTCTACATTGTAGATGCATTCTGGGTTATTTTTAAGATCAAGGCGTTTTAATACTTCTTCTATTTTTTTTAAATAATCTGCAACAATAAACGGGTTTAACTTTTGGGCTCTCGCAGGATTTATCATTTGTGCCTTGCGTTTTGATAATTCTGGATGCCTCTTCATAAAAAGTCGGAACCACATGCGCCCAATCATATTATTATCTGAGTAATTATGTTTAATTTTGTTTTTTTTTACAGTATTCGTAGACACAAGATCGAATAACTTTTGGCACAAGGGGTATACCAGTGTCTGCAAACCGAATTATTCGGGCGACCAATTCCTTTTCTTCTTCAAGAGCAATAATAGGCTTTCTACCCATTGTTTTAGATTCCGATTTTGAAGCAATATGGTTCCTCAAAGTACGACGTGGAATAGAGAATTGTTTTGAAGCTGCATTCACAGACAAATTTCCGCGACTGACACTTTTCATAGCTGCCACTAAATCTTCTTCCTTCCATTTAGCGCGAATGCTTTTATTACGCTGTTGATTACTCATTATATTATAATTATCTAAAACAAATAACAAATAACGCTAAATAAGACATACAGCCTGATTGTGCTCTATAAATCTAAGAAAAAATTCTTGGTTGCAATAAGGCCAACCAGTTATTCTGGCATGGCCTTAATAAAACCACATGCAAACCTGACCTCTTTATTTATATGTTTGAAATGAGATGTAAACCGTGTGTTATCACGTTAAAATTATATAAACGAATAATCTCTAAAAACAAAAAACGATAAGATTAAATCGAAATATGTATACCTCATAAAAAACAGTATAATCATAGATGGACATCTTACCTTATTTTTCAACGACAAGTCAGAGCTGCTCGACAAAATCGCCATATTGAAATCATACCATAGCTAGCGTTATCTTTGCGATCTGATTTGGAAGTAACTTTATTATGATGTGTTCAAAATATGGACATAAGTTTTTGCAATATTTTGTAGTTTCTACTAATTTACAACAGTATTTCTTTATTGCAGCCCTGGCCTTATTGTGTTCACATACCTTAGACTCGTCAATCGCTTGGCCAAGTGCATGAGAAATTCCGTGCCAAGCAGTGGACGAAAACAACGGTTACGGTTTACTATTAGGAAGATTAGGAAACAAACCACTTCCATGTCCATATCTTACTCACTAACGAAATTCATACATTGTAGTAATAGGATAAAGTGGGAAATGCAGTACATTTTACGGTAGTCTTCTGTGAGAGATCTGACTACAATCCTATGGAATGTAGAGTGTAATGGGATGAGGAAACCGTCTTATTCCGTTCTACTCTCTATTCCCGCAACCTTCTCAATCCTTCTTTCCAAATGGACTCCTAAATTCGTCAAAGGTAGTCTTTTAAACCTAGCTTGATTAGAATGACAGCTGTCAAAGTACCGCGAATAGTACCTAGGCAATGCCTAATGATAAAATCGAGCTAATGTGTTTATTTAGCGACTAAGTGTTATGCACTACGAATAAAAAAAATACGTGCGTGTACGTGTGGCAAAAACCTTCTGTGATTTTTAGGTTTTTACGCATTAATTATTTTTATGGGGCACTATTCGAGGCACTTTGATAGCTGTCATTCCATGCAAGCTAGATTTATCTAGGTGGAGGTGTCAAAGTTTGTCATTCTTGACTAAAGTTAGCATGTAAGTATTGCCGATGTCTATTTCTATCCACTTACCGTACAGTGTCCACTTATACACAGATTGCAACCGTATCCACTTACCATACACCGTAGTACCTACACTTACAGTTACACCACAATAAAATCCTTTTATTAACAAATGTATTCATAAACGTCATAATTAAAAATTCTATTTACGGCGAAAACAACTCTTTTTTAAAAATTGAAAATATCCTAATTAGATTTTAACGGTGACCGGTAGGTGGTATACTTGCTATAAAAACAAATAAGCGGGCGTTTTAACATATAATTTAGCACTAAACGTAAAAAGTCGTATTTTTATTAAGCTCCCAACAATTTTCTTTCTGGGCAGCAAGAAATGGCAGCCATGAGTGCTGAAGCGTGTACCCTTAAAATAAAGGCCTAAATTCACGAGCTATGTTGAGTATTTAATTTAGGCCTTATTTCACTCTTGATGTACATTATAGTATAAGTAAAAATAGCAACATGCAGATATTTTAATTAAAACATAAGAGGAAATACAATCACGAGTAGATAGGTACCTCTTCTTCTGGTAGTGAGTGCCATCTTCTAACAAGATGTGGCATTGATGATGTAAACGTAGGTAGAATTGATGGCAGTCCAGTGAGCGGGCCACATGGTATGTAGCGCCGCGGCGGCGGTGACCACGTACCATCTGTGGCCCTGTGTATCAATGGGCGGCGCACATCAGGGACATACCACATACCATTGGATACCTGCAACATCAGGGATGCTTGCTGGTGCGCTGCCGACCTTGCAAAACCCTGTTCACAGCTCTCTTAGATCTGTTCACTTTTATTCCACTGTCGTTATAAAATAGATAGTAGCGTAGATATAATTATTACTTTCTTATTTAAGTGCATTTTAATAATTTTATTGATTTTTAAAAGCGTGTTTTTTATTTACTTTTTTATTTTTAATTAGTTCCACTTTCATAAAACGGTTTAAAACTTTCTAGAAAACATCTATTAGCAAGGTGTAGGTAAATGGTAACAAAATTGAACCAGCAATTCCTGTACACTGAAGATATATAAATGTTAGTGTGAAAATGTGTGTGTAATCTAACATCTTGGGAAGAGGAGGGTGCACATAAAATCTCACAGCCGCTAAGCATACTCGACTGGCTAAATTACCCCGACCTCACGGGAAACTACCGTAACATTTCCCATGCTATGCTATTCCCCGATATACTTAGGTACTTACATGTTTTGGTAGTGAGTGAGATAACTCAAAACCCATTCCCATCCTATCCCATTTAATCCTACCTATCCTCTCCTATATCATCGAATGAAGAGTATAATGGAATAAAAGTAACTCCTTACCCCATTATACACTCTTGACTCTCCATCCTTCCCCATCCCCCCAGGAGGATTGGGAGGTGTAATGAGAAATGTCCTCGTCCCGTTTTACTCGTACTTTCTATTCTACTCGTAACTATTGAGGCAGATCTTAGAAGTTTTAATGGATATCACCGACAGAAGACCATCAGACTGTTGCCATGAGCTTCTGCTTACTAATCTTATGTATCGGACACAGTTTAAATTGCAAAATTGTGATAAATATTACGTCCAAGATTCATTATTGACTGTCTTAATGTCGAATGTAACAAATACTTTCGAGGGTGCACGCTGCAATCCATCAGACGCGCTAAACTGGCCACATTACCCTCCTCTCACAGAAGACTACCTTTAAATGCACTACATTTCCCATTTTAACCTATTTCCCCAATGTACGAACGTGTTTCGGTACTGGGTGATATAATTATACCATTATTCCCAACCCTTTCTCCCAATCCATTCCTATATCTTCAAAGGTAGGCAGCGCATCCGGGGGTGTGCCAACGTTTGTCATTTTGGACTAATGTAGGCATGTATCGCGGATGTCAATGGGCTACAATATCCACTTACCATCAGGTAAACTGTAACCTCAACCATGCTCAACCAAAAAAATATACACGATCGTCTGCCGTTTTTCGTCCATTATATATAAGAATACAACCTCTATAATTATTTATAGAATGTCACTACTTTAATTACTTTATTATTTATTACAATAACATCAGACGCTGCAGTAAATAGTTTGGATCTTTGTCCCCGGACGAAATTATTTATTACAATTCGTTCTTGAGATCAAAATTGCCTGAATGACGATGATTCAATTCGTATTTGGCGGGTTCTTACTTGGCTTTAGTGTGAAATATGTATACTATTTAATTGTAATTTTAAGTCAATATTATAATAAATATATTTTAGGTGTCCAGAATGATAAAACGGGACTTTACTTTTCAAAATGTATCTAAATAACAATTTTATAAATGAATCTGATCATAATTACAGACAGCGCCGCCGCCGCAGCGCTCCGTCCGTCGACGAAACGAAATGTGCCATAACTACCAATTCTGCCAATAGTTACTTAATTAACTAATTCACACGTTATTACTCCATACACATGAATACAGTATGATTATAATTCTCAATCTGTCACAGTGTCAATTATGCTCGTTAAACCCGTGACGTATAATATATAGTGAATTGTCAAGAAAGCTCGTTGGTTAACCGATTAAATTCCCACCAGTGTAGCATGAGTTTACCGCGCTTCTGATGGTGCCGTCCCCGGGGAGCTCTTATCATGAACTGTTTAAATTATTACACGTTCATATATTAAACTAAGTATGATAATAATATATTAAATAGTATAACCACATTAATTTGCATTTTTTGATTATACCCACATACAGGATTGCATATACTGTAGCTTGTAAAAAATAACTAACAGTAAAAATTACCTTCGTTTTTTAAAAGAGTAGGTAGTTTCCGTGTTTCTAGGGTTGTTGTGAGTATTTATATTCAAATTTCAAGAAAATCATTTAAGGCTTCGCAAATCATTTGCTTAAAGAAACATAAAGAACAAGTGGAGTGATGTGAATATTTGTGAGCGTCCAAGCAAAAAGGGTAGGCGGTATTGAAATTATGGGCAGATTTGGAAACAAAAAATAGATGTCTGACCACATAACATAAATAAATAGAAATAGATAGGGTAGATAAGGATGATTCAAAAAAAAGAACCAGAACCTGGAGGCCTCAAAACAGTGTCACCTACAAATTTCCAGTAAAGTTATGTGAACAACTCATGCGTGTATGCGTGCCCCGGACCTACCGTACACAAATTACCTACCTATTCAGTTTACCCTTTGATCATAAATTCTTTGATCAGAGTTGATTATATGTGATTACAAATACGTAACCTTAAGTGGTAATCTATTGGAATAATTGGCAGGTGTATTTATCATAAATCAAAGCTACAAACCAAAAATATAATTCTGATCTACTCTAATGTCCTAATGCTATAAAAGTAACTCTACTTATGATAAAATACCTAGTAGGTACCTATCATATGTTTCATTACCTGAGAAAGGGGAGACTTTATTGACGATTCTCCTTTCCCAGATATTGAGATTATAGTGAAATTTAAAACCAGTACCTATTGCTTATTTTTTTACTTTAAAAATTTGCAATCTTGAATCAACGAAATTTTAAGTTAGAAACATCTTAACTAGTCATTGTCCGTAAATACATTAAGTTCCCTTTATTCAGATAACTGTTATTCATATATGTCTGTATGTTTACCATAAATAAACTCGAACGAACAAATTTTAATGGGGTTGTCACGTTATGTCAACGTATATTCCGGAAGGTTTTAGTCCGGATCAGTTCAGTAGATTCAGATTTTGATTGATAGACAGTGAGAGTGACTAAGCAGTGAAAATCGTCAAAGCAACTTGTCAAGAATAAATAAATAAAATTCAATAAAAACTAACCGCATTTGTAAATGAATATTAATCAATACAGAAATGAAGTAGATTCGTTTGAGAGCACGTAGGAAGCGAGTGTAATCCTTCCCGGGAGCGATGTTCAATCTACTCCTCAGTCATAAACCGGTGTTCCGTGGACGTAAACTGTGGTACGTGCGTCCAGGATACAAATTGAATGGATAAGCTATCCGTATCGCTGTATCGACTTACCTATATCGCTAGATAAGTGCTGCTGTTACTCATGGTCGTGGAACTTCTAGCGACTTAACGATGTAGGTGCCAATATATCTACTCCGTCAAGTAATTCTGGGTGTCTATACCTAGCATATCAATTGCAGAAATTCGTACATACGCTAAATGAAGTGTATAGTAAGTACAGTACAGTAAGATAGTAAGAATCAAAGAATATTTCGCTACTAAAAAAAAACATAAGACGAATAAAATAAGTCATAGCAAACCTTAGATCAATCAAAAGGAAGGAGCAATATATGTAGGTTACTCACTTACCGCGCGTGGTCCTACAAAACCGAGTCCAATAGACTTGCTTCGTTTAGTCACCGATAGAACGACTTGCTTGTACGTGATACACTCACACGGTGAACAAAGTTTTGTAGTGGAAAATACATTTAACAATGCCTTCGTGTGCATTTATTCAGTGCACAAATCACTCCAAGGAGCAAAAACAAGACACATGGAATCACTTTTCATGCGTAAGTATTATATTATACTTTCTAGTATTATACTATTTCTTTGTACATGTTCTCTGGTTGGCCTCTCTGTTCGCCTCACGAGCACCTTGTGCAGATTAATGCGGAGTGCATTTATGTAGACATTTTATGTCTACATATTATGTAGTTGCAACATGTAAGGACCTAAATCGCGATGGTCACAAATAAGCAACAAGAAACCTTAATGTTATGAACAGTAGGTACTTGCAATGAATAGTTCAACATCATTCTACAACAGTGAAAAGTAGGTGCAATCAGCAACCATATAACACTTAGATCATTCTTGAAATAAGGAAACAACATGATTAAAAACATACCAGATACATTAAATTTTAACTTTTTTATTAGATAGAGACAATTTATCTAAAAAAAAAAAAAGAGTTAAATTTAATCTATGTGCTCTAAATAAAATGTTATTAAATAATTATATTGTCCAGACAACTTTACTACAGATTTTGACAACTTTTTAAGCGATTTTAATGAAATGTTAACTTATTACGTTTGCATAATTAACTTAAATTAACTATTGATAAATTAATAAACAAGTGATGTTAAATAACATTTATCTACTAGTAACTATCATATTAAAAATTACTTAAAACAAGTTAGTTTAAAGTAATTTTTTTAAGTTTTTTCAGTTTTTTATTTTAGTTTAAGTAATTTAAGTTTAAAATAAATATTAAAAATATAGTAGATGTTTATTGTACAAAACGCTCAAAATATAGGATAATATATTGAGCATGTTGTACAAATTTGATCCCTCTTGCAAGTTACACAGCATTTTGGCGGCATTACCTCGCTGGATGGCGTCGCCAGTGCTGTCGACCAGGCGCTTTGAAAGATCTCTGAAAAACTAAAGTACGCTGGAACTCCAAGGACCTAGGGTCTCAACACCGAAGGGAACAAAAATTTATTCGCGGCTGACATCCCTATATTAGACTGTCTTGAGCTTCTCTGCTTCCTCTGCCCCAGCCTTCGTACTAGTTCCGTCGAGGTGAGACGGAACCACACGCAATGGGACGACCCATTCTCCATGGTACCAATGACATCCCGTCCGGTCTTTTACCATCGTCACGCACGATACCGTTTGACTCCAGTAGAGCCGGTACGTTGACGGTGGCAAGAGAACGACGAATGATGTCATTAAGTGTGGCATGGCGTAAGAAGCGGCCCGCACTCGAGAGGCAAGACAGTCCGTGGTGTCCTAACTGGTCGACATCACTGCCACAGGAACATTTATGTTGGACACATAACTCGGCCCCCAGACGGAGGCTGATCACCAGGCGAAAAGTACTTATTGGGATTCAGGTAAGTCCCCAAGTTTGCTGAAGGAATAACATGAAGCCAATACCTAGACTCCTTTTATGCGACTACTCTCATTAGAATATTTAGTAAAATATCGAAAATTTGTGGGCATAATACATCATCCCAGCTCCTTTTAAATTTAGGATGAATTGGTTTTTATTCCTGGGAGGCTGATCATACTATGGTTGGTATGGTTTATATCCATCCTATTTTTTGTAAGTTCGTTTAATCATCAATAAATGTACCTACTAAGTTTACTCGGTGAAATGATCTTTTTCATATTCGTCCTTTGTCATGAATGTTTACTTAAGAAGCAAGATGCTATATTAAGAAGCAAAACGTATGCGGCCGCGTGTGATATAAATAAAATCGCATAGGTATAGGTATAGGTGTTTGTACATAGGTATAATTTAAAAAGTATGATGTACATACTTTTTAAATTATATGTACACCTACACTACGAATGATACCCAATAGGACAATTTTCTGGATTTTGGATTGCATTGGATATGGTGGAACGATAGAGTAGGAGTACAATGGACTACCACACATAGTCTTAAGCTCACGCGAACAAAGTCACGGGCACAGCTAGTCTGTAATAAGTAACTGTTGTGTAGGCTGTATGTAACACTGCATGGCTACGACAGCTACGCTCTACTGCGTGGCTATAAATAACGTAATATAAATAATATAAGGCTACGAACAGCTATTTCAGCAAGTCAAGCAAAGCGCAACCAACTTTGTTGGAATTGTTTACCAATAAAGGAGAGCTTAAAATATTTATGGACTAGTTATGTGCGGCTACAGCAGAGGATTTAATAAAAATCAATTTTTGATTTTATTTATTAAACTAAGATTACAATTTATAATATTACTAACTAAAATGCTATTCTAAAAATACACGTCTTGACCGATGCTAGGTCTAAGACGAAGTGTCTTGAAATCCGAGCCATTCGGAGCTGCTGGCGGGAATTACGTCATTGCAAACAGTGCCGTCATTGTTCGATTATTGAGAGCGCTGTTTATCCATAAATCTTTATAAGTTTATATAAACAAATAAAGCATGTCGCGCGGTGTCAAGTGTCGTTCACAGTGCCGTTATTGTTCTGAGGGCGATTACATAACAGACTACTCGTAATCCTAATTGAAGAGTCCAAGACCATGTGTGGCGGCGGTCCTTAGGAGAGGCCTATATCCAGCAGTGGAGAGGCTAATGGTTTGGTATGGTAATCGTAATTGAAATTTCCTCTGATGTATCATAGGGATCTTTATAAGTAGATCCAGCCTAACATCTATGGAATAAAAATTCTATCTATCTATCTAACATATAAGCTTACCGCTAAGCTACATCTCTTGAAACTAAGCTGTTCGTTAACCGCTAACAAATGAAGAAAGAGATATTTTTTAAACTTTTTTACACATTAAATCATGTATATGACCTTTAATTACCTTCTTTTATATTAGTGACCCTACAGTGCGAAGATAATAGGACTCTTGTACGTTCCTATTATCAGAAAAGATGTATTCTTGAAAAAATTCCTTAAAGAATCTACACCTTAATTTTAATTAACAAAACATATCTTATCTATTTTAACAGACAAAATTAAATTTCCCGGAGGACCATAAAAAGACATGAATTTGCCCCATCGCAGTCGCAAAATGTAAAACAAGTATAAAACAGTGTGAACAAAGCCTCGAGATGAGACGTGATAACTAAGGCCTTTAATAAGGAAATCTTATTATTTGCAGGTGCTTCCACATTGCTACATTATATACATATTCTGAGAACAAAATTATCTATATAATTGATGACTAGGGTCGTCCGGTTTTCACCCGAACGTGAGTTTTATCAATTTAACCGCGGACATTTACCTACGCGAAAATTATTCTTAGAAAAAGGTAATTATCAAAATCTTTATTCTAAAATCGCACGCTGACAACAACAGTGAAAAACGCAACAAACATTGGCCTAATAGAATTCAAGATTAGCGCAAACAAACAAACGTTCTACTTTATATGTATTAAGTAGAGTTGTCTAAACCAGGAAAGTATTATAATTTATGAAACTTATTCTACATTGTTAGATATTTTTTTAAATATAATAGTAATAAATAAAAAAGTAATGAGATGATACATGTGCTTAGATGAAATGTGCTGCTCACAGAACCAAACTTTCCGAATTTAAAACCCGTTTGGTCGATTTTGTGTCGATGATATTCATCTACTAATTCCGTTTAGAAGCCAGACACAGATGCCTAAGAAGACTTGACTTTGCCTTTTGTGAAAGATTGGCCGGAGCTAAGTACAAATAAAAACGAGAAGATGATTGCTGGAGACCTTTTCCCGGTAGTCGGACATTATACAGAAGAAAGTATTCATATCCTCATTGATAATATCAAAAGACTAATCAGAATTCTAATTAGGCTACTGAGAATAGATAGCTCTTGTTATAAAAGTGAATGTTCTATTTTGATCACACAGTTAATAAACTGTTGAATCACGGTCTGAATGTGAAACTCCTTCTACTCCATTTCACGTTTATTTTCAAACTTCCGATCCGGTGAATCGAGCGATTGAACCTATTACGAATAACTCTACTTACTGATGTGTGAACGAGAAAATATTCCGAAATTTCCCGTTTATGATATACATTAGTATCTACGTAAGATACATATAGTATGTTGAGAATGTAAAAATAAACAAATACACTAGCGGCGCGCGGCTGGAGTCAATTGAAGAGAATTTCATATAATAATTAATACCTAGTTAATTTTATTTTATGTTTCTCCCAATTAAATTCATTCACCTTCGTGATTTATATAATTAAACCTAGCAATTAAAGAGCGACGATAGCCTAGGGGTATCTATTCTCGACTCTCATTCGTAAAATCGTGCGTTTAAATCCTCAGCCCGTACCACTGAGTTTCTACTAAGTACGGATTTTTAAAAGCATCACTAGCTCGGCGGTGAAGGAATACATCGGGGGAAGCCGTATGATAGAAAATAAAAGAAATGAAATATGTGCATCCACCAATCCGCGCTAGGTCCGTGTGGTGGATTATGGCCCGAAACCTTCTAGTGATTTGCCCTATATGGTAGGGCGACCAAATTACAACCATAATTCTATCAGTGATTCTATAATACTATGACGAATATGACGAAAATAGCGTATCCTAGCACGGGCTCTTTGCCTATTCGAATAGCTATGGTGTATACACCCTGTCTGTTGACATGTGCTTGTCTTTAAAATTGAAGTGTAAATGGTCCGTAAGTTGTGGTTGAAATAAATGAATAAAAATAAATTGTTCAGAACATGGTTTCCTGAGTTGTAAAAAAACGGATGTCGTCGCTCTCCTAGAATGTGGAGGGGGTAGTTATGACGTCATCAAGGTGGCCGGTACCGCTATATTAATTTTCCAATATCTCGAGAACTACGAGCGATTTTCACGTGTGAGGAAATATATACGTGTGTAAATTAATAGCATAGGTATTAGGTATAGAAACAGAAATATTTACAAAAATATTATTCTTTTTCACCCTTTACCTCATTTTCATTCTCTCCGGTGCTTACGCGACTCTCATACTCCACAAAATGCTTCCCGTCAGCATGAAAGGTAGCTCATGTTCAGCCTTTGCCTAAAATAGCCTATCTACAGGCCAATAGCGATCACCTCCTTCCTATCCAAGGTGATGAAGCGTGTTATAAACACACAGCTCCTTGGGTACCTAGAGGATCACCAACTAATTAGCGACCGCCATTGAGAGTGGAGGCGAGGGTTTAGCTGTTGGCCTAGTCATTGCCAAAGCTTTTGACCGGGTATTGCACAAAGCCCTACTTTCCAAGCTACCACCTTTAGGGATACCCAGAGGATTATGCAAATGGTTTGCCAGCTTCCTGACTGGACGGAGCATCAGTCGTTATCGATGGTAGCTGCTCCGACAGCATGTATATTAATGCAGGCATCCCGCAAGGCTCCGTGCGATCCCCAACTCTGTTCCTTCTGCATATCAACGATCTGTTGCAAATTAGTGGCATACGTTGCTATGCGAATGACAGCACTGAGGATGCCATGTACAGCGGCCGCGCCAACATCCCTCGGGTCGAAGTGGAAGACGCTTTAGATCAAGTCAGGATTTGGAGTTTCTAGTGTATCTAGTGTTTGATGTAAATATGTTAGCAGTTAGAGCATCGTCACATGGAAATGACTAAATAGATAAAATTTAAGTATTTACTACTTCACGGCAAACGGCCAGAATATCGTATAACAATAATTGACATCGCACAGAGCTGCGGTTACGCAGCTATCATTACCGCGACAATTTGAGGGTAGTTAACGGTAATGACACTTCCCGCCACCCTCACCGCTCGTGCTAAATCTGCGTGTAATCACCCGCCCGCTGGCGTCTTTACTCCCAATGAATATTCATACCGCGATCGACGTGGCCTTCTCTTTATTCGCTGTAAACACGTGTACGTGTCCTTTCAAGTTTGTCTTGTATTACGTAAATATCTTATCTATTTTTATAATCAATATCAGTTCAAAGTAAAGTATCTGTATCCAGCTACTGAATGTAGGATCACAATTCCGAAATCTACTCCATTTTCATGCTAACCTAAAAGTTACCTAAAATTAAAGACACGAAAAATTTATTATATTGATTATACCTACACATAACCGTACTGTTTAATAGAAAGAATTTGGCAGACGAGTAGACTCCACCTTGAGATTTGTGGGTACTGTCACCTATAAACATTCGCGACAAAACAAACTTTGTCACTCTCCTCCATGTACCGGCCACATTTCAAGATATAAGAGTGGAATTGTAAAAAAAATTGGAAAGCAAGATGATTGATTTTCCCTCATAACATTACACCTCCTATTCTCTTCCTTTTGGGTCTTTTGGAACATGGGAGTACAGAGTGCAATAGGTTAAAAGATTTTTCTATCCCATTATACATCCTTCTAAATGACATGAGATTGGGTTGAATGGAGAGTACGAAGTATAATTAGTGTTGAAAAAGAGCGCTGAGTCATCACTAATGAATCATATGAGTCTAAAACGGATCTAGGCTGGACTTTAACCTCAAGTATTTAAGACCATTACTCATTAAAACTTGGACTATAACGTTCACGAGAGTTTAACTCGTGATTATATTGTTCACGTTGAGTTTCAAAGATTCCTTAGCGCTCACATAGCACTCGAGCGTCGAGCGCTCAGCGCCTCATTCTTACAACACTAAGTATGAGAGATTTCCCATGGAATGAAACGGGAAATGGACTCTGACACTCACGTATTCCCGAAACAATATATTAATACGTTAATTATAATATATTCCGAGTCTCCTGTGAATATCTACTTATGTGTAGTTAATCCAATTAATAATTAATGAGTGTGTTATCCTGTCAATAGAATAAAAAGACCGATTTTGAAGTATTTTAGCATACTGTGCTAAAAGAATAAGAATAGCTAGTAGTATACATCTGTATGAATACTGGCTATTCTTACCCATAAGTACCACAAAACAATACAAAAAGCATGCACAAAGGTTAAATGAGATAAACAACACAATTGTCTTAATTTACACAAACATTTTTAAAGTTACGATTTAATGGGCATTGATGTAGGTACACTTGGACTGGACGATGCACCCTCGTCACGTTTCCCAAGAGTCTGAGGTAATGTAATATATTATTATTCTCGAATGTATATAAGTATTTGTTTGAGACAAATAGCTTGTGTTTGTTTGCATTTACAACTCTTTCTTCAAATACATAATTATGGAGTATAGTTTATATTGACATAGGTACCTACGGGATTCAGTTTTAAGTGAATGTCTTTTTTACCATAATTAAGATTTTTCAAAAATATAGTAAAGAAAATGTAATAGGTGTATGTTGGTATGCAGGTACCTATATAAAATAATACATACACTAGCGATCGCCCATCACTTCGCCCACACTAGCGTAGGTAAGTATTATATTTTTCAACATTAATATTATATTATAATATTAATAATTAATATTTGTAATATTGGCTTTTTTTTTATAAATAACGCCACATTCGATGACTCACACTAGCTTCCGTGTCGTGGGTCCAGAGACACATACAAAGTCGGACACACCATCCAGCTCAGACCCGAACAAACATTAACTGGTCTTTAAATAAATGAATGTCTGACCGGGAATCGAACCCAGAACCTTTTACCAACAGGTTAACCGGGGTGGTACTAAAAACATACGGATAATTACAATTTTATTCAACTACATGAACACTGGGGGCATTACAAGTATTCACATATATTAACTGTACACATATTAATAAGTCGTATAAAATAAACAAATGCTGTCAGGGGAAATCATGTAACAGCGGAGAAAAAGCGATCACAATGTTTTCTTTTAGGCGTAGTTACACTATTACAAAAAAGATCAAAATCTATAACTAATTCGATTATAACCGTCACATGCACGCGAAATCTATAAGGCAAAACAGAATTTTGCCGATATCTATTATGGGCCAATGGTACACTAAGTAGATCGAGGCTTCTAGTACACGTTAAAGGAACACGTATCTCGAGATTATTAAGCATATCAGGACAATCAACAGTACCATTATTATAGATATAACAAACTTCGGGTAATTCCCTGCGCTTCTTTAATGGGACGATGGGTCATCTGCAGCGCGAGAAATAACTGTTATCTGCTGTCTGACTCCGGAATTGCAAATGTCTAAGAGAACGCTTGTATGTTTTCGATACGCGACAGATAGACGTCACAGCGTGAGTTCCAAACTTGTGACGCGCTTTCAAAGTCTTCTACGAACAAAGACACAATATAGAAATTTAAGAATTTAGTAAACTCAGTGGAACAGCGCAAAATGAACTCCAAAGCTCCGGTGCCTTACGTACTACATTATCAACCTGAATATGAAATAAAAATTTGGAATCAAATGGAATTACCTCCCCATCCTTAATAGAAGTTACCCTCACAATTGGGGTAACTTTTAGATAATAATTGTGAATGATAGGTGTAAATTAACGCGTGTGTGAACAGATGTATCATCTAGAAACATTCAAGTCCAGTTTATTGGCCATATTATTTATTCGCTTTATATGAGATGTACTCCTAGAAAGGCTGCAACCAGAGGGCAGGCTGTAATCGAACCTTTCGCGAAGCCTGAAACCATGATTCTGAAACTGAATTATAATTGTTTAAATAAATAGATAATTTATTATAATGTCGCTTATTTTTGTGGTACGTGCGTACGTAAGTGTTATTATGTAAAATATATTATATCGTTTTTTAAGAAGCTTTGCATTTAGTAAATACATTTGAAACAATTAGTAAAAACTCAAGAAAATGCGATTTTTGCAAAAAGATTCGCAAAACTTTCATGTCAAACTGAAAAATGACCTGAAAGAATCATGAAAAGAATTCACGGTTTCAAACTTCGGCGATTGATTGGTCAAACTCTATTAATTTATAAGTAAAATTATTGCCCCGGTTCCGATTGGTCAGATTTTAAAAAATTCTCGGTCATGGAGATTTCCCCACGATATTT
This sequence comes from Sesia bembeciformis, assembly GCA_943735995.1. Lineage (NCBI taxonomy): Eukaryota > Metazoa > Arthropoda > Insecta > Lepidoptera > Sesiidae > Sesia > Sesia bembeciformis. Next base: position 9,226,707 of record OX031029.1, on the reverse strand, counting down.
TTCTTCATAGCCGTATTTTTTTTAAGATAAGCAAACAGTCCACCTTGTGGTAAGTGGATACTGACGCCCATGGCCACCCGCGATACATGCCAACATCACACCCCAATGACAAACGCTGGCTAGAAAGGATAGGATGGGATGGAAATGGGCCCTAGCATATTTCACTACTACCGAAACACGTGCGTACATTGGAAAATAGAATATAGTGGAAAATGCAGTACATTTCAAGGTAGACTTCTGTAATTTAATATTACAAATCCGGGACTAAAGTAGAAGAAACTGAGTGGTACTGGCCGAAGTTCGCATTCACACAAAACTTGAGAGTCGAGAATAGATAGCTTTACGTTAATTTATCACTTATCATTGCACTATACGTATAAATATTAAATATTAATATTAAACTATACGTATAAACCTTCCTCTTAAATCACTCTATCTATTGATGAAAACCGCATTTAAATCCGTTGCGTAGTTTAAAAGATCTAAGCGTACATACAGAGGGACAGACGGCGGGAAGCGACTTATTTTCATACTATGTATAGATAAATAAATATATATCCGCATAGGTAGAAACAACTATATTTCTTTAAATCTTTAGCTAGGGAATTTGTAATAAAAACAAATATAAATATTAGAAAATTTATTACTTACATTTTATTTAATATTTTCACAAAAAGTGACATTGTATCATCATAACATTCACTTAATATATGATAATAATTGGTTTTCAAATTCATATTTAAAATTTATTTACATCACTGCTATGTATAAAATTAGGAAAATCATACTTATAATTTAAATTAGACAGTCTGAATATGAATACATCTTTTTTTTCTATCTTCTTAGGACGCAGATGTATTAAATTCTCAGAGTGACAATCGCACGATTCGTAACGCAGACAGACCAGATAGATAATAAATTACAATGTAAATTTCAAATATTACAGTATATAAACTTATCTTTTCATTAAAATAATTTAATGCAGCACTTGAGTATACATACATATTGAAATAATTTGTTTATAAATAAATTAGTTTAGTACAAAACAACTCATAAACAGGAAGGACTTTATCCAGGGTGGGGCAAAGCAATTTTCTTATAATTTAAATAGTAGTGTAATGCAGAAAATCTGTTACTTATTCTGCCCTATGCAGGGCAAACGGGCAAGCAAGCGACCCAACCTGTCCCACGGTGACTACGCCCATGCTCATAAATACATATGTATTTACTATGTACAGTTTGTTACAAAATAGAAAGTCGAGATCTATGTATATAGAGAATATACATAATATTGTATATGTATTATATCCATAAAAACATTCATAAAAATAAATTAATTACACGACGTTAATTTATTGTAGTCGGCTCGCAATGGTGTAGGTATAATAAAGTGTTATACACACTGAAATTCTATCGTTGCAAGAATAGATAAAGCCAGAGCTTTATCTATTCTTTCAAATGAATGGCACGCGAAATTACTCAACATTTCCACAGCCTAGTGACATAGCCTAGTGACATAGCCTAGTGACATAGCCTAGTGACATAGCCTAGTGACACAGCCACACCGCACATCATTTTGTTATTTTTGTTTTATGTTCGTTATAATATGTGTATGTACAATAAAGAATAAATAAATAAAATGCATCAAACTACATCTATGTAATAAATATTTATAAAGTCAAATTACTTGTTTTTATTCTCATATTCTGTTAAAACGGCTGTCCCGAGCATAGGAACTTTACTAACGTTGAAATTTAAGAAATAATAATAATAACAAATAAAAAAATATAACACACCCACAGCGCAATAGACAGATGTTATCATAAGAGGTAGGAATGGTAATGTTTTATCAAAACCCCAAGCTGTATGAAGTGCACTCTCATACACACATAGTACTATCAGTCCGTGTAAATACAAAGATTCTATAAAATTAAGCATTGGTAATCGGAACATGTAACGCCTTTTTCTCTGTTTAGGTTTAACGACGTCGTATAGTGACGGAATGTTTCCGAACGCAATCGCACAATGTGTAAGCAATATGAATATTTTGATTGGCAAAAGGTTACTTGGATACAGCAGAGGGAAGAGCGAGTAATGGCCGATTGTGGTCATTATCAGGAACAGACCTCCATCGTCCTTGCCCAGTACCGATAAAAAGCTGAAACGAAAAAGTCAAATCATTTATTTTGCAAGAACATAGGTAATAAATAAATATGATATTAGAACGTAAATTTTTACATGCCAATTGAGGTAGAACATAATGGAAGATCCATTATGATCCATCCATTATCTACTTCAAATGGCATGTAAAAATTCATGCGGATATCGTGAATTAATGCGTATATTTCGGAAAAAATTCACTACATCTCGAGTAAGGGTCCACAGTTGAATTCAAAACTACAATCATAAGGGTCATAGAAACATAAAAATTGTGTCATTCGAGAAGGTAAAGGTACAGACCATCGATTAATTAAACTATTTATTCTAAAGTATTGACATACCAGACTTGAAAAAATACCTAATGAACTTTTTTTTGCTAGACCAATAGCTTTTGAGTAAACCTACAAAATGACACCAAAACTTTAAATGTAGGTACATATCAACTCTCATTGGGAATTTAAGGTGCTTCTGAAACCTTTTCTCCACTCTCTCGATTTGGTTCATGTATGTTTTGTATAAAGGGTTCCAAACAAGTGATGCATATTCTAACTGAGACCTGACGAACGAGTTGTAATGCCATAACCTATGCCACAAAGTTTCGAACCCCTTTGATATCTGGAGGAAAACGATCTTTCTTACCTGAGAGGTATTAAAATCATCAGAATTGCCTTCTCATGTACATGCCACCCGAACATAAAGGAACATGTTGCACACAAAACCATACATCTGCAAGCAAAGATGATGAAGAACGATGGGTAAAAGTGTAACAAAAAAAAAACAAGGGAAGCTGTGGCTTATACATATATATTCTTATTCGTACAGTTATGAATTCGTGCCCCAGTCTGTACCACTGAGTTTATATCCAACAGCAATGGTATATATCCAGCAGTGTAGAGATATAGACTGATGGTATGGTATTGTTTTATTCAAAATTTAAGTCGAAATAGACAAGATAAAGAACAAATCGTATGCCCAATATACAAAACCCAATAAGGAACAAATTAAAAAAATGTTTTTTGACTAAATGTGATATAAACTAAACCTAAACCTAAAAACTAAACCCCATATTGAAATCTTTTGTATTTATGGAGATATGAATATCTCGAAAATTAGTAGGTAGGTATGTCAGTATCACCTAATACTCATAAATCCCTAAAAACCCTAAGAAACATAATATAAACATATAACTATAGTATTTCAGGTATGATATATCTAGTATTTTGTATTGTGATTCTGAAAACCAGTATGTAAAATGACAGATCATTTAAAAAGTGTTAGCAAGTTTTCCGTAAGGGCATGGTCAAGTATAATAATATTTAAAAAAGTTTCATAGTTTCAATCTCAAAAATATATTTAAGAGCCATTTCACAAAAATGACTAAAGCAAGTTTAGGTAATTACAACGCAACGCGACTGGCAATAGTTCATGCCCCCGTCTCTATAGCGTAACTATGGAAAACAAGTTTTGATACTTTGAATAAGCCGAACTTTTCTCCGTGTGCTTCTATAGACAATACTAATGGTCGACGCGAAAATCCCCAAATATAGTAGAGCAATTAGAGCAGTTTTGTGATATTAAAAAATATACATAATAAATCATAATTTATAAAAATACTTATGTTTTCGTTTTAATTAGGTACAAAATTGATATTATTCTAAGTAATAATTTAAAAAATTCTTTAATAAATGATAATAAATTGCAGTTAAATGCCAGGTATTTTACGTCGAAATTGACGAACATTGTTTTACTTTTTCTCGTGATTTGTGTTAATTTACGGAAATATTGGTGTACTATGTGTCAATAGAATTATATACTACGTATAATTGTACCTTATCTTGTAGAATTGATGAATTTTAATGGAAGAAGCACGGCTCTGAAGTTCTTACTAGGCGCGTTTTTACTAAAACATGGTTGAGTACTACAGGATAAATAAAGAAATATTTCGAAATGTATCCTAATAAATGTCAATACAAAGAAATGAGCTATTTAAAATATTTACTCAGAAACGTAAAGCAACTTTCATTTCACCTATAGGAGAGCTCAAAAACTTGTATTTTTCGTTTAAAACGTGAAATGGCTCTTAATATCAATTCAAAGGGGGCTTTGAATTGATATAAATATTGATTCTGTTTAAATATAAACATAGTGTACTGAATGATATTTGATTCTATTTACATAAAACATGCACTAACATCTCATTTTTAAGATAAAGGTATTCCTCTATTCATAGATATAGCCAGATATTCGTTTTATTTTTCAATTTCATTAGTCTTAGTATCTGGGAAAATAGAATCGACATTTAGGTCCCCTATTCCAGTTAAATTTAAATGCTACCAACCTTATAAAGCTTACAGTCCTGTACCTCCTGTCAGCACCCAGATGCCATAGTTTAATCAAAGCAGGGAGCATTGTCAACAAAGTCAATATGAATGTAGCACTTGGTTTCACAGACGGAAGCACCACATGTTCATACTCTTGCACAAGGCCTCCCGTCATAGAAGCCTCAGTACTTGCAACAGGAAAACCAGCTTTTGGTACTAGAAAACAAAATATATTTGTATTTATACCCGCGGCTTCGGCCGCGTAGATTTTGTTTTAAACGTAACAAAAAATATCTTATATTCTTATCCGGATTTTAGACCGCCCTCTAACGAATTTAATAAAATTTGAACCTATTCTATTGAACAGATTTCAATAGTTCATAGAGATTTGAATCGGTTCAATGGTTTAGTTGTGAAGACGTAACAAAACAAACAGACATATAAACACATAGTGTGTATTATGAATTTCATTTAAGGCCCTGTCTGGTTAGAACCACTATCAGTCTATCACAGTTAACTTCGGTATATTTATCTATATGACTCCATCCTATTTTCTTTTGTGGCCCAATGTGCGCTGTCTAATTTCTAATAGATTTTTCCAAAAATTTAAAAACATCTTTAAAAATAGTGTCACCTTTCAACGATAATTTAAAATCAACCAGTGATAGTCATCAACTTTGAACATTAACAAGTAACACATACTCACATGCGTGCTGTAACACTTTGTCTGCAAAATTATAAAGAGCCCAAAAATTTGGTGCCCAATATGCATGACATAAGCCTCTTTTGAATGGAAACAGTCTTGAAAATACCTATAATAAAACCAATTTCAATTTAATCATTAATAAACGTTTAAGGACTTAGTCTTTAAGGACAATTCAATGTAGCTACTGTGGAGACTTTTTTAATTTTCAATATATATATTTGCAATGTGCGTTACAAAAGGTGGTAAATAGATAGGTCAGATCGACACAGATCAACGCCAATAATGGCGTGCAAAAGTAATTTTGCACGCCATTATTGGCGTTGATGTAATATTGATGTATGTATCGATGTATGTAATATATCTAACACAAAATTACATAAATGTTTACAAAACACTTTAAGTTGCGGAAGGATTTCACTACATCTCAATTAAGACCAGTTAAATCCAAAATACCAGTTTCGAAATTTATATATAAGTATACATGCGATGTAATATATATGTATACATATTTATAAAATGTGATATAATAAGTATGGATAAACTGGAGGCCACAGTTCTTAACCGTTTGAAATGAAATTTGACACAAAAATAGTTTATTGATAAAGTTCATATATGCTAAATCCATACCGTTGTTCTAAGATTATGACAATATAAAACATACCGAAAATAATGAAATCTACGTTTCCATCTGTTTATTGATTTTATTTTAATAATTTATTGTACACACAACACAAAATAAATAAAAAGGAAGAAAGAGAAAAGATGTACAAAAGGCAAGCTTATCTCCTATAGAGATTTCTTCCAGCAGACCTGGGAAATAATATATATATATATATTCTATATATTTTTAATTATGCTAATTTTATATTTAAGAGAACAATTAAAAGCTTACCTGTGGTAAATGATCGAGGAATGGTCCAAATGACAGGCCAAAAATAAAAATCACAGTAAAGCCTAGTTTTATTAAGTTTGAGATAGAAAAAGAATACCAAGGGGTGTGTACCCCATCTGCAGAAGACACAGTGAAACAATATGCTCTCAGAAAGTGCACAAAGTATGCTGGTGCTACATATAAGAATATATGTTTCAAATTCAATAACACTGAGAACCAAATAGCAGCTTGAATGTAGTTACTCTGCAAAAAAGAAATAGTAATTAATTAAACATAGTGGTGATAGCTTAGGGGTAATTTCCATTCTAGTGGACACATACCCACTGAATTTCTACAAAGTGTTAATAAATTATCACTAGTTCAGCAGTAAAGGAAAACATCTTAAAGGACATCCACATATATACACAAGAACTAACAAAAATCTGGATCTCATTAACAGAATTACAGAATATACAGAATTATTGGATTTTTCGTATTTATATAAAAAAAATTATATATGGTAATTTTTTTTAAATCTGTTAGAAAATGACGATATTCAAAGTATTGAATGTGCTACTCGTAGATGACGTCATAATTTACACATTTTTTCGAAATGACTAAATTCTTTTGGCCCTGCCCTAATGGCATTTCAAGAATCACCGGACATGTATAGTTTAAGGTGAGGTTTAAGTAAAAGGCGCTCAGCCAGAAGCAAAAAGTGTGTGCAGCAACGAGTCTAAGGGCTCCCCCGCCGGTAGTCCGACGGAAGGAACGGACTTCGATTTAGGACGTTGCTATGGAACGGTACCGCGGGATCGCGAGTCGGTGATAAGCGCCCAGACACGTGCCGATAGATACGTGGTAAAAGTGTTGGCTGAAGGGTGGAGTGTGTTCACAGTGTAGCGAGGGGAGATGTAGCGTCCTCGTCTCCGCCGGCTTTGACGATGTATATATGTAGCCTGTGTAGTGTAAGAACCGCATTGGCAGCAGCAATTACGTCATCGGGGTCGCCTAGGACGTGCCAAGAACGGCGACGACGATGATAACAGGGAGGGGCATTCCTGTGGCGGGGCATTTCGGTCCGGAGAGCGGCATTTCTGTCCAGAGGGGGGCATTCCTGTCTAGGAGTATAATATATAGAATCCTTAATTACTTTACTTTACAATCTTTAAAAGAGGGATTCACTTATTTTCTCATATGTTTTAGAAAGAAAAACATTTAGAGTTTCATAAACACTACTTAACAATATATTGTTTGTATGTAAGTGTATCCTGACATTGTGATGTCACAGGCTGCTCAGTCAACATCCAACTTTGTAAGGCTATATTATATATAACTTCATCATGTTAAAAATAATGTAAAAAAAATCATGAGATTGTTTGTAATATATATAATCTATTTATTTATTTTTTAAATTATGAACTTCGGCATTTGCCTCATGGTGTTTTATGGCTAAAAATCCCCTCATGATAAGGAAGTTCGTTTTTTAATCCCAGAGACTAAAGTGACAGTCATTTATTGCCTATTTTGGCATTTTTAAAATAGTGATGTCCAGCAATCTGAACTGATTTCCTGCAAAATCGCATGGTCTTGGATCAAAGTTGTGGGAATCAATAGAATAATTCATTACAATTAAAAATAATCATCTGGCAAAAGAGTGAATTTGAAATATTAATATGGTGAAAATATTGTAAGTATGATAAGTAATAACAGTAGTTTATCTTCAAATATATTGAATGTAACAAATTAATTAATTAGTGCTTTCAATACACACCATATACAAAAAAACACATTAAAAATTTTACGATTCAGATAACCCAAACCATAAGGAAACCATAACAACCACACTGCAAATTAATTAGGAACATTATTTTCAAGTTTGACATTTGTACTTGTTAATTTAGTCTCTGGGATTAAAAAACGAACTATAGGGAAGGTCTGTGGCCTGTAGTGTGAGACATTGTAGGATTATATAGAACTAAATAAAAAATAAATAATGTATTTAATAAATACTAGCTGTGCCCTTGACTTTGTACATGTGGAATTTTAGTTTGATTTATTAAACTTTATATACAGCATATTTACTGCCCGTCAGCCGATTTCAATGAAACAAAGCCTATTCGAAGCGCCAAGCTAAGCTTAACTAACCTGTGGAAATATTATACCATGAAAATCCGTTCAGTAATTTTGGAGATTATTAGCCTGTTCGAACAGACAGACAGACAAAAAATTTCAAAAAAAAATCTTTTTGTATTCTGATACTCTTCCTTCATCACCCCCAATCAGTTTTTGGTAAATATATTCAATGTACAGACACACTGGTTCTACAGTTTTATTATATGTATAGATTAAAAAATACTGTTACAAAAATAATTTAAACAAAATATTTTTTGCTGTGCATTTTGCACTTACTTTTATCATGTTTGACATTGACAAGAGAAGAATTCCAAACAAAAATCCATTATATTGAAAGTGTATGTGATCCACCATCAGTAGTCCAGGATTTGATACCAGTAGTATAAACACAAGAAGTTTCCCATTGCCTACAAGATTTGAACAACTGAAAGATAAAAATTAGAAAATAAATGGTTATCTGAACAAAAGTACCTTATTATCAGTATGGAATTACTGACCCTGGTTATGATTTTCTAATTTATAATTTTATTGCTTCAATATTATATTTAAATAGAAACTATTTATATAGCAATAAACAAATACGTTTTTTTTTTATTCTACTAAAATCTGGTTCTAATTTATCTAAGAAACTAGAAGAGACAATGATGTCTTTTTTCTTAAATAAATCACATTATTTTCAATCCCCTTACTCACAGACTCCATTATAATTTAATGAAACCTTGAAATTACAAAATGTGACTAGAAAGTTTAAAATTTTAATAACTGAAAAAGGGCGAGGGATTTTAAGCAATTATTAAATTTAAACAGTGTTTATGAATAAGGAAAATAATATTTACATTTAATACTTAATGGGAAGTAAACATGAATATACTGTTACCTTTTTGCACTTATAACATAGATAAAATCCAGCACAATCACAGACAATCTCTGGAATAAGACTGTCATATTGGAATCATAGTTCAGATTGGTAATTTGCAGCATATTGGGATCGAATAACTTCGCTATAAATGATAGTCCATACTCCAACCACGCGAAGAAAGGGGGATAATCCAATGTCCATTGAGAGGTATTTTCATAGTACCATTGCTGAATGGAAAGGTTTTGTGTAGTTGCCAGCCAATTTCTATGAACTTCAAAATCCGTGGAATGACTGAAACAGACGAAAATTGTAATGATCACTATTATTTAGCCAATAACAATATTTAAGTACTCCGTTACGAAAGCGTGTCTATTAAAACTTACTATAAAGGTATAAAAAAAAATTTTACTGCTGTTACTATCAACGTTACTTGTGGAATCATCTTACTAGTGGATGTATTCAAATAAATTATATTTCGCCGGTTTCTCTTTCAAACAAGAAATCCACATAAACAGCTGGTGTACAAGACACACGTCAGACACAAGAAACAATTGTCATATGTCTCACTGTCAGTAAATATTAATAAAGCACTTTCAAGCGCTCACGACAATTTATTTTATTAATGATAGGTACAAAACTATATAAGGCTAGCGTATATTACGGCAAACCGTACTGTAGAGCATAACATTGCAAAAATCCTTTTGAATCATTTAACATTTACATATATTTTGTACCATTGCACACTTCAGGTGGGCCACATCGCGCCGCAGTGCAGCGCACTGGCGGATTACTTGCCCCAGCCATATCTATGCGCCGATATTTTAAGCTGCGAAGCGGCCCGCCGCAATGTGCATTGAACAGACGCAGTTAACGGCGTGGCGGCAACGTATAGTAAATAATGTTGAGATATAATTTCTCTTTCTATACAGTTCGTAAACAATATACAGGCTTATAGAACTAATTTTATAAGAATAAAACTAGGTTTCGGCGGCACCCCCCGGGCGCCAGCCTCCCCCTGAGGGGCGGGAGACGCTCCGGGCTTCGCCCTGCGCGGTACTCGGCCTGCAGCCTCGCGTAGATTACACGCTGGGACTTGGAAGAGGTCGCTGTATTTATTGTTATGCTGGCCTTGCATGGCGGCAATCTTCAAAAATGGCGGAATCGAAATAAGAATTCCAAATCCCTAATCGGCCTCCCCGGAACCCTCCAGATATCAATTTTTATCCGGATCGGATGAAAACGAAAAATGGCCGCCATCTTGAAAAAAAATGTTCATCCATGGTAAAACATTGTCAAGCGGCTGGTGGTGCGGTATTTCAGTCGCTCCGGACTTCGCCCTACTCGGAGCTCGGCCTGCAGCTTCGCTGTATAGCCGCCATCTTCAAAAAAGGTGGAATATAAATAATAATTCCAAATCCTTAGTCCAGATTCCCTAAGGGACCCAGATATCTTTTTTTTTTAATTTAATACTGGGTAGGAAGAACGTGGGTTGTGAAGCAAAGAATTAAAAATTCTCCTTCAAATATTATTGGGTCAAAGGGTTGAAAAGTACAGAGTATAGAAGTGAAAGTACATGCGTATTTTTGCGAAATCGGATTTGAAGCCACTTGAGCTTATTACGAAACCCAGAAACATGGTCTTATTAACGCTGTCCAAATATGAACCGGATGCAAAGATTTTGGAGGTGCTCAAGTTTGTTGAGTTGGTCTTCCGTTAGTCAAGATAACAGGTATCAGTCAAGTAAAGGGAAAAATAGAAATTGAACTAGCGCAATTTTAGTCTGTCGGAAGGAAGAATACATAGACCGTCAACGGTCTAGTATTCAGGCTTGCGCGTGTTTGCGTAGCAGGGAGATTGCCGCTTTGAGAGGCACTGCGGCCGACTTGGATTGCGCGGATTTGGATCCCTCTACTACATGTACGGACATGAGAGCTACCGGGGGCGCCAGCGCAGGAGTGCGCTTGACGGGATACGGGGGCCTGACAGGGAGACTAGTGGGAATTCTGGGTGGCGCTTTGGGGCACCCCACCAGCGAAAGCAAGCAGCATTGGAATGACAGCTCATTTGTGGTTTAATAGTGATCATATATTAAACTTCAAAGTGCCTAGTATTGGTGCATTATGTTTGTGATAAATACCTAATTAAAAAAACAATGAAGGTGAGTTACGGTGTTCTACCAAGGAGTCCATTTCCGCCCCCAGTAAACCTTCTGTTTTATTATCTGTTGGTTGGACCAGTGACCATGCCAGTGTCCAAATAAATTAAAAACAAATGAACTTATTCATTTGTCAACTATAATGAACTGTCATTATAACTGTTATTCATTCATAACTGTCAAATAAATGGAACCATGATTGTCTTTCTACTTTGACTAAAACTAAACAGTCAAACAATAGAATAGTTTTAAACCAAAATATATGGACCAAAGTGTCTGCAGTTCTAATTTTAGACTATCCAGTTGATGATTCTATAAATATTACAAATGGCTATTCTTCATAGAGCTCTGTTTACTTGGTTTATATTTTTAGTATTTTTAATATTGTTGTGCCTTAGACTCGAATCAAGAACACATTGGAATTGGTTTATTGTTTTTATCCCTATGTGGGTTTACGACACCATATTATTAATATATGTTTTGTTTCATATGGTATCTCATTGCAGAAATGGCATAGAAAGATTTAGAGGTACCATCAATAAACATGTATGGTACATAGCAGCAATTGGACTCAAAATGGCAGCTCAAATAATAATCTGTATAAAATTGGAGTATACTAAAGTGAATCTGCCCATTTACGTAGTAATGACTCCTATATGGATGTTACTACCTGTACTTTGTGTTGAGGTTTTTATGCATTTAATAAAGCATTCAAGTGGAAGCAGTAGATACTAAGAAGTATTTGAGAGACTTTATTAATTAATAAAGGGTTTCGAACTTTGTTGTATTAAGAAGTTTGTGTTGTCATTGGTAAACATGTGACTCGTAGATAAATTTAAACTTGGCACACATTCTCCATCACATTCTTCAGTATGTTTGCACATGTCACAATCTATAGTGGCTGCGTCAGTAGCCTTGGTGATATAACAACCCATTAAAGACAATTAAGCATCTTTAAAAGATAATTTTTGAAATGTCCATAAACTCTGTGGTGACAGAAGTGCCCGCTGGGGCTACAGCAGTTCTGACCTGTAATAGTAATGACTATGATCATAATTTTATGAACTGGCTAATTGGTGTAAGCAAAATAATTGGACCTGGCAATGCCCATGATGAGAGGAAATATAAATATGAAGTGTTATCAGGAAAACTTCTTATTAAAGTGAGTATAAAGCATTTGTACAACTATTTTATTATTCCTTTAATTTCTTACTATTTTAACCAAGAATATGTCAAATCTATCTGCTCATCTGCTGCAATCTTCTATATGAAAAATATCTAGTGATATGTCACATCATCTGAGCAAAGGGCCTTATTGTTGCTTTGGACTTATTGACTGTGGTTAACTAGTTAACTTAAAATTTAGTAGTTTCAAAATCCTGTTTTAATAAAAAGAAATATGTTCCAATTCAGTGTTTTGCAATAATTAAATATTTTTTATTTACATTACAACAACTTGTTATATAGTGTATATATAGTTATATAAACAGCATAGTGTTTACAAGAATAACTTAGTTAACACAAAAATGTTCCTATTTCAGAGTGTATCCCCCGATGACTCTGGTTTATACCAATGTTTATCAAAGAAAATTGATGGTCAAGGAATCACATCCAGTGCAGTGGAAATGATAGTAAAGGGTTCAACATTCACGGCAATAGATGCTGTGAAACTGGTTGCAATAGTAGTCTCAATCATTGTGATTATTTCCTGTGCTGTCATATATATGCGATTGAGAAAGGAATGGAACAAGTATGATGGGAGGTCTATAGTCCCAGGTATTGCAGTACATATTTTTTGTTTCTTTTGTAGTAACATGTTTTAATGAAAGCATAAGTACAGCGTCAGCTCTAGTCCATGTAGCGCCCGGATGCAATCAATACCCTGGCGCCCTCTAGTAGGCTCTTTGGAGGCGGCGCGAGCGGCGCTCGGCGCCCCCTAACATCCTGCGCCCTAGGTAAAGCCGGCACTGCATAAACAACATATACAGATTAAAAATAAAGCTGTATAAAATTGCCAATAACAAACAAACAAACAATGGTTATTCTTTTAGTTTTATCTAAAACTCCTCTAGTTTGATTCTAAATTAGTAAAAAAAATTCAGGTTTTTTGGATTGTGCCTTTTTTTTCCTAAGGAGGGCAGAATGTATGTTTCCCTAATTAAAAACAATTTTTACTTCTTGCAACTCTTGAATGCATATCATCAAAGACCTTCAAATCAAATAATTTTATTGTGGTCCATGTACATGTGTGTTTATTTTGTAATATGGATATATGATTTATTATTATTCACTTGTGAACAAATTGTTATAAAACTCTTAAAATCAACATACTGTGCTAATAGTAATAGTCAAATTGCATTTACCCAGAGTAATGTCTGTTACTATTCCTAAAATTACTTTAAAGTTTAGTAAATTGTTGACTTTTCTCACCATACATTTTTGAAAAGGAACCTTTTCTTTGGATTTCTGTGGCGACTAGCTTCCGGCGAAGATGCAGAAGGCGATGCTGCTCGATACAGCACCAATCGTCCACCGATTTCTTACCCTAGGGTCCTGAACCCCGGCCAGCCGGTTATACCATCTCTCTCTCATTTTAGCTTATCTAGGGAGAGACAAGCTATCGTTATCTTTCTAATACTAAACTGATCAGTCTGATCACGCTGGTTGTTTCTTTTGCACACAGACTAGGCCATAATGTCATTGTTTTGAACAAAAACAGGTGTCACATCCTGCATCATGCTATTATTCAACTATCAACACAAACTGTTAATTCATAAAAATGCAATTTTCGAACGATTTTAAAAACTTTATATTCTTAGGTTTCGGACCGCATTTTAGGTATGATATCTTATAGATAGCTCAATAAAATTTATAGGATAAATAGCCAATAAAATGAAGTTTTTAAAAAATAGGTTTGGTTGAAAAAAAAAAGACATCGGCCTCAAAAATTTTGGTAATTTTTTTTTGACTTGAATTTAAAAATTTTTTTTGGCGCAATAGTATGGGTTAATGGAATTAAATCTTTTTGTGTTTGATAGGCCTAACATTCAGCTAAATCGGAAAAAAATCAGGCACTTATCTCAATTATTAAAGTCACTATGACCAAAATATCTTCAAAGTCATAGTTTGGTAAATAATCACGAAAAAAATCGTAACTCGTAAACAACTACAAAAAATGAACATACATGGGGGTGATTCGGGTACCCTTGGGAGTGCTCTTACCTTTGGACTTCCGCTTGACACCATTTCTTGGGACAACCTATATAGCTATGAAAAAATAAATAATTTGCTCATCAATCAAATTTATATGGAAATAATTATTAGGTTAAGTATAAAAAACAAGCGAAATAATGTACATACATCTACATCTACAAGAATGCATCTACAAAAATTGTTTATTATAACAATATGGTAGCAATATAAGTAAAATCACATAAATGAGCGCTTTAGGGAATAAGCGCTAACAATGACGTCACAAATCGGCAGACGGGGTATGGCTGGAGGCTGGATCATGACGCGTGACTCGACGATAATTTCTTGGAGGCCAAGAATGTTGGCAAGTGTTATATGTAGTGCTTCTGTATGCGAGTGTTTTGGCACAATGTCTGCGTAGGCGTTAAGCGTCTGAGAATATCTGTTTATGATCACTTCAAACTGGTTATTTCTGTGATAACGTATTACGTACAAAACATTGTATTATTTTTGTGAATCTTGAGATTCTTCTTTTTATAGATGCTTCCATGTTCCATAATAACCTTGGAAATACTTATATGACTAACCATAATATATGACAATATCTATTATAGTTAAATGCAGTCTCCAAGTAATGCAGATAGATAAATATATATTTTATTGTATAAAATTGCATCAAGACAAAATAAAATAAAAAATCTCTATTGAAGAGAATACTATCGCTTTGTAGTAAATTATTCCAGACAACCTTGAGAAAGGGAGATTGCTGATTTATCATTGTATTATTTTATTTTCTTTGTTTTCAGTGGATGAAGTAGATGAAGAAGATGGTGATGAAATATACAATCGCACTACAACTCCTATAAATCCAATGCCTGGTCCCAGCAGGAATCAATCTTCTGAACATTTACTATATGGCATAGACAACCAAGGCTTAGACACAGACTTTAATTCAGTATTTGAAAATATCCAAATAAAGACGCCACATCAGAGTTTAATCTAATATTTTGTTTTTACATTTCCAAGAGTATTCTAGTTTTACTATTTTTAAGTATGCACTTATTTTGTAAATGAAATGCTTTTTTACACGATTGTATTTAAATGTTAAAAATATATAAACAAATGTGGTTAAAAAGTATAGTTAAAATATAACGGTTAACCGCGGCTCCATTGTAGAGATATCATTACGTATTCTCGATATGTAGTGAAAAGCTCGGTGACACGTGATATTGACTGCAGTTTATAGCGTGCATCTAAAATATTTCGTTTAATACTTGTGTCCCCACAACCAAACTCCACATGTGGGGCCATAAGGAAATCCCAATTTAATTCCTACTGACCCCACAATCTAGCACGACTACAACTTTCCCTTTTTCTTGAATAGTTTGAAATTAGCATTAGTGATAACCTGCTGTTTTTATTATGAATGTTTACCAAAAAGATAATTGTAGTTGACTGCAAATAGTTGCCTCCTTCGATATATATATATATATATAAAAAAATGGACAATTAGAAAAGACTATTTTTAATATTTTTCATATTTCTTAGAAAATTAGATATAGATGTGATCTTGGGAATATTTGTGGTCAGAAGCTATCGTAGTCTGTCATTCACGAGTTTGTTACGCCATTACTATGTTAGTGGCAAAGATTTTTTTGGTGTCAACCATTGTGATGTAAATAAATTAGCTTAGATAGCCTAAATAAAATATTACAATGAATTTGATTATTTTTAATTGTCTAGACTATAGCTTAGAACAGTTTTGATATCGCTCCTATATTGTTGCATGTGATGGTGGAGAGTTGTCAAATGTCTCTTCTTCATCTTCATCCCAGTTAACTTCCATTTCAAATATCCTGACTTTTCTATGACTATTTGATAATACTACAGCAACTTTCCGCCCACCAGACACTGCAATGCGACACCCATCCATTTTATCAAGTACTTGGTAAACACCTTGATACAACAATGGTGAAATATTTCGTCGTGAAACTTTATCACCAAACAAACAAGATTTCGCTTTTATATTGAATTCGTTAGAATTGTCCAAGGCTATTTTCAAAGGCAGTTGAACGAAAATTGTGCTTTCTGGATTTTGTGGATGTTTTATAAGCACAGATAAATATTCAGAGGAATAAAACTTCAAATCCAAAACTGGCAGATGTTCATCCAATTGCAATTCATTGCTGGTTGGTATTAAACTTGATGTAAAGTAATACTTAATTGCTGTGGCGAAGCAAGCTTGTTCTTTAATATTTGCAGACATAAAGCATAATCCATCGCTCCCAATAGCAGTATTCATAAATGCCATCGTAAATCTCTGTTGAGCTGTATCATATATTTGCGAGACTTTTAAATTATCAAGACTCTGAGTATTTGTTTTATCTTCATAACATCGAATGTTATACAAAATGGTAAAATGTTTACCAATATCTTTTTCCGTCACGTCAAACACTTTATAAATGGCACCTATTAAATAGTTTTGCTGTTGTATAAGGGAAAATCTTTTAAATTCAGATAAATTAAATATTATATCGTTTTCTTTTAGTAAACAAGGGTTTTCCTTGAGAAGTTTCTGCCAGGGGTTTTCTTCTTCTTCAGGCAGTATTTTTAGTTCTTGATCTTGTAAGTATTGTCCTAGTCTCTCCAGATTAAACTTAGCCTGTTTTTCTGAAGCATTCTCACTACTTTCTTCTTGGACATTGTCAAAATTATATAAAAATTCAGCAATGTGAGTTTGTTCCTGTTGGGTTATTTTAACTATTTCACTCGGTGTTTGTTCATCCAACAAGCGGACTATAACGACAAACAGCCATCT
The DNA here is from genome assembly GCA_943735995.1 of Sesia bembeciformis. Taxonomy (NCBI): domain Eukaryota; kingdom Metazoa; phylum Arthropoda; class Insecta; order Lepidoptera; family Sesiidae; genus Sesia; species Sesia bembeciformis. The sequence goes on along the minus strand of OX031029.1, from coordinate 9,209,489 downwards.
AAAAAACGATTTGTAGTTACGCATGGACACATCTATCACTTGTTGTAACTCAAGGCATTTATTCAGAAATCCACAACAAGCCCTAATTGATTCTGTTAATGTATTATCTTCAAGCCCCAGGATCTGAAATAATAGCAAACATTAATTTGGCTAATCAAAGAGTAATTAATGTTAATACAAGTACTTACAAAAACTATTTATTTACAGTACCTACCTTGTATCGGTCTGTTACTCTGGAAAGGCCTCTAAGTTCTGACAGATAATATGTCATATTTTGACCAACAATATTTAATTGCTTTAAAACTAGTTTTTGTATTGTAGAATAACTCAATTCTACAGAGCTTCCAAACTTTTTCAAGCCTTTTGCAGTCAAATGTTGCAATAGGAATAATTCCAGCTCATCTGACGGCACGCCTGAAATGTATAACTCTATGTAAAGATTTACTTCACACACAACTTTTTTATACAGAAAGACTACACACGAGCATAGTCCACATGGCTGTCAGTGGTTATTGTCGCTTACGGTTATTTGTGATATATGTCAATATCAATAAAGAATGGCAAACATTCACACGCTCAGATACACGCCTTTGGAGATTTAGGAGTGTACATAGAAAAAAGATTGGGAAGATGGCGAATAGGGAGTATAACAATGAGCTTTGGGGTAAAGGAACAGTACCTACCTAACATGAGAAGCTCCAGTAAGTCCGCTGACACCCCACCTTCAGGCACTGAAGCAGCATACATAGCCATCTTAGCATCCATCTCTAACAAAATGTGCTCCCAAGCTTCCGTAACTGAAATCATTGCTTGACGGAGATATGTCAATAGCTGAATAATTTGACCATGCTTATTTGCTACTATGAATATTTCTTCTGCATATGCTGACAGTACACTTGTATTGAGGAGTGCAACATAAAGATTATTTGTAGCACTGTCCATATAAACCACATGCATGAGACTAAAGTCATCAGATAAGTGAATGTCAAGTACTTTATACTCTCCACATTCATCCTTTGCAACTTGACTTAAATGCAGTGTACCATATGGGAATCTACCAAAAACACTCATATAAATGTATCCCGTTCCATAGCCTACCAGGAGCATATTTAATTGTGTTTGGTCTGGTATCTCTTTGAAACCTTTTATGTTGTCCTCTCCATCTGGGTTTTTATACTCAGTGGTTTGTGAAGGTAGCTTTTGTAAAAATATTTCAGCATCTTCCTAAAAACATATTTTTAGTATATTATAAAACAATAACTCGCCAATAATTATTAATTCATTCGAGGACTCTCCTCCCCATAGATTATATGATTGTTTGAGCTACAATGGCAACTTTGATTCTTCGTCGAATTTCTTCATTGTGTATTTTCCATCCTCAAAAGGATGACCACATACAGGGAAACGTAGGGTGGAATGCCCTCCGGCCAGGTGAACTGACAACTTCAAGAAAGTCACCATATTGGCTGGATAAGAAGAGCTGAAGACCATGTGTAGTGGCGGTCCTTGGGAGAGGTGTATATCCAGCAGTATATCCACAGGCTGATGGTATGGTAATTATTAATTAATAATGCTTAATTATTAATTTAACAAATCACAATAGTTACTTATAGGCACTCACATATAAATTATACTCTGTAGCACTTTCAAGAGTGCCAGCTCTTGCAGCCCATGTAAGGCAAGTGATGCCATACAGTTTGGGATCATCAAATTCCTCAGAGGTCTCTAATTCTAAATTATATTTTTCAAGTATCTCTTTATCTTCAATGTCAATCACATAAACACTTCCTGAGCTATAGCCAATAGCTAGTGCCTGAAAATACAACTGAAATTAAGCTTCAAGCAGTAACTGTTCATTTTTAATAAAAAAAATCCATAATGAAATAAAATAAATAAATAATTAATTGACATAAATCAATTATTGTCTTGGCCAGACAGCAATATGTGATGAGTTTGGGCTTCATGTATATATTTTTGGAGAAAGCACTAATAAGACATTAAAAATAAATTGTTGAATGATATAATTTTTTCATTTTCCAATTTAGACTAATATTTTGTACTAAAGATGAACAAAATATGACATATCTTCTATATGTAATTCATGTAGTTTGACATTGTTAGAATCCCCAGTGTTTTATATAGTACAGGCCCGAAATTTGCAAGATCCTGAATGAAGGGAGCATACTAAGCCATCCTAAGCAAAGCAAAAATTTAGAGGGTGCTGCAGAAATGACAAAGTGTAATAAAGGTAAATTCTGGCAGTTTGCTTATATTGAAATTTAGAATTTTTAGATAACCCACTGACATTACATAGGCTCCTAAGGATTTTCATTGATTTCCACAAATTAAAATATTTCCATTTAAAAAAACTGATTTTTCTAGTTCCTAGTATCATTATAGTTTCTCCATACCCTACTTTACCTTGCCATCGGGCCTCCATGCCATCGCTCGGACAGATAGATTTTCTTTGGGAGGTGGCAAGTTCCACACTTTCTGCCAGTTTAGTCTGTGTACCTGAACTTCACCTAAAAATAATTGTAACTGTAGGCCATATATAATATTGTTTCCCTTACTTTCCTTATGTAAAAAAGTTGTCTATTTATTAAAATTTAATTGTCATCTGCCAGTAACCAATTTGAACAGTTTGTTCTTACATACACTTTATTTGTATAAACTTGGGCAAGGTTATGGCTCATAATTTGATTAACAAAGCTACAGATTATATGTATAATCCTAAACAAAGCATGCTGAAGTGGCAATGGGCAGATTATATTTGCTGCAGGACCAATAACTGTTGGGGTAGAACAGTCCTTGAATGGAGGCCATGTACCGGGAAGCATATTGTGGAACACCCTCTGGTCAGGTGGACCAAGCACTTGAAGAAGTTCACCCATGGTAGTTGGATGAAAAGAGCCAAAGATTGTGAGTGGTGGTAAGCTTTGGGAGAGACCTATATCCAGCAGTGGAGACATGGGCTGGTGGTGGAAAGTGGAAAAAAGGAGATAATTGGGGATTTGATGGACAAATTGGAGGAAGAAATTCTCAAGTTCGATATCTAGGCATGGAGGAGAAAATTATATTTTACTGCAGGAAAAGTATGGGCACTTGAAAGGATAAAATCATGGACACAAATTTCTACCGTACTTCAGTAGGCAGAAGTTCTTGTTTATTGACCCGATTCCATAACAACACTTTTTAGGTGTTTACTAAACCTGCTTGAATACCCAAAACCTAGATGAACTAGTTTGCAAGATGTTATAAAAAAAATTTTGGTCAGGGGAAATATAATATAGGATATTGTTTTTGTTTCGAAAAAGCACACCAATGAAAATAGTGACCTTTCAAAATACATTGTTTTCATTGCTACTTTTTTCTGATAAAATTAGTTCAATTACATTTTACTAATCAAATTGTAAGGTTTCTATTGAAATTGTAATGATTACTATTTTTTTATAATTTTTTTTGTTCTCTGGAAAATGGTGTTTCTAAGAACTAAGTTTAGCATTGTCCCATACCTTTAAAATTGCTTAAAGCTAGTAAGTCCAGCTTATCGCTCCAAACCATGAGATCAACCTGGTTTGCGACATGTCGTTCTTCCATTTGTTTCATTCCACATTGAAACATTTTAATCTAGATATATATTTACTATTAAAAAACTAAACAATGTCCAAGAACTAACGCGTTTTATTTTTTGTTTATTTAGAACATTTATTTTGTGTAGATACTATTTTAATATTTACAAAAAGGAAAACAGTGAAAACTGACGAGTGGCAAAGCAATGAGCGATGGTTAGGGATAAGAAAAAAGTATCGATGCCTGAGTATACTCGATACTTTTATTACGATACCGAGTATTTTGGTACTCGATACTTTTTATATAGGATACGGAGTAAGAATCGATACTTTTTACAATACTAGATACTTGCTGGGCTGAGCCTAGTCACACTCTCATACATCACTAAATCATACTCTGTCTAAATGGCCGCCTTTACATCTACTTACGATAAATTTGCTATTTAAAAAGCTAGTTACAAGTGTTTACATTTGCAAATTTATCGTAAGTATTTACGTGAGTAAAACTTACAGATGTAAAGGCGGCCTATCGTTGTCGTCCCTGTGTTGCTATTATGTAAATTTGTGTACTGTACTGGCTGAACTGGCTATACTGTACTGCCCGCCACCAAAGAGGGATGGATTGGTGAGAAGAATGAAGAATTGGGATCATATCCCTATAGTTCTTTTTGTTAAATTGTTATTTTTATCTGATTGTACCAGTGAAGAGTGGAGCTTCGCATCATATGGATGTGTTGAAGTCTATATTTTCATTCTCTGTTGCCATTTTGATTAATAAATACAATTATAGCTATTTTCTTGAATTTTAATTACATTGTTGAATTTGAAAGAAAAAGTACTCGATACCTGAGTAAATCGATACTTTTGATGCGTACCGATGCCGGTATCGATGCTTTCGTTACGATACTACTCATGAGTATCTCGATACTATTCGATACCATATCCCTAGCGATGGTATCTTCGTTTTTCTTTTTATATACGGCAATGGTGCAATTAGCACATTGTGCCAGTATCTAGTTTTCTTCGCAACTTTAAAGCCTAAAACTAAAACCCACAAAAATGAGAGGATTCTGAATCGTATTGTCATAGAAGTGGAAGTTTTATGTTAGTCTTAAACATTCATCACAATGGTTGAACTCAGGAGACGCAGTCAAACAATGTCCAAAAGGTCTCCACGATAACGCTCGCACAAACACTAAACGACTTAGTTACGTTACAGGAGCTTCAAATAGAAATCCTACGTCACCCACCGTACCGTAAAACGCGGCAACTTTGCCCGTCTTTTTTGGATTAAGCGAATTATCTTAAAAAATATGAATATATTCAATGTTGTGTTTGGACTACACAATCGTAAATATACTCTTCTGTTCGTTCCATCGACCTTCTAAGGTCGATGGTTCGTTCACAACCGATTACAGGAACAGTTAAATTTATCTATGATGAAATTCAGTGTGGGCCAAATATAGTAAACTTTTGGCAAGTTTGCCCGCTTGCCAATATATTTCTATAAGTTCGATATTATCAACCATAAAATCATTGGACTTGCGGACTATGCTATACAATGTGACACAGTACCTATCATATGAAACATTTTAAACATGCATATTGTCCACTAAAATTGAATGGGCAGTCACAGTCACAAATTTATAAAAAATTTCATATAAATAAGCCAATGAAATAGAGTTGTCGCTATTCATTATACAGAGGCTACAAAGAAAAGACTGAAGCCCAGTTTTTAAAAAAAACTGCACATCATTATGACAAAGAAAAACTATTTTTTTGTCACAATCTGTTACCTATTTATATAGTATATAGTAAAAAAAATATATAGTAGGCGGTATTTCGAAAACTTGTATCACACTGAGAACATCTACCGCACGGCCCTGTGTGAACTTAAATAAAAACAATCGGCCACTTATAGGAATGAAAATCAATGAAAATATTTACTTTGTGGGGAATTCCCCTAAAAATGTTAAATGACTTAAATATTTAGAATTATTAAACGTTTTTATAAAATCAAGCAATATGCTAACGGAGGAGAAAATATTCCAAAGGAGAATGGGCATATTTGACCCAGCGAGTACAGGAACCAAATAGATTCCAAATGTCAACTTAACCAGCATGTGTTAACCACGAACACACGCTGAAGAACGCCAAGAATCAATAGCTGTTCCTGGGTTACTGCGTGCTGCGTATACATCTAGACATTGTATAATATGTTCGATAATTGTCGAAACACAACATTGCGCCAAGTACCGAACTCCTCAAAAGCATAGATTTAAATGGACGAAACGGGATTTTGGAAACATATTGTTCTTGTATACATGGTCGCCGCACATTGGGCAGTTTTATATAATGTATATTAGATAATATACATATAATGAGCATTGTATATTATCTAAGTTATGCTCGACATGAAAATGACAATGCCCAACCTGCACGCGTTATAATAGATCATGACCTTAGTTAAATAAAAAATTCTAAAAGACCATTTGTTTTTCTATTTATCTAACACCAAAGTTCACTAACATATAGGTAAATGAAAAACATTTTATAAATATTTTTTTCTGAAAAACAGCAACAACAGTAATGAACTCCAGTGTGGGAGCATATATATGTAAATCCATATCACAAAAATCACCAGTCACTCAAAGAGCAGCGCACTATGTAGGCTCGAACTACACATTCTAGAGGACTATTTGGTACACAATTCATCTTTGTACTCGCTGGATTTTTTGACCATACATCGTGCCCATTCTCCTTTAGCATTAAAAATGCCAAATCGCCAACCTTGAAGGTTGTTGTGTTTTGCATTTGGTTACTGTAGATTTTTTTAAAAATAAACCGAATTGTATTATAAGTTTGGTAATTTTCATTATATTACTTTAGCATCATTCACGGCAATACTCAACTAGTTAAGGTTTATAACAAAAAAAAGGTAATAGAAACGTTTAACAAAATATTTGAGTTTTATTGATGGTAGGTATAATTATTTGAGAAAAATACAAAATCTTAAATATTTTAGAAACTATCAACTTTTGGGCAGGCTGTGTAATAGTGAAAAATAATATTTACATTCCATACCACCAACCCCTGATAGGAACTGTTCTATTTACCAGTAAATGTGTATATGTAAAGTAGATAGACACATTGACAAACTGATTTGAAAATCCTATCCCAAAAGCAACCAAAGTCGCAGGCAAATAATAGTAATAATTCTCAGATTATATATGGGATCTAAAAGAAAATCAACAAAAGACCATATCATAGAACAAGATATAAAAATCTATTTGTTTTATTAACATTAATTCTTTTGTAAAAAATGCAATATATTAAAAATAACAAAAACTTATTTTTCATCATACATTATTACATAATCCAAAAAAATCATTGAAGACTTCAGTGAGTCCATTTTCTTCCATATACTTTGAAAACCCACTCATATCAGCATGTTTAGTGGTTTTGTTGGAAGGGTTTGAAAAATGGATTTCTTCAAAGTTCCTAAATTTTTGCTCATTAACTTGTTCTGACTGTGGAAATGTCTCAGTTTTTCTTATTATTATTCTTTTCCAGTTCATTGATTTTATATCTTTCCACCACTCCTTACAGTCACTGTCAAGACCTTCAACACATATTACACCAGGTTTTCCAGGTAAACAAAACCCTGTTAAATTTAACTCCTTTGCTTTTGTTACAATGTCTTCTCTATTCCTTTTATTATAGATATGATGTGAGAATATCCACAGTCTGACAAAGTTTTCAACTTTTGCATTATTAACTGTCTGCTCAACTTCCTCCACTTTGCTTGTATGGAATATATCAATGTTCTCTTGTAACCACGATAATGCTGTATGTAAACAGACTTCACCTAGATAATTTTCTTTAATATGTTTAGACAACTGTGTATTTAAATTTGTTTGTTGCTGACGATTTAATTGATTGCAACGTATGTATATATCAGGTTCTTCAATTGGATACAAACTTGGTAAATTAATACAAACTTCAAGCTTTAAACTGTTTAAAGATAATTTCAAGACAAAGTCAAGGTGAGTCGGAGTGTAGTCTGTTTCATTATCCAAAAAGTTTTTGATATCTCCTAAAACTTTTTTGTCAAATAATATAATTTCATCAGGTTCTGGATACATTGACTTTAATAATTCAAATTCACATAATTGTTCTTCTAAACAATTGCGTAGTGTGTTTTTGGTAGTTTTTTCAAAATTTGTAGTCATTATGACAATAAGATAATCTTACCTCATTTAGAAAATTACAATATGGTTACAATAAATCAGAAATCACCGAGGATTTTTTGCTATAAAATAATAAATATACAGTGTAGATTATAAACATTATTCTAGATCTATTAATTAAACTCCTCCACAAAAAATATTTTGTATTTGGTTTTATATTAGATAGATCCTACAATAAAAATAGTTTCATATTTTTTTTCAAAGTATCACTATTCAAATAATGACAAATTGTCATTTATGATTTTTTTTCCACTTATATATGGCAATGGTGCAATTAGCACAATCTGCCAGTGTCAAGTTATCTTCGCATAATCAATTTCAAAGTCTAAAACGTCCCTTATCCATGTACAGTCCTGTCGAAGTAAGTTAGTAGTTGCTCAATACAATGATACTACTGAGGCTTACTGATTACGGCTTATGATTAGGCTTACTGAGGACATTACTAAGGGCGTCGCCAACCAATGTGCCAGGGAGTTAGGGGGGGGGGGCAAGATCAGAGAGAGGATGGAAAAAATATGAATTGTAGGTACAAATACAATTTTTTTCGAATCTCTAGAGGACCCTTGGACATTACTGATTCATTACAATTGCAGTTTGTAGAACTTATTTCATATTGCATGCATTTCTTTAGCTATCTTCTTCTCTACTTCTTCCATCTCAGTAATTTTCGAACGTTTCAGAACTTAGCCTTTATTTAAAAATCCTTTTTTATTTTCTGGTGAAGTTTAGTATTTTTTATTTCATTATTTTTAGTTCTTAGACTTACATGAAATATTAGGTCTGAGATTGTTAAACTCTCAAAGAGCAATTATAGCACGTTTTGGGATATAGCCTTAAATAAGGATTTTCGCAAGTTTTGGAACGGAACCATGATTGCAGGAAGGACTTTTTAGCGGCAACCTGAGAAGTAAACTTTAGATTTGGGTTGATTAAAAATTGTGTATTGTGGGATTAATGATTTAATAATGATAGTTTATGAACTTCAAACTTCAAAGTGCTTGTGTATTGAACTTCAAAGTGTTTGTGTAAGTGCATAATGTTTGCGTTATTGAAATAAAAGCGTGAGACTGCATTTTTCGTGTTCTTCCAAGAACTCTGTCCTCAGTAAACCTACTATCACTACTGAGCGACTCCTAATTCGACGGGATTGGACAATGACGTGATAAAAACAATTAATTCTGTTTTATTATTTGCTGTGTGTGGACCAATGGCTATGACAGTGTCCAACTAAATTATATAAAAAAATGACAGCTGACTGAGCTGATAGTAGCTTGAACTTGTCATTGGTGCTGTGAAACCCATAAGAATAACAGAGGCGTTAATAATCTTAAAATACAAGAATTCCATAATCATACGCACGAGTAATTCTGCTAATATAAAATGGCTTCGCCATTGGAGCAGTTTGTAAATAATGTTAGAACTATGTCGGCATCAGGTAAACATTATTTTGAAGGAATTTCTGATACCTATTTTAGTAAGTTCTATTAACATTAAACTATAAATCATTCAGGCAGCTTCCGGGAACTATGCGATATTATTGGCAAGTCGGATGAGGTACTACAAAGAAACAGTGCTCATTTGAATACGGTGCTTGAGACCCTTGATATCCAGCAACATTCTCTGGGTGTGCTTGCGGTGCTCGTTGCTAAGTTCTCCTTACCACAGGTATGTTCAATAATCATCTTGAATGTATATATTTAGATATCTGGTATATTCAATGACAACCATGGGCATTACTAATGTCCTACTAATTTGTGGGCGTCCAAGCTAAATGGGTCCAGGTGTCGGTTACTAGTTATCGAGATAGTTAAATTTTTCCAAAGCTGGGTGGAAAAATTACAGTTCTTGATTTGGTTGTATATACATTATTCTGTGTTCACATTAGAGGTGGGCGTTAACGCTAATCTACAAAAACGTCAACACCTGTTGATGCTAACTACTGTTAACTGTTGATGTAAACTGCTAACCTGTTAACCACTGTTAATCTGATAACAGTTGCTAGTGTCAACTGCATATCACAAAGTACATTGATATATATGGAAAGTTAACTGAATAAAATATATTAGGAAACTTGTCCGTGTTATCAACAAACAAACTAAAAATATTTTAAATGAATGAATTTTCCTTCATACTTATAAACGGGCTTAGGACTGACATATTTTGTAGATACGTATTATTTGGTTTTGTTCAATATTTTATATGCAAAATAAGGCGTATTTAAAAGTTCATTGCAAGTGGCACATTTTATGTTATCGTCAGCACAAAAATAATTCCAAATTTCATTTTGTTTGCGTCCAGACATTGCTCTAAACTAGTTAAATTAATTAGTGGAGTGAAATAAAAATAATACTATTGTTGAATAAACTATACCTATTCCTACTTAATTATAGTACTCGGTACATAACTTTACTATAAGATAGAAACCTATTGTCCAAAGAAAGTCACAGAAAATGAGCTAAACATTTATACCTGCGAAATCAAAACTAAAATAAAAATACATATAAAAACTATAACAAAACCGTCCTTTACGGCGAGTTCAACAATAACACTAAAACATACAAAGAACACATTGTTATTCATTAATATTGTATAACATCAGTCACAAAATACTTCCCATCTTAAATGTAAACAAAACCTCAGCAACCTCAGCAGAATGCGTACGTTATGGTGAGCTATGGTGAGCAAGGTCAACAGCTCAACTGAGTAACTAAATAATATGTTTTTCTTAATTAGTGTTAAACTCGATCAACAGTTCTACACTCAACACCGTAGACGAAAAAATTGTCAACAGATCGCAGTTCATATAACGCAAAAATCAACAGATAGCAAATTAACAATCGATTGATAGATTGATATCGTTGATGTTTCGTTCGTTTTTCCTCAACTATTAATGAATTTTTTCATCAACAGTTTTGATCATTGACGAAGAAAAACGTTGAGCTTAACTGTTAACTGCTTTTTAACTCACCACTAGTTCACATACCTACTTACAATGTTATGGTACCATACAAGCTTTATATAACATTTCTAACACATATTTTAGACAAAAATATTGATATGAAAAAGTTCCAGAGGTTGGTGTGCTTAAGTTATTATTGACAAGACTTAGAATGTTTGTACTTTTGTCTCTAATTTTATTATTAGACTGTATTATAATGAATAAATTATAGTAACATTTTGTGAAGAATATGTTAAATTTTCAAAATGAATCACCCCTGTGTAACTGCCAACTGGAACTATATTATTCACATCAAACTTAAATGTTAGATTTTGTTAAAATATAGTTTTTGTTTTTACTTTGATATTTGGATTATTTTTCTGAATTATCTTTATCCTATCTTATCTGTCATTTTCTTACATTATCTGGTCAACCATATAGTTTACAATCTGCCCATAACCACCTATCCAGATCCTTTTGTTTGAATATTCACACATGGGCTTGATTCAAACAGTTTTGGGCATATTGATTCATGGACAACAGAGCATGCGGTAATTTGTTTTTCTTACATATTTTCCAGGGGGCCAGTGATGTAGACAGGTCTACAATGTTTCAACAAATCCATGATTTTATAAGCAACTGTAATGGTGAACAAGTGCGCTTATCACCAGATCTATGTATGTATTATTATCATACTTTATTTAAATTTTACTCCGGATTTACAAGAGAGACTTACATCATTATTAAATATAATATGACAAGATTTTACCTGTGGTTTTCTCAGTAGGGAATTAGGATTAAAAACTATCCCATGTTGATTAATCCATTCTACAAACGAGACATATTATATGGTTTAAATAGTTTTGAACAATGAAAAAAATAACCAACATTTACTTAAACATTGTTATATGAAACTATGTCTGATGTCCCAAAAATTGAAACCATGGATTCTGGATTTGACATGACATGTTACTTATTTAAACAAATTTAATAATCAACAATAATATGCATTAATAGGTATAAATATAAGAATATAAAGAATTAAGGATGCAATAAAAAAATATTTTATATCTCACTCACGACCTCTAACTGTATTTAAAGGTGGGCTAGGCTTAAAGGCTTTAAAGGTGGATCAATATGGTTCTCAGGTGACTTATATTTTAATATGTCATTGAGTACACTAAAACTAATATATTTAATTAAAGTCTATACCTTCTATTTATATTCTCAAGATGAAATATTTACTAACAAAGCAAAAGTCATGACAAATAGGGTCATCACCTTTTCCAGATATAGATACATGAAAAAAAATGGCTCATATTTCTTAACATTCCCACCTGTGTACATTAATACTCTGTAAATATTATCATATTAACCGAAATTCTGTAAGACTTAAGTTTGTTTTATCTTATTTTAATCCTTCACAAAGACTTGGAATTTCCCCCATCGTCAAATACGTGAAAAACTACGACAGTCCCTCATCATCCCAACCCCTTAATAGTTGCCAGCCCAATCTATGTCCCCGATAGGAATGCTCGTCCCCGTTACCGTCGTCAACGTTAACGTTCTAGGCGACCCCAACCACTCAATTACTGCTGCCAGCTCCAGATCTACGATTTTTCCGAACCAGGGCAAAAACTTGACATTGGCGCCCCTCCAGCATTTGAGATGAATGATTTCAAAAAACTCACAAAACAAATATATGGAGTGGGATTTTTTGTGACCGGGAGACTAAAAACCGGCTTTATTCGGCTTCGCTCGTGTAGCCCCGTCCCCTTCTGTCTGCGGGGAGGGATTTTTCTAGACGCGACGGGAATTCCCCTGGGAGAGACATCACACACTACGCGCGCGTTCAAAAATCATCTTAGGATACGTTCCAAAATCAAATGCACAATCGATATTACGACGCGCCCTGGATGCTACGCTGGGCGCTTTAGTGAAACAAGTTTTTTTTTTAAATATATGAATTTGGCGCCCCCTTAAATTGCCGCCCAGGGCCGGCATTAAATTGCCGGAGCAGGTACCTCGGTTTGCCCCCCCCCCCCTAGATCCGGGGCTGACTGCTGCCAAATACAACCGAAACACAGATATCGGCAAGTGTTTGGGCGCTTCTCACCCACTAGCGATCCTGCGGTTAACCCGTAACAAACGAAAAGGATTGCCTATGTTTGGAAATATTAAAATCGGTAAAAAAATCGGTAAATTGGCTTGACGGGTTATTAGCGTGCGCGACTCAATAATGGACGGGTTGCGCTAGTCACAATGGTGCGGCGGCGTCTTTGATACTATGCGATACTGATTTATTATTTTGATACTGATATTTAAGTAAGTACCCACTCTATGCGTGCGTGTAAGATGTAACTATTATAATATTAATTAATTTATAATATTTATAAGATAATTTTAACTGCGGGCTTTCTTTTTCCATGTTTAGGTGGTATTATTTTATAAAATTATAAATATTAATTTGTCACTTTAACCCACTGAATGACATACTAGAATATTTAACACTATTTTTGTAGGACCTTACACATAGGAATCCCGCATAGCAGAATCCGTTGACTTTATATTGACTGACATTCTTAGTAATTAGAAATTATTGTATTTATTTCTGTTATTTAAAAATAATTTGTTTTGTTGCATGATTTGCTGCCCGTTTAGTATTTCTTTACTGCTTGTTTAAAAAGCAAATTATAATTATACCGTCCTTTGCAAACTGTTCACAAATTATGGCATTACCACAAACAGTGAAGTTTTGTAATGTTTCATATCAAAATTACCACGCATTTATTATCAGAACATTAAATAAAAATATCTTATAATTATAATTAAAAATATCTTATTAAATAAAAATAATAAAGTATCATTGTGAAAAGAATTATTCATTTTTGTGTTTTTATTTTGTACTTGGCAAATGTGTGTGGAAAATTGAACAGAAATTTAAAAATATATTTCTTTATAAAAAATGTGTAAAATTCTATCTCAATTAACTCAAAATCATTGACTTAAAAGACTAGGATTGTACTTTACATAGGTATACATAATTTTAATTATCATATATTTTACTAATATATATACTCGTAATTTATTGCAATTACAGATGCTGACTTATGTCACCAGTTAACAGACCATCTCATTGAAATCAAACAGCCTATTACAGGCATAGAAATATTAAAGAAAGCAATTAGAAAAATACAACTGTTTGATTCCCAACTGACTTCAATTCACGCTGACCTGTGCCAATTGTGCCTTTTGTCAAAATGTATGAAACCTGCATTTGAATTTTTAGACACTGATGTTACTGGGATTGGATCTGAGGTATGACAATTTTATCTTTAAAGGACTGATAGCTTTAGGGGGAGGGTGCACGCTGCAATCCCACAGCGCTAGGAGAAAACTCAATGGACAGATGAGCGCAATAGAGCTAGCATAAATCTCATAAAAGCGAAGTTATTGGTTTATTGTAATTTAAATTTAGAGTGCAATTATAGATATGAAGCATTCCTTAAAAATAAAAAAAACTGTTGATGAATGCTCGAAGTAGCGTAAAATACTCATTTAAAAATAATATATGAATAAATACTTATTACTTACCTTAGAAAATAAAATATAATTTTGAAACACATTTTTTTAATTTTTTCCCAAACTGTAACTACTATATTTTTATGGGTGCTAGGCTTGAAAATACTATATTCGGTATCAAAAAAGTTGGCAACCCTGTTCAGGACCGATGTTGGCATGTATTGTGGATGTCCATGGAGTATCCACTTACTACCGGGACGACTGTCTGCTCGTCTGCTGCTTTCTTTCTATAAAAAAAAAAGTTGAAGCTCTTTTTGTCCAAAGAAAGAGGCCTATGAATATATGGAATATGAGAAAGAGAAATATATGGTTATTATATGTTATTTATTCTGGAAATTCTGCTGTATTTTTTAATCAAATTGGTTAAGTGAATTTCATTTTTTTTTTGGATTTGATAAAACAATGCGAGGCGATCTTTCTTAATGTCCCAAGTGAAAACAGGTGCAAAGAAATGGGTATATGCTATTAATTTTTAAAACAATATTTTTATATTCTTCAGCTCGGTGGCAACAACGATTCTAAACATTTCCTTCTCTACTATTACTATGGAGGCATGATCTACACAGCTATGAAAAATTATGACAGGGCGTTATATTTCTTTGAAGTTGTCACAACTGTGCCGGCCATGGTTGTATCTCATATAATGCTTGAAGCTTACAAGAAGTATATCTTAGTATCACTAATTCTCCATGGAAAGGTTTGTTTATAAATTTGGAATTATATTCCTTAGATATTGGAAGTTTAGTGAATTCTTAGTGTAGCGGTTTTATTCACTTGGACCAACACCTTACAATTTGGTGAAACGCTGCATTATCCGCACTGCTTATGAATCCTGTCCCACACACTAATCTCCGGTTGCCATGCAACGTCACGGCCGATAGAAACAGACAGTTGCTACTTGCTCGCGCGCAGAATTGTTGCTTACGACCTTAGTGCTTTATTATCATTGGCTGTTTATATGTAAATATTGTCAACTCATCTGTGATTAAACCTTAGTGATCATTTTCTAATCTGTTCATCATTTATCCTTCATCTATCAACCTCGCTTTATTTACTGCCACGCATCTGCTTCATATTACACCTCTCTTAGGTCCCACCCATCCCAGGGAATGAAAATAGAACACACCCACATTAGGATTAGCATCTTTGAAATTCTTAACCATAATCTTACCATAAATAAAGCATAAATGTAATTAAAGTAAATATCAGATAACTACATGGTCTGCATTGCTGTAAATGAAGACTTTCCTATTAACAGATTCTACCAATGCCTAAATACACATCTCAAGTGGTGTGTCGCTTCCTGAAACCGTTGTCGGTGGCATACCACGAGCTTGCCACGTCTCAGACTGCGGCCATGAAGCACAGGGACACATTTGTTAGAGACAAGAACATGGGATTGGTTAATCAGGTAACATTTTCATTCCACTATTTTTTTCCTAATAACTTCGCTCATATCTATTTTAGACTAGCTTTTACCCGCGACTTACTTTGCTATTATGTCTACATGAATAGACTACATGAATGAATAGGTCTACATGAATAGCAGCCTACATAGGCTACTATTCATGTAGTAGACCATGTAACACATTTTATGACTATTCATGTAACAGATATTAATCTTTATTAAAATCTACTTATTTGCCAGGTTTTAACAGTTTTGATCAATTCAATTGATGTGATTGATGTGATTGAGTAACATCTAATCTGGCATTAGTGGGATTTATTTAAATAGGAAAAAAACACAGATATTTGTCACATAATTTTGCAATTTTAAAAGGAAAGATAAAAATTTCAAAGCTCCGCAATTTGTCGATATAAGTGTCATAATATTAGTGAAATATCTAGAAAAATAAATATATCAGTAAGTTTCATGTAGTGCAATAATATGTTTCTTTTTGAAATTATGTTACTTACTATTTATTATGTTACTCTCTATTTATTATGTTACTCTCTATTTATTATGTTACTCTCTATCACTTATTTTATTTATACTTTTAGGGACCGTCCCGGTTTGCGTTATTTGGCAAGTTGAGGAGGGAAATTTAATGGATTACAGATGAAGCGGTCGTCAGCTTGTGATCTCGAATGTTAACAGAGAATTATCTAGACGTGAATACGAAGTTAATGGTTTTAGACCGACAAACTTTTTTGCATAAATGTTTAATATGAATGTTTAAACAGTTAGAAATTACTTACATTAATTACTACATCATAGGAATTATGCCAAGAAAATATATACGACTCATAAAATTGTTCCGATTGAACTTTGCCAGGAGAACACTTGGATTTCTATTGTATTCTGTGATAAATAGAAGTCTTTAATCGAAATAGACTACGTGGCATTGAGAGTTTACGTTAGAGTTAATAACATTGACATTCCGTTTTTATGTCGGTCCAGTTTGGAACGTAGTGTAATGTAATCACGTGACTTTTTGTTTTTACAGAGAAAAAATATTTTGTTGTTCATTATAATAAAATGAAAATGAATCGAGTGACTTGTTTCAATATTAGAAATCAACATAGTTTCAGAGGTAAAATTTCAGGGATTTATCTTAGAGTATCACTCAAAATAAATTACTATTAGTTCCGTCAATTAAAACTAGGAACACGCGGCATTAACGTCAACTGATATACTGCTGTCTTTAACATTTGTTGTAAACAAATGTTAAAGACAGCAGTATAAAGCGAAAATAGCCCTTATCGTTCTATGACGTGCAAAGGACTGTCGACCTTGGGGTGGTACACCGTACTATCTTGGCCCTCCGTACCCGGAAGCACGCATGGGCGTAGACACGGTGACGCTTGCCACGCCACCCCCTCCCACCTCCTCTGGCATAGGGATGAATAACAGTCGAGAGTGCAATGGAGACATGCATTACAATACGTGGGCGATTAGGTGAATTTTAAGATACAAAAAAAATATTTGCGTTACAATACAAATTTTTATTACAACTTCTCAAAATATTCTTTATTAGTCTCTATACAGCGATTCATTCGTCTAAACCAAGATTTAAAGCACTGGCCGTACTCTTATTTAGCGAGGTCCTCAACAGCTATCTGGTCGTTTGCCGCCTTCTTTTTATAAAAAACATATATATCATTATCATTTTGGCATTGTTTGTAGGTGTTAAGTTCTATGTACAAGAAGAATATTCAGCGACTCACCAAAACGTTCCTGACGCTCTCTCTAAGTGATGTGGCCTCACGCGTGCAGCTCTCTGGACCCGCGCAAGCAGAGTGTTATATACTCAATATGGTAAGCATTTGTGTTATATACTCGTGGAAGTCATGTTGATTGTGACAAACTCGTAACAATGGTTGGTTTAACCCAGCCGAAACGACTAGTGAAATAAAAATGGGTAAACAAACGCGTTTAGGACCCGTTTCATAGGCAAATATATTTAAAAGAACGCGTAAATCTTAATAGTTGTATGCAAGATTTGTTTCAAAATGTAAAAAAGAATAGTTTGTAACGTCTCATTACATTTCGTTTAGATCGAAGAAGGAGAGATATACGCGATGATAAATCAGAAGGACGGCATGGTGGTGTTCCTGGACAGCCCTGAGAAGTACGCGTCGCCGGAGACGCTTTGCGTGCTCGAGCAGCAGATGGCGGCCTGCACTAAGCTGCACCACTATATACAGGAGATGGATGAGCAGATACAGGTCAACCCACAGGTGAGCAGTCTATATACCAGCGATGTGATTTTCTTTTAGGAAATTTCTTGCAACAGTACATGCAGGAGATGGACGAGCAGATACAGGTCAACCCGCAAGGGAACAATTATTGTGTAACAATACTGTACAAATATAAGCAGCACTGATACAGAAGGTTTTATATAGGCAAGTCTTTACGTATCGGAAATTAGACAGCAGCAGGAATCAAAAGGTTTGGAGCAAATTTTAATTTAGGTTTTTTGTTAGCGGCCAGTTATAATTAAGTAGCAAGAAGTTTGGAAAGGGACAATACTCGAAAGAGTATTGTTACAATTGTACATCAGCAATGTGATTCTCTTTTAGGAAATTTCTTGCACCGGCACATACAGGTGATGGAGGACCAGACATAGGTCAATCTGCAGGTGAGCAATCATTGTACACCAGCGATGTGAATATATTTTAAGAAGATTCTAGCACCAGTACATACAGGAGATTGACGAGCAGATACAAGTCGACTCTCATGTGAGCAATCCATGTACGCCAATGCTAAACAGCTCATTTTTTATTGTAATTGATTTTTAGCTAATATGACTCTTTAGTGACGACGATATATTCGAAAATATTACATGGCAACTTTTTTGAACATTTATAGTACCTATACCATAAACATTTCAATACTTTTGATGTTTCTTTTGTATTTAATGATCGTACAGATTTGCAAATGGGACAGAAAGTAAAAATAAACTGTTATCTTAATTACTTACTTCAAAGACCCTAAAACATTGAAAAGAACCATACTGTGAGATATAGAAATAATTATACGAGCTCTTTCTACATTCTATTTATTATGTTTCATGTTTTAGAACAGAAAATGTAAAGTAGCAAATTGCTTTCTTTTCTTTCTAATATAGATTAACTTGTGTTAAGCCTAAGATATTTTAGCCACTCTTGTGCCACTTTCATGTGCCATGTTCTAATCTCCATGTTTGTTTTCCAGTATGTGAAAAAGTCTGTGGGGACTCATGACGAAGATATGCCAGCCACGAGTCAGAATTCAAAGACAACTTATACGATGTAAATAAATATATATGTTGTCTGCTAGTTTATGTTATTGTATAAGTTTTTCAGTAATAAATACTATTCAAAATTATGTTTTTTATTCACTAGCATAATTACATATTTTTATATTTTATGGACGAAGGCGGCAGACGAGCATACAGTCCACCTGATGGTAACTAGATACTGTCGCCCATAGACATCTGCGGTACATGCCAACATTAGTCCAAAATGACAATACTATTATATTTTTATTGACTAGCATAATAATCGCAAAGAAAAAATGGCAATAAATAAAAATTACTGAAATATGGAACAAATTTATTATAACCATTATTCCCAAGTACATATTTCAAAATTACTAAAAAATGCAGTTTTTAAATAGCTTCATGCACAGCCTCTGTAAATGCAGTCATACTTTCTAGCGGGGTTTGTGGAGTGATCCCGTGGCCTAGATTGGCGATATACCTGTGTTTGCCAAACTTTTGCGCCATGTCTATTGTCAGCTTCTTTATTTCTTCCTATAAGTAAAACGAATAAATGAGAATCTCGGTATAGCTCAGTAAAGCAACCAAATTTACCTAGATTCTAACCAGAATAAGTTAATGATAAACATTTGTATCTTACAAAAATGGAAGGTTATAGTGGTTTATCTGTTTCTTGAGTGCATATTAATCAGCAAATACATTTAATTTCAATAGGGCCATTGAAAGATATCTGAATGTTTACAGGGCCATCTATTGAAAATGCAAGGCACAATACTTCAAAGATTTTTTCTAAATGTGAAAAAAGAATACAATTAATCTAAAATACATAGTACATACAGGTGTCTTATACAAGTCTTGAGGATCGAGATTTCCTTGTAATGTGATATTTTCACCAACAATCTTCCTCGCTTCAACAGGGTCCACTGTCCAGTCAAGACCAATAGTTTCATATCCTAGATTTGCTTGTACGTCTAAGGAATGTCCACCACCTTTAGCAAAGACTGTCTGTGAACGTGTACAATACAAGTATACTTATTATGTAATGTTATGTAATTACGAGTATGTATAGACTGGTTAAGATTTTCAAACTTGGAATGTTGTTATTTCAAGATTCTGTCAAGCAAAATCAGTAAAATGACTATAATATATATATATATATATATATTTATTTATTATTTCAATTAATTTTATTATTATTGATTTTATGACACATCCACTAAGGAAGGATTTATAGAAATTTAACTGGGAAGAGTAGATTTTTTTTATGCAATACGTGTATCTCGAGAACTATTTAATTTAGAGACATGAAATTTCGCATATAGACGTCTCACTGAAAACAATTAAACACGTATCGGCGTTTTTTGATATTTGACTTAGAGGGGGCATAAAACGCTGTTTTTAACGCAAAATCTATATGTTTAATAACTTTTTTAAGTCGGGGCCTTGAAATTTAAATTTAAGACTCGTGTATCAGCGTATAAAAGGAATATTAAAGATATGTCCTGACTGGCTGATTGACTAATGAACTCATCAACGCTGAGCCAAATCCCCTGAAGCTAGAAACATTTTTTTTTTTCATTGAACCTTTGAACTTTTTTTTTACGAAAATTGACTTTCAGAATTTCAGAAAATCAGAATTCAATCCCTAAAAAGTGAAACGGGATGTCAAAATTTATATGGAAAAAAATGATGGTCCTACTAGCTTGAAACTTGCGGGCGAAGCCTCGGGCAAAAAGCTAGTGTCACATATAATTCAATTAGCGGTGCCAGCGACTTTGTTTAAGTGAACTTTAGAGTGATTTCGGCAGGAATTCTGTAACGGATCGGGATGAAATGTTAAACCAACTCCGTTATAGCTATGCCAAATTTCATTAAATTCTGTCCAGTGGTTTTTGCGTGATGCGAGTTCAGACAGACATAAAAATCTAAACATATTTGTTTTGTACTCTGTATCGTTCGTAGAGTACACTGCAAAGATTTTTTTTCAAAATATATTTTATGTTGGTCATTCTCTACTTTTGAGTGCAGATGAGTAAATAAATTAAGATTTTTCAAAAATAAATTTTGTCCTTGAATCATTAATTTTCGTCATCGTGTGAATGTCATTATTTCATATTAAATGTCAATTTATGAATGGTCGCGCACTTTCTGCGTTAATTATGTTTTAATACGGGATTTTATAGACAAGGGTACAAAAAATGAACATCTATATTTACCACAAGTAATGGGTTTGTGATATTAAGTTACAATCGGTTTTCAGATAAATTTCAATAAATATACTAATTAAAAACCTTTCTCCTGTAGAAACATTCGAAATCACATTGTTTATATCAAACAACTTATTCCGGTTTAGAGATCCTAAAAGTTTAGATATTTCTTTTAAACACAGTGATTTGAACAAATAAGTATTATTTATTATCTAGTACCAACATAATTACTGTAAACTACTAAGTTCATTTTATAATCGTAGGTTAATAGAATTACCAAATTATTCTTTTTGCTTCTAAAAATTTTGGGGTCAGTTAACTCCAGGAGATGATTCTGGTGTTTTCATGATAATGAAACACAGTGCTCTTTGGAAATTCCTTCTTTTTGCGTTCACCAATCGCCTTAGAACACTCTAACGTTTAAGTTAACAATATTAAATTTAAATTAACAGACAATTACAATTTTGTTACCATATACTTAGTAACAAAGGGTAGCAGTAAAATAGTTGTAAATACTATGGTCTATTTTTTTAAATATATATAGATAGATTAGTCAAAAATATACGAGATCATATCGTACAACGACGAGCTTAATGGCAATGGCTTTGTACAATGGCCTGGTATTGTAGGAACATACATACTTTGTAAGTAAAAGAACATCATCTAGAGATTGGATACACAACTGATTTGGGATAACAAGTAAAAGTTATTTATACCATAGGCACTTGCTCCAATTTCTTGTCATCTAATTTCCTGCGAATTTCATCCCTGATGTCCTTCAAATACGGTGCTGATACTTCTGCAAATTGTTCTCTGGTCAAGTGATCTGCACTAGACTCGAACACTTGTAATAACTGGGCACCACTTTCAACCTACAATTTTTTTTATAAGGCGTCAATTTTGTTTACGGACAATGGTTTCTCACTGAAGATTGCAATATAAACTGTATTTCTTCGAAATTTATTATTGATATAAAAAACAAAGAGGAATCCGTTTACAATTAAACTTAGAATAAAAAAAATATGTAAACAACTTTCAAGGACAAAAATTTGGATGAATAAATAAAGTTGTGTTCACAATGAACTACTCTAATACCCTCAAATTTTTATTCATTTTGGAGAATCTGGGGTAGTTTTCTTGTTAGTAGGTAATACAAATACCACACACTCGCTCCTGCTCTTTGAGTGTTAGGGTTAATATTGGAGAATAAGGTACAGTAGGCGACTATATAATATATAAAATTGGCACATTGTCAACGAGAGTTTTCTACATTACACAAATTAATGATATCTTACATGATGTTAAATAATAGAAGTGCTCTACTAAAACTAAATTATCCAATTGTCTGTTTCACACTTACAATGTGCTAAAGTATTCATAAGAAATCTTTTTGGAAAATGTGTGATATCCAAGGAATTTGATCAAGATTTAATTAGGGTCTTACCTATGAAATTGCTCTTTGTTCATACTGGCCACTTTGAACTTAGTTATCTTGCATTTGGCTTAGATCCCAAATTCAAATTAATTTCAATTTAAAGCTATGATATTCTTTTTCATAATCAGTTATTGTTTGTTTTTCTATCAAACGACGTTTTGCTTAAATATCGTTGTGTTTGCGAACATGGAAAAGTTAAAAAATTAAGTTATTTTCGATAATGAGTTCCATCGTGGCAGCAACGCAGCACAGACGGCACGTAATATCAAGAATGTGTATCAAGGGGACCAAACACCGCAAATGAACACATGGTGCGTTTTTGGTTTTATCATTTCCATTCTAGAAATTTGACCTCAAGAATTCGTGGACGACTGTCGACTACAGTCGATAATGACGAATTGAAAGCAATAGTGGAAGCGGATTAATCTCAAACCGCGTTTGAGTAAGCAGCAGCCTTCGGCGTAAGTGACAAGTCGATATTGATGCATTTACGTCAAATCGGGAAAGTGAAGAGAATGTGGGTACAGATACATTACGAAAACATTGCCCATCGGCTAATCCGGAAACACCCAAACGCGTCATCCACATCTATGCAATAAAGTATCTCATAATAAATTATGCAATTAGAGGTACGGTAACAAAATTACAGGAGCTTTGACTTGAAACTCCGTCACCCACCATACTCCCAGATCTTAACGCTATTGATTTCCATTTTTTTCGGAATTTGCTAACTTTTTACAGGGGAAAAATTCAACTCCGATGAGGCAGTGAAAATGAGGCGATGAGGCCTTCAGAGAATTTATCAATCTATTATATATCCCCAAGAGTTCTATAGCAGAGGCATCAATCAACTTCCATTATAATGGCAAAATTGCATTAATAATAATGGACAATACTTCAATTAATTAAATGTATAATTTTCATGCAAAAATAATGATTTTTTCAATATAAAACAATTTCATAGGTAAGGACCTAATACGCAATGCTTGCACATTACCAGATATAATAATATATGTGTCAGTGGGTAAATATATTATTAAATAATTTGTTTTACCTGCATTACTAAATAGTCAATGATGACCCTTGTCAATAAGCTGAGTAGCATGTGAACAACCCTTGGATGCTTTTCCAGCCATTCTTTAGTTTTTGACATAGTTTTGCTACCACCACCTTCAATCATATACCCCATCAGTGTGAACTAAAACATTTGAAGGATATAACTAAAACAATTGAAGGATATAACAATTAAAATTCAATGAAAATCATTGAATTATTGAAACAATTCAATGATTTTCATTTAAATACTGTAGTATACTGTACAGTAGTAGTATAGTATAGTAGTTCTATACTGTAGTATAGAATGATTGCACAGTAAAAACTACAGTGTGTAATTAATATGTTGTATGCAATACCTCTATATGGGCCAAATTAAACTTATTTTAATACTATCTTAATCTTCAAAATTTCTAGAAGTCAGAGGGGACTTTGCAAGTCCAATTATTAAAATTCTGCATTGAATCTTTGGATTATTGAAATTCAGAGTTTATCAGCAAATATACAATTGTCATTATAGGTTTTTGTGCAATATAACTCAACAGATAAAGAGAAATGATTTAACATCAATAAAAGTTTTCTGTTGGATAAATTTTACTCAAGTATAAGCACAACCATGTTTGCCGGAGAAATCTAACTAGAAATAGTCAAAGGTTTATTCAATGCAATGAAAGAAATAGCAGATAAATAAATGAATTCTTTACAAAACTAATATAGTATTGGCTAATTGAGTGTTCAAACTAATACAAACAGTTCTTTTTTACAGTTCAATGGGCAGTTGAGTAGTGACAACTGAAAATACAACTTTGCAGAAGAAAACCATGCACTTAGAGCAATGAAAGAAGTTACCATAACAACTCATTTAAAATGTAACCATGTAAATAGTGCTATAAATACTTACAGGTGCACCTGTAAAACCAATTAGAGGTACTTTTCCTTCTATTTTATGTCTCGTTAATGTGATAGCATCACCAACATACAGAAGCCTTGAAACGGCTCCCTCTTCCTGCAGTTGATCAATTTCTGAAGGATCATCAAGTGGTTTTGGAAACACTGGACCCTGAAATTATAGCAGTAAGTATTATAATAGGTTATAGGGATCACATTAATATATCGCATGCTTAATAATAAACCTTACTTCAAAATTCTAAGTGTGGAAAACGAAGTGTAAAGTTTCATAATGGCTCCACTTCAGATTGCTATATTTTTTGATTTATTGTATTAAGGCATTATTTTACTTATAATTATCCTTATTTACAGTATCCTCATATAATCAGTTAAAATAACAATGATTTTTATTCAGATACTAATAACTGTTTAAAACCATGAGTGCCATAAGTAGAGGCTTAACTCGCAAAATGCTGTTTATATTATAAAATGATAATTACAAGGTGTATATACATAATCTGTTATAGATCAGATTATGATTTAAAATTGAGTAATGGTATAACTTTCAATGAGGAATGTTACATTTTATTATTAAATCTACAGTTTATAAAAAGTAATCAGTTATCACTGTTGCAAACATAACTGAAGTTAGCCATTTTAATATTAAAATTATTGATAAAACTTGTTAATGATTGTTAAATGTAAAAGTATCAACTTAGTCTTTCACATAATTTTGAATTGTAGAATTCAATATGAATTCAATGCTTATATATGAAACAAAATTATGCCACTTTTTGATTGAAACTAAGATTCCTCGAATTTTGATTTAGGTTGGTTTCTTATTAAGAGTGTGATATATTAGCTTATTCCGAAATCAGAACTGTCAGAAACTACTGAATTGATTATGTTGTCTATATTCATAGGAAATCTTAATGGAAAATGTGTGATATGAAGGTATTATAATATAATGCTTGCACAATTAAAATTAATCTATTAATACACTTAATTTGACAATATTATAGGTACATAAATCAATGCATAACTGTGCTTAGAATTTCATGTTCTTTCAAATAAGGTGTTAAAATATTATGTTGTTAACGATGTCTAGAATTTTAGTGAAGTGCTATAATTGTGACAGTGGATACATACGACTCCAGGATGCATTTCCACAGTCATGCCCAGAGCTTGTGGAATAACTAGAATATCGCTAAATATGATAGATGCATCCAAGTGCGGATATCTTATCAGTGGTTGTAATGTAACTTCGCACGCCAGATCAGGAGTTCGACATACAGTAAAGAAGTCATGTTTTGCGCGTACTTCTTGAAACTCTGGCAAATATCTGCCGGCTTGTCGCATAACCCACACGGGAACTTTATCAACCTCTTTGCCAAGCGCCGCTCTTAATAACCTATCGTTTTTTAATTCTGGAAAATTCTGCACAAGTACAATTATGTTATTATATGTTATTACATTCCCTTAATGGTATTCATTATCATTACGCATGATATCGCTCACCTTATTTGTGTAGTTCATATTGAAAATGTCGGTTTCTAATGGGACACAAAGGACTGGTGACTAATTATAACACGATATATGATCGAGGATATTACAATCTTCTAAGAATTAGTATTCAATATAGGTACATATTACAAAATATTTCTTTTTTTAACTGGCTACAATGATTGCAAATTGCATTAGAGTGCAATGTCTACTGCTGTCTGCTGTCACTGTCTGTCAAGTCAACATGTCAAGTAAGTGTCAAAGTTAATCAGCTGTTCATGAGATCTCTATGCGTAGACAGAGAAACCTATAGACATAGTTGTATCGTCTCTCACTGTCTAACAGAAAAGAGAAGCGCTTATGTATCAACGACGTAAAAAAAGAGACAGTATTGCTATCGTGCTTCTCACTCTGCGTGCCGGTTTTTTCAAGGCCGGCACATCAATATGTCGTGATTATGTCCAAGCTTTGCATTAGGTAAAAGGCGGCTATGCTCATTTTCTATCGCATGTATTATTCGTTGCAATGGTTGCGTTTTGAAAGAAATAAGAGCCAAGCGCTGAATTCAGGAAGCAGCCCGTGATATACCTTATACGCTTGCGCGGCGTGCGCCGCTCGAAATCGAAGAAAAATCATCGCAAAATGATGATAAAAAAGCTCCAAGGATAAGCGATCCTCGGTGCTGTTTTTTTACAGCAGAAGCGTTTTTATCCAAAACCTACCCTTGTTAGAATCAAAGTGTACAAATCCTTCTTCTTTTTCTTGTTTTTAAGGAAGTTTGTGGACTAGCAAGCGGTCCCCTGCAACACCAGAAGGTATTGTACGCCGCCGACTACGCAAAATTCTATTCACAGCTTTCTTGAAGAACCCCATATCGTAACATAAATGGAAAGACCATTTGAGGCAGTTCATTCCACAGCCTACACGACAGTACCTACACGACATCTCCGAATTGCGGATGCGGATGCACCACACTTCTGTGACGGGAGGTGCGGTTGTAGAAACCTGAAGTGGGAATTATATTGAACAATTCTTCAGAGCATTCCCCATTGTACAGACGTTAGAACAGACAGACATACGCAACGTCTCTCAGAACGCTGAGGGGTTCTAAACCGCCCATGAGAGTGGGATCGTCGACAATTCGAACAGCATGTCGTTGGATGGAGTCAAATGGGCCCAATTGATATTTCGGTGCGCCGGCCCAAAGATGTGAACAGTAGGTACTCCATATGGGGTCTGTAGAGATTCAGAAGTTGCCCAAGAGTGAAGTATCGCTTCGGTCTGTTCAGCACACCGAGCTTTTTGGAGGCCATTTTGGTTTATACTGGAAATATCTACACCAAGAATCCCGATATTCTCAGAGATCTTAAGAGGTATGCTCTGAAACGATAAAAGGGGCTTTTTTAGTGGTGAATGAACAGTTTAGCGTCTTAGTTTAGTTTAGCTTTGCCATTGGAGCCACAAGAATTTAGCCATTCGGAATTTAAAAAAAGCGTCTTTTTATATAAATGGGTATTAATGGAACATTTATTAATTAATGGGTATTAATGGAAACTAAGTGCAGTTAGTCTCCGACTATATCTGTATCTATCTATCTATACCTACCTAACTTATATCTCTAACCAAGTTTGTAAAAATACTATCCAATACGTACAAACGAAGTTATAATAAGTTAATGTAATGAAAATAAAAAACAATATTAAGAAAGTTTGCGAGAGGTGCTCTTTCTACCTGCCCTCGCACTTCTATCAAAATATAAAAAACTCTGAGAGGGGTTCACGATAGTTTTTATAAGAATGCAAGCGACACAAGGCGACCTTTTGGAATATGGCATTTTTTCTATCAAACCTTTATCCCAATTTCGTAATAAAGTTTATTCGGTTCCAGTGAAAAATGTTGCAGCTCTTCTCGATATAAACTAGCATTTCTTCTTCGGCTTTGTACATTTAAGTAGGTAATCGGGGTTAGGTGTAGGTACCTAACCAGTTAGGTATAAGTACACCTAAGTAGGTAGGTATCTACTTATGGAATAAGGCGGCAGACGAGCATACAGTCCACCTGCTGGTAAGTTTATACTGTAGCCCTTGGACATCCGCGATACATGCCAACATCAGTCCAGAATGACAAGCGTTTGGACTATCTTTGGAGATATAGGAATGTATTTAGAGAAAGGGTTGGGAAAATGGGAAGGGATAATATAGGATGGGAATGGGCTCTGGTATATTTCCTCTATGAAACAGGGGTAACGTGTCTAGTCGAGCGCGCCCAGCGGCTGTAGGATTGCAGCGTGCACTCTTACCGCTATGAATGCATGTAATGCTTTTAAAGAAATGACTGATACTAATAAAGTAAGTTTTAGGTTTAGTTATTATACCTAATAATAGTTTAGTTAGGTATATAACAGATCTTATGTAAGTACTAACAACGCTTATAAGTAATTAACTGCCTTTAATAAGTAGCTACCTACTTACATAACACCTACGTACTTACCTACATGGTAGGTACTTAGGTATCATTTAATGTACCTACGAATAGATACTAGGTATTAGTTAGATGATAAGCTACTTACCATTAGGCGGTAAGCCATTTGCAATCAGGTGGTACCTACTTAATCCATTTAGGTACATTTAAGTGGTAATAAGTCATTTAGCGAATTCAAGAATTTGATAGAAACGACAATATAATTAAATTGTAAGTTATTAATTTTATGAAATAGCATAAAAGCTCGTCGTAATTTTATATCACTAGATCGAGTTTGGCATTTAACTAAGTAAATCCATTGTAATGCTACTATCCACGATTTAGCAAAATGACAAGTAATTACTAGCAAGGAATAACAAGGCCACAGGCGCTGAGGAACTACACCACCTCTAAAAGAATGGACTCGCCAACCCACTTGGCCAGCGTGGCGTTTTAAGGCCGTATACGTACGTCCCTTATGCACAAGACAATCTGCGTGAGGCAGGACATTGTCTTGTGCGTGGTTACGGCTACTAAGAGTTTAGCTAATTCCAGGCTTAGGCTATTCCGACATATAGGTGTTAGTTAGTTAGTGCTAGTTAGTGCGACATACTACATACAGGTAGACACTAAATCTTACTTCTATTTAGCAAGTATACGTACCTACACGTATACCTACCTATATAAATCATAAAACCAAACGACTAAGAGAATTCTAACTGATAAAACCGAGTTTAAACCGTGTTTAAGGTCGCAGTTTCAATTGGTTAGGTAGTGCATCACAGGTGCCGGCCGCTATGACTTGTGCATTCTTTGTGCAACGCCGTGGGATCGCCACTTTGATATCTATTCATATTCGATATTTAAAGCATATGATACGTGGATATATAAACATGTATTTTGCTAACAAATAAAAATGTGGATACAAAAAAACATTTAGAAGGTTTCATTGTGTGAACTTTAATGTAGCATATTACTAAGGATTTCCACATTTGATAAAGGCAGTAGCTAAACGTACATACCTACCTACGTCGGTACGGTAGCTACCTACCGGTACTTTATATTACCTATTTTGCTTCTGTACGTTGGAAACTTATAACATGGAAACTAAGAGCGAAAATATAAAGCGAGGTTTATGTTTTCAATGAAAGAATCCTCCTGATTCCAGATACCTACCTATATGATAAGAAGGTAATTATTACACCGCTCATCTGCAAAATAAATAATTATATTCTCGATGGATATTTGACTACGTGGACTAAATGCGGACTGGTGTATGATTGCAATTATTAGATGTCTTTGTAAAGAGATAGGTATCTACAGATGTTAAGTACAGAATTTGTAGATACATTCATACTTTTAACATTCTAGTGACTACAATAGAAAATTTGCGTACCTATAGATTGTGAAATACCTACCTACCTATTTGGACAAGGATTTACATAATATACTCCAGTTTGTTAGTGGATATATATCCTTTATGAGCAGAGTTAGATACTTCTTTCAAGTAGGTATGCATCAGGTACCTACGCTAGAAAAGGCAAAAAGCTAGTAAAGCCATAAATCTTGCCAATCCTTGATTATTGGGCTTCCAAGTTGAACATTAGTTAACTCTGATAATAGTGTGGGAATCTCCTTTATCTGTCAAAAAACAAAAGGATAGTTAACAAAAGATTACATGCAATAATTTAGACGGTCCCGTTATATCGAAAAAGTTATTAGAAAAAAGTTAATGGTTCGCGCAGCTCTGCGATTCTTTTTTGTAACAGTGACTTTGTTTTTTCTTGCAATTCTTTATCAAAGTTCGGTGGGCCCAGTAGGGGTGATTTAGTAAATCGAGATAGTTATTTAATCAAATTGGTATTTTTTGTGTACACATCGGTAGGTACTTTCTACCTCTATCCTAATGTAGGTGTAGGTATATGGTGTATTAAATAGGTATTAGGTCCTTACCGAAATTGCCGAACAAATTGCCGTTTGTCAATAAGTATGAACAAATTGGAGTGTTGTTCATAGTGGCCACTTTGAAACTTGCGTTTGATTTGGCATTTCAATTTAAAGGTAGGTATGGCGTTCTTTTTCAAAATCAGTTCTTCATTTGTTTTTCCGTCAATCGACATTTTGCTTAGATATCGTTGTGTTTGCGATCATGGAAAAGTTAAATATTTGCGTTATTTTAAAATGAGTTCCGTCGTGGCAGCAACGCAACACAGGCGGCACGCAATATCAGCGATGTGTACCTACCTACGGACTAAACACCGCAAACAAACGCACGGTGCGTTTTTGGTTTTATCGTTTCTTTTCTGAAAATTTCGACAACAATTAATGCAGATGTGTACTGTGAAGAACTGCAAACGACGATGGACACGCTCGCTATCAAACAACCAAGTCTGGTAAATCGCTCTTGTCCACTGCACCTCCATGATAACGCTCGCACACACGCTGAACGACAGATAATCTCATAGTTACAGGAGCTTCGATTGGAAACTGTCCGTCACCCACCGTACCTACTCGTCAGACCTTGTCTCTATTGATTTCCATTGTTTTCGGAATTTGGGTAACTTTTTACAGGGAAAAAATTCAATTTCGATGGTGGTGAAAAACGCCTTCAGAGAATTAATCGATTCTCGTCCCCAAGAGTTCTATGGCAGGGGCATCAATCAACTTCCATTAAAATGGCAAAAGTGAATTGATAATAATGTACTATAGGTAGGTACTTCGATTAAATAAATATATAATTTTTATACAAAAAAATATTTGAATTTATTCATATAAAACGGAAATTTCATAGGTAAGGACCTAATATACTCGTGCATGGCGGGAATAAGTGGATAACTCAAAATTAACTGTTTTCAAGGTCACAGTTAAAAGTTTAATGTTTGTGTTTTCGCTTTGAAGCTAGTGAGTATTGAAAGATTTAAATTTTTATTGTGTATCCAAAATGATACAACGTGCTTGAACTTCTTATTTAAAATTTTATATATTTATTTATCTCGTGTTGTATTAGTTCTGCTGTAGATGAATATATCATTCACCTTAATATATAGTACCTACCCACATACTTAAATAGACTATCAAATTATATGAACTAATAGCATAAATCGGCGAAGATCTGTTTAGCAGTGGTTGGTGGGTGGAGATTCCACATGTTGTGTTGAAATATTTTGATTGATAATAAAAAGTAATTCACATTAAATATCCGCAGCCCTCTAATATTGGAAGGCAAGAATGAAGTATCGATAAGACATCTGCCTATCATATAAATGCATAATAAGTAGGTATTATTCTATATAGAATAGTAATGTAGGTACCAAGTAAGTAGTATTATTTATTTTGAGTTTCTTCTATTTACTAACTAATGATTTTAAATCTAGAGTCGAATAAGTAGGTACCTACCTACTTAAGAATAAATGTGTTTTGTGTGATGTGTAAAATAATATTACATTTCGTGTTGATATTTGCTATGAAAATAATGAATGTGCACAAAAGTTTTAATATCTTAACTCAATGACCTGTGAATTGATCGAGTTCGTGAGATTATGCTCTGAAACAGTCTAGCTGCGGTCTCGGGTAAACCTTATCAATACCCGTCACGAAAAGTATAATATTCTAATGCAATTTAATTTACTTCAATCGCTTCATCAGTTCTGTTAATGACGTCAAATTTACCAACACAAGTAATGCATTGCATCAGTAAAATTATAATTTTATTACTTTAAACACACTAATATTACCTATAGGTACTATAGATTTGATTGTCGGTCTGTTTGCTTAGACTTTACGGTTAAACTACTGAACTGATTTCAATAAAATTTGGCAGAAATGTAGCCTAAAAACCCGGGAAATACTTAGGATAACTTTTATCCACGGAAAATCCACGCAGGCATAGCCGCGGGCAAAGGCTAATTTTAAATAAGTAGGAACAAGGGACTTAGAGAAACGAGATAACTATTGTTCTTGGTAAGCATTTCGTTGAAAAAGGAAGTCAAAACGGAAAGAAGTGAAAAACAATAAATTATTTAGTGATCCTTTTCCAGACACATTGTTTGTTTCCAACCCGAAATCAAATCCTAAATTTGGACTCCCCCGAAACCATATTCTGTATAGGTAGGTATTATGTGCGTGTCACGTCTCTGCTTACTTACTAGATATTTGTGTTTGTCGTCGTGTCCTATGGTCGTAATATGGTTATACGATTAACAACTAAAATGTAGGTAATTGAATATAGAATAATAATGTATCTACTTAAATAAATACACATAGGTAGGTACTCGTACGAACTCTTGTGACGACTATGCAGCCAGGATGGTACCTACATCAGGCGGCGGCAATAGCGAACAATTGCCACTAATGCAGGCTCAATTTATTTACGAGGCAACTGCTCTAGGGGCGCGAGGACACAGTCAATGGAATAGCTATTAAATCTACAAGACAATCTTCCAGAACAAAAAAATGTTAACCAACTTATTATACGATAACGACTCCGAATCGGGACATCGATCAGGTAGTGATTTAAAAATTAATCGATAATGGACAGTTGTTCACGTACCTACTTGGCATTGTATAGTTCATTGGCCTCAAGGGCTCATTATTAGAAGCGGAAGACATTGCTGGTTTGTGCTACTCCAAGGTTTTCCCTGTCGGCACGCAGGAGGAGGACATTGACTCAAGCAGTGTAAACAGTTCCTTATCTCGAGCTTCGCTGCATTGCCGCCAACACGACGACTCGCGCACAGCTTTTATCTAAAACAAAATTGTTGCCAGTGGTATTTCAAACAAGTAATAATTCATGCTCATATAAGGCTTCCCTGCAGTTTAAGACGTTGTATCTAAGTATAATTTGTATAGGTACTCTACATAAAAAATTAGTAAAACATGACAGTTGATTTCTATTTGTAAGTAGATACCTATGCGTTTGAAAAATTCGATGCGTCAAACAAACAATTCCATTTTGCTCAGTGAATTAAAACTATTTCCTAGAGGTCTCTGGGTCAACCTGTCTCGGTTGGATGTCGATTTTGCCCATTATTCGAAAACCAAAATTATTAGTTTTCTGTTACCTTTTTACTGTTTTATTTGTTTACTTTAAAGATCGACCGAATATGAACATTAAATACCGTTAAATACCGACTTTGTACGGTAATACGGAACATGTTAAATACCGAAAAATTTACGAAAATTCAGCGTGCTTACATTTACTTTGTAATTAAAAACAACAAATGGGTCAAGAGTGCAAACCGGTTAACCAAGACAACATAGTCAATTAAAAAAAAAACGTTAATTCACTAAGGACTAGGTTAACGTATATTTTGTGCGGAAGTATGGTCTTCGGCGGCTGATTACGATCTAAGGCGGGTGTACGCTAGATATATGCGCGGTTGATAGCCGTAATTTAGAAAGCAGTTTTTTGCCACGGGCAGCTGCCCATCAAATGTGCATTGTGCATGGGGTGGCATAGAGTTAATTGACGAGTCATGGTTATAGGCTGTTGTGGTCAAAAAATACGCTGAAAGGTCGAATTTTGTTATTTTGCCTGTGTGATTCATCGTCGAGTGATTAACCGAGATATTGCCGAAGACTGCAACCATGTATTGTGTTCATTAAGTTAATCGACGTCAAATTTTAATGAACGAAATATTGAATTCAATTTTCGAGTACCTACCTACCTATGTATCGGTTACACCCTATATATACCTCAGTATTCAGTAGCAATTAACTGTTTGATTACTACCTACATGGAAAAGTAAGTAGGTAGGTACATTTAAATATTTAACGAATTTTAGTATGTAAATCATCTTCAAAACATGTTCTTATTTAATGTCTATTTTCAAGCTGGCATTAAAATGTTTACTCCGAAAATTACGTCATAGACAAAATATTAATATTACCTAAGATCAATAGGTAGGTAGGTACTCAAAGCAGCGATAGTCTATTCTCGACTTAGATCGTGAAGTCATAGGTACGAATCCTGACCCGTACCACTGACGTTGTGCTCAGTCAAATAAGCACTTTACTACGCAACGCCTCTTATATTTCTGATTAGATATAGGTAACCAATGGTTGACTGGCAGAGAATGCTACAATAAAGACATTAAGTCCGTTTCTTGTACAACTTTTGCGCAGTAAAGCTTAAATAAAATAATAAATAAATAAATATCCACCAGACAGCAAAGGGCGCGTTCGGTGAATTATGTCCTAAAACCTTCTTTTCATTACTAATGGAGCCCTGTGCTTTGCAGCGGGACGAAATCTACTTAGAAGAGATATCAGCTCTACCTACGTAGGTAGGTATTTCTAGGACAGGTTACTTCAAATGTTTGAAGTCGATCCAGGGACTTGAAGGAAAATATTAAAATTATCATGTTTTCGTATGACCCGAGTGCCAGCATTGTAGTTGCATATGAAGAAAGAGACAACCCGCATCATGAGGCTCGTTCGACCGTCGACGTAATGAGAACATATTGACGCTCGCACGTGCACCCATTGTAAATTACGACAATCGCAATGTAAACATTCCCGAAATTATAATAAGCCAAGATTAAGTAAGCAGTTAGTTTCTGTGTAGGTACTCTATTAATAGATACATGGTAGGCAGTGTAGGTAATTACCCATCAGGCCATCACTGATTATAGAATATTTCACGTGTCCTAAAATAAGTAATTCACTAGTCCAAGGAAGTAGGAAATGCTCGGTATGCGACTAAAGGATAACGCGCGGGAGCATTCAACGATTCTCGTAAAAGTAACGCAGTTGAATGACGGTAGGGTAACGAGTATCTATAGCAGCGGGCGGCGCGCGGGTTCGCGCGTAGGCGCGCCGAACGCATTACTTTTTTACCTTTTTTGCCGCTCTACCCTTGCTTCGCCGCCTATGTACCGCGATCGTGTTCCTTTATTTTCAATCTCTCGCACACGACTTGCAGCGTTGCACGTAAATAATGGTCCTTCTTTTTCTTATTGGTTTCACTACGAACCGCAGTACGTACCTACCTAAATTCGTAGTTGCCTCTGTCTCTTAGAAGAACGTTACGTAGGTAAGTAGGTACCTATATGGGTACCTACTGATGAACTTTTGGACTAAATTTTGAATTGAATGAAATGTATAGTTTTTGTTAGGTATACATATTTATACATATCTATACCTACCTAATTAATTTAAACGTTAACTATAGATAGCTTAACTATAAATTACATATCAATTATCCCTTAATTATTTTTATGCAAACATTTACCTATCATGAACCTAGCTTTTGTCCGCAGATTCGCCCGTGTGGATTATGTACATACCATGCCATACTATGGAATCAATCTCACCATTCCATCAGTCTGTATCTATCCATTGCTGGATATAGGCCTCTTCTAAGAACCACCACACCATACACGGTCTTCCGCTCTTCTCATTCACCCACTACCGGCGACTATGTCCGGATTATGTCCAATCAATGTAATTAATTTATCGAGACAAAAGTATCCTATGATTTTCTCCGGATTTCAGACTACCTCTTTAGTAGGTAGGTACTACCTCAATACAATTTGCCTATTGCCAAATTGTATTGTAATCACTTCAGTGTATAGATACCTACTTCAATTGTGAAGACGTAACAAACAGAGTTTCGGATTTATAATATTATTGTGGATTTTTTTTCTCATCTTTTAGTAGGTACGTAAGTCTTAGGTACGTCTTAGGACGTAAGTACGTAGGTACCAACAGACGAACTAATTAGGTACATATACCTATAGGCACTAACACTTAAATACGAGTAGATATTTATAAATTATAATAACGTGGGGAAGGTGGATATAATAGTCTATTTTCTGAGTCATCATTTAAAGATCATCCAGGCGTATCGCATCAAAATTCCTTTGTTCAATTCACAAACAAATCCCGAGGCACGGTTCCTGCGCACACAGCGACTGGCAACTTCACAACTCACCTAAAAAACTACATAGTCAAATATCCTTTGCCTGCCGCGGAACGCATACTCACTACATGCAACCGATTATGTTTTGACAGAATCGAGTTAGCTTCCTATAAGAATTTCATTCGTGCAGGAAGAAAACGCGTCGTGTGCAACGGGCCCAGGAATTCGGGTTCAGGGTGAATACCCTCGAGCCGGTAAAAACTATTTTCAAGGTTAACTCGACGCGAAGGAGGGGAGCGTCGCACGTTGAGCGGAGGGCGAATTCGGCGGCGAGCGCGCGCGGGGCGGGGGCACGCGGACGCGCCGAAATGCTGATAGCCCTCCGCCCCGGCCCGCGCGTCCCTCCGATGCACAGTCTTGTACTTGCTAGGCATTCGCGGTAAGTGCTTGCAGTAAGTAGTTACAGCTAATCTGTGATAAGTACTGATAGCATAGGGGTCTAATCTCGACACTTATTCATAAATATGATGATGATGTTCGAGTCGCGACCCAGTTTATCCCTGAGTTTCTACTTAGGTTTGGATTTTTCAATTATTTTCGGCACTGAAAGAAAACAGCGTAAGGAAAATAGACTGAGGCATGTACATCCTCAAATTAGATACTTACTAGGGGAGGCCGGTGACCTGCAGTGGGACGTCATAGGCTGATATCGAAGTACGTATAGTTGCAGTCACAGCTAATAGTTTGTTTAGCTTGTTTAGCTCCTATAGCTTTTTGTATTGGGGAAGTATGTAAATGGGAAGATTAGCAACCATAAAACGATCCAAAAGCTTTTTGGCTAAAGCTTTTGAATGATCTCGATATTGTAGCTACACTGCTAAGATTATGAAACGAAAATAATTGAATGTTTTATAGGAACTAAAGGATGAACGAATTACCCTAGATTTTTTGGGATTTAGGACACTATAGAATATGTAGATGGAAGATATTACCCACCTATATAATATAGAGTTTAGCGGGTCTCGAAGTGCTTACAACTTTAATAGTGATGGCTACGAAAGTAAAGTAAGTAAACGCCTACGTCGCATTTGATGGAAGTCAATTTTCAGTGACTTTCTGTTGTGTAAGAATTTATCATTTGGTCCGTGCCAACAATCCACTAACGTTGCGTGACTTGCAGCGCCTATCTGAAAAAAATTCGCCCCTGTGGAAAAGGGGCATTATCCAAGCATCAATAGGCAAAGTAAGCGCGAGAAAACAACGTTTGTGTTGGCGTTATGCTAATAAATAAAGGTTTTGTTTCTTTCTTAATTGTGAGGTCGCAATGAACACAATAAACGTGTAAAGTCGCATTTGTGGCGGCGCGCTCGCGGGCGGAATATCGGCGGCTATCGCTCCCCTTCGTGTAATTCGCCATTAGTCGCCGTTTGCACTCGGCTTTTTACCTTAATGAGCTTCCCCCATCGCCTCCTCATAACACGCACACGCGACCATAGGTAAGGTACGCATTTTTGTGCAGCGCCTACCGAAGCACTAAATACGAACCGGTGAAACTAAATAATATTCATCTGATGAAAACAGTTTATTTGAGATAGGTACCTACTTAGATACTATCTATTCTGCCATCCTAAGAAGAAAAGGCATTAAGTAGTAACATTTTTAAAGTGAGTTCGGAAACAAAAATAGACAAATATGACAAACAAATGCTTATTATTTTTGTTTCATCTAAAGCTCCATGTGACTATCTTCATTTCAAAATATATGAATATTTTATCAAAATTTTTGCATTTTTCTCGGATGTCACGAAAATGCACTGTAAAATATAAAAATGAGTAGGTATCTACATACTAGCGATCGCTTCGCTTACGTTAGCGTATATAAGTAGTATCTAGCTAAATGGCAAGCTGAGCTTATCTGTTTATATGAGATAATCTTAAACCATCAATATCGCTCTAAAACCACTATCGACGGATACTTTACCAACTCACCTACTTTATTGTATTATACTCGTATAGCTCGTCCTATTATTCCACCAAATATTTTACTTTAATACCTATTATCTATTTTGTTACGCAAAATTCTTGTTTCATAGACGTACACGTACACGAGTAAAAGTCAGATGATAAAGTTAATTTCGTTTGATATCAGGTACAGAAAGCAGTTAACGCTAATAGGTAGTCTACCTACGTTGGTAAGACTGAAAGTTGACTTTTAGCCTTCAACTTGAACAGTAGTCAGCAGAAAAACAATAACTCATGACTACTATCTCTATCATCTCTGAAACAGATTTGCTCTGCAAATGTTTAATCACAATAAATAACAGTTCGTTATTGGTTCATATCCACTCGTAGCAAAGCAGGGGTGAAACTTCCGCTACGTTGACCGTCTTTCCACATCCGGGAGCAGTTTACCCCAGTTTACTTGCAGAATTTTGACCACAGCTGTTCATGTTACCAACCATTATTGTAGATATTTACTACTTAGAAATCCTTATCAAATTCTATAACATTGATAAAAATAAAAACTTCTTAATATTGATGTAGAAAAAAATATATCCAAACGAAAGGAGATGCGGCCCTCAGTGGGGATCAAAGGGTTAGTGAGAGTTTTTGCTGTCATTTTATCGAGAGAACAGGTTGTTAACCACCTGTTACCTCATCTGCCATCTAATATTTGAATATTAGGTAGATTTTATTTTGATGTTTTACATTAGGTACCTACTTACTTCACTAACATATTTTTGACGTAATTTTAAATAAGCTTAAAATATTTTGGAATATCGACAATACAAAGGATTATCTAAGCCTTTTCTCTTAGATATTTCTGGATGTTAATATAAGTACAAAATACATATTTTTACTTTAAGTAATGGATTGTATCTAAGTGGGTACCAAAAGGTACCTACCGTTATCGACTACCGACCTACTCTAGCGACACCTAAGGACATTATCTGTTCGAGTAGGCAAGTAATTGTACCTACTTATATCATGTTTATTAACATTGTGAGCTTAAAATATAGGCAGGTGTATGTTGACAGAATCCACTTCTTGGCAAATATAGGTATAGTAATCAGAATCACACATATTTAATTATTTAATGTTTGAATGGTCAGTATTAATTAATCAAGTTTCGGCACGTAGGTATAACTTAGTTCCCATTAGGACTCCTATGTATCCTGCTATGTTTAATGAGCAAGATTTCTATAAGCTTCTTGGTACTTATATACAACAATTAAGTGGGCAGTGGTAGGATAGTGCGTGCAGTGGGTGCGTGCGATAGCGATCTCCGCGCGCCCCCCCGCCGCCCGCGCCTCGCACTCCTCAAAACAACATTCTGAGTGTTTGTGAGCAGGAGGGTTTTTTGCGCGAAGCCCGAGGGTGGCGGAGCGCGATCGCCTGCCAACGCCCGCGCACAAAAAACACTATTAAATAACTCAACAGAACCGCGGGGCGGATTCGTGATCAAGCCGAATTATAATACGCTTTAATTAACCTAAGCGACGAAGTTTAACACTAGTTTAACTAAGGTGTCGCCGCATATAAACAGCAGTGTTTCAGAAGAAACAGCTTTATGACTTTACACAGGACTTTTGTGCAATAAAGTTTTTAAATCTTAATAAAATTCATTATACATACCAATTATTACGCTCATGATTACTGTTATAACATTTTCAAAATCCTACACTTT
Organism: Sesia bembeciformis; assembly: GCA_943735995.1. Lineage (NCBI taxonomy): Eukaryota > Metazoa > Arthropoda > Insecta > Lepidoptera > Sesiidae > Sesia > Sesia bembeciformis. The sequence goes on along the minus strand of OX031029.1, from coordinate 9,169,350 downwards.
GAAAAGATTCGTTGGCTGCAATGATAATATTAAAAATGGCCTCCCTAAATTATGACAACTACAAAGGGTCCTTGAGTTCGGCTCTGTGTCATATCAACCTGCTAAACTCAGACGCTAAAAAAACGCAGTAAAAACTCGCCACATATTAGAATAGCGAGATTTCCCGCCGACTCGTCTTCGATTTACTTTTTAAATAAGATTAAAAAGCAAATACGAAACATCGCTGACCCAAAACTGTTGACGTAGACTACGATTTTTGAAATAGCAAGTAGCAGAAATACTTTTCATTCACAATATTTGTAAAATTTTTCCTACCAAGGTACCTACGTAAGTAGGTAAATAATTTCGCAGTACACATAGATTGTTGTAGTTAGTTTTTGAGTTATATCGAAGATTATGTTTGACGCGCAAACGGCAAAGTTAATTAATAAAACATACATATTAATTTGATATGGTATTAATATAATAATTTGGTGGATAAATGTAATATATTATAATATAATAATTTATGTGATATATTTGATACGCCTAACGCCAGAACTATTGCGTTTACAAATAAGCGGATTTGATTTGATATATGAATGTATCTCATCCGAATAATTTTATATTATAATTAGTTTAGTAATTTATTAATTAGTAATACAATATAATTTAGTTTAGTAATTAGTAATACAATATAATTTAGTTTAATAACAGTAGGTAAGTACGTACTTAAACTAATCCATCAGTCTTATAACCATACCGTAACCGTAATCTGCACTGCTGGACGTGGACCTCTTTAAGCACCTTGTCTTGCAAATGAGGAATGTATGGCTCTGAAACGCCACGCTGGCACAGCGGGTTGGCGAATTTACTCTTTTAGAGGTGGTGTAGTTCCTCAAAGCTTGTGGTAGCGGATTTATTATTCTTTAGTCGCCTTTTACGACACCCACGGCACGTGGGCCACTGGAAGAGATGGGGTGTTACTATTATAAAACTGGCCGACACCACACGGCTTGTTATCATCAGCTTATATTACCATAAGCCATGCTATTAGCTTATATTTCTGCACTGCAGAATATACGCCCCTACCAAGGCACACCACCATACAAGATCTTCCGCTTTTCTCATCAAGCCACTACCAGCAAAGTTCTTCAGGTCATCGGTCAACTTGGTCGAGGGGCGTGTTACACTGCCGATACCGCCATGCCGAAAACGTGGATTCTTAATTGTTGGCCCGATCCAAAAGTTTATAGTCGTTCAGCGAGCTAGACCTAGAACTACTGACTATTGCATTAACTACTCAATAGTACCTACTCACTATTCATTTATTGCATTCAAGATTTGTTTGCTTGAACAACTACTGAACCATAATTGTCGTTAGTTATGTGAATTTTTATTGATAACACATGTCGACAGCTGAGCTCTTTCATAATAGAGATTAGAAAGTAATTTCAGCATTATTTATATTTTACGATGTTTGTACACCTTTGTACGCAGCGCGCTAAAACATTTTACGTAAATATATTTACCTATTGGTAACCAATAATCCTGTCTTAATGAAGAATATTAGGCACTATATAATTTTGTTAGAAGAATTGTCTATTTTGGTTCTGTACGGACAGTGTTATTGGTTTTACCTTCGGGTAGGTCTGGTCTGGTGAAGTGCTTGATAACCGTTTGTTTATTCATATTTATATATGACTTAAAGATGTAACATGTTTCCATAATATTGACGAGACGACAAGACGCTTACAGTGTAGGTAACTAAGTATATAACAGTCTGTTAAAAAGTGTTTCAAACATTTCAGAAAAATAGGTATACAAATATCGTTAGGTACTACCATCTAGATTCTAGTTTCAATAGTTGAAGAAACGCAAGGAAGGATTGTCCATAACAATAGCTGCTAAAAATAGGAAACAATCTATAGAAATGAATGTTTCTTTGTTTGTCCCGTATGCGTTCCTATACCATTCATCCGATTGAGATGAAACTTTGGTGAGTTGTTGTGCGCACGCGCGCGAAGCTTACTGAATTAGTACTTGAAGACCACGCGAACGAAGTCGTGGTCAACAGCTATTTTTTAATAAAACTGGTGGATGAAAAGAGCGGAGGCGAGCCTTACTAGGTACCTAAATCTAATCAGTGGAGAGAAAGACTAATTATGATATAACATGGTATGGATACGGGCAATAAAGCACTGCAATAGGTAAATACAGTAGGTAATACAAACAAAAGGTACTCAATGATTTTACTTATTAACAATTTTTACTTGTTAATCAATATGAATTAACAATTTTACTTATTAGTGAAAAAATTGCAATAGCATTTTAAGAATAACATTTTTTTTTTGTATTGACGAACATACTGCTATAAATAAAGTATCTACTTGTGCTAGTTTCATAATATATATTATACATAGGTACTTTATTTAACATTGAAGAAGGCGAAATGGAAACACGCTCTCGCTGTAAGTCAGAATGTTTATTAATCATAAATAAAGCATCTGGGTATGCGTTGGCAATAATAATAATTGTTTATTGAATCGGTAGATGTAAATGCTGCGCTACTGTATCGGTAAACTAAAATTAATTAGGTACTAATTTATGTTAAAAATCAGGTTGAAGAGTTATTTCACACTTGAATTCAATGTTACGTATCTTATTGATATAGAAAGATACTTCATTAATGATATATTCGTAAGCTTTGATACGTCTAATTGAATTGGGTTGTCTCTTCTACTTTTATGTACCTACATAGTGTACTAGGCAACTCGTACATTTTGCTGCGTTAAGCATTCTATGACATGTAATTTATTCAGTGCATTAAAGAGCATCATCCATGTCGCATGTGTATCATTTAGACAAACTATGACATACTTCTGCGTGGAATCCCAGCAAGCAGTAGCACAGAATTTGGTCCTTCGAGCCGTACCTCAACGAAACCATTAAGGATTCAACAATTTTCCATAGGGATAGTTTTAAAAATTAAAACATAGTTCAATAAATTTTACAAATTGATTTAATCACCTAATACTAAAATTTGGAATAAAAAATGTATGGTTGTGTTCACAATGAACTACTCCAGCTATAAAGTTTCATAAAGTTTCCCCATAAAGTTTCATTCATTCATTTCGCGAATTGAAATCTCCCTTGTGAGATTGTATAGGTACCTACCTACATGTAAAAGGTTGTGCAATTTTTTTATGATTCAGTTTTGCTTTTGCTTTACTTTTGGCGACACTTCCCATTAACATGTCTGCAGTCGTCAATGAATGTTATTTTAGTAAATGAAAAATAATGAAAGCAAAACCGATGCCATGTGTAAAGGTCTCGAGATTCTTTCGACACATCGGCAACAAGCCGTGTCAACCGTAATGGTTTTTAGTTAATAAATCACTCAATTATCCGTCGGGACTACAATAAAAAACATCGCAAATCCCGTTTAAGAGACTGGTGTCATTAATCATTAATTGACCGTTTGACGGATGATCTTTTGTATAGAACAAATGTGTGCTACTCGTAGTATGAACCTGAATACATAGCTACGCACTTGTAGTTTCATGATTGATTTTATATTTATTTTTTAATTTATATTATAAATAAAACAATTTTGTAGGTATTATAAGTTAAATAAATGTAAATAGATGTTCTATTAGTCGTAAGTGCAGATAATTTTCTAAGCTTCACTACTGCGTAGGTAATTTAGCTAACTTGTCAATATGAAGACAGGTAAAACGGTGCGATTTGCAGGAAGGCTAGATGTACTTGTCCTTACGTTATTAATAACGTGGATGCACTGGGTAAATTGATAGTTTTTGTTTAATTGCTAATAGCGAAATAGCTTTTACTGTGTTACTAAGTTTTTGATTAAATTCTTTGATTAATTAAAGCTATAATTTTTCATAAGGGAGTAAAATATAGTGATTTTACAATAGTTTTTGACGCTGAATGCCTGCGATAGCATGTTGCTAGTAACACGTAGGTAGCTGCTGTCTACGAATTATTGTCTACCAAGTTCAGTTAATTTTGAAGGTAAATGTTAATTCCACATTCGGGTATAATTTAGAAAATAAGTAGGTAAAGTTAATATGTAAAAGTAAAGTTTATACCTGCTTTCTGGAAACTTAGATAATTATACATGAAAACTTTTTATAGTTGTAACTATTGGTAACTGCCTGAATGTAGACCTACTTTGTACAAGTACCTAAGTATTAAGTACAAAAATTGAACCTTTGCTACAATTGTAGGTAAGTAATTCTAGTTACTACAATTCCAACAAAGGTTTTTATACTATTATTGAAAAACTTTTGTAATCAATTTTAAGAATATGATACATTAAGTACTTATGGATAAAGACTAGGATCGTGATATTTTCAGGGCAAAACCGTGGCAGATTTAACTATAAACATACATACCATTAGTTAGCCTGTGTCGCCACCGCTGGACATCATTGGGTTACATTTTATCACTAGGAATATATTTCACTATGCTGTAGGTTATTTCGTCTAGAATGTTTTAGTATAAACCATCAGTGTATGTACCCCACGTGAATTAATCGCGGGCGAAAGGTTTGTTAACTATAAACACGTTACTCTCGAAAATATGGTTATGATTGTAAAACAAAATTTAATGAAAATAACTCTAGAAATTTCTCAGACATTATAAAAAGATGACTTTTTGTTAGGATATGCAAAACTAATAGGTACACCTACCTACCTATCAGGTTCGACTGTAGGTACGCCCATTCCACTACAATCTCAACGCCTCGAACAGATAGCGCCATCGTTGGCATCAAATGCAATGCCTAGCCATTTACCCAAGAATAGACAAGGAAAAGGTAATTTTCTTGCATTTTATATTGCAACTCATTTGCGGTTTACATTATTTGCTTTTCTACTTTCGATTAAGTATATGTAAGTACCATTGACTACCTTTTTTAAAGGCAAAAATTACGGAATAGCAATAATTCATTGAGCGTTTAAAGAAGCAAGTTTTTGTATTATCTTTAAGTATATAAGTATTGCAACGATTTTAAACATTATTTTACCATTGTCGACAAGTTTGACCATTTGTTAATAAAATACTTGTTTTGCTGGGTACGTAATTTGTTTTCGTCTTCGTGTCTGTCTTCGTCCACGACATATGTGTGTAGGTTATATATGAATCTTAAGGGTGACATCATTTACTTATATGAGAGGCTTTTTTGTTGGATGTGGGCTGTTCCAACACCATAATGTGGTAATGGTTTGTTGGATGGTACCTAAATTCTGTTGCTAAGTTCAATAGGTATGTTGCTGGAATAATCTTCTTACCGTCTGTACCTATTAACGTCCGCTGTGTTTTATGTGGTACCTACATACTAGAACCAAGTGGGTCAATCACCATCTTTATCATCATTGGGAAGCATGTTGCATCCGTTGCTGAATATAAGTCAGCCTATAGCCTGAATATTGCCAGTGCATCTGGAGACGTGCCAACGTTCGTCATCAATACATCGATGTCCGTGAGCGACAGTAAGTATCCACTTACTGCCGTGTGAACTGCCACTTACTTTCTATAAATATTACTTTACTTATTAATATTATTCATGAAGACTGTTTAAATATAAATATAATTTAAGTGTTTAATGATGCAAAGGTTTTATTGCTTTTGAATAATGCCACCTTTTTAATGTACGAAAGTGGCAGACGAGCATACAGTCCACCTGATAGTAAGTGGATACTGTCGCCCATAGACATTCGCGATATATGCCAACATTAGTCCAAAATGACAAACGTTGGCACGTCCCCGGATGCGTTCTCTACCTTTGAAGATTTAGGAATGAATTTGTAGAAAGGGTTGGGGTAAATGGGGAGGGATAGGATGTTAATGGGCTCTGCCACATCTCACTCACTACCGAAACACGTACCTACGTACATTAGGGAAATAAGATAAAGTGGGAAATGCAGTACATTTCAAGGCAGTCTTCTGTGAGAGAGGGGTAACGTGGCCAGTCGAGTACGCCCAGCGGCTGTTGGATTGCAGCGTGCACTCTCCCCCTCCAAAAGGAGTAAAGGTGTGTGTCGTAAAAGGCGACTAAGGTTAACAAACCCGCTACCACAAGCCCCGAGGAACATCAGCACTGCTAACTGAGTGGACTCGCCAACTCGTCAAACATCCCTCATGCGCAGACAATGAGAATGAGGAGAGGAGGCCACAGTGGAGGACCAGAAGGGCTGAATACGGTAACTATTTATGGTAACTGTTCGTTTCGTGTACCGAAGCGAACAGTCCGTCCTTTATTTCGCAACGTGACCTTTCGTGCAGCGGAGCGGGCGAATCGCGCGAAAATATCGATTGTTCTTATCTTATCGGTATCGCAGGCCTGGCGTGTCGCGCGACCGCTCGCATAAAATGGGAATCAACGCACGCATCGCTGCTGATTACAACACCAGCAATCTGTACCTAGTTCAGTAGGTACCGGGGAGTACGGCGCATGCGTACTATGGGCTATATTATTGGATGTCGCGAACTCCGCCTACATACGAATATATTCGCAACTTCCGACATCCAAGTGCATTTATTTGCAACTTGCGACATTCTTTACACAAATTGTTCTACCGTTAGGTTCTACCCTATATATTTAGATTACTAGATTAGTACCTAGGTAAGTTGCATTTGTTTGAAATGCCACACGCAGATAACAATTCTATATTCTTATCGCTTGGTCTCGAAACAATTATTTTGTGATTAATGATTACTTATGTGTTAGGTAGCCATGCAAACTGATTGAGCCAGCTAAGTTTACATAATTCATGTGTGGCTAAACGACTTACATTGTGTATCGTTTAGGTATTCATAGGTCGTCTCATAGACATGTGAAAGCAGTTATTTAAACTTGTTTGCGGTACAATCCACCTGCTATATAATCCGCGTTGTTTCGCAACTGAAACGGTTAGGTATCTATGTCATTGCGCCAGAACGAGACAGATATATGAAACTACAGTGTGTGGGAAAGAGAAGTACCAGCGAGACCGGAATCTGCAAAGAGGGGCGCTACGCTCTGTAGATAGGTACTCCGTTATCTCCGTTCGCGAATATTGTTGCGCAATGTACAGTGATGAAAATAAGTTTTCATCGAAAACAGACCGGTTTTTCATGAAAAACCCTATTTATTCAATTTAAATTTTCTCTTATGTTGACAGTGTTCATTAATTGTTCGTGTCCGAGTACATTTCACGAGTTAATTGCCTTAAAAACCGGCTTTATCGATGCGACATTAATTATTAAATTGCGCGTTGGATGGGCTGTAAGCGGCGGAAGAAATTTGTGTAATTTAGAGGTTTTCATGGTACTTGATGAGCGAAAACAATTTTTGTATTCTTGATATGTGACAAGACGTAGAATTTGTGAGATTTTACTGAAAAAATCTTCCTCTTTAGCTGCTTTTAGAATACCTACCTATAGTTTACTATAATAGGTAGGTAGATATTATCTATAGATACCTATCTATTAGGTAGGTAGGTACCATTGTTTTGCTTTGGGCTTTGGTTTAGGGCAGACAGGCAATTTTAACAGTTTCCTGGTGCTGTATTCACACATTCCATTGTAGAATCTAGTTTATCCTTGGACTTCAACAAATACAAACTGCTGTCGCGTGCCATTCACATCTTCGACAAACTCGGTCTACTCTGGACTATCGAACATGAATAGGCTCAAAAAATGATGGTAGGTAATAGTTTCTGTATTTTAAATCAATTTTTATTACCGTAGTATGTTTATTATCTCACTCCAAACACTAATAACAACGGATACCTACCTTCGCAACTGTTAAATATAAAGATCTTCAAATTAAGTTGGTGCCTAGTTTAGTCTTATACCTAGGTATTGGATTGGAGATAAGAACGTGCTGGTGGGATATGATGCAGTTACAGAAAGTTTATCTGCATTAACCATTATGACTTACGATGACTTATGATGAGATAGATTAATCTATAAAGATCTTATTATATCCAAATAGATATGATAAAAAAATACTTAGGTAGATACTTTAGTACCTACCTAAATACTTATCTAGGTAGCTACTTACCTAATTACGTAGGTAAATAATTATTGCATTAGCTACTTATGCCACGTGCAAGAACTACCTATTATTGGGTCAGTGTATAAGATGTTCATGTATTTGTTCGCGGTTATCGGTGATCCGTTACTCATAAAACCGCAGTGGACTGCGAACGGGGCCAGGCGTAAACACGCGAGTTACGAAACCGCGCAGAACAGAAGCCGCTAGATTCGCGCTCCATTACCGCGCCTGCGACGCGCCATCAATACGATGATGGCGGCCCCACGACCGCCAAGTCAATGGCCTCCACGCTGCGCTTGCGCAACTACACGCGCGAATCTCGACGGCAAAACAGACTCCACTCGTTAGTGTGCGTACTATATCTATAGGTTCGAATACGAGCGCCTACATACACTACATACACTTCGTTTCTGCGCTACTTTGTCGATGTATTTGTGTCGATTCGCTAGTGTTAGTGAAGGGCTTCAACTGTTGACTGGTCGACTTGCAATGTTGATTAATTGAAAGTTAAACAGTCGCTATTTTCCTCAATTAAACCGTTGAAGGTTTGTGTTCCCCACTTTGTTATAAAAATAGTAAACAGGGTAAATCCCTGAAACTGTGATTATGACGAACCTACTTGTAAGATTGTAGATTTGGTAAACAACTCAGTACCTACTTACCTAGGTACTTAGTAGGACATGTTTATATCTATTGGAGATATGATGTGACAAAGTGATTTACGTCAAGTTACCTAATTGTAGAAAGGTTTGAGGGATGAGCATTTCGAAAACTTTTCACAAAATATTTTAAAAAGTTTTGAATAGGTATTGGTAGGTAATTAGAGGAGATAATAATGAAATTTACTTATTTCTTATTTAAAGTTACATGGACACTTGCATGTGAACTTACAATACCTGCTTATAATTAATTTCACATTACAATATCAAGTCACATTTGAAACATTAATTACTAGGTTTTATCCTAGTAGGTACCTACTTACCGTTTACTCGGAAATCAACATTAGATAGGTAATAATGGCAAATAACATTAAAAGTATGATGATTTGAAACATGAGTAGGTAGTTAGGTAACTAAGTAGATACAATTAGAAAAAAATCTGACAACCTGTGATAGAGTCCTGAAAAAGGTTTTAGTAACGTTTAAATAATAGTATCAATATTTTAAAATCTATTTAATAAAGTCAAAGTAGAAGTTTAATAATTATGACCAATAGCATACACGACGACAAACACGACAACAAAGCAAATGTTCCGTTAACGGTAGGTAGCCTGTCGATAGTCATCTACAGTCGTATTCGGTTCACAATTCACCACTACAGTTATGCACGTGGGCTGGCGTATGGCATAATATTTCTTATACACGTCTTATTATGCCAATTGCACTCGGTATAACCTTAGCGACAGTTTACCTATGTTAACTGCCAGGTATTTTTTTAAATGTTTTTTCAAACCACGCCACATGATTCTATTAGGGTAATACGTAGCAAGAACTATTAATAGCTACCTCATTTTACCGGTAAGTGCGCCCGTCCAATTAAAAAATCATCGTATTTCGATCCAAAACTAGAGAAAATTCATCTTGGTATTCCCCGAATTCCTGCCTTAGACAAAATTCTACGGCTAATATTTTTTTCCAAGTAGATACTAAAACAAAACAAATAAAAAAATATATTAGAAGTTGCAAAACTTTACGTGTTGAATACTTATGTGAAATAAAAATACAAACGTCTAGTTACCTACCCGTTTACCTATCTGTTGGTAAATAGCACGAGCTTATACACGCTTAGTTAGCTGGTATTCAAAAATTGAATTACATAATTGCTATTTTTATTAATTGCTAACAGATGATTCTAACTATTAGTTGTATATTGTTTGTGTGTAGTTGTGACTGCGTTGCCAACGCGACGAAAAGTGGGTCCTACAATGATATTGAACCATTGGAAGTGTCATTACAAACAATCTAGGTATTTTAAAACCATCGCATAACAATGTAAGTATATTTGTATTTTGATAATTATTTCATATGTGATTTTTTTACATGAACCGAGTTTCGTATGGAATTTACTTGCATGTTCTTATGTAGCTACTTTACCTATACCTACCTATCTAGTTTCATTTTATTAAGATCATAGTAAAATTAAAATCAACTACTAAAATTATTTACTAAAATCAAGTACCTACCTACAACATTTTAATTAGGTAATTTTGTTCTTGTTGCCCTTTATTCTGTACCATTTCGATAAGCTCTACGTCCGCGGGCAGCTCGCGGTGCGTAGCGTCGCTACGGAGTGCTACCACGGGAGCTGCGCTACGCACAGCTACGCCCGGCTACAAACATTCTGGACTCAATTAATGGACACTACAAGTATTGGTCACCGGCACTGTGTAGGTACCTACTGTTATATTGCTTACGTACGTTATGAATTTATGATTCAATTTTTAATGCATACCTACCTATCCATGAACCCTGTAATTGCACAATGCTCAATACCTTTACTATCCAAGCTGTAAACATAACTCAAGCTTTTATGATCATTTTAATTACTATTTAATCAAGTAACGTTTAGATTTAATTAGAGTCATAAAATTAATGTAACAAAAAATGTTATAATCAGTTTCATTGTTTAACTAAAAACATTTACCTATTATTTAACTTATGGCCGAGGAGGTAGATATAATCAGATCTAAATCTGTTATTATTATGATTCGCTGTAGAGGTGTGAACCGAGCCTCATTAGTGTTTATTTCCGTATGAGCGTCACCTTCGCCTTTCAAAATATTTAAAAGTGGTTGTGCATGCGAATCGGAAGTTTTCGGAAGAGGTCGCGCGGGCCGAGTGCCGAGTGCCGGCGACACGTGTAGCTTGCGCAATGCAACCTTGCGATAGCGAATAGTATGGAATGGAGCTGCCAGAAACATTTAATTGGGCAGCTTACCAAAACTACCAATATTTTTGGTGTAGACTCAGTTGTTGTAAAGTGACACCAATACGAACTACCGACATAAGATGTCTAAGGTTTTAAATTACTCTAAGACCGAGAAGTATTTATTTATCTAGAGACCTAAGATTCAAATTAGAGACACTAGGTCATTAGGTAGGTATCACTTAAGAAGTAAAAGCTGTGGGAGGGCAAGAAGTTGTGTGGAAACGCATTTTAGCACCGAGAGTGGTTTTAATTTTGCAGTCCGCCTGTTATCGACCACAACGTGTGGTTGACGATAGTTAAAGTACCGAGTTCCGATCAACCATAGACCGACAATAAAATTGTTTATCACGCGCAGCCCCAGCCTAGGACATTGTATTATTTATATTTGTGTGTGAACTTCAAGCAACCACTATGAGTACAATACCACAAGCAGAAAAACCGAACCACTATTTAGCCACATTTATGTGGTTATGCTAACTCACACACGTGGCACGATAATTTCCATCTTGTTCATTTCATTTTCTTTTCTAACTAACCTACTATAAAGTATACCTCAATTATAAATTCTTATAGCTCACATAAAGTTGATAACCTCATTGAAATCTGTTAAATGGTTTTCAAGTAATCCTTTGTATATCTACTTAGGTACTAGGTAAGTGTACTTTGACGAAATTATGATTTAATTTGTTGAATAAAAAATAATGAGAAGTTCTGAACCACCGTCTCTGCCACATATAGGGACTTCCAGCGCCGGCTCTAGCCCATGTAGCGCCCTCTGGTAGGCTCTTTGGAGGCGTCGCATGCATCGCTCGGCGCCCCCTAACACCCTGCGCCCGTGTGCGCCGCACACCCTGCACCATAGGTAAAGCCGGCACTGAGGACTTCTACTCCTTTTATTAATATACTATTTCAATAAATAGTTTTAATCTGAATACTTTATTACAGTCGTTAATTGTCTCTGTAGCTATACGTAGCTAGCTATAAAGAGGTTAAAGATTATTGTTAAGTGAACTTCGTTTTAAATGATCAAGTGGACAAGTCTGTAACAGTCCTATTAGTAAGTAGATAGGTACCTAAGTACATTTTCGCAAAAATGTTTACGGAAGTGAAAAAACACATATTATAGGTACTCGTAGTTATTCCTACCTATATGTAAGTAACATTGTCGAACTATTACGTGATGTTTGTCAGTAGCGAATTAAAGGGCCTCGCCGACAACATTAGAAGGTCGTAGAGACCTTCTGTCCATTGCCCACAAGCGGTAACATTGACAGCGGCCCTTATGCAAATCGTCTTTGCGCGTGCTTACGATTATGTACCTTAACATAGCGATACATACAACTGAAGAATATACACACCTGAGGTGTTCTTCGACTGAGCCTTCAATTGATACGCTCCTTCGTGACTACAATCTGTTTAGGTATATATGATTTCCTGGTAGTCTCAACGTAAAGAGGAAAATGATATAAAATAAACGTTCTAAAATGTTTTGCTTATTGTGTATTTTAAATTCAATTGCTAAATCTAGCAAGTTTTTAATTTTAATTACCTGTTCTTAGACTTCTCTCATATAATAATTTTGGCAATAAATATCGACATAGGTGTAGTAAAGTCCTTACTCAGCCTGTTTAAATTACAGATTACTACGAAGTAGGTAATCTTACATTTCAAAATACGAATGTTATGAATTTCATGAGTGCTATACGTGTCAAAGTCGCTGCGTCCCTTGCCCGCCGCAAATAGATGTCCTAGATACCGGCGCACGCGCTGGGACCTCGGCAATTTGCTGATGACGCGATCGAGAACGATTTAACAAAGCGAGCGGATCGTTGCGAAACCCGGCCCTGCGTGTATTTGTCTACCGCACACATGCTACTTACTGGCTTATTGAAATAGTTCATTTTCATAGCTGATGTTGTTTGTCAATTGTTAAAATCAGCTCGTTAAAATGTGTTTAACAAATGCTTCAGAATAAGATTGTAAGTTAGGTTCAGAATCAGATTCTAGGTATTTAATAATTATAGATACAGATAACTATTTTGGGGCTGCCTTAATAAGTATCTAATGGTAGACTGACAGAGAATCTAACCCGAATTGCTATTTTTACACTTAAGTAGGTACTTTACTTACATATGAGTTATTTTACTCGTGTGATGAGTATGACATCTAGCTCAACCAATTTCAATAATGTAGTCCTCCATTCCATAACATAGTCAGTCTTTTTTCATTTTAGTTTCAATATTATAATAATTAGATTTTTTTATTTCGCTCATGATTTCAAAACGGAACAGGGAGTGTGGTGTTGAGGTTCGATACACAAACGAAAATAGAAAAAAAACTTATTAAATATTTGCTTTTAATACACTCTCATTCAAAAACGAACAAGTCCCATTTGGTGAGCTCTATCCTACATCATAATTTTACATTATATAAAATTTACTTCAATTTTCTTTATTGCTATTTATTTAGTAGGTAGGTACCTACCTACCTACGATGGATACTAAATTAATAGCTATATGGCTGTTTATTACATTAGTCTACTTTCTTTTTGGAATAAAAAACATATAATGAAAGTAATTAAATGTTATAAGTAGCTGTTGATTTTATTTTAAGCAACCTTTGGGTGGTAAACAAAAATCTGAAGACAATTATGTCTCTACAATAGTAAACAAAAAGATAAGTAAAACAACTTAGGAACATAAAATGGCTACATTACAGTTTTACCAACCTTATAAAATTCAACGCGCTATAACTCCAACAAATATTTAAAATATTTTGATATTATTAGCAGAAAAAACAAGCGCAAATTAATACCCGTCGGCATTGGTTGTCGGTTCAAGGCGAGCCCTGCGGTTCGCAAGGGCCGCGGCGGCGGCGTCACGCGCGCCATTGACCCACTTGGTGCGCGCGCGCAGCGTAGGTGCGTGGTACACTCGCTGCGGGAAGCCCTTTGAAGTACAACGGGTCACGTACGCATTCGCAATGCTGAAGTAAATGCCTACTTCCTTTAACTACAACTTTAAGAATCAGCTTAATTTTATACAACGATTTCATCGAAATAGGTTATTGTTATTTACTGTCGTCGCTCATATGGATACTTGTAACACTGTACAAGCGTGTAGCCAAAGAAATATGTACAGCTTCCGAGGAATGTTGCTTAGAAAGCTGAAACATAAAAGTCTAGTCTAGATTTCCTACGTATGATTACATTATCTTACAAGTAGTTATAAGTCATGGAGATTTCAAAAATTGTTCCATACTTTAAAATATAACTTTATACTAGTTATTATTGGAATTATTAAAATAGTAAATAATAATAATGATAAATAAAGCCACACTCAATGGCGCGCACTAGGATTCCCTGTGTCGTGGATCCAGAGGCACATAGAAAGACGAACACACCAGCCAGACCCCAACGAACATTTGTTTTTAAACAAATGAATATCCAACCGGGAATCGAACCCGGGACCTTTCCACAGCAAGTAGGGTCACTACTAACTAGGCTAATCGATAGTAATTTTTTTGGTGTTACATGATTTCTTTTCGGAAAACACTTTTGTGTGCGAGTGTGAGTTGTACTCGTAGGTACATACTCGTACGTTTCAGCGGACCTCGGTCGCTACAGTTGTTTACGGCGCGCATCTCAAGGCAACGATAACAGCTCCTCACGCCAATAATTCTGCTATTGTGAAACAACCGTCTTATCACCAGCCAGGACCTTGGCTGGATCATACGAATTACGGTCATGTTGACGATTTCGTGATTATTTTTCTAAAGATAATATTCATTATTAAATGTTAAAAAGGAATAATGTGTAAATAAAATTTGGGTACTTACCTATACAAAATGAATGGCATTAATTCTAATTCATAGAGGAGGTGCTCTTACTCTGACTGACTGCTTTATTAGTAGGTACTCAATTTTCAACCAGTTAGATGCGGAAAATATAAATTTAGAGTGTGAAAAAAATGAAAAATGATTTTATTTATTAACTAAGTATGGTTTATTATTTGTTTATCAGTTGTTCCCACACGGCATGTTAGATAGTGTGTAGTTTTTATGATGAACATGAGCTATCGGCATAGAAATCGGCATCGATGTACCTATGCATAACCGAAGAATGCGAGATGAGGGAAAATTGTCATACCTAATAGTAATTATTCAGACCCTCCTTTGAAGATGAATGTGAATGAATATGTTTCGCTATGCTTTAAATTTATATTTGTGGGAGGCAAAAAGTGAGCGCAATATTATTATCTACTAGGAAATCATATTAATCCTAACTCTACGAAGACGAAGCAATGACCACAATATATGAATGAGGTAAATCGCACTTCTGTGAGTTAATAAATAAATAAGTAGGTACATAAATAGGTACTTCGATAGGCACTTAGGTAGGTATTCGTAGTGTGAGATTTTTCAGGTTAAGTAAAACGTAAGGAAAAACTAGTATAAAAGCTGGCTGTTCATTCTTGAATCGCTTGAAAGGTTTTTAAACTGAAATGTAACTCTAAACAAGCAGACTCGAACAGATGTGTTATTCATCAGTCGGAAAGCGTATGTTCTATGCATTATCTTTCAAGAGGCATGCCAGTGATAAGTGCGTCGGTGTCGGCGTCAATGCACTCCACTGCATGCCCCTAGGTCAGTTCCCCGTGACTCAGTCCGATGCACCGTTACGTACATAAACGCATCGTGATCTTCTCGCTACTACGAATCGAGAAAAAGTTCCATAAACACCAATAGTTACATGTACATTGCGGCTTATTATGGCGTATTGAAGAAAAACGAATAAGAAATGAGTAAGTGTACACGCAACTTTGTAAAAGTAATTTCAAGTGGAGGTTTGTGGTACGTAGTCCCAAAAGTAATGACTAGCTAGTTGGCTGCCTCAACACGGAACAATCCTCGTTACCCAGTGCTCCAGTGACTTTACAATAAATGTACCTACTTACTGTTTACTTTATGACTTTCGGTTTCAATCTTTGTTATGCAACTTTGATTCTAATCAATGCTCATTGATAAAGAAGTTAATTTCTGAATGATATTCTAACATACAAAGAGTCGAAATTTTTGAGACCTATAATTATTAATGATTGGTAATAATTCCGGATAAATATTGCAATGAAACAAAATTTCTCAGTATGTAGGTAATATTTGTTTACATCAATTTCGTAGTAGGTAGCTCTTCATTTTCAAAAACATCCTGTAGCCACTCTCTAGACTCAAAACATTCAAAATCAATATCGTCGTTTTCTGACGTATCACAGTTCTGTATAAATATGACATTACTATTAAAAGCACGCGATGGTGTGTCCTGCTTTAACAAACATGTAAGTTCGAAAATGGACTCTCAAGTTGTTATTCACTCACTATAAAAATAGTGTCGCACTCAGTTTGCTTGCACTCTTAAAATTCAGGGTCGTTGCACTCGACTCTCATTTGAATATGATGACTGTTGATTATGTAATTGAAGCCGTGACCATCTGCCTGTTTACTCCAGTTCCTCGAAGCCGAGGGTCGAAATAGCTAACCCTTCATGACCAGAGGTTAATGTTGGACACAAGTTTTTTACCAAAGTGTAAACAAACTGTTTTAATGAGAAATATCGGTTACGGAAACACTACAATGCATATCGATTTGTCAAATATTTGATACCTTTCTATTTTTTGTCAGCAGCAGGATATTAGGTAAAATAAATGATATCAAATGATTGAATAAAGGAGATCATAACACTCTGTAGGCAGGTACATATGTAAATATGTATCTCATAGCAATGAACAGAATGAAATCATGATAAAACGAAAAACGATAATTGTAGCTTACCGGAATCGGACCCTTCTTTAGTTCACTCCTTCATATGCACATTGTCTTGTACACGAGGGATGTATGACCTCAAAACGGCACGCTGACCAAGTGGATTGGCGAGTAGGTATACTCTTTCAGAGGTGGTGTTAGGGCTTGTGGTAACGGCTTAGTTATTCTTTAGTCGTTTCTTACGACAACCGCGAGAAGAGATGGGGTGGGGTGGGTGGTGTTAGACAGCCCTGTCTAACACCACCCACTATTTATAAATTTATAAATAAGCAGCTTATTTATAAACAATAATCATTATCGCACCTCTTGCCACAGAAGGGCGGTTCATCTGAACACAGAGTTACTGCGTACAGTGTGGTCTTCAAGACACTTCACGCCGCGAACCCGAAATATGTATAACGAACTGCCTATTAAGGTTTTTCCACTTAATTATGATATGGAGTTCTTTAAAAGTGTTGTGAATTGGATCCTGCAAGGTCGGCAGCGCATCTGCCTATAAGTTTCATTAATAAAAATATTCAGTTTTTTTACATTATTTGTAACATTATCTGAGAAAAGGTACCTCATTGTTGACTATTGATAGTCAAACAAAGAGAGTAATGAAATCTTAAACAAATAGCGTAGTTCTTCTATTGCTTTATCTTAAAAATCAAACATCAGGGCATATTTCTATTTAAACAGAATGTTGAAACAAAGAAATTTTAAGTTAGGAAATCTTAATCAAAACCCATAATAACTTAAATATAGTTATCTAAGTTAGCTAATAGTATAATTATTATAGTATAAAACTATAATTAGTTCTTTCATCTCACGAAGGCGGTTTAGCGGTTGTACTCGTACATGTAGGTACATTGTTTTAGTGTGGGTGAACTTAAGAATGCTCAGTTGTGTTCTCGACGACCGCGGAGCACACTAAACCAATGTACATGTACGAGTGCAACCACTAGTAAGCGTAACCCGTCTTCGTGAGATGAAAGAAGTATAATAGTTAAATGTTAAGCTCTGCTTGTCAGTTTGTATGAGATGCACGCCACTGTTGTATGACAAGACAGGAACAGATCCCTATTCGCTATTTTAGTTCCTTATTAAGTTCCTTACTACCCAATCGTTAGGTTACTCCTACATGATAGATACAGCCGACCCCAAATTTCCAAGTAGTCTTTGCAGCAAAATTTTGTCTATCGATAGTAAAGGCACATAGATAATTGTGGGGTCGAAAGTCAAAACACGGTGGGTGAAAAGGCAGATGTAATGTAAAATAGGCATGATATCGGCATGATCTGCAACTGCATGCGCTTGCAGCTTGTGTGCGCTGACCAATGGGGACCCGCGATGGCCGCACACGCTGAATTTATTCACCAAAATTAAAATCGAGGCTATTCGAAAACTACACATTAACTAGATAAGTTCTTTTTAAAATGTACACGCAAATACTTAATGGTGTTGGGATAAAGAATCCTATTATATATAATATTATAAACGCGAAAGTTTGTGAGGATGGATGTATGGATGTATTTGTTACTCTTTCACGCAAAAACTACTCAATGGATTTTAATGAAACTTTACAATAATATAGCTCATACATCAGAATAACACATAGGCTATGATTTATAAAGATATATATTATGTAAATTGTCCAAAATATAACGATAAGTGTCAAGTAAGTCGGAAAAAACTCTGCCATCTGCGAGCTATTTTGGCGTGCGCTGCAAAAACCGTAAGAGTTACACGAATATAATGTATTGTGGAAATGATTCTGAAATTTTGAAAGAAAAAATTATAAAACAAAAACTTATAAACCGAAGCGAAGCGAGGGCGGGTCACTAGTATTATATACAAAAACATAGATAAAACTATCCAGGTAAAGATAGTTCTCTAAATCTCTAACCTAGACCTATGTCTAACCAAAAGGCATAGACTGTGGCAAAATGTGCCTGAAAAAATGGACCTTATTGTCAATTTCTCAGATAATGTCACAGTCCTAGTTTTCCAGATATTGGAACGTTAGTGAAATCTTAAAAATAACATTTTTTTATTACTTTATAACTTATTACTTTATATTACTGAATTAGATGACTCTACGTACAAAAATATCTGACACGGAATGTTGCTTTAGACGTTTTCAGTGACTTTCACATTATAATTTTCTTTTGAAACAAAATGTAACAAATATATGAGAGGAAGTAATTATTTTTCATGCAATTTATGTTGCTAAATCCGTGTTTGCCCGTTATAAAATGGGAGCGGAAACATTTTGTGTAGGGTTGCGATTTATTGCGGTGACTGCGAAGCGGACAGCAACAGGGTCTGCTTCGAGTCGGTGTCCCTTTGCCTTTAATTGCCTACAAAACACGTTCCATTCACAAAAAGTCTTATTGATAAGGAAGAGGAAGTTTTTTGTTTTATAAATGTGCAAAGATTTCAAAATAAAAAGAGGGATTTAAAATAAATGTTTTTCACATTCATTCTACTAGCGTGAAATAAAATATTCTTTTATTTGTCTTTTTTGTTTTTCCTACCGTTTCACCTATTGCACCTAGAGCTCACTATCTGTATATGGTCACTCCTTTCTGTGTCAGTAGCAAGTATATTTGATATGATTGACATGACTCTACGAAGCTATCAAGTATAGACTTAAGTATGTTTACGATAATTACAGATACCTTACTTCAGTATAGAATACTCTTTCTTAGATAGTCCGAAAAGAAAGGCAAAAAATGCAGAGGATTGCGTTATATCCACAATAAATCTAATGACAGGACAGCGTCTATAAATATAATCGGAACAGGTAGAATTTGGTACTAATGACGATTGCAGATTGCGTAGAGACTTTTAAACCAAAACTTTGACAGTGGAATATGTTTCGTGTGCTGGTGGGTTAGAGGTTGTTATATATTTAACATGTGTTTGGTGGTTTTTATGCAGTTTTCAGAGGGGGTGTGGCGGTGTGCGGGAGCGGGAAGACGAGAGGTCGGTCGCTGAAAGGGTTGTGTGGGAACGGAGGGCACCTGCGACTGCACATGGTGCTCGCCCAATGAGTTTTTTCTGAATTCCGCAGACAGATCAGTCTAATGCAGTTTTTTATTCTTGTACCTACGTGGAAAGATGTCATAACAATACTCCACGATACTAGTAAATTGAATTCGCATTAGGATTCTATGTAAAAGTAAGTACAAAAGTTTATTATTTATTGCTGACACTGAAAAATTAGGTAGGTACTAAGAAATGGTAAATTTACACACATCAATTTTATTGTCGCCAATTTGAAGTCGTTATCGTCAATACAGCGATGAAGACATGGTTAGTTAATAGGGCTGTGTAAGAAAGGGGACGATTATGAACCTTCGACGAGTCTGTTTGTCATGCAATTATCGTGTAGGTTTATACACTCATTTGAAATGCCATGTTCCTAACATTAGCGAGCATTTTGCACGGTATATAACATTACACGAAGTGTTATAGGTGAAAACGGCAAGCTTCATTGCATTATTTAGTTGCGGTGAGCGAACTACCCCTGTTTCTCGCTACAATTTATTCATTTCGCAATACATCGTCCGTCGGCCCTTACAGGCGCTCGCGGCCCTCGCGGCCAGCGCGTCCATCTCGATGAATTCTTTATGAGCCCACTTCATTAAAGGCCGCGAAATTCACGTTGCCCTATGTTGTTGAGGCGTTAACTGAAACACGAACACGCAAGTTGTCAGGTAGGTGGGAGGTAACGATACTTTTTCATGGAATCAATAAGTAGACATTTTTCAATACTGTTTGTATCATACAGTCATATTAAGATCAAATAAAGTGGAATCTACTGTAGCTTGCAATAGCAAGCTTACACTATAAGAGTACAGCTTAGATACAATACCTACAACCAATTAAATATTGCTGGTCAGCTAAACACTGAGATATGTAATAAGAATAACAGAGTGGTTACAAGGTAACGTGTTGGATATGTTTTTTTTCTCATTATATCTTCGTGTCTGTTCGGAAGACGAAGATGGCCGATTAGCATTATTTAATTAGAATACCTACTGTAAGTATCTACTTGCTTTTTCCGTCGGTGGTGTATTGAAATAAATACCTAAAACATCTGTTTTAGTCTTTCTAGTGGGTAAGTAATTCACAGTAAGTATTGAAATATTCAGTAAAATTACGTAGGTATACTGATCAGCACACGTTTCGGATGGCATCGATAAAGCTCTTCTTTAACACAATCGTTAGCATTTTTAAAAGGTAACTCGTGTTTTGTATGAGTGTTAATCGGATAGTAGAATATTTTTTGCATAAGCGGATAACCCTTAAAAGGTCTACCTGCACCCGAGCAACAATACGCTTATTGTGAGCAACTCCGGTTATGCAAGTGGGGTGGCCATAAATTGCGGGGTGCCAGGACAAACTGTTCTGTTGTTGTTTGTTTTGTTAGTAAATTATTTGTGTTTGATTGAGGGGGACACTCTGATGACAAGAGCTCATTAACATTTTATTGACACCTATCTAAAATCTTTTGTAATATGAGCTTTTCCATTCTGATAATTGATTTGGCACCTGAATTAAATTTTGTAAATTAAATTAAATGATAAGGACATTAAAAAAGAGGTTTCATAGTTTTTTCATAATAAAAAGAGAAGATATCGAAAACTTTGTTATTATCAAATTGTTATCTGTGAAGCAAACGTTGTCACTCTACAAAACGATTACACCCTGTACGTACCACAATGAGCAAAAAATGCAAAAGAAAACACATCACTTTTTATACAAACACAATATAGGTCAGGTGCATATTCAACCCTTTCGTAGCGTGGGAGTCTACTTTTTGCGTAGATTGATGTTTTGTGCAAGTTGTTTTTTGCGCATCATACAAGTGTTTGCGATAATTTGTTCCCACATTTTTCTAAATGCGATCAGAGAAGTGATGACAGCTTTGAATATAGATTATTCAATCGATCTACAACCGTTAGAATATGTGCAAAAAATTAACGGGTTTAAGTATTTACTTGTATAAATGCTTTAGTTGTATTTGAACACGATACCGTTTGGATACCGTTTGAAACGATTGTATTTGCATATTATGTTATTGTGGAAAATTGTAATTATTGGCGTAGGAATCAATGAAGCCGCATTTTCGTATTAGATGCATAAGGGTAAAAAACCTAATGTACTTATTTAGTTTTATTATTTATTTCAGTGAATATTTTTTTTTGTCACTATTATTTTCTAATAAGACATTTCAGGTAAGTACACAAGGATTACTCGCATTGGTTTGTTTATCAGCGAGGTATGCGATTAATACTTAATTTTATTACGCTTTCTACTGTTTGAATGAAGTCTGGTACGGCATGTGGTGTCTCACCCTTTAATGATTGATAATGATGCAATCATTATATTAATGACAGCGGTGCCTTGAAGATCATTTGAGACGTCCGCTGGGGCCGGAGAAAGAGGTAATGGGTTTAGTCAAAACATATTTGCTGAAAGAATAATGAGAGATCGCTGCGGGGGCGCACCGGAAACAACATTCGCAGTGAAATGCAACTTCCGTAGCATCATTTGCTAGCTGACATTTTAATATCCACCTACCGATATAGACATAAAAAGTGCACAAAGGGTTATAAAATTCAGTACAGGTAGGTACTACCTACGGTTTTTTACAACTGTTGGTTTTCTACAGTTATCTACATTTTTATCAACTAGTAGATATTACATTGCCAAGATAGATAGGTATTTTGTATGGACGGTATTTCGTTTGAATGCGTATCCATGGATTCTATAATGCAATGACATTAAGATTATTTGATTGCCCAAACATAAAAACGTTTAGGTCATATTTTGTTGTGTTCGATGTTTTGTCATGCAGGAAGTTGACTTTGTGTTATGTGGCGTACCTATCGCTGGTAATGCTAATTGCAGCATCTGGAGTAGGTATATAGGTAGGTATATATTAAAGTAGGTAGGTACTTCTCTCTCTAGACTCCACCAAGGTTTTCTACTTTCTATCTCCTTTCGAATTGTTGCTGTGATCAGCATCAGAGAGAATCAAAAAGGTCAGGAATATTTTGTCGATTTTTGTAATTAGCTCATTTATAAACGCATCTGCAAAGTACAAAACTATATTCCAATGAACACATGTTAACAACGATGTTAGGAGGGGAATCTTGAATCTAGATTAGGTTTAGTTTGTGCTTTGCATCTACTTACATATATACGTACCTACTATATGAACTGTGTATTAATTTATGTATTTTTATCTAACATTCTAAATTAGTTAATACTAAGGGTGAATACACACCCACCGGGATGCTAATGGTCTGTCTAAACAAAGACTGAAATTATTATAAATTTAGGGCAGATTGCTTTTCCCGTATTTGCTGGCAAAGCTGCTTTCCATTTAAAACTCTGTAAATTTAAACAGTTTGCTTAAATCGTTTTTGCCGGTGTCAGAGTTCGGAGCTTGGCGTGAGAACGCAGGCGCGCCACGCTGAAACTCGCGGGGGAGTTTTTGTTCAGCGAAGTTCAACGACTCAGCGTAAACGTATGCCGATTGTCGGGGCGCGCTTTACATACACATTTTATACACGTGGTTTGAAACTAGCTATAATGTTCTGATGGACTTGTTTTGGTATTGAGTTGGTAGGTATATCTACTTTATTTGTAGTTAACCTACTGATATATTGACATTTCTATGATAGTAGGTATTACTCGCAGTTATTATTAGGTACCTACTTTATATCTCATATAGGTACATAATTCATATTGCATTAGACAGAAAATAAAAGAATGACAGTTATAACGTTGATAAAATATTTATTATTTTAAAATAGAATATTAGTAAAACTCAAAATATAACTATTACATTTTATTTATTATTATATTTATTTATTTATAAAGCACACAGCAGAACTTAGGCGATAGGTAAGTATAATACATGTACCTAAGAAGAGTAATCAAACAAATAACAACTAGCCAAAATTCCTAATAATGTACCTACCTAACATTATAAATAATACTTAATTATTCTGGTGCGATTTCCATATCAGTTTATTAGATATACCTATCTACCTAAATGATTCGATAAAGTATAATTTAATATTTGAGTACTTACTTTCTTTAACATTTCTTCATGCCCTATAACTAGGCAGACATTATGTTTTAATAATGTTGGAGTGTGAATTATTTGTAGGTATGTATGTACTTACGTATTATGAAAAGATTACAATAATTCATGGTGTGCTTTAAATTTAGCCAATGTATTTATAATATTAAGCCGATAAACTTCCATCTCCATTTCAAAATAAACTTATCACGTTGCAACCAAACGTTGAGCAGATTATGAGCGTTTTTGTGTGCACTTTTTGCACGAAAATCTTTTTCACAAAAACTCATACAAATTTCGCTTACTGTGATCGGATTGTTTACTAAGTGACAAAGCGTTTTTTGACAAAGATGAACTTGCTGAATTTCAAACTGAAGAAAAAAATATTTTAAGAACTCTAAAGTTTTTGCTTTTATTATTTATGCACTATTAATTACAGCTTGTGCGTATGAGCGCGTCTATAATCATTAGACGAAGTAAATTAAGTTTACAACCATTTTAGTAATTATTTGTAATCCAATTAGAATATTTATTATACCTACTACATCCTTACATATCTAAGCTACATAGATTTGTACCTACGGACATAATTTTAGTCGCTGTGTGTTGATAAGAAATCAGATCGTATTAAACAATAATAATAATAATAAGCATAACAATAAGTGCCTTTAATTATAAATATATATCTATATTAGGCAAGTAACCTTAGCTACATTTACCTATAAATACGTATAGGTATCTACCTGTGATTTAAATTCAGTTCCCAAATCTTACTAAAACCTATAAAAATACCAGTGAGAATTTTGCACAATGCCGCTTCGAATGATCAAAAAATAGATTTGTATTCTGTCAGGGCAAATGTCTCAGCCAGTACAGTTATTCCCCGACCCCTCCCACGCTTTTGCACAATTTCCACTCAAAAAACACAATTTTATAAAGTTCTTTTACCTGCTCGTGTGGCTTGCAGAATTTTGATAGCTTTTGTGAACGTTTTTTGCTTTAATTTGTGACAATTATACCGGTATATGACTTTTTACCTGCGATTTTTTGTTCTCGATTCCAAATTCCGTCGCATCTGACATTTTGCGAGACCGTTTGTTTTCGTGAAGATATATCCATAGATTTGGGTTTACTGTTAGCTTTGGTGAAAAAAGTTGGCAGGGCAGGGGATTCCGTTTCTCGGATTTCGGTCGTTTTTTACGGGGCCAAATAATTTGATACTTAGTGAAAGCTTTCTAAGGTTTCTGAATCCTTATGAATATAACTTGCTATTTACCTCTATTAGGTATTAGGTACCTACCAATTTATTCTGACTTAGTTCGACATGACTTAGTTTAACTAGTAATAGGGACAGATAAGAACAACTTCATAATTATTTACACACAAACATTATACCCCCCCCCCCGGCTTTAATCCATTGGGGACAGTCTAACTTTTTAAACTTTCTCGTTTTGTGCAGCTTTTATATTATAAACAATATAAAATAGGGACAATCTATTAAAAAAATAGACTCAGACTGTCCAATTAGACTGATGATTATGCATTTTATCGATCGTTCTTTAAAAGCGCTCTCTCTGCATGTGCCATTTAAAAAGAAGACGCACAAAAAATAGATTGGTAGGCAAAGAATGGCAGCCAAGACCGCGGGAAGGGTTGAGGATAAAATGCATACGAGAGGCAAAAAATTATACGACGGTGTTTTGGCTGTTTTATTATACTTGTGTCGAATAATTTTGGCCAGTTGAACATGTCACTAACTTAATCGTAATGATTTTACATTACAGAGTTCCTATAGGACCAAGGAAGGGTAAAGCATAAAAAGCCAAGGTTCGGGCATATTGATTTTAGTAAAAATACCTACAAACAAATCTATGATAAGCAATAAATCTTGTGTTTTGTAACAAAGCATAAGTGTGTAATCCATAGCCAATCCTCAGCAGCAGTAGCATAACACGAACTCATAGCACAGAGCCCTGTGGGGGTACAAATTGCAGCCAACAATCATCGTTTTTTCGTGAAACAAAGCGCAATAAAAGGGGTTTTATATTTTTTGCGCCGCTTTCACAACATGTGCAATGCACAATCGGCGTTCTGACCTACTTACACACTTCCTCTGTGGTAAAGGGTTAATGGAATATCCGCGTATTTCATCAGCAAAAAATCTACTGAGATTTTGTTTTTATTCAAGTACCTATTATCTGATATTTTTATTTTTTTATACGTTGTTAAATAAGAAATATCCTGTTTAATGCTATGTTTTAGCGGATATCAATACGTAAGTACACGCAACTAGCGTTAACTTAGTTTAACTGTGCATTTTTAAAGGAAGTTGCCTAATAGAATCAAGATATTTATGAAATTATGTTAAACCACAGAATACGTAATAGTCGATTACACTACAAGTAGGTAGGTGAAATACTTATGTTGGTATGTCAGTTCCGTTAAACTAATGAATTTTCCATCGACGTCGAATTTTGTACATAATAAATAATGTGCCTAAATATTTGTGGGTGATTTAGGGTCTCCACCCCCACTACAAAGGTACAACACACTTTGTACCTAGTTACCCTTTAAGGTAAACAACTTTAGAGACACTTGGCAACTGGAGTAGGTAACACACAGAACTATTGAGCTTGCAAGGCGTAGTTAGCTAAAGAAATACAATCCAATTTAAATGGAGGTACAAACAATGTTTAAAGTATTGTTTAAATGTGCACATTCTACCAAATATATACATCAAAATGATACACACAACCAAATACACACAAATGATCTTATAGGTACCCATTTTTAAAAACACATTAAAATATCGAGAGTTTTGGCGCCTGCTGGAAGCGGCTCTTAAAAAATAATAGAGGAAGGGTTGACAAACTGACAGCTAATTGAAATACGCCCATGTGCGGTGTTTTTGCTTGCCGCGATACTCGGAGGGCTAATCTCGCGACACCCCTGCAACATTTTTCAAAGTTTTTTACCAACATATCACGAGAAAGGGTTGTAGCAGAATTGCTTGTAAGTATTCCACAAATGATCTAATGTTCGCGTGTGGTTATTTTCGTAGATCTAATTAAGTACAGATTTTAAAGAAAGAAAAGAGATTATTTACATTTATTGTTTATTTTTGTATAGGTACATATATAATCTATCTATACATATACATAATAAAAATGTAACTGATCGCTGTCTGTACATGGAAGATATATGAGAAAAACATTATTGGGGGCCTTTATCAACGCAAAATAGAACCCAAAACAATGATTGTTAGAATTTTTGTCTGTTTGTCTGTTTATCTGTTGTCAGTTTGTCTGTGCGTTTGTGCGCGCTAATCTTAGAAACGGATTAACCGATTTGGGTGCGGTTTTCACTAATGTATTGTGGTAAGCTTCACTTAAAATTTAGTGTTTGTTTTATTTCAATCAGTTCATAAATAAAAAGTTATATCAATTTAAAGAATCACGTCGAACATTTGTTCGATAAAAAATAAGCTATAAGAAATAATGTGTGTGATCGTTTTTGAAAATACCAAATACCCCTAAGAAGGTAAAGACGGTATTTATAAACTAAAGTCCACGCGGACGAAGTCGCGGGCAACAGCTAGTTAGTAATAAAAGCTCAATAATAAATACTAACATAGTCTATAAGTTAAAATTGGTACTAACACTAATAATAGAACGATAATTTGGACTGTGTAATGTGAAATAAATGAATTATTATTATTTAAAGAAAGTATTTCGTTTGGCTACTTTTTACTTCTACCACGTGTTACTGGGCTGGAAGTTGCGCCAGGAAACTTCGTGTGTACTTCCCTCGGACCTCGTGGACTATTCTTTTAATCAGCTACATTCTTATAAATTTTTGTATCAACCTATAACTTTGCACTGCAGGCCATAGGCTTTCCCTAATAATTTACTAGGGGGGCTTCGAGCTATTATCCACCCCACGCGCCCAGTATGGTGGATACAATTGGTGGATACAAATGCTTCAGATTTTTTTAATTCTAAAGCATTCTGAATACCTCACGATTTGTCACTGAGCTAGTGATAGATATTTTTTTTAAATTCGTACATATGCAAAAAAACTGCGGTTCAGTGCGTTTAATTCATAACTTTACAAATGTCATTTGAGAATAACAACCTAACCCCTAAGAATAACCCCTAATAACCAACTTGTTCTTAAAAATAAAATGATTTTAAATACCTAAATAGATAATAATTAAGTAATAATTAATATTCAGTAGTTAGGTGAGGCCTTTTACATTACTATTGTGTACAGAATTCTAGATACAAATTTTAATTTGTCTTAAAATCAACTCTTCAGTCTTCATTGATAAATGATAACACAATTCCGAGGCTTTGTTAATCTAAATTCTTGACAAGTTTTAAAACAGTTATCATGAAGGAAAA
Organism: Sesia bembeciformis; assembly: GCA_943735995.1. Classification (NCBI taxonomy): domain Eukaryota; kingdom Metazoa; phylum Arthropoda; class Insecta; order Lepidoptera; family Sesiidae; genus Sesia; species Sesia bembeciformis. The sequence continues at coordinate 9,141,071 of OX031029.1, read as the reverse complement.
AACAGTCTGTTGCAAAATATTGTTTTATTATTGTAGCTCTCCTAGTAAATAGTTATCTGCGTGTTTGTCGATACCAGACCCGTATAAAATTTTCTACAGACTATCAAAACATCGATCTTTATTCATTCGGTAAGATTTGACTAAAACAAGAATATTTTTATGTGTTATTTTTATCCGGAAGTTTAACTGCAGTAGCAAGCGATACTTTATTCCCGTAACCGCCTCTAGGGATCAGTGTTAAAACAAACACGTGTTTGAAACGTTTAAATTGAGATATTTTACACGGAAGGGTTGCACACCTTCCGCACATCCCTTTGCTAAACATAGCCTCATTGCCTCACTAATTTGGAGTCTCATTGGAAGTAATCCCACTTTAACAACCATTCTTAATAGAATTTACCCCTATGCTGCTTTGTTTTTGTGTTTCCGGCCGAGTATTGAGATCCCCTTGACGTCTTTTGCCAACAAAACTATTGTTCCTTGTAGTGGTGAAGTTTATTTACTGTGTTTTTACGTACAACGAACTTTGTATTCGCGTCGAGATACCAGAGCCGCATGAATATCAAGAGGAAATAAATTAATGTATGACGTCAATTAGGTAGTAGGTACATATTTTCATACAAAATATATGTAGGTAAGTATGTATATTATGTGAACTAAATAGCCAATAGTAAACCATTACCAATATATAACTCATAGGTAAATAATATATTTATTAGTGAGCATTATATAACACACATTTTCACACACATAAGATAGGAGACATGCGCGCAATTTATTCGCGATATGCGCGGCGAAGCGACGCGGAATATGTAGTCAGTCAACTGTCTAGACCTCCTCCTATTGGCTAGCGGTGCGAGAGGGCGATCCTCCTTCCTCTCAGCTCTCGCATTACGGATTCGCGAACTACTACATGCGCAAATCGCTTCGCGTCCTTCGTAAATACGGCCACCCACGCATATTAATCTATACTTATCTTTATGCTGTTTTAGCTGTGTGTTTAGGTATTGCGGCGTTTGTATGTAGTAGTGTATCAGGAGATCAGGTAGTATTTAAGAGGTAAGCTGCCAGTTGCATAGTTACCTACCTATCTCAAAATCGAAGCTTCAGCCACATAGGAATTTCTTTTGATTATGCTCAAATAAACATTGCGTACCGGTTTTCTGGTGCGATTCCTTTGTCAGGGTAGTCATTTTTATTGTGATTAAAGATGTTTTATTATCAATTGATTCACACGGATCGTTGTATCGGAACCAGTCTTCGCACAATCGCGTAACGGCTGCATAGAAATGCACCAGAGATCAGAGGTCATCGTGGCGCATTGCAGTGACCAAGGCTGTCCACCCCACCACCTTATTGAAAAAATGATCACTGGATATTTAAATAAGTAAGTTAAGTGCGTTTTTATTTGATTTACAGGAACATTTTTTAAAAATAATACCTAGGTAGGTACCTACCTACCTCTAAGATAAAAAGTACCTACGAGTAGATAGGTAAGAGGTATACATTATACATATTATTTAAGTGCCGAAAAAAGCTCTACCAAAAGCTTTAAATTATCGTAAATTTTTGATAGGATTAATATTAAAATGTTATCAGCTATACCTTCCTAAGTAGGTAGGTAATTTACTAATTAGATAACTATCTGCATCTACATTTTTGAAGTGATTTAAATGCTAAATTACGTAAGCAGGATATCTAAAGAAACATTATGATTAATCATGGTCATTTGCATTGAACTGCAGTGTAACGGTCATAGTGTGTGAGAGAATTATTTATAAGCGGTCAGTGCGAAACTGCCCACTGTGCTAATGATCACCTAAACAGAACGTCACAAAACCCGTCCTAAACGTCTTACACAAAGCAACAAAACAATAAAGAACAATGGCGCCGTTTTGCACAATACCGACCATATTAATTACCCTTCTCAAGAACATTCACAAAGGAAGGGGTTTAATAAGCTTAGAGTAAATAAAAGAACCGTGCATCGGTAAACTGACCGCTGTCCACTGACCGATGAGTGTAATTCTTACGTGTAAAATTTAAATTGACGTTTGTAGTTATTTGATGCCTTTTATGACCGTTAAATAAAATAAGTAATAACAAAATACAAATTATTATTAATATATTTATGGGAAGTTGTTTAAAAGTGATTCATAGGATAAAACAAACAATGTCCATTTGTACCAACGAGATTTTTAAATTTACTTTTGGTATTTGTATTTAAAAAACAAATATCATTATTTTAGTGACTCATGTAAAATTTTTATTTATGGAATTAGACGGATTGCTAGTTAACGTATCAAATATCTTTTACACTTACCTATGTTTATTTCTACAGCAGCATCGGCACGGTACAAACTTTTTCCTGTATAGAAGCTCTTGAGTAGATAGGTGAGTAGATATCTTGAGTAGATACAATAGGTACCTACGGCAGTTACAATAGATATTCAGACTGGTTTAGTTAGAGTCAAGTACTTTTAAGATAAAGCAATAAAAATTGTTTTTAAAATTTAATGAAAGTGAAATTAGTAGATTGACTCCCAGAATTAGCAGTTAGCATTTAATGCTAGGAAATTAGTACCTAACGAACATCAGCGTTCTTTTTCTCAGCTAATGACACATTTTTTTTCTAATCTCAAATAAACAATTGCCTTGAAATAAGAATAATAGCTTCAATATCCAACGTCCAATATCAAGGCTGTGAACTTGCCAATCCACACATTGGCGGAGATTCGAGGGACGCGCTGGTCAAGCGTGGGTCAGAGGTGACGAACGGACGGGCACACCCGGTTTATAGCAGTTTTATTAACCCTCCCTGACATAACATGAGATTATTTTTATTAATTTTTACGAGTCCTGTTTGTCCTTCAATTGTCTCGTCTTAGACAGCAAACTAGACAAATGCTTAGGCAGGTACTAGATGCCAACTGTTAGTGAGCATAGTAGGTACCTATCTATATATAGGTATCTACGTTCACGTCTACTATTTGTTGCCAATTCTGCATGAGGGATGAATGTTTGATGCTAAGAGATTATCTGAGGGATTGTGGAACAGAACAGTAGATACAGACCCGAGGAGGTTCAAACGATTAAAGATCGTTAAGATAAAGGGGTCGGTAATAAATGAAAACATAATTTTTAGTAACATTAATGCAAAATTGAGAGATATATAAATTAGGTGCCTTTCTATATTTAGATGCAGACTAACTTTGTAAAAAAACATCTTATTAGTTTTGATTATATTAAATTCTTATTTTATAGGTAGGTATTTCATGTATAATTCCACATCTTATTCAGAAATAATTTGTCTGAAGATCAACAAAAGATTTTCCCAAAGTCGCATAATACATATTTTATCTACTTACGTACCTACCTACTTACCGAGTAGGTAGATAATAATGAACCACAATATACTTAATTAACTGAAAATTATTTCCGTATTTTAAAATAATGAAATGATTTTCATATGTAAAAGAAAATAAAAAAAACTCCGAATGGTGTGGGCGCCGATGCAGCTGATCCAAAAAAATATTTTACAATTGTGCATCCTGACCTTAAACTCAGGTAAAAAAACACGATGTGAACCAACACCTACTAGAGTGAACTCGGTGAAGGGCTGCAGGTTGTGAGTGGTCAAAAATTCGCAAAGTAACTTTCGCTAGCCGTTGGTCACCCCTGACCGATGACCGCTGACCTCATGGGACTGGGAACTTGAACTTAATCCTTGTCTATGACAATGAACTTTGCAATTTTACGACAAGGTTTTTTTTTTTTTTGGAGTAGGTTCACTTGTATTTTGAAATTGATTAATTTTCATAGGCAGAAGGTACTTATAAGAAATCATTTTCATATTTATTGTCTTACTGCTAGTAATTGTTAGTACCTATAGGTATAGGTACATTATTAATACCTAAGTATTTTGTAAAACTTAAAACATCTAGAGAGTAGTTATTGAATTGATCTTGAATAAAACTAATTTATTTGTTCAACATTTATTGAATGGGGTTTTGAAAAACAGGATATTTTACCAAATATCTAGACATTTTTTTTAAATAAACAAACTTTTTTTTTTAACCTACCTACCTCTCCATCGGTTGATTTTATTCGCAACCCCTGAATATCCGTCCGTTGATCACCCCTGACCGCTGACCGCTGACCTCATGGAACCGACAACTTGTATCTATCTACCTTATCCAAACCTTGACTACGAGTCGTGACATTGAACTTTGAAATTTTGCTTGAACATGCTATGCGAAAGTAAGTAGGTAGGTACCTACCTAAGTAGGTATCTACTTAGTTTATCACTTGTTTTGTATTTCTGGGGACAAAATATTGGATGTAACATATAGATAGGTAGGTATATAGGTACCTACCTATACCCGAAGACCGAAGAATTCTGTCCATGATTTTGAGTTACGTATTTAAAAAAGAAATAAATTTTGTGCTTTATATTTAGGAAAAATTTAGATAACGAAATAAAATACTTTAAATTATAAAAATATCATGAACGGTAAGTATTTATGTAATATAGGTATTTGTCATGCCCTTTTATATAGAAATGAAGTAATTAAATAGAATTTAGAAAGTTAGTATGAGATACTACGAAAATATATTTAACTCGCTAGTTAAATATATTTTCCTAATATATTCCTATATTTACCTATATGTCCTATATTTCCAATATACATATTTAAATATATTAACCCGCCCTCGCTTCGCTTCTGGTAATAAGATTTTTTTTTTAATTTTAAAATAAAATATAGCCATTTTATTTTGAGGGATCCCTAATTTTTTCTAGTAATAAATATAGCCTATGTTACTCAGGGATAATGTAGCATTCTAATGGTGAAAGAATCTTTGAAATCGGTCCAGTAGTTTTTGAGTTTATTCGTTACAAACATACAAAAATACAAATCTTTCCTCTTTATAATATTAGTATGATGTGAATGAAACTCATGAGCGCCACCGAAACTCATATTAGGTACTCATGCCTACCTACCTACCTACCTAGTAGTGGGTACCTACTTTTGAACAGTTAGGTACCGAAAAGAAAAATTTGTTTTAATTTAAATTATTTTATTTTCAGACAAAATGTCCATAATATGTGTTAGTAACCATAAATCTTAATCTAGTGTTAGTAATGGGGAACAAATTGAACCTAAAATTAAGATGCAACAGCCCAACCCGGCTAGCGTGCTGTTGTGTCCACCGGCGCAGCATTACACTGTCCCACTTGGCTGCAATGGCGCTCAGGATGTGCTCAGGCTCGGATTCGCGCCAGCAGAGAAGCACAACGTTTGGGCATTATAGCAAAGAAGTCATCAACAGTGATAAACAGCAAACATCATTATAATATAATTAATAAATATCATATAATGATAACATTTTAGTTTATTGTGTCTAGGATATTTCCAAGCGTATGATGGACGATACATAATTGTAATTAATAACGTCAATTTCATTGCAGTTCTTTATAAGTTTGAGATGGATTACGACAAAAGAGTGCATTTTATTGTCATTGTAATTAAGAAAAGAACTACCCAGTGGTCCCTCGCCGGACATCTGCTTGCAGGTTGCGAAAGGGTGCCGACTGCGCCGTTGGTCACCTCTGACCCGCCAACGAACACCCCAGTATATTAGCGTAGAATCCAATTGGTATAAATACTTACTTACGATTACTTACGATTTAGGCGCAACGTAAAATAAAGAAAAATATAATAAAATGAAAATATTTTTTGATAAATAAAGCTCCATTTGTCGTGGCATCTCGAGTTCAGAACATTTAGTAAGGTACCTGGGTCGAATATGGCCAGCCGAAAAATATGGCCACACCCCTTTCCTTAAAAAAATACCGGTGGGTCGACAACAGTAAGTGTACGTGTTAGATGGTCTATGTGTGCGTGATGGAGCGGCGTAGTTGCCAACCGCCTCGCGCTTCCGCCAGTCCGCCAATGTCAGTTCAAAGGAAACGTCGCGTCACAGTTAGAAATTTTCAATAGTAAGTTTTTATGAATTTCTCGTATTATAATTAGATTTTACTGTAAAATATTCGTTGTATTTTAGTTATTAGTAACCGTTAATGACACACCCATACATATTTTCTAGCTTTTCTTTTAATATCTTAGGTTATGGTAAATTTAACAATATGAACAGGTGGCTGAAAATAAGGCCACCAAGTGGCCATATTTTCCTTATGAAATTTTTAGATGTTTAATTTAATTTTTAATTTAGTTTAATTTATTTATTTTTGTTTTTTTTTAATTATTATTTAATTTGGTTTTAGTCATGGCGCCACGTTACAAATCCAAAGAAATACGAGGTACTTGGAGTGAAGCTAACATGAAATCAGCGATATCAGCTGTTAATAGTGGTGAAATGAAGGTTTTAACAGCATCCAAATATTATAACGTTCCCAGACGAACGCTCCGACGATATTTGACAGACAAAAATGACAATAAATCAAAGTTGGGAAGAAAACCACTTCTTAGTACTCAGGAAGAAAAAGAGTTAGCATCTCGTATCATACGACTAAGCGATGTCGGATATCCTTTGACTCCACGTGTACTTCGCATGTGTGTCAAGAAGTATTGTGAGGCAAAGAATATTGTTAAATGCAATAACGCTTTGATTGGAAGAGATTGGCTAAGAGGTTTTTTGAAAAGGTACAAGAATATCCGGAGACGGAAAGCCCAAAATCTGAATCCAGCTAGGGCTCAAAAGCTAAACAAAGCTGTGGTTACAGACTATTTCACGAAACTGAGAAAGGTGATGGTAGACAATGATTTCATGCATAAACCAGAACGGATTTATAATATTGACGAGAAAGGTTGTCAGCTTAAGCTACACAAGACACCTGAAGTATTAGCAGAATGCGGTACAAAGAGAGTACACCTAGTGGCCCCTGAGCACGCTGAGAATGTCACTGTTGTCTCATGTGGCAATGCTGTTGGCTACGCAGTCCCTCCAATGATTTTATTCAAGGGTAAAAGAATGAAACCAGAATGGTTAGACTCATTACCAACAGGCGCAGTTGGCCAAATGACTCCCAAAGGCAGTATGACCGTGGACGCTTTTGTCAACTGGATTCACCATTTTGTTAAATATAAGCTCCCTGGACCGTGTATTCTAATATTTGATGGTGCTAAATGCCATTTGGATGATTCCATTGTAGATGTTGCGGACAAATTTGAGATTAAGCTTTTCTGCCTGCCGAGTAACACAACTCATGAATTACAACCTATGGACAAATCGGTTTTCAGAGCCTTTGAATACTACTGGGATGAAGAAATATTGAAATACTGGTCGCAGCATCAGGATAGAAGAATCACCAAACAGAGATTTGGAGCAATTTTCTCCAAAGTTTGGGACAAAGCTTTAACTCCGGCAAATATCAAAGCGGGGTTCGAGGCTACGGGGATATATCCGTTAGATCCCGCGAGAATTCCCGAAGAAGCATATGCGCCAAGCATTCCAACTCATCGCCCTTCTCCTACAGCTTCTAATGAATGCACTGAAGAGAATTCGTCACCGTCTCACCAGCCAAACGGTTGCACCAATATAAATGAATCCGCTGTAAAGAATCCGTCAACTAACCCTCCAAATGCTTGCGCCAATTTAAATGAATCCGCTGATAATGCACCGGTTGAACCACATAATTTGTATGACAGTGAAGATGATATTCCCTTGGAGAATCTTCGCCAAAGAATTGAACCCAACGTTCCAAGCCAATCAAACCCAGTTACTGATAAGCTCAATTCTTCTATTCATGAAATCCTGCCAACTCCAGAGAAGGCATCAAGTCCAGCAACTGTTCCGAGAAAAAAGGCCTTCAATAGTCTAGCCCTAGAGTTAACCAACACAACCTTCGCTAATAAGAGGAATACGCCCGGACAATTCAAAACTAATCATTCAAAAAAACAGAAGAAAAAGAATCTGATTGTTCCAAACAAGGGTAAGGGACGCGGAAAGGGCAAGCATGCTACTCATACTGAAAGTTGGTATTGTTTTGTTTGCGATGAAGACAAAGTCGCCGACATGAGGCTTTGTATCAAATGTGCATCATACGTCCACGAAGAATGTGTTGGGCTTACTTCCAAAGACAAAGAAAACTTCATTTGTGTTAAATGTGAGTGAAGACAAAATAAATTCAGGCTGTTTGTCTAAGTACGTAATAAGTTAATTCTTAGTTTTAAGTACCTGCCAAAAATAATTAAGTTTATTTGATGTTGATCTCAGAATGTGCCATTATTAATTTCTAATTATTAATGTTAAACTAAAAAATATTTTGTTTGAAGTTGATTTTTGCTTTAGTATTATGTTTTTGGTAATTTCCTTTAAGTATTTCATTTGTTCAAATTATACGTGTTTCAGATTCTAGAAATTTATTTTATTTAAAATACCAAAACTACTTAGAAATAGAAATTACCTATGTGTTTAATTCATATCGTTAATATGGCCACTACGTGGCCATATTTAACTACACTATCGAAAATATGGCCAATTTCCCAGTTTTTAAAAATGAATTATTTAAGACAATTCTATTTACACATTGTTTTCTTTGTACCTATAATATATTACCTAGACAGATACACTACGAAATAAAAAGGGATTGGTAACCTCAAATTTAAAACAGTGCGAGATAACTGATGTCAAACCTTAAGGTGGCCATATTCGACCCAGGTACCTTATTTCCATTTCTTTATTTTCTCGATGACAGTTCTAATTTGATAGTTGTAGTGTTGTGTGACCAAATAAGTAATGATATCGATCGCATATATTTATTATATTTATTATGCCGAAAGGATCTGTTCTGAAAAGGCAGGCGAGAGAACTGGTGATCAAGGTTCGTAATTACTTTGAAACAGAGTATCAAAATGGTGGCCCGCTATTACCACTGTCGCAAGTGCGAGAGCGTGTTGCGGCCGCATTAGGAATTAGTGGACCTACTGTTTCAAAAATTACTACCGAAGCTTACGGTACAAGCGGCATGCAGGAAAATAAGCTTCGTACGCCGAAGAAAAAACGCCAACCACGTCGTGTGACATCGGTTGACAACTTCGACGCTGACGCTATTCGCCGTCATATACCATATATGACTATTACTTGCGCAAAGAAATTCCAACACTTAAAAAACTTGTTGTTTCTTTACGTGAATGTGGTTTGTTCCATGGCCAAAAATCGTCATTAAGCTTGGTTTTGAAAGAAATTGGATTTTGTTATAAAAAATCGGACAAACGTAAAATATTGATGGAGCGTCACGACGTTGCTATGGCTCGCTGCGAATTTTTGAGCGAAGCCAAAAAGATATCAGATTGGTCAAATGTTATTTTCACTGACGAGACTTGGTTAAATGCAAACCACACAGTATCTAAGAACTGGACTGACGACACCGTCGCTTCCACTAGTTCAGTGCCAATGGGAAAAGGTGAACGCCTCATCATATGCCATGCAGGGTCTACGAAAGGATTCATGTCAGATGCTTTACTGGCCTTTAAATCCAAGAAAACAGTGGACTACCACGAAGAAATGAACGCGGAGATTTACGAAGGATGGTTTAAAGAAATGGTGCAATCTCTGGAAGAACCGTCGATAATTATTATGGACAACGCTACATATCACTCCAGACAAATTGATAAAATGCCGACGCAGGCCAATAAAAAACAAGAGATAATTGACTGGCTCCAACGTCATGGCGAAAATGTGGATAATACTTTATTAAAAGTACAATTAGTGAATATTTTAAAATCGAATAAAAGCCACCCTAAAAGATATGTTATCGACGAAATAGCTGCCGAATGTGGTCATTGGGTTCTTCGACTTCCGCCGTATCATTGCCAGTACAATGCTATAGAACTAATATGGGCACAAATCAAAGGACACGCCGCTCGAAACAATACCCATCCCCCTTTTAGGGCAAACAAGATGTTAGATTTATTAAAAAATGCATGTGCGGAAGTAACTGCCGAAAACTGGGAAAAAATTGTGAGAAGAACCCAAAACATTATAGCGTCGGATTGGGAAATTCATGTGGCATTCGATAATATAGAAGTACAGGAACTTATAATAAATGTTGGGGAGAGCTCATCGAGTGACAGTGACGATTCATCAGATTTTGATTAAAATAAATAAATAAAGATTACCTGTCATTATAATTATTTCGTTTCATTGTCGAGTACCTACCTATACCTACTTATTTTACAACAGCTTCGAAAATTTTAAAGAAGTTGGCATTATCAATCAAGAATTAACACGTGTAACATCTTGTAATGAAATATAATATTAGTTAATAAATTTGTACAAAAGTATCCGGCAGTAGTTTAGTTTCTTACATTTTGTAAAAAAATATCGGATCTGTTATCGTGTTACGTTTATCGATAACTACATCCCTAAAATTGCTTTCTGGCTGATGTGACCTTGTTAATGAAATATGACGTCTTGGTGCCTAATTTTTGTTCGGAGTTTTAGGCGTTGACGCTAGAACAAAGTTATATCGACCACTGTGTGTCAGCTGTCATCGAGAAAATAAAGCAATGGAACTTGTATAAGATGCCCGAGAGTTTTGGGATCCTTGGCATCGATATTTCGAGCAAAGTCGAGTGTCGGAGTCATCTGGAGAGCAAGATAAAACTTGCCAGTAAAAAGCTCGGTGTACTGAACAGGGCGAGGCAGTAGGTACTTCACTCCGGGGCAAGGCTTGTCGCTTTATAAAGCTTAAGTTGGACCCCACATACTGCTCAAACCGCTCGCTTGGCCGATGCACCGAAATACCAGCTGGACCCTTTTGACCCCGTCTTGCGACATGCTGTCCGAATTGTCGACGATCCCACTATCACAGGTTTAGAAACGCTCAGCATCCGATGAGATGGTGCATATCTCTGCGTTTTCTACCGCCTACATAATGGGGAACGTTCTGAAGAACTGTTCAATTAGATGCCAACTTCGAGTTTTCACCACCGCACTGCTCGTCATCGTCTTGCGGTTCATCTGCACTTCCTTGGTATAGAGTCGCTGCGGGCAGTGCGATCAAAAAGACACTTTATACCGCTAACCCGTATGTTGTGGAATGAACTGCCAGCCGAACTTTTTCCATGACGTTTAGATATGGGGCTCTTCAAGAGAGCTGTGAATAGAATTCTGCAAGGTCGGCGGCACATCCGCAAGCCCCATTGCAGGTGTCCATGGGCGACGATGGCCACATACCATCATGTGGCCCGCCCGCTCGTCTGTCATCTATTCTATAAAAAAAGTTAACGAAATATAATTAAATCTTACTATTGTAACAATCGTTTCATAGTATCTATAATAAGTATTGCGCTACAAGCTTTGTTTAGTGTGAGATCTATAGTTATGTCCGGCGAAGCTATATACGAGAAGCAGCACCATTTAACCGTATAAACACACACTGTATAATAAATCCATGTTATTCATAAGTATGTAGATTATTCTACAAAAAGTTCCATGTAAATTGGTCTAGTACCTACTTGTCGAAAAATTGTGAACATAGTACATAGGTACATACCTACATATGCATTTTCTATACATATGTATGTATGACGACCTATACATACGAGTATATATACCACCATAGATACATAGGTACAGAGAACCTCCTAAAGTCGGTTTACATTGATAGGGAGATATAATTTAAGTAATAAGGACAGAAAAGTACTTTCCTGTATTATTGCGTGCATTCCCCTGAATCATTAAACTGTATTGAGAATTAATTCGGGTGAAAGGTCACTGTATTAACATAAGAACAATTTCATTAATATTGCGATTTCTACGCAAACCCGAGTTCGTGCGCACGCATATAGTTTCGCAATGTAAAACAATGAGGTTCATTGTACGAAACCTCGTTATGGCACATGCAATGCACACGTCAATAGCCAACCTTTATTTAATATTGATAAAACGCAAATATAAGGATTACTGATTACTGAAATATAGTGGAAGGATTTACTGAAATGATGTTAGATTTGTAATTAACTTGTTTTATTTAATTAAATTACAACATAGTGTTTATTAATTTATGATTTTTTTTGCCAAAGGCGCATTTATTGCAATAGGCAGAAATCGAAAAGTTAAAACAACACGAGAATAAGTTATATATGTAGATACATGTCCTAAGTACAAAATATCTACCTATACAGTACCTATCTATACATATAGGTACTCGTGTATGCTTATTATAGAGGTTCAAAGAATTTTTGAGACACTGAAGAAATGGTAATCAATATCATAGAATAGCTATTAGCTACTGATAACTTTAACTATATCAAAGAGCTCTGTACCTATCTGTGATTAAACTAAATGTAATTTACAAGTTTTACAAAAATGAAAATGATATAATAGATAGAACTGAACTGTGTTATTACAGTTGCGACTAAATTAGATAAATTTTTAAACGTAAATATTACTCAGTGTATTGTTAGTAAATTGTGTGTACCTATTCATAGAATGAATTCATAAAGCATACCTATGAATAGAATTAATTCATGTAACTTAACACGTGAAAATTAATCCGTGCATCAGCAGAGGCTCTTGAAATAGACTGGCTTGTCCCAGGTCTCGGTGCAGCCGGAACTTTATACGTCTTTTTATATAATTTTATAGCGCACCTACAACATAGAGTAAAACAGATGTAGAGTAATTTATTTTTATTTAGGTATGAAAAGAAGGCGGCAGTCGAGTTTACAGTTCACCTGGTGGTAAATGGATACTGTAGCCAATAGTCATCCGCGATACATGCCAACATCAGGCCAGAATGATAAACATTGGCACGCCCCCGGCTGCGCTGCCTAACTTTGGTGGTATATAAAGGAATGGATTTTGAGGAAGAATTGAGAAAATGGGGAGGGGGTTTGATGGAAATGAGCTCTGGCATATCGCACTCGCTACCGAAACACGTAGGTACGTACACACCTACGTACCGAAACTACCTACGTACACAATGGGGTAATAGGATCAAAAAATAGGATTCATTAACCGAATCTTTTATCAAGTAATTAGTTTCCTATTTAGAGTAAGTATTTTCCGCTCAAACGGTACTAACACAGAGTCTCTAACCATCGCAACCCCCTAGTAGTTGACAGTCTAACCTATGTCCCCGATAGGAATGCCCCTCCTCCACGTTACCGTCGTTGTTGTCGTCCTCGGTACGTCCTAGACGACCCCGACAACACAATTACTGCTGCTAATGCGGTTCTTACACTACACTCACAGGCTACACATAACTATACACCGTCCCCGCCGGAGGAGACGAGGACGTCGCCCTCGCACAAACACCGGCTTTTAGCCAGCTCTTTTACCAGGTATTGGCACTTGCCTGGACGCTTCTCACTGACTTGCGATCCTTCGGTACTCTCCCAAAGCAACACCCTAAGTCCGGTACTTCCGCCGGTTTACCGGCAGAGGAGCACTTAGGCTTGTTGTGCACACACTTTTTGCTCCTGGCTGAGCGCCTTCTGCCCTCGCCCTAAACTATACATGTCCGGTGACTCTTGAAAGGCCACAAGAATTTAGATATTCCGAAAAAAAGGGTAAGTATTTAATAGTGGCTAGTTCATTGCACTCTTGCTGAATCTATCCCATCCTATCCTATTCAATTCAATTCCGTTCCATATCATTAACCACTGCCACCCCGTCATATCGAAAAGGATGATTAATCGTTAAAATCAATTCAAAAATCAAAAAACACTGAATAAATGTACCTATCCCAAATATTAACCCGAAACTTATGTCAATAAGTCTGTTGTCTGTAGGTCCATAAGTCGCGAATATCTATAAGTAACCTATACATAAGCTATACAACTTATCTAAATATGTAGAGATTGTGACAGTCTATACTCTATAGAGACAATGCCCGTGTCTACTCTATGCATGTAGGTGGGACGTCAAATTTTGATAATATTTACCGGCGAGTAATAAGCCGCATCGGGCACATGCTGCGCATGCGTCTTGCTTGCGCCCTCTCGTGGGAAGTAGGAAACACAAACCTTTTTATTGGGATCTGTAATTAAGGAAACCTCCGCTGTAATTACAGGGGTGATTGCTAAATATATTTCAATACTTTTACTTTTTAACCGTATCGTCTTTCATCCATTTTCGAACCAAACATAAGTGTAGGTGCCTACCTACTTATATAAGAAGGATGTCTTCGAAAATTCAATATAGCTATAGCTGCGATATATGTCAATATAAGTCAAAAATGATGAACGTTGTCACGTCCGTAGAACATTGGCCTCTGCGTACCTTTTGAGATTTAAGGGTCAGCACATAAGAAAAAGGATTGAGAAGGACGGGGAATAAATACTAAATAGATTTTCATAATATTTAGATGTTTACAAATGTTGATATAATGTTTTATGATAGATATGTGCAGAAAAATTGCGTATCCGGGTCACGTTCTAAGGCACGAAAGATTCAAAATGTTGCAACTGATTATGACGGGCAAAATCGCCGGAAAGAGACGTGTTGGTCGCAGGAAAAGTCATGGCTGCATAACATATGTTAGTGGATTGGTATAGCGAGTGAAGCCGAACTTTTTCTCCTCGCGAGAGACAAGACAAAATATTCGTAGATGATTGCGAACCTTCACTAGTTGGAGAGGCACTAGAAGAAAAAGAATGTTTTATTACATTACGCAGAAATGGATATGGCAAAGCACACTAGTTTTATGAATAATTACTCCACTATCGGGTTCCTGCAATGTATATACCTACATAGATATCGTTATTTGGTTATTGAGTTTCGGACGCAAACATTCTGTTCAATTAGCGATTTGACCAGAGAATCAATTTGCATAGTCTAATTAGACTATCACTGGACTACAAACACAATTTAGAAATTGTTGCGATAGGTTCGGAAGTAGGTACCTACCTAATTCTTTGTTTAGGGGGTCTTATGAGTCACAAGATAATTTTAAAGATGTTTAATACTAAAAATAGTAATACATGTTTTAATGTTTGATCCTTGGCATAGCTTTTTTAAACATCAAATTCATTGCTATTCACCCATTTTTAAACACTTGTTACTGCTATTCGAGTTATTTCACTCCATACCAATATTCGTAGTAGTTCCTAATTGTGTAATTCACTTTTCATAGGTTGAACCCCTAGATATAGAAACATACATAGGTACCTAGATAGGAAAAAAATATCATACAAAATTACGTACCTACGTACCTAAGTGATTTTTTGAATAGAGAATCATGAAGAGATACGATAGGGTAGAAAGAGAGGGAGGGAGAATATAAGAATTTAAATTAATTGTTTTAAGTAAATTTGTTTTAAGTAATTTAAGTAATGTGTGGTTCCAGGTGTGGTTCCAGTTCAGTAGGTATTAAATAACTACGCTAGTTGAATATATCTCATAATTGTTAGGTATCTAGCAAGTATTAGGTAGGTAGGTAATAGGTAAAGGGTAAGATTTTATTTTATCAATATTTGTTCCTGACTTGCTCTTGTTCATTCCTAATCATACAATAATAAACTTATCGATTTGAGTTTTGCCCATTGACCTAAGTATAAGTATTTAACCTATGGGATTTAGGTCGGTACTTGATCTGGTACGGCGCGCGGTGGTGACTATGTGACTATAGGTACCTACCTACCTACTACCTAGGTACTAAAGTTGCGAACAGCGTAGCATTATATAACCTGAAACTAAAGTATTAAATTGAAATGAAATTTTCTACGTAGGCATAATAAATATAAGATGTGGCTAATTTGTATACCTTTGTAAGTCTAAGCATTTGAAGAACCAAAATTGAAAAATAAATTGGTCAGTTAGCAAATAATGGGGTGAAAGTTCACTCGGTGGTAGATCGAGATAGACCTTGAGGAAAGTTATAGTTAGTTAATATGTTAGCTAATTCAGGCAAGAATATGTCCGGTTATAAGCAATTATTATAAGTTGGAAATTATTGAATATAATACCAATTGTTACTTCAATAAATCTGTATGTAACTACGTAAAATTAAAATGGTGTTGAAATTCGTAAAATTGAACTCCAACATATACTTACTATCACGTTTTTCTATTCAGGAAGCGACGTCACGTCTGCACGCACAGCGGTGAATGCGCGGCGTGTTGAGGCAGGCCAGACCACACCGCTATTCCCGGCACATGTAGCGTCAGCAATGACGTTATTGTCAACAGTAATTTTATTGTTTTGTATAAAAATGTGCAAGTAGACCAGAGTATACTACTTAATGAATCGCTCATTCATTACTCATTTAAAATATCAGTCTGTAACATTCCAGGGTAGGGCACAGGCCGCCCTTAGCAGTGACGTGAGGGTTTCGGATTATAACCCACCATCCCTTTCTTTATAGTTAAGATGGTCATAATATGGGTTACCTACAAGTTAATTTTGAAGATGTTTGATATTAAAAATAGTGTTTTGACTATTTTAGGTAGGTACCTAGGTACCTACACACGTTCCTAAAATTCATTATGACACATGTTTAGAATTTTATGAATTCTCCTTTCTGTTTTCCTTCACTGCAAAGCTAGTGCTGATTGAAAAATCCGTACTTAGTCGGACTTCAGTTGGTAAGGGCCGGGGATCGAAACCACGACCTCACGCATGTGAGTGGAGAATAGATATCATTAGGGTATTTATATAAGATATGCGTTAATCGTTTTAGGTAGGAATACTTAGATATACCTACCTAATAGGTATTTCTTTTTCTCAAGTCTAAAACAATAAAATATGACCGGCGGCTGGTCATTCTTACTTAACATATTGTACTTTTTGTTTCATAATGACGTAGTCGTAAAAAAAACTGTCAAACATATATACGATCTCTACATCCTGTCAAATTAGCATAGATATAAATACATGGTCAATCTCATAAAATTACTTTAAATTATAACATTAAGTATTAATTGTCTATATAAATAATAAAATTAAATAACATAAATAGCCAACATACACTCATATTATATAGGTAGGTATCATAATTATACATTATATGTATCCTCAACATTGAAATATAAACACCATCAAACTCTAATAATAAAATTAAAAACGTTGGTGATTGCAAAACAAGCCGAACTTTAGGCTTTTGTAAACAACAGACACATTAAAATTTGTCTGTTAAAAAATCATTTAAAGAATAATAGCATTTTTGACGACAAATTCACGAAGCATGCGTTCACGCGTTCTTATATCATTCTTACATTTTCTATAACCCGGAACTTTATTAAACATTTTAGGTCCCATGCAGAACTTACTGGTAGATTTATTCATACAATACCTACTTACTATTTCGTAAGAATTGATGTTCTTTAACTAATTAAACTCTTCTGTCAAGATTTCAATTCGAGGTAGGTACCCAGGTAAGTACCTACTTTATCTAAATTAAGTAGGATTGTGAGTAATATTTAATTTGTGGACGGTACAATAAGTGAAGTGCGTACATAACGTCCATTCTATGTACCAGTACATAACAAGTAACGGGAAACGATGCGCCTGCGCCGCATGCAGCCGACTGGTGCAACGCCGATCGTATCGACTGTCGATGCATCTCATTCAATGTTAAATAGACGTCTTTCATGGCCATTTTACTGCTTGCTTAGTTTAAGTTCCACTGCAATAAATAGTAAATGCATTTTAAAAGTGCATTTTATTATGACCAAAGACTGTCACTGAGGATCAAGAAAAATAATCGATAAGTAAAAATAATATAGTCTGGTAAAATAATGTAGTTGTTGGTAAAATTGGTTGTGCCAAGTTATTCATTTCATTTATTTACTTCTATTTTTAATATTTGACATTTTACCTATATAGGTAGGTACCTATCTACCTATGGAAAAACAAATCACAAAACCGAATGTCGATTTGTCCGCGATGTGGTTAAATACCTACATATAATATATACAACATAGGTATAATATATGTATATAACAAAATTAAAGAACGTGAAAAAAGTCGATCAATATAGTTTTATGTCTGTGAATTTCTACAGACTGAGTCGTACCGGATTGTTCTAAGCATGAGTTAATGTATTAAAATTTGTTACCATATTTTTTGTAACACATTCTGTGTTAATAATAAATTCGATTATGTTTATGTCATATACCCATGTATTATATCTATCTATCATTTGACACATTACATTACCCATAAAATTATCTTACTAAGTATAAAATTCCTATCGAGCAAACGTCCCAAAAGCAGCGGTTGACTAAATAGTCAAATCCGGTCGACAGGGCAACATTGGACAGCGAGTTTCGGCAGGCCAGCGGGGGGAGGCAAGGACCAAAGGGCAGAGGGGGGCGTCAGAAGTGCAATGTCCTCGCAACATCGCCGCAAGATGCCTTGCTTGAGCTCAGACGCCTCGACTAGATACTTTGACGATCTTGTGGAAAATAACTGAATACGCTTACGTAGCGTAAATCATAGATCAAACGTGTGAAACTAACATTTATGCAATTCATGGATTATAGGAGACACTTGATAGATAAGTAATGTCTGGGAATTATAATTCAGACGTTTATGTGCTTGATATTCCATCAGCTCTATAAACTTACATGATACACAGAGGTATCAAAGGCCTCGGCAATCTACAAATATAGATATGACATAGATATTTTCACTGTGCAACTTTTTAAACTTTTGCGTTTTGTACACATTTTATATTTTAAATCTCGATTTTTTTCATGTGTTTTGAAAATTGATCATTCTCATTACATAGTAGGTACTTAAGTTTCAAATTTGCTGAATTGATTTGATAAACCCCTCTAGGGGTTCATCAAATCAATTCAGCAAATGCTTCACACCCCCTAGAAAATGCCAACCAGGTTTCTTTGATAAGAACGTATGATGTGTCATTTAGTCTATTCCCATATCGATGCATAATATCGAATTATTATGGGTTTTCGGAAAATGTCTTGTAAAATTTACAAAATACTTCAAACTAAGATTGAGCCACAGCTTAGTAATTGAACTCAGACATCGAGTTAGACAATAGTTACGATTGGATGTTTTTTTTTTGTTAATTAGTGACATACAAGGTCTCCCTAAAGCATGTCGGTGTCGATGACCAAACCCAAAGGAAGCTGAAGCCACTAAAGTGATCGCGAACCAGAGGGTGACTGAACAGAGACTATATCTATTGTTTACAGTAGTTTACACGAGTAGTTTGTCCTTGTGACAATGTCACATGTCACATGTTATAAGATTCAGGTAAAAGACAAATTTCCTTGAAATACATAAGTAGATATATATTTAACATATTAATACTTAAAAGGTAATAATCAATTAAGTGCATCTATCTCTATCTGTCTAAACATTTTAGAATATTCTATTGGTAATAAAAAGTTGCTAAATAAAGTGTCGGCCACCCGCTCGAATATCTCCACTTCATCTCTTCCCGTGGGTGTCGTAAAAGGCGACTAAACGACGGATAACGAAGTGGCTTCCATAGCCCTGAGGAATAAAAGAGTGGATTCCCTAATCCACTTACCAGGTGGAATTTTAAGGCCACATATCCCTCATGCACAAAACAATGTGCATGATGTGTCCAGCAGAGAAAGGGCTGGGCTGGTTACAGTAATAAAACTAATGTTAGACTGACATGAATAAAAGCATCGTCATTTTTAACCAATTGAGAACAATAGAGAAAAGAAAACTAATGCCGATAAATTGAATACATGTGGAAAATTTCAGAAATGATTATTTATATTGAGACGTGGACATTTCTTATCGCAAATTTCGTGAGCATAATGAGTATTGCGCAGTTCGCGGTTTTATCTCGCGACGCATAATGGACTATTTGCAATTAAGAATCGATTAAACATTGGAAATGACACGTTCGCTAACATTAGTCGAGATAACAAATCTAGAATACAAAAGGTCTTAATTATTGACATTGTTTCCCTAAACGGATAAGGGGAAAGTAGATAGTGCCGGAAATATTTGTATATTTTCTATACTAACCGGGTATTTTTTTATAGAAAAGATGGCAGAAGAGCTGGCTGACCACATCCTCGGTGTGCTGAACAGCACATCGTTGTGCACATTCCAAAACGCTCGGTGTGCTGAACAGAGCGAAGCGGTACTTCACCCCTGGGCAATTCCTAATGATTTACAAAGCTCAGGTTACGCCCCACATGGAGTACTGCTCACATCTCTGGGCCGGCAGCGCACCGAAATATCAATTGGACCCATTTGAGTCCATCCAATGACGTGCTGTTCGTATTGTCGACGATCCCACTCTCACGGGCGGTTTAGAACCCTTCAGCTTTCGGAGAGACGTTGCGTCTCTCTGTGTGTTCTACCGCCTGTACAATGGAGAATTCTCTGAAGAATTGTTCAATATAATTCCCACCTCTAGTTTTTACAACCGCACCTCCCGTCACAGAAGTGCGGTCCATCCGCATTTCCTCGATACGGAGGTGTCGCGTACTGTTCGGTCCAAAAATCATTTTATACCGCGAACCCGTAGGTTGTGGAGCGAACTGCCTCAAGTGGTCTTTCCATTAAGCTACGATATGGGGTTCTTCAAGAAAGCTGTGAATAGGATTGTACAAGGTCGGCGGTGCACCCGCATGCCCCCTGGTGTTGTAGATGTCCATGGGCGGCGGTAACACTTACCATCATGTGGGACCGCTTGCTCGTCGGCCCACTTCTCTATAAAAAAAATAACTTTCGGGTTAGCGGGATAAAGACTCAGTGATGACCGTAATGAGTACCGATATACCATAAGTTGATGTTTTATACTTATGTAATTCATATTAAAAATGTATAAAAATATAGGTATAATATTGACACACTTGTCATTTTAATCACAGCTCTCCCATCCCATCCCATCGAGTGGAAGTGTGATGGGATAAAAGTCTCTCATTCTTGATTGATGTTGTATCGCATGTAGGTATCGCAGATATCCATATTTAACAGTATCGACTTTTCACAAAATGGACTGTCAGCTCGTCTTTTACCTTCATTCTATAATATAAAGAAAGTTGATAAATTCACTGACGCAGGAGTATCCAATGCGGACGGCAGCTAATTTCTAAATAGTGTTTTCCGCTGCTTAGGTAGATACTTTTATGGAATGGATTTGGAAAAAGAGTTGGGAAAATGGGGAATAGGAATTTAAACAGAACAAGGAATTTTCCTCATCCCGTTACGTCTCTCAATCCTTTTTGATTGATGGGGGGATTTAAGAGTGTTATGGAATAAGGAGTTTCTTTCATTTCCTTATAGGTAGGTACTCTGCATTCGATGGGATACGAAGGGACAGGATGGAATGGGAAATCGGCTCTGACATATATTTACAACCGAAACCTATGCGTATATTGGAGGGATAGGGATAGTAAATGTAGTAATTTCAGAGTAGCTTTCTGATTATAATGTCTTATTTACTATAGGTAGGTATAAGCTATACCTAATCAACTAGAACCAAATAGTCAGCGTCATTGATCTTGCAATATAATTTAGGTAGTGTGAAAGAGAATAATACAATATGATAAAACATTTTGGTAAATGATAGTTTCGGGACATAGGTAATGAAAATTCAATAACTACAATATTAATACTTAAATGAAACGTGTATATAAAAATATAATGATTATTAAAAATTCGAGAATGGTTTTATTCACTCCTGAAAAGGTATGTCTGATATAACGTATTGCAATATCAGTCGCGTTTAATTATTATTACCTACCTACCTATGTTCAATAGAAATAAAAATCGACCTATACCTATTTACTTCAAACGTGTTACCTGATAGGTGCTTACCTAATCTACCTATGTTATGCTAAGAACAAGTGCGCATTTACATAGTGTCATAGAGTCATAGTCGCATAGCGGGGATAGCAGAGGCAGAGGGGGGAGGGGGGAGGTGGTGCAGAGACTTGACCTTGGGGAAGGATCGAGGCGAAGCTCGCGGTCCCTGACCTGACTATTTCAAGTGGCAAGTGCCGATGTGCCGCGCAATGTGCATACCGAAATAAACGCCTGGCCGATCGCCCCGCCCGCGCTGTCCCCTCCGCACTGGGATGCACCATGAAGCCATACACTGCACGCCTATCACGTACCGAAAGGGAAAATTATGTTGTTACTTTGAAACATTCCTCTCTCTAAGTATATAGGTAGGTACTCTTCTAAACACGGTGTAAGCGATCAATTCCCGAATGCTCATGCTCATGACAATGTTATAGATATGCTATAACATAGTCATGACTATGTTATAGCATGCTAGATATAGATTATGCTCATGAGTCTAGGTAATTGCGTAAAATGTTACGTTTGTACCTACAGTAAATACGTATGAAAAATGCAGCATTAATTGAAAAAAATTGTACAAAAAATTGAAATTACTCAAATAGGTAGGTACATGAGCAGAATCATAGTTTCAAGAATTTATCTATAATACCTACCTCATTATATACCTACCACTTATACTTACTCTATAATGTTTTAATAAAATATTAAGGGTAAAGACTGAAAATAAAGTGTGTTTTATAAAAAAAAGGGATAAATGTCTGCCTGATAGTTTAATGTACGGTTAGAAATAATGAAGAGAGCGCGAGGCGAGCCTATTTGATGGACGAGGGAAAGGGGCCGTTCAAGGCTGCAGTCGCTGCACTTTCACGAGAAGTGGCACATCTCTAATAGATGCATCCATTACGCGCCGTCTGCTGCGGCCATTTCTCCTGTCCGAACGCCCACATTAAATTTTCTACAGGCATTGGTTGAAACATTTTCAAATATTCTTGTATATAGAAGTTCATCCATACCCACTATATATCTATCTAAGCCCATCAGTCGTAAAGTTATTTTAGTACAATATTTGCCGAATGTTTTATATATAAAATGATCCTACTTATTGCAGAATGAATTACCTATTTACCTCTAAGAAGTGATTGCAATTTTTTGTTAAGCACCTACTTACGAGTAGATGTATGATTTTTGACGAGGTAGATACATACCTACCTATAGTTTGACAGTTTATAGAACAATTAATGTTGGACATTGCTTATTAAATACGTACCTACCTATCTATAGTCGGATTTTGTATTCGAGCCATGGAAATTACATGTACCTAGAACTGTCAAACAGATTGAAATTTGTATGGAGATGACACTTTATTGACAGTTTTACATGTCATATCTCTGACTCGAATAAAAAATCTGACATTACCTATTTAATTAAAATATAACTTTAAAAGATTTTACAATAGAAATTGCTATAATTTTAATTTAAGTTGGAAGGTTGAGTAATTCTCTTTATCGCGAAGGTCTAATCAAAGAAGACCGTGGAAATCATAAACGGCATCCAGTCACAGCTCCTACAACATAGAATCTGATTTGGTTAATAGGTATCTATTTATATAATTCATAACCATTAGCCCTCAGCCCTGCACACACACTCAAACATATTTATGTCCTGATTTCATGAGGTGTTTGTATGTGTGTGTAACTAATCTGCTGCGCCCGAGCTGCACTCAAGGTCACTGGCCAGGGCCGGTGACGCGGCCCATCGCCCAATTTTAACATTGTCACTGCCATCGGTTTTAGGGACAATAATATCGTGACTTAATTGTCAGCGTATTCTTTAACTTTAATTCTACGTTAAATGTAGGTTCTACTTACCTGCTATAGGTACTTAGATTTACCATTTACTGAGGCTTTTGGAGTACTTAAATACATAAATACTAGGTCAGTAGTACGCACCTATACCTATCGCCCTTACACTGGTAGGTACTAGGTACATAGCTCTAAACATCTTCTTGTTGCAACACTTGTTATTGTTTATTTCGGCATAATTGAATCGCATTTTGTTATTTGGCTAGGTTCTACAGATAAGACTAATTGAATTAATAATTAATACTTAGTCGTTGTTTGTAATTCTTATATCAAATGTATTCGACACATTGTAGAACGTAAGCGTACACTATGAAAGTCCAAAATACTAGGTAGGTATGTGCATTTATATTTTTTTTATGTTCAGCTAACCGTAGATACTATATTCTAGTCACATTTGCGATCCTAGCTAGATATCCATTTGGCGGATATTTTAAGCGCCTACCTACTCGATAATGATAATTTCCTTAGTTTACTAATGCATAATTGCAAGACGTATGTAATCTGGGGTTGAAACAGTTTCATCTAATATCTCTATTCAAAACAATGGATCTTTTGCTAGTAGAAGCGGTTAAATGATTGTGAGGGCGACGGGGGCGAGGGTGGACGTCGGCGGGTTCTGCCGAATGACTTTGTAACGTCCGGGAGCGCGGGCAACGACCTGCCCAATCTCCGCTGCATTAGCATAGCGAGCAATATTCGTGTCTAGCCTAGTCCCTGTGTGCGTCTTCGTAGAGTGTGTATTACAGCCGTGCGTGTGTACGTGTGTGTACTGCTGCGCCCGCGCCACGCACGCTGCGCGTCCGCGAAGCAGTTTCATGCGTGTGTTAGTGTAAAGGTCACGCACACCATAATATTGCCATATACCCTATACCTATCTATAGACATATCATAGATTAATTTTTTCACAATGTGTGCGCTGTATCTTTCCGTCTGGATTATATAAATGTGTTTAAAATCGATAATTTGTTTAATAACTCTAAAAAAATATGGTATATTAATGAATATACATTTTATTACCATTGAGTTTGCAATAAATACCTTTTGCGATTAGGTTTATAATAACTATAGATAATTTAAATATAGCTACAGATAACTATGTCTGTCTGTAGTCTTTCAAGAATTTCAGTTTTATAGACTTTGTAGAGAGGTCTACGAGTGAAGGAATTTAGACACTATTTCATTATTTTTTTATAACGAAGACCTGTTTGCGTGTATGCGTGTTAAATGCACTCGTGTCTGTGCGTTTGATTTGATATAACACGCATGGTGTAGAGTGTGTGCATGTGGGAGCGCGGAATGCGACGCCCGCCGATATAATTTTCGGGCTCGTATAGCCACATTTGATAAAAAAGATCAAGTTCAAAGGGGCAACTATCTCAATAGATATACATTTGAGGAAAAAGTTGTTTTGAACATTTAAGGAGAATGACACCAAAATAATAATAAGATGAAGTTATTATACCTATCTAACCTACGTCGTCAGTGTAGAGACAATTAACACAGTTGACGACTAAACCTACTCAAGTATTTTATGCTAACACTTATTAACTAACTACCCAATATTGTGCTTATGGATAAAGGTTTGACCTGCAGTCTAATCACCTAAGAACGTTTTTTATTTAGCCTGGTGTTCTGTCCCATTGTTGGCCAAAGTTCTCCTCTCTTTTATGGCATATTTTAAGGCATATTTACACGGATTTTTAACGAGATTTCAGGTACTTGGCGTCAGTATCGTTGGCATGGTGTTGACATGGTGTTAATATAGTATTTCATGCCAGTCTAGTTCAGTGCGCCAGCGCTGGAAAAAATAAAACGACTGCCTATTTTTTGTATCTACCAGTGACTGTACCCCGTGCCAGTGTCACTGAACCGTGTAGATACCATAATTAACTATGCAATTAACTGGATTCATGTATACGATACGTTCCAGTAGTGCCAGTTATCGGCGCTAGTTAGTGGTGCCAGCTACTATACCCGTGTAAATCTGCCTTTAGACGATGTCAACACCTATGCCAACGCTACTGTATCCGTGTAAAAATTATGCCAGACCGTTCTGTTAAATGCTGTGCCCCTCCAAGTAATATACGTTGGTTTAACACATATTTCTATTTTATACATTTTTCTATTCAGATATATGAGACTGATATTTTTTTTCTATTAAAACTGATTTTGAGCAGAAATAATAAAGCGATTTAGAAGTTGCATTGTAGTTTCATAAACATGAAGGAAAAATTCAAAATCGGTCTAGTAGTTTATAAGATTACTTCATAAATGAAAAAAACATAGGTACTCTCTCTATATAATATTAGTTTAATGCAATATGCATATTCCTTATGGACACGATAATGTGCATGAGGAAGTCCAATGCCAGCAATGACTTCTGCCAGCATTGCATACATTTCTAGCCGACGAAGCAGCGGACAACATCCAATTTTAGTTTTTATTCGCAAGCAAAGATAGGTACTGATTCGCTCTTTTCTGGAATCAATGATTTGTTTACAACCCAAATAATTGAGTACGGTAGCAACGAACACTCTTTACAAAACAGTCTTTGTTGAGCTATATGAAAGGGCCATCGTTAATAGATTTGCATTTATTTGCATACAGTGTCATTATGTTTGTGAATGCCACTTGCAATCGCAGCACCGTCCGTCTCCCTTTGCGGACAGGCCGGCGCGAACCCCTGGCTATAATAATAGACCCTTTTGTCCCCGCAGATATTTTTTTGTCCATTTTTACAAACTCGTAAAACTTGTCATTGCGTAATTTTTCCGCATTTGTGTAAACCCTTTCCGTTTGTTTTTATTGTACCCCCTTATTTACCGCTTTGCGTCTTGGTCGGCGCCTTTGCGCAGTTGTGCAATATTTGAGACGTCGTAAAATAATAAAAATTGCGCTATTCATCTGCAGAAAACGTGTTCGTTGTAGGAAAGGGTTTAAATATTGCGGGATAGGGTCTGTCTTTTATTTGCCGCGTCAATTGGACATCTTGGACCGTAACGGTACTTTAGAAATTTCTCCCTTGTATGAGCCTCCATTAGGCTTGGTATTATGTCAGATAAGTGAAATGTCCTCACGCGGCGGGTAAATCTTTTAGGTATTTTGAGTCAAGTGGGAAATGCAGTACATTTCAAGGTGATAGAGTTTACCGTGATAGAGGGGTAACGAGTCCAATCGAGTGCGCCCAGCGGCTCTTGGATTGCAGCATGCAAATGTACCTACTGCATTTCCCACTTTATCCCATTCCCCAATCTACGTACCCACCTATAGTCCCGGAATGAGCTAAATGCGCGCGCGGTATGAGGTGTGGGGACCCGAGCACACCCCCCTCTCAGCCGTCTCGCCGCACTTGTGCCGGCTAGTTAAGGGATGCGCTTGCTCACTTTCTATTGTTTCTCTTGCGTCATCGATATAACACGTGTTCGGTAGATTTTTACTATAAATTTAAAATACATTTTACTTTTAAAATGAGTAACCAAGCTTATTCAAAAAAACGATCGGTGATTCGAAGTCAAAGTCTGTTTAAAACTAAAAATTATGTATACCTACTTACTATATTATCTAATGTGTGATAAATAATAAATAAATAAATAATGAAAGTAAATAAAAATGTTAAAAAATAAGTTATGTTTTTTATAATTATTTGTGTTTTACTTCTGACCGTGACATTTAAATT
This sequence comes from Sesia bembeciformis, assembly GCA_943735995.1. NCBI lineage: Eukaryota > Metazoa > Arthropoda > Insecta > Lepidoptera > Sesiidae > Sesia > Sesia bembeciformis. Next base: position 9,113,795 of record OX031029.1, on the reverse strand, counting down.
AAAAATATCGACTAAAACCGATATCGATCTTTCAGTAAGATCATTGTAGTACAACACTAAAAACAAGTGACAAAAAATGGTCACATTCCTTCCGCACGCATTTAGCTCATTCCGGGACTATAGGTGTTTCGGCAGTGAGTGAGATATACGATAGAGACTATTCCATTATTACATTTATAAACGTAGGCAGCGCGTCCCGGGGCGTACCAACGTCTGTCTTTCTGGACTGATGTTGGCATGTACCGCGGGTGTCCATAGGCGACAGTATCCACTAACCACCAGGTGGACTGTATGCTCGCCTTCTTTCTATAAAAATGCACCAATCCGCACTAGGACCGCGCTTACGACCTCCTACGAAAGCTCTTAGTGATTTACTATAATTAGGTATAGGGGAGGCCTGCAGCGGAACGATATCGGCTGATATCGATGTTGATCAAATAGTCATTGATTTATTAATGCACTAATATTTAATAAATTACCTATCACTTGTGTTTATAGATACATATGTAGGTATCTACAAAAGTGTAATAATGAATTTAAAAGAAAAATGACTATTCGTATCAATCTATGTGACGTTTGACCATTAATTGATCACTTTTGTATGAATGGTCCGTGTTGGGCCAAGACACGCTTGAATGGTCAAGGAAGAAGTTGATAGGCGCTTCATTGCCGAAGAGGCGATAACTCTGTAAAGTATTGTTATTATAATATTACATACGTATAATAAATAAATAAAGGTTTTACTACAAATGTTAGGTAAATGTATCTCTCACCTGCCTATGGACATGGTGCGTTCTGTCGTCCTTGTAGCACAGCTAAACAAAAATTAAATATTCTACGTGATAGGTTACGTTATGTAGGTACCTACGTAAATACTCGTACAAGATTCCACGTTACTTTTTCCAAAAGAATAGAATACTTTTTGCATTTTCTATTACCTACCTACTTACTACCTTCTTATTGACAAAATGTTTTTACAATGTGCATTTAAGCGCTTTCTTTATGAAATGGGTAATTTAAAAGTTTAAACATTGCAAACACCTAACTGTTTCCAAAAAAATAAAACTTTCTTCAAAAAAACAATGTTACATCCGCAGTGGCGCTAACTAACGCTTAAAGGTGCCGACATTTTATATCACGAGTTGCAAGGGGCCGCCTTTATGACGCCTCTCCCAAACATTTCCAAGGCCACCCAAAAGTTTGCAAAATATTACGACGATTGTCTTATCACTAGATAACGGAACAAGATTCCGGCAAAAATCCCGCTTTTCCGCCAAATAGTTAAACAATTATTATACCCCAAATGCTTTATTAAACGCAATGAATAATATTTGCTGACCACTCATTAGTCCCTTATCGTTGATACATCGCCACCAAATTCGTAATCGTTTCATAAAATACATCGTCCAAATGACAATACATTTGGGTATAGTAAATTACTCCCAGAGACAACGGACAGCTTTCATCTATCACCCGGCCAATCAGTTATATGGGTATATAGCTACAACAAATATAAATCGCCTAAATCCATTATGATTCGAGCGACTAAGCAATTTGAGGAGAGCATAGAAAAACATTTTACTGTTTGACATGGTCGAGGCAAATGACAAAAGTCAATCTACACATCAATCGCCAAACATTGGAAATTCGGAAGGTAGCACGCGACTGTTCAATAATGCACGAAATATCGATGTGGGGCATCGCCACCAGCGCCTCCACCGATGCGTGGACGGGCCGAGGACATCGCTGCCGAAATTTTCTTTATGCTGGACATTAATCAATATAATTATGATATTATTTTATGGCAATTAGAGCAACGAAATCAATAATTTTCGTTCTGGATTGGTATAGGTATATGCAGATAAAGTTTCAATCTCCTTACATTTGATCAAAACAGTAGGTATTTAACACTTTAACTTTTGGAAAGTGACTGTTATTTGAAGTCTTGAAAATTGGCAGTTTAGATTTTGTTAGACGTGCGATAAAGATTACACGTGGAAGCAATTAATTTACCCATAGGCACCAGAAATATTGTTTATGAAAACAATAGTTTATGAATGTGTCGAGAAGCGTGGGCATGTTGACTTTGGTGACACGAGGCGGTTGTTTGGCCTAAGGGAGGCAGGTAGAAGGGGGGTTGCCAAATGACACGTATCAATTATTCACACAAATTTCCCCGGCACATTTGCGTGTGGAAGACAAATAGGTGGGTTTCGGACGCACCGAGGCCGAATCGCCTGTCTATAATTACGAATGGTATGCTAGTCAAAGCTCCTTGTACAATACATTTGGTGCTCCTAATGTGCTTGTAAAAAGTTGTAGGCGTTTAAATTTTCATTTTAAATTAATAGTTTATCGAGTTACATTTTATCGAATTTGTTTAATATAATATCTTAATACGATGACAATAGTTGATAAGAATCTCATAAAGTTACTGAGAATCACACTCACTCACCTTCATACTCACCTTCTTTACGTAGGTATGTTCAAAATATATGAAACGTACTTACCTAACAATATTTTTTCTTAGAAGTTCTTCGTCTTCATATCTGTTCTGACTCGATAATGACACGTTAATCTCATATCTGGGTATCTAAACAGGATTCGGACTTTTAGATGTATCTAAGTGTTGTTTGGCAGCAAGCATTTGCGTTATAAAGTGGCACGGGGTGGCGGGGTGGCCACGGTGGAGGCTTCAATTATTCAAAACGCGTATTTTGGTCACGAGGACGCGCGGCCCACCGACAGCGATCGGTCCTGTTCTCAACCATCAATAAGCACCTCCTCTAAGGGGTTGCTTTACGAATTAATAAAGTACCTACGTCAATTTGGAAAGTACTTCCACGTGCAAGTTAGGGTCAGTAACATGCTTGCAGGCAGATTTTTTTTAGTAAAGAAACGAAGCGCTGTTAGAATTTCATGCTCTTTCATAATAAAGTTTGACTGTTCCTGAAATTTAGATTTATGGCTTATTTGAAGGAGATGAAAACAAACTATAACATATAAGTAGGTATGTCTATTAAATGGATATTCCAAATTTATTAGAAATTTTGGTAGATACACCTCATCAGTTTGTGAATATTTGAGGTAAGCACGTGGTGAAGAGCTATTGCTATCTCGGCTATTCATCTATGGTTTTAATGGCATTATAGGTAGATACTCGTAGAAGAATGATGTCATTCTTACATGCTTATTGAAGTGCTTTTGTTAATTTGCAATTTCTAAGCATCTTATCTCAGGCATTTTTTATGATATTTTGTTCTGATTTCACAGATTAATTTCTAGTAGGTAGGTACTTAAGTATTATAAGTTATTTAATTAGGTATATGATCATTCAATAAGAGTCAAATACCTTAATTTTTAGGATGAAAGGGAAAACAGAATACCTAGTACCTACAAAGACATTTATTTTATTACTTTTCTTCTTCAATACACTTAACCGCGTGTAACTAACTACCTACCTACATATGCCTATATAGTATTTTGGCATTTTCGTCAAGTCAATGATACCTGTTTTCGACTTTGAAACTTATTTATCTCTCATATAAGTACTATCTATTAACATTTAAAACCTTGGCCTCAAAAACTCCGCGTTGCCTCGAATATGTTGTTCAACAATCTGTTTATTCCACTAACTAAATATCGAAGCTGAATAGATACGAGTGTCTCTATTACCAACTGATTTTTGTAGAGTCAAAATTACAAGCTATTAATTAATACCTTCTAAATACAAGCTGCATATGCTATTTGCAGCACTGTGATGATAAGAATGTAGGTATAAACGGTACCAGGGCAACAGAGAGTTCGTTATCACAAATAAAATGGTTTGTCAGTGTGTGCGAATTGTAATCTCGCGAATTGGTGACGCCCACTCGCGGACCGGTTGCCAAAATGACTCATCGTCATCAAGAGTCAGCTCACGACTACAGTTCGCACACAAGCATATACTACGTAGATGCCGTGCGCAGATTGGTCAGTTACTATACATATAGTGCAAAAACAGTAAATAAGATGTGGAGTACAGCTCTAGCTCTTGGTGTTCTATAGCAGCCTAATAGAAGTTTGCTCATATTTTGTGGGTCAGAGAAACACTGTCAATTTGCACAAAACATGCTGTTATCTCTTTTTTACATAATGTTTAATAAATCTTAGACTGTGAATGGTACTATTTACATCCTTGTGTTTATACACTCCTAATGAAATTTCGCGAAACAAGACAGCGGAGATCGGTAATGAATGATGCTTGGCGGAGAGAGACCAAAACAGTTTTTTGTTATAGAAACTGTCGGTAGGTATTTGACTTATTTTCGTTCGTACCAATTATATGTAATAAAATACTATAATTCGTTTTTTTATAACATTAGTTTTTATTCTATTCAAAATATTTTTTTTAGACAAAAATTTTGAATAGGTAGATTATGTTACATAATTAAAAAACATAATATATTAATAAATGTAAAATATATTTCTCCTATATTGTATTTGAATATTTATAATATTTAATTTAACTTATTTCTACACAAAAATCAAAACGTGCGAAAGAACACCGTTGTCCACTTTTCGCCACAACAAAAGGACCTCTCATAATTTCATTTTCTCCTAGTACAATTGTGCGAAATTGACGTAACTTCACGCCCGCCCACAAAACAAACAACTTTTTTGCGAGGCACGCGCCACGCTGGCAACAGTCATTGTTATGTCATTATTACGCTGAGTGCACAACAAAAGTGGACTGCGTGCATTATTTCGAACGTTGCATTTCTTTGTAGGTCGGGGATACCCGTTCATTCACGAGTGAGTAGCACTGTGCGAATTTCTCGAGGTCTTTGCCCTCAATGATAAGTGTGTGTTGTTTGTATTATGTATGTAGGTATAAGTAAGCACGTAGTTGTAAACGTATATTTGTGTGTGTTCGAGCGACCGTGTGTATAACTACGAAGGAATATACGCAACATCTATCTTTTAAAAGATTTACCTGCGAAAGTCGGTTAAAACTTTTTCATTTTTTAATTGAATTCAAGTGTATGATAAAAGTATGTTAAATAGTGTGAGCAAAATTGATATCAATATGAACGGCGCGTTATCGCAGCAACTAGTGCGTTATCGGACATACGCATTTTATCTCTGCATAGGTACGCATCGTGCGTGTGTTATGCGTTTTGCATGACACGCACTTCAACTTCTCATTGATACTGCATTAAAAATAAAATATATTACTTTCGCAAGCAAATTCTTAGGATTATAGTTTGTACAACACCTGTTGTTTATTAGGCAATGATGCGTTACGCACATATAGGCACGACAATGATATACCTACATTGAAAGTTACACGTTGACACAAAGTACAGATATGTGTGTCCTTCAGATTTAATTTGTTCTCTACATTTCTGATTTAGAAATAAAAAGTTAAAAAGTAGACGTGCGTGGAATTGGATAGATATACTTACCTACATACCTACCTCAAAAACTTACTTAACGTAGGTAGGTACCTACTTAAAAATATGAAGGGAAGAGAATGGACGGGAAGGAAACAATCTAGAAACTAGTCTTATAATTAAGGAAAACCTTTAGTAGATAGGTTAAGTTAAACGATAGTCTTCTCGTAGAGCGGGTAGAGTCTAGCGTCCAGTAAACTTACAATATCGCCCTCCCGATAATCTATTGAGATATTGAGGAGGGGGAGAGTGCACGCTGCAATCCAACAGCCGCTGGGCGCGCTCGACTGGCCACGTTACCCCTCTCTCACAGAAGACTACCTTGAAATGTACTGCATTTCCCACTTTATCGTATTTCCCCAATGTACGTAGGTACGTGTTTCGGTAGTGAGTGAGATGTGCCAGAGCCCATTCCCATCCCATCCTATCCCTGCCCATTTTCCCAACCCTTTCTCCAAATCCATTCCTATATCTCCAAAGGTAGGCAGAGCATCCGGGGGCGTGCCAACATTTGTCATTTTGGATTTATAAGATTAGACTGATGTTTATAAGTTATATTTATGACTGATGTTGGCATGTATCGCGGATGTCTATGGGCGACAGTAGCCACTTACCATCAGGTGGACTGTATGCTCGTCTGCCGCCTTCGTACATAAAAAAAAAATCTATACTAATATAATAAAAAGAGAGTGAGTGCGAATTTTGTGAGTTTGTGTGTATGTGGAGGGTAATATCCGGAACCACTGCACCTATTTGAAAAATTCTTTCACCATTTGAAAGGTACATTATTCCAGATGGACATAGGCTATATATTATGTGCAAAAAAAAATTTCCGGGCATGCAACGCATGCCGAGCACAGCTAGTATAGTAATAAAAGCAATCGGGCCGGTTACAGATTGGTACAATACAAAAAAAGGTTTTATTTAAAAGCTTTGTCTATTAAAAGATTTCATCTATGAAACGGAGTAAGTTCAGTAAGGTTCCTTCCTATACTGACCTATGTCGTCTAGTCTACAAATTCATACATTTGCACAAATTTTGTGCAAGATAGATAGATTTTTATTTCACACACACAAGTAACATAATTAGATATTTCTTATTCTAAAAGTCATTAAAACACATATTAGCAAACAAAAAAAATTAAATTAAGTTAAAACAAGGCGATAAAAACTGCGCTGCCCCATGTGTGTCGAAAGGGTATCCGTCTCAGCATAAGCCGTATACCGTAAAAAAACAGCATACAGCGCTGATCTCAGACGGAACCAAGACGCGTGGACGGGTACAAACAGCGGTGTGCGCCGTTGAACACAATATGAAACGTGATTTTTCTGTTGAATAATATATTGCATGTGTATAGAATTATAGAAATGTTCCGCAATGTAGTCGAAATAATCTGCCGCGGCGAATTCTAGCTAGAGCTAGAGATAACGTTATCTTTACCGAGAAACTAATGCACTGATAGTGAGCTACGCGTAGCGAATTGCAATATTGAATATGGTTTACTTGTCAAATACGAAATTACAGAAGCCATTTTAAACCATATCACACTAGCATTTGCTCCGGTTTTGACAGTTTGTAAGCTGATTTATAAATCAGTTTGTCAGTGTGCCAAATAGCTTAGTCATCTGGATAATTATGTACTTGCCTATATCCAGATGGGATGACCATCATCTAGATCATCCCGCAATGACAGCCCTAATTTTTATTGTATTTATTTATTTGTATCCATATACATGGTCTGGACTGCCTCAAGAGGTCTTTCCATTAAGCTACGATATGGGGTTCTTCAAGAGAGCTGTGAATAGGATTTTGCAAGGTCGGCGGCGCGCCCGCATACCCCCTGGTGTTGCAGATGTCCATGGGCGGCGGTAACACTTACCATCACGTGAGACCGCTTGCTCGTCCGCCCACTAGTATATAAAAAAAAAAGAATTACGTAACAATATTAGCAATCAAACCAAGGTAGATACCTACATGTACCGCGTCAGGGCATAACATTGGAAATATTATTATGTACCCAGCATTGGACTAAATATCAATAATGTATAAACTATTAATACAGTTGAATAAATACCTACACTTAACGCCATACAACACTATACAATCTTATTACTAGTCGACAGCGAGATTATTATTTTATTCATTTAATATTTTTTTCATTATTTTTATATATTCGATTTATTGTAAACAACTATTTATCTCTTAAGATTCTATATTTTTCAGAATTCCAACTATTTCTCAACAATCTCTCTCTATTTAAACGGGACCTTAACGCGTATGTTTTCCTATTTTATTTCATTCAAACTTTTCGGCTGGATTATACCAACCACGGTAACGAGCTAATTGAATAGATTAGTAAAATAACAAGCAAATGATAAGTAATACTCTCGAATAAAATGAAAAGGTAAACATATGCGTTTAGGATGTGTTTAATATAATAGATAAATATACACGCCACAAAATCATTACAGACGATCCTTAGATGAACAAACGTACAAACAGATACATGATGCCCTTTATATATGTATAAATAGATATATAGAGAAAGAGTTTTCATAGAAAGTAACGCTATTTATTGAGAAAATATAAGAAACCAAATATGTATTGCATAATGCAAAATAATTTGATCTCAGTTTACTCAGTTTGACGTACAGTTTCCTACCTGTATGTCAAACGAAGAAATTGTAGAAATTAAAAATAAATTTCTTACATCTAGATATATATTTTTGTTATGAATAATCGAAAATTTTTATTGCTGTATAAATGTCACAAGGATTTTTGTACGATGACAGAGGGATAAAGCAATATTTGGCACAAAATGGTCATGGAATGGAATACCTTTTTGTGATACAAAAATGAGAAAAGGGGTTTACTGTAAGCCCTTTGAAGCGGGTCGAATTGGGTATGGACAGAAGGTCATATTCGCCTGTTTTTTGCTATTATTTGAATAATAAAACTGTCATTTTATGTCTTACTTCTAAGTGATATTTGTTACTTTTTCGTTTTCCAAATTCACGGCACGTGAACTGCGAAATTGGTATTTAAAGATAGGTTTAGGACCTTCACGGTATATTAGATACCGTAACCGTAACCAGCCCTCTTAGTATGGGCGTAGCCACGGTGGGGCAGGTTGGGGCGATTGCCCCCCTGGCATAGGAAAGAATAAGTAACAGATTTTCTGCATTACACTATCTCTATTCCAATTGTTTGCTTTGCCCTACCCTGGATAAAATTGTTTGCTTTTGTTCCACCTTGGATAAAATTCTGACTACGTCCTTGCCTTTTTCATTCACTGTTGGATATGGGCCTCCTCATGCACTCATGCATTAAAACGCCACGCTGGCCAAGCGGGTCCGCGATTCCACTCTTTTAGCAGTGATGTAGTTCCTCAGGGCTAGTAGTAGCCACATTGTTATCCCTCAGTTTACCACAGGAAGAGATGGGGTGGTACTATTTAAAAGTTAGTCTTGTGGTACCGACAGATCGGCTTTCAAATATTAGCTACGTACGTCTAGGGAATTTATGTTATCAGACTTGAAATGAAAATAAAATGCAAAGAATATTCGTTATGTTAAATTTACAAAATCAATTCTAGGTACTACTCGGCAATAGGTAAGTATGTCGTTACTTAGGCACAAAAATTTATTACAAAATCGTTGCATAAAATAATGGTAATAAAACATTGTAAAATGATATTATATTTATTCATAACTAATTGCATGATACAATCATTGTCTATTCGTAGCGAAATATAACCCTATAATGTTTACCCTAGTGGCTCTCAATAAAACGGAGCAGTTATAATAAAAATACAATTTTGGCCACAACCCTACGTAATATGCGAGGGGTGTTCGCGAATAAAATGGCCGTAAAACACAATCATACCGAGCTTGTATCGACATATGCTGGACGATACGTGACTGAATTACTCTGGATGATTCATATGGTAACACAACAGTAACTTAAAAAATCGTTTATTTATTGTTTGTAAATTGTTGTTTTTATCCAAATAGTTTACCCTTACGTCGTTGTAATTGCTCTTTGCGGTTACGTACTCGACAAATATATTGATTTTTTTCTGTTTTTATAGTAATGGTGGCACACGGGCGAGCGGTCCACGAGTTGGTAAATGGTCATCGCTGGCCATAGACACCTGCAAGATCAAAGGGGTGGGAATGCGCCGCCGAACTTGGAGGATCCTCACTCCTCTCTTAGAAACCCGATGTCGAAGCTCGGTGGAAAAACCTCAATTTGAAAACACTTGATTTTAAATTTCTTAAACACTTAATAAAGTGTCATGGGGAGCGCACTGTAAATAGATGCATGTCAAGAAAGTGCGGATGCACCGTCTTTCGAGGACGATATGTGTGACGGTAAAGAATTCGAAGTTGGCATCAGATAGAACAGCTTTTCAGAATATTCCACATTATACATGCAGTAAAAGAACAACTCTATTTGAATAACCTTTACGAAGGACCTTTACGAATGACAAGCTAGTTTTAATATTTAGTAAATACAGTTAAAACTCTAATCTAAATCCTAAGTTCTTGTTGCGTCTACCTGTTAGCGAATGGATAGTTCACAGGGATTATTATTAAGCTATGTTTATGTTTCGCATGTGGCGACCCCGTGTGTATTAAAAACATTGTCGACAGACAATTTTATTGCGAATGATACCTGTAATTACGGCCTGCTAGTGGCAGTATCGCGCCCATCTATTCGCACGGTGCCAATGCCATAATGTCCATATTGCACGTGCAACGGAAATAACGTACCAATGCTATTGATTTTGTAAAAACTAACAAAATTGGTTATAAACGAATGTAGGTAGGTACTCGTACTTACTCGATGACTTCTATACTTTAAATAAGTAAATGTCACAAACTTTGCTGGTTACCAGGTCATTGTTTGCCTTTTTTAATCTGCATCAGACCTTATTTTATGTTTTGTTGGAAAACATCACATCGTCGTTGAACAGGATGTATTTTTTTACTAATTAAGCACTCCTAGCGCATATTGCAAAACTCGTTTCGGACAGATATGGGAGTTTCGTTTAGTTGTTACGAAAGCGAAACGGTTTTTTCAACATTTAGCGACAGAAAGACGTCGTAAATTTGAAGGTAAAACGTTTTATGCTATTAGCTATGGGTGCGACTAAACCTGCTGTTGTCGTATGTTGCTACCTACTCAATGCCGAAATAAGTAGGTACAGACAGAGATCTTAATTAATAGTTAATATAATATATATAATTAATCTTAATTAATTATTCTTAATTATATATGTGTGTGTATTCTGTGTATGTATGTAACGTATGCATACTGTACACTATCTGTACACCTGTGATTAAAACATTTATTTCCTCTCCACCCAAAGGTTATCCGACAGACATCGCTAACAGCGATAAAACCCGCCTTTTCTGTTTTGTTTTGGTTTGTGCATTTCATATGTTACTGTTTTGTTTTGGTGTGCAATAAAGAGTTTTATCTATTTATCTAAATTAGACCAGGTAATTTAAACGTACCAGTACATTTAAATTTACAAATATTTTTACTATAGTAGGTACCTACCTACACACCTACCTAATAAAAGTTCAGTTACAAGAAGGCTAGGTATTTATTTAGAAAAATTATTATATTTTGAAACTTATCTCTTGGTAATTAGGTAGATAGTAAATATTTAACATTAATTCCACGGCTGTACATATAGTTTCCAGCCTCTCACCTTCACTTCTTGGAATATTTAAATAATTAGGTAGAATACTTAGATATTATCAACTCAATGTGTAACAAAATTTGACCACGAATACGTTTTCTACTTTCCAATACATTTTAAAAGTATCGTGTCGGTGCAACGACCAGCGTGCAGCGATGGGACGATCTCTCGCATCTAGCAGATCGAGTCCGCCCAAGGACGTCCACTCACGCACAGCCTGCCGAAACCAATACAACCTTAAACGTCACACCACAAGCACCACTTTCCATTACCGTTAGCAGTAATAATCCCCTGGCCGGTAAGAAAAATGATCCTGTATAAAAAAAGTAAAAAAGGTAGAAAGCTTGCGGTTGTTTTATTTTGTCGAGTTTCGAGCGAAAGAAACATGGCCGCGAGCCGGAGAGCGAATTATCTCTGGATGTAGGTACTTTATAATAAGATTTTTATCACGTTAAACTTGATAGTTGGAGCTTACGTCGTATATTTAAAGTTTTAAGGCAGGCTTTAAATGGTTTAGTTAGTTTATGGTATAGATATGTATAAAGATATAGAATGTAGCAAAGAATATGTAATTAAAAATGTTATCTGTCGAAGAGTAAATGACATATATCTACTTAAAATTTATAACTATTAGTGTATTATTGGCATAATGTGAAAAAATTAAAAAAAAGTTATAGAAAAGTTCGTTAGTTGCCGCCTCCCTGTCTGCCAGGCAGGTGCTTGCCTATATTTTGACAACGACACTTAGCAGAACCGCCCATCTTTAAAATTTATTGCATTTTTTGTACCCTTGACCCATTTCCGAAGTAGTTGATATTATCTATACAAAATTTGCTTTTTATATCAAAAAATAAAATATTAATAATTGTTACATTAATGTAATTTAGTTTTTATCTAGCATTTTTAATATTTGTTTTGATTATGATATATTCTTATATGATATATTTAACATCATGATGTATCAGCCTATTACGTCCCCAGGTTACGTGGTTTCGGGACGTATAATGAAGCACGCGGGCCCAGTGCGGATTGGTGGATCACATACTTACGCCACATTTTTTATTTATGTAACATCATGCCCACTTAAAATTAGGAAATATTTCAATTTATAAAAAGTATGTGCTTAACGATATGGATACATAACAAATTATTATAATCACAGGGGTATGGACTCCAAGTGCACCTTCATTCAATTTGGTGCTGAAAGCCTTTGTTTGTGTGCGGTCTCAACCCGCAGATTTTTTTTTAAAGAGATACCGAATTTCCTGGTTGACACAGGACGAAGGACGATCCTAGGGCTGGCAGTTATCTATTTCGTGCGGCGCATAAGTGTACTCCACAGTAATGCTGCCAGCATACAGAGTATATTGCCAATCTTTATTGCCTAAAACCATGGATTCTGTCCATGATTTTGAGTTAACTGACATAAAATGTTACGTATTTATTTGTGGAAATATCATTTTATTAGTAGGTATATCAAATATGTACCAAATTAATAATTTAAATTTTAATAATTTTAACAACTCAAAATAATTTAAAATTTCTATAATTTTCATGTTAATTCACTCAAAATCATGAAAAGAGTCCGTGGTTTCAGGATTCGGAAATTAGATAATCGGTTACACTGTATATAAATATTACCTAGTATTATTAGTATAATGTTTTATAATAGTAGCATATAAGTATTATATTGTGTCGTTACTGGGGCCAGGTGGACTGACGACTTGAAGAAAGGCGCCCGTAGTGACTGGACGAGAGGAGCCGAAGACCGTGTGTGGTGGCGGTTCTTGTGAAAGGTCTATATCCAGAAGTGGAGAGACACACTCCAACAAAACTAAACAAAGGAACTAAAATAAATAATTATGGTTTTATCAATATATTACTTATATATAATAATATTTCGCGATGTTACATAAAAGAACTATGGATAATATTTTTTGTCGGGATAGCGCTAAACAATGAGAGGAACGAGTGCATCGTTTCTGCTCTGTCTCGGCGCGTTTCGCTACAATGAGCCGCATCCGGGCGCGAGCACACCCAGTACGAATGCACGCTTGCCATTTACCTACCTAATAACCAAACGAAGAGTCTATAATCTCTCTATTACGTTTACTTAATAAAGATGATACTGATACCTACTAATAAACTTTTTCTATTGTTAAGTAGGTACTTGGGAATGTACAAAAAAGTATGAAATCCTTAAAATGCTGAAATGTTGTTTTTAGGCTTCCACCGTGGGTGCATGCATGGGATAATGAAATGTACCTAGATGATGCGCTTGGCCAGCGTGGCGTTTTAAAGCTTTACTTTTGTTTTTATTTATTTTTTTTGTATTAAAACGTACTAATTAATACAGCAAATCATGATCAACAAAACATCCTACTATTTTTGAATAACTGAAATAAATAATTTTACTTAGAAAGTTAGAAAGTTACTTACTAAGAATGTCATCACAAAGTCGACGGATTATTTCTTTATTGTCACCAGAAAACCTGAAACCAACCCAAATTTAAATTTGCTGCCATCAATCTGCTGCCCGTTCAGTATTTTCTGCGGTTCATTTAATCGTTTCTTTAAATATATCAACATATTAGATATCGAGTAATGGGAACCTATTGTTACTAGTGCGGTTTAGACAAAACACTCAACGAACAAGAGAGTGGACCGCAACGAAGTGTGCGAAGTCAGGGGTAGGGGTGTGCACGGTCTATTATTTAATTGTCTTTTAACAGTTAATATTAGAGATAAGAGGGTAAGGGCACCCCAGATAATACAGAATAATAAATTCAGAGAGCGCGTGGCAGGATGCTGGTGACAAACGACGAGGGCTTCGTAAAATTATAAAATTACAATTATCTCTTTATTTCCACCCCTTCCGCAAACTCCGCGCATTGTATTTTTTGTTAATTATGCATGGACTCTCTCACTTGTAATGTAGATATAGCTCATTTACCTTTTTATAAGCACATATTAGCGTACAGTACGATAAAAGTAAAGTATACAAACTTGTAATACGTAGTAGTGGGCTTGTAGCGGCTGTATACCTATATCTTTTCAGGAGCTAAATTGTGGCTCCGAAATTTATATTAAGCACCTAATCTTTTTAACAATTTAGGATATTGTATTAAATTTTATTAAAATTCATCTCCTAGTTTTTATGGGATTTCGCACTAGTGGAATGGACCCTGGGTAAAAAGTATTGTAACCCATAAAATACTGTGATGTAACGATGCTAATTGTTAAGTTTCATTAAAAATGTTTTTTATGTGATACGTGTTCAAACAGCCAGACGAAAATTCAAATAATTGTTGTATTAGGGTCTTTATCATCCGATCTGTTCTCATTCCATTGAACAATTCAAGAGTATTATAATAAGATCACCGGCGACTTGAAGAAAGAGCCGAAGGTCTTTTGTAATTGCAAGTCTTGAGATAGGCCTAAATCCAGGAGCGGAGAGACATAGGCTGGTGGTATGGTTATTAAAGTATGGTAAAATGAGATCAAGGAAACCCCTCATTGCATCCCATCGAATGAGAAATGCACCTAGGGGGAGAAATACACCTGGAATGGAAATCTCTTCTTCATGTACCTTCTTTCCTTGGAGTGGATTTGGAAAAAGGATTGCCATTTTTCATTTAACTCCTAATTTTTTAAAGGTTGGCGACACACAACATCCGTTATTTTTATCTGGCATGTACCGGGGATGTCCAAGGGCGACAGCATCCACTTAAAACCAGGCGAATTGATTGCTCGTGTTATAGAAAACACTTGCATGCATGACACTTTATTTTTAAAAAAATGTAAACAACAATAACTTTTCAAAAATATTTTCTAACACCTTTGAAGTTCTAACAAACTCCTTTGAAGTTTATTATCAACTATTTTTGAACAAATAAATTATGTTTTAAAACATTGTACTTAGAAGAAACCTGTAGTTTCAGATCGAGAAGCAAATATCAATGTTAAGTCTCCACAATAAATCGTTTGCGAATGCAAAAAAAATTGTATCGTACGGAAGCTCAGATGGCTAATTTTATAGGCTGTTATTATTATTTTATAGGTTGAGTGCACTCTTAAAATAAACTCCATTTTTGAAGACGATTAATAAAATTGAAATGACTCTAACAAAACTAAAATTTGTGTGGAAAATTGTGGAAACATTTGAACAACGACGGATCAGAAAGTTGTTTATTTCCATTACTAATTGAAGCACAGACAGATACCTACCTAATTTTATATATTTTTGCAGCTGAATCTAGGGTGTACCTAGGCATCTGAAATTTTAATCTTCTTTTCTCTACATTTCATCAAAAAAACGGAGTATGATTCCAATTGTCTATTTGGTTAATTGACTTTATAATTAAAGTTATTAGATAGTTTAATTGTACAATTAGCTTCATATGTGGTTATGTTAAATACACTGGTCAAGAAAATTAAACTTATTATCTGCCTTTTCGGTAAATGTCATATCTTTTACTAATTTGGAGCCGCTGAATACGAATATGCAAGCAAAAGTTAAAGGTTAGCTCTTGTTTTTAAGATATGCCTAGCAATTACAATCTATTTTTTTTTGCGAAGAGAACAATTAATGCGCAACAAATTACGTATTAAATTAATTTAGTTCTTTTATAAATTTTTCATAAAATTTACAAGTACCTATAATTTTGTCATTTTTCATGAATTTCCTTTTTCTTTGCTTGTCGCCTAAGTTTCATTTCAGGAACATAATAAGCTGCAATAGTAGTTCGCTAGGATTGGACCATTCCATAGACCTTGGTATTTATTTTCCATTCCATCTTAATGAAATCGTTCACCATGTTCGTCACTCACATTGCTACAATTTGAGGGAAAATAATTGAGATATGAGTGAAGAAAATGTATTTTGGGTGATATATCACAACTCATCTGCCAATATTTTAGAGGAGGTTGTTTACAAGCACTTCATAATTTTCAGATCTCCTTTTTCCCAAAAACCAAAGAACAGCTGTTCTAAGACATTCCCATGCCTCTATAGAGATCCTGTAAAACAGAATTAAACTTTTCATCTTTCAGAATCCCGCGAATCAGGGCCACTGATGATTCCTTCTTTTACTTTATCTCCCTGGCAGGCTCCCTCCACATTTTAGTAAATTAGTCGAACATTACAAATACAATGTGGTACCCAAGATTCATCTTCATTTCCAAATTTAATTCCGAAATAACGGAAGTAGGTAGGCAGTCTCCAAAAACGGTTTTATTGAACGTTTTTGATTACTTAGTGTCACTTTACCATAAACAACAAAAATTGTATGCATTATTAATACAGCTATGTAGTATTATAAAAATAGTTTTTATGAAGAAAAAATACTTTTAAAAACTTAAAAAAATCTTTTAAAACTTAACGTAAGAAATGATAAATAAGCACAGAAGACGGTAAATACTATATATAAACATTCAGTAACAATACAGTAACAAGTAAAAAAATATTTTATAAATCTTCAAACAATATGACAATTACTGAGCCACCCGCAAAAAATCCTAAATGAAGTAAGTACTTACATTAAATATAAGAGCTAACTGTGACTTTTAAGTTGCATATTCGGATTTAGCACGTTGAAAATTTTAATATAATATTTTCATACTCGTATATAAATCAATTTTGATGTTGGTGTAATTTGCAAATTTATTAATATAAAATGTGCGTTTATAAATAAATTGAATAAAAATGCAGATTTTGTTTCAAATTATATTACACGGTATGTAATATAATCACCTACGATCAACTAAATGATGCCAATCTGAGCTTCCAACTGTTAAAAATATCTCAATGGCAAAAAGAGCGGCAATTTTATGCAATAGCGTTTATTGTGGTCCACTAGATCCCTCTCGGTTCATCAGTTGATTTCAAGCTCAACAAGCCACCATGCGGGATCACATTATTGCTTTTTTATTAGTTTTTTTTTGTTAACCCCCGCTTCGCTTGCAGTTTTTGTTACGCGTACGTCGCGCGTTCGTGGGATAGGTCGTGGCACGTCCCTGTTTATGCTGGTATTAGCATAATGCACTTTTGTGCATCGCTTTATACCCATTGTTTACCAATTGTCGCGGAAATTTATATCACTGTGAATTGCAAATACGAGCGTTTCCTTAAAGTTTATTCACTCGGCGATTTAATGAGAACACGTGATTGTTTTCGCGAATATCGAGACCAGTTAATGGGTTCGTGACAAAGGTCGAACATTGTTAAGAGTTTCGACAAAGACGCATTTGCATTTTGTTTCACCAAAGTAATCACCAAATTATCATCCAATTAACGGTTGTGTGATTGACCGATGATACTGGCGTCGACATGCATGCGTGTGCAAAATACTAATCTATCTTTAATAATTGTTTTACATGTTACATCATTTTACTTAAAACAACAGCAACGTTCGCTGTAGATAGTATAGGTAACTATATTGAGATTTATTCTTGTGACTCCAGGCTTCATAATATTCGACTTACTTTAGTGACGTTAATTGTTAATTATGTGGTGCTCATGAATGAACTAATATAATTGTAATTTAATTGTAATTACTCATATTAAATTATGTATATTTAATTCAACATTTGTTACGGTTTAGCTATATATACCTAAAAGTTTAAGATTTGGAAACATTTATTAGTAGTTAAGGTTCTTGAAAGCTAAGATGCGCTTTGTCATTTAGCTTACATACTTTCACTTCGCTTTGCTAGATTTTTCATCAGGTAAGGTCACAGATAACATAATAAAGTTAAGTAAGGTACCTACCTACTTAAGTTTGTATGGAATACTAACTAACTCACTTATTATTCTCACATATTACCTAACTAACTTTTGCCCGTGGCTTCGTTCCTGTGGTCTACATATGTGTTAATTCGGATTACAAGTTGCCTATTTACCAAGTTTCAACGAAATCGGTTCAACCGTTTTGACGTACCTAATTGAGTAACAAACATCTAAATTTTTGCATTTAGAATATTAGTGGGATTTAAGCAATTGGAGCTATTATAATCATAAACCAAAATAGCAGTAGAAAGGGCGCCATCGATATGCAAATGATTGCATTGCAGAGTGCGTCAAGTGCCCTCTCCACAATTGATTGTTGAGATGACGAGAGCTCTGACATTCGCAGCCATTGTTTCTGCTGTGGAATTCGTGGCCACTCGAATCGACCAATTCGTGAGAAAATTGTTTGACATAGAATTTTATCTTGATATAGGATTTTATTTTATTTTGATATTGTTTAATATATATATATATATATGAATTTATTTTTTAATTATATTTATTGCGGTTTAATTTCTAATATGAGGAAGGTTTGTTTCCCTTTCATGTCAATGTATATTTTTTTTTTTCGTATCTCTTTTCATGTCGGAAAGTAAACAAAAGTCAAAATGTGTCTGTTAATGCAAGCTAATGAAAAATATAGCTTTTACAAGAGGTAAAGGGAAATCCTCCAGGGAAAAGCCAAGTTAATATATCAGGCTTTTTCGATCATCATTGACATTGTGCCTCAATAGATACATTAGATAACATCATTGATTAAAACGATTTCCCCTTTCCTTTAATCGATTCAATGACAATCCGCGTGTCCCGTATAATAAACTTCTAATGAAGACTGACAATATACGCTGTTAAGCGTTGGGAATTACGAGTAGCAATTTACCAGCGTATCTATCGGGCGTCGATTAGAAACAGTTGTTGACACAATTACAGTAGTATCTGCGCCGATATAAGCGGTAAACATTACCAAAATGTACAATTTTGCAGTTAATTAAGTCCTAATAGGAATTATTATCGACTTGTAGGTATATTTGTTATGTATTATTTATTTGTACAATTATTTAAAACTGTAATTCTGCTTTGAAATGCAGACTCTGATTTCAGCGGAAGCCGATCTCCGCCTAACAAAAAATATTGCACACAGCTTGTTCTATTTTTGAGTGCATTTCGCGCTATTTTGGCGTTCCCTCCGCAGGCAATGTGTCAATGACCCCATTTGACGGCGTTGTTCACGCACTTTTGGAAATTTTGGGGCGTTCTATGCAGAGGTAAACGGTGAATTATTTTCAGATGTAGTTGCAATGTGTGTACTTCTGAAAATGAAAGATGTGCCGTGCCTACTCATTTAAATAGCCCCTTTTTAAATGAAATAAGTTATATGAGTTTCGAGGAAATCTTAGGATGCCTATGAAATATAAGGATTTTATTTGAACTCAAGAATATAATATTATCACAAGTAGGTATATAAAATTAAAATGCACAAAAAATTGCATTACTTAATAAAGCATAGTACTTACCTACTTAGTTAATAAATTCATGTACATACCTACATATGTTTTTAATTAAGTTAGTAGCTATTTTGTTTTGTTGAAGTCTATGACAATGCAAATACCTAACCATTATTTTGAGGTGTTTTTATCTAATGTAAATGCAACAAGGCATATTAATTCGATTTTTATGATAATTAGCAACGCAATCTAACAGAATTCTTAGTTTCGATATCACGACTTCAAGCTCGACGTTAGCATACAAAGGGCCGGCTAGGCGAGGCTACAATTTTTTATCGGCTTATTCTATCGTCTCGACGGCGGCACACACGTCTAAATAGCAAGCGTACAATGCGCGCGCGCACTCACTCACACAGAGGCGTACGCCCTCCTGAGCGCGCTGCAATTCGTCGGGCGCGCCGCGCCCCGCACAGCTCAGTCCGCCCGCACGCAATTGCACTGCACTCTGGGTCTGGCGGGCTGTGTGCGTAAAAAGCGCACGCACGAGGTACGGGGAACGCGGGCGGAGGGCCGCGGCAGAGTGCCTGCAGCCCGCACTAAACAGTCACTGCCAGACGCTCTTAAGAGCACGCCGCCCCCATTCAGGGCGGACTTACCACTTGCACTCGCGCGAAACAACCCCCAAACGTGCTGTAAACTTTTGTTTAGTGCTAGTGAAATATTTTTGATGAATTATATACGAATTCTTATCAACGCTATTAACGATTGACGAAGTTGGATTATCAATTTATCACTAATAGGGGTGAGTTATAAATTTTTGGAGCTTGTTTTATAAATATTTTCGTAGAGATGCTACGGCGTAGAAGCGCTACGAGTTCTTAGAAGACCTAGGTCGTAGACATAGTTGGTCGTAGCACGTAGCAAGGTAAGTTTATCTGTAAGTTTTGTTTATAAATAATTTTGAACTCTGTTGTACGGATATAAGAATGATACCTGACAAGTGTAGTGCCAAATTTACGGGTGACTCGACGGAGGGGTCGCCCCGGGGTAGCCAGCCGCATTCATCATTCCCCTAAGTTGGATTTACCTGCCGAATAAAAGGTAAAAAGTCAATTTAGCAGTGAGGAAGGGCTTGAGTGTATGTAAATTGGGAAGGGCGGTGCAGTCGAACAGTGGCGGCACAGCGCACCACACGCTCGCATGCGGCCCGCGCGCGCACTGTGCTCTGTCTTGCATACCGCGAACACGTAACTTCGTGTACGAATGAATTACTTACCTGTGTCCGTTTTGACTGTTGGTCGCGACGTCACTGCAATGTATCCTGCCTCTACTTCAGATGAATTTTTCCCAGGTATAGTTTTGTTTGCTTACTTAATGTCTAGTAATTTTATTATTCGAGTAGACATAGTGTACTTATCTTCAACTAGGTCCTAAGTTTTATCGCTTCTATATAAAGCCAGAGGAATTATTGTATTTATTTCTTTTGCATAATTTAAGATTTTAATAATTTACATAATTACGTAATTTACATTTGAAAATATCCATGAAAGACTTCACTGATAGGAACTTATAATAGTGTTAAAGCAACTTAAATAATAAAATTGTTTTTGTTTTGTTCACAGAAGCACAATTTAAAAAAATGGGTAGCAGTGAAGGTCAGCAAACTTTTTGTCTGAAATGGAACCACCACAAAACGAACCTGGTTGAAATACTGGAGGCACTGATCAAAGTAGAGACTTATGTGGATTGCACATTGGTAGTCGATGATCAAATTACATTCAAAGCGCACCGTGTGGTGCTCGCTGCAAATTCTCCATATTTTCAGTCCATCCTAGCAGATGTACCAATGGACCACTGCAGCATACTCTTTCCCGGCGTTAAAGATTTTGAAATGCGTGCCCTTCTCGAGTACATGTATACGGGAGAAGTGAACGTAACACAAGCCCATATTCCACGTATCATGAAAGTTGCAGAACAGCTAGAAGTTAAAGGTCTATTTGATATGACAGAGCTTCGCAGACGGCCAGGTGGCGGAGGTGGAGAGCGTACTCCCGCCGCCTCTCCCCCGCGTGTCGTGCCGGCAGCACCATCCAGCGTATCTCCGCCCGCTCCTGTGCCGCCTTCCCGCTGGCCGCCTTTACCCGCTGCGCCAGTTCTTTCTGCCGCCTATGATTCTGCTGACATGAACCCGCTGAAACGTAAAAAGCTGTCTAGTATGCTAGCAACTAGAGATACTCCTATTTTGAGAAACGTACTTGCACAAACCACTCCACCGGACTCTTCGCAGCCTGTATCTCTCGTGTGTCATCCGGTCAACCAGCACGGACCCGCTCGTTTACACACCAATGGTTCTGAACACGAAACAGAGCGTCCCCCAAGCCCGCAACGCGCCTTTGATTACCGTCCACGTCGACTTTCATCGCGAGCTTCCTCACCTCATTACAACCGATCGGACCGTTCAGAAGATGCACACTCTCCATACACCGAGCGATCTTTCGAAGAGGAAAACAATCGTAATTTTCACCCCTCTCCTCCGCCGACTAATTTCCAACAAGACGTTAGAGCCGGACTGGCTCCTTATGTGCCGCCACAACAAAAGCCCGAGTGGAAGCGATACAAACAATACACAAGATCCGACATAATGTCTGCAATTGAATGCGTTAGAAATGGAATGAGTGCTCTACAAGCGTCACGTAAATACGGCGTTCCATCACGTACTTTATATGATAAGGTAAAAAAACTAGGCATTACAACCAGTCGCCCGATGAGTCGTGGCGTCAAAAGAGAAACTAATGGTGCTGCCTTTCCTTATGGTTTAAGTGGTACCGGCGGTAATGATGAGGGAGCTCCATCGGCGCCTCTTATCGATCCCTCATTTTTACAACAAGCTTTAGAAGGAGCCACTAGAGACGGCGGTCGTGAAGCTTTGCATGCGATGGCTTTAGCAGCGGCAGCACACGCAGCATTGGCACCGCGGACGCCCCCGCGGTCGGCGCCAGAATCTCCGCGTTCGCCTCCCCCTGACGACGATCATGTGGAGGACCTTTCGGTGACTCGTCGTCGCGACCCGGATCTGTCGTCAGGTGTCATCGTTCCACCGCGTAATTTTGCGCTTGATTGTGGCAGCGAAAGAGATTGAACGGACTGCTTTAAGCGAACATTCAAAAGACTGAGTTAGGCGTACAAAGTTAGAGTAAGGTTCTTATCGGTAAGCTACTGGAAGGACGTGCCGCGTACGCACGCTACGTTGACCGGGCGTTCCGGCCGGGCGAATGCAATGGGCCCCGCGGCCACTTATATTCTACCTCTCTTCTCTTCTATTTATTTTCAAGCACCGTCGAAACTCAATGACGAAATTAAATTTCCGTTAGATGGTCGACGGAGCTTTTTGTGATTTTATTTTTGTTCATTTTCTTCTTTATTTTTGTTTTATAACATTTACGTCTTTGTTAACTGGAATAGAAAAATAAGTTAGCTTTAATTAGCATGTAATGTTGTCTTAGTTAGAGCGGTAACCGTACAGGGCCAAAGGATAGGAAGGCGCCTCGGGCAGGTCCGCTTAGACGAGTTATTGTGCAATTTGTGGTCCGCGACTGTGATGTTGATAGACTGAAACACCGCTACTACCTCACGCTCGCTGCAGCACAACTCTAGTCCGCCGCGCCGCGCGACATTTCTCAAATCCCTTTAATATACAAATAACCACATTACCTTTCTACTAAGTAACAATGCGCGGTGTGTGACGCTCATGTCACTGCGAATAGCGATGTAACTACTTATTAATTCCTTATGTTACGGGTAGATTTACATTATTACGTTTGTCGATTGCCATAGATGTTCATTGTTGATATTAAGTTGTGTTCACTACGTCATCAGTAAATATCTAAACGATTTGCACAAGCACAATAGTTATTATTAGGTAGACTTAGGAGATACAAGAACACTTAGAAGGAATGCTCAATGTTTTGTCCTATAGTTCGTCGTAAAATACAAAGGATATCGTCTCAATCCGCTAATATACGTAATTCAAATTAAGGTATTTTTGTATTGTCTACGAGTGTCACGTGTTTTGAAACACAATTCACTGTAATATTAGGAACACTTAATGATAATAATTGTTTTATACGAATAAGTAGTTTATGCGTTTCACGTTGTACAAAGTTGCAATTTGAGTTTTCAATACAAAGTACATAATTATTATTATTGTAACTAAATTGTAAGAAAAAGAGCTGTTGTACCGACTCGATCCAATAGGTGTGTTAACTGCTATGAGACAAAAATAATTCATATTTACTGTATTACGTACTATCCTATCTTAAGTTAATTAAATCATTACTTATTATTTTTTAATTGATTGGAAGACTGATTTGTTACTTTAGTCTAGTTTGAAAATGCCATAGATGTATCTATCTTACTAGGTATTGCCTATGTATTGAATTAGGTTGATTCGAGTAACGAGTGCGTAGAGCCTACATTTGCAGGCCTCCCTGTGTTGTGCCTTTGTTTGTTGTAATCAGTAGGTTTGTTAGGACATTCCAGTGGTACACTGTGTGCTGCCGTGCTGGGCACGAGGTGTGAGGGCGACGAGTCGTCTTCAACAAGCACAACACATCACTCATTTATAGACTATGTGTGTTCGCGGCAACTACAATGCACACGCATTGTAGTGTGCTGCTCAGTCACCATGTACCTCAGTTTTGTTAAATCAGATGTTTTATTAATTATTATTTACCCACACTTGTGCCTATACCCATATGTTATGTAATATTCTGATGTTGTGTGCACTAAAAAGATAACTTTTTAGTTGTGAATGCAAAATATCATGTTTTACTTTATATAGTTGACTAGGTATGTATCTATATCTCTAGTAGTATTAGATCACGTTTGTTCATGTCTGTACCTATCTATATATCTATATATTATTATTATAAGAACTCTATATTTACAGATAATATAATGTTATAAATATTAAATTAAACGTTTACTATCTTATGAAAATCTTTTATTTCTTCTGCCTAGGTATGTACCTACAACGTATATTTAATATTTATATATTTATACAGTAGGTATATTTAATATTTATATGACAAACAAGTTTCTACACTTTTATTAAAGTTTTTATGTGCATAGGTATACAACGAACAATGTTAACATAAAAGTAGGCTTCTAAAAAAACATTATTTTTATATTTTATTTCAGGAATACACATGTATTGTACCTACAGTCCTACATAGATAGATGACTTTCACAAGTTAGAGAATTGGGAGAAGTTGGGCAAACATTTAAACTGCTTCAGTAAAAATAATCAAAACCGCATTTGAGACAAATACCAAAATTGCCTCAACTGACTTAACATTTAATCATAAAGAATCATAAGATCTAATCAAACTTTCTTTGGAATAAACTGTATCTATTTTCGGAGACTACAGTGTGTGAAAAAATAAACTGTGATTCGAATTGTCTGGTAGGTATCAATATTCATATAACCTTTTATAACTCTGAACATATCCCTCAGTAACCGCTATATTTGTAGGTAAATATCTACCCGATAAACTGACTATAGTTAAACTTAATAGATCTTTATATAGACATTTTAATTAATTAGTAGTAACGGCGAGGGCTAAAATGGCATGTTTTAAGATAAATTAACGTGTTTGCAAGCTTTTGAGTCAGTTATTGATAGAGGGAAGGATCTACCTGACTAACTACAGTGTCATGAATTAAACGCGCTGTTTGTCCAGCTCTCTTGTCTAACTAATTAGGGTAGAGCTGGATAATTGCGCGCGGTTGATAATACCGTGGCCACTCATAACCAAAAAACAACGTTACGGGACATCTGAGTGCGTAATATCATTAATCGCATTAAATTGAGATTAATATCATTAATCGCATTAATGATATTAATTAATCATTAATCCCCGCACTGGCGATCTTTGCGTTGCGAACACACATGTGAGGTAGAACTAAGTCAAAATATTTCCGCGCTTTCGTTATAATTTTCGAAGTATTCTCGTTACAAGGTAAGCTATCATTTATTTATGCAAATCTTTTAGTGTTTAAATGTTTGTCATTGTTAAAAATATTTTAGTATTTTTTGCTTACTTTCTATAGTCTTTTGGAAAAATGATTAGGAACTCAAAAAGGCGTGGGATGGGTGACTTTACCCAAGTGGCACCGGGAGATTTTACACGAGGGTATTCTCTCTCCGCCTAGATTATTTCCGTTCTGGCTATACCTATTTTTAAAGTTTCTACATATATACCTATTAAATAAAAGACGGTTGAAAATAACGGTTGAACGGTTGGTAAATTAATTATTTTGAATCCAATTTCAAATTACCTAGTACCTAATTATATTTCTTTCAGGTCTATTTAAGAAAATGCCCTTCTTTTACCTTAGAGGAAAAAAGCACTTGCATAGTTACTATTTTCTAACTTATGACAAAATGAATTATGGATTGACTAGAAATTAATCGTTATAAAGACTATAGGTAGATATGTATCTTTTTCGACCAAATGTTTAGATATAGGTACCTACTTATAAGCAACTCGATCTTGAGATTATAAATAGTTAGTTTATTGTTATTTTTTTAGATAATTTAGGTAGAAATTATACTTAGGTAGGCAAGTTCAGCGCCTTTAATTTGCAATACTTTTTAATAGTATAGGTATTAATATTATAATCACCTATGGTTTTTTTCGTTAATTTGTAACTTTACAGGCCCAAGTCAAAGCTCTCCACATGTAGGGTCGTGGAAGAATTAAGCACAATATCATTTTTTGGAAAAAAAATAATATGCTGAAATAATGTAAGTTATGTGTAACATTTTATATCCAAATAGAGGTTACCTACTGACAAGATATATATATATATATATATATATATATATATATATATATATATATATATTAACAAAGAAAATCTTCGGAGTGTAGACTAGATAGCTACCTACCTATACTTATACTTAATATAAAACAAAAATGAGTTCAACTTTTCCTGCCCTCGGGATGTTTCTGATGTTGAAATAATAGATAATAACAAAGATTTAAAACAATATCAAAATCGCATCTGTTCTTTTGGATTAAGAAGTTTTGACGATTTTTAAGCTTCGATGACTCGACTACAAAGCTAGGCGTCTCTTCGGAGGTGAGCCAACGATTGTCAATCTTGACCGATATTGGCATGTATCGCGGATGTCTATGGACGATACCTAGTGTTTACTTACCACTTTCTTTTGGTGGCCAGCTTATTTCTGTTAAATAAATAGAAATATTGTGTTGGTACAATAAGTATTTACTTATAAAGCCATTTATTTCTTTTAAAACCGCACTTTATTCGGATAAGTACCTACACCAAAAAAATCATAAAATAAGTATGTAACATTAAGACTTCTACACACTGAACAAAACTGCAAGAAAATCAACAGTTCTCGAAATTAACGGGAATAAACTAACTAAAACAAAAAATATATAGTTTTCCCATATAGTTTTAGTAGCAGACGCGGGATTTTTTAACGGGTAATATATTTTTAAAAGAACAAAAATTTAGACGGGTTAGTAGGTAGTTAGTTTATCTTACTTATAATTTACAAATTTTAAACAGCCATAAGCGTACTCGCTTAGGTAAGTAGTAGGTACCTACTTATTTAATGGAACTTAACAATAATTTGCTCTTTATATAAAACTAGCGACCCGCCCTCGCTTCGCTTCGGTTAATAAGATTTTTTTTTCAAAATTTCAAAATAAAATATAGTTATTTTATTTTGAGGGATCCCTAATTTTTTCTAGTAATAAATATAGCCTATGTTATTCAGGGATAATGTAGCATTCTAATGGTGAAAGAATCTTTGAAATCGGTCCCGTAGTTTTTGAGTTTATTCGTTACAAAGTTTGTAACGAATAAACTCAAAAATACAAACATACAAAACTACAATACAATTGTAATACAAACATACAAAAATATTAGGTGCGCAACTAAGTTCCCGCTGTTTTTCAAGAGATGGCTCTACTAGTAAGTGCTGGACGATTATGACATAACCAAAACGTCATGAACCAAGCTTAGACATATGGTAAACAAACCGCTTTGACACATTAGTGGTTTTGTTTTTGCGTCGTATACTTTTGGTTGTGCGAAAATGTCTGATTTTGTGCCAAATAATCGTCATTTGCGGGAAGTGTTGCTTTTCTTCTTTCATTCGAAGAAAACGGCGGCTGAAGCGCATCGAGAACTCCAAAAAGTTTACGGAGATGCTGCTCTAAGTGAAACAACGTGCCGTGATTGGTTCCGTCGCTTCAAAGACGGTGATTTCGATGTTGACGACCGTTCGCGTGAAGGAAGGCCAAAAACCTTCGAAGACGCTGAATTGGAGGTATTGCTCGATGAGGATCCGCGCCAAACGCAGAATGAGCTTGCTTCAGCATTGGGAGTTACCCGCCAAGCCATTTCCAAGCGATTGCATGCGTTGGGAATGATTCAAAAACAAGGAACTTGGGTTCCTTATGATTTGAAGCCAAGAGACGTTGAGCGTCGTTTTTTCGCCTGTGAACAACTGCTCCAGCGGCAAAAAAGGAAGGGTTTTCTTCATCCCATCGTTACGGGTGATGAAAAATGGATTCATTACAGCAATCCAAAGAGAAAAAAATCATGGGGACTGCCCGGTCATGCTTCTACGTTGTCGGCTCGGCCGAATATTCACGCTTCGAAGGTTTTGCTGTGTATTTGGTGGGACCAGGACGGTGTTATTTATTATGAGCTGTTGAAACAGGGCGAAACCATCACTGGGGAACGGTATCGAACTCAATTGATGCGATTGAGCCGAACACTGCGCGAAAAGCGGCCACAATACGAGCAGAGACACGAAAAAGTGATTTTACAGCATGACAATGCTCGGCCTCACGTTGCCAAACCCGTTAAAACCTACTTAGAAACGCTCAAATGGGAAGTCCTACCCCACCCGCCATATTCCCCAGATATTGCGCCGTCCGATTATTACTTGCTCCGTTCGATGGCACATGGTCTGGCTAATCAGCAGTTCCGCTCATATGAAGACATCTCAAAATGGCTTGATTCGTGGATAGCCTCGAAAGACGAACACTTCTACCGTGACGGTATTCGAGCTCTGCCAGAAAGATGGGAAAAAGTTGTCGCTAGCGATGGGAAATATTTTGAATGATTCGTTTGTAACAATTTTTTCACAATAAAGTGGCATTTTCATCAAAAAAACAGCGAGAACTTAGTTGCGCACCTAATACATACAAATCTTTCCTCTTTATAATATTAGTGTAGAAGCCACTTAGGTACTCAATATTGGGCAATGTAAACTTCCAGTCATTGGACGCTTAAGCGGCTAAAGCCGGTAATGATTGTTTTACTGCTAATATTTTAGTAGTAGAACATTCATACTGTCATTGTAATTATCTTTAAAGAGATACAAATAATACGGTGTAGAAAAAATATGGCCAAATATATAGTTATTGGACAATTGGACAGAAATTCTATTATTGGAAAGGATATATCTACCAGTTAATGGACAGTAATTAAATCTCTCTTTTATCGTTAATTAACCAATGAAATATATCAAGGAAATATAAATAAAATAGTTTATACAATAGGTAATCATCATTATAGTCCTATTAAAAAGTCTTATTAATGTAGTCAAGCTATCGTTCAAAAACAGTTAAATATATATATATATATATATATATATCTGACAAATAAACTCCTAATTATTATATTTGGTAACATTTAGTGTAATCAGTCTTATTCAATACAGAATACGTTTGAATACGTTTTAAAAAAAAATATTCTCACTAAAATAAACCTAAAACAAAGTCTTCTAAAACAAATTTCATCATCATGTCATATAAAACACCAGCCTGAAAGTCTTCTGAGTCATCAGTATTAGGTACCTACCTATCTTTACTGTTTTTTTTTAAGTTTAGATCGTAAGTTTCGTCGTTATCATCTTCTTTATAACAATTAGGTATGGCATACAAAGAGATCAATTGCTATAGGTTCAGGTACATGCGTTTGATGCTTAGCCAATACTCATTTAATATGGATTATCACCGAACACATATCACATACTACTCAATTAGATGTCTTTGTTGATTTTAAACATGCATGCATTTCTTGAAACTTCTTGTATCCTTTTATTTATACGCCTTTTTCGTTTTTGTCCATTTCCTTTTTTAGTTTGGTTTCTTCCCTGGCTTTCTTTTTTTCTTCTTGTCTTTTATCCCAATTCCTTTTTTTGTTTTTGTTCTGGAAACATAGCTCTGCACTTTGCCGATGTAATTGCAAATGGCATTTTCACTGTATTTTTTTTCCTTTTCTTTTTGGTGTTTTAGGCAAAGTCAAAAACTTCCTAAAAGGCTATTTGATATAACTTTGAAAGCAGAGTTGTTTTCAGGAATACGTTCCTTATCAAACGTTTGTGAAGCGTTTAGAAAAGTACTATTAATCACTTGTTTGATTGGTGTTAGGTACCTACATTATTAGGCGATTCAAAATGAATGTCAGAAATAACTGGTTGTTTATATCTATAAATAGTCATCAATGCTCGAGAATATCTGTGGAACATTCATTTTAAGTCCATTAGACGCTGGTTCATCTGGAACATGGCCTTCATCATCAGTTTGTTGAATATTCGATTGTGGCACCAGAGGAACAATGTTCTAAATATTATTGCTTGAGATATCCATAGGTGATGTTATATCCATAGATATTCATCTATGGACATCTCAAAAATTGTAAAATTGGTTTAATGTCTGGAACATTTAATGACTGGACATCACAAAAAGAAAGTCACGACTGACTGGACTCGTAGATAAGTATAAACAACGGTGTCCACCGCTGTGCCGGGCCAGCGCTGAAGTGTCTGTGAGACTGGCGCCAAAAAACCTGCCTGCCTAAAGAATAGCAAGTTTGAATGAAAAAGTTGTTGCTAAGGCAATCGAACCGAATTGTAAAACAAAATAAAATCATGAACGGCGTAAACAGAGCATAAAAAATGACAAGAAAATTAAAATTTAATTATTTTTTGTATGAATAGTTTTAGTAAATCTCGCCATCTAGCGTCGACACTTTGTTACAGAAAGTAATATTATGTAAGTAATTATGTGGGCCGCCAACTCGTCTGCCTTAGATTATGTTTAAAAAAAAAGTTAGAACTACAATACACAGATGGCGCTGGCATACATAAAAAAGAATGTACGGTGAATATAAAAAATATACGTATTATTTATAACGTTAGTGTTTTTAATTTAAAACAATATTTTCCATAGATTCACAATTAGCTTAGTTTACGATCAAAATCATCACACAACGCATTAAAAAAAATGACGTAATATGTGTGTAATATGGTGCGACTTTATTCCTTGCTTCTATTGGTTGAATAAAATCAGCAGATGTCAAAAGTGAAACATGCCAAAAAATGTAAACAAGGAGCTTGTCTTCGTCCACAACAATTTTTGCTTTATATTGTCATTTATATATCAATAAATAAAAATAAAACGACATAAAATGGAGCAGGACGAGTCTATTATAAATACGGAATTATTTAACATTCAAGATATCTCTGAAATAGAAGGTAAATGTAATTCCTATTGGAAGACTGCTGTAGTCCTAATTCTTATGATTTTATAATTATAAATGTACTATTTCAGACTTCCTAAATGGTTGCGATGGTGACTTTATGAAGAAACTGGAAGAGGAGCTCGAAACCGAAGATGCTACTTTGGGGGACGATTCGGGATTACTCAATGTGGACTGGAAAGTAAAAACTGAACCATCGCCACCTCAAATTTCTACGTATCCATGTACTACGGGTAATCCGTTAGTAGCTCAGTATGCAACCAGTGCTAAACCAGCGCTACCGCCACAATCTACTTTTCGTCCAAAAACTAGTCCTGTGCAGGGTGTGTATGCAAGAGAAGAAGCTTACAATTTGCGTCATGGAAATATAAACCCTTTACCAGACGTCATTCAGCACGGGCAGAGCAAGCCTGCGCAGCCGGCGCAGGCTCCAATGCTTGTGCAACAAGTTCTACAAAGCCCAGTTTATGTGAATATAGCTCCTGGGAATTTGCAGCAGCTACCTAACGGTAGAGGAAGGGTGCAACTAGATGCAGTCACACAAGTTAATCAAACAAGTAAAAGACAGGCTAGTCAACCCATATTAATACAGAACAGTGCTAAAGGTGTTACTCCACTAATATTAAAAAGTTCTGATGCAAATTTCTCTCCTGTGATATTACAATCAAATTTAATAAATCCTGAAACACAAACTTTGATGTATACAAGTGCTCCAGTGCAAGGTAAGCATGCTGCAGGTTTTTTTTAATGTTTATACAAAATTACATATAAAGAACCCATTTCTTCACCTATAATATAAAATAACATGATGCCTAATGCCTATTTTACTGATTGTGAACTTTTTAATCACTGTTAGACATGCATTTCTGATTTTTGTTTTTCATTTCATACCATGCTATCAGTCAATATATCTTTAATCCTGGATATAGGCCTCATCTCATCCAGCCACTATCGGTGAACATCTTCAATTTGCTGGCCCACCTACCTATACAGTGTCCTACGCCATGCTTCCAGAAAACAAGGTTCCCATTCAAGGACTTGTCTACCCCATTAGTTGTCAGTCTTGCAGATAATAGAACTTGCCGAAATAACCCTCCGAATCATCCAAGTCTCATGGGGCCATATTAAGAAATTGGAATTGGAACCCCTAAAAGAGGGGACTTTTTATCTCATATTTGCCAGGGGATTTTTACCTAAATTAATTTATTTCAGGAACAACAGGCATTATAACAAATGCAAAGTCAGCCTCCCACACATTCTTTACAAGCAACAATGGGCCTACACTCTTAACCACCGGGATCCCTGTAGTTCTTGATGGAGACAAAATTGCTCTCAGTCACACCCCAACAGCTCCACCTAAAGTGAAGGAGGTGAAAAGGAGTGCCCACAATGCAATCGAGAGGAGATACAGAACTAGCATTAATGATAGGATAGTGGAACTTAAGAATATGCTTGTCGGCGAAGACGCTAAGGTATTAGTTTTTATTGATTTTTTTCAGAATGGCTAAATTTGGCTTGTCACAAGGGAAGGTCCTTATATTTTTTTTAGGGGGATGCCTTGAAGTGGACCAAGGGTGCTAAGTACAGGCTCTTAACAACTAGGTCTAGACAGGCAGGCCATAGGGTTTCCATCAGTGGACCTGAGGGCTTGGACCAGGTTTCTATTTTTCTGGAGGTTAATGGCTCCGAAGCTATTTCAACCTTGCGCGGGTTTGGGTAGAGGGGATAATGCCAATTTTTCGAGGTACTGTAGCCTATTTGGATGGGGCGGGTTTGGGTGCTACTACATGTACAGACATGAGAGGTACCGGGGGAGGTAACACAGGAGTGTGCTTGGCGTAGGCTAAAGTATTTGTTTGTTCTCTTATTGATTATTAATTTTTGTGAATTATATTTCTGAATTTCTGTGACTTACATGTAAGTAAAATTTGTATTTATTACAATTTATCTTTTGTTTTTAGTAAATTTGTCAGTACACCTATTATTTATGAATCAATGTAGGTCTGTGCTGCATTTCTTTTTGTATTATAAGGAAAGGATGCACCATAATAATTATTTACATTGTCAAAGAGTGATTATTGCATGTTTTGGAATTCACCCTTAGTTATAGGTTTCTACAGTTTGAATGTAAGTTTAGAATGTAAAAATTCTTCTATTTTAAATATCCATATATTTCCATTCACAGCTAAACAAATCTGCAATATTAAGGAAAACAATAGATTACATAAAGTACCTGCAAAATCAGAATAACAGGCTAAAGCAAGAGAATGTGGCTCTCAAGCAGGTTTGCCAGAAATCTGGGATGAAAGAGCCACTAGTGGAGGGTGCATACACCCCTCCACACAGCGACATTTCTTCTCCTTATCACTCACCACATGCTCTTGATAGCGATTCTGCATCATCTCCTGAATACAAGGTATTTCAATGTTTTATTGATTTTTATTTCTTAGTCATCAGGTTTCATATAAACATTCGCAATCTCTTTAAAATGGTTTATAATTTTCAGTTGTAGCCCAAATGTAATTTTGGCCAGATGCTCTAGGGTATTAACTATTTTGATTTAAATAATTATATTCAAATATTAAGATTACCTACTTTTTATTTCTTTAAAATTAATATCTGCGATTTGGGTATGCTGTGCAGCATCTTAGCGGAACCATCTTCAGATATGGCTAAGATGTTGTACAGATTAGCCAAATAAATTAATGTACTAGAGTGATGTTATATGTATATAAATCCAAAAAAAGAGAAAAAGAGAACTTCAAATGTTAGAAATCAATGTGTGAAATCAAAATCGAACTATTTTGAGAAATTACTAAGTCGAAATTGTTTTCTCTACTGTGATAACAAAGTCACAGTCACTCTGTCACTTAAAAGTGAGTGACAGAGATAGCGAACACATTTATTTATCAACCAGCTGTGTCCGCGACTTTATTTGAAAATTGAAATTTCAAACACTGAAAATTTCCGGAATTGGCCACTTACATTAAGAATATTTAAAAAGTAATTACAATATTTGAAAATGGAACTCTTTGACTGTAGAATAAAGTTAGTTTCATGTAACAGTCATTTGTTTCTTCATTGTGGCTTCATTTGAAAAATTGTGGATTTAACTTGTGAAAATTTTCACTATGATTTTCTACGATTTTAAGTGTAATTGGACAGCTCAGCAGAGCCTCGCTCGGTTTCAAACTGCTTTTGGTGATGAAGCTCCAAGCAAGACTACAATTTATTACTACTGGTTTGCAGAATTCAAGCACGGTCATGTCAACCTCGGTGACGAATTTCTTGAAAGTCGCCCGTCCACCGTCCACAACAAAAAAATCGATGCTGTCCGCTATATGACCAAAACAGACAGGCATGTGACCTACCATGACATTCGGACATCCTTAGCCATAGACATGAGTCAGATACAATCAATCTTATACAAACATTTGGCTGTGCGAAAGCTGTGCTCACAGTGGATCCCACACAATTTGATTGAGGCTCAAATAACGGAACGCGTCACTTGGTGCAATGCCATGCTTAACAGATTCAAATTGACAAATTGGTGTGGGGCGTCATATTTATTGTGGAAAACAGGTGACTCTGAAACAAAGCAGCAATCGACCATTTGGGTCTTTCAAGATGACCCGAACCCCACCAAAGTGCCGCGTTGGAAAGTGCCGCGAAACAGATGATCGCTTCTTTTTTTTTAGAAAAACTGGACATGTGGCTACTACTGTTGCTTTGGAGAATCGTCATACCATGAATGCTGATTGGTACACGACCATTTGCTTGCCGGAAGTTATTGACGAACTCCGTAAACGCCG
This sequence comes from Sesia bembeciformis, assembly GCA_943735995.1. Classification (NCBI taxonomy): domain Eukaryota; kingdom Metazoa; phylum Arthropoda; class Insecta; order Lepidoptera; family Sesiidae; genus Sesia; species Sesia bembeciformis. The sequence continues at coordinate 9,079,007 of OX031029.1, read as the reverse complement.
CCAAATTTTGCACTATGACAATGCCAGCTCTCACACGGCCAAACAGACAAACGAATTTTTGAAGGCGAAAAACGTAGAAATCATAAGCCATCCACCATACAGTCCGAACTTGGCACCTTGTGACTTCTCCTTGTTTCCAATAATTAAGAACCAATTACGCGGTCAACGATTTTCAATGCCAGACAGACTGTTGAAGAGTATGATAAACATGTTTCCAAGTTCACCACAGAGGGGTGGAATAAATGTTATAGAAAATGGTTTATTCATATGAAAAAGTGTATCGACACTCACGGCGAATATTTTGAGAAACAAATTGATTTTTGGCCATTCATTGTGATTTTTTTTATTCATTCCGGAAACTTTCAGTGTGGCCCTCGTATACGTGGAGTATGGTTAGTTAGTTCATTCTCATCTCATACCACCCCTTTATATCCTGTCTCATCGTTTTTTTATACTTTGGCATGTTGGTTTTCTCACAACACTTTCTATCCCCACTAAGTTAGTGATAAATGAAAAATCCGAATTTAAGTGGAAACTTCATGGTATGGACCAGAGATCACACGATCGCATAAATGTTATTCTTAGGCTATCACCATTTTGTTTAAATATATATCAAAAGTAAATTCTACAATAAATTACAGGCTGAAGACAAGTATTCAAAGATCGTGATGGGAATGGGCGACCATTCACGCTTGGCATTATGCGCCTTCATGGTTGGCCTTATAGCATTCAATCCATTTGGCGCATTCTTTGGAAACATCATGTCAGAACCTTCAACAGTCGATTTCACAACCAGAGTCGATCAAAGAAGGATATTATCAGAAGATAATTACAGTAAGTATTCATTATAAGTACTTTTAAGAAAGAACTAGTGTGTGCTTTATATTATACCATATTACTTTTATGCACTTACACTACTTCCACTACTACTTCTATTCCAGGAATAGAATTCTATTCCTTCTCACACTACTTCCAGGAAAATTGTTCTTTTAACAAACCATTCACTGTTAGTATATTATGAGTTCAACTATGTGATTTCGGCTGTGACTATCTTTGGCACACAGACAAACTTCTTTTCTGGAAGGTCACTTCTTGACCTCAGATTTAATTGAAACACAACTAGAACTATCATACACTTCATCGAACATGTATTTTCTTAGGGTTGAGCTGTAATTTAGTGGAGTCAGGATAGATCTTCTAGGTCACAGTGATACTACTTTTGAGTCTTTGCGATCCAAGCAACCTTCTCTTAAAAATAATGATTTTTGTATTATGACCACAGTAATAGAAGATAATCGGAAAAGTTCACCGTCTTGTTGTGCTATATTTCTGGCGACACTGATCACTGGCGGGAAAATGATATACCGTTTGACAGCTGACTTTTTTGTAATGGCGGCAAATTGAAGTTACAAGTTAAAAGTTTTATATTTATTCTTATTTTTAAAGAATTTTAAAATGTAACTTAATAAGGAGACAATTAGATGTTTAACAATTTTTTTCGACAAGGGTATGAATGCTTGTAGTGTTCAAAAAGAGATTTGTGGTGTTCATGGACATGGTGCTTTATCTAAAACTACTACAATAAAATGGTTCAGTCGATACAGGTCTGGTAGCTTTTCTGTCCATTTCTGAAGAGATTGATAACAGGCGATAAGAAGTGGTGGACCATCTACGATAACACTGTTCGAAAACGGTTTTGGTCTAAGCGAAATGAGCCTTTAGAAATAGTCCCAAAGCCAGCCCTCACTCCGAACATAGACATGTTATGTGTATGGTGGGACAGGAAAGGCATTGTGTATTACGGAGCTTTTGCCACATGACCAAACAATTAATTCTGATGACTACTGTCAGCAAATAGTAAGATTGAAACAAGCACTTGAAGAAAAACACCCAGAATTTAAGAATAGAAAAGGTGTAGTTTTCCATCACGACAATGCTCGACCGCATACATCTTTGATGACTGGATTATCATTTATTCCGCTCTTTATAAAACTCTTGAAATGGAGTAAAATTACATTCAAGAGAACCCTGTATAATCCATTTAAATCAGTCTTTCGCTCAGAAACCCCAAAAATTTTATAGCGATGGGTTAATGACTGCCAGAAAAATGGCTAATGATAGTCGAATTAAATGGAATCATTCCGTTCAATAAATATTTATCTAAAACAAAAAATTCTTTATTATTTTCACATTAACAAGGCCGCCAACTTATCCGACTGCCTAATATGTCATTTCTCATGCGCCACCTTACCTAAACAATGGACACCTATTTAATTTTTGATCATTAACTATAGACAAACTAATCGTGGCTTTTTGAATTCCTTAATTTGAAATAACATGCCAATTTAAAGCTGTATTTAATTGTCAATTTAAATTGATTTGCTTGATTATTTATACTTATAATATATATGTATTTAATTTTACACACAACCAAACAAAACTGGATGTGACTAGCAGAAAACTTGAAAGAGAGGGGGCTTATACCCTGCAGTTAAAAAAATCAGTTGAGAATGATGATTATAATAATTGTTATAGGCTACAGTATTGCATCCTGGGCAGCTTGGATATTCAACACATTCTTCATATACTTGATAAACATTGTAATACTGGGTGGATGTCTGGTCAAACTGCTGGTATATGGTGACACTGTACCAAAGTCACAGTCGAAAGAAGCTGGCCTCTTCTACAAACATAAACGGCAGGCTGACAATTTGGTTAAAAAGGTATTTTTGTTGTTGATTTAAATGTTCTTTTTTAAATTTTGATTGAATATACTTGTATCCTCCGGGACCCGAGTTGAAGGCGTGACAATTGTTGGCGATTATCTCTATCTTCTGCCAGTTATGAGGTATGGTGCTGTCGATGGACCTGATCCGTAAGTCCAAAGTTGCTCAGCGAGCTATGAGACCGATCCGACACAAAGAGATTTTCCAATGAGCTAATACCACCGATATAGCTCGTAGAATCAGCATGCTAAAGATAATTGACTTAAACGCAATTTCGTTGATTTTACGTTATATATACTTTTTAATTAAGACCATTACAATGGTTTCTAAGTATACATAACGTAAAAATCAACAAAAAATGTGGGTAGGTCAAATCATCGTTTATCATCAATATGACTTTTAACATTGTTTTCTTTTGTATCAGTAGCCCTGCCCTATTGAGCCAAGCAGGGTTTGAGTAGTTAATTAAATCATCGCTTTCAGTTCATATATGTCACCTAAATAACTTTTTAGGGCGATTTTGTGAACGCGCGAGCAGAATTCCACCGATGTTTGGACATGTCCGGTAAAAGCGTACAAACGGCCGGGCAGAGGCACGCGAATTACTCGGCGTTGATCGCGGCGGTGCTCCGGCAAATATTGCAGCGATTGCCTGTAGGAGGATTTCTCGCGCGAAGGGCCGGCGATTTGCTTAGAGACAGGTGAGATTTTGATACGAAAGCTTATTCAGATCGACCGACAAATGGAAGGAAAAACAGAGCAACAGTGAGTGTGGTACTATTGGCAAAAGTCCACGTGATGCAAAAGGCACAGCTCGAGGAATGTATCATTCACATAATGTCCAAGTCACAAAATGTTTAATTCGCAAATTGTCTAGGAAATAGCGATGTTATCTTTGCAGTATAATTTCGACACTATAACATGATCACTAATAGCACGTTTGACATAAAGGTCCTCACTCAATAGGGTGTATGAGTACAATAAGTACATGATTTTTTAATGACTGCCGCAGCGAGTGTTAGCATTGCAGGCAGTCATTTAAGTATACCTGAAAGCAAGGTGGGTTGATAACGTTAAGTGGGTGGTGACTTATAAATAGCTTATGAAAAGAAGTATGTTTATGAATAGCATAAGACTGAGAAGGGTGGCATAAACGATAGGAGGCTTATATTCAGCAGTGGGTGGAAACAAACTGTAGATCAGGGGTTCCTAAACGTTTTCGTAACATTTGTATTGTACTTGATATTAAATATTTCACTAGATATCGTTTTATTCACTTGTTGAAAAAGATAGAAAAGATAATATCTAAGTGTGGGAAATGGCATTATCATATGCAACATTTAATATCGAAACTTGCAATAGCGAAAATTAAAGCAAAAAATACAAGCAGCTATTTTTTAACTTTTGTCATATAAGAAATAAAAATCCATCCATATGCATCAAGTGTCTCGCCATCTGGTCCATCCTTTCATGTTAGAGCGGGCGCAACAAGTCCGTATTTTTAGCCTTGCAAGTAGTCAACTTACAATTGGCTTTACAGACAGTCATTCCTTAAGCACCTACATGTACTTGATAATTTTATTATGTTGCATTCATTTCTTATAGCCCTGCAAGAAGAGCTACACAGCACTGGGCCTCAGAAGTATCAACAGTATCTCACCATCTGGCCCAACTGGAGATCCTTTCAAGTCAGAGCGGGCGCAGCGAGCGCGTACTGCTAGCCCTGCAGGCGGTGAACTTGGCTGAAGTTGCCGGCTACAACCAGCTGCTAGCAGATACTTATGTTACTGCGGCATTGGTATTTAAGGACTGCATACCGAAGATTGGGAATAGGTTGTGTGGGTAAGGGGACCGTCTTATGAATTAGGGAAAGTAAAATTAGTAGTTTTAATAATTATCAGTCATTAGGAAAAAAAGTATTTTATTTTTGAAGTGAAACAATTATTTTATGAAATGAACGAAATATCAAGTAATACAGAGATGGAACGTGGTTAGAGCAAAAGTTGTTTGACCAATTCATACATTTGCAAAACAAATACTTATGTTAATTTATAAAATAATTATTTCAATGAAATATTTATTATGAAACATGACTTTATGAAACATGTTTATTGTGAATTAATACGTTTGTGGATCGTTGTTGGTAGAATCGACATGTTAAAGTGACAATGGGCAAGTCATATATGCCACAGGATCGATGCCCGCTGAGGTAGATGAGTCCTCGAATGGAGGCCACGTATCTGGAAGCGCAGTGTGGGACGCCCTCCGCCCAGATTCGTCGGCTAAAGTAATTCGTCGGCGGTGGTTGGATGAGAAGAGCCGAGAATCGTGTGTGGTGGCGAGCCTTGGGAGAGGCCAATATCCAGCAGTGGAGAGACATAGGCTGATGTTATGGTTTGGTACGGATGGTTGTTTGATGAATAACCGGCATGGATGAATGACGTTTTTCCATACAGTTACTACCTGTCCCGTGCGCGACCGCTAGCGCAACGGTCTCGTAGAGCGGCGCTGCGTTGGGCCGTGAGCGAGAGCGGCGAGCGCTGGGTGCGCACGCGCCGCTGGAGCTACGAGCCCAAGCCCTCTGCCACCGCGCTGTTCCTGCGACAGGCCACGCCCGCTGACCCGCTCGTGTATTCCATGCGGGTGACTAGTACACATTTTACACGATTATTCGTATAATGACCAAATTCAGTTAACGCGACCAATACTTACGCAGAACGACTAAAGAGTGAATTGTGATGAGTTTTGGTCATATACTTAGTTCCCTCTTTTTTCCATAAGTTGACTGTACTTGAAATTAATCCGTTCGCCTTTTTGTAGCCAATGGTGAAATTTTAAACATAAGAAAACAAAAGATCAAAGGTCAATTGCCTGAGTGATCAATTGTATGTTTTATCGCTTACTTGACAAGGTCGACAGTGCACCTGCATCCTCCTGGTATTGCAGGTGTTCATTTGCGGCGATAACCACTTACCATCCCTTAGCCCGCCCGCCAGGTTGCCATTTATAAAAAAGAAACTAAAGAAGAAAAGAAATCAATTATATATATTTTTTAAATTTGTTGTAAAATTGGGTACATAAAGCTTGAAGAATATTTGAGTATTTTTATCTCTACTGTGTTATTGTGTCTGTCTGTGTCACAAAAACTACTGTGTTAGTGACATCATTAACGCGGTAGTACTGTCTTATTCTAACTGGAATAATGTAAGGATTTTTTCAAAATATTTTATTTTTGGTTTCATGGATTCATTACTAGTATTATGTGTTATCAATCCGTGAAATAAAGAGTTAGATAGAGATACCTTACTACCCTAATCAATGGTTCCACATAGACATGTAAATTTTCCAGGCGTACCAGTTAGACGTGCTGCAGGAAAGTCTCCAATTGTTACTGTGCGCGGACGAGCGCAGTAACACGCGCGACATACTGGACCTCGTCAAGCTTATCACTGACGACGTCTCCACAGATTCACCACATTATAATGGTATGTATTATTAACATTACACATTAATACAGTAATTGTGTTTTATGACTTATTCAAAAATAAAAGAAGAAATAACATTCAACTGTTAAAGTTTGTGAAAAGTGATTAGAAATTACTAAGTATCCAGATGAAATGACTAAGTGAAAAGAGCACAAGACCATGTGTTGTGGCGGTCCTTAGGAGAGACCTATATCCAACAGTGTAGAAACACGCTAATGGTACGGTATTGTATGTAGTCGCCTTTTACGACACTCACGGGAAGAGATGGGATGGTCAGCCGACACTACACAAAAGAATTTCTTAAATGTAATTTGTCGTGCTAGGTTGTTGGGACCCGGTGATGGAGTGGTGGGCGAACATCGTGGGCATCGCGGCAGCGTGGCTGCTGGCAGACACGGCGCATGCGGCCGAGGTCGGCAACAAGCTGAACCTGCTGCCCGAACAGCTCGCCAATACCGAGGATCCACTACCGGGGTAAATTTTGTTCATCTAAATCCTAGTCTTAATAAAAAAATCTAGTTTTCAATCGTTATTATCGTGTATCCGTCAAATAATTGTTTTATATGAAAATTTAAACTCTAATTCTAATTATTTATTTATTTTTATGCTAACAAAATACGGTTTACAACCCGTGGTCGTTGACCCACCGGTGGCACCACCAGTAATTTTATTTCTCCGTGAACCCACTGCACTAGAGCATGCATAAAAAGACAGAAAATATTGAAAATATTTTATGAGTGCGAAAATGTTTTGTTTCAACAATTTCATTGGTCCCAGTGCAAAAGAATATAATATCGATATTTTCTGTCCTTTTATTTATGCTCTAGTGCAGTGGGTCCATGGGGAAATAAAATTACCTGTGGTTCCACCGGTGGGTCAAAGTGAATATAAAATACAACATGTAAACCATGGTTGAAAACATACAGTGGTGGACCTTTAATTTGATACAATCTACATGAGGTATAAGCAAAATTAATTTGCTGCTATTGAAACGACCGATGTTGAAGAGGAGGACTGGTAGAGGGAAGTCTGTCCTATCTGGTTGTCTAAATTGTGTTTAATACAAGGAGTTGGTTGGTAGAAGTCCTCGGCGATGCAGCTGTAAAAATACCTAGAAAATATAATTTAATGACTTAATTTAACCTGTCAAGCTATGGATCTTTAACTTTATTATTGTTTGTCTATTGTTTGCTGGGATGCAGAAATCCTAATGCCTTCGTAAAATTTAATGTTTTATTAACATGAAAATTTTAATATATTATTTTTCAAAAAAATCAAAAAAGATCAAATTCAAAAAGAAAGTGAAATGTTTAATTAAATCAATTAACTCAGAATTATGAGTAGATTCTGTAGTTACAGGCTTTGGGAATTGATCGGTTACATCCCGTATATTATAAGAATTTTAAAGTAGATAAACCCACGCTTAAAATGCAGATGAAGACTGAGATATTAGACCACTACAAATGGAACATTTTCTTACCGAAGGTCTGCTATACTCGCTACTGCTATACATTTTGTTAATATTAATAATGCTCATATTACAAGAGTCGTGATATAAAGGATGTCTCAACAAGAACTTGAAATTCGTATCGCATGCCATTTTCGATTGTCAAATGTTCTGTCAGCCATATTTGGTACTTTGTTAATATTGAAACATTAACATTTTTGAAAATGCCGCGTTACAGTTTGCAAGAACGTTTATTAATAGGGAAAATCCATTACAAAAATGGAGAAAACTTTACAGTAACAATTCGCAAGTTACGTGATCATTTTGGTGTGCATTATCGACCGTCGCGGCCCGCTATTGAAAATTTAGTCCGGAAATCCGAGCGGACGTTTTCAATGAAAGATGAGAGAAACCTTACCCATTATCGCTCGAAAAGAATACCTGAAAACATCGCGGCTGTGAGTGTTAGTTTCACAGAATAACCAAACACTTCCGTCTGGTAAAGCTCCCAGGAATTAGACCTCCATCGCAGCACTGTTCAACGAATTTTAACTAAAGATTAGCATCTTTGTGCTTACAAGATCCACCTTACTCAAGAACTGAAGCCTACAGACCATAGACAGCGTAGGAACTTTACCAACTGGAGCTTGGAACAACTGCAAGTTGACGATGCATTTCAGAACGAAATCATCTTTAGTGACGAGGCTCACTTCCATCCCAATGGCTTCGTTAACAAGTAGAATTCCCGGATCTGGGGATCAGAAAATCCTCATGATTTACATGAGCTTCCAATGCATCCCCAAAAAATGACAGTTTGGAGTGCCATGTGGCCAGGAGGGATCATCGGACCATACTTTTTTGAAAATGAGGAAGGTGCCTCGGTGACTGTCAACGGCGATCGTTATCGTAGCATGTTGACAAACATTTTTGACAAAAGTTGGATGAAACGGACATAACTGACATGTGGTTTCAGCAGGTTGGTGCCATTTGTCACACTGCGCGCGAAACAATAACGTTGTTGCAAACCATGCTCCCAGGTCATGTCATCTCTCGTTTTGGAGACCAAAACTGGCCGCCAAGAAGTCATCATTTAACTTGCTTAGATTTATTTCTGTGGGTTTTTTTTAAAGCAAGGTATATACACACCACCCTGAGACGATTGAAGAACTCAAAGACAATATTGAACGCCAAATTAACGAAATCCCGAGGTCCTTACTCGAAAAAGTATTCCGAAATTTCGTCGAACTTCGTGCCAACGAAGTCGCGGTGGTCATTTGACCGATATTTTATTTCACGTGTAATTAGTAATAATGTAGAATTTCTACGAAATTCATTCTACTATGGTGTTTTTCCATTTATTCAAAATTAAAGTTCTTGTTGAGACACCCTTTCGATTAGATTACCTTGCGAATATACAATAGACATATACAAAAAAAATTTGAATAAAATAATCTATACCTGTCTTCATTTCACAGTCACAGTCATCTTTCCGAGTAATTTCTATTTAGTTAGCTTTAAAACCAAAAAAATCAATCGCTTAGTGAATTTTGATTCAGGAATTATGTCGTCAAATATTGGCTTAAATTTTGATATAACTATTTGGAATGAATACATCACTTTGAAAGTGACGATTCTCACACGGACCGACATAGAATTTCTTGTCGTCGTGTTTATAAAACAATTGCGTATAGTTTACATATTAATAACTATTGTCTTCGTAGCATAAACAATTGGTAATGAAAATACGGCTATTGTGCTCTTATTGCAGGGCCCTGTACATGGCGTACAAAAGCCGACGCGGTTTACTCAGCCTCGCGCACTCACCCCACGAACGTGCCATTGACAGGACCGCTGAAACCATCCTAAAGGTTTTTATAACATCTTGTTATTATAAATAATTCATTTAATACATTTCACTACTATATAAACCCATTTTTTTAATTTTATGAGGCCTTCAGTCCTACAATATAATTGTATAATCATGTTATTAAACAAAATTATTGAATGGCAGCTTGCACTCGAACCAGCTTGCACTCGAACCAGCTTGCACTCGAACCAGTTTCAATACACACCCTAATCGATTAAAGACATTGATTGTGAAATCCGTAAAATTGCACAATATTATTGATCATCTAGGGGGGTCTCTTAAACACCTTTGCTGTTTATTTGCCCGCGACATCACCCGCGTGAATTTTGTTTTAAAATGAATGGACTCTCCCTGGAGAAACTAATTAATTTTCCGCGATAAAAAGTATCCTATGTTCCTTTCAGAATGTCAAGCAAAAATATTATATTTAAATTTCACTACTTATATGAACGCATTTTTTCAAAGTTTAAGACACATTTTTACTGTTTAATTTTTTTACTAGCTTTTGCTAGACTTCGGTGCGTGAATTTCGTTTAAAAATATTTGTTTTTACCTGGAAAAACTAATAAGTTTTCTAGGATAAAGTCTCCTTTAGGCTATTAGAATTTCAGGCTATACTTCTCCTTCAAAATTTAATTTAACTGGGTTCATTAGTTCAGTGGTGAAGGTGTACTCGTATTACTCGTACAAACAGACAAACACTTATTATTATTTAACTGTTTTGCAGGTATGCGACATCGCTGGCAACAAGTTAGCCGATTCGTTGGCTTACTACTGCTGCCGAAAACCAACACAGCTCGTAATGGTAAGTGAAAAATAATTCTGATAATGTCTTTGTTTGCCCCCATTGTGTTTTTCGCATGATTTGTTTTTTGAATTATGATAATGATTTTGTTTTCATTAGATGTGTTTGTGTCGGAGAATGAAACAGTGACTATTGTGGGAGTGCATTGTAGTTGCATTGCACTCGTTACCTTAGTTTGTGCAATATAACTACAAAGCAAGTCTCGCCTTAGTAATAATCTGCGCGCGGAAGATTTATTTCATTTTGTGCCTGGTATTGTATATGATTTATTTTGTTTTATTATTTTGTTCTTTTTGTGTGTCATATCTTTACTTTATTTTGAGATAGACTAATTTTTAGATAACCAAAAAGTATTGCTTTCAACATAATTTCATAACATTATTTTTTATTTATTGCATTTCCAAAACTAATCTGGAATTAGTCATTAGTTAATGGAAACTACTGAATTTTGTGCAAAATAGTGAACTATCTTTTAAAAGTGTAGTTAATAAATCTATAATCAAACGTGCCGAACTTTCAAAAAATTTACAAAAATAATTGTTGGCTATTATTATACCCTCTACAAAACAGCGGCGTTTTCATTATTGAAGAAACGAACACGCTCAGATGTATTTTGTGTTTTGTATGGATAATGGAGAAAATGCATGTAATTTAAACATTTCTATATCCGCTACTTACAAGAAAAATTATAGTCCTCTATTTTCTTCATTTAATTAAGAACATTTTTGAAAATTCATAGCATTGTCTACAAAGTTTTTATATAAATCATGCTCTTAAAACGGAATCACGTTATTTGATGGCTACAAAAACAATTAAATCCGTGTTGAAGATAAGTACATATTTGTTTTGTCTTTCGACATTTTATTACATTGCAAAAATACAGAAATACAAAACCAACTGCTCATCATGAAAAAAAAAACAAGCATAAAGGATTTTATTTGGGGGACTAAATTTGGAGAGATACAAAGCAATTGAAATATTTTAGACTAAATATTATTTAATCCATTCATGTAATAAAAGAATCTAAGAATATTCTCATATTATATTTTGTATATTTTCAAAATTTGATTTTTGAATTGATGTGGTTATGGATTCTAAGATATCTTGTACAAGAGTCTTCTAATTAACAGAAACCAGGCGTTTTCATTGCACTAGAGAGCACTACTGAAACGTGAGATTGTAACATCTGTCAAAATACATAAGTTTGTATAGTTTCGTTTCATTACTTTTGGTGTTAAAATTATCGAATTTACGGATTTTTTTGTTACAGGACCATAAGTTATGGGAGGGTTATTTTTACAAATTCCCAAATAATATTTTAGCCATTTTTTATTAAGAGAGAAAATAGAATTAAAAAAAAATCTTTTTGACCAAAATAACAATATTAGTTCCTGAGGTTTTATGATTATTAAAACGCAAGCAACAACTCCTAAAGTAAATACCTCATAACCCAGTGCTGTCCTCTTGTGATTGTTTTTCTTTCTATTTGTTTATTTGCATGGTCTTGAACAGTACAGCCCAACCATATGTTCGCACGGTTATGATTTTTTTGCGTTTGTAAACGAAATATAGTGATTTACATAGAACATCGTTGTTATAACAGAAAGTACAGGTTCATCCTACAACTTTATATTTACGACTGGCGCTGGCTAGTCGTCTATCGAAATAAGGCTGTAAAACTGCAACGGGATTGTTTTATCGATGGCTAATACTACATTTAGTAATTTATTGTTAACCTCTTAACTATTGATGTGGGAATAATATACAGGCTGTGTACGAACCTTCCCTGAAGCTTGAAAACATGGAATGGCGTTCGTGATTTTAAGAAATCATATTTCTAAAATTTTCATGTCAACGATGGTGTTGAAAATATGAAACATGATATATGAAAATTTTAGGAATATTTTTCTGCATAAAACTCAAGTTTCTGAGTTATTACCAAAATTTTCATCTGCTAAAAATACACCTCAAAAATTGATATTAAAAAAATACGTAACATTATATTACGAGTATGTCGAGTTGTATTGTTGATCAAAGACAGAATCCATAGATTCTAACCATAGGTTTGAAGCTTCGGGAGAGGTTCGTTTACACCATATATAAGTGTAATAAAGCATTTGAACGTGATTTTCAGCTGATGCAAGTGTTGTGTTGCGACTGGTTACTGGAAGTGCGCGCGGGCGTGTGGGAAGCTACGTGCTGCGCGTCGGATGAGAGCCGGCCCGCACCGCACGCGCAGCTTAGCGCCTTCCAACGGGACTTGCACTCGCTCAGGCGACTCTCGCAGAACCTACCTGTAAATATACTTTCATATCAACCTATAACGTTCCATTACAGGGCTATGTTTCGAGAAACCTAAAATTTATTCCTAGAAAGCTCGAGTGGATTTGTTTTAAAAGTAATTGGCTCCGTTTGGGAAACTAATCATTCAATTAATATGTACCAAAAGAAAACGTGAAAAAAAATGTTAAAATATTTAAAATATAAATTCAAATATTTTTTTCATGTGTGTTGTTGCAGTGGGCGACGTCGCGCGTGTTCCTGCAGTCGGCGGTGTGCCGAATGATGGCGGGCGCGGCGCCGCGGCGCACGCAGCAGCTGCTCGACGGCAGCCTGCGCCCGCGCCTCTACCGCTCCTCCATCATATGCGGGAAAGGTACGCGTTCACACACCCACACACGCACATATACCTATATTGCTGTGTACGTTTACTGAGGCTTTTGGTTCACATATTATTACTCCAAAAGTCCAAGTGACATGATATGTTATTTTAACACTAGCATAATTAATAATTAACACTATTCTTACAAATGGCCCCCTTATTCGACTCGGGGACCATCTGTTATTATTGTTGTAAATCATCCGATCCCAATGATCAACAAATGAATGTAGAATCACTCGGACCGAATGACTCACAACAACAATTTTGTTGGTGGGGATGACTTGAAAACACACGAACGGCCCCTTCGAACCGTCCGTATGCTTTCTTGTCTCCAGTCCCTTCAACGGCGCCTTCTTCGTGGTTTGTGATCACCCCAGGGCGCGGCTGAACGGGACGTTGTGCTCGTGGTAGGTGTGGTTCTGATTCACCGGACTCGTAGAATGGCGGCGCAGGAACCAACGTCTATGGAGGTCTTGAAATGAAAGTCTTGATATTTCTTCAAAATAGCTTGAGGACTTGCGGTGGTGTTTTGAGGAGCGAGACGGCGGTATTTTTCTTCTTCTTCTTGTGGTTGACGTTTGAGGATCACGTAAATTTACCACCACCACGGGTCCTCCGCACTCTTGCGCGCTTCAGCGCGCGAGCGCAGGTTTGAGTGTGAGGATACCCTCGTACTCAGGCTTCATCTCAGGGGGCAACAGCTCCCCCGGTCTTTGGTTACTGATTCTTATGTCAGCTTGTGTATGTCTCTTCTCTCATTTGGCATCATCTCGCCATTGTAGGAGCTCGCGAGGCAGCGGACGACCGTCCGGCGGCCGCGCGTGCAGAGGCGCTAGGTTCCTCAAGTGCGTTTACGCGTCTTGCTTCATGCTTATTAGGCCCGCGGCAGTACCTTAAGGAGAGCCGCGCGACCTCATTTACCGCTACACCCGTCTCCTCACCACCCCTCCCCCTCAATCGTCTTTATTCATATTTACATATTTACCCATTTATATTTACATTTTTATTCACATATATATTTACTTTTAAAAGATCTGCCATTCCACATAGTACAAGGGTTTTTACAATAACCCCTCGCCTATTCCTTCTCGGAAGATAGGCGATATGCTTATTAAAAGCATTGGCAGAGCTTTATCTCTAAAGATACCTGTAGCAAGCACACATCTATACTAATTTTCCTAAACGATTTATCTACTTTTAAAAGATCTGCCCTAATCTACATGGGTTTTATTCTATTAACCCTATTCGCTATTTCTCACTGAAAATAGACGAATGTGCGTGCTTAAATTTCATCCCTTAGGGAAAATAAAAGACAGGCGGGGGCAAAGCTTTATTTTTCTAAATGTATAGATGTGTGCCCGTTTGTACATTCGGACTTTTGCTACAGGTTTTTTCTTTTGCAGACATATTTTTCCCCATTGTTCTGTTTTCTTATACAAATGAATCTATACATAATCAATTTTGTAAATTATAACAATCGACAGAACAATGGGTACTCATTTTTCTTATTAACTACTTAAAGTTAATATTTTCAATATTCTGTTTATTTACAATAATAATATTAGTACAACTAGCATTTTTATAATACAATACATTAACAGACGACATTCACTTCAAGACATTTACTGGCTAATAAGCTCACTCAATATGCTCGGCAAAAAACTGTCTAGTTGCACAACTCAAAATTCTACCTTATCGTGTATTTTACAAGCAAGGTTTAGGGGGCGTGGCTTCGTACTTATGAAATGGTTATATTGGGTGTGCATTGTTAACAATCTCCCCCTCGTGCGAATCTAGCACTTTACTATGGAACAATGCACCCCTTTCTTTCCAATATTACTAGACGCGAAGATGGTCGTCTCATCACGCCTGCTGTGGTTTTTACATCCACTATCCTCACTTTTCCATCCTTTCCTGGTAATACTCGTATCACTTCTCCTCGTGGCCACGTGCAGCGAGGTAGTGTATGATCGACTATGAGTACTATGTCGTCTGGTGCTGGGTCGACGTAGTCTCGTTGACCACTATCACGTCGTGGAAGTAGTGAGGGCAAATATTCCTTCACCCATCTTGCCCAAAAATGGTCGGCAAGACGTTGTACTGTTTTCCAGGTGGTCTTTCCCACCAATTCGTCGTCATTGAAACTTCCCGGCGACGTCATACCACTGGATCGCCCAATTAGGAAATGATTGGGCGTCAGGGCTTCCTCATTGTCGTCGAGATTTACTTGTGTTAGTGGTCTGGAATTCACTATGTGTTCAGCTTCCAGGATCAGTGTGTGGAGTACCTCCTCTCTGGGCGCGCGTTCTCTTAAAGTCGCCGACAGCGCGTTTTTCACTGATCTCACTAACCTTTCCCAGGTTCCGCCCATATGGGGCGCGCCTGGTGGAATGAACTTCCATTTTATGTTTTTATGCTGGGTTTCTTTCTCAATGGCATTTTGGCATTTTTTCCACGCTTCTGCCAGCTCTTTGTTCGCACCGACAAAGTTAGTGCCATTATCGCTGTACATGACAGAAGGTTTTCCTCTTCTAGCTATTAGTCTTCTTAATGCCAATATCATGGAGTCTGCAGAGAGCGAAGCGGCGAGTTCTAGGTGCACCGCTCGCGTAGTCATACATGTGAACAGTACTCCCCATCTTTTTTCATGGCGTCTGCCTATTGTTACATTCATAGGTCCAAAATAATCCACCGCCGTACAAGTGAACGGTGGTTGATGATGAGCTAATCTTTCTTTTGGTAGACAGCCCTGTGGTGCCTTTTTAGGTAATTGTTTGTTTACTCTACACCATTGACATTCGTTATGAACCTTTCTGATGGCGTTTCTCAACGAGACAATATAATACTTTTGTCTCAGTTCGTTCATTACTGTCGAATCGTTCCCATGATTGAACTTTTCGTGTTCACATTTTATAATTAAGCGAACTACTGGGTGTTTGCCATCTAGGATTATCGGCGTATTGTAGTCGCTTGGTAGGCTGTTATCTGCCTGCAATCTACCATCTAATTTTATGATGTTATCCGAGCCCAGAACAATGCACAGTCGACGAAGCCGCGAGCTCTTCTCTATTGGTTTTCCTGTTAGAAGACGATTTATTTCACTACCGTAACTTTCTTCCTTTATCTGTTTGACCCATAATTCTTCCGCTCGACGAATCAAACTTTGCGACATTGACTCGAAACTTAAGTCATCCGATGCTTCACTAGGTTTCATTTTATCGTTTGACCGTTTATTTCTATAACGCCTGATGATACTTTTATAGCAATATGTTTTCATAACCGGATTCTTGTCTAGCTTTCTCTCTAAATTATACAATCTTTTTTCGGCTTGCGCCCTGTTATCGGGCATAGTTTCGTGATCCGATTTCCACAACAATCCTACTTCGTAACTTCCGTCACTCAGCCGATTGCTTGTTTCTTCCAAAACGCGCATCGCTCTCTCTTCCGGATCGCTTTTTGGATTTCGGGCCGCTATTCCGAGTCCTTCTAAGGAGAAGTGTTCTCTCATGAGTTCTTCCATTGAGTCGCCGTTTCTCTTGTCCTGTGTAACGTAATTAATAAAATTCACAGGTTTGGATGTGCTTGTTATGCATCCATGCATTACCCACCCTAGTTGTGTGAGTGAGGCGACTGGTAGGCTGGTTCCTTTAGACTTTATTTCTCTAGAGACTATGAGATGCCAGTTGTCCTGTCCAATGAGAACTGTTGGACGGACTTGTTCGTACATGATCTGATCCTCTATATCCTTTAAGTGTGAACAGTTCTTTATTAATTCTCTGTCTACAGACTGTGAAGTCAAGTGCAATTCCTTGATTGTCTGTGCACGTACTGTTTCTAGATTCCTAGTGAATTTTCCCTTCACACTTAATTCTAATCTGCGTGAGTTTTCATCATACATCTTACTTCCGCCCACACTTTCTATGGACAGTTTCTCTTTAGGGCCTGTGGCTCCAATGGATTGTGCAATTTTTTCTTCTATCAGAGTGATGGTCGAGCCCTCGTCCAACAAGGCATGTGTACTTTTCATTCCCCTTGGACCATATAACTCAATGGGAATTATTTTTAAGTAAGCCCGCTGAGAGGTACTTACTGCGTTGGTAATCGCCGTCTTGATGGAGGTTTCGGCATCCTTCCTTTCACTTTCTTTTCTATAATTGTGATGCAACAATCTATGGTGTTTTATTTCACATTTCCCTATGCCACATGGCCTAACGCGACAATTATTTCTACTGTGTTTGCCCCGTAAACACACGAAGCACACTTTGCTTTTCTTGGCCGCTTCCCATCTTTGTTCTGTACTAAGTTGCTTGAATTTATCGCAACTCGGCAAGCCATGTTTTTCACAACACAACACACATTTTAAACCACTTTTGATGTATCGTTTACTACTCACTGGTTCACTACTCGACGAACTTCGGGAAAACTCCTTTCTTCCGTTCTCCCCCTCGTTGACGGATCGAACGGTGTGTATTGTCTTCTTTCTTTTGTCATAGGAGTGCACCTTCTTTTCCCTAGGCGTATATTCCGTCGAGTAGATCACGCTGTATTGATCGGCCATCCTGTTCAAATATGTGGATATTATACACAGTTCCGGTTCTTCTCCCGAGTACTCGTACCTGTATTCCATCCACTTGTATTTCACTATAGTATTCATTTTACTCACAATTTGCTTCGATATCTCCGGTGAATGCAAGAAGTGAGGTTTATTTAATGCTCTAATGGTAGCTATACAGTTTGATATCTTGCTGGCAAACATGTATATATCCCTACCATCTTCACCCATTCTGGGTAATTTTTTAACATTTTCCAATTCGTTGAGAACTAATACGTCTGCTCTCCCGAATCTCCTTTCAAGGGATTCGATTATGGCGTCTGTAGTCGTGTGCGTATATAGCAACGACTTGACTGCTTCTCTTGCGTTTCCTTTCAACGCTTTTCTGATCCTTGCCACATTCTGTACTTGGCTAAAGTATTCCCGTGTGTCACGGAAATAAGTTATGAACGATATCCATTCGTTCGGGTCACCGTCAAATAGCGGCAACTCGTGCAGGTATTTCGGCGGATCCCTTTTTTCTTCATTCTTTGCCACTTGTTTAATGGCCTGCATTAGAGCACTGGCCAACGTCGTAGCTTCCGCTTGACGCGATGCTTCAGGTTCCTTTTCAATTATTCTTGATACTTCATTTCTTTCTTCTGGTGACTTCAACTGCCGTACCGAATTATGGAATTGTAGCCAATCATTGACTCGAGCGACGCCCTCGGGTGGATCCTCCTCTACGTCGGTTGCCTCTTCTTCCGAATCGAGACAGACTAATTCCAGTTTAGTCCTTGCCAACGCAGCGGCGGCCTCTGCTTTCTTCAATTCTTCTTGCTGTAGGTCCCACTGTGCCTTCAACTTGGCACGTCGCCTAACAGCTGAGCGCGTCGATCGTCCTCCGGTAGACTTTGACCCTACCAAAGTATCACCTGAGCCAATATGCGTTCTCTCTGCCGTTTGTGCATTGTCCTGTTCTTTCCTATTTTGTTCGGGAACATCATTATTCTGGACTGTTTCAATGGACGTATCTGTCCCTCTGCTCCATGTATTCGTCGACCCAGACGTTCCAGCGGTTGACTCTGTTGTCGTCGTCGCGATTTTCTTCGCTGCGGCCGCTGCCCGGGTTGTTCTTGTCTTCTCGTCCATCTTGAAGCCCCCTAATTCCCTAACGGTCCCTACCCCTAACCTTACTCTCGTGTGAAGGTTTCACACGAGCACGGGATCGCAGGGATTGGACTCACTTAGGATAGGTTGGAAAGAACCTATCTCACGTCAGTGAGAGGTACCTTCGAGAGCTAAGATGGGATGTCTTAACCTCGACGTACGGTGGCCTCCTCCCACTGACGGGATAGTTAAGCCCGAGTACGCACTTCGTTAACACCGCTAGGATCCGTGCGTACCGGTATGCGTTTCCCTCTCACGTGGCAGCGAGAGGGTTCGATGTCTTGAATCTTCTTTGGTGCCCCAAGCCCTAGGCACCAAGCGTTGCAGCCGCCTCGCCGTACACCACCGAAGTTGCTCCCTGACGATGTGACGTGATCCTCTTCTCCGGCGGTAGCTCCCGGCCGGTAGCTGACGAGCCCTTGTGAATCCTGCGATGAGAGACTATGTTGAATACGTGGTCTCAACATCCGCCGTTCGAAGGACCATAAACTATTACAAATGGCCCCCTTATTCGACTCGGGGACCATCTGTTATTATTGTTGTAAATCATCCGATCCCAATGATCAACAAATGAATGTAGAATCACTCGGACCGAATGACTCACAACAACAATTTTGTTGGTGGGGATGACTTGAAAACACACGAACGGCCCCTTCGAACCGTCCGTATGCTTTCTTGTCTCCAGTCCCTTCAACGGCGCCTTCTTCGTGGTTTGTGATCACCCCAGGGCGCGGCTGAACGGGACGTTGTGCTCGTGGTAGGTGTGGTTCTGATTCACCGGACTCGTAGAATGGCGGCGCAGGAACCAACGTCTATGGAGGTCTTGAAATGAAAGTCTTGATATTTCTTCAAAATAGCTTGAGGGCTTGCGGTGGTGTTTTGAGGAGCGAGACGGCGGTATTTTTCTTCTTCTTCTTGTGGTTGACGTTTGAGGATCACGTAAATTTACCACCACGGGTCCTCCGCACTCTTGCGCGCTTCAGCGCGCGAGCGCAGGTTTGAGTGTGAGGATACCCTCGTACTCAGGCTTCATCTCAGGGGGCAACAGCTCCCCCGGTCTTTGGTTACTGATTCTTATGTCAGCTTGTGTATGTCTCTTCTCTCATTTGGCATCATCTCGCCATTGTAGGAGCTCGCGAGGCAGCGGACGACCGTCCGGCGGCCGCGCGTGCAGAGGCGCTAGGTTCCTCAAGTGCGTGTGTGGTCCGTTATCGGCGCGGTTAAAGAGTCCACGCGCCAACTGGGTCACGAAGTCTTCGATTGTAGGCATCTGCACGTCGCGGGCTATGACGTCGTTGCGCACATAGCGTCCTGCTCCTACAATTACTCGCAGGGCGACGTTCTGCTGCGTCTGCAGGTGTTTCCGCTGTGTCGGAGAGCACAGTGCGTACCATGCCGGTGCAGCGTAGGTGAGCCGTGAGCGGACGTAGGCCTTGTAGATCCTCAGTCTCGCTTTCAGCGGAAGACGGGATGCCAACACGGGGCGAAGGACCGCTCGCGCAGCCTTCGCCAGGCGAACCACATGGTTTACCTGCGGTATCATTCGCAGCGAGCGGTCGATGTGGCATCCGAGGTATTGGACTGAGGACTCCCATCCCACGTCCTGGCCTCGGAACTTGAGTGGTGGCGGCATGGTACGTTTTTGGCTGGTAAGTAGAGCGGCCGTCTTTGAGACATTGACGGCCATCCTCCACCTATCCAGCCAATCCGGCAGCAGGTCCAGCACGCGTTGGATTTTTGCAGCAGCAAAGTTGGCTCGGCGAGATGATGCGAAGTACGCGCTGTCATCTGCGTACAGCGCGAGCACGGCATCCTCTTCCCACTCCTGCAACTGGTGACGCAGTGTGGGAATGTCGTTGGTGTATACAGCATACAGGCTCGGTGACATGCAACTGCCCTGTGGAACGCCGGCAGCGATGGAGTGAGGCTCGGAGAGTGCGTTCTCTACCGACACGAAGAAGCTCCGGTCTTCGAGAAATGACGCCACTAGGCGTACTATCGCAGGCGGTGTCTCGGTCTCCAGGAGTTTGTAGATCAGACCGTCGTGCCAGACACGGTCGAACGCCTTCTCAATATCCAAGAAGACACCGACCGTGTATCTGCCGCGGTTCCTCTCTGAAGCCAAGTGGTGTAGTACGCGTGTGAGCTGGAGGGTTGTGGAGTGGTTGCTGCGGAAGCCGAACTGCTCCTCCCGCACAGGGAGATGTGGGAGTAGGCGTCGCAGCAACAACCGCTCTAACAGCTTGGCGATGTGCGATAGTAGCGTAATTGGTCGGTAGCTTGAGGGCTGTCGTCTGTCCTTCCCGGGTTTCGGGATCACAATAATCTTCCCCTGTTTCCACACTGTGGGGAAGTGGTTGGTGCGAAGGACCCCATTGAATAGTCTAGTCAGGGCGACTAGACCCCTTTTGGGCAGTTGCATGAGCGCCATGGTTGAGATGCCGTCGGAGCCCGGTGCTTTGCGCTTCGGCAGACGGGCGACTGCCTTGCGCAGCTCAAACGGAGAGATAAAATAATCTCCCCGGAGCGGTGGCACTGGAGCCGACAGGAAGTCCCTGACTCGGTGCTCGACGAGTCTGTGGTGTGTGGCTGCACCTTCCATGGCAGGTCGTAAATTTACGCGTCTTGCTTCATGCTTATTAGGCCCGCGGCAGTACCTTAAGGAGAGCCGCGCGACCTCATTTACCGCTACACCCGTCTCCTCACCACCCCTCCCCCTCAATCGTCTTTATTCATATTTACATATTTACCCATTTATATTTACATTTTTATTCACATATATATTTACTTTTAAAAGATCTGCCATTCCACATAGTACAAGGGTTTTTACAATAACCCCTCGCCTATTCCTTCTCGGAAGATAGGCGATATGCTTATTAAAAGCATTGGCAGAGCTTTATCTCTAAAGATAATACCTGTAGCAAGCACACATCTATACTAATTTTCCTAAACGATTTATCTACTTTTAAAAGATCTGCCCTAATCTACATGGGTTTTATTCTATTAACCCTATTCGCTATTTCTCACTGAAAATAGACGAATGTGCGTGCTTAAATTTCATCCCTTAGGGAAAATAAAAGACAGGCGGGGGCAAAGCTTTATTTTTCTAAATGTATAGATGTGTGCCCGTTTGTACATTCGGACTTTTGCTACAGGTTTTTTCTTTTGCAGACATATTTTTCCCCATTGTTCTGTTTTCTTATACAAATGAATCTATACATAATCAATTTTGTAAATTATAACAATCGACAGAACAATGGGTACTCATTTTTCTTATTAACTACTTAAAGTTAATATTTTCAATATTCTGTTTATTTACAATAATAATATTAGTACAACTAGCATTTTTATAATACAATACATTAACAGACGACATTCACTTCAAGACATTTACTGGCTAATAAGCTCACTCAATATGCTCGGCAAAAAACTGTCTAGTTGCACAACTCAAAATTCTACCTTATCGTGTATTTTACAAGCAAGGTTTAGGGGGCGTGGCTTCGTACTTATGAAATGGTTATATTGGGTGTGCATTGTTAACAACTATTAATTATCTCACCCTTAGCTTTAATTATTATTTCATTATTAATTAATTTAGTATTTATTTATTTATTTAACAACGTAACAGTAAATACAGTTCAATCAGAAGGCATTCACCTGTCTCCCATTCATGGATCTCGAGGATCCTCGAGTTGTACCGAATCGACGGTGCAGGTCGACTCTATCTCGAGACATGTATGAAGCAGTGGAGTACGATACTTAGTCTTTCAGATGAGCGTATGACGGCTGTGGATGAGCGAATTCGAATAAGCAGGGGTATCTTCCAGGGCGATAGTCTGAGCCTAATTTGGTTCTACCTTACGCTGAACCCTCTGAGCACACTTTTGGAAGAGTCGGCGACCTGCTATCAGTTTCGGAGAGAAGGTACACGAATGATCCACCTTCTCTACATGGATGACCTCAAGCTGTTCGACTGGAAACTGTAGACTGGAGGAACTGCTAATGATCACCGATGTCTAGCAATTCCATCACAATGGAGCTAGGCATTGATAAGTGTGTGGTCCTGCGTGTGGAGAGGGGACGGATCGTTCGTCCCGAGGGAGTCCAATTGGTTAAATACTGTCTCCGAAACAGAAACATACCGTTATCTGGGCATGTCCGAATCAACAGGTGTTAAAGAGGCGGACTTGAAACAGTCAGTTTGCTAGGTATTTTATGAGCGTTGGGACAAAAGTTTCAATAGCTATTTGTCGAGCTCTAATAAGATCCGAGGCTATAACGGCTGGGTCATGCCCGCTCTTATGTACACCTTTGGCGTACTCAGATGGTGTCAGACCAAACTAGACGTCTTGGATAGAAAAGTATGTACAACCATTATTCCACAGGATATGCTTCGGTCACGGATGTTCAGGATAGGATACACGAAGACCCGAGGTCTTCGGTACAGAGATTGTACATCCCACGGAAATGCGGAGACCTTTTAAACGCTAAGAAGATGTATAACCCTGAGATATGCAATCACGAAGCTACTTTCTATCGACTTCGGGTGATGGAATCCGTGGCGAAATCGTGGCAAGTGACAAAGGACTCACTCCCTTATCCTTAGCCGTTGAGCAATGGTAAGACCCGGTGGTGCCCAGCACCTCAGATCGAGAGACCGTATGGAAGGAGAACGAACTGCACGAAAGGTTCTTCAGGGCTCTCCACGAGCCCCACGTGGACACAAAAGCCTCCGTGCACTGGCTGCGGTTAGAAGAAACCGAGGGGTTTGCCCGTGCAATACAGGATCAGGTGATAGGCCGCGGAATTATCGGAAGTACATACTGAAGCACGGCACCGTGGACGTATGTCGAGTGGGCACACGGGCATCACGGAGAGTCACTCAGACATGCCACTTCCGGCTGTTCGGTTCTTTCCAATACTGAGTATTTGCACAGACATAACCAAGCGGCCATAATCCTCCACTAAGAGCTTGCCCTGAAATACAGTCTCTTAGAACAGAGATTGCCTTACTACAATTACACACCGGAGCCGGTGCTCGAAAACGACCGCGCAATGCTCTACTGGGACCGGCCCGTAAAGATTTAAAGATTTTTTGAAATTGTGAGTGCTGTAATAGGTTTATCTACATGGCACAGGTCCAGAGCCGGCTCTAGCCCATGTAGCGCCCGGGTGTAATCAATACCCTAGCGCCCTCTAGCAGGCTCTTTGGAGGCGGTGCTCGGCGCCCCCTAACACCCTGCGCCCGTGTGCGCCGCAAACATGCACCATAGGTAAAGCCGGCACTGCACAGGTCTGAACACCTCTTTTATTACACGCAAAGCAACCAGCCTTCACAAGGTGGCATCGGCTTTCTTGTCAGAAGGATTCTCGTTAACAGCCTTGTGGAGATCAGAAGTGTGTCGGCGCGGGTCGTGTACCTTGTACTTAGACTGAATAAGAAGCATTTCTTGAAAGTTGTGCAATTATAATGCGCCTACGTCGGCGCACACTAATGATGAAGTCGATGCGTTCTACGATGATTTATTGAGAGTCTTAGACCGTAATATACACCACCGCTACACCGTTGTTATCGGGGACTTTATCGCTAATGTGGGAGTACAGGAAGACGATGAATCGAAAATTGACCCACGCGGTTTTAGACGTAGAAATCACCAAGGTTAAATGCTAGTCAACTTCCTCAAAATGAAACGATATTTTGAGTCTTGACATCATGTCAAAATGACGTCAAGGAAGTCGATATCGATAGATGCCCGACTATTTCATCACTATAAGAGTGTAATTTGGGCGTGTCGTACATTTTTGTAGAACGGAATATCTACAAAGAAGGCTTAGTTAAAAAAAAAATGTCAAATTTAATAAAAGATAATGGTATATTATATTTATTGGTAAAATAACACATATTTGTAAGTGAACGTAGATTCCAATCATTGTAACTAAGCTCATTGAAATGAGCAATTTGTGTAGCATGTTGTATGTAGATATGAACTGGTCCAACATAAATCAATTGTAACAATTGTAACCTACAGGCGAGTGTGTAGTGCCGTGACACACTCACACAGTTTTATAGCACCGAGAAATTAAATTGTATGTATCCATTATTTGTAAATGTTAAATAAAAAGAAAAATATTTATCTAAACTACAATATGCCTCTTGCAACAAGTAACTTTATCGATCTTCTTCCACGTAACTGTACTCCATAAACAATCATCATTCACACCACCTTTACATAACTTTCAGAACGTGCTTTGGAAGGGGGCGGCGGGGAGGGGGAGCGAGCTGTGGCATTATATATGGCGTGCAAGCACCTACCGCCGGCGGTACTGGCCGCGCCTGGGGAGAGGGCGGGCATGCTGGCGCAGGCCGCGGCCACGCTACAAAAGATCGGCCACCGCAGCCGATTGCCGCACTGCTACCATTTGATGAAATCATTCGGAACGTTGCCCTCCGCGCCATGACAGCTTATCTAGCAACTATCCAATGTTAATACATTGATAGAAAACACTATCTAATAAATTGATTTCGATTAACCTTTTGCCCACTGATGACATATTTTTTATGGAAAGTTGGCAGACGAGCTACCTACCTGGTGGTGGGGAGAATACGTTGTCTATGGACATCCGCTATTCAAGTCCATATCAGTCAGAATGACAATGAGGGGTTTCCTTATCCCATTAGTCTTTGAAAGGGAATGAGGTAGGTTGGAGAGTAAGAGTATAACGGGATAAGGACATTCCTTTATCCTATTATATTGTCCTATTATGACAGGAGGAGATGGGAATAGCGATGACATCAGAAAGCTCCTTTATACTCACTCAATGGGATGGGAAAGTAAAAAATACTTAGTATAGTTAATTAGTTATTTTATCTCACGAAGACGGGTTAGCCTTGCTTCTAATGGTACAACCTAAATAGACGTGCACGTGTGTGCGTGGAACGCCGACGCCCCCCAATAGCGTTAGCTTAAGCTTAATCATATTTTTATTTAATTTATAATATTTTTACTAAAATAAACGTAAATCGATAAACACATTAAATATTGGGTCATCATAGGCTATTGTTTCTGTATGTTTAAGATAAGTGTGTATATTTTATTATTTATGTTTGTGTAATAATATGTACATTCGTTTATTATGCTTATATAAAGGCTGTCTTAACAAGAACTTTAATTTTGAATAAATGGAGAACACCATATTTGAAAAAAATTATAGAAATTTTTATTTACATCAATTATTGACTTAAAAAAAATCCTTTAGTGTTTAAACACTTTCATCTCATCTTTTGTCGAAGCTGAAATTGGTATTTTTTCAGCTCGCGTGTAATGATATGATGCATTGTCGAGTATAATTACCAATCGCTGCGATAGATTTGGTAATAGCTTTTCATTTAACCATTACAGATAATTATAAAAACTCGTATTTGAGTGATAATCTTCCGTTGTGGAATTGGCTTTGTAGATCAAAGAAACATTTTCAATAAAACCTTTAGTTTCTGTATGTACTAAAATATATCTCATTCCGGCGTTTAATTTCTTAAGGAATGGTGTCTCATTATTCTTTTGTGATCAGGTATTATTTCGAACATGTGTCGTCAAAATGTAACATTCGTCGGTGTATACAATTGGCGGACCTTGACAGCGGTATTTATTAACCTTTTTTAAATATTTGAAACGCCACATATGGATATTGCTTTACTATTACTGTCAGTTTTACGCTACCTGTAACCTAATTTCTGCAACAATGATCTAGGTGTAACTAGGCAGCCGTAAAAGTCTTTTTTTTTCCTTTAAGACTTCTTAATTTTGCCAATGTTGGAATTTGCCTGCGACATTGTGGAAATTTTGTATTGTACTCAGAATAACTTCAGCTGTAAAACTATCAACATCTATCAATATTATTTCTCTTCCTTTGTTTCTTCATTGCGGACATAGAATTGGCAGAAGTAGAAGAAGCTCCGTTTCTTCTTTTAATATTCTTTCAACAGTTCGTTTAGTAACGCCTGTCGCATCTGCTATGTGTAATATTACGTAAATGAGATAAATCACTTGTTGTGTCTTGATGAGAAATGGTAAAGTTGGACTCTTTTTTTTAAAAAAAAATAGCTACCCTCTGCCGGCCCTGTTAAAATCAATAAAAGTCACTTAATGAAAATTAGAGAAATACTTTCTATTTTAATATAAAATAACAATCTTAAAAAACTTTTAAGTTAAACGGTTTTATATTTTATGTGCACTGAAAACTACGTGTAGCCCTTTCATTTGATACCCATATTGAGGGGGTTAAGGAAAAATATGTAATCCGCCATTTTGTATCGGCGGCCATCTTAGATTTATAATGTTATTGATTTTATTATATTGTATTGTCATCTAAATTAAATGTGTGTACCAAATTTCAGATCAATCTGACAACGGGAAGGTGCTTAAATTTCAATTTCTAATTTTGACCCAAATAAATAAACAAATAAATTCCGTACGGGTCGAGCTAAATAAAACCGTTTAAATACCTATATATTTTATGTACCTATAAAGTACGTTGTCATAGCTTATACACATACAATATTTGCTATATAGAAATCTTACATAAAAATCACAGTACAAGGATACAATAAATAAAAAATAATAATGTATAAAACAGTAGGTGCAACAAAATAACATTACAATACCTCACTTTTAACAACTTCGTTTTTTACCCGCTTGACTGGTCATGCTGACGCTACTTGAAGCATCACTATACAAAACCCAAATACACTCGTAAGCCGAACGGCGCGCGCCGCCCAACTGAGCGTTGTCAAGGTTACGCACATCAAAACAATGTACATGTACGAACAAAATAACTAAGTATAACCTGCCTTCGTGAGATGAAAGAGTTCTTTCATCTCACTTCTTTCAGAGCCCTCACCTGTTTCCGGGTGTTTATCTATACTAATATAATAAAGAGGTAAAATTGTGTGTTTGTATGTTGGGGGTAATCTCTGGAACTACAGAACCGATTTCAAAAATTTTTTCACAAATAGGAAGCTACATTATCCATGTCTAATATAGGCTATATTTTATCTTGAAATTTTGAAAAAAAAAACCCGTACCGCAGCGAAGCGAGGACGGCTCGCTAGTATTAAATACTTTGTAAATAAAGCAAAGCAATACGATCATCTTAGGATTATTTATTTTTAAGCGATAAATCGAAATAAATAGTTGTAAGCGTTATTTGTGTACAGCACAGTGTCTATTTTTCTAAAGTGCAATTTGTTTGTTAATTAAGCGATACTGAGACATTTTTACTATGTACTATTAATATTGTAAATACATTGTATTGCGACACAACAATGGTTTTACTTACTTCACATGCCTTATTCCACAGCACGAAGTTATAATACGTGATGTATCGACTCCAAACTGCCGTATATCTCAAGTATGTTTTAAAAAGGATAATAATTCTTGTTGTGTAGAATGAAAAAAGTTCGTTCCCAAAACAGGAGGAAGTGATTCAGATATACGTGCCCTGTTGTAGTAAAATGCCCATAGATTATTAACCCATTAGCTTTAGTATTAGCCCATACGGGATTTCTTCGGATTCTCTCCTTCACAACTTTAATCGTCTATTTAGTACGATTAAAGTTGTGACGTTTCAATGTATTAACTTATAGCCCGGTACACAAACATTTGGCTAATATCAAACGGATGGAGAGTTTTAAAATTTGCATTCGCCTCCATGCCTACTTTGTGTAATGCAATTACACCACTACGGGTTTTGTTACCACCCCACTGCATTTTAATACGAGTACAATATTCAATAATGATTGGCGCCAAAATGAGAAAAAACATATAATTTTAACGTGAGAATATTGTGTTTTCTTTATTGTAACGGCCATACTAAGTACATATTAATACTGTCGCCTATGGACATTCGCGATAGTTGCCAAAATCAGTCGTGGAATTACAAACATTGGCACTTGGCACAGCCCTGGATGCGTTGCCTACCTTTGGAGATTTAGGAATAGATTTATAGAAAGGGTTGAGAAAATGAGGAGAGATAGAATACAATGGGATGGGCTTTCGCATATCTCACTAACTACATAAAACATCGTATATTACATTAAAATATAATATATCACAATGTTTTACGGTAGTGAGTAAGATATGAGATAAATATATATTTCGATTGCTGAATTGTTCAAATCGGTTCAAATCTTTTTTGGCAGCCCTTCAATTCATCTTGTGGTTGTTGGATTTGTAGGTGAATAAAAGATATATAAAAAGTAAATAAAAATCGAGTGGGCTTTATTCACCCAGGTGATTTACCATTTTTTTTTAATAATAACGTTTATTGAACAACTTAACATTGAGATATAGGTTACACCAATAATTACAACGAGTGTCGGTCAGGAAGCCACAATCACACATAGGGTACCTTATGGTCCCTGTGTCGTGTGATTGCGTCACCCGGCCAACACCAGCACCACAACAGTTATATAAGTCTATATACTTTATAGTTAGGGTCATCAACTAAACTCAAGTTATGGGTATTGTGTAATAGTGTGTAAATGCTGTGTTGTGTGCATTGTGATTAAGATCATGGATATGTAATTAATGAAATGGATATGTTATGCAATTATGGATGTGAAACTTAGATAATTTATATTTTTTTTATAAATTCTCTGTTTCATTGTAATTTAAGGTATTTAAGCACTTATTAACACTATTTTTGATATTATATTTGTTTAAAAAGTATATATTCAAATGCTTGCTTATCTGGTTATATACATGTGGACCAATAATGTGAAAGTGACGTTTGGAAAACACAGTTCGATGCTTTTCAATATTGAAGACTTAAGTCTTTCCGACGCTTATTTTCAATTAAGTTCTCATCAAAAGGGATAGAATTATGTGTGTGCAATATAACATTAATAATAAAAAGCTGTCTCACTGTGAGCACTTGACTATCGGAATAAATCTTAGAGGTTGCATATAGATTTGGTTTCTTGTAGATAACCTTTAGTACTGCCCTCTGTGCCCTTTCAACTTGTAACATTGCAGTTTTATCAGCTCTACCCGAAACGGCTATACAATAAGGACTATACCTACAATAAGGCTATACAATAACGGCTATTCATTGGGTGGACATGGGACACTAATCAGTGGAATAAAAATCGAGTAGACTTCACCCAGGTGATTTACGATTGGGTGAACATCGGACACTAATAAGTGGACTTCATTCACTCGGGTGCACAAAGTGGAATAACCAGTTTGAATACTGGGCCCTTATGTATAATATTCTGTATGGGCTAAAAAATTAAATTCTATTGGTTAGAAACGTGCATTAGCATGCGACTTGGTTGTCTAGAATATTGGGCTCAAAACTTATCACCTCTCAAAAAATAGTGTTTTACCATCGATGCCAGTGCTTCATCACAATATAGTCTTTAGTCGTATGATCTCATCCTCCTACCTCCAAACGCCGCGGTGGATAAACTGCGATATAACGCGAGGCTTCCATAAACCTAAAACTACAAGTTTTAATGCCAGGGTTTCATAAAATTGGACTTTTTTTTCTTTCTCAGTCTATTCGGGAAAATATTGGAATGAATTATTTTCACATCGATTGATTGAACTGAACTGACAAATCAGCGCGCACCGTAGGTTGGCTAAATCTGATTTTAATTCAAGTGGTTATAGGACAAAGCAAATTGTTAAGATAAGAAAGTAATAGGGCGCTTCGTAGCATTTGTAGTTTGGTGGAATTTACCGATGACAGCTGTCAGTCCGCAGTTTCAGTTTGACACTGACAGTTATCCTTTCTGTATATTTCTTTCTTTGCTCTATTTTCAACTTTGTTTGAAATATTATCTAATTTAACGTGTAATAACGCATTTATTCCGTCTGTAAAACAAGCCTATTTCAGTTTTGATAATATTTATTCGAAACAATGGTAAGAAACTTCTTCGTTTACGTGTGTTATTTTAAGTATTGATTTTATTTGCCTATAAATAAAACAACATATTTTACTAATTTTAAATCAATAAGTATTTGAAATAGAATAATTTGAATTGACCATACAGATACAATATCTAACTTTCCAGACAACTGCTGCAGCCAATAATCAGAAGAAGGCTGTAAATACCAATAATGTTCTGCCAGGTGGTGTCCGTAAAAAATCAGGGCCTAAATTTGAACTATCTGAAGAACTGCGACGAGATATAAAAGAAGCATTTGATTTGTTTGATACGGAAAATACGGGAAAAATAGATACAAAAGAGTTAAAGGTGGCCATACGAGCCCTCGGCTTTGAACCCAAAAAAGAGGAGATAAAGAAAATGGTAGCTGAAATAGATAAAGGTGACGGAAAAGTGTCCTTTGAAGATTTTTTAGATTTGATGACTGTGAAAATGGCCGAGAAGGACACTAAAGAAGAGATTATGAAAGCTTTTAAGTTGTTTGATGATGATGAAACTGGTAAGTTTTAAATTGTATGGGGGAAATTTGCTGCATTGCAGATCCATTGTGTAACCAAAGGATGTAACACATTGTGTTACATCCTTTGGTTGAGTTACCTTACTGTCATAGAATACTGTTGCTAAGTCTGCCAATGTATCTCAGGAGTGAATGACAATTGCTGGAGCCCTTTTCTCTTCTATTCCCATTGAATAAGGGTTATAATGTGATGAGGGAAAGGAATCATGTGATGATCTCTAAATTTTAGAGACATGCTATAAACAATTATTAACATCCTTAACAATATTGATCATACAGTACAGTAGATCCATTCTGGCTTCACTGTGATAGAACATTCCCTATGTTTATGCCCTTTTTAGTGGAGACAGAATTTAAAAAAATTCTGTTAATTACCAATTATAAACAAACTCAACAGAGTTTCTGTTAATTACCTCTTATAAAAAAACAACTTCACTCTTTCTAAATAATGAATTTATAAGCACTAAAATAAATGTCCATCAATTAAATCAGTAGTTCCACATAGAAAAAATAAATACTCTTAGTTAAGGCATTATTCAAGATCTACATTATTTCATAAATGTCTTGATCACATCATAGTACTAATAACAAATAGTACCAATAACTATATTGTATAGCAATATAACATTTATAATGCTACTAGTTACCATTTCAACTTTATCAATAAAAATATAAAACTTTTTTTTATAGTAGATGTGGTAGAGTGGCAGGCAGCACACATGATGCTAAGTTTTTACTGTGGGCTATGGACACCTGCAACACCAGAGGGGCTGCAAGTACACTGCCAACCTTATATTTATTTATTTATACACTTCATTGCACA
The DNA here is from genome assembly GCA_943735995.1 of Sesia bembeciformis. NCBI lineage: Eukaryota > Metazoa > Arthropoda > Insecta > Lepidoptera > Sesiidae > Sesia > Sesia bembeciformis. The sequence continues at coordinate 9,047,024 of OX031029.1, read as the reverse complement.
GTATTCTTCATTGCACATTCTCTACCAGCCAACTTTTGGGTTGATCAGAGAGGTTCAATTTGGTGGTGCATGAAAGACAATGAGATGTGGATGGGATGGACTTATAGGATCTGATTAGCAGTTTTCTTGAAAAACCTCATGTTGTAACTCAGCCGAAAAGGTTCAGTTGGCAGTCTATTCAATAACTTGCAGGTTCATGGTATAAAATTTCTTGAAGATATACTATAAAGGTGTTTAATAGATGCAGCAACTGTACATACCCAGAATGAGGTGTTTAAACTGTATGCACTGTACTAATAAATTGTATGCAGTATGAAGGTGTTTAATACATGCATTGAAATGACTATTTCTAGGCAGAATCTCCTTTAAGAATCTGAAACGTGTGGCGAGAGAGCTTGGCGAGAATCTGACAGATGAGGAGCTTCACGAGATGATAGATGAAGCTGACCGAGATGGTGATGGGGAGATTAACCAGGAGGAGTTTCTACGCATTATGAAGAAAACTAGTCTTTATTGAACTAGTGGTTTATGAAGTTCTAATCTAAGTATTATGATTTTTTTATAAGAGTATATCTACAGAGCTATGCACAAATCCCCGATCTCGAATATTGAAAATAGTTTCCATTTTGTGACAGGTCAAATTTATTTACATATTTCAAAGTCATAAGTGACTTTGTTCCAATGAGTGTTACTTAAAAATGTTTTGTATTAAGATTCGACTCCCGGAACTACTGATACTGCAAATAATAAATGAAAATGTCAGTCTTATTATAAAAAAAATATTTTTACTGATGTAGTCCACTGTTTAGTTTGCTGTTTGGCCGCACTAATGCTTCACTACACCAAACAATCACATTTTGAGAATTTATAAAATATTAGGTGAATGTAATTATTTTCAGACTTACCAAATTTTGGTATTTAGGACTGATTTTGATAAAAAACTAAGGTTCAGATAAATGGATATCTCCAAGATTATTCTTTATTTTAAACTTAAGATTGAGTGGTTTGAAATTAACTGATATGTAAACTGCATAAAGTGCTATAAGACAGAACTACCACAGATTCTAAGACATCTATTTATCTGGGTGTTTATTTTTATTAAAGATGATTTTCAGCAATATCCATTCCGAGCTTTAAATTTTCACTTGGAAACAATCTATTGTATTTTTAATAAGTTTAGTTGTACTTATTATTAGAAAGTACAATATTTATTATAGAGCATTTAATTCTTTTTTCTCAATGGAATTGATACAAATTTAATTAGAACATTCCAGTGTTATTTGCCACTACTTGTTATATTTTCTTGCTATTAAGTATTTTAGTTAGGATTATTATAGTTATTTAGATAGATTGTTGTCATCATTGATAAGCTTCATATTACAAGAAAATATCAGTAAGAAAGTATTATGATCATGTTTGAATGATTTATTTAGTAAAGGTCAGTATTGAATGCACAAATAAGCATTATTTTTACATATTGACTGTGATTGGATATGAAAATTTTAATAATTATCACAGTGCTATTTGGACAGCTTGTACAGACAGATGTAGTTGCGCCATGTGGTTAGATAAGAACTTTAAAGTCATGACCTTTATTGTAAACAATTTATTGTGAGAAAATGAGAACGAAGTCTGTTAAGTAAGAACTGCTTGCATTTTAAAGTGACAAATTCAATATGCTTTAACACATTCACATGACTCCTTTTAGTCATCATATATATATTATTCACACGTCTATGACTTTACTTGGGAGTCATGCAACCTGTGCAGACTTTTATGGCAGTTTTTCTCGATGGACGTGTAAATAAGGATTTATTTGATGTTTGGGACATATGAACTAGGAAATAAAAAATTAGACTCAAAGGACATATGGGAAATTTTCTATTTTATTGTTTTTAAGGCGTTTATTAAGAAAGCAAGTATATTATTTCACAAAATATAGACATTGAAAAAAAAACTATATTTTTAATACATTGTGGAGTGGAAAAATAAAACAATATATTTTAAAGTTTTTAAGGCGTTTATTAAGAAAACAAGTACATACATATATTATACTAGCAAAATCCGGCAGACGTTGTTCTGACATAGAAGTTGATATGCTGCAGCGCAATCTAGTGGCGAGTTACAACAGTCGATAGCTCGAAAATATTCTCCCGTGCTCAAATACCTACCTACCTGTATATCAATTTTTATGGCTATCGGTTGAACGGTATTGAAGTTGAAATCCTAAATTAAACAAGTCCGGTGACTGTTGAAAGGCCACTAGGGCCACAAGAATTTAGTCAATCCGAAAAAAATTTCATATGTGCCAACTTTCATGGTGATCGGTCAAACGGTGTCGAAATCTATTAAATACCAACATCCATTTTTATATATATAGATCAGGAAATATTGTAAAAGGTATTAAAACAACAATGAGAACAAAAAGATTTCTCACACTTGCAACACCATATCACTTTTGCAGTCTTCCCATATAAGTCCCTTTCACGGCGGTAACAGTCCACACAACGCTTTTTGTGTTTTCCTATCTCCTTAGGAATTTTTTGTATCAAGTGGCCATCAAGGTGTTCTTGATCCAGGAGCCGAGGAATAGATGACTTCTGATCAAAATCTAAATTTAAGCCAAGTGGAGTCATGGATTCTCCCATCCATGGCTGTACGAAGTCATGGATTCTCCCATCCATGGCTGTACAAAGTCATGGATTCTCCCATCCATGGCTGTACGAAGTCATGGATTCTCCCATCCATGGCTGTACGAAGTCATGGATTCTCCCATCCATGGCTGTACGAAGTCATGGATTCTCCCATCCATGACTGTATGAAGTCATGATTTTTTAAAATTGATTTTCCGGGAAATACCTATGATTTTTAATGAAATAGATGTTTTAAGTAGTATATAAACATTTAAACGAAATAAACAAAATATTTTTGGATGTTCTGTGTACCTTAAAAATTTATATGATGGACAGAATGTGTTAAATATTCTCCATTACAAGCAGCAACAATCGGTTTAACACTCGGTGTTAAATATGGTAGATAGTTCTCTTGTGCATACCAAAAATATCATAGTGTTTTTATTAGCCTCGATGATATGTCGCGTGCGAGACACCGCCAAAGGTATCCTGGCGATATTGGCGGAGAGAGTGGACTGCCCTATACTGAGGCACAGTACAGGGGCCCATATCAGTGCCGTTGTGTAGTGTGTCTATACAAATTTCTTTTTAATGTTTCCTTATTTTTTAATTTCTATTGTTATGTATTTTTATATATATGGGCATATGCCTGATATAAATTCTTTATTACTATTATTTATCAAACCAAAAGAAACCAAAAACCAAATTTTTAAGATATACTTATTTTAAGAAATAAAATCTATGGCACTATAATTTGTTTTACTTTATCAAGTTATGATAAACAAAGACTAGATCTTCAAGATATGATCAAAAGGTTGATACTGTGAATGATTGATGGCTTGCAAAATGATAAAGATAAAATTGAAACTGCATACTACAAGATATAAATGTATTTCAGTATATCAAAAACAGAACAAATATAATAAAAAAAAAAATATTTTAGTACATTAGCTTATAGCTTATAGATTTTACTTATAGCTTATTTACAGTTTGTTTTTAATCCCAGACATTAAATTGACAAGTACAAATGTCTTGAAAATAATATTGGTAATTAATTTATATAGTGTGGTCCCTATGGTTCTGGCTATTTGATCATAAAATTTTAAATGTTCTTTTGTATATTGTGTGTATTGAGGGCATTAATTAATTAATTTGTTACATTCAATATATTTGAAGATAAACTATTGTCATTACTTAACATACAATATTTCACCATATTGATATTTAAAATTCACTCTTTTGCCAGATGATTATTTTTAATTGTAATGAATTATTCTATCGATTCCCACAAGTGTGATAGAGCACTACGCAATTTTGCAGAACAACCTGTTTTAAACAATATGGTTTTATGATTAGTTTCGATTGCTGGACATCACTATTTTAAAAATGTCAAAAACTAGCAACACATGAAGTGTCACTTTAGTCTGGGATTAAAAACTAACTATAGTTAACTATTAACTATGTTAACTATGAAGCCGATCTTTCTACCACATTACCCTCTGCTTGTCCAAAGTAAACTTTATGGCACATTTTGACAAACAAACCAACTTCTACCACACCTGGTATCATTTTTATAGTTGTGTTAACTTTATCCCAATCTAAATCTTGATTAGTGAACAGCCAGTCTAATATAAAATTTCCATTATCAGTAACAACTGGTCCAGCCTTAGCAATGGCACTGCGCAGCTTGATTTCTCCTCCGAATAATGCCACAACTTTATTCTTAATAGGAATATAAGCAATTGGTACAACTTCAATTGGTATTCCTTTTTTGTATCTGTCACCCAGTTTATTTGAGTCCTTTGTGTAATCAGCTATCACTATGAGTTTTTTCGAGCATGATGCAACGATTTTTTCCTGGAGCAAGCATCCACCACCTCCTTTTATGAGTGTCATATTGCTATCTACTTCATCTGCACCATCAATGGTAACATCTATGACAGGGTTTGTGTCGAGTTCTCCTAATATAAGGTTATGTTTGAGAATCAGCTGTTTAGCTTGAAATGAAGTTGGAATGCAGGTTACCTTTAAGTTTTGAGTTTCAACTCGTTCGGCCAAACGTTGCACGGCATATACTACAGTCGAGCCGCTGCCGACACCGAAAACGCAATTATCTCGTACAAATTCATCAACCGCTCGGTATGCGGCCACTTGTTTCGCTTGTTCCAAAGACATTTTACGTTTAGCGACACTATATAAGAGTAAATTTAGAGTAAAATGAACGTTTTTAGACAGTAATATGTCTTTTACATTGATTCTCAGGAACATAAAAGCTATTTATTTCCTAACGATATTTTTAGAATTTATATGCAATAAACAGTGGCGCCGGCGAGAGGCGACAACGAAAATAAAACATGAGATGGCGAGACAGGTGTCTCAATCAGTACAATCTTTTTGATTCAATCCTTCCAAGTCCAACTGAGTGACTGAATCACGAGGTGTTAAATGATTCAATCGGTCGGGCGAATGAATGAACCTTTAGTCTCTGGCAACGAGCGGATGAATGATATCGTATTAAGGTTGAGCTATACTTCTCGGCGTTGATTCACACTTCCCGTACTAGAGGCGTGTTCGTCGCTAAGGGTTCGCTTTTCTTTAATGGGGCATCGTTCGCACCGAGCCGCATCAGTGGTGCGATTACGGATTTGCCATGTACTGTAACCAAATGAGAGTGCCATATCTGTTTCCGTACTCTATCGCTCGCGGCCGTCCGCTTAGGCACACGTTCGGCGCCGATCGGCAACGGAAGGGCCCCTCCGCCCTGAGCAGGTGAAGACCCCACGCACTTGTGTTTGTTCGTATTTTGACACGTTTGAATCATTCGATCGATTGCTACAGGACTGCTTTGTATTTTTTCTAAAAATGAATGTTTGTTTTCCCCCTGCGATCGCACTCTTCGGCATGCTACAGCATGCGGCCACATGCTGTAGCATACTAACGAGCGCTTACTGCCGCGGTGCGGCGCTGCGCTTATAAGTATGGGTTTAATTCAACCGCCACAATGGTGGTCGATGCTGACAATTATAGCTCGACCCTTAAGTTCCACTCGTTAACAATTAGTTCAATAACTTGATTCAATCACTTGAAGGATTTATTTACTTCTCTATCCATAACACTTAAAATTGTAGTTACTAAAGATAGCTTCCTTTTTTATTCAAAGAAGTCGAATATTTGGAATTGTTATAATTTAAAAATAATACAAACAACATAATAATTGTAGCATCTAATTGTCAATTAGTTATATAATTCTATGAAATAACGATTATATAGTTCCAGTAAAAATATCAACAAGAAACTTGCAAAAAGAGAACACCTTAAAAAATAACGTATTATTTTAGTATTACTAATTAAAAAGTAAGGCACCTTGTCTACAACCAAAAACTACCGAGAATTCATAATCGTGAACTAAATGAAACGAAACAATCGTCAAATGATCGAGAGTACGCACGCTGAGCGCCGAGCTCGGGGACTGACTGACCCAATTAATTCACGAGTCTCATGCTCATTCCGAGGACTCGTGTGTCGAAATCGTTAGTTCATGACTCGTGTTTGGCGAACTGATCGACACACGCGTGAGACGACGTCAAAGCGCTCGAGCGCTGCTATGTGATAAAATCACTAAAGTCGCCCAAATAATTCAACTGGTACTACACCGAAAATTGGCAATTGCCACCCTTGTGGAATATTTTAGGGTATCAATATTACTATGGCGTTTAGATTCATTGATAGAAAAGCGGAGATCAGCACTTGAAAATATACCCGAGAATAGCTCTGTAATCGGAAAAAAAATTTCATGGACACTTGAGTCACGATAACACTATGGAATATCTAGTCTGGCTATAAATACCGTTACAGTAACTAGAAATAAATAAATTACATTGGTACTTGGAATCGGTCATACTCACGTGAAAAATAAATGTTTTTTTTTCTTATTTTGACGCCAATCATTATTAAACATTGTACTAATATTAAAATGGATGGTAACGAAAACTGTACGTATTGCTGTAATTACCTACATCACACAAAGTTAGCATGGAACCAAATGTAATTTTTAAAACTACATCCGTTTGGTTTTAGCTATTGGTGTACCGGGTCCTCAGTTTGTGACAGAAAATGGTCTGGGCGTCCAAGCACTATTCGTACTAAATAGACGATTAAACCTGGGAAGGGGGAATCCGAAGAAATCCCATTCGAAACTAGAGATTTTATCCAGAGAGATAAATATAGCACTTAGGACCATGTCACGTATTTTAAAAGATGATTTAGGACTTGCTGCTTACAAAACACGTAGGTACTGGCCATTTCTTAACTGATAATTTAAAGTAAAATAGGATTGACAAATCAAAACAAAGACATATCACAGATCTATCGCATATATCGCAAAGGGTCAGATATTTATGGACGAGAAGATGTTCACCAATAAGGAACAGTTTAACAAGCAGAATGATCGAGTTTATGCTCATAGCTCTAGAGAAGCTGCTCGATTGGTGAATAGGGTGTAATGTGTCCATTATCCGGCTCCAGTGATGGTTTGTTGGGGTGTGTTTTTATAGAAAAAAGGCGGCAGACGATCATACAGTTCACCTGATGGTAAATGGATACTGTCGTTCATAGACATCCGCGAAACATGCCAACATTAGTCCAGAATGACAAACGTTGGCATGCCCCGGGATGCGCTGTCTACCTTTGCAGATTAAGGAATGGATTGGGAGAAAGGGTTGGGAAAATGGGTAGGGATATGACAGGAGGGAATGGGCTCTGGCATATCTCACTCACTACCGAAAAACGTACGTACATTGGAGAAATACGATAAAGTAGGAAATTTCAAGATAGCCTTCTGTGAGAGAGGAGTAACGTGGCCAGTCAAGTGGGCTAAGCGGGTGTGGGAATACAGCGTGCAGTCCCCCCTACATATCAAGTTGTTAGCTATCAAGGAGTGACTGAACCATATTTTTGTGATTTTTGAGAAGGTCGTAATGCCTCTTAACAACATCCTGGTCCATAACCAAAAATGGTCCTTCCAGCAAGATTCAGCACCAGGTCATAAGGCTCGCTAAACACAGACGTGGCTAGAAAGGAATATTCCCGACTTCATTAGAGCTGAAGACTGGCCATCTTCTAGTCTCGATCTTAATCCGCTCCATTATGATTTATGGTCTGTGTAGAGTGCATGGCATGCTCTAAATATCCGAGCTCAGATTTATGAAGCGATGGATAGAAGTATAATTTTTAAATAAGCTACCTGAAAACAGTAGGTAACCTGAGTTCTTTATATTTTCACCCATGGGCATCTATGATAGTACCTAGCATTGGGCACACAAAAAAAGTAAAACAACAACGCGGATATGGTTATTAAATTACATTGTTATTACAGTCAGAGAAAAATAATTATAATAACAATGATGAAACTTAAAATTAAAAAATAAGAAGCGGATCATTTCGAAACCTGAAGTTTAAAGAAATGATCCTTGTTAACGAGATGCTATCTTGTAAATATATTAAGTTCGTTCAAAAGTATTTTCAAATGTTTTAACTTGTCACATTGATCAAAAAGCAATTCCTTCATTATTGATATATGAGTAGCCAAGTTCATTCCTTTCATAAGGGCTGGTGTAGGTAATTGTTTGGACGTTTTCTTACATAAAGGTTCAAATTTTGCGTTCCCTTTTGTTGCATTTTTTTCTTTTAATGTTTCAAGCCTAGTGCGTCTATTTCTTTGAAGTCTTAAATTTTGGAATCGAATGTTCATAACTTCATTTGTGGCTGTTTTTAAATTATTCTCTAAGAAATGTATCTTGTTGGTAAGATAACGGTTACTCTGTTGTAAACGAATGCATTTATCACGCTTGTTGCTGTAATTGACATGACACTGGCTGCAAAATGTTATTATTTTCTTTAATTTCTCGGTTGCAGTTAAGTCAGCAGTTCCTTCGCATTGAAATTTTTGAAGTTCTTGGAAACCAAGGTCAATGAAATCATCGAACATCTTTAATTTATCAGATGCAATTTGTTTCTCTACAGTTAATTGTTGAATTAGTCTGGAGTTTACTTCGTTTTTATGATACAAATCAGCTGCTTCGTCTTTAGCTATATTTAGGTGATTTATCAGTGCCGTTGACTCTGTTTCTTTTGCCATCATAACTGTCTTTGCAATAACTGAAAAATGCATGATTAAATTTTTTTTTTCTATGTGATTAGAAACTTACTACAAATACCTACCTAAGAGTATGACAGGTAGGTAGGTCTAGATAGGTACTTACTACACGAAGTTTTAAGATTTTCATTCAGTTTTCTTATCTGCTTTTTTTTAAAATTAAGGTCAGTTTTGTAAACATGTAGCAATTCTAACATTTTGTTATTTTGTGTAAAATCTTCATTTTTGTCTGTAGGTGCTTGAAATCTGTAAAATATAATTAGGTATTCTGATATAGGGAAGTTTTTGTGATTTCTTGGAGGAACTGTAAATATAATATTTTTTATACAAAAAAAATCAATTGTGTACTTTAGAAATAGCTAAATTTAGAAAGAGCAATTTAAAAAAAAATGTTTAAAAATTTGTAAAAAGCACACAAATGACAACGCGCCGCTTCACAAGTAATTTTTCTAGAATAAGTAACATGCTTTTCTCCTCCTTGCTCGGAAATGGCTTCATTATTTTAAAAAAGGAATACCTACGTCAATCGGCTCTTTTCTGTACGCACGCCAGCAATTTCCAACACGACAATAATAGAGATTGCTGGACAGTAGCGAGGTTATTTTTAGTGCACACTAACATAAATTAGTTTTTTTTAGGTACACGATATTTAATTTTATTATTATAAAGCCTGAATGTGCATTTCTTTTCAAAGTTTAAAAAAAACAAAGACCGCGCGCAGTTGAATTGGCGGGAATGAAAATCAGATACCTACTCTGTATTGTGGATGTTATGTTCTCATAAGTTTATCACAGTTTTAAGTTGTCTAATAAACAATGAGTACTAGTTCGTTGGAAGGTGAATTAGATTTAACGCCACCAGACATAGCTGAAGAAGCAAAGATACTTTCTGAAAACCTGTTACCATCGAAATCGAGAGAAAAATATGAAAAGGCATATGAAGATTTCATCAAGTAGAAAACTGAAAAAAAAAGCGAATTCTTTCCCGGAAAAGGTCCTTTTAGCATATTCCAATGATTTGAGTAAAAAAAACAGCCATCTACATTGTGGTGTGAATATTCAAAGCTTAAAACTACAATACGTTTAAAGCAAAATGTACATATTGGCGATTACGCAAACCTTAGTACATTTTTAAAGAGAAAGTCAGATGGATTTATGCCTAAAAAATCTAAAGTTTTGTTTGCAAACAACATTAAAACGTTTATAAAGGAAGCCCCAGATGAACAATATTTGCTAGAAAAGGTAAGACTTCTTGCATTGCCTATTAAAACTACAGCGAAACTTTGGTATTTTAATAATGCATATCCTTAAATATGTTTGGTTTGTTGCAGTTTATTCTTATTTTCGGCGTAAATGGTGCATGTCGAAGCAATGAAATGACAACCCTCAAAATAAATGACGTCGAAACCCACAATAATAAAATGATTTTACGTTTGCGCTGTACAAAACCTAAGAGGGATCGAATGTTTATATTGCACGATGAACTACTAAAAGTCGTACAGAAGTATCAAAAGCTCCGACCAGTTGGTGTAAATAGTGACAGATTTTTCATAAATTTTACAAATGGAAAGTGTACCAAACAAGTAGTTGGACGCATTAAAATAGCAGCAACACCTAAAGGGATTACAACGTATCTTAATTTACCTGACGCAGAATACTATACAGGACATTGCTTATGAAGCTCTTCCGCCACTCTTTTCGCTGACACAGGAGGAAATTTGACCACTCTAAAGAGGATTGGTGGGTGGTTATCAGACAAAGTAACCGAGGGTTATATTGAAGAATCAATTGAAAATAAATGTAAAATAACGACCCAAATAAATGAAGCTATATTAAAAACTTCGCCTTTTGAACCCCGTCCATCAACGTCATCTGCAACATCCGATAAATTGACCACTGAAGCTTCCACACCGAACTCAAGCCAAAGCATTCAACACGTTAATTTACCTGGCAAAAATGTTCAATTGTCATTGTCTAACTGTACAAACTGCAATGTAACTTTTAATATGAATTAAAGTTCCGTTTCTTGAATTAATTTGTTTATTGTTTCCTCGCAAATTAGAGAAAAATACTATACAAGTCTCGGCCGAAATAGCAATTAAGGGCCTCGTTTATTTTAAAAGGACGGCTTCGCCTCGTCCTTCCAATATTACTCGGCCGTCAATTGCTTTATTTCGGGCCTGGACTATGTAGGTACTATTTATTCTTCACAAGACTAACCCTAAATGCGATACCCTAGATTTCTTCATTAAACAAGGATGTTTCAACGTATTCGTAAACATATCTACATTTATTATAGATAATAGTATACTAATCTGACTATTTAACATATTATATAAACTTTACCTTTTTATTTCTTGCGCAATAGATATCAGTGCATAATGCATTTTGTTTCCATTGACTTCGGAATTGTTTATTTTATTAGAGTTATTAATATTAGCATTAAAATCAGACATAATTGAGCTGAAATGAAACAATGATTTTTAAACTACAGGTATTGCGGATAGTAGGTAGGTATCTACTTATTTATAATTTTTATTTCTCAATATTATATGCGAAACGGTACAGTATCTATATAACTTAAGATTTCTTACACTCGATATTTTATTTTAAGACTTATGTACCTTTAAAGATATATTTTATAATATAGAAAAAGCTACTAGTCATAATATATTACTGTTACAATTTCTTGACATTTTTGAAATGACTGCACAAAGGTTTGCGCACAAATTTTATGAACCAAACAGGATTTAAATCGCAGAGATAGAGGTTTCTGTGATTTAAATCAACCGCTGTGTAATTTTTGTAAGTCAACATGCAACATAAAATATAATAACATAAAATAAAAAAAGGTTGTAATTAATTGCTATTTTATGGTGAGGCAATTGTAATTATTTATAGATCAGTGACTCTATTAACGACTTTTATTCATGAGGTCGTGAGTTCATATCACAGAAATATAAAAGCACAGAAACCGTACTAAAATAACAACAGAAAACATTAGTACATACTATTCTCTCTTACGTACTGTCTCTGCAATAAAAAGAGACGCCTATAGTATTGTCGCTTTCGAAAATGTGTAGGTTGTAATGGGTTTCTTCATGACCATAGACAAAAGATTTTTTCTAGTGATGCTGCCGTGTCGATAAAAATATGGGAAATATCGACAAATAATTAGTCTATGGTCTTAATTCTACTTTTAATTGAGTATGTCTATTAGAGAATAAATTACTGCTGCGGTCCTGCAGCGCAAAGGCCATGTTTGCTGAAGTACATGCAAAATGCCCGACTATTTTGCCATTATTAGGACGCGCGTAGCAACAATCAGGAGCAGACTGCGAACGACTGACAATGCAATCCGAAAAGTGGTGACTTGACTGGCAGAGGTTTAAGCATTGGGCGTACATCTACCGGAGCATGGATATAAAACAAGTTAAATATGTTGAGTTGTGGATTAATATCCGTTTTATTTTAATTGTCCTTACCATTTACTTTAATTTTTAATTGCCAATTTTAATTGTCATTATTATTATACTTTATTGTATATGGGTATTATAACTGTCCCGAATCACAATTTTATTAAAAACTAGCGACCCGCCCTCACTTCGCTTCGGTTTATTAAATTTAAAACAATCGGAATAAGATATTTTCCTGCGGTAAAATGGAGCCTATATTTTAAGTTAGACCTCTAGCAATACATCGGTGAAAACTGCATTCAATTCCATGCAGTAGTTTTTGTGTGATGCGTGTACAAACATACAGACAGACAGACAGACAAAATTTCTAAAAACTGTTGTTTTGGCTTCTGTTGCTCTAATAAAGACATATTAGGTTTTTTTCAATATCGATAATGTACAGACATCGGGGTGTTACAATTTTATTATATGTATAGATATAGAAGTAATGCACTTAAAATCTACATAGTTCGAATTATAATTCAAGATAAATATTTATGAACCAATCTCTTTGCAGACTTTTAGAGCTACTTAAAAGCACGGCTGGTTTGTTTATTCGACCTGTTTAGGCCCAGTGCATGCAGTGGTAAGAAACTAATTTGTGGCGTTTTCCAAACAAAGGAAAGCACCCATCATAACTATTTCGTGTCGACGCATTGGCACGAATGATTTTTGACTCAAAATTCAACTGTTTCAAGATTTTGTTTACAGCAAGTTCCTGTTTAAACATAATCCGGAAACAATCTAATTTTATGTTAAAAAATTGAGCTTTATATATTATAAAATGGCAGCGTTTGACATTCTGGACTCATGTTGGCATGTATCGCGGATGACTATGGGCGATAGTATCCACTTACCACCAGGTATGATCGTCTGCCGCCTTCTTACTAAAAAAAACTGCTAGATGGATTTTAATGAAATTTGACATAGTTGTAACTTATGTGCCGGGTTAACATTTAGGGTACCTTTTATCCAGATACTTTATAGAGATCCCCCAGGGATTACACAAAAGCTCACGCGAACGAAGTCACTGGCATTGTTAGTTACGAATACGCTACAAAAGAAACAATAAATAGCAAGATTGTTTATAGATTCCTGTCTAAAAACAATTCGATTTCTGTCTAAAAATATTGTCTTGTACCTAATACCCTTGTAATTCCCAAGCTACCGTTGTGTTACGCTTCCTTAGTCAGACTATCTATTTGTCCGATCCTAACTATACTATTTTAATAAATAATTTACTATTTTAAGGTAGAAACATAAAATAAATAACTACGTTGATCTTTTATTATATATACCTATATACCTACACTCTAATTTCTTCTGCATTTTGATTGTAATCATTTGTACAAAAGATAAAGAATAATAAGAGCTTACAAGAGAATAGGATCTTAATATTTGTTTTGTTACTAAATATGAGTCGTTATTTACAAATATCTTTTTCATTTTCATAATTCCATAATAACGACTAGATTCTCCACATTCAATTACACTATATTTGATGTCTAATATCAATGATTAGAAGAAGGGTACGGGTGTCGGGTAGATGTGGCGCACTCGAGACAGCTTTGGTAACCACACCACAATAATTAGTAGTGCAAGCAAAAACTCAACGTTTTATCCATTCATTTTTTAGCTCTTGTTCATTCGCAGGAAACCTGAAAATGAAATCTATATTATTGATATATTTTTTCACATCCTTATCCTAACCTAAATAATATTTGTTAAAAACAAGAAAATAAGCTTTAAATGGTAATACAAACAAGGATTTATAAAATTTTAACAATAATTTCAATCTTTAGATTATCATATATGGTACAGAGTATGAAATAAAAAAATCAAGAACTCGCCGATGGAAAGTCAATATTTCGTTGAGGATTTGTTTTCGTGACGTAAGTATATACGATTTACACACATTAACGACACACGAGAGTCGGTCACAAGTTAAGAATTATTTACAAAATCGATATTGTGTGTAATAATCATCATATAATACTAAGAAAACAAATAATAAATTTCACAATGTTTATTTCTATATGTCATTACAATGCGACAAAATAAAGTTGACACAACGATACATCGTACTAACCCACAGGAAGAACTATTTAATTTAGTACCATTAACAATAGCCCAAAGTAGCTCCACTTAGATGCGCCTACTCTGGCAAAATAGTCGTCGCGCTTGTCGACAACTGATATTGCCATTAATCCACAGAAGAAGAAAAAGAGATACGCCTAATACATGATCGAAAACAGTAGAAAGTATTAGTTAGTGATCTCATTCATTCTAGTTGAGTTAGCTATGCAAAATATGGAATATAGTTTTTTGGCTTTATTTTAGCTCTACCTGTGTTTACATCTCTGTGGTTCATATATTTGGCCTGTAGCTATAATGCGATTTTACTTATGTACGATTTTTTTAAATTATCAATATCTTGGCGGTAAAGAAAAACACCGTGGGCAAACACGCGTGCTCTAGAATTAAATTTGGAGCATGTGTATCCATCAATCCGCAATGAGCCTGCGTGGTGGATTATGGCCCGACATCCCCTAGAGATTTACTTTAGGGGAGGCCTGTGCCCTTCAGTGGGACCGTTGTAACGTTCCCATACAGGGCCTAACTCGATGTCAGTCTATAGGTTGACATTAATTACTTATAACTGTAAGTAATATCATTACTAATATGATTGATAGACTATTACTATAATTTGATACATTATCAGATCAAATAGATACCTACTATTTTAGATTGTTCATAGAAAAAACATAAAATACACAAAAATACAGAAACAGAAAATACAAGAATAGACCTCTCCTGTATTATCTTGCTCCTCCTTTTAAATTGTTTTCTTTTATTTATTTTTAAATTTACATAAATGAAAATTTAAATTTAATCTGTTGAAACCATAGACATACTATTTTATATAATCATGGTTGAAACAGTTTTTTTACATGGTCACTATCTGTGTTCACTGAAGTGAATACATGTACAAGTAAAGGGTGTTTTTTTTAGAGGTATAGAACTTTGAAATGGAATAAAACAAGGATGGATTTTTAAAATTTACATGAAATTGACTTTATTCAAAAGATAATCTTTTGGCATTATAATTTAAATATGATTTCTGGCATATGACCGCCACGGCTGGCTCGGACGTAATCCAATCTGGAGGTCCAATTTTCAATAACTTTTTCCAACGTTTGTGGCCGTATATCGGCAATAACGCGGCAAATGTTGTCTTCCAAGTGGTCGATCGTTTCGGGCTTATCGGCGTAGACTAGCGACTTCACATATCCCCACAGAAAATAGTCTAGCGGCGTTAAATCGCACGATCTTGGAGGCCAATTCACGGGTCCGGAACGTGAAATTATGCGGTTACCAAACGTTTCCTTCAGTAAATCAATTGTGGCACGAGCTGTGTGACATGTTGCGCCGTCTTGTTGAAACCACAGCTCCTGCACATCATGGTTGTTCAATTGAGGAACGAAAAAGTCAGTAATCATGGCTCTATAGCGGTCACCATTGACTGTAACGTTCTGGCCAGCATCGTTTTTAAAGAAGTACGGACCAATGATTCCACCAGCCCCATAAAGCACACCAAACAGTCAGTTTTTCTGGATGTAACGGTGTCTCAACATACACTTGAGGATTGTCTTCACTCCAAATACGGCAGTTTTGTTTATTGACGTAGCCATTCAACCAAAAGTGAGCTTCATCGCTAAACAAAATTCTCTTATGAAAATCGGGATCAACGGCAATCTTGTTTTGGGCCCATTCACCGAATCTACGCCTTGCTAGGTGATCGCGTGGCTTCAATTCTTGCACGAGTTGGATTTTGTAAGCACGCAAACCAAGATCTTTCCGAAAAATCTTCCATAAAGTGGATGGACACATATCCAATTCCTGTGCACGATGGCGGATAGACTGATTCCGGTCTTCCTCTACGCTACGCTCTACAGCAGCAATGGCTTCTTCTGTACGCACTGTACGACGTCTCTGTAGATGCGTATTATCATTTAGAGTAAACGTGGTGCGAAAACGGTCCATAGTTAGTCGAATTAATTGCTCTGATGGACGATTATGTTGACCGTAAAAGGGACGTAGTGCGCGATACATATTTCGAACAGAACCATTATTTTCAAAATAAATTTGCACAATTTGGAAGCGTTGTTCAGGCGTCAGTCTATTCATGTTGAAATGCCAAACCAAACTAAACACAAATCACTTGACAGCTGACAAAATGGCCGCCAGTTAAAACAGTGTTGCCAACTTAAAGTTCTATACCTCTAAAAAAACACCCTTTATATAATACGTATAGCCCCATAAAATGAAATTCTCGGCGAGCCTTCGTTCGTGATGAAAATCATATCAGTTGAGATTTTATGGCACATTGGTTCGACGTGGTGTGATGCGTTGTGGATTGTTTTCAGGATTGCGAGGGGTGTGCGGCTACGCGGCTTTGGTCATAATTTTCTCAAATTATGCGATAAAAATTATGAAAAAATTGGGTAGGTATGTGTAGTTTAAAGTGCTGTTTTAAATAAGGGTAAAATCTAAATTACGACGTAAGACAACTTACGTCTTTGTTAAACTGAGTGTCATTTACATCGTATATTAATAATAACTCGATTAATAACCGAAGATATGACTTTTGGAGACGTATTTATTAGGTGCTTACCTATGAAGTTACCGATTTTATTATTGGCCACTTTGAGTTTCGATATCTTCTGTTCTAATTCGAATTTCAAAATAAAACAATATGTATCTAATAGCCTACGATGTTCTTATTTCAAAATCAGTATTTCATTTATTTTACCGTACCTAAATTTTGTTCATGTGATTATCTATAAAATAAAATGGATAAATTGAAAATTCGTGCTATTTTTTAATATGATTTTCGTCGCAGCACCAACGCAAGTCAGACAGCTCACAATATCAATAGTGTGCATTTGCCAAACACCACAAACGATCGCACCGTGCGTCGATATTTTGGCCGCTTCTATTCTGAAAATTTTGATATTAAGGATGAGCCCCACGGACGACCAAGGTAAATAACGATGAATTAAAGGCTATAGTGGAACCAGGTCCATCTCAAAGTACAGCTGAGTTAGCAGCAGGGTTTGATGTTAAAGACAAAACAATGTTAGTTTATCTGCGTCAAATCGGCAAAATAAAGAAGTTCGAAAAGTGTATGATTCATACGGTACCGTATGAACTGAACGAACGTCAGCGACAACAACGCGTCGAAGTGTGTGCACTGTGTTATTGAACCGTCACAAAAACGAAGGAATTTTGAATCGCTTCGTGACTTGTGATGAGAAATGGATCCTGTACGATAACCGCAAACATTCGTATCGGTGGCTGGACCCAGGAGTTGCAGCCCAACAATGTCCAAAACGAAAGGTAACTAAGAAAAAGTTACTGGTATCAGTTTGGTGGTCCTGTGCCGGTATTGTGGACAACAGTTTCTTGCGAGTCTGTCAAACGATTGATACAGATGCAGATGTGTACTGTAAGGAGCTGCAGACGATGATGGAAAAGCTGGCAACAAAGCAACCAAGTTTGGTCAATCGCTCATCTCTACTTCTTCTTCATGACAACGCCCGCCCTCCCACTTCTCATACGATAGTTTCAAAACTTCAAGCTGGACCTGGAGACTCCCTCACCCACCATACTCACCGAACCTTGCCCCGACAGATTTCCATTTCTTTTCGAAATTTGGACAACTTTTTGCAAGGAAAAAAATTGGATTCTGAATAGCTGTGATTAAGACTTTTGAAGAATTCATTGATACCCGTCCACGAGACTTTCACAAGAGTGGCATCGATCAACTGCCCGTGAGGTGGTAAAAGTGTGGGTAATATGGGCCAATATTTTGACTAACATAATAAATATATTTATAACAAAAAAAACAGATTCTCATATAAATCGGTTATTTCATAGGTAATTATACATTATACATATTCATAGGTAATTATACATTACCTAATTATACATATAATCATCATATGCATAGGTTTGATTATAAAATCAGGTTCAAACTATTTTTATTGTAGAACTCGAGGACATTGTAGAAAAAAGATAAGAGAAGTTAAGTAAGGTGCATTGGGGTAAGAGCGAAAGGTTTTTTGACGAGATAACGAAGGTTTACTTCATGCTAATTTACTAGGGGAGGCCTGTGCCCTACAGTGGGATGTTATAGGCTGATACAAGTACAAGTATAAATATTAAAAAATGCAAAATCGTCGTAAGTAAATTGTATAAACTGATAAAAACACGTTTTCTATATTTCCCGTAGAACGAGTACGGGTATGTTCAGCTGCGCTAGCCAATTTTCCGCCGAACGCGGCGATCTGCCATTTCGTTTGTTCGCGAGACAACCGCTTCATGTGGTAACCATTTCACGCTCGATTTCTACTCACCACTAAAAATAGGGACGTATCTTCTGGAAAACCTATTTCACGGTGGCACTACTAGAAACGAGTCTTAATTTTAGATAACAGTTTCTGCATTTATGAGAAACTTACAGTGTGAGAAACCAATCAATGCTTATAACCTAATGTTAAAATAGCTATGAAATCTAAAATATTTAATTAGTTTTTGTTTACAAAATTACATTCCTATGAATAGATTTAATGAAAAAAAAACTTTTCATTAGATATGTATAAAAATTGGTGAAATTTAATAGAATGCTAGGTAGGTATGTATATATTTTTTCTTTCGTTTAATATAACTATATATCAGTGCACATGTTTGATTTTTGGATAGAATATAATTATAATTGTTCACCTTTAATTGTGCACGTATAACAATGTAATATTTTAATTAATTTTTTTTTTTTTTTTTTTATAGTCTGGGCGGACGAGCAGGCGGTCCCACGTTATGGTAAGTGTTACCGCCGCCCATGGACACCTGCAACACCAGGGGGTATGCGGGCGCGCCGCCGAGCTTGCAAAGTCCTATTCACAGCTCTCTTGAAGAACCCCATATCGTAGCTTAATGGAAAGACCTCTTGAGGCAGTTCGTTCCAAGGCCTACGGGTTCGCGGTATAAAATCATTTTTGGAGCGAACAGTGCGCGACACCTCCGTATCGAGGAAATGCGGATGGACCGCACTTCTGTGACGGGAGGTGCGGTTATAGAAACCCGAGGTGGGAATTATATTGAACAATTCTTCAGAGCATTCCCCATTGTACAGGCGGTAGAACACGCAGAGAGACGCAACGTCTCTCCGAATGCTGAGGGGTTCTAAACCGGCCGTGAGAGTGGGATCGTCGACAATACGAACAGCACGTCGTTGGATGGAGTCAAATGGGTCCAGTTGGTATTTCGGTGCACCGGCCCAGAGATGAGAGCAATACTCCATATGGGGCCTCACTTGAGCTTTGTAAAGCATTAGGAGTTGCCCGGTACATTATTTTGTTACCGATGTACATATGTGTCTAAAACACCGGTGTACACACAATAAAACAATATAAAAGTCAGCAATAGCTTCCAATTGGTGTTGGAGGCATGATGGAAAACTAAATGAAAATTATTGCTTTACCATAGACTTACGAATCCCATTTACCATAGACTTTGATTGTCTGGGACTCATAATAAAACTATTCGCAGAATATTCAGAAATGGATAAACATGACGAAACTATGTCCCTAGTCCCTAGTTCATTACAGAAGCCTGGATTTATCTTTTTGGAAATACTTTTTAGTCTTGATTGTCGATTTCGAGTAAATAAAATATGAATTATGTCGTTGTACTTCATAAATTGCTGTGCGTCCATCACATTTACTATGCATTCAGTAGATTTACAGAGTTTTCATTAGATATACGTTAAGTCCATTATTTTTACACGGTAAAAGTGAATTTTAAGTGTCTTAATGAAAACAATTTTTTTAGGAAGTATTTTAGGATTATTTAGGTAGGATTATTTATTACTACGACAATAGAACTGGAAGACCCAATAATTTTCACTATGTAGTTTAGTATATTTGTCTATATAATAGTTTAACGCCAAATGCTACCTACCACTTCATTGACTTATACTTTATTTTACAAGTCTTAAATTTACCCAATGTTACGAATGTTACGATTCAAATTTTTTACACGGAATTAAAGTGAAGGCGAAACTATAAATCAGTACGTAACCGCGCTAAAGCTACTGAATGATAGAGTGTGAATTTGAACATTTAGCAGATAGTTTGATAAGAGATCGTATAGTTCGATATACACCAGATATCGAACAACGTAGTGCGAGACCGGTTGTTATGAACAGAAGATTTATCTTTGGATATAGCAATATCAATATGTGAAGCAGCTCAAATGTCGTTAGAAGAAAGTAGACAATTAGAGGAGGTAGCATTCTTGAGTGTTCAGGTAAATGATTTGGCAGGAGGGGAAACAGGCGGCGGAGACGTACGTGCACATCGACGCACGGCACGTCCGCGCCGCTTCCGAGTGTCGGCGCGTCGCGGGGCGCCGCGTCTGGCGGTGCAGCGAACCGAGGAGGGCTCGGCGGCATGTGCACGCTTTGGGAGCGTGTTCTGCGCAGTGTTTCACTGGACTCATGATCTGAGAGTTCCGAATAGATATCTCCTGGATATACTCCTGGGCTTCGTTCTATGCACATCTATGCAAATGTGCATAGAACGTAAATACTAAAGCGCGCCACGAGCAGGAAGAATTTCGGTCACTGACATGTCAATAATCTCATGTCAATTACCGAAATTCGTCGTGCTCGTGGCGCGCGCTTTAGAAGAGATGTAAGTCAACATTATTAACATAATCCTATTATGATTGTATTGCTTGCTAAATTAAGTAGGACAGGACAGCAGCTTGACGAATGAAAATGAGTATCCGATATACGATAGGTACCCCAAAAGGATCCCGATCTTCTTACTTAGCCGTTATCCGCACGGTCGGTTTATTTCAATTTCCTTCATAAAAGACGCTATTCTCGGATTTGAAGTAGATTTATCATGCTCGGATAAAGCGGGCACTTTTTGTGCTTTTCTTGTGCCTGGATCTGACCCGAGATCTGTCCACTTAATGTGAATAATGGTGTGCGATGGAAAACGAATGCGAACCCGAACACAAAAGACAACAATGCGAAACGATTTCAAGATTTGATACAACGATTTCGGCGAGATAATATACCTATTGTGCGTTCTCTATGAGAATAAACAGGTACAGTTGTCTAACAGCTCCGTGGCAATCTGGCACTTGATTGTAGTTATTGATCGATTATTATCTACACAGGTATCTTTCAAGCATTTCTTGTAAGACCTACTATAAAGCTTTAAAAAAAAAACGTTAAAGTTACATACATGGTAGTACGTACACGTTGCTCCGATAGTTTAGTTTTTACTCAAAAAAAATTTCCTCGAATCAGGTTGTGTTTCATACGGACTTGTCTTAATTTACGGTTAATTTACATACGGTCACCTAGAATTTAAATATCTTTTATTTTACTTATATTCTGTTCATTCTCATGTAAACATAAAATAAAATAAGAAAAATACAGAATGTTACAGGGAGTTCAACCAACATACTCGTACATGGTGAACTCAGAAAGTTTAGTGAAAAAGAAAAAAAAAAATGTGCACTTGCATCTATAAAAAGTTTCATGCGTTTAAACCAATTTTTAAAACATTTTTTCCACTAGTCCTCGGGTACCTCTTTCACAGCCTCTTCGAACATAGTCTTCCGGCGACGAAAACTGCTTTCTTTTTAGTTGGGATTTAATTTTGGGAACTTGATCGGGACTTGATTGACCGGTGTACTGTCCCAAAATTTCCTTGCTTTAAGCGCTGAGGGAGCGGGCGCGTTGTGTGGTGCAGCAGCAGTCCGCGGAGTCCTGTGTTTGCACGGTTGTTGCTCACTGCAGTAAAAACGTCTGGCAAGCACGTGGCGACTTACTAGTCTGTGTTAATGCTGCTTTGGTTTCGTAAAGGTACAGATATTCGGAAGCCAGTTAAAGAGAAAAAAACTTATAATTACAATTTCTCCAGCGCTTCTTGCTCTTCTCAGTTTGGTAGGCGTTGGCTCACTTTGAAACAACCAAACAGTAGATTGTCTGTTAGTTTCTGGATGATACTGGTTACCAGTATCATCCAGAAACTAACCAATAACTGGTAGATCCATGATTCGTTACTTGTGATAATGTCGTAATCGCGCCGACACAACCCTTCTATTTTGTTATCATATCGCAGCACTATTCGACATGAACTTGTTTTTGAGCTTCGGTGAGGTTGTGCTGCACCCAGCTCGATACTATCCTCCTGACTCGTAGAAGCCCATGTAATATTTCATACACATTCCCCGCTCCAATCTGCAATCTCTCCTGAATCTCCTTGTATGTAATTCGCCTGTTTTCACAAATTAAATTTTCCACTGCCACCAAGTTTTCTACCATAACAGCTGTTAAAGAGCGATCGCTTCTTTCTTCGTCAGCCAAACGTAGTCGACCACGCTTAAATTCATCGTACCAGTGATACTCAGTTGCCTTAGAAGGCCCATGCGGCAAAGACCATTTGAAGTCTACTAAAAGAATTTTCAGATTTTATTGAACATTTAAATTAATATAAATACATAGCGCGGAAATGTTCCCGTCGAATATCCATTTTTTAATGAGACACGATATTTTGATTCAATTTTTATTAATGAGATATTTTATAAAAATGAGTATTTTAAGTTAAAGTCGCCTTGTGATATTCTGTGTTTCTTATAAAATAAGAATTTAATCGAAAAAGCGTTGGTATTATGTCATACTGATACGGACAATGAAACAAGCGATTAAAATTGCAATCGATTAGAGCTGGACAATTTTTTTTTATAGTGAAGTAGGCGGACGAGCAAGCGGTCCTACGTGATGGTAAGTGTTACCCGTCGCGCATAGACACCTGCAACACCAGGGGGTATGTGGGTGCGCTGCCGACCTTGCAAAATTCTATTCAAAATTTTCTTGAAGAACCCCATATTGTAGCTTAATGGAAAGACCTCTTGAAGTAGTTCATTCCACAGCCTACGGGTACGTGGTATAAAATGATTTTTGGACCGAACAGTACGCGTCACCTTCGTATCGAGGAAATACGGGTGGACCGCACTTCTGTGACGGGAGGTGCGGTTGTAGAAACCCGAGGTGGGAATTATATTGAACAATTTTTCAGAGCATTCCCAATTGTACAGGCGGTAGAACACACAGAGAGACGCAACGTCTCTCCGAATGCTGATTGGTTCTAAACCGCCCGTGATAGTGGGATCGTCGACAATACGAACAGCACGTCATTGGATGGAGTCAAATGGGTCCAATTGAAATTTCGGTGCGTCGGCCCAGAGATGTGAGCAGTACTCCATATGGGGCCTCACCTGAGATTTGTAAAGCATTAGGAGTTGCCCAGGCGTGAAGTACCACTTCGCTCTGTTCAGCATACCGAGCTTTTTGGAGGCCATTTTAGCCTTATTTTTCATTTTATTTTAGCCTAAATTCGACTTTGATGGAAATGTCGACACCAAGGATCCCGATACTCTCCGAGATCTTAAGAGGTATGCTCTGAAAGCGAGGTACTACGGCAAAAGGGGTTTTAATATATGGTATAATTCATATCATATAATTTGAAAAAAAATTATAATATGCAGGGTGTAAACGATTAATTCCCAATATATAGGATTTCCCAATAGGATTATGATCACATGTTTTATTGTAAAATATAGATACAAAGTATTAAGTTATCAATTAACTTACAATCTAGAATGGAATCCATGATGGTTCCAGGCTTCAAAAATGTATCGGTTCCGTCCTGTATATTTTATTAGACAGGTATATATTATTTATGAGATCAAATAACAGTTAAATTTATAAAAATATTCAATAATGTTTTTAAAATCGAAATATTCTGAACACGAATCTATCTAGGCAGACATCTAATACGCGTCGTCATGGAATCGAGATCAAGGCGATATCTGAGGAATGCGAGACGTCTAGAGATAATCGATTCCTTGGAGGCAAAAGCTCCCGGGATCGCGAGAGATGCACTCGAGATGAAGCTACGCAGAGTATCCTACTCAGATATCTTGCTTGGTAATATGCAAACGTATGCACACTACTAATTTAGTGCGGATTAAAGCACAGAGAAATTTTTAGTGATATGTTTATTTCTAATATTATATTTTGAATTTAGGTAATATATAGAAATATATTTAGGTACATAAATATTAGAAACGTTAATATTGGATACCTAATTGCAGCGTTGTTTTATTCGTTTCACGACTGTCGTAATGGATAAATTTTATATAATTTTGTTCTTCCTAAACTTTAAATTCCGTAATTCCTTTAGTAATTCCGTGGAGTTCATTCTGAAAGCTAACTGACATAGAGTAGTTTTACATATTAATAACAACAACAGAATCAATATGTGTAGTGGACAAGGCAAGAGCAACTTGGCGGACCCTCAGGCCGCATAAATAGTTAACTCTACTACTCTAATACAATTTGTAGTAAACCATGATCCCGACGCTAAGGTCGCATTATCGGATTGGAAAAAACTGTTACAAAACTGTTGGGATAAAAGAAAACGGAACGTAAGACGGCAGTGTAAAGTTAGTATTTGTTTGTTTGGGTAAGCCGTGAGTGCGAGGGAGAGTTTTACAATGTTCATGTGACGGCAGGACCTTTTTGTTGGGCCTTTGTGCTGGGAATCCGCGATGCCCTGGGGGCCGTGGGCACGATTTCCATTACACGAGAGAGTTTTCCCAGGAGACTTGCTTTTCGAAAATTTTACACCACATTCAATTACGATTTGTACAATCAATACTCTTTATCTCACGTTCAAATATTGTTAGTTTTTGATTTGTTGGCAATACAGCCGAGATTGTATATCTACTATTTTGTCAAGTATTTAGGTCCAAAAATATGATTATGTGGAAGATAGTTTCTTAATATAAAGTGTAGAATTTTCATAAATTGCTACAGCACAGAGCAGACAACGCACTCATAGAGATCGCAGAATGGGTATAATAAAATTATATCGCTTGAAATCGTTTCGCATAGTCCTCTTTTGTGTTCGGATTCGCAGCAAAGAAAACGATTCTCACTGCTTATGAAATTTCCCGTTAACGATTTTCATAATCATGAAGTAATTAATTATAATCACTTTCTGCCCCTAAAGCTTTCTAAATATATTATGTGCGACATCTTTTTATTTACTCCTTGATTTTACCACGTTTTTGAGAAAAGTAGGTAGAACATTGAGATTTTCTTGAGTTTTAAAAGGTAATAGAACTATTTTGAGAGTCACGGATAGAGTCAGTATGATAAGTGTCGCAGTGCTGCAAGACTGGTGGCGTGCTCACGGCCGGCTGTGGTACAAATGATGCAATATCGGCAAGTCACGTATGGACAGTCTGTCGGACAGGGAAGTGCCAGCTGCCCGTAGACGAGTTGCGGGTATTCTTAGAAAGTAAAGTTAATATACACTGACGGACACATAAACTGCATCAAAGTATTGCATGATTTTCTTGACCGATTTAAATGAGATGTTGATTACGGGTTTTACCAGGTTGATTACCTTTTAAATATCATAATTAAAAAATGCAACTGTCACAAAAAAGTAATTATAGCCTTAAAATTAAATCCACCTTTAAGACCATTTAATTAACCTTTTTAAATTAAATTTTGACACTTTTCTATCACTACCAATTGAATTATCGTTACCAATTTAATGGTATGGTAATATTGTTTTCATTATCTCAACAACACTTTTGTTAATGTAATAAATGTATTCAAGGAGTGTGCAAGCTATAAATTGTGGCATTGGTGCAGCAGAGATTTAAGCAAGGATACTTTTAATTTAAGAATATACAGAAGATTTAACGGCGACAGGTGCTTTAAGAAGAACGTTAATGGTACGATGTCGAATTGTTGTCCATGGGTGACAGTATCTACGAACCCCCAAGTGGACTGTCTGCCCGTACGCCACATTTTGTCTGTAAAAAATCGTACCTAATTTTATAATTTTCGGATCGCAATGTACATAGGTGACACTGAAAGTTTATAGAATCTGAAAAATGAAATCAGATATAAAAGCGGAAGTTGTTTCATTGCTTTTCGAAGTATTCTCCGCCACAATCGATACACTTTTTTATGCGATAAGACCATTCAGAATTCAGCCCATCCTTCTTTAGGCACCTCTTCAACAGCCGTTTGGAAGGCTGTTACTGCCTCTTCTGCATTCATAAAACGTATTTCTCTGAGTCTATCCTTAATTATAAGGAATAAATGAAAATCACAAGGCGCAAAATCGGAACTGTATGGCGGATGAACAATTAATCCTACATTTACAGTACCTACCAAAAAATTTTGTTTGTCTAGTGGGGTGAGCTGGACCATTGTCGTGATGGAGGATCATTCTGCTTCGTGGGCGTCGTTCTTTGACTTTTTCCAAAATAGAAGGCAAGCAGCTGTTCACATATCAGTCCGCACTTACTGTTTTTTTATTTCCTAAAGTTATAGTAGCAAATTGACCCTATTTGCTAAAGAAGGAGACAATCATCTTCTTTTCAACACAACGTACTTTCCTTACTTTCGTCGGCAACTCTTTGAAAGGAAGACCCACTGCGCAGATTGCCTCTTACGATTAGTTTCAGGCTTATAGCAGTAGATCCATACCTTTCATCACCAGTTACTATAACAAAAACAGAATTTGATTGACTATTGTTGAAATTTTCAAGCGTTTGGAGACACCATTCCAGGAGGCAGGCAGGAGGCAGTGCTTCGCTGAAATTGTGAGGAATCCATCTAGCACAAACCTTCCTTACACATAGGTGGTCGTGTAAAATAGTTTGATCTCGACTCATACCAATACTCTGATGCCCGTATCTGCTGATATATCGTTCGTTTGTCTGCTTCAATCATGTGCCGCACAATTTTGATGTTTTCCTCCGTCAGCACCGTCGCAGAACACCCCTCTCTAACAGCGTCACTGAGATGGGTACCACCTCGTTTAGATTCACTGAACCAGTTATAAAAAGTGGTACTGGATGCTCACTAAATGCTAACTTTACTTAAGTTAGCATTTAGTGAGCATAACATTTCATAACTTTGTTTCTTGTTTAGACCGCAACGAAAGTCATTAAAAATCATCGAACAAAACTGTTCTCATGATAAATTCATTTATTATCATTTAACACTTAATTTTCAAATTGCCGCTAGAAATAAAAAAACAATCACAACTTTGAAAATTTAATGGGGTTTGACAAGCAAAGAGTTTCATTTTCAAAGTTCTAATTTGTTTTGTTTTCTATCGTATTGTGCAGTAGCCAGTTCTAAGAACTTTTAATTTGACCCATCTTACAGTATATTGTATTGTTAGAATCTTACAAAAATTCATTGATGTGATGAATTCTCTATGAAGAGTTACCAGTATTTTTTGACAAACCCTGTAAAGCAAATTACGAAATGGAGCACAGTGCACATAAAAATGTATGATCACAAGATTACACGATTTACTTGGGGACAAAAGTCACGCAGAACATCTGTTAACCAACTTCTTAAACTTTTGTGTAAGAACAAAGTAAGATGTGTGTCCTCAGGGCCTGCCGGCGCGACCGAGCGTGAAACTTTCAATATAAAAGTTCACTCAATATACAAACCGTCTTTAGTGATATGAATATACATTCATATTCATGTCAAAAGTGAGTACCATACGTACTCACTACGAATTATACGCATGAAAATACCACTTCTCCAGGGTAGAATTTTTACTTTGTTCGAGAAAAATGTTATAACGTCAATTTTATGTAAAGGAATAATTTTCTTTACGAAGTTTTAAATGGGTCTGAAATCGGCTGCCTATGAGTGTTCTCATACTCGAAATATCTTAGAATAGCACAGAATGTACTATTTATTGCTTTTACTATGATAAGTTATTAATGTCAGGCAATTGATAGAAGTAAGTTAGGGCAAGAAAGGGCAGAAGGCGTTGCGTGTTGCGGTAGCTAAGATCCCCGCTAATAAAGACAGATGGTCGTTGGCAAACGCGACTCTTACTGGGCCCCGAGGCCGGAAACTTGTCGTCGCTCTAATATTTTATTTTTATTTTCCTCTGTATTTGTCAAATTTTTTTTTTTACGACTGATGAGCCAAGAAAAATGCAGAAGCACTAACAATTAACGAAATTATAATAGTTCTCCGTTGAACTTCACGTGTGAGCTAAGTAGTAGAGATACTCGTATTTCTTGCGGACGAAAGGCATATTATGTGGATTTTTGGTGGGTAATCGTAATTGCAAAAGTTATTATGCCAAGTACTTGAACAAATGGCCCCATTTGTTGGAAATATTTTCGCAACGGTAATGCCAGGTGATTCCGGCGACGAGGGCTGCCAACAATGCAGTAAAAACGGTTGCCGTAATTGCGATCATTTCACTTCCCATTTCATTAACATGAATGCGGATCAGCATTTTACATTATATTGTATTCAATCGATAAGTTCTGATAAGTTTGTTTAAATTGCTCTGAAATGAACAATTCAATATATCAGTGAAGATATATCAATACCAATGAAGGAATAATTTGTCCCGGTTTTATATAGTATGTAGCTTAAAATCAAATTATTCTTTGATTTTTTAATTAAAAATAATTTAATAATTCAATTAAATATCAAGCGACAGGTTGGGGTTGCAGGTAACCACGTGTGGAACGAGGGTAGGAGTAAATTTTCTGCTCCGCCGCGCTGCGAGATGAAGGGGCCTCTGGAAAACTGACGCGCACTTACACTAAACTTACATGTACCTCTATGTCTGGATAAACATACCCGTCTGTTTTAAATAGTAATAATAATGTTTTAAATAAGTCATTGTTTTTTATTCCTAATTATAGTACTTAAGTTTAGTACAGTTTGAACCTTCTCCTATTTCTTTTTCCTCTCTATACTTCTGTTTTCAAAGTGGCAATACTGAAAAGCTTGTTACGAACTCCGCCGGGTAGCAAACGTGCGTATTTGCGTACGTTACGAATTCCCCGCACATTCGGACGCGAAATGTTTCACCTGCCATAGTTTATTACCTATTCAGCGGACTCGCACAAATAAAATTGTATAATGCATAAGCGAATGGCGAGTTTGATTTACGAGAGGCTGCCCGCCCGGCGCGAGTCACGCGTTGAATAACTAACATAGGGCTATTCAAATGCCGCATCCTGCCAAACTAAATGCCTTAACAATGTTGATATTTGCAAAAATATTTATGCTACAATTTCTCGCATTTTGCTTTCAATCGATAATTTTATTTTTCATAGTATTTTATAAAGTCCTGTTATTTTTCATAACGTTTTGGATAGTGGGCGTGTCATGCTACTTTGGTTCGAATTCACTTCGGTTTGGATCTATAAATGTGTACTTATTTACAAAGTTTCACCAGTAACTAAGGATCTAATTTCTTATAACATTTTACATGAGTTATATGTCTGTCTCATGTCTACAAACAATGTTAAATTTGAAATGCTTGTTGTATGGTCAAACCTTTCAGTTGACCCTTAGAATGCGGTTACACAAAATCCCTAAAGGATTGTGCTACATGGTTTCGCTTTTAGGTGAATATTATTGGAAAATTCTTCTCCGATATACGATTTTACAGCAGCCAATACACGTTTAATTTATGGAAAGAAGTTTAATAATCCGTTCCATTGTTGTATTTTTTAAATATGTTTTGCTAAATTGTAATAACGAAATTGACTTGTAATTACAGTAAGTACCAAAAGTAATTTCAGGAATATATTGGCACGTAATATATAATATAAAATCGATATCACATACTTGTTTGCAAAACGATTGGAATGTAATGTGTTCAGAGAGAAAGCTAATCAGCTAATGGAGCCAGCTAGGCAAGGTGGTGCTTATAGCTACAAAGATCACAATCCGGACATACCCGATATTTTTGCACTTCACAATTATGAGAGGGAGCGTTCCGCGATTGACCAATAACGCTGTGTTAAATACATTGGACGGAAGACGTCAATTTTTTTCTGTGTATTTAGATTATAGCTGTTGACTCATTATCTTTTTAATTGTAATTTTGTTAGCAACGTATCTTCTGCAAACCTTTAACCGTGAAAAACAGCTTTCCCATTTTAAATATAAATTACGACAAGGCAATGAACGCGGAGTTCTGTGATTGCATTATTTAGGTACTTACCTTTCTTCGGGAGTGTTGTTTGAGTTCCTAAGTGCACATAAAAACGTAAGCAATCAAGGGGCCAGATGTTTTTACTTGGCAAATAAACGCGAACGGCGTAAACTGTCAATTAAGCTCGAATTTCGATACCTTTAAAATAATACGCAATAAAATTTATACTACGCTCCAACAATAACGCGAAAGAGCATAAAACAAATTCGGGAAACAGTTTGCGAAGACATTTCTTACGCGGTACAGTTAGGTTAATACAGTACACTTCTATTTTACGTATGTGTACAAGTATAACGCGTATACATATGTATGTAAGTGAATTTGATTAAAGCTCTCCCACCTTTTTAGGTTTCTTCTTTACTGCAAGCACAGCATAGCATCGTGAAGCGCAGCAAAGTTGCCGATGGAAGGTGTGAACTATCAATAAATATTTTTTCTTTTAAAAAAAACCTCTTTATGGTAAGCGGTGTTACTGTAGTCTATGGACAGTGGAAGCCATGGACAAGGTGTTCAATGATCGATCGATTTGAGTCTATTCGACCCGCTGCAAGGCCTCCCCTAGTAATAACGACCATCATCCACTACGCGGGTCCATTTCGGATTAGTGGCTACATTATCGTCCCAGATTTTTTATAATCGAGCATATGGGTCCTAATGATAATTTAAATATCCGTACTTAAGTAGACAGTCAGTAGTAGGTACAGGCCGGGTTTAAACTCATAATCGTTTAAACTAACGAATGAGAGTCGAGAATAGATACCTCCAGGCCATCACCACTATATGCCATGCCAACTTAAGTAAAAATTACTCATCAGAAAATGCTGAAAAGTCTTTGAAACACCTGAAGGACGCACTCTCAGTTTCACCCACTAATCTATACATACATATAATAAAATCGTAAAAAAGCTATGTCTGTTCACGAAGTATTTTTTGAAAAAAATCGTTGCAGCGTACTTTACGAACTGAACTCCATAGAACCCAAAACAGCCACTTTTAGAACGTTTGTCTTTCTCAACCCACATTAAGCAAAAATCACTGCACAGTTCAAAGATCCAGTTTCTATGACATCCAATTTCGTGTTTACACGAAAAACCACAATTTTGTCATTCGCTCACACACTAATATTTTATATTGTAAATCGGGTCTGAACGCTCAAAATTAAACAGACCCGATTTACAATATAAAATGTATAGATGCAAAGCGCAAAAGTTTAAAAAGTTTTCGATCTCTATAACTTTTGTAAAAAAGATACATTTTTCATATTTCAAACAAAATGTTTGTATTCTAACTGTCGTTTTGTGAACGGAAACGTGTGGTTCGACCACATGGGGTATTTCTGTTTTGACTGATCGAGCTTATGTTGCAAAACGTATTTTTATGGTCGTCGCATGTCCGTTCCCGCTGTCCGCAGATAAATTGCTTTTATGTGTATTTATATAATTTACCAGATGTTGTTGTCTGCTTGGTTTCACTTCTACTCGGTTAATTTGAATAGTACCCACTCAATTTTGATAACTAGGCACTGCAGCCGATTTCTCCAAATAAATTTTCTGAAACAATAGAG
Organism: Sesia bembeciformis; assembly: GCA_943735995.1. Classification (NCBI taxonomy): domain Eukaryota; kingdom Metazoa; phylum Arthropoda; class Insecta; order Lepidoptera; family Sesiidae; genus Sesia; species Sesia bembeciformis. Next base: position 9,015,046 of record OX031029.1, on the reverse strand, counting down.
GCACCACAGCAAAATTAAAGTCTAAGGAAAAAATTTAATACAAAATGAACTTTGCAATGAATCAGGCAATTGGGACTTACCTATGAAATTGCCGTTTTATAGGAAACATTCAAATTTTTTTGCATTAAAATTATATATTTAATTAATGGAAGTATTGTCCATTAGTATCAATGTACTTTTTCCATTTTAATGGAGTTGATTGGTGCCTCTGCTATAGAACTTTTGGGGGACCGGAATCGATGAATTCTCAGAAGGCGTTTTTCATTGTCTCATCGGAGTTGAATTTTTTTCCCCGTAAAAAGTCATTCGAATTCCGAAAAAAATGGACATTAGTAGGGGCAAGGTCTGGCGAGTACGGTGGGTGACGGAGAGTTTCCAGCCGAAGTCCTGTAACTTTGAGACTGTCTGTCGTGCAGTGTGTGGGCGAGCGTTATCGTGGAGATGCAGTGGACTAGAGCGATTAATCAGACTCGGTTATTTGATAGCGAGCTTGTCCATCATCGTTCGCAGTTCTTCACACTTCACACTGTTGTATACAGTCACCATGAGCTTCTTTCGACTCAGTTTATGTTTTCAACAGTGTTTGGCTGTGTATCCTGGGTTTAACCATTGTGACAAACGTTTACGATTAATTTCATAGGTAAGGACATAATACATTGCACGGGTTGAGTTACTGCCTTTATTAATGTTGTTGTTGGAAAATCCTTTAAATTCCCGATTTATTTTCCTTGGCCATCAGAGATTTGGCAATGTTTGTCATTTTATGAGCTTGTGAACAGTTTGTGTAATCGCTGTTTGATAGCTGCTATTTATGTTGGCTCGCGCTAAAGTAGCGATAAACTGTAATGACGTTGTGCGAGCAAATGTAATAAAGTGCTTTTGTCTGTCACGTAACGTAGCATTTGTATCTACGTAGCATAACGTACTATCTTGCTATTTTTACCTACACGTACAAATTATATACTTTTATAGGTATAGGGTGTACGGGTTCTATACGTGGTTTAGATATCATAATGCTTGCATCGGCTTTATCTAATGATACCTTTGTTATGATCCTACCCATTCGGGCACATGACTACATATCTACTTAATAGGATTTCTTATGCAAAAAATATGCATCCGTATTAAAAAGAATAAATAAATTTATCATCATAAGAAACTTTATTATCTGTATTGATTATATCTTATTATCTATGTAGACTAGCTTTTACCCGCGGCTTCTCGCGTTTGCTATCCCCCGGAGATTTTAGTTTTGTAGCTTTCGTGGTTCTCTTCTTTTCATGGTTCTTAAGAAGGTCCATGTAAAATTTCAACTCGATTCATCCATCCGTTGATGCGTGTAAGCATTTCAAACAAACAAGCAGACAGCGTTTCATTTATACATATTAATTAGGATGTGCATAGTACTTGAACGATCTTCTTCCTTTTATATATTTGATTTGATATTTTTAAGAAATTTAATAAAAATATCTATATACTGTGTACTGTGTTTATGGGAGCAGATGCTAACTCGAAGGAAAAAGGGAACATTGTACTAACGGTACTCCAAGGAAGATACAAATACTGTAAGAAATATTTATGGAGGTTTTTCAGAATGGAATCCCCGAGGACGGCGGGCACGGCCTGCCTGCAGAAAATAGGGGAAAACAGGTTTCAAATCCCGCACCAGGCATAACTCTTAATACAGGGATTATACCACGGCTTCTTTAAGTCCTGGGTGCCAAAAGAAAGATAACAAGCAATTAGGCTGCGGTGGTAAAAATAAATATATTGGTAAAAAATAGAACAGATTACGAAGAGTAAATATTTTTTGTTGTTTATTTTGTTCTACAACAGGATTTTTTTTTGCTTGAGGCTGTTTTTCATAATTATAAACTGATATAAAACAATTTTCATTTGTGTTTTATTAAGTGTTTTAAAATGTTTAAACATGAAAAACATATTTTCAAGTTTAAACATTGGAAATCGTTCAGAATTAATTTAATTCGCTCAGCAAAATACTTTGAAATAGTTCGTGGAGCCTAAAGGTTTTATAAAAAAATGTTAATATCATTTACTTTGACATGCAATGAATGTTTTTTGAAATAATTTTTATCTATTATCTTATCTATCTTGAGAAACTAATACGAAAATCAACCCCGATGAGGTGCTCACCTTCGTTTTTTACGTTTACCTGGGCCTCGTAAATATTACTCAGGGCCATAAAATGCATTAGTAAAGTCTGCTTTGAATAATGCCGCTACCGTATATTTTTTAAGTAGCAAGTCGTTATTATTTGACATCATCGTGGATTATACAGTAGTACAATAACTTGGAAAGTATATATAGGTGTATCGTATCACTTCCGCTACATTATGTAAACTGCTAGCCCAATTATGATAAATACCACACTCAAACCTCCAATAATAAATACTATAGGTGTAATGGTAAAAAACCGTATCAAAATCAGCTTAGCAGATTTAGAGTTGACCACAATAAAATATACAAAAACACATAAAATACCGTGTTGTAAATATAATTTGTTATATACCAGGCTACTTAGAAAGTTTGGCGACAAAGAGTTTTTATCTACGGAACACGGGCTGAATGTCAATTAAAACTATGACTATCTATGAAATAAAAAAAACATTCCAAATTAAAATTTCCCCCATATTTTTTTACGACTTGAATTAAAATATCGAGTCAGATTAAAAAATTGATTTGCGACGGGAACATTTTTGCGGTATGATTTTAAATGTTCTTTTAAACCTGAAGTTTATTTTAATAGATTTCAAATGGCGATTGCAGACAAGTGCCCTTCTAAGGCAACTGTGTATAGTTGGTACAATGAATACGACGAATACAAATATTAAACTTGGTCGACTAAGTTTGGCTGGCGAAGAAAGAAGTGATCGCTCTTTAACGGCTGTTACAGTAGGAAACTTGGTGGCAGTGAAAATTTTAATTTGTGAAAACAGACGAATTACATACGAAGAGATTCAGGAGAGATTGCAGATTGGACCAGGAACTGTATATGAAATATTACATGAGTATCTAAGAGGCATAGTGTCGCGCTGGGTGCCGCACAACCTCACCGAGGCTCAAAAACAAGTTCGTATAGAATTTAAAAATTGGAAAGGTGCCGTGGTATGATAACAAAATTAGAAACAGGGTCGTCTCGGCGCCTTTACGACATTGTCACAAGTGACGAATCATCTACCAGTATCATCCAGAAACGAACCGTCAATCTACTGTTTGGTTGTTTCAAAGTGAGTCAACGCCAACCAAAGTGAAAAGAGCAAGAAGCGTTGGAATAATTTTAATTTTATTTAAGTTTTTTCACTTTAACTAGCTACTTAATATCTGTTATCTTTACGAAACCAAAGTAGCATTAGCGCAGAATGGTGCATGTCCTTGCCAGACGTTTTTACTGCAGTGAGGAACAACCCTCCAAAAACTGGTCTCCGCCGACTTTTGCACCATAACAACGCGCCCGCTTCTACAAGGGACTTTTTGGACAGTACCCCGGTTAAAGTTTTAGGCCATCCTCCATCCTCCTTACAATCCTGACTTGGCACCTTGTGATAAGTAACAGGCCGATGTCTGTACATTATAGATATTGAAAAAAAACTAATATGGGGGGGGGGGGGGTCTTTATTAGAGCAACAGAAGCCAAAACAACAGTTTTTAGAAATTTTGTCTGTCTGTCTGTCTGTATGTTTGTACACGCATCACGCAAAAACTACTGCATGGAATTGAATGCAGTTTTCACCGATGTATTGCTAGAGGTCTAACATAAAATATAGGCTCCATTTTACCGCAGGAAAATATCTTATTCCGATTGTTTTAAATTTAATAAACCGAAGCGAAATGAGGGCGGGTCGCTAGTATCGTAATAAAATAATTCCTGGAATATCTTAATTTAATTACCTTGTCTGAAAACCTTGTAACTACTAAACAGGTTTGAAAAAAAAAATCTACAACCTTTCAGGATAAATATCCTATATGACGGAGAAAACTAGAACCAATTCGCCTCACAACGGTCGCCGCCAACCGGTGAACGCAAAAACGTTCACCGCCGCTAACCAACGAAGATTCACAGACAGAAGTTGCCTTTTCTATCGATATCAAACGTAGAACGCGCCACTATGAGGCATAGGCCTTCCCTTACTAGTCTGTAGGGGCTTCGGCCCGTAATCCACGACGTGGGTACAGTCACGATTTATGTATATTACATGTGCTCCATTTGTTTTATTTGAACATGCAGGTTTCCTCACGGTGTGTTCCTTCACCGCCTGAAATCGAGATAATTTTTAAAAATTGTACTAAATGTAGAGTCAATTGTACCGGCAGAGTATTTGACGACCTTACGAATGAGAGTACAATGATTCTTTATACCCCTACCGTAAGCAGCCCTTTTTTCATTCACTGCTGGATATGGGCTTTCTTATCCAGGCATTGTCTTGCATTGGCATTGTGCATGAGGGATGTATGACCAACGCCACATCGGTCAAACTTGTTGGCGAGTCCACTCTTTTAGAGGTGGTGTAGTTCCTCAGGACTTGAGGTAGCGGCTTTGTTATCACTTAGTCGCCTTTCACAACAGCCAGGGAAAGAGGTGGGGTGGTACTATTGTAACACCGACCGATTGTCTTTATATCTATATGTAGGTATATGCAGACATTCACAAATAATTCACTGGCGGACATTCAACTGCTTCATTACTCCGATCGTAAAATTTAAAGCTTGGCTCGAATCTGCGCATGATGCTAATTAAGTAATGGATCCTAAGGGAGATCGCGAAGGGCCCACTAATTAATTAATGACCATTCAGCCCTGTGTAACTTTGATATGACGAGTTTTAAACCTGCTTTCAAAGTCGCGATAAGGCAATGTATGAGACTTGCTTGAGTTGATCTTATCACTTGGTTAACAGATTACTTATTTGTTAACATACTAGTGATTTCTTCAGCCTTTGCTCAGGATAGTAGATAGTACTGATCACAATAATATTCGTTTCAAATGGTTACTAAATGTTACTTGTACGAGTTTTCGGTTTTGTTCGAACTAACGGTTTAAAAGTTGATGGAAAGCGTTTTGTTGTAGACGTTTACTGAAGAGTCACTGAAGAGTCAGAGAGTCATAAAATGTGACAGTCCACTTGGTGGTAAGTGGATACTGTTGCTCATGGACATCCGCGGTACATGCTAACGTGAGTCCAGAATAACAAATATTGACACGCCCTCGGATGCACTGCTTGCCTTTGGAGATTTAGGAATGAATTTGCAGAAAGGGTTAATAAAATGGGGAGGGGTAGGATAGGAGGTTTATTCCGGTCTGTTTCCACACGTCTGTCCGCCACGGGGACAAATCGAACTTTGTATTCCAGTCTGTCCCCTAATTATAGTTTGGGGGCTGATCCGAATTTTTGGTTTATTCCAGTCTGCCCCCACATATCTGTCTCCGACGTGAACAGATCAAACATTTTATTCGATTTTTTTTAGTTCTGTCCTTTGGATATACATTTTACTACAGGATTGAATAAGTACATGTATAAAAAATGATGAATAAATATAACTATAACACAGCTGAACAGTTTTAAATAAGGCCTAATAAGGATGAGATAGGATAATGTCAAAGTTATTTTCATGTCTGCCAGTCTACCGGTGGGGGCGCCCTTAGGCTCGTTGCTTTATACACTCTTTGCCCCTGGCTGAGCGCCTTCTGCGCTTGAAACTATACATGTCCGGTGACTCTTGAAAGGCCATTAGGGCCACAAGAATTTAGTCATTCCGAAAAAAGGGACAAACAGGAGGACGTAAAAAGTCTTCGTAATTTTGGTAAAAAAATACTGAAACCTAAAAATTACTCAGTTACTTTAATAAAACAGATTAAAAAGCAAAATGTTTTGCAAATATTTACACAATAATAAGCAATCTAATTAAGAATGTCGCAATTAATTTATATCCTGGTGGGATATAAACGGCGGTGATTGTGTTACGATGAGAGTAATTACATGGCTCGTAAAGTAACTTGTAAACAGTGGGCGGGGTGGCGAGGCTGAACGACGGCTCACAATACCAATAGATAAGGAGAAACAGTAAACGAATTTTAAAAAGGTTCCTTCCTATATTTTTTCACACAGACAGTATATTTAAGTTTATTTTAATAGTATATTTAAGACATCCGCGATATATGCCAGCATCAGTCCAGAATGACAAAAATTAGCACGCCTCAGAATGCGCTGCCTACCTTTGCAGAGAATGGATTAAGAGAAAGAGTTGAGAAATTGGGGAGGGACATGGTAGAATGAAATGGGAACGGGCTCTGGCATATCTCACTCACTACTGAAACACGTACGTACATTGACGAAATACGATAAAGTAGGAAATGCAGTACATTTCTAGGTAGCCTTCTGTGAGAGAGAGGTGACGTGGCCAGTTGTAAGCCAACGCTGGGTTCATGATTAAAGAAAATCAATTGATGGAAAATAAAATTACACACCCATCCGGTCTGACAAATTGAAAGCGACCACAGAGCAAAATTTACGACGTGGCTGTTGCATAAATGCTCATTACGCATTATCGCAATACAAAATAGGCTGGCTATAAGCGAAATTGGTGTTGTTATGCTGTAGATCTTTTCAAAACTAACCACACAGCGTTCGACAAGAACCAATTGCTTTGCGGTTGTTTTCAACTTGGAAAGGCAGGTTTTCATTGAATTGTTTTTGGACTTTTAGTCTAACATTTAAATATATTAAGTGACATGGCGGCGTTCGTATTCGCAGACATACGGAAGGAACGAATTTGTCAGTGTGAGAGTTCAATACTGTGGGGAGACTTTATAGTGTGGCAAATAAAAATGAATTTTAAACAATTTGGCAAATAAAAGTGTCTGATAGGTTGTATGCATTTCGAGAATCGCTATGTTTGCATACTGCTCTTTATATCACTCTCGTTATATTGTGACACATCACAAGAAATTACGACGCGCCCGCTGAGGAATCGGGCTTGCCTACACAATGAGAATAAACCAACCCATCCAGTACACTTTAATTTTACCTCACTTAGATATTCTCTTTATTAATATTATAGTGGCGACCAGGTCATGCTATAAACAGCCTATTTCTAGGAAACTTAGTTTTAATGGTTGACTAGTAGTTTTTACTAAAAAGGTAATATGTATATAAGCAGTTTTTTGTAATAAATAGTATCTTTTTTAACGTTCCACTGTAGGGCACAGGCCTCCCCGAGTAAATCACAACGGTGTTTCGGCCATATTCCATCACGCGGGCCTCATGCTAATGATGGATGTTCCAGATTTTTTTTAACTCTGGACCATGTGAGCTGGTTATAATTTTTATAAATCCGTACTTGAAAGTCAGTGGTACGATTTGAGGATTTAATTTTACGACCTCACGAATGAGAGTTAAGTTTAGATACCCCTACGTTATCACCGTTCTTAAAATGGAATAAATTAATAGTAGGTATAATGGGGAGAAAAAAAAAGTCGAAAACAATTTTCCAATAAAATATTATAATCAAAATTCTATCAGTAAAGCTTGTACGAGTACTATTAGAAAGGCAAGTACTAAAAGAGAAGAAATGCTGTCGCATAAAAATATTCCACTTGGATAGAATTTTATTGCGAATCGGTTCGGCAGGAAATATTGAGAAGTTAGATTGAGGAAGTGTCGACATTGTTATTATCGCCTCAATCCTTCGCGAGTTGTGAAACAATCTTTGGCATCCCCATTCCAATCGGATACTGGGCAGTAAAATTTTGTCTGTTATGATTTCTATCGACAATATTCATCTTAGACTTTATTCTTATGTTTTCAAGAAAGAGGGAACATGAAAAAAGTTAGCTACCATTGGGTTATTTATTATGTTTACTTCCTACAAAATATTTTTTGTTGTGTTGCCTGCCATGTTTATCTTTGTACCATGTTTTGTAAACAAAGAAGAATTTAGAATGGTTGTGTTGGCATTGTGAGTAACAATTGTCTGTAGTTTAACTATACTGTTTACTCATAACTCAAGAGAACGAAAACGAAAATTTCAACTTTTTAGCGTGAATTTTTTTGTCGTACTTACTCCTAAAACAAAGCGTAATGACCCGCACGGGCGGCGGCACGCATTTGTTCGAGAACAATCCGAATAGGCCATTTTTCATGTGGAACAATTGAGGGCGGGACTCCGACACAATTGGCAGAGTATTTTGTCAAGTATTTGTCGTACGAGGCTTGAGCGCCCAACATAATAAGTGCACTCTATACACCTATTTTTGCTGTTCCAGAACAGATACTTGGAATTGTAAATAGAATATATATATTTCCTGCGTATACAATTATACAGCCTGTCACTGAAATAACGAAAAATCAGAAACTCGTCAACTAATTATAATATAATATAGACAACTGTTCTAGCGAAAAATAAGATTATTTTAAGGAATAAATCAAAAGTTACGAAACTGTAACGTTTTGTTGTTATATCTAAAACGTTCCTAGCGCTCATTCCTCAGTACAAAATAGTCACTGAGCACGCGGTGCGCCGTGGGCGCGGCGCATCGAATAAAAATACGTATACTACGAGTTGAAATGAACAATAAGTTATGAAAAATACCTATTGTAGCAATTGGTAGAATCGGTCCTAATCTCGATAGACTGAACAGCTTTCCGTTATTTCAGAGACACATTGTATAGGTAAGTAACATGTAGACGGTGGCTGTGAAATGGCAAGCTCTGAGAGATACACATATCCAAAAACTGAAATATATTGTATTCTTAACATTCCAGTAAATAGGACGCTCCAAGAGGCCTAAGACCGCAATACATGGAAAACTATCGTTGAAAAGTTTCACGGCCAGAGTTAGTTAGCTATATCGATATCAATATTGATATTGATTTTAAGTTATAATATCTATATTGATATATAAGCTATATCAATCTTCAATATTGAGGGTACGACTATAAAGAAAAAAGGAGCAGAAAGAGACACCTGCTGTCTATGTGACAAAATGTACAGAGATAAACGATGATATAGTTGATACATAATTTGTATAGTGATAAACTTTATGTATATTTGTACAATGGAGAAATGCCGGTTTAATGATTAAGATGATGAGTAAAGAACAGGCAAATATACGAGAAAGAGTGATTTAAAGCTTGCTTCAGTTTTTGAGGCTTATGCCTTATGTTTTTAAGGCATAAAGTTGTGAAATATCTCCCGTAGCTTGCATTTCTCCTCTGCTTGTTATAAGCTCTCCAAAGGCTTGCTAGCACACACGATCGCCCGTTTTTCGTCCTGCCACTATAAGTGTGGAGCTAACTAATATTATAAATGCAAAATTTGACTTGTTTTTTATTTAATAACTCTGCAACAAATCAACGAATCGATATGTGTAATTGTATATGAATAAAATTCGTTTTTATGCTGCTCAATACACGCGAAGTCGGGCGGGCAACAGCTAGTACTCAATAAAACTGAAAATATGAGAAATCATAATGAATAGTATGTATACAGATATGTAGGTATATTGTATACACATAATAGTTGTGTATTGTTTATGTTATTAATCACTTGGCGAGGAGTGGTGCTCGCATCGATAGACCATAAAATCTTGCCTCTTATGATTTTCATGGCGGCTCGAGGCAGTACGTTGGAATTTTTCGTTTTATTTTATGATGGCGCGCACTGTCGCGGAGAAATATTGGCTCAGCGGAATAGCTCGTAAAGAAAGCCGTTTTCTTTCCACGGGGTTACGCACCGCAACTACATCGGCGCCTTATGCTTACATTTATTTATTACGTTTTAGCCGCGTGTTGGGCACAAAGCGTTATTTTTTAAATTATTTTGATAATTACGTGATTTTGGCGCGAGCTCGGCCCAAGCTGTGTTCCAAATAGCTGCTATTGCGTTACACCTTTATTTATGTTTTTGGCGAGTGCTTCAGCTCAATGTGGCATGAAGTAAACCTCAAAATAGCTGCTTACACATAAAATATGGTTTACGTAGTGTACTAGTCGAAAGATATAGTTAGATTTTTTGTGTTTTTATCAACAATATTTCAAGAGTAAAAAAGATATTGCTGATTCTAATAAAAACATAAAATCGGGTTGAAAGAATTCAAAGGAGGTTCTTTTCTGTGCAAGCGACACGGGTTGCGCCATTGGGTGAGCAGATTGTACGGAACTCCCGGCATTTTGCCGGTTCACCTCTCCGATCCTTTTTCCTCGCACATCATTATTCAAGTTAAGTGGACAGGCCCGGTCAGGTTAGTGGATGAGTAACAAAAATTCAGGGGGCTACATGTAACACAAATCGGACTACGGTTCATAAAAAATCTATTATAACAAATTCAATGGGTTTTGCTGTAATGGATGTTCGGATTAAAACACCTTAAGAGTTGTTTGTTTTTGTCGTTTCAAGTAGTGGAGTCCCTTAGGTCCCAGGCTGTCGCTATTCTGTGAGACAGGTAACTATTTGCGAGAATTCAACAATTCCATCGTATTTCTCCCGATGCCGCTCCTACACCCGTCTATTTGATAGGCAAGCGAATTTATACGGATTCTGATTGATGGAGTAGTCAAACAGAAAGCGATGACTCACGTTATAATGATATCTTCATCCGTAGAAATGATCATGTATGTAAGAAGTACAATTGAAAGGATTGAAGAGGTGCCGTGGATATTTTTTAAATGTGCAAATACTAAAGGACAAATCTCTGGAAGTACGGGTGCACAAGTAAGTAATCGCTTGGGAGCGTTCGGTAAGTTGGTCATTATTAGAACAAACGTGGAGTCATTGGTGCCCCGCCATTACCGTAATGTTTTCTGCTGACCTGAAAGACGACCCACGAGCCCACGGCGACGTGATCTCATAATTAACACACTAACGAGTATATATGGCCTGGCTTAAATAACTGAGCCATTGTGAGTTCTCTTAGTAGTCTACTGAAATAAAGGAAGTGAAATTGACTGGAGGTGAATTGGGATATATTTCGTATAAACTAACATTTTTAAATGTTTTTGTTATGAATAATAAAAATAGGACTAAAAGAAACTTAGGCACTTATTTGTCTATTTATTATATGTATATAGATAATAATATAAGGTTCTTTAAAAATCATGTAAGTAGGTACTTATTCAGTTAGGTAAAAATATTAATAATATATGTATTGTTTAGGTCAGGGGTCTCCAAACTTTCCAGCCCAAGGGCCATACTGATTACTCCAGTAAGTTCCGAGGGCTATTAATAATTATTCAACATAAAATTAGAATACTTCAGTAAACTAAATTTAATTTGCTATAAAAAATATGATTTAATTTGCTATAAAAAATATGTTCTCTAAAAGGAGTTTTCAAGTATGCTAGCTCTCCGCGGGCCGGACAAAATCTGTCCGCGGGCCGGATCCGGCCCGCGGGCCGTAGTTTGGAGACCCCTGGTTTAGGTTAATAAAACCTACCTCTCTACTGTAATCGTAGATTTATGTGAATATGTTCGTTTAATGTTTATAATCTTTATAATATTTTGGCCAGATTAAATTTCAGCAATATTTCACTTACAATATATATTATTATTAATTAACAACTTTAAATGAACGACAACAGTTGATTTATAGTTTGAATTGATACCGATTTCGATTTGAGGGCGAAGGTTTATTCGTTTACGTAACTTCGAGATTGGCTCTAACAAGGGAGGGAGAGAGCGCGCCGGTGATTTCTACTCTTAAAATCCAATTTAAATGCATTCCTCTGTGCCACAGGAGGCCCCGCCGATACGCTCCGGGGACCAATTAACTTATTCATCCTTAACATTTCATTGCTCAACTTGGATACTACTTTTGCGCTTACTTTCCACCTTTGACCCTTTTGTTTCTGTAATAAACTTTGGTTGACTTTAAAATGAGTTTGTACGTAAATTTTAATCTTTTACTATTGTCTTGGTTTAAATTTAATTTTATGTATTATTGTAAATGTTATTAATATTCAATGTAAAGTTATATGATAAATTCATAGATTATACTCGTATATATCTCCGCTTTGTCCTAGTAAGTTATAAGTTAATACTCTGTAAAAAAATAGCTGTCCTTTCCAAAGTCCCAACAAAGTCATTTATTTAAAATGCAATTTAAACCCCCTAATAGAAACGTTCGCACTAAGAATTGTTGCAAAGTGTAATGGGTTCAGGTGAAATTAACGCAGAAAAATAGGAAAAGTTAGAACGAGTTTCCAGCTAAGATTTTTTGCCCCCGTCAAGTAGCGCTGTGATTGTAAACTGCTGAATTTATAATGCCATTTTCGAACTCCACTTCATCGGGAAGTTTAAACCAGTTCGTAATTTTACTCGCAGGTAATACCTTCAACACTCATTGAAAGTAGATTCAATAAAGGAAAGTTTACAAGAAACGATTTCTTTGAATGGAACTTGCAAAATTTATAGGAACTTGCAAAGTTTCTTTTTTATAGGAAGAAGGCAGCAGACGAATATACGAGTATATACAGTCCACCAGATGGTAAATTGATACTGTCGCCAATGGACATCTTCGATACATGCCCATATCAGCGTTGTACGCGATACATACCAACGTCTCCAGATGCGCTGCCTACCTTTGGAGATCTAGGAATGAATTTGTGGACAGAGTTAGGAAAACGGGAGGGATAAAATAGGATTGGATGGGAATGGGCTTTTACATGTCTCACTCACCACCGAATCGCGTACGTACGCGAATGTGTTGAGGGAATAGGATAAAGTAGGAACACATTTTACCGTAACACACAAAGAGACAAACAATCCAAATATATTTTCAGAGTTAATTACAGTTACATTGTAACCACTCTATGTTATATACAGGCTTGTCTAGTGCAAGGGATAGCTGCAACTATGAATGTTACTTCGCTTATAAAGGTATACATATATTTGTAGAAATTTACAGTCTCAATCACCAAACAACGTTCAATCACTGTCGGAAATACGAAAATGACCGCCCGGTATTATTATCTATGTATCCACGCGTGTGTTACTTTAAATAGAAACTCTCACATCTCTATTTATTTTTATTGAAACGTAAACAAAAATGAAAATTGCTTTCTTAAACATCCTTCTGGACCCTATTTATTTGAAAAGGATGCGATGACTCAAGCAGATTTGCAAGATATCTGTACGCCTTCTGTGGATTACTTTGCAAGTCTTTTATGCGAGGAGGCCAGTATCATCGCTACTTAAGGATATTAAAATCCCTTCTATTTGTATAAGAAGCTTGTTTTCTTGCTGAGGAGAGAGCATTTTATCTAATTGTCAGGATAATACCCTTACATCTTTGTATTTGGTAGGTATACTGCTATAATATAGCAGCTTATCGGCACCTATAAATTCTTAGTCTTTGTAACTCAAATGTTAATTTCTCACCAATGTTAAACTAGTCAATCCTGTAGTTTTATTAATTGCTAATTTTGATATTGATTTTGAGTGTAGCTGTCGACATGACCCTATTATCTGGTCACCCGAAACTTATATATGAGATATAATATATAAAATGGTCTAATAGGGTTATCTGCTCGATAGCCCAATTAGATTTTATATAATGTAAGTTCAGTTACTGCAATTCTTTGGGTCTGGCTGGTTTGTTTTCTACAAATATAGTTTGAGTGCAAGGTATGTGTTTGTTTTATTGATGTTATTCAAATTTTTATAACAGTTTTTTAAAGCTTTGCATAGATACCCCGCTCTGCTTAAAAAAAAGGCACAAGTAAATTTTGCGATATTCAAGAAAAATATTTAAAAAATGTTAAAATAGTCATTAATTTCAAAATTAATTTTCATAATAAATTGTTTCAAACTAGAAACTTGAAGTTTTGAATAAAACAAGAAGAATAACGGTTGTTTATTCTCATTGCAATGTTACTTATGCTTTTTTTATAGAAAAAAGGCGGCAGACGAGCATACCTACAGCCCACCTGACGGTAAGTTTAGACTGTTGTCCATTGACATCTGCGATACATGCCAACATCAGTCTAGAATCTAGAATGACAAACGTTGGCACGCCGTCGGATGCGCTGCCTACCTTTGCAAATTAAGGAATGGATTGGGTGAAAGGGTTGGGAAAATGGGGAGGGAAAGGATAGTATTGGATGGAAATGTTTTCGTTAAAAATATTACTAATGCCTTTTCTTTTTAAGAGGGCAGTACTGTAATCTAGATTAGGATTAGAAATTATATATAAGTTATCTTGTAAGTAGATATGTTATTGAGTGATCAATGAAATTGTACGAAATAAAACCAGACGTGGTATCGTGTTGTGGAATGTTTAATTTACAGTCGTTTCTGTGTAACGTTAATGCCAATTATGATTAGTATTTTTCTAGGGCAAAATCATGAACAAGTCTATTGTAATACTTCTGGTTGTGCTTGCCATGATGGCGTTGAGCGAAGCGAGATCTTGTCACAGGTAAATTAAGTTATATATTTTTTCAAAATTAAACTTACTATTTAACTATTATTATTATTATCTTGAACCGCGGAGAGCCTTGCGAGACTTATTCACTGTCAATCTGTTTTCTTCTATTATTCCGAATCTTGACATTTCTTAATTATGTTAACAAATTATGGCGCTGATGGTTAGTGTTTTGATGCAGAGAGATCTAACTCTATGCTGAATGATGACCACCTTCTCAACTATGTCGGTATATAGTTTCATGTCTGGAGATATAGAGGTTCCTAGATAAAAGACTCCTTAACTTTGATAAGAGCCGTAATTATAATATTGATCACTTCAAAATATATAATTACGTTACTCATGAGGAAATTCTGCCCGTCTACCGTTTATTGTTTAAGAAGAATTACAAATCTCTCAAGTTATTCTTAAATTAAAATTTGAAATAAGCGCCCATTTTTTAACATTATGAAGCATTAAACCTATGTATATTTTACTACATCAAGAACCCAACATTTGAGTGGCCATGTTGACAAAATATTACATTTATCTTCACCACAAAGATGTTTAATATACATTTCAGTTCTAGAAATTTGATGCTTGACTGTCAGTTGCCAATTAAGTGTGTATATATATATATATATATATATATATATATATATATATATATATATATATATATATATATGTGTGTGTTACAGGAAAGGTGGCCGCGTCCGGTGTAACGAGGTGTCTAGTGAGAGCGATGATTGTGAAAATAATCCATGCAAGGTGGGTGGAATTTATTAATTTATTTTATTTATTTAAATAGCTCGCTAACGATGTAAACTGTAGTAAAATATAATAGAAAAGCAAATAAATTCTTAAAGAAATTATACGAGTACATTTAAGAGCTAAATTTAAGAGCTTTAAAGCAACGTCAACTTGCAAATTTAGAAAATGATAATCATATTTATATACTACTAGCAAAGCCCGGCAGACGTTGTCCTGCCATAGAAGTTGATGTGCTGCAGCGCCATATAGTGGCGAGTTATAACAAAGTCGATAGCATAGAAACCTTCTCCATGAAAAAATACATATATGTGTCAACTTTCATGGTGATCGGTCAAACGGTGTCGAAGTCTATTAACATCAGATATACCAACATCCATTTTTATATATATGGAAGATGCGTAATTATATCTGTTATGTTTTTGTGACTACAATTTTTACGTTGAGTATATAAATTAGTACAAAACAGAGACCTAAAATTTAAATAGCATACTTTGTTTATATTATACCTAATTATAGGACATTTATTTGTGCTTGAGGTTCCACTTGTAGAAATTAGATTTGAGACTTGTACTTGGTTGTAAAGTAAGATCTATGTCGTATAATTTTGTCAAGAGATATAGTACAGGTTGCGGTAAGAAGCAATACTGCGTTTTATGTTTTTACTCGAATTTCGATCCAAATATCAATGTTTTAAAGCGAAAAAATTAAACAAAATGATACGACAAATATATTTGCAATGCAAGCAACCCTTTCAGTGTCCACTGCTGGACATGAGGTGGTCCTTAGGGCTTGTAGTAGCCGCTTTGTTGTCACTTAGTCGCCTTTTACGACATTCGCGGGATGAGATGGGGTGATGATATTCTATAGCCAGCCGAAACCACACGGCATATTAGAAATATTAGCTATTTACCTTTAGGCCACAATCCTGGAATAATCGTATTATATACTTGTAGTATTTAATTCTAACGTAATCTATTATAATATGTATATACATATAATCGTTACTGTTATTGTTAAGTAAATAAAAAAATGCATAGGAATTTATACTTATACATATAGTCGCTCACATTCACTCTTTTCGGCAGCTGGTTATTTACTGAACGTTCCTCAAGATGATCTGATTTGTACGCCTTGTGCGCGATTTTTTTCATAAGTTGATAATTCTTTTGAAATTGTACGTAGTTTCTGTTTGGGGTACGAATGTGTGATGCGTAAAAAAAAATATTATGCGTTTATTATGCATTGTAGAAGAATAAGAAAAAAATGGTTGTCGTTTGAAAATACGCGACTCATAAATTTGCGAAAGGAGAAAAGAAAGAATAATTTGTTAATATTGAATTTGGGGATCTGTGCCAACATTTGATTTAGACGTATGAGGAAGTGAACAATCATTGTTTGCTGCGTAGCATGCTACGTACATTATTAGTGTCACAATCGTCATTTCAATATGCGTTCATATGAACGAACACATGCATGGATGCATGTAATGTATGCATGTATGTAAATGGTGAGTTTTACAATGTAACAAGTAACAATTATGTAACAAGCTTTCAATGATTTTCCCATTTTCAATGCAAATGGCACGAATCACTTCCTACTACGCGCGTATCTACGATGCACGATGTCTACGTCTAACATTTCGTAGCGAGCGTAGGCTCGTGTAGCACATTATAACCATTTTTTTACACTCAGCGTTTAAATACATGCATACATTACATGCATTGATGCATGTATTCGTATTATACTTAAGGATATAAAGCGATCAGTTATATATCCAGTTACAGTTGCTATTCTGTGGGATAGCAAAAATAGTTCTAGCGCCACGCCTATGTTTACGTTTCGACATGGCTTTTTCTCACGACAGTATACTTGTGATAATTATGCTACAATAAGATTTTTCCTCTGCACATAAATGTTTGCGTAATGTTAAAAATAAAAATATGTACACATTTATTTATTTATTTTATTAGGTTCACCATCAAACTACAATAAATTAAAAAGCGTTTTATACTGTATGATACGTTCAATAAATTGAAAGAGTTAATTATTACGGTTCTTATAAATTGAAGATTACGAGTACTCGAGGGGTGTCTCCTCTAAAAACTGAATATCGCACTGTTCTTAAAATTCTTTCAGTATTTCTTTCCTGCCTCACCGATTTAGGTGCTCAAGAGTAGTCAAGGTTTATGGTCATCAAAGTAATTAAAAACAGACGTAATTAGAAAAATGAAAGGAGAAGAAAAATCGTTTTCATTTTCAATAGCCTCTGCTTACGATTATTCTGAGCAGCCAGTACTTTTTAAGCTACCGGCTATTGGTTACGATGTCGTTATAGTGCAAAGCTACAGGTAAATAACTAAATAAAATGTAATGCTGTTCCTGAGTATATTGATATTATTTATCGTCGTGGTTGACATGGTTACATGCGTCCCAAGGTTATTAGGTCAGGTTACGAGTATATTGTTATTGTACTTTAGATAATATATGTAGAGCGAGGCTAATTGTAAGTTAAACGTGTTTAATAATAACAATAATACAGAATGACGAATATCACGCTTAATTATAATGTTTGGATGCCTAACCAATGAGCTTGAAAAAAAAATCGATTAAAATCGAATGTTTTTAAAAACATTTTTGCGCAGTTAGTTTTATTTCTATCAATTGCCCCCTTTTATTTGTTTGTTTTCGTTTTAGATAATTTAATAACTATAGTACTTAAGGTCCTTGAAATTAAAAAGATATTTTTTAGAACATTGAATTCACAATGAGTTCACTACAATTTTTATTCCAGTAAAACCATTTGACGACCAGTTGTTATTGATCCTGATTGCTGTGCAATAGGTCTCGGGTTCGATTCCCGACTAGACAATCATTTGTTTAAAGACAGGTGTTTGTTCAGGGTGTTGCACGTGTTGTGTTCGTCTTTGTATGTGTCTCAGGACCCACGACAGGGAATACAAATGTGGGACATTGAGAGTGGTGTTATTTATTTATAATTATGTGTGATTGGCAGAAATACCGATAGTTCCGTTAAAAAGTTCTAAGAATTGGCTACATTATTTATTATAGATTACATTATATTATTATTTATTACATTATTAGATCTACGTTCTTTTCTAAGGTATTCGAAAACATATTTTTAATATGGTTTACTTTCTTTTCTAATTATTGAGCTTTCTAATTATTTCATAACTATAATTAATTATCTATTTAAGAGCCTTAAAACATATAAATTTAAAGTATAATAAGATAAATACCTTATGCTCTTACGCAATAGAGCGCGTACCGGATTGAATCCGGGAGGGAACATTTGCATGATCAATTAATAGGGATTCCTCGAAAACAGGTTTGGAAAGCGCGTCTATGTGAAGATGACTAATGTTATGGCGTTGTTTTGTCTTTTCAATAAATTAATTGAGTAATATTAAAATTTCAGAGCAAAAAGAAGAGTAAATGCGACTCTTCATCCTCATCGTCGTCATCTTCATCCTCGTCCTCGTCGTCCTCGTCGTCCTCGTCGTCTGAAGAAGATGGTAAACAGTGTAAGAGTGTGAGTATAGTGAATAGTATATATACTGAAAGAATAATGAAGTGAACAGAATCAATTTCGGTTTGTAGGTGGGCTTATATCAGTTCCGTAAATAAAAATGGAGACTTTAAAAAAAAAAACCCGAATAATATTGAATATGAATATCTAAATACACACAAATATTCCTAGGACTCATGAAATTGTACAAATTTTTTCTAATATTTATTTTTTCTAAAATGTACTTAAAATAGCCACATACAGCTTTCTAAATGGCGCGCGGTGTCGACGTTTTTTATTTATTTCTTAAAGCTTTTACTGCGTATAAATTTACTATTGGGGGGATTCTACTGCTGAGTGGTATTGTCTACTATCGATCTTATAAAAATGGTGCAACGTAAAGTCCTCATTTTAATAACTAATCTTTGTAAATAAAAAAAATAGTAATTCACAAACATATTACACAGAGAAAGAAAAATTAAGTAGTGTTCGGAGGCACTGGAAGTGATTTTAATAATATTGCACTGAATATAATTTAAGAGCCTATAATGTCACCTTACTTTACCGCATCACAAAAGTAGGCTCTATTGTATTTTCTTGTGTTTTTGATCTCTTTTACAAACTGACAGAAAAAACTGTAATCACGACATTTTGAATATTGTGATTTGAACTCGACATTGTGAATTTTACGTGTGAGTACGTCTCAATAGTAACTATAATTACTGCAAATAAACATGGCTATAATTTTGATTGGACTTACTTTATGTGCCTCTCACAATAAATTCGGTAAAAAATACATCAGTCCAAAAAATATTGCGCGTCAAAGCAATTTATTATTATATTAGCCCTAGTGAACGGAGCGAAACACTGCAATTTGTTTTCGAGAATGTTCGCGTTATGCCGAGTTTCTTCAAGCGGACCTCAATTGCGGCTCTAATGAGCAATAATGATGAAACTGTTCCCCTAACTTTTACCGAGCAGTATTACTTTTATTTCGTTTTCAACAGATATTGAGGGAAGGAAAAATGTTAAACATTGCTGTGAGCGATGTTGAAGTACTTTGACCCTCTCAAATGTAATTAATGTACTAATTACAAGTGTAATAATTACAGTGAATTTAGCCCAAAGTTGTAGCTAATTTGTAATATTTAGCTATTAATATAGTCATATTTTTTGCGTCCCAAAAAGCGGTTAAACTAGTTTCTTGTTTTCAACAATTTATCTGAGCTCTAATGGAAATCTTTTAAGGTCAGTTAAATCTGCAGATTTGTAATTAGATGCAGATTTAATAACGATGAACGCAGTGAGGTACTTTAATAGAATGAGTAAGTACACACCACTTTACTACATACCACGGATGGTAAGTGGCAGTATAATCTTTGCTGCAATCCGATAGAGCTGTTGCTAAATAAAACCAATCTTCTACTTTCTTCCTACAGGTGAACGTTTTATGTTAGAATGATACAATTATTTTTTCTTATTACAATTATTATTACAATTGTTCCGTGCCATAAGTTGAAACTTGCAATGTTTGTATTTTCGTTGCAAATGTCCAGATATCACTGAAATAAATTCCCTTGAATTGAGTATTGCAAGATTTTTTTTTACATTTTTATTGCACAGTGACAAAAGGCGGACTTATTATTCCCTTTCCTTTATATCTTTCCTTTTTTGTAAACACAAAGTGATACAACGTGTTAGAACTTCTTATTTAACTTTTATATGTCTTGACTACAGAAAAAAAATATTTGTAGTATGTGTATCCACCAATCCGCACTGTGCCCGTGTACTCACCTCCCCCGCCCCCGTGATTTACTAGCGGAGGTCTATGCCCTGCAGTGGGGCTGATATCATGTCCCCAGTTATCAACTTACTCCTGCCTTGCATGGTATTAATATCTGGTATTTTTCCGTTTTTAAGAATGACGACAGTTCTTCATCGTCCTCATCTTCGTCCTCTTCGTCATCATCTTCGTCTTCTTCGGAGGAGAACTGCAAGGAGGATTCTGTAAGTAAAAGAAAATAACCTATGATAATACAGTGAAAGATTAGCCTAGATAATAGAGTGCAATCGATGATCAATCAAATCAATCAATTAAGACAATTCGAAGAAACGAATAATTATCGACGAGTATTTATTGTATTTACATGCTTACTTACGATGCCACTGAAAGCTGAGTATATCGAAATCGATTGGTTTGCTATAAAACATTATTTTTTTAGAAGATCTTTTTATTTTTAAACAATTAAAGATTAATTTTATTTTAATTTCATTTCAGACAAAGAAATCAAGACACTTCAGGAAATGTAACAAGAATTAATTAATGAACTCATTACTTTGTAAAGTTAAAAAATAATAATCTTAGGATATAATATATTTCTATAAGTACTAGGATGTGTTTAAACAAAATATTATAATATCTTAAAATGCATTTATAGGTATAGAGGTGGATTCTCATTTGTGTACACTTTAAATTTGTATATGTATATTTTATTCACTCAGACTTTTGACCCTTGACCTTTTATTGTTTTCTTTAGTTTAAAATTTTACCCGTGGCCTCCCGCAGTCGTAGAGGTCGTTAAATTAATAGTGACAGCGCACAGGAAATATGTTAATATTTGTCGTATTTCATCTTGGAATACTATATGTCATAGCTATATAACTGTCGTGTTTGATGCAGCATCGCAAGAGAGGGCCAGGTGAATTTATTTCTATACAAATACACAAATGTATAGTATTTATTTTTACTGTATAAAAATGAGTATCTGCTTTTGCACATATTAGAATTATAGAGAAATTACGATAAAATACGTATACAGGTAATTAAATGTTGTTTTAATGCTAATTAAAGAGAGGAATCCTCTATAGTGTGGCAAACAGAAAACTATGTCCTCATCTGTTGTGGTTTGTAACCTGGGCCTCAGCCAGGGGATATTAAGCTGTATGTTTTTTTGTACATGTAATAGGCATACTTAGGTATATATGAAAAGAAATTAGCTGCTCATGTGTTGGAACATGGAATAAAATAAAAACGAGAAAAATAAGGAAGGCTTTTCTTTGGAAACGTAATATAACGTAATACTTAGTAGTCCAGTCAAATTATACATCGTACTATGCAGAATATTGGGTGGATTTGATTTTTTGTTGTTTTATTTATAAATCCAAGTTTTCGATCTGAGTAGACAATCGCGAGCAAAACGGCGAACTTTTCCACGATGTTTCGTTATCTCTTAAACAGTGCGTTGGGTGGAAAATGTCATACATTTCTAAATTAAACCAGAATAAATTTCCTATAAAGAGAGTATAGTGTGATTTCCATATATTTTATAGTTTTTAAGATATGAATTTTCGAACCCAAGATAATTATATTACTTAGGAGTATAATTTACAAAACAAAAATCATAATATATGGTAATTACATATTGTGTACATGTAATTATTAAATTTGTTCAATTACTTCTTATAGGGTGTATCCCTATAAGAATACTCTATAAGAAAGAAATTAAACAAATTTAATAATTACTGTAAAATAGCTAATTAACTGTAAATGAAGTGTTTATTAAATTGAAAAAGCTACTTTGTTGTTTTTCTACATCATTAGTAACCGTTTCGGGATCTACTCGTCTTATAATCAGTTTAGATTTCTTCTTCCAAGGTCTCAACAATCGATGGCATACCGCTTCCCCCCGTGTCACTCTTAAAAAAGATTTCCGAGACATTTTCACAGAATCAGAATCAGAATTGTGAACTGCAACAATTAAGTATACAGTTGTTACCCATATCAGGGGTACAATCATTACATAGTATTAATGTCATAAGAACAAATTAAATTTTATAATAATCTTATATAATATATTAATTAATTTTAATATCCCAGATTACAAAATCCATTAAATGTGTTAGTACCTAAAACTTATCTTATGAACTAAGTGTTAGTAGATATAACCTACAAACTAATGAGACATGGGCCAGGCGTATTCATCAGGCACGCACACAGGCAGATGCTTACCTGATGAACAGCCCCATCCGGTGCCTGATTATCGGACATTCGTATTTGTTCGCTATAACGCTCAGAATGCTGTTGGTGCTACATCTCGTTCTGTTTAATAAAGAAGCGATTTTCTTACACATAATTGCGTGAAATATTGGATGCGCTGTAGAAACGGGGCCGCCTCAACAGCATTCTGGACGCATTCTGGAATATTGAACACGCAGAGCGTTGTAGGACCGCTGCGTATATTATATGCGTATACCCTCGAGT
This sequence comes from Sesia bembeciformis, assembly GCA_943735995.1. NCBI lineage: Eukaryota > Metazoa > Arthropoda > Insecta > Lepidoptera > Sesiidae > Sesia > Sesia bembeciformis. The sequence goes on along the minus strand of OX031029.1, from coordinate 8,992,070 downwards.
AGAAGGATTAACAGAAAGATTTAAATAAGGTAATTTTGACCTCTTGTGTATAGCGAGCGAACCGACGGGCCGGTAACATATTACCCCTCATCGGCAATGCTCTGCGCTTACGTTTAATATTACGAGCATAGTACTTATAATAACCATATGTTAACTAGTATAATAACGGAACTTAGAACTATCAATCAATCTCTCTCCTCCATGCTTTAATCCCACATGATATTGGGGCCAGTCTTCCTCATTGCTCTCCTACACTTTGCCCTATCGTCGACTGAGACGTTGCACTGTCTTAGACTTAGTCTTAGATTTTTTCTCTCATTCGTACGTGTTTTCTTTGGCCGAATATATAAAATAGCATTAAAACTGATGGTTCTTAAGGCATCGGGCAAAAAATAATTCGTTTTTTATAAATATAAGTATACTAGCGACCCGCCCTCGCTTCGCTTCGGTTTATATGAGTTTTTTTATCTAACACACGAAAGTATGGTAGAAATGAAATACATATAGGTTGTGGTTGTTCAATGCGGTCTGTAACTCATTTATCAAATCTAGTTGTAAGGTGGGGGCAATGTTTGAACGCAATAATAGTTGATCTGCATCGGAGATGAAGTACATTTGCAAAAGATTGTGAGCTCCGGCTTGATAACGGTAGAAGGCTGCCAATGAGATGGTAAATCTGTCCCTCTACCTTAAAAGAGAGCATAAAGTTACACGCCAAACGAAGTCATCTGAAAAAGGCTTCATCGCTAAATTTTTTTGCGGAACACTTAGAGCAAATCTTATTCATCCCTCCAATTTGGACAGTGCTCTGCTAAGCATAATCGATATTTGGATTATAATTGAATGCCGATCTATTGTTGAAAGCTGAAATACGATTACGCAGTCCAGGTTGTTGTCTTAGCCTCTGTGCCGAATGCCGTCGTAAACGCTCAGCGCTAGATTCTCGAGCGCGAAGCTGCGACATTCTATAATTTTATTATCGGAATGGCGCTGCGAGCGCTCGGCGCTAGGTTTTCTAGCACGCGCTTGCGATGCGTACTCTCTCAGACTTGAAAGACGGTTTACATTCTCAGTGGAAGATTCTTCGATACGACGTCTTTTGGCCTTCCTCGTCTCGGATGTCTGTTGAGAAAGTTGTGACTTTTTTCTAGGCTTATTTTAGATTAAAATTAATTTTATTTTAGATTAATTTTAGATTAGATACCGCGCGAGTGAACCGCGCGGATAGAATATAAGGTAGGTAGAAAGTTTTAAATGTTATGAATTAAAAATGGTATTTAGATATCGTGCGAGTAAGCCGAGCTCATACAATTTCGTTGACATCGGTTGCGTAGGGAGCTAACCGCGCGAGTGAGCCGCGCGGGTCCCCCCTTGCGACCCGCCCTCGCTTCGGTTTATAATTTTTTTTTCCCAATTTTTTTTTTTCAAAATTTCAAAAATAATATAGCCTATATTAGACAGGGATAATGTAGCTTCACACAATGTAGCTTCATACAAACACACAATTTTACCTCTTTATTATATTAGTATAGATAAATTTACAATTGCCATATTGTAATTATTGGCTTTATACTCATATATGATGTAACTGTAAAACTGTCAAAAAATCTTATAGCGTTGAGTATCAGTTTGTAATTTTTGCGTTTTTCACACATATTTATCTATTTAATCGGGTCTTCACGCGAATGTATACCTTCGTTATTATACTCGACGTTTCGGTTGGATTACATCAACCATGGTCACGATATGCTCCACGTCGGGAGTTGTGAGCAGTTTCATCAACTATCAAGTCGCATCAGTTATTGCCAATATCTGGACGGAACATTTTGAAGAAAAGGCTCTCAGCGATCTATAAAAATAATTAATCAATAAAACCTAAAAATCACAGAAGGTATTTGCCATTTTCATTTTTGTAGTGCATAACTCTCAGTCGATAAATAAACACAATAACTCTATTTGATCATTATTGTCCCAGCACTATTCGAGACACTTTGACAGCTGTCATCCTAATCAGGCTAGATTTAAAAGGCCGTAGTACGTAATACATTATTACTTACGTACCGAGAAATGACAGGTAGGCATTAAAAGGAATTTAAAAGGTAAGTAATATCTATGAGTATTCTGTAACTCCATGATTATTCCATTCCACCCATTGGATGGGCGCTAATTAAATCAGCTATAAAGAGTTCAATTTGTTTCGGAATATCAAATTAAACTGTTAGTACAGCAGAAATAAAATGTCCATTATGCTGCAATTTACTCGCATGCCAGTGTTAAAATTAAATGAATCTGACATCGGTATCGGTAATGACCACGATTTATAGAATAATTAACTGTTATAATAAGAGTACAGACACATAAATTAAATCATAAACTTCATACAAAATGTAAATTTATTTATTATACTAAAAGAAATTTGGACATTCCCTTTTTGTCCAATTCAATTAATGGATAAGGTTTACCACGAAAGGGTGTCCCAGATTGAGCGCCGGATTTAATTTAGAAAAAAAATAAAGTCATTGTTACAAACAAATGTCGAGGACATACATATTGTCCTCGACATGGAATCCAGCGATTAATAAATTAAACCTAGCGATTTTCCGTATGACGTTACTTCTGATATTGTGAGTGTTGTATGCTGTAACTTTACGGATTATGAGGACCAAATGCGGGTAGTTGATGAAATTGCTTGCAACTCACGTCGTGGACTACCCGCTTCTTCAGTCAGTTAACCATGGTTGGTGTAACCCAACCGATACGCCGAATAAAATAAATAAGGTAAACCATCGCGTTAAGACCCGTTTAAATAGATAAATATGAAAGCGTCAGTGTTATGCAATTTAAAATTGTAAATCTTAATCAATGGTAATTACCATCTTATTATTTAAATCGATTTTACGAAAATCATAGTATATCGTCTGTAATCGAATGTATTATAGAAGAACTCTACACTAAATACACTAAAATATAAAATTCTAGTGTATGGCTACCGTGGGCCAACAGCGGACATTGTTAAGGAATGTTGCGTTTAAATGTCGACATAGGTAGAACGTGTAATTAAAATATCGTCCTGAAGGTAAGTATTTTAATCATGAAATGCCATCCGTGCTCACCCGTTGTGCTGCTGACATTTTTCCGGACGTAACAAAAGGATGTTTGAATAATAGGGTATCCATATTTCTTTTATAGGGAAATAGGCGGACAAGCAAGTGGCCCCCCTGGTGATGGTAAGTGCCCATGTAAGCCTCCAAAAGCAGGAGGTGTACGGGTACGCCGTGACGTTGCTATATCCTACGTACAGTTTTCTTGAAGAGCCCCATATTGTAACGTAATCGTAATCGTTCCACAGCCTACGGGGTTGCGTGATAAAATGGGTTTCGGACCGAACAGCACGGGACACCTCCGTATCGAGGAAATGCTTATCCTCATTGTATACGAGGTACTACGAGCATAATACTACGAAGTACTACGAGCATAATACTACGAAGTACTACGAGCATAGTACTTCGAATTACTACGAGCTTAGTACTACGAACAACTATGAGAATAGTACTATGAAGAATTTACAAAACGATGTAAAACATGAAAGTTTTCTTTCATTTTTAGCATTGAAATGTGTTGAAACATCTATTTAATTAATTAATTATCATAAAAGAAAACTTTTCTTTTTAAATGTGTATTTATAGAAAGAAGGTGGTATTTTATAGAAAGAATACGAGCGGACAGTTCACCTGGTGGTAAGTGGCTACTGTCGACCATGGACATCCGCGATACATGCCAACATCAGTCCAGGATAATAATCGTTGGTATGCTCCCGGATACCTTTGAATTAATAGAATTGATAGGATTTGGAAAAAGGGTTACGAAGGATGGTGAATAGAGAATATGAGTTTTCCTCGTCACATTCTAGTATCCATCCTACTTTAGCTGATAGGGTGGAATGGGAAGTAAAGATTATATGATGAAAGCCAGGTTGATGATACGGGCTGTTCCGAAAGTTTTTAGCTAATTTGTTACTCTCAATCAATTTGTCCTATATTTATAACAGATTGGAGGGTAATTTTAATGTAAACCTCTATGGTAAAAATCACTGGCCACATTAATTTAGTTTTTTTTTATTATAATTTTACAAGACGTCAGTCAATAATTGATTGGAACAATGAATGTGTCGAATGAAGCATTTTGTGCAATGATTTTCTATGACTACAAACGAGGTTTAACGTATAAGGAATCTCACGAAAATTTACAAACTGCTTTTGGTGAATCTTCTCCTTTGCTATTAACCGTGACCTTTTGGTATCTTGAATTTAAACGTGGCCAGGAAAGCCTCGACGATGATCCTAGGCCGGGAAGACCGCCGACTGCGGTTACCCACTAAAACGTCATCAGGGTGGAGTGGTTAATAAAGGATCATCGGAACATTACACATCGAGAGATTCAGGCTGAACTGAAGATTGGATCACGGGTGTTTTCCAGTATCCTGCATAAACATCTTAAAGTCAGGAAGGTTGCCTCAAGATGGATACCTCATTCTCTCGCAGAAGAGCAAAAATCCCGACGTGTAGATTGGTGCAGTTCGCAACAATTATTCTACATCTGAACTACTGATGAATCTTGGATCTACAGCTATGACAATCCACAATGTGTGTTCGAAAAGGACGATTTACCCACCAAAGTTGTTTGCGCCCGAAGTGTAAATAAAAAAAACATTGCTGTTTTTTTCCGACGTAGTGGTCCAGTAGCGATAATTCTACTAGAAGATCTTAAAGCGGTTAGTAGCGAATAGAATTGCGATGTTTGCCTGCTCCAAACCTTAAAGGAGTTGAATGACGACCGCCCAAGGAGTGGCGCTCATGGCATTATTTTTCACCAAGGACCTCCTGTTCACATGGCCCCTAGAACCATTGACTTTTAGCCACTACGGGCGTTCAATTGTTACCCCATCCACCCTACAGCCCAGATTTGGCCCCGTGCGACATTTTTTTATTTCCCACCATAAAAAAACATGCTACGTGTACGAAAATTCAAGACTTCGGATGAGGCTGTCGATGGATTTAGGCGACTCTTTTTTGACCTTCCGCAAGAATCCTTTTCAAAATATTTCGAAAGCTGGTTCAGTCTAATGAACAAGTGGACAGAGCCTGTAGGGGAGTATTTTGAAAAACTGTAAATATCTTTTTTGATACACTTATTATTTTTGGTTTCACTATCATTTTACGGAACAGCCTAGGTAACTTCACTTTTATTAGAGTAACTAACAAATTGTGCACGTTTTTTCTATTATTAAACTTTAAATAAAACTTCTCTTATATTTAGCTCGTCACTTGTCGGTATACAAGTACTTCATTCAATTGGTCAGTTATTTTATAAAAGTTAGGTATCTCCTTTCCCGATGAAATCACTGAAGCGAGTCTGTATTGCGGGCCAGACTAATGAGAGCATCACAATCATGAACCTTAAGTGCCCTTTATAATTCATCACTGTAAGTATGTATTTAGTAATTTTGTATACCGTCTACCCTAGTGTTTCCGTAGACAGATTATACAGGCTTAAATAAAATATACATGCAACCACTTAACATTGAATTTCTACCATTAAAACTAACAACTATTGTTCTTCAACTTTATTGAATGATTTAATGATTATTTTAAATGAAATCTCTGTCTTTGTTACTCTATACTACTCACTATACGCTTCTACGAACGGCAACGGTTCACGCTTCATTTATAAACAGCTGCTAATAGTACCCCTACTGTTACTGCGCGCTACGCTACTGCGCGGAGTGCGGTTTCAAGGAATCTTTTAGCGATTATTGTATTGTAATTATTGTAAATTGATATACTTGTATATACAAATAATTTAATTTAAAAGAATCAAACAACAAAATTAAACCGATTAAACTCATACCTCAGCCGCACTCACGCGCTGTCGCATACTGTACTTCTATGTAAATCGTTATTACGAGTGAACCTACGCGGTGTGAGTGAGTGGTTGGTTTTATAATAACTTTTACCATTGTACTAGGTTGATCAATATATTTTTAGAAAAGTATCGAAATTTTAGGAAACGTACATCTAAATTGTATTTATTTTTCAACGTAATCACCTTCTAATCTAATACACCTTGAATAACGATTCGAAAATGGCTCAATTCCCTTTGGAAAAACGGCTTGAACCTGGGTATCAAAAAGACTTTACAGCGCACATGACCTTGTCATCTCCGTGAAATTTAATACCACGCAAGTGTTTTTTCAAATTGTTAAAAAGGTGAAAATCCCTAGGAGCTAGGTGCGGAGAATATGGCGGATGCTGCATCAACTGAAACCCAGACGTTCGGATGGCAGTGCCTGCAACATCAGACCGATGCCCAGGTGCATTGTCATGATGAAAAAGTACTCCGGCACGCAATTTTCCACGTCATTTATTTTTATTACCACGCGTAGTTTTTTGATCAATGTTGCGTAATACTCTCCAGTTATTGTCTGTCCTTTAGTTAAATAATCGATCATAATGATGCCTTCCGTATCCCAGAAGACCGAGGCCATTATCTTGCCAGCGGACGCAGACCTTTTTTTTTTTTTTTTTTTTATGTACGAAGTCGGCATACGAGCATACAGTCCACCTGATGGTAAGTGGATACTGTCGCCCATAGACATCCGCGATACATGCCAACATTAGTCCAAAATGAGAAACGTTGGCACGCCCCCGTATGCGCTGCCTACCTTTGGAGATATAGGAATGGATTTGGAGAAAGGGTTGAGAAAATGGGGAGGGATAGGATGGGATGGGATGAATGGGCTCTGGCACATCTCACTCACTACCGAAACACGTACGTACATTGGGGAAATACGATAAAATGGGAAATGCAGTACATTTCAAGGTAGTATTCTGTAAGAGAGGGGTAACGTGGCCAGTCGAACGCGCCCAGCGGCTGATGGATTGCAGCGTGCACTCTCCCCCTCAAAAATCTCTTGGCTGGCGGGGAGGACGATCTTTTCCACACCTTACTTTGGTTCTTCGTCTCCGGGTCAAAATAGTGAACCCACGTTTTATCAACGGTCACAAAACGTAGTCGAAAAGATTCTGGGTCTCGGTCAATAATTGCCAAATTTTGCTTTAAAATATTTACTCTTGCTTTCTTTTGTGCATCGGTTAACATTCAAGGAACCCAATGCGCGGCCACCTTTTTCAATTTTAAGGTATGAGTTAAAATTAACTGAATTGCCCCGAACGAAAGCTTCATAATCTCAGCTAAATGACGAATAGTTAAGAGCTTAACAACGAACAGCTTAACAATTTCTTCAATTTTTTTAAAAAATTGTCTTCAGTAGCAGCGGTTGTTGGGCGCCCAGAGCGAGTCTCGTCGTTACAGACGGTTCTGCCGCGTTTAAATTCCACGCACCAGTATGCTACTGTAGAATAAGTCTGAGCATTGTCCCCATCTTCAAAAACACATTTTGTAGAAAAAAAATTCAGGCAGAAATATTTATAATAATAATTGCACGAACTTCGATTTTCTCCATTTTGCACACTAATAAAATTCCCGCCAAATGTAAACAACGAAAAAAATATTGGTAACAGTTTTTTTTAATTCTTTTGGCACTGGCTACTACTGAATTTGAGATTCGAATGAAATAGAATGCGTTCCTATAATAAAATGTAAAGTATCCGATTCCAGAAACTTATTGATCGACCTAGTATAGGATATTAAAAGTTATGCCGCCAGTTGAATTATGTAGTATTTTTCTTAGTATTTGACGTGGAATTTTAAATAAGTTCATAGATTATTAAATAAAACGATTCTAAATAAATAAATAAAATAAATGTGGTGACATTTGCCTGTAAATTAATAAACTAATGTATGTATTTGTAATTAGAAATAACGTAAAAAACAATAAAAAAATTTGCTCCTCGGCTGGGCGAGGTGTGAGAATAACTATTTTGATTAAAAATTAAAATATATAAAGTAATTAATCAATGACGTATGAGAAATAAAATTATATGACTTTCGCTGGAACTTCTAATGCGTAAGAATACAAAGTGTCCACTATCGTACTCCAGGGCCTAAACTATCACTATTATAAAATGATTCCCAAGAGAGTGTATGGAATATAAAGTGTTCCATCTATTTATCTAGAAATGAATATCCATATATTCATTTCTGCCCAACATTTTAACAGATTTATAACCATTATAAATCTGTTAAGTGATTTTGGTGTGATGTGTGTGATGTGATGTGTGTGTGGAAAGACAAACAAAATTTAAATACAGTGTTGATCTTGGCTTTGTCTTATTTGTAATGTACCGTTACGTTCTATATCGTTTGCAATATGTTTCAGATATGGCTCTTTTGAAAAACTATTCCATTTTTTATAGCTAAAAGGTGACAGACGAGGAAACAGTGTCACCTGGTGGTAAGTGGATACTGACCTTCTGCGACAACTGCGATATATGCACACGTCAGTCCACAATGACAAACGTTGGCGTACCCCCGGATGCGCTGCTTACCTCTGCAGATAGGGTTGGGAAAATGCGGAGGGATAGGATGGGATCGTATGGGAATGGGCTCTGGCATTTGTCAGTCACTAGCAAAACGTGTAAGTACATTGAGGAATTAGGATAAAGTGAGAAATATAGTACATATTACTAAAGCCTTCTGTGAGACTACTGTAAAATGATTAAAATTCCTTACGATTTTAATATATTTATGCATACTTGTTAATTATAATTCAATAATTGTATTTGATAATATTATTTTTAAATGAAACTAGTAATTGCTTTAAAAATCTAATGGGTTTCCACATTTCATGAGTGGAATCCATCATTAATTATAATGAACTATCTAATTTTCAAAATTAAAATTTTGAGAATACGTTTTGTTATACGATTTTGAGAATTAATTAAGGTTTTGTTATACGATAAATTAGAATTAACTACAAGTATAAATCTAGTAAGGAGTTGACTTATTCATTAAGCTATAGTCATCATATTATTTCTTTGGGCCGGCCCCGTTACACATAGTTTTGTAAAATAAAAAGTTGAAGATATAATGACACTGATTCTTTAATCGAAAAGGACAATTTAGATCGATTTATACATTCTATACTGGCTGCTATAAGGGCCGCTATGAAAAGCATTAGCTGCGTTACACTACGATATTCTATTGACAAAGACCGACAACAGTAATAAAAGGAATGATAGAAGTCAATTGCTACAATAAGTTCAAGTGTTGTCAATTTAGTAAACGTTTGTATTTATCATGAACAAGCATGTTTACTCTTATTCATTCAGTTAACTCATAAGGATCTATATTGTTTTTCCAAGTACGATTACAGAACAATATGATCGAAGTTCTTCTTTTATTTTCTTCTATTTTCATAATACAAGGATTTTTATTAAAAAGTGATCGAAACGAAACAAAGAAATATTACAATGTAGACAACTTTGCAAGAGCTGTAGAGAAACCTGAGATTCACTACACGGACGGCAGTCTCGACGACGGTTCCGACCAGCCAACGTATCAAGTTGTTTTGCCACAGGAAAGTGATTATGAATTACTCTTAGATAAAGATGAAACATTCAAGAATTATGTCATAATAAAGTCTAGAAAAAGAAACATTGATATCGGGCCATATACTTTAATACGTCGCCTGGATGAGGTTAAACAAATGATAATATGGCTTAATCTATACTGTGACATGCATCCCGATTGTGATAGGATGATATTGAACGGAGAATTGAAAAAGGTAAGTAAGGATTGCCTTTAATAACTATAATAATAACCTTTAAAATTGTTTAGTAAGGCAGTATGAGGAAAATACTTTATTATGGGGGATAATAAATTATATTTAGAATATAAATATATGTATTTTGGTTTCATTGCAAACAATTCAGACAGATAATACAGTTGTGTAGTATTTGCCAAGTAGCGACACGTGTGAGCATGTGTGTGTTACTGGAAGTCGCTATTTGATAAGGGAACACGCTCCTAGTGGATAGTGTTTTCGATCTAGCGCTGTAAAATGACGACTCTGCATACGCGAATAGTTGTATTTAGTGTAGCAGTCTATTTAGTTCACGTTTCAGCAGCACCCTTTTCAACTCAAGATTTCTTGGACATATTTGGTAACCCAATAAGAGACTTTGTCAGTGTCGTTTCACCACAAGGCAATTCACATAAACCAACAAATCAAACAGTGGAAAACGAAAGTAGTGATGATAAAGTGGATACAAAAATGATTGATGTACCGCGTAATGCAGATACCTGCAAGGAAGGCTCTAAAAGGGACTTCAATGGCGCATGTAGAGACCCATTTTAGATGATTTAATTATTAACGAAGTTGCGACACAGTGTGCTCAATACACTTCGTTAAAATGGACGCGAAAATAGTGTTGTTCATAGGAATAATAATGTTGAGTACTTTTTTAGAATTAGAAGCTAATAATGTAGTTGTAGTGTTTAACTTTCGTGAAAAATTGGCGACTACTACTGAAGACACGGTGCAATCTGGTCAAATAATAAGAATGCCTGAACTAAAATGCCCGGAGGGCTATAGGCGTGACGGTTTGGGGGAATGTAGGCAAAGATTTTAGAGGTATGGTCTAATTTTTTTAATTAAGAGTTTTGTTATTGCTATAAATACTGTATAGGCATAGGCAATAGTAATTTTTGATTATATGCAGCACAAATTCATTGCGACTGAATAATGTACTTTTATTTACATGAATAAATGAACGGAGGCATTTGATCAGCGGATGCCGGCATTTTTTTGAAATGTCAATTTAAATTGCAAAAATTGTAGCTAATCATTTAATCAATGTAAATAGTGTCGATTACTTTGTAAGGAAGACAGGTCTATTACGAGTTTTTGGCAGAATGTTTCCAACTTAATTATGAAAAGAGTAGAGGGCTTAATGATCGCGTGGGCATACAACTAATAATAACTTTTATAGTGATAAGGAATATTTTATTACATAACATATATTATTATAGTAACGGAAATAAATGATTTATGTTATTAAGGATATAGCTTTTGTTTTCTTTCGCGTATTATTTCATTGTTTCTGGTCTATGTACCTACGTAGTGAAATCATACATATGTTGGTAGATAAGTGTCTGAATCTTAGCAACATGATAATGAAAGTCCAATTGAGATTTTTTCCGTCTCCTTATGTAATTTTCAACCATAAAAGTAAACATATGTGTATGCCTATTTAGAATTAATGTATATTGAGATGAGTTGGTGTCACGCGCCACTGTACCACCGGCGATTACATTTAATTAATCTAGTAGGTACTCGCGGAAATCTTTGCGATATTTTATTTAATCGCCAAGACGTTCATATTAAAAACTTTACTAAAGTAGAAACTCACTAGTACAGGGACGAGTTCAACTTCAAATTTATAGGACGTACAACAGCGAATATGAGTTGATGTTAGATAGTTCTAAGCTATTATCGCTTGCTAGGCGTCTTCGTGGTAATCATTAGCAGATTCAGATTCAGTTCGATATTATAGACTGAAATATGTGAAGATTACTAATTTCTGTATAAAAATTTCAGGTGGTGTCAGCTGTAGGTACGCACTGATTACCTGTGGGAAATTATAGCAACAACAAAACAGTGCGTTCGGCCAGGTCACGAGCAGAAGAAGTGGTTAACAAAAAACATCTGTTATCTTACATAAATAAAGATAATAACAAATTTTCCTTAAATATTTTTAGTGTCAATGTTACCGTGAATGTGCTTAATTGTTGACTCGATTAGGCGAGTGCCAATTGCCAATGTTTAGGTTAGGACAGTTCTTTCAACATGCTTCCGCAGTTCCTAATTATGACCTCGAAGTAGTTCAAAATAATTAATGGTAAAATTTCTTAACTTTTGAATTGTAACATTTGTGCCAATAGTTCATCCTTTATAATCTCTGTATTTTTGATAATCTCTATATTCTGTATATCAAATTGTTTATATTCGCCTATTAACCCTTGTATTTCACCAAGAGTACTTAATCATAGTTTTTATATTTTCTGTGTATTTACCGACCTTTGTTACAAGATCTCTCAAACTACTTATCTTCTTACTCAAACGCATTATTTATCTTCTTAGGACAAATAAATAATACTGGCTGAAAACAATAGATGCTATCTGTAAAACTATCTTGCGTCATAAAAATTTAAAAGTGATAAAATGAAGTCGACGGAATTCTGTCTGGACGTCAGAAAAAAATCTAAGGGGCCGCCCGAATCAGTTGTCTTCAGTCTATCGACGAGTAGTGAAGGCTAGAAGTAAACATCACAGGCACTACCGCCAGTCGGAAGCAGCGGCGGTTAAACGGAGCGCAGTGGTGGCCAGGCGCAAAAGGTGGCACCCAGCAGGAGCCCCAGTGCCCAGATAGGGGCGGATCAGAAGCTGTGGCGGCGCAGGCGCCAAAAGAACGACGGATTTGCACTGGTGTGGCGACATCGGGGATTTCGGAGCGGTGTAGGCCGAGATGATGCGTAGATAATGATGATGATCGGATTAGCCCGTGATATTTACTTCGAGCCTTCATGACTCGTCGGTAGTCTGAAGACAACTGGTCCGGGCGGCCCCTCAGATTTTTTCTGACGTCCTGACAGAATTCCGTCGAATTCATTTTTTCACTTTTTGATTTTTAGGACGCAAGACTTTTTGATTTTTGATTTTTGTAGCCAGCGTCTATTGTTTTCGGCCAGTGTTAATAAGCGTATTCAAACAATCGGATATACAGAATACAGAGATTATAACATGAACTATTGGAACAAATGTTAAAGTATTTAAGGTCAAATGAACGAATGCGATAAACGGTCACAAAGGTCTTAACTTTCAGTATTTGAGTTTAATCATACCAGAATGTTATGACGTGTGTTAACAATGATAGTTATAAGAACAAAGACTACATACTTTGGTCAATTTTGACATATATGGTATTTTGCACATTTACAGTAACATTTATACATTTATTCATCTTTTGTGTGTCCAAAGTCATTAAATTATTTATCAATTCTTGGAACACATTGGTAGATATTGCTAAAAAGAGGTCAGAAAGTTATCATTATGCGAGTCTTCTGGATAGATGTTCAGTTGAGAGAAAAGCGTTAATGAGAAGTGACGTACGACACTCATTTTCCACAACATGAAGTTTTCATGTTTTATTTTGTGCTATTTTATACTAACATTTGTATATAAATCAGTAAGTGGAGGTCTCGTAATAAACTTCTTGGATAAAGTTCATGACAAAGTCCACGAAACGAGAGAAGATGTGAGAGATGTTTTAATATTTAAGAGTGATGACGCCGAACCAAATAGGAATTTTGATAAAGGTGTAGAACGTGCGACCGCTAAAGCGACTGCGGAGAGTACTACTCCAGTAACGACGACTACAAGTGGTTCAAAATCTAATAATACGTCTAATATGGAGGGAAAAGAAAACTTTAATGGTGGCTGTCTTGAGGGTTATCAGCGTACTGCTGACGGCAGATGCATGCCGACCTTTTGATTCTATATAGGTATACAAGAAGATAGTGTCACCAATGCACATATTATTTTGGAAGATATTTAGTTTATTGTATCTATTATGTTGATTTGTTTATAATAAAACATTATATCAAATTGTATTTCAATTGGATTTATTTTAGTCAATTTGTGCATACCTTTACCTTTGCAGTACTTTGTAGTTTACATAATAAAATCAATTGAATAATTAGGAAGTTATCCCCTGATTGATAGCTTACTTCGACTACATAATTATTGTCTTTTTATCAAGTTATTCCATCGAGAACCAATTAATGCAATTTCGGTTCTATTCTCTTCACATTTGAGTTCACTTATACTTGAGTACACTACAAAAAGTTGAAAACCACATTAAAATGAGTTAATGAGTCAAATGAGTTAGCCTTTGATATTTATGACGATATTAGCCTATAATGTACCACCGTACGTTATGAACATAAGCTTCCATAATCCACCACGCGATTCGAGTGCCGTGGATTTCATTTTCCCCCTTTTCTCTATTACAAACTTTCAGTTTTGAATATTCAGTAATAGTGTTGACTGTTTGTTGAAGTCTTACGCGGTTTTTTAAATGTGAAATAAATGTTTTCCTTTACCGTCAAGTTAATGATAATTGAAAAGTCCTACACCTAAATAGAAAATCACTAGTACGGGCCGGGGTTCGACCTCACGAGCTCACAAATATGCGTCTAGAGTACCACAGACTATTATTACTTCTTTGCAATATATGCTTGTATATATATATTTATTGTATATGTACAATCATATAATATTTATATCGCATATTTGCACGTTTAGTACGAAATAATGATACAAGTATATTTATTTCAATAATGACATATGAAATAAGAGTAAATATATGTTCATATAAACATATAATTAATATATTTTACATAAATTACGTTTTACATACTTACTTCAGTTAATATTTTTTTAAAGATATTCGCGTTTTTTTTACAAATATTTATGTATTAAATGGGTCTTAAACGTGTTTGTTTACCTTTATTTATTTCACGACGAGTAATGAGCAGCAAAAAATACTGAATGACAGTAAATCGCTGGCAGCAAATTTAAGGGTGGGTTAGGTTCTCTGGTGACAATAAAGAAATATGAAGTCGACGGAGTCTCGCTTCGCGGGACTGCGTTAACGTGCTGATGACATTTTTAGTTCTATAAAATGATTTACTTCACTTATTAAAAATATGTTGTTATGTTAATCATGATTTGCTGCTCATTTAGTATTTTTGGGTGCTCGTTTAAATACAAGCCTAATTTACTTTACGTTTCGGCTGGGTTACACCAACAACAATACAGAGGTTAAGATCCGTACAATTTTAATACTAAAGTATAACCTTTTCTAGACCTGATATTTTATTAATTTTAAGCTATTTTTCTTTATGCTTCTGGAGTAACAGCTACGACTTGAAATATCGGCACTGTAGACGGTTTATTTGTTTGAGAATTTTGATATGTGTTTGCTAGTGGGAAAACCACACCATTATTGGGTTGTACCGTAGAAGCCACTGTCGACGAACCCTTCCCATCTACTTGGTCATTGACACTGACTATAACAGCAGCAGGCTTAATTATGGGGTCCTTATTATTTGTGGGTTGGTTTGTTTGTTCAATCTCAGATTTTTCATTTTGGAATGGTGCGTTCTCTATGTCTGTTGATATAAATCGCTCATCAGGTTGTACTTCGTTAGGTGGACTTTTATTGTTAGGTGGACCTCTGTTATACGGTGGACTTCTGTTATTCGGCGGTCTTCTGTTGTCAGGTGGTCCTCTGTTATTTGGCGGTCCATAATGATTAGGAGGTCCCCTATTATCAGGAGGTCCTCTATGATCAGGAGGTCCTCTATGATCAGGAGGTCCTCTATGATCAGGAGGTCCTCTATGATCAGGAGGTCCTCTATGACCAGGAGGTCCACCATTATCAGGAGGACCCCTATGATCAGGAGGTCCTCTATGATCAGGAGGTCCTCTATGATCAGGTGGTCCCCAGTTATCATTAGGTCCTTCCATATAAGGATGATTCCAGGGATCTGGTGGTCCATGGTTAGGAGGAGGCCCCCCATGTGGAGGCCCTCGATTTTGTGGTGGTCCTCGCATATCAGCAAAGGGTCCGTGATGAGGTGGAGGGTAAAAAGGTTGACGTCCCCAATGAGGACCTGGCGGTCCGCCCCATGGCGGCCTTGGTGGACCTTGCGGTGCTCGCTTATCTAAAAAGAAGGATATTTTATTTTATAAATCAAAACCATAACTTACAGAAGCAGTGTTATTATTATAAAATGACGTAAATTTGTTGGGATCCAACAATCGAGAGAAATAGACTGATGATAGTTTTACAGATGACGACTGTTTGTAAAACTGTACGGCTTCGTACGTTTTATAGAGGAGGCTTTACGACGCAGTAATGGACTATACGAGCAACGACTAATTCGTCTCAATCGTGCGTCGCCACACATCTACATCGGAATTTCTGCGGCACTTCACATTCCACCGGAAAGTCGTTCGCTGTAGTCAGAGCGTGACGTAAGCTTAGAACAACTACGTTAAGTGTTCTATTAAAATTATGAAACATCTTGTTACATCATACCGCTTATGTACCCCGTAGTCAGTGCCAATTACTTCCTTCGTTTGTATTTAGTTTGAATTTCACGACAGCCTTCACGTGCGACGCTATGATTTACAGCTTTAATGTGCGACGGTGCGGCGTCGAAATTTGTCATATTTTGTTTTGAAATACAACATAAGACAACTTTCTAAAACGGAATCAACATATTTTGTCTATTTTATGGTACAATTGAGTGTCTGCTTCTGTACACCATTATACCTTAATTACCGTGTATTTCCTTGTACTTGTAATTCGAGTGCGAATCCCGATGTCAAATAAAGAATACTGTTTAGTTCAAATTATACTTTAAAGTCCTATACTCGCCAGTTTGAGTATTTTTTATCCTGTAAATGGGGCTGAAGGTCAAATGAGTTTTAGAGTCCCAGTTTTACGTAGCCTCTGTGCTATTGAAGTTTTTACAGCCATTTTTATTAATCATCCAATGAAATTGCAGTATAATTTATTGAACACTAGTCTTATAAATACGTTTTCTCTGCTGGTTAACAGGTTAAAATGTATTTAGTTTTGCCATAACAGTAGACATGTTACTTACTTGAATGAGATATTGCAACTAATTTTATTGATGTATTGACTATTACTGTGTTTGTATAAATTAACATACTAGCTGCACCCCTGACTCCGTTCGCTTCACATTGTGACTTCATTAAGACATAGAGGACATAGATCCCACTAGAGGTTTTGTAATGAATCTAGATAAAGCGCATCATATAAACAAATCTAGACATTCAGTGTAACTATGCCAAATTTCTCTACACAGACAGATAAATATGAAAAACCAATCCAACCTAACTTGCATGTTGCATTTCTGTATTCGTAACAAAATGTACACAACATTAATTATTTAAAAAAAAAATCGACTTATGGGCAGTAGAAATTGTAAATTAAATAAAAAATGGTTATTGAGAAAGGTTATTGAGTATTGAAAATAAACAAATATAGTTTATTTATTACATTATAATTTGTACTTTAGAAAATACAGTGTAAAATACAGATACGTTTGTTTGGACAACTAATACTCTGGAGTTACAGGTTGAACTTGATACAGCAAATATGGACGTGTGTCCCGAGCACCATTATACGAGTCTGTGTATTGTATATGGAACATCATTTGTTAAAGAAACTCCTTGTTTATAATTAATTCTTATTGCTTCTTTATTTTCACCAAGTCGGGTGGCAATTAGGTGACATAATTTATTGACGTATCAGGATTATTGACGTATCAGGATTATTGCCCGCGATATTGTTTTTGTTTAAATTTGTTGTCTGTCTCACATTATAATTTGTAGTTTACAAAATACAGGCACATTTGTTTGGACAACTAATCTTCTGGAGTTACAGGTAGAACTTGAAACTGCAATTGCGGACGTGTGTCACCATTGGACGAGTCGGTGTATTGTGGAGCATCGTTTGCTAAAGGAACTCCTTGTTTACGAATAGGTACTGAAGTAGTTAAAACATTGGAAACTGCTTTTTTATTTTGAGCAAGTCGAATGTCAATTAAATGAGCGTAATTGGTTGAAGTTTCAGGATTGTTGCCGGCTATATTGTTGTCGATATTTGCTGTTTGACTCTGTGGTTCTGGTTTATTTGCTTGCTGGTAGTTTTCGTGATCTTGTGATTCTTGATGTTGCCCATCGTAGGTAGGTTGTGGTGGAGGTGGTGGTCCTCTATCTCCTCTATGTCCCCAGTCTTGATGTGGAGGAGGAGGTGGTCGACCGTGAGGAGGAGGTGGTCTATCACCAGGGCGAGGAGGTCGTCCCCAATCATGGTGTGGAGGAGGTGGCGGTCGTCCCCAATCGTGATGTGAAGGAGGAGGAGGTGGCGGTCGTCCCCAATCGTGGTTTGAAGGAGGAGGGGGTGGCGGTCGTCCCCAATCGTGACGTGGAGGTGGAGGCGGTCGTCCCCAATCGTGATGTTGAGGAGGAGGTGGTGGCGGTGGTCCCCAATCGTGGTGTGGAGGAGGAGGTGGGCGTCCCCAATCGTGACGTGGAGGAGGAGGCGGGCGTCCCCAATCGTCGTGTGGAGGAGGAGGTGGGCGTCCCCAATCGTGACGTGGAGGAGGAGGCGGGCGTCCCCAATCGTCGTGTGGAGGAGGAGGTGGGCGTCCCCAATCGTGACGTGGAGGAGGAGGCGGGCGTCCCCAATCGTGGTATGGAGGAGGAGGTGGTCTTTCATCATGAGGCGATGGTGATTCTTTCCCATCACGGTGTGAATAATCATACTGGTCATAGCTATAAGGAGGAGGTGGTGGCGGGTGGTGAGGAGGTGGAGGTGGTGGACCGTAGTGTGGTGGAGTTGGTGGTGGACCATGATGCGGAGGTGGCGGTGGTGGACCATGATGATAAGGAGGGGGTGGTGGTGGATCACGATGAGGAGAAGGAGGGGGAGGTTGTGGTGGTGGACCAGGGTGAGGAGGAGGAGGAGGTGGTGGTCCGTGGTGAGGAGGAGGAGGAGGTGGTGGTCCGTGGTGAGGAGGAGGAGGAGGTGGTGGTCCGTGGTGTGGTGGAGGTGATGGATGTCGCTCGTCATAACCGCTAGAAGACCACCGGTCTCCATAGTCCGGTCTTTCATCCAGTGACGCAATTTGTTTATTATCATAATTGTCTGTCTTTTGACTGCTTTGGTCATCATATGGCGGCGGAGGAGGTTGTGGTGGAATTGGAGGTGATGTTGTAGTTTCTTTATCACTAGCCGAAATATAGTAGTATTCTTGAGATTTAATTATTTCCACGTCTCTATTGTATGTTCCATGTGAATTTAGGTTTTGTCCATTAACATTTTCACCTTGACTTTGGTATTCTTGCCATTCATTTTGGGGTGTTCGTTTGTCTGGCAAAAAAGGAAACACTCTTTAATTAGAAAAAAAAAACTAAAAGCTTTTGAAGATAGTTTAAAATTAAACTCGCGCTATATTGTAATTAGAAGTTGATAGTGACAGGATAACTTGTAAAAAAATTTTTTTTCATATAAAGACGTATTATATCTTCTTGTTCAGCCGTACAGACAGCAAAATTGATAAGTACCTGCAAACTTATGTGTAGTGGCCTTGCTCACTACACATACAGATACGACGTTAACTGATTCACTGAATGTGTAACAAAATTATACTGATGGCTCTCATAGCTTCCGTAGCTCAATTGATTGAGCGTCTAGTCTGTGAACAAAGTCTATTGGATGCTGTTTTGCCGTTTGTATATACATACATCATTTTGTGTGGAAAATTAGTATAAAGCGAAAAATTCAAGTAGATTCTTAAACCAACCAGAAATTCAATCTAGCCTCATTTTACAAAAGAGACCATATTTAACAATATTGCTATGCTTATAACGTTTACTGTCTTAACCGGTATATTTCTTCGTAAAAAAATTAAACAAGTCAGTTTTCTTTCGCAAAATAATATTAATACTTTTAAGGGCAGCTAGCCGTATATTCATTGTTATGTTATCGTTTAGTCTGTCACTATTAACGGATGAAGTGATGTTTGAATGAAATAAGTGATGTGGGATGTTAAAGGTTTGATCGATATCATGCCGATGAACTTAAATATTGATACTTGAACAAGTGATACTGTATTAGGAAGACAGTAGGAAATAGGAACTTAATCGAGAGTGTAATCGATCAATTCCCGAAGCTTAAAACCATGGATTCCGTTTATGATTCTGATTTAACTGAAATGAGAAATTTACGAATCCTTTTGACAACACATTTTTTTTTTGTTCTAACTATGCCTACACATTTGCTGAATAGAAAGTCTAAAAAAAAATAAATTTTTTACAAAAAATAGAACATATTTATTTATGTCAACTCGGAATGATAAGTAAAATTCGCTGATATATATCAGCGGATATATATTATGATATTTATATCAATTAATATTTATTGTTAAAACTAGAATTTTGGCAGATCCCACGCTTTTAAATTGTTATACTGACATAAATAAAAATTATGATCACTACCACCGCCAATGATCCAACACTAAAGATTATAATTTAGTTGAATGTTGATTCAGTAGACTGATTGATTTTATTAATCTCAGTCTAATTTTTTGTTATTCTATTTTTACTCTTATTTTTTGTTTTGTTTTATAATAAATAAGTCTCTTAATAAAACTCAGTTTCATTTAACAATTTTGACACATTAAAACCGCTTACAGAATGAATCGCGTCTTTTTTATATACATTTATTTTTTATATATCGGATATATATCAAATATGGAATATTTTGTTATTTATTATAAATATCGGATTTTTACGAACCCTGAGTAGAATACATGTTTTCAGGCCTCGCGAATTCTTCGCTTACACTCTATACATATATAATATATACGCTTACACTCTATACATATATACTATATAATATTGAAAACAAAGAATTTATTTAAATAACAAGTATCAATATGTATAGAGTTAAGTAATCAATTATGTATGTTAGTTTTATTAATGAATTAATCGAAAAACTGTCACTCACCAAATGCGTTTTATGTAGTGGTAAAAAAACACAATAGCAGAATAACATCATTTTAATTAACACGTCATGTGTTTACATGCATGTTGTATGCAACCAACATACTTTAAATTAAAAGATATTGTGATTTATATATTGTGAGTTCAATCAAAGGTTATGTAATGATTTACTTGTAAGTATTAAAATATTGTAAATACTATTGAAGGCATTTATTGTTCTACATATAGCCGAGTGCATAATTATTAATGTGGTCATTCAATTAGTCATTGATCGTCAAGACATTCAAGGCCTTTGCGGAACTCTGACTTTGCAAAAATAAGATTTACAAAAAAAGAACCAAACGACTTATAAATTACCGGATACACTATAAAAACGTATTTTCATTTAATAAATACCTCTTATGTTTTCTGGTGAAGGAGCACAAGATATGAACGTCCAGCATACACATACACATAAGTTAATTGTCACAAACTTCAACATTATCTTTAAAACTACGAGTACAATTTAATTTATTAACTAATAAAGTGTTCATTATTTGTGACAAACGCGCTAGTTTCACCGTGCGATCTTCAAGAACTAACTCAACTAACTCCTCAAACAACCAATCTTCATTATAACCGGTTTATTTTATTAACACGATTAGGTATACTCGGATGTGTAAATGCCGATCTGAGTTAATAATTTATCCTATGTCCAATATTATGAGAGTTCCGTTACTTAATTTCATTGATTATGTGTAGGTACCTACTATTAACAAAAATATAAAGCTAAATAAAATATATTTCAGACAATACAATTTTTGTTTATAACAACATACAAGATTTATATGATGCTTGAAAGAACAATTTTAATATAATAGTTTTACCTAGTCTAGCCATAAATATTGTTACAAAGAAAACATTGGTATTTCTATTTTTACATTACAATTTTATTAGAAGAATTTATATTAATTGAGAAATAAATGGGTAAGCATTTTAAAAATATAACTTATTCGAAATGGTCATCATTTGATTTTATACAATCTTTCAAACGTGGCCAGTTTTCGATTGAAGTACGCACCCTTTCGATTTTGGAAAATTAGCAACTGCTACCCTTATGGAATGTTTTAGAAAGTCAATGTTAGCATGGCATTTAGAGCATGCCATGCTCTCTTAAACAGACCGTAAATACTTCTAAAACCGCAGATTAAGATCGGGACTAGATGACAGCCAGTATTAAGGTCTAATGAAGTCGGGAATAATCCTTTCTAGCCAGCCTTATGACCTGGTGCTGAGTCATGCTGAAAGGATAATTTTTGGTTATGGAACAGGGTAATAACATCTCACCAAATCATCACTGAAGCCGGGCAATAGCCACGTTGCACCCTATGGACCAATTGAGCAGCTTCTCTGGAGTTATGCGCATAAATAAACTCGATCATTCTGCTTGTTAAAATGTTCCTCAATGGTCCGTCCGTTTGAATTTTCAATTTTCCCATCCGTAAATAAGATTTGTCTGTGAGCTCCCTTTGTGTCCTGCCGAAGAAGTTGTTTTGATTTATTGTCAAATCTTTTTTTGTTTAAATTATCAGTTATGAATCGTCTAAATCGTCCTAAATCATCTTGTAAAACATGTCACATGGTTCTGGGTGCTATATGGGGTGGGCGGGACGAGATTCCTTCGGATTCTCTCCTTTACTGCTTTATTCGTCTATTTCGTACGAATAATGCGCGGACGGCCAGATCTTTTCTGTCACAAACAGAGGACGTTCTAATGTACTTACCGATAGGCCGGTACACAAACATTCACATAATACCAAACGGATAGAGAGTTTTAAAAATTGCATTTGGCTCCATGCCTACTTTTGTGTAATGCAATTACAGCACTACGGTTTTCGTTATCACCGGACTCCATTTTAATATTAGTACAATATTTACTAACGATTGGCGTTAAAATGAGAAATAACTTATATTTTTCACGTGAGAATGACAGATTTAATTTAATTTCTTTATTGTAACGGTATTATTTATATCCAGACTAGGATATACTGAGTATATATATACTTAGATACTAATATATATATTTATTTTAATTTAATAAAATTTAATTAAGATGCTATATTTTAATAAAAGAACGATTCTAAAAATCCTTTCTTTATTTCATTATTATGCAAAGTATCTAGCGGTATACAGCTACATTTCATTAAATTAACTCTACGAATAGTTACTAAGAGCATGAGATGTCTACCTATATAATTTATAAAACAAAAAAATATTTTCGAATACAAAGGACGAAATTTGTCATTTGTGAAATCAAAATTAATGTTCATTGTAATATAAAACTGTACTCGTAAAGTAATTTTTTTGTTTAAATGTTACGTACATGTACAAAATAAGTAATGTAGAGTTATAGATAAATGTAAGTACTTTGTACAAAAAACTGGGAAAACAATTGTTATACTAGGAATGCAGATGATAAGCAAAAAATACTTGTGATTCAACAAAAAATTCGTTGTACTTTTGTTACATCAACGTTGGCTCGCCACAACTAAATTCGCATAGTGAGTCAGTGACCCGTGTTATCGGACAAACTGTCCCTTCTGTTTGTCGGCGCGAGCTAAATCAGAGTCGGCTCGCGTAAAGTGAAATGTAAAAGCCACTTAATACTGAAAGCGGCGACAATCTCATTCCGGGCGACAAATTGAGAACACCTTCCGGGGCTACGCCGCTGCGGCCGTACCCTGGTAAATAGCTATTTATTGTGGTAGCAACCGCAGAGAGCGAGACACCTGTCCCTGCGTATGCCGCCAACCGAAACCTCGCTTTAAACCTCGCTGTCACCTACCTCTGACACTGTAATAGCTCCTTCCGTATTTAATACTAAATATTTATGTACTATAAATAACTCATTCACACTAACAGGACATTCAATATCAGTAGCGCGCATCTCATATACGCAGGCAACTGCAGCTTAATATTTTATACTATTATACTTATCTACGCTAGACTTACGATCGTTAGTGTTGTTATTGCTGCTGTCATTTTTTAATCGATTAAAACAATCTTTGAGTAGGTACCTGAATACTGCAGGTGTTTATATACTTGTCTTTACCTATGAAATTACCGTTTTATGTGCAAAATCATATATATTTTTTGTATGAAATTATATATTTAATTAATCTAAGTACTATCAACGCACTTTTGCCATTTTAATGGAAGTTGATTGATGCCTCTGCTATAGAAGTCCTGGGGATCGGGATTGTTGAATTTCTCTGAAGGCGTTTTTCACTGCCTTATCGGAATTAAATTTTTTCCCTGTAAAAGTTATCCAAATGCCGAAAAATTTGTAATCAGTAGGAGCAAGGTCTGGCGAGTATGGTGGGTGACGGAGAGATTCAAATCGAAGCTCCTGTAACTTTGAGACTGTAGTGCAGTGTGTAGGCGAACGTTATCATGGAGAAGCAGTGGACTAGAGCGATTGATCAAATTCGGTTGTTTGATAGCGAGCTTGTCCACCATAGCTTGCAGTTCTTCACAGTAGACATCTGCATTAATTGTTGTGCCAGATCTCAAGAAGCTGTGGTGGGTAATACCGGCACAGTACCACCATGCAGTCACCTTGAGCTTACGTTTACGTTTAGGATATTGTTTGACTGTGTCTCCTGGGTTCAACCATTGTGATCAACGTTTACGATTATCATACAGAATCCACTTCTTATCACAAGTAAAAATACGATTCAGAATCCCTTCATTTTTGTGCCGGTTCAGCAATGTAAGGCAAGCTTGACGCGTGTTTGCGGCTGATTTTTATTAAGCTCATACGGTACCCACTTTCCGAGCTTCTTCACTTTCGTGTTTTGACTTGATTTTTAACTTTTCCATGGTCGCAAACACAACGATATCTAAGAAAAAAGTCGTTTGACGGAAAAACAAATGAATAACTGATTTTAAAAAGTATTAACATTAATTTGAATTTGTATTTCCAAACCAAACGCAAGATAACTATATAAGTTCAAATTGGCTATGAACAAACAGCAGTTTCGTAATAGCAGTAAGGCCCTAATAGTTCCAAAACTAATGCACGCCACTGTTCAATACACATATACAATAATATTAACTATAGTTGAAAGAGCGAAGTAAACATTGGAAACCACAAATTGTAAGTACTTATACATATTTTTATTTTAAAATAAATTTATTCAGTTTCCATTTTGCAAGGATTTAGATATACTCGTATAATATTATATAATCGTCAGGTTGTTTACTTTTGAGTAGGCGTGCGAGTTAGGGACAACTACTAACATCTTTAACAAATCATTTCGTAATAAAATATAAATAATTAACATATGAATACTGCATAAGAAAATATGAAAGAGTGGTGTTGCTGAAAATCAACTAAATAGTCGATTGGACGCGACCGCAACAGGAAATAGGAAGGTGCGGAGAAAAATATAGAGCACGAGGAGTCCTTTTTGAGTTATTATTGAGGCAATTTTAGACACTAAGTTGTTGAAATTTATATCAAACTAAGTATATAGAACATAAGTATTTAAAATTAAAAAAATAAATTTAAGTAAGTATAATGTTAGTAGGAAGTGCTAATCTTGCAACAATATGTCTCCCTACAGGGCATAGATCTCATCTTTTTGAAGGCGAGGTTTAGGGTCATATTTCATCTTATAAGCTCACAAGTATCCTCTCTGTGGTTTTCTGTACCTACTATCGAATTACGTCACTAATTCAACATTGAAAAACTATGTAGCAACTCAATAGTGCAGTTCGATGTTTTGAGGTCAAAATCCCGAACTGCACTTATTCTGTTTCTTCTATGTGAATTGAGGCATTTAACCACTATGCAATGTGTCACCGAAATAAACCCGAAACACGTTATCCAATATAAAATATATAAAACCGTTAGCGTAAAATAAAATTATTTTGGGAATAAATTAAAAGGCACAAACATGCAAAGTTTTGCTGTTCTATCTAAAACGTTCGTAGCGATTATTACTCAGTACAGGCTAGTAACCGGGCACCGGGCGACGCAGCGCGAGCGTCGCCCTTATAGAATATAACTGTGCATAGAATAAAAGATATATTAGGAATGAACAATAACTAAATTAATTGTAATTGTAAAAAATCTATTGTAATAACTGGTAGAATGGATTCTACTCTCGATACTAAACCACTATTTTCACTTTTTGCGTTATTTCAGTGACACGTTGTATACGAACATGTTGCAAAAGTTTATTATAATCACGAAAACTCTGTAATCATTCCGACACCTACAAAATGAATCCTCGTTGAAGCGGATATAGCTTTTTGTGTATGGTTAGGTAATTGTATGATTGTTAGACAAGTTGTAATTAAGTTTTAATTTTTCCTTGTCTTGTAAATGCCGCTATGTTTAAAATAAACAATAATTTTTGCTTTGTCACAGTTTGTTATGTTATAAAACATATGAATTATGATCATTGAAAAAATTCAAAATTAAAGGTTTCGCCGGAATGGATAATAAATTTTATATATTATATATTATGCACAATTTACATACAGGCTGTGTCCGAAGTTTGCTCGAATGCTGTACCTAATCATGGATGCCGTTAATTGACATAGGTATATGTATTTTCCGTAAAAATATATTTGTTTTGTAAAAAATCAATTGTTTGTACAAAAATTATGTAAAACTCAAATAAATTGTATTTTTGTAAAAAAGATTCCTGAAATTTTCATATCTATCAACTCAGAATCATGAACGGAATTCATAGTATCAGGCTTCGGAAAAGTTTCGGATACAGCCTGTATATCTACTACGTATTTTAGTTAGGTTTCGGGCACACGCTTTCAACAAGCTCGAAAGAATTTGTAAGGGGTCGCTTGAAAGTGTTCACACGGCGTTTCATGGTTGTACGCCTAAGTCGACTTGCAACTAAGGCCGCGCGATCAGGTGACGTTCTGTGTTCGCCGCCTCATCATGAAGACGGAGAGACAAAATCATAAAACTACCAAAGCAGAAGGATATGATGGTAATTTTGTTTCTAGTAACATTTAAGCTTTATCGGTTTAATTTATTACCGATACGTCTTTAAATAACTGTCACAAATAAATTATTACAAAATAAAGTTCAAACATTGCATGAGTTGTTTATTGTTACATTTAAAAACAAAAATACACTTTTAAGTAGTAGATATTAGTTTTAAAGTTACTGCTTTTGTTACTTGTAAATCACTCCTTGGTGATGCTCTTGGGAGCCATTCCGTGTGAAGGGATACATCCCTGCTAAGGGATGGGGGCACGAGAAATGGCGTAAATATACATCTACAAACTCCATACAACCTGTTGTTGTTTTTGGTATAGACCCATAAATTAAACGGGTAATTAACTGAGTAAATTGTCACTCATATTTAGTTACGATTGTAAAAAAAATAAAATTAAATAAGCACACCTTACTTTTTTAATCAAAGCGCGTAAAATAACGAGTTTTATCGTTTATTTCTAATCATGTGTCTACATGTATAGGAACTGTACATCATACAATTTTGTAATAAAAATATATTCGTATAGTGCTTTAATACACACCAAGTAGTACTTAGACAGGAACTCAAGGAGAACCTACCTACTCGAGTTGAGAAATAGTTTCGGAACTGGCATCTAATTTGGCGCCTTTGCGATCAGTACAGCTCGCTTTGGCTCTGTGTTAAATTTGCAACAATCCGAAATCAGGCGGAAAATTATCGAAGTTTCTAGTAAACGAACGAGAAGTTTGTGGCAGTAGACGTCAAGGATCGGACAGAGAGCTTCTTCCTTCTGTAGTTCGATTCCTTGCTCTGCTACTAGACACTAATACAAATATATAAACATTGAAGTTAATATTTACACTAAAATTAATTTCGTATTTACATATGTGTTAGGTAGAAACCTATGCACCTTGCACCACTTGCATCCCAAATGTTTGGGAGTGATTTTAAATACAGAAGCAGATATTACGAGTGTAATTCTATCGTTTGTGTTCGATGTTATTGTATTGATGCTTGATTCTTAGCACACAATTTTATTTTCATATCAATTACCTACATAACGTGAAGAATTTGTGGATGCACACAATGGTATTTTCTTTCTTCATACCAACATATTATATTACTGCATGAAGAAATTACCTGAAGGTAATTTTGCTTTCTTATAAACATTTTGGTCTTTAGTTTCTTCAAAATAGAATAACAAAACTGAAACAAATATTTAAAACCTTTTAATAAACGAAGGAGAGTGTAGATTAAGTTAATGATGTAACTACTGGAATGAAGTTATGTATGTGTTATTGTTATAATATTTATGTTGTTATAAATTCTTAAGGCAATGACGTTAAGAGAATTGCGGCAGGGATATGGTTAAGAACATCGCAGAATCGAGGAGGGTGGCCCAAACGAATGTAGGCTTATATTCAGCAGTGGGTCAAAACAAATTGAAGACGAAGTCGATCAGACAAAATAGATGATACCATAAATTATTTATACAAATTAACGCAATAAGAGTGCTTTGCTTTGAGAGTGGTTTGCTTTTTGCTACGGTTGGTCGCGAGGTCAAGGCATGACGTCAGCCGATGTGAAGTGATAGTCGTGATAATATCTTAAAACTACAAGTACACAAATATTTATTAAATATCCGGGTATGGTAAACGTAGTTTTTGTAAAAAATAAAATTGTACACTGAAGAACCAATGAGTGGACAAATTAATTTTATTTAATACTTATCAAGTTTTTATAATGAAATTTATTGGAGACTTCATTATAGACTTCACTTATCGTGGAGTTGGAGAAATATGTTAAGGATATTAAAAACAATAAAAATGTAAGACCATTCTATACTTGATGCATATTTGTTTACCTAGATAAAATGAAAACACCAATAAGTCGAAGTAGTTTTCCGTGCATAACGCATATAGGTAAGTAGTAATTGTATCGAAACTAAGTTTCGTTGAACCGCAATATATTCCGGAGAACCATGTGTTATTTCTGCCCTTTGTTAAGTTTTCGAATTATGTGGCGCCCGCGGGAGTTGTGCGGCGACCAACACAAAACAAGTTTCACTATTTTCTTTTTCTATACATTCACTTTATACCTGACGGATTGAGCTAGGTACTTACTTATCTCTTGAAAAGACGACTATTGAATTTTTCTACAATTTTATTACTGGAAAATTTTGAATTAATTTTTAATCAAGAGGCTAAATACGTAATAGCTATTACTTACCTACGTATACACATTTATGCATACGTAACGTACGTACATTTGCTTACGTACATTCGTTTTGACTTTATCTACTAAACAACCGACCGTGTGGTGTCGGCTGGCTTTAGAATAGTATAGAATAGTATTTAGAATAGGCGACTAAGAGATAACAAAGCTGCTACCACAAGCCCGGAGGAACTACACCACGTATAAAAGGGTGGGTTTGCCAACCCGCTTGATCAGCGTGGCGTTTAAAGGATATTCATCCCTTATGCAAAAGGCAATGTGCTTTAGGAGGCCCATGTGCAGCAGTGGTTGAAAAAAGGGCTGGTTACAGTTACGTTTACTAAACAGTTCAGCTAAAACAATTACTAAAGGATAGGCGAGAATATTTTTACTAGGTATATTTTCATTCGCTGATTTCGTAAAAAAAATCCGTTATCCGCTGCTAATTCCCTACATGACTGGATTAGAACCCTACATTAAAACGTGTAGTGTACAAAGCGACACAATGCTTTGATATGAAGTTAGTGTGTGGCGTTGTCACGGCGGACTAACACAAATAGCTCAATTAAACGGAGCCGATGTGTCCCAACAACATGCAACGCCCCGGCAACGAAACGGACGAGTCATCTGTTCACGTGTCGGTACAATGTTACGTTCCAAATTGTCTGCCTACTCCCCTGTCCTTTATGCGATGGTATAAAAACACGATCAATTTGACTAATATTTTTATATCCGTTTTAAATTTCACAGTTTAATAGAGAATTTTCTGCCTTTTTGTCACTAGGGTCGAGCCGACCAATATGTTAATATCCGCTTGAATAAATGTTTACATAATTAAGTAGGTATAATAAAAATAGATCAATTGTTTTCTTTTGCATTATTGGGCTAAATAATAATTAGCCGAATTTTACCTGTAAGTTTAAACATCATGGCAGCATTTTGTTTTCACATAGCCATGGAAATAAATGTTATAAAATAATTTTTTAAACTATTAGGAGCAATGACAGTCTAGGTGTAGGTATATAGTTTCAATTCAAATTCGTGCGGTTATGAGTTCGAATAGGGATTCCAAATCATAAGTATGATAGTACAGAGTGATAGTAGTCTGCAATGAAGGATAACACCATAAGGAAATCAATGCAGCACATGTGTAATATTCACCATATATGAAGTATTCATATATGGGGCCGTGTGGTGTCGGCTGGCTATAGAATATTTCCACCCCATTTCTTCCCGTGGGTGCTGTAAAAGGCGACTAAGGGATAACATCCTTCATGCACAAGACAATGTACACGAGGAGGCCCGTGTCCAACAATGGACACAGAACACAATTCAGTATTAACTGGTATTCAGTATTCATAGTAGTATTTATGGTGTAAATTGAGTCCAAGTGGTCGATTATGGATCGAAACCCCCCTTGTAAAAAGAGACTTGTACCCTGCAGTGGGACGATAAGGAAATGCTTGTCCTTATAATGGGACGTTATAGGTTGGTATAGACATTTGAACTTTACTAGTACATGATTTGAAAATCTCTACAAATATGCTAAACATTTTAAAAATGTTAAGGAAAATATCACTTTTTTGTAACAATCAAATTAAATATTAATTATAATCAAAATAAGAGAATATGTATAAATATTATAAGGTACTTTGATACACCATTTTTTATAAATATATTGAAAAAAATTATGAAAAAAATAATTTTCATAAAAAGGGCCACAAATATTTTTTCGAAACTTTGAACAATTAAATTATTAACAAGGATAACGAACAACATGGATTTATAAACTGTTTGTTCATGATGACTGATGACACCATAATATTCCATTAAGAATCTTTGTTGCACAGTTCTATGTTCTTTGTCCACTGTGTTAGGCATCTTGTAGATAGTGTAGATACTTATTACAAATACCTACCTATTACAAGCTACAGTTGCATAGTTCTTTGTTCTTTGTCCACTGTGTTAGACATCTTGTAGATACTTATTACAAATACCTACCTACCTATTACAAGCTACAGTTGCACAGTCCGCATCAATTATCAAACTTTCCCGCGATTCAAATGAAACCCTAATTGGAGTTCTAGAGTCGGTAGCTTTCGTAGGTTGCAAATGTCGTCTGCATTTACACAGACTATACACACGCCATAGATAAATAATATATACCTTGATAGTACATTTCGAAACTGCCCTCATGATCACAATTGTGTATTAGAATATAAATATCTGATTTGATTATGTAAAAAAAGCGTGTCTTACACACGAACAATTAAAGGCACAGTGAGAATAATAATAAAACACGACACGTACCTACCTTATTCCTTTTACTCCTTATTCGACTGTGGAATGCAGTATCGTCCTTCCCATTCATAAAACCCGACTATTTCTTAACCGGTTGTAAATACCCAAATAAAAAATACCCTACCCAAATTTTTAGAACATATGGGACGAATTTCCTTTTGGACAATAATCATATTGGACATAAGACGTCACACACCCAAACATTTTGTTACCTTTCTTAGTTTTAGTGTTAGAAGATGCACGAAGTTTTATATAAATTTTATTAAACTATTTTTTATATAGTAAAATTTTTGATATATGTAGTACAATATTTAGAATCGTAATTATTATCAAACTGCAGGGGATTTTATACTATATACCAAAACAACCGGTCTCAATGCTACGTTAAGAAATAGTCAGGTTTTATGAATGGGAAGGACGACACTGCATTCCACAGTCGAATAAGGAGTAAAAGGAATAAGGTAAGTGTCGTGTTTTATTATTCTCACTGTGCCGATATAATTCCCAGCCCATTCAATTCCATCTCATCCCATCAAATGCTGAGAGAACAGGGTAAAATAAACTCCTTATGTCAGTATACTCTACTCTCTATCCTATATAATGGGGTATGAAGTGGGATGAGAGCCCAATTCTAAATCTGGACTCTTTAAATCTCCAAAGGAAGGCAGCGTATCTGCAGATAACCTTCGTCATTTTTGTATGGTGTTGGCATGTATCGCAAACCCTTGGATGACAGTATGTTATCCGCTTAACTGTTTAAGCTGACATACAGTCTGCGTCTGTCATTATTTAAAAGACATTAAGTAGCTAAAAACGAATAGCTTTCCTAGTTGACGACGCCTACTATTAACTTGCTGTTTTGGTGTAGAGCTACCACTTGCTCTATCGAATGATTAGGCGTACTCATAGCCTCACCTATGATACTAATTGGACCAATACACTTCATTCGTTACATTCTAGTCAATGAAAAACTCGTAGTTTAATTCTGAATATAAAAAGTTAATTTCAGCTTTTACAAATCAAAAGGCAATACAGACTTTCGATTCTATTCACGGAACAAGCGCGGCCTTCGAGAAAGTTTTATTCCAGGCAATACGACCCCCTCTTAATTGGCTAGAGTTTTCGCTTAATATTTACAAGTTTTAAAGCAAATGTTGTTTGAATGCATTCGAGTTCCTTGAGATACACAAACTGTACGTAAGTTTTCTATTAAAGTTTTAATAAGATGCAATTTTGGATGAAATTGGGTTTCCTGCATGTTCGCTTGATTATTTTCCATACAAAGATGTCTTTACGTATAACGTACAGATTCATAGTTTCGTACGTACCTGCCTATACGGAATTAATAAGTTCATGGTATTAAGTAAACGTAACCGCAATCAGCCCTTTTAATATTATATTATGTGTGTTTCGATTCAGAGCCATCCATACCTGGGAATACGCACATTTTAACATCCACTGCTGAACATAGGCCTGCTCATGCATTGTCTTGTGCATGACGAATGTATGGCCTTGAAACGCCATGCTGTCCAAGCGGGTTGGCAAATCCACTTTTTTAGAGGTTGTCCTTGAACATTGAACCGGAAGAGGTGCGGTGGTGGTATTCTAATACCGGCCGACACTACACAGCACATAAATATTCACTGTAATTATTTTCTGACAATATTCTGACGTATAATTTTCTGACGTATAAATTTTCTGACAATTTTCTGACGTATAAAGATATATATATTATACTTTTTATGTCTAGCGTTTAGTTTCATAGTTTCATATATATACGGAATTAATATGATCATGGTATGTAGGAAGGTAATCTAAATATTTAGCGAAGTAACTGTTAATACATCAAAAGGTTTGAAGCGAGCAACAATTTCTGAATAATGTTGTTTGTAATGACACAAGCACGCGACGTAATCTTCAAGGGTTACACCCTTACCTCGTGATATCAAATTCTTCTCGTCGTTTCACCTATATTAAATAATTTAATTTCAACGCTACCGTCTAAAGCAACATGTCTTTGCGTAATATCATTTCAATAGATACGTTTTATGTCTTAAAATATTATGAAAGCAATTCTTACTTTTGAATATCACACATTAAGTATATTTTTTATTTTGAGTAACTGCGGCCTGCGTCTCTGGCTGTCACCGAGCCTATAAGTGCTGGCAAAATATCAGTGCTGTGGATTATCTGCAGCGTTTGCTGAAACAGTTCCATTTTGGTGTCGCGGCACACAGGCTGTGGAACGAACTGCCTCAAGAGGTCTTTCCATTAAGCTACGATATGGGGTTCTTCAAGAGAGCTGTGAATAGGATTTTACAAGGTCGGCGGTGCACCCGCATGCCCCCTGGTGTTGCAGGTGTCCATGGGCGGCGGTAACACTTACCATCACGTGGGACCGCTTGCTCGTCCGCCCACTAGTATTATATAATAAAAAAATATATATACTTAGGTATATCCATATTTCATGTATGTATTTTACGTACATTAATCAAATACGCAACAATTACGTATTTACTTAAAGTAATTGTACTTACTGTAAGTAGTGGTGTTATGACATGGAATAAATATATCTATTTTTTTGTTTCTTTTTTTCCATTTATTTTACTTAACAAACAAATATTTTAAGACGTTATTCTTTTTATCAATTTATAGTAGCAAAAATGTTCTCAAACATTTTCGGAGGTAAACGTCGCGATCACTCATAGAATTTTCAGTAGGGACAATGAAAAAACATTTCACCTCTGAAGGGCGCTCGGAATGGTGGGGCTACATTCGAAAAACAATAACGTCTTCGATGTCTCAGTCTATCAGGCCGGAGTCAATGGAGAGCTCTGCAAAAGTGTCACGTAATATGTAAATCGTTCAGGTCGCGATGTGTCCCGACTGTCAAAGGCATCCGGCGGCATCGAATGGATCCTGGACCGATTTTCATCCAATGACGACTTCACTTTCAAAAGGACAAGGGAGAAAGTTGTGTTATAAACAGATTCTTATGTTTTTGTTGTTAGATTGGATGCGGTTAGATGGAAAATAATGCTGTAAAACAAAGTTTTTTATTTAGTTAGTTGATATTGAGTGAAGTTGATGTCAATAATGGACCACTGTTCATTATTGGCATCAACCTTAATAATAATGAACCAATTAACAAACTAATAATAATTAATAATAAAGACCATAAACCTTAATAAACAATGATTAAGTTTATATCTTTGTACGAAATAATCACGATTGGGTTTCGTTACATCCTGTTATCCTTCACGAGGATTCAGGAGCGATGGATATTACACGTGCTCCATATCCTCTTCTTAATTCTCGGGCTTGCGGCTTGCCTCACGATATTTAAAAATAATAATGATAATTGAAAAATTTGTACTTAAGGCAGAAACTGAGTGGTATGGGCTGAACTCACGACCTCACGAATGTGGGTCGAGAATCGACACTCCTAGGTTCTATTCAATTAATTACCACTGCTCTGTTTGAATTAAATAATAGAATTTTCTCGTAAGTTCACCCGCTTGGAACCCGATTTAGCTTGTCATACGGAATTGATTTTGATAAAATCGCTAAAAAATCCCATAATTATGTCAGTAAACTGCTAGAAAACCGTTGGAGTCATATTCGAGATTAGCACTAACAAACAGAAACTTAGACATTCTTTTATAATCAGTATAAAAGATTATTTTTTATATGAATCAATATAAAAATTTTGGGTACTAATGT
The DNA here is from genome assembly GCA_943735995.1 of Sesia bembeciformis. Taxonomy (NCBI): domain Eukaryota; kingdom Metazoa; phylum Arthropoda; class Insecta; order Lepidoptera; family Sesiidae; genus Sesia; species Sesia bembeciformis. The sequence continues at coordinate 8,957,210 of OX031029.1, read as the reverse complement.
ACCTACTCAACTATGAGGTGATTAAAGTTCATTCGTAATCTGTAATGTACGTCCTGGGTATTGTTTGTTTACAGAGATAGACATAAGGATGCAATGCGATTAATTCATCACGAACCATAGCAAGTAAATACCAACTTGAAAATGCATAAAGTTTAAAGTGACAAGTAGGAAAACAATATAAATTGAGAGTGAAATAATAAATCTGAAAAACGTCACCGTTAATACCTGTTACACGCAAATAAAAAGCGGAACGGAACTTAAACTGTCTTGCAGCGAGCGGCACGAAGGGCGCAGCACTTTTATCTGAAGTGTCGTTTAATGGTGCAACAATTTTGCGCGGATCTCACGAACGTTTTGTTTAACTATGCAGCGTGTCACCACCGGTGACGTACTCAAAATATTGCAACGACGGCACCCGTTAGCATAATAAAACCAACAACGCCTCGGGCTCCGCATTAAACTGCACTAACGAGGTGTTCGTCTAACTAAATAAAATATCATGTGTTATTTATCACAAGTAATAAATATACAATATCAATTTAAAAAAACTTGTAAATCTTTGAGTTTGAGTTTAAGAAAGTTTGAAATTTGTTCCGCTTAAGACAACTTCGGTGTCGTCTTAAGATTTCGTATTTAACGAAAATTTGGCTCACCATTCTCACTTAAATAGCTAGACTTAACAATCGATTTTGAGTTATTATTATTATTTAATGAAATTAGATAGATAAAACTCTTTATTGCTCACCAAAACCAAACAAGACAGTAACCGACATTGTATCATATACATTGTAGCATAAAAGGCGGTCTGATCGGTTTATACAATTATTAAAAGCTAGCCACACACCCCGACTTCACTCTGCGTAATAATATGCCTTATGTATATAATAAAATATATCCCTAACTAGGCAGCTAGAATAGCAATTACTTTTCAGTAATAAAAGAAATAGTTCATCTTCTAAATCTAGCAGACTGGATTGAAGAGAAAACAAACTTTTATCTTTTTAATAATGAACACCAGAAGGCTATTTAAATGAATAGCTTTCTTAATTATGTAAATGCATCCAAATCATTTAATTCCTTTATTCACTAACGATTAATAAATTATATAATTTTAATTTAAAGTATTAAACTGGTAGCTGGTAATTTATTTATTTATTTTAAGAACTACAATAATATACCTTAACATACCATCAGCCTGCGTTTCTCCACTGCTGGACATAGGCAAAGACCGCAACCACACACGGTCTTCAGCTCTTCTCAACCAGCCACTACCACTACATCTAGTCGTCAGTCCACCTACCTGCCCCGGAAGGCGTACCATGCTACGTTTCCTATAATAATAATATATTACATAAATATTAAAATTATAAATAAAATAAAATCCACCATATTCAAGAATAAAATTTACTGCTAAACATAAAACAAAGTATACATCGTTTTCAGTATGTGGTATGTGGTAAAAAAATTCTACATATTGAAACGTGCAAATTTGGTCCTTGTGGAAAGGTACCAACCAAGCTGGCGACATTACCTCGCTGAATTGCCCGACTAATACGTTGTGCGAGGTAATTGGCGACCTTGAGGTCACACGTGGTGTCAAAAAGACGCCTTGATAGGCCCTTTAACATTTACAAATGAAGGCTACTTAAGATAATTTCTTGGTTCCATAAAACTGTGTGAGTTGCACAAACAGGTTGCACAAAGATATATGTTATACTATATATATTAATACACATTTTTTTATTATGGGAAAAGGCAGCAGAGGAGCACGCCGTACACTGATGATAAGTGGATACTGTCGACCATAGACATCCGCGATACATGCCAACATCAGTGTAGAATGACAAACGTTGGCACGCCCCCGGATGCATTGCCTACCTTTGCAGATTAAGGAATGGACTGGGAGAAAGGGTTGGGGAAATGGAGAGGGATAGAATAGGATGGGATGGGAATGGGCTCTAGCATATCTCACTCACTACCGAAACACGTACGTATATTGGGGAAATACGATAAAAAGGGAAATGCAGTACATTTCAAGGTGACTGTGTTTCAAGGTTCAAGGTTTCAATATACATAAATCTGTACATAATACATCTGTAAAGATACATAAACGAGTTTTGTTATACGGCACAATAATGTTTTGAATACCAACGATTTGAACCGGGACGTATTCTTAATTGTTCACCAGTTATTCGTTGAAGAGACGATGCACATGTGTTCTTAGAAAGTTGAGTCTTGCTCCAACTTGCTATAGTTTAATAATAAGCTTCTTGTACTCATCCTCTTAGTAGTTAAAGCGCTGCAACGCGATTAGATGTGCCGTCGAGCATTATTGCAAATCCTGTTTTTATTAAACTAGGGATATTAGGCAGGGTATTAGAAATTGCTGAAGTTAAAATTCAGACGAAAATTTCATATGACAATTTTTGTACTTTTTACTTTTGCATACATTCTTTGAAAACTATATTTAGCAATCATTTAGTCGATCGCGAAATGGAGGTTCTTAAGTCTGTGAGGTGCAGAGTTAAAGCAATTCCATTTGGCTGCAGGGCGGCTGCTCTCTCGCAGATATCTTAATTCTGAATGAACTTTGAATTTGAAAATAAATTCAGAGCATGTTGCTTACGTTCATTATTATTGCAGTCTTTGAAAGCATCGATGGAGTTAAGAAGTAATGAATAATTTAACCATGAATCGAATTTCACATACACAAAAGCAAATTATTCTAATTTTGTATACTCATGGAACTACCGTTAAGGTTTATGTACTGTATCTGTCTATTATTTCCGGCATATGATAAGTAGTATAGCATAGATAGATGATGTACCTACATGGAAACAACAAATAGAATGCACAAATAGCGGTTTTAATCACACGTAAAGAGGAAAAAAAATATTTTAATCACACATAGATGGTGTACGTGGAGTATACATAGTTGCTTAATACATAGTATATAAATATAGTATGTATAACAGTTTATATAGATATTCGTCAATGGTCTAGCTTATTTTAGTTACCGCATTTGACTTCCACCATATCAATATCCTTACTGAAAAAAAGAGTACCTAAATTAAGAATATATGTTATAAATGATGTGCAATACCCACTTAAATTAATTATATGTATATTTAGTTGTGTGCGAAAGTGCAGTGCCAAGTGAAACCTGTATAGTTTATATGGTCATTTGTTTGTATCTATGTGTATAAATAAATAGCAAGAAATTGTACAGTATATATAGGCATACAATTCAATAAGCTACAGTCAAATGTTGTCAAGTTGCTGTAATTAAATAATAAATACATATAAATAAAGACATTATTAATAAAGAAAAATAAAGAGTTCTTAATTACACTAAATACAGAAAAATCCTTAATAAAAATTGTGTAATTTGTTATTATTATTGGACCGATTTTGTGGTTAATAAATTAGACAATGATTGATATGGATTTTTATTTTAGTCTTATTTTGATTGTCAATCAAAATAATATTTTTTATTTTTTACAAAAGAGCGTCTTTCTACTATAATATTCATTACATCAATTAAATATAGTTGGTAAGAAACACCACTGTAATTACTATGCTATATATTTAGCAGATAATACAAGACAGCCACAGTAACGACAAAACTGAAAATTACAGTGCATGGAAACAAAGAAATTCTGGCCAAAATTATTAGATATAATATTTTTTGCTTTCTTACGTGTAAAACTAGAAGAAACGTATAAAAATTACAAGGTTTACCGATAGAATGGACGGCGAGGATTATTGTCGGGCACGAGATTACACCTCGGACCACGGTTAACCGTGAATTATGATCGCCTGCTCCTGTTCAATCTTGTTGGCGTCTATGAGAAAATACGGCGGCTACGCGAGGGTGTTAAGACGCTAGAAGTTTACGTGAACTGCTAAATTGTCGTGTAATCAGAAGTAGGTTCACATAAATGAATGTCAGAGTACTTATAAAAGGATTGCGTTAATCTTTTGAAAAAATAATTTGTTATTTAGCGTATTTTCAAACTCTTGCTACGTTGCTGCAATGGTTCTACGCCGGATACAGCGTGTGGCGTACTTACGTAGCAAAGATAACGGCTTTGTCTACACCAACCTAAAGTAAAGGCCAATCGAACGTTCGCACAAATATAAACTCCTTTGCAGCTCATTATCAACTTGTTTAATGGCGTTACGAGGGCCAACCGCAAATATAATGTAGTAGAACAAATTAACTTCTATGATATAATAAAACCTACTAAAAATGCTTTATTCTATCCTCTCTGATGAGATAATTGCACGTAGGTAGGTATGGACCACTTTGGGAATGACTGAGTTAAAACAACGAAAATTAACTTTAAAATCACCTTAATAACGCGTTTACAACCGCAAAAATAGTTTCTAATTGTTCAAACGCTCAGTTGGCCAATGCTTTACCAAGGTATAGTTCTTGTAACTTACGAACGCTCGTCTACCATGCCTGTAGTGTCCGTGTGTATAAATGGAACTTTATATTATATTTTATTTTATATGTATAAATGAAAACTAACACAAAGTATGCTCGCAACTCACCATTTTTCCGCGTATACAGGTTTGTAATACAGCATATGTTAAAAATGTCTGAAAGAAAACCTTCATATCAAACTATGCTGAAAATAATGTTGCTTTAATTTACTTATTTCTTAGTTTCTTTAAATGTAATTTTTCGTCATTTTACTGGTTATTATTTCAGGAATCTAAATGAATAGTTACTAAAACAACAACCTAGTGGGTACCTACTAGACATTTAATAATTTCTTTTCATTCTATCACCGTCTCTAAATAAAGATGAATCAATTCTTAGCGACGATATTAAAATGCTCCGCTGAATAAAAAAATGCTAACATCAAGGAAAAGTTAAATAGACGAATCGTTTGTTAAGAAAAAATAAATAAAAGGACTTTGGTAAACGGTCGTTATTACTCGGTGTAGAACAAAAGATGTAATTTAAGTCAAAGAATCGACGGACTAATTTTTTACACGATTTCTTAACGAATGAACAATTTAGCGAGTCGGTGATAATGTTAATCAGCATTGGTGCAGCAGCGTTCAATCAGTTTGAGTGTTAAATGTTACGCTCGACGAGCTGCAATTTATCAAATAGACGCAGACAAGTTAACAAGTTCTAGAGGGAGATGAGTGCACGGCTGCGAGTGCAGTGTAGGATGCAGGCAGTGCAGTCGAGACAAATGCTGCACTCCGCGCTCCGTCGCGCCCTGTTGCACCCTGCCACTTGCCGTGCAAGCTAAGACAACGTAGTGATTAACATAGAGCACATACTGCATCATCTGTTTCTAACGATTGTTGTTTTTAAGGAAGCAACAATGTGCATATTATTAAAATCAATTATAATAATAATTTTATATCATACTTGCTGAGCTCGTGACTTTGTTATGTGTGACTAGTAAATGCAACGTAAATGTTGCTGACCATGCGTTACAATAGGAATATGCATCAACTCTTTTCATCGCCTTCACATCGTCGAAGGTCTTCAATAAGTGGGTCTAAATTTATTTCTAAATCTCCAAAAGTAGGCAGTGCAGCCGGCGTGTGCCAACGTTTGTCATTCTGAACTGACATTGGTATGTATGGTGTATGTAAATGGCGATAGTAACTGATTACCACCAAGTGGACTGTCGTCTGCCACCTTCTTTCTATAAAAACAAATTTCTGAAAATCATTTACGGCAGTCTTCTGAGTGTTCTGAGGGAGTTATGGGAAGCAGCATCGTTCTTAAACATATTGGTAAAAGAGGACAGTTAATCATAGGGTATACGTATATTTCGTTAATTCATAGGAACTCAAAAACGGATTGGAATTTATAAAAAAAAAGACTAATAAGTATTTAAATTGCAGTTTACCTTTACCCGGCTTAAATTGGTTATTTGTTGGGTAAGGCGAAGGTGTGCCGTCATAAGTCCCGGTTAAGGCGCGCTGCTGAGGACGCAAATACGCTGCACGCCTCGCCGGGCGAAGCGTATTTGCGCACTATTTTTAATTCTATCTGTCCAATATGTTCCCAACAACGAACAACATTACAAAATGTAGCCACTATAGACACTAATTTCGTAATACTATTGAAATAACGGCTGAACGGGTTAAAAGTAAAAACATGGCAATAACTGTGAAAAATGACCTGATTCTAATTGTTAGTTGTTGACTGTTAGTTTTAATTTTCAGATATTGAGACTAGCAGTAACGCGTAGATTATATCACTAAAAGGAAAAGAGAGATTAGAATCTTTTTGATTCGAAGAGGATTCGAGTATATATCACTCACCTAGCTCAATAGCTCAATTAGCTCAGTGAAATATATAGAGCGACTTAGTGAGAGAATTAAGTGATTGAATCAGGATACACGTTTTAAGTTAGCAACGTGTAGTGTCAACGTAGTCGCTATATCTATCATACGTTACGCGGTGCGAGCGAGCAGGACACAGGTTACACTAGATTGTCTTTTGAGTGAGTAAACTAGATGATATACGGATATAGTAAGAATGACGATGAGCTAGATAAAGATTGATTCACAAGAGGTGAGCCACCTCATTTTTCTCGATCGCTCGCTTCTTATTTCTAGACTAGAAAATTTGAAAAAAATAATAGTTTAATGCTAAAATGTAAATGCAATCAAACTTATTATAAAAATGTGTAATGAGAACATACTTAAAATATCAATTGTCAATTCATATTTTGATATGCCATTAGCATTAATCATTATAGCTGTCACTGTCGAGCGATACCGGCGTTTTATTTTGTCTCTAGGATTTCCTTATACGCTAATTTCTCAATACAATAGTATTTCTTATAATATTTCGATAAAATACTTTCCAAATTCAAGTTTCAACTTAATTGCTTTAACTTATTAATTCACATGTTGGAGCATGTTTCTATATAAAGTTCTACAAAAATAGTGCTAACTATTATAGTATCTCAATCAGTTGGTTAAGTAATAATATTAATAAAAAAACAGCCTAAACATGGAAAAAGAAATCCCGTGGTTATCTTACAAATATTGGTTCAAAGCATACAGCATAACAAATCCACGCGCCTACAGTAAGTACTTAGCGGTACAATGTAGCGGGTACGTGGATAGTGAATAGGCACTGTACGAGTAAATTAATCACCAATTATTAATTTTTAATGTCATAAAAAATCATGAAATACATTTTATTATGTATAATACATTATATAATAGATTTAGTGTACTGAATGATATTAAAATATTTCACACTACTTTTGAAGGACCTTATATAAACATAATGTTGAAACAGCAAAATTTTAAGGTAGGAAATCTTAAACTTTAGAACAAAAATTAAAACAACGATTTTTTTAAAATATAAAACAATATGTTAGAAAAATTAAAGTCAATAAGTCCATGCCCTTTGTTCAGTCATAAACATTCTTCGTTTATTTATTTGCACAAACTTCGAATTTCCTATTTTTTTTATAAAGAATATCGGACGACGAGCGGACGGGACGGGTCACAAAGTTTTATCCGTCAAAGTCACAATGTAAACTGACTTTGGAATTCTATAGTCATGACTACTCATCATCAAGTTATTACATCTACCAACAATGGAACTGAAAAGCCATATTAAATTACATTAGACCTACTACCTATTTATTACTATTTGTTTTCACTATATTGCCATGACTTTTATTAATCGATAGTTTATGATAGTTGTACTTAAGTATAGCGCTTCTTAGACAGTATTAAAAATCTGTGGACAATGATAACTCATCATTACATATAGTGAATAAAATTATATATATATTATAAATATTGTTTAATACATATGGTAACATTCATGGTTTTTCGAAAAATAGTAGAATCAAAAATACTTTTCCTAATTGTTCGTATTAAAGCTAGAAGGAAATATTAACAGAATTAACAGTAAAAGGTGCTGCCCTGCTCACCTTTCAATCTTGCCAATCAATTTCTCTAACGAGAACTTTCCTTTAAAAAGTTTGCGCCCAGACACAGGCAAAGGAAATTTACATGTTATTGAATTTTTATACCCTCGTTAAATCGATACTCATCTGGGGCACTTTACTTTAAAATACTACATACTTACTCGCACACGTTTTGATCTTTTAGGGGCTTAATGTCGCACAGGAATGAAAAATTACATTATATAAATGTTTGCCAACAACTACTTATGTTCTACAAAAGTGCGCACAGATGCACTAGATGGCTTGCAAGCTATCATGTGGACGAAGGCAGCCTCTTTGATGGACAGGGTGAGGGGGAGCGGAAACGGCATCCTGAGGACGATTGTGGCCATGGCTGACTGTTCTACAGACACGCTGGACGAAGTTGGTTTTAGGAATATGTTAATTTTAAACACTAACATTAGTCTTAGTTTACGTTACTAATAAATCTATGGATATGGGTGGCTGAAATAAAGAGGAGTTACTATTATTATTATTTGGAAAATGCAATGTGAAGTGAATTTACGAGTAAAAAGCGGTTTAAAACGTATAACATCGAACGTGTTGTGTCTGGGTTTAATCCACGCAACTAACTGCACATTCAATTTAGATTCGTGCATAATGCATGTTGTCTGTCGGGCGGGAACGAGCCCTGGGAGCATTTGCTGTATCTAATTACGTATTATGCCTTGCCATGTAGACGGGCACGTCTGCCGTCGATGAATATTAGATCACGATCCGGCCTACAATGCTCATCCCGATAATTGCAACCGATAGTAACACAATCAGTTATTGGCTTAGTGTTAGTAATATGTGTTATTGTTAAATATCGGTGTCGTTAAAAAATTGTGGCGTGGTCGTCTTCCAGTTTGTTGGCACGTATTATACACGCAGTGCTTGTTTGTGGAACATTTTTCCTACATCTTTGTGTTTTAATTTGACGCGGAGAATGTTTGTCAAGTGATATGAAGCACGGAAGACACGCGGCGCATAATGCACACACGTTAATGCCGTTTTATTTCTATTCATACCTAGTCTAGCCATAAATATTGTTACAAAGAAAACGTTGATATTTTTATTTTTTATTACCATTTTATTAGAAGAATTTGTGTTATTTTAGAAATAAATAGATAAGCATTTTAAAAATATAACGTTTATTCGAAACGGTTGCCATTTGCTTTTATACAATCTTTCAAACGTTGTGGTCAGTTTTCGATTGAAATACGCATCTTTTCCATGGGAAAATTGGCATATGGAATGTTTTAGGGATACATTGTCATGGCATTTAGAACATGCTATGCTCTCTAAAACAGACCATAAATCATAATCGAGCGGATAAAGATCGGGGCTAGATGACGACCAGTCTTCAGCTCTAATGAAGTCGGAAATATTCCTTTCTAGCCACGCCTGTGTTGAGCGAGCCTATAATGACCCGGTGCTGTCTTGCTAAAAGTACCATTCTTGGTTATGGAACAAAGTGTTGTTAAGAGGCTTAACGAACTTTTCAAGAATCTTATCTCGACATACTTGAGCCGACGTTTTCATACCTTTTCGCAATAATATGGTTTTATATAAAATTGAAAATTTTATATAAAACCCCCTCTTATTTGTTAACTTTGGACAATCATAGACTCGACCCGCCAACATCTGAGCAGAAACTGTCGTATTTCCTCATAAGGGTGGAGAAAATGCCGTCATAACTCACGGTTAGTCGGCTCCCTAGTGTGTTGTAAAGATGCCCTTAACACTAGTCTTCATTTTCTGGTGGGAACATTGCATTTGGTTGTACTTAGATTTTCACTGCTGAAATAAAGTGTAATAGCTAGATTACTTTTTAAGTGCAAACATACAGACTGTTGCATGAGGATAATTCAAGGCGACACTTGCAATAATGTTTTACTCGTATTAGTCTTGTGATAAAAGCGTTCATCGTATGTGACTATTTGATTAAATTTACTCTAAAAAGATTAGTTGTGTAAACTATACCTTTAGGTACTACCTAAACTACAAATATTACATTAGTGGAGGTATTTAAATAGCATAGACTCATAGTAACGTCTCACAGAAATATTGTCGCACAGCAGACTACCCTGAAATGTACTGCATTTCCCATTTTAATTTACACCTCAATGTACGCACGTGTATCGATAGTGAGTGAGATATGCTAGAGTCCATTCTCATTCCCTTCTATCCTATCCCTTCCAATTTTTGCCAACCATTTCTCATATATGGCAATGATGCAATTAGCACATTCTGCTAGTGTCAAGTTTTCCTCGTAATTAACAATTTCAAAGTCTAAAATGTATCCAGTCAATGACCAGTCTCGTCCAAGTAAATCAGTAGTCGCTCAGTAAATTGATAGTAGGTTTATCGAGGACAGAAGAGGACTCCTTGGAACCACACGAAAAAGACTACCTTGAAATGTACTGCATTTTCCACTTTATCGTATTTCCCCAATGTACGTACGTGTTTCGGTAGTGAGTGAGATGTGCCAGAGCCCATTCCCATCCTATCCTATCCCTGCCCATTTTCTCAACCCTTTCTCCAAATCCATTCCTATATCTCCAAAGGTAGGCAGCGCATCCGGGGGCGTGCCAACATTTATCATTTTGGACTAATGTTGGCATGCATCGCGGATGTCTATGGGCGACAGTATCCACTTACCATCAGGTGGACTGTATGCTCGTCTGCCGCCTTCGTACATAATAAAAAAACACACGTAAAAGGCACCTCTGCTATTAATTGATTGTCACAAACATTACTCACAAAAACACTGAAGTTTAATAAATTATCGTATAATACGTAATTTTTACAATCAATCAAACGAAAACTCAACTTGACTTCTCGATGTTTCAGTTAATTTTTTCCCGTTCAATTTTATTAGTTGTAAACTTTATAAACACAAACATCTACATCTATAGGTATATATAGCGTATATATAGCGTATATAGTGACTATAAAAGAAATTATGTATTTTTTTCTCAATATTATCTCGTCTAATAAATAACAATAAACAAAGTAGAGACAAAAATAAAATATACGTAATTAAGGTACATAAAATTAGTTTACTAAGTAAATTTTAGGATAATTTATTCAGGATTTCGTCATCCTGAAAATAATATAATTAAACTATGGTATTAAATACAAAGAACGAGTCGCGGACAATCTGTAAAATCTTTTGTTTTGTTGGTTGAATGTTAATAATAAGAAAATGTTATGTAAACGGACACTCAGGATTTATACAAAAGTACAAAATAAATAGTACTAAACGGGCAGCAAATCATGATTAGCCTAACAAACTACTTTTGATAACTGAAATAAACAATTTTTAATTACTAAGAACGTCAACACGAGGTCGACGAGTCCCGCCCGTATTTTTATTCTCACCAGAGAACCTAAACCTAACCCACCTTTGAATTTACTGCCATCGATTTGCTGCCACTTTCAGTATTTCCCAATAATAAATCGCCATACTATTTAATAAATTATTAATAAACATACATTATTATTAAATAATAAACAATAACGTTGCAAGAATGCGATTTTGCACATTATCCTAAAACTATATGACCATAAAAACTGGGTTTCTTGGTCAAAACTGTTACAAAATATGTACATATTTTTATAAGATTGTTTCCTCCGTAAATGTAGCGTTTAAAGACAAAGAAGTTTTAAATTAAGCTTGGATCCTGAAACGTAATTTATTCACGTTGTTCTAACAAATGTGAAGATCCATTACTTCTTTCAGAAAAAATCTAGTAGGTTGTTACATTAGCTCACGTGGTGTGAGCACCTAATAGCCTTCCTCTCTATTCCTCACTATTCGCCAGGTGTTCGGGTTCCCACGGCTGCCCTGCTAAAAGGTTATTGGGCCTGCTTTCACGCTTTTTATTGCCTGAACGCAGTTTGAACTCAATTATTTTTATGGTTGAGCAAATTGCTATTTTGTTGCCTTATCACGATTATTAAGGCGAAATTAGTTCTTGGATTGATAGGATTTTTTTATTTGGCAATTTCCATTGATAGTGTGTAGCGGTTGCTTTGGTAACTGATTATATTATTATCGTGTTCAGTCGTTTTGGTTGTATCTATATTTTAGTAAATTTCGTTTGGTACAACTATTACAATATTACATATTCTCTTATTATTTCGATTTCTATAGGTACAACTGATTAAATAACTAAATTGTAAATAAAACATCTTACTTCCTACTTATCTTACATTTGCTTGCCCTAGTTAACGTACTCATAAATATTTAATAACAAATTTGCTTAATTTTCAAATATGAGTTCGGTCATAGCACTAGTAGTCTGTCACAAACTAGCACACATATATGATGCTTTCGTTTTGATAATTTTGATCTTAAGAAGGAGTTCCGGGACATCAAGAGATTAAGGTTAATAAAGAGGAATTGGAGGCTATTATGGAAGTAAATCCCTTCCAAGCTTCGGCACAGTTAGCAGTAGTATTTGATATCAGTGTCAATATCTACTTTATAAATAAAATATAGGAATGTCACAAAAATTTTTTTTTTTTTTTTATGTACTAAGGCGGCAGACGAGCATACAGTCCACCTGATGGTAAGTGGATACTGTCGCCCATAGACATCCGCGATACATGCCAACATTAGTCCAAAATGACAACTGTTGGCACGCCCCCGGATGCGTTGCCTACCTTTGGAGATATAGGAATGGATTTGGAGAAAGGGTTGTGAAAATGGGCAGGGATAGGATGGGATGGGAATGGGCTCTGGCACATCTCACTCACTACCGAAACACGTACGTACATTGGGGAAATACGATAACGTGGGAAATGCAGTACATTTCAAGGTAGTCTTCTGTGAGAGAGGGGTAACGTGGCCAGTCGAGCGCGCCCAGCGGCTGTTGGATTGCAGCCTGCACTCTCCCCCTCCTTTGCATTTGCAACGTCATTTGCAAAAATTATGACTAATTTATTAAAAAGGGGAGTCGTAGTGTTACTTATTTCAAACACACATCCACACATTTAACACGACAACGTTAGAAAGGTTGCCTGTTCTAGCGGACACCGAAAAGGGGACATGCGAAGAGAGGTTTTAAAAACGTTTGCAACGTAGCTCTTTGATATCAAGTTTTTTCGGTGACACAAAACAATCACACACACGGTCCAGACACACTTTGTTCATGTTAATTTTTGTGAGTGGACGTCAAGTGATTTTAATGCCCAGGGTATATTTGTGCAGTTAAATAACACTATGTAAATATACTGAACAAGAAAATGTCAGAAAAAGCTGTTGTTAAACCAAGTCGTTATAAATATAGCAGGTACATACAACAAAATATAACAAAGCGTCAAACTGTGTGAGTTATAGGCGGATTTAGAAATTAGAATATATATCTTACTACATAACGTAACAAAAAGGATAAATAAGGATTCTTCAGAGAGAAAATGTTCCCCAAAATTCAAAATCAAAAAGTACATTTTGAGAAAATCAAACAAATCTAATTAAATCTAACTTTGATCTGATAAAAACATGGCTCCACGTAGCGGATGATTTGTTATGAAAATTTAACATATTTCTTCCAAATTTAGTTATGAATTGGTAGTAATGATAATTCAGTATAAATTATATATCAATATATAATGATTTTGTCAGTAATAAATTGGCATACCGCCCCTTCTAGTATCTTTTCACTAAATATTTCTGTTTAAAATATGTTAGTTAGAACCGGCATTTAAAGATGTCTGTGACATGAAATTGATAGTACGTGGACCCCCAGACCGTAGAATAATATATAATTGAAATCAAGAAATTTCATTTTTTTATCCAATTTCAGAAAAAAATATGATATCTCGAAAACAAGAAGCCGAGATCAGAACCCTTTTGCTTAGACGCCCACAAATGTATAATATAAAAAGATGGATGACACACGTGAGTCTTAGTGACACACGTGAGTCTTAGTGACACACGTGAGTCTTAGTGACACACGTGAGTCTTAGTGACACACGTGAGTCTTAGTGACACACGTGAGGGAGATTTTAGAAATAATAATATTTAAATAAAACTTGTGGAGTTTCAACAGCTCTATCCTACCACATATCGTTTGAGCATATAGAACGACGTCAATATTTTTTTTAATTTATGCCATCTTAACTTTCGAGCTACTAAAACGATTTCACTCATCTACGAACTTAGTAGATATTGACTGAAACTACGCCATTTTTTACAATATCATTATTGATTTTATTCTTATCATTACTGAGGATTAAGGACTTTGCGGATCAATACAGTCACGTATCGCTGAGACCATAGCTGATCCATTATTTGATTGATTGTAATCGCCACATTTTTTCTAGTTCCTTGCCAATGACTATGGACTGCAGACAGTTTTAGTAGCGACTTGTTGGACCTCTTTTGGTTTTAGTAGGTGAGCGCCCATATTTTAAAAAAAAAAAAATATATACTAGTCTGCGGACGAGCAAGCGGTCCCACGTGATGGTAAGTGTTATCGCCGCCCATGGACACCTGCAACACCAGGGGGTATGTATGTAAATATATACACCTATTAGGTGTATATATTTAAGCACATTCGCGAAACAGGTGCATTAATGTTTCATCCTGCTAGGAACAAACTCTGCAGGTTTTCGAAAAATGCATGCTTAGTATGCGATCTCGATATAGTAAAATTTTTCCGAAATAAAAATCGTGATTTCCGCAATAAATAGATTTCTTCGAAATCTCCCTAATTAATCTAATTTCTATACCTTAGAAAACCTTATTCCTGTTCACATCTGAAACCAATCAATAACTAATCGTGCTTGACAACGTCAACAAGTATTAAGTAGGTACAAGTTAATCCTGTATTCGAGAGTTTGCAAATGAAGCTTAACAATCTCAAGCCATCTCTCTTGGATTACAACGGATCAGCGCGATCACTTTTACGCATTTTGTATGTATGTTTATCAGCAGTAAATGTTTATAAAGAATCGTGATAGAAGATAAAAGTAAATGTAATATTGTATAATGATGAATCTGTTGCGGTAAGATGACGAAATTAGCGAATTAATTTACCTGTCAATTAGCCATATCTCCAGTGACATTGTTAAATCGCGGATGTATTAACTCGTTCACACTGATACGACTAGGGTGTGCGTTTTTATTACAGAATGCTACAAAGTGCCCTTTTCGGTAGAATGTTAAAAAACGTCATTACTTAATTCTTCGCCTACGTAGGTAAGATTCAATACTCTATGATTTAAATAATCCTGATTATAAAAATCTGGTACTAATAACTTGACGGTAAAATTAAGAGAATTCCCATTGGTGCAATATTTGCTTTCTTGCAACTAATAAAAAGTAAAATAAATAATATGTTTAATCAAATAATATATCTCAGTGTGTCCTATGAAAACCGACTTATTTCAACTTTCTTTAAGTGCATCATACTCTGAAAAAAGTAGGATTTTAGCTGTCTAATTCACATTGCGATACGAGCTATATATAGATTCTATATATAATTCTGAGACAATTTGTGCCTAATGGTGCAACTACTCGAAATACGATGCTCTGAGTACTGCACACAAGGCTCACATCTGGGCCGCCACACCGAAATATCAATTGGACCCATTTGACTCCATCCAATAACGTGCTGTTCATATTGTCGAAGATCCCACTCTCACAGGCGGTTTAGAACCAATTAGCATTCGGAGAGACGTTGCGTCTCTCTGTGTGTTCTACCGCCTGTACAATGAGGAAAGCTCTGAAGAATTGTACAATATAATTCCCACCTCGGGTTTCTACAACCGACCTCCCGTCAGAGAAGTGCGGTCCATACGCATTTCCTCGATACGGAGATGTCGCGTACTGTTCGGTCCAAAAATAATTTTGTACCGCGAATCCGTAAGCTGTGGAATGAACTGCCTCAGGAGGTCTTTCCATTAAGGTACGATATGGGGTTCTTCCAGAAAGCTGTGAATAGGATTTTGCAAGGTCGTCGGCGTACCCGCATGCCCCCTGGTGTTGCAGGTGTCCATGCACGGCGGTAACACTTACCATCACGTGGGACCTCTTGCTGGTCCGACTACTTCACTATAAAAAAAAATTTCGTCCAGCTCCAATCGGTTGGAATTTTAATCGCTTGCTTCATTGTCCGGTCAGTATAACATAATACCAACGCTTTTTCGCTGAATTCCCGATTTTATATTATAAGAAATACAGAAATATCACAAGGCGACGTTAACTTAAAATAGGTACCTACTCATTTTTATACATTCATCTAGAATTCTATTCCTTCCTGTACTGTATTGAGATGCGAGCCGCTGTCTCTGTTCAACGAATGATATTTGCTCTCAATCAAACGATTGAATAGAACTGTTTTGTTTTTTGCTTCAAATTCAGTTCTCTTGTTCCTTGGACAATATTAAATAGATAGTCTTAAGAAGTATAATGTTGAGAGTTGATTCAAAACAAGTGGGTAGTTAGTGTATTTGCTAAATTAAAATTGTAATAAATGAAACATAAAAAATTACCTATTTATATAGGAACATACATAGCCACTGTTCCGTAACAATAAAACAAAGCGTTGAATCAAAACGGATCAAACAGAAAATAAAGTTTCACCAACATACGGATCTTTAATTACGTATTAAAATATATTGT
Organism: Sesia bembeciformis; assembly: GCA_943735995.1. Taxonomy (NCBI): domain Eukaryota; kingdom Metazoa; phylum Arthropoda; class Insecta; order Lepidoptera; family Sesiidae; genus Sesia; species Sesia bembeciformis. Next base: position 8,940,614 of record OX031029.1, on the reverse strand, counting down.
GTTCGCACACTACTTTTTTAAATTTAGGGTACGATAGCCCAAAAATATCGATAGCAAATATGTTAAAAATAAATTAAAAGTAACAAAATTATTTTTTAACTTAAAATAACTACGTCCTGAATACAAATTTCTGTAGTTTTCAAGTTTAGTGAGACTTTTTGGCGGGAATTCGAGAAGTGAAGATTTTGTTTGATTATAATATAAAAAATATGGATTTTGTAGTTTAATAGTGATAGTTTATTAAGTCTTTTATGTGCATAATATTTGGGATAATCAAATAAAAGCAGAGGACTGTGTTTTTGGTGTGCTTCCAAGGAATTCTCTTCTGTCCTCAATAAACCTATTATCACTTTACTGAGCGACACCTAACTTACTTCAACGGGATTGGACATTGACAAAATACGTTTTAGACTATGAAATTATTTATTACGAAGAATAGTGGAAACTATCCAAATGGAACTATCCGATTGCACCATTGTGATATATAAAAAGAAAAAAGTTTAGGGACATAAAAAAGATCAAATAAAAAAGATCTTTGGCAAAACAACTATGGCGAATGTACAGGAATCCTTATGGAGTGCCAAAGTTGCTCATTTGTCCCAGACTGCCGTGAAACGTACTGACAATATGTTTTATGAGTGCGTGAGATTTATCGAAGCCATTTCCCATCCCATAAGTTCGAATATAGAATATAACGGGATGAGGATATTTTCTCATCCCATTATATCACTATTACCTACACATCTCAACCATTCTATTCACCCAACAATATACTTAATGGGATAAAGCAAAGTCCTTATCCCATTATATTTCTTATGCCACATTCTATTCCATCATCCAAAAAGGAATTAACTATTATTCAACATTCCGATTTTGAATCAGATTGAAGTAGAAAGCTTTATATTTGCTCTACATCAGTCTAAACAGATCAGGTATAAAAGGTATAACCAGGTATAAGGTATAAAAGGTATAAAATCTGTTCTACATCAGATGGTAAAGAGATTTAAAATTGCACAACAATTTTTGAGAGATCAGTAGGAGCCATTTCACAAAAATGACTAAAGCAAGTTTAGGTAATTACAACGCAACGCGACTGGCGATAGTTCGTTTCCCCGTCTCTATAGCATAACTATGGAAAACAAGTTTTGATACTTTGAATAAGCCGAACTTTTCTCCGTGTGCTTCTATAGACAATACTAATGGCCGACGCGAAAATCCCCAAATATAGTAGAGAAATTACGCAGTTTTTTTATATTAAAAATAATAATAAATCATAATTTATAAAAATACTTATGTTTTCGTTTTAATTAGGTACAAAATTGATATTATTTTAAGTAATAATTTTAAAAAAATCGTTAATAAATGATAAAAAATTGCAGTTAAATGCCAGGTATTTTACGTCGAAATTGACGTACATTATTTTATTTTTTCTCGTGATTTGTGTTAATTTACGGAAATATTAGTGTACTATGTGTCAATAGCATTATACACTACGTATAATTGTACCTTATCTTGTTGAATTAATGAATTTTTGTGGAAGAAGCACGGCTTTGAAGTTCTTACTAGGCGCGTTTTTACTAAAACATGGTAGAGTACTACAGGATAAATAAAGAAATATTTAGAAAAGTATCCTATTAAATGTCAATACAAAGAAATCAGCTATTTAAAATATTTACTCAGAAATGTAAAGCAACTTTCATTTCACCTATAGGAGAGCTCAAAAACTTGTATTTTTCGCTTAAAATGTGAAATGGCTCTTAATAGATCAATATAGTACAACTCGCGCACGACTTAACAGACAGGCGAAAAATGACCGGTCGTGCGAGAAGAGAGGGTAAAGTTATTTATTGAGTTTTTCATTTTTCGAGTGTCAGATTTTGGAGCGTATGTAGACAATATAACATAATATCAAAATAATAATAATAAAAAATAGTGTAATAAATATAATAATTCTTAGTGGCTTGTTTTTGGCGAAGTGACAGAAGTCAGTGCTACAGTGTTGTGTCAGCCGGTTTCTGTTCCTACGACCCTGAAACCCGATCAATTGAACTTCCGTCAGATATTTTATTTATGGAATTTATGAGGGGGAGAGCGCACTCGACTGGCCACGTTACGACTCCCTCACAGAAGACTACCTTGAAATGTACTACATTTCCCACTTTATCTTATTTTCCCAATGTACGTGTACGTGTTTCGGTAGTGAGTGAGATTTTCCAGAGCCCATTCCCATCCTATCCCTCCCCATTTCCCCAACCCTTTCTCCAAATCCATTCCCATATCTCCAAAGCTAGGCAGCGCATCCGGGGGCGTGCCAATGTTTGTCGTTTTGGACTATTGTTGGCATGTATCAAGGATTTCTATGGGCTACAGTATCCACTTACCATCAGATGGATTGCATGCTCGTCTACCGCCTTCGTCCATAAAAAAATAATAAAAACATTATTTGGTTATTATTTTTTCATACAAGAGTTAGCAGATGGGCGGGCGGGCCACAGGGCGGTAAGAAGTGATCACCGTCGCCTATTCACAGGATCCTATTCACAGCTCTCTTTGAGAACCCCATTTCGTAGCTCAGTAGCAAAACCTTAGTTAGCAGTTCATTCTGTAGGCTACCTACTGTACTACACATAATATACAGCATATTATAATTGCCGATTGGTCGGTGTCCAGGATCGATATCTGCGATCTGCACCGAAACACTGGTCGCCGCGTCGCGGGCTCACCGTCCACCTTGGTCAGGTGAAAGTCACTACCAGTCGAAACCTCCTTGCGACGCAGAGCGTACGCTGCTCGCGGCAATTTTACGTAACGTGCGTAGGTGCTAAATTACGCAATAATAAAGTTATCTTGATAATCATCGAAAGTGTTTATCATCTTCCTCTCGACCCTTCACAACATAATCAACGTCAGACATAAACTGGTGACCCCTAATTGGGCACTTACAAGTGAAAGGAATTTCGGTGCGAAATGTCGAATGCATCCAGCAATAACAGCAAGGCGTCGCAAGATGCCGGACGAGAGCGCGACTCCACTGCTTCGTCCGGTACGTCACCCGAAATTTTTCGCGTCGGACCTCGAGTACCACCATTCTGGCCTGAAGGACCGGAAATATGGTTCGCACAAATTGAGAGACAATTTGCGATTTCCGGAATCACTACCGACATCACAAAATTTAATGACGTCATCGGTCAGCTAGACCATCAATTTGCAAAGGAGATAAAAGATATCATAATTTCACTACCCGCGGTAGACAAATATGAGAATTAAAGATCGAGCTGATCAAGCGCCTCTCCGTATCATGAAAAGAAGGTGAAACAGTTGTTCGTGCACGAGGAACTCGGGGATCGCAAACCATCACAGTTCCTTCGACATTTGCAGAGTCTTGCTGAGGATTACCTGAAGACTATCTGGACTAGCCACCTTCATTCACATAATTTCTGAACTTTTTTTTATTGAAAATATCGTTGTTTATCTAGTCCCCGATCAGAAATTATATTAACTGATTTTTTTTTAAAAGAATAGATGTCTGACGAGCCATCATGTGGTCCACCCGGACACATGATGGAATTGCAGGTGACAACACCAAGGGGCTTTCGGGTGCGCCGCCGATCTTGCAAAATCCTGATCACAGCTTTCTTGAAAAGCCCCATGTCGTAGCGTAACGGAGAAACCTCAGATGTCACTTAATTGACATCGATTAATTAAGTTTACGACTAGCCATCAGGCTAATTAATTAAATTATTATTATATTGGCACATTTAATTAACTACCTGTTTAATCTCAATGCCAACTACCTGTTTAATCTCAATGCCTGAGGTTAAAACTTTAAATTATATTAAAATCTAATTGCTAATTAGCGTTACGAAAATTGTGAAAGTTAAATTAAGTGATGACTTGAGACTTGAAGCGGGTTGGCAAGAAATATTTGGGGGCAAAAACTTAATCAGCGTGTTTTCTTTGATTACAGTCATCAGTGCACCGGGTGCGGCTAACAGCGGCCGACTCACCTGAACCGCCTTTACTTAATTACAAGCGTTTACTTATGTCTACATACGCCCAGTGTTAGAGAACTTACAAGTTAAGTTAGTACAATTTAGCGGTACTGGAATAAATAAGTTGTTCTGCAAGTTTTTTTCATTAAATAAGTGTTGCAGGTGTTTTAGAACGACGGTAGCCACTTGCCATCATGTGGGCCGCATGACCGCCTGCCACCATCGACATAAAAAAAAATCTTGCCCGCCATTCCTATTGTTTTCTTACCATTTACTATCACGTGCGGCTTTTTTTTTGTAAATTTTTAAAACCTCTACCATTCTGCCATATAATGATGGAGAGAATTATAGCATATATCAATTCCTAGCTTAATGTCATGTTATTGTAATGTCAAATAATAACTAACAGTGGTCGAGTAATATTAATATAATTATAAAATGTTTCTTTTTAACTATTTAAACGGTTTTCGACGCGTATGTTTTTCCTTATCTATTTTACTCGACGTTATTTGTGTTTTTTATTCGGTTTTTTGTTCTTCAAGTCATCAGTCGACTTGAAGAAAGTCGCCAGTTGTTGCTGGATGAGAAGAGCAGAAGACCGTGTGTGGTGGCGTTCTTTAGGATATACAGTAATGGAGGGACAGGCTGATGGTATGGGTACGGTATTCGGTTGGTTCAACCCATGTGCAACCCAACCGAAACGTCCAGAAAAATAAATAATCTAAACATACGCGTTGAGACCCGTGTCTAGATAAATATGTATTAAAAAACGCAAAAACCTCAAATATATCTTTACTTTATATTTTTTTATTAAAATTCAGATAAGTCAATATGCGATGCAAGCAGCCCTTATGTGTACACTGCTGGATATCGGCATCATCACGCACATTGTCTTGTCTTGTCATTTTTTATTATCCCTTAGTCGGCTTTTACTACACCAACTGGAAGATATGGGGTGGTTGTATTCAATAGCCGGCCCACACCACACGACACTATAATTTAGGTCAAACTTATAAAAATTCGAAGGGTACAAGAATTATATAAATTGTCTAAGTTGTCATTGAGAAATTCGGTCACAATAAAAAAAAAATGAAAATAACTTCATAATAATATACTTCACTAAAAAAAACATGTTCCCATATACCTAAATTTACTTATTTTTTAAATGTAATTTTCAATGCAGGTTTAAGATCTATGAATGAAATAATAATGAGTTCTATGAATAAAAAAAAACATTAATAAATTAATGCTTATTAATATTGTATTTTAGTTGAATACAATCTTTTAATTTCTCAATATTATCAATATTAAAATTAATACAAATGGATTTAATTTATTTTAATATTTACAGCAGCATAAACGATTTATTTGAAGGTTCACTCTTTGTAGGTACTTGTCCCAGTAAAGTAACGATGCTATACAATATAAGAAAAGTTCATAAAAATACGATTTTAGAAAAGTTGCATTTATTTATTTATATGAAGTTATAAAGTTGGTTAGTGGTTTTCGATTAATACCCGAGTATATACATATATATAAATGTAAGCAGACGAAGAGGCACAAAGTGTACAAAGATAACGAAAAATAGGACAATACTCTTATCTCTCTATAGTTGTTAATCGATGGAGTTTCCTGTCTCAAATGCAAGAGTAAAATTTGGACTAGTTTGAGATTAAAACCATTCCAAAATTAACCCCAAAAACTTTTTTCTGATATACCTACAAATTAATATAGGAATAAAAAGTACATGTATATTGCGTGCCCTTTCATATACCTATGTCAAACGAAACTAGGTATAGATACTGAGAAAAGACTAGTTCGACTAACCGTATTCTTTACAGATTCCCAAAGTAGAACGAAATCGAATTATTATTACAATTGCTCTTGCTCCACGTAAACGTTTATGCAAGTCGTATGCGTATGCGTGTATTAATTTGTACTGTTTTAATCTTTACTTTCGCCTCAACTTGTCAAACTGGCATGGTATCGCGAATTATAAAACGTATTCAAAATATAATCCCGATTTAAGGTCTATTTTAACTACCGATTAGTCCAGTTGGTAGTGCCACGTCCTGGTGAGTAAAAGGTCCCGGGTTCGATTCCCACTCCGTCACTCATTTGTTTGTTAGAGTCTGAGTGGTATGTTTGTCTTTGTATATGTTTCTAAACCCACGACGTCCTAGAGTGGACCATTCGGTGTGCTGTTATTTATTCATTTATTTATATTAATACACTGAGGCGGTCCCTTATACGTAGATGGATAAATCCTAGAGGCAAAATTACTGAAGCGAGGCAAAGTGTGCAATGTGCATGTCTGCATGGCTATGATGCCTTGACAATACGCTCCTTATATGTGAGTGTTTCATTTGTTTGGCTCGCCTGTGTAATTTTGCTGTATCGATGGAGAAAAAGAGAGTGTAAAGTCTGGTATCCGAAAGACATAATATATTGGTATCTTGTTCTATCCACTACACATTCTCCGTCTCTCTAGGCGAGAACATTGCCGAATTATATGTGTATATAAATAAATCTCTTATTAATAAGTTAAGAGTTTAATTCCGGACATAAAGAACTTGGTTGTTTGATATTTTATTATATCGCTTCGTCGCATCATCGTTACATTATCGCTTCGGTTTGTTGCGAGGGGTACCTTAGTGACTTAATAAACGCTGTTTAAAATAATGTTTTTCATCTCCTCTTGCTGACGAAACAAATTGCTTCATTTTTGGCGCGAAGGCTTTAACAATAAAATTTATCACTTGCCTATGGGGTGTTTTGCTCTCATGCATCTTTTACTTACTCTTCAACCTCTCGCAATGTACCTTATGAGAAGTTTTGATATTTAGGTAACATTTTAATGAGATGTAAATTTAATGTGAGATGTTTCTGGAAAAAGAAATTATGAGTCTGTTACATATATGAACAGCTGTAATATCGTTTCATGGGTTTTATATCCAATAAATGTTATCCACCTGGTTCCATTCCCTGGGGCCTTTGCCCACGTGACAGATGGCCAGAGCCGGACTCGGGGCCAGATAATTAACACGTTTCTTTTCCGCCAGCTTCGTAACAAAACTTTATTAATACCGGCGAGGGCTTAGGCTTTGAGAGTAACAAACTTTTCTAATGAAGTCGCTTCGCGGAATAACTATGGAGCACTTTTAATTTGTTTATTTTCCAGGGATGAATTTGTCGGATTGCTTCCTTGTTTTGTGGTTACAAGCCCTTCGGAAACTGGCAGGTGGTTTCGTGGAGACTACAAACAAAGTTGGAGTGTGACGTTTTCAAAATTAAATTAACATTGTCATTATTTTGTAATTGATTTTAGGTACGACTGTACACGACACTTATATTGTACTATTCTTTACATTGCGGCCCTTAAGACGATAGGGATGCATCCTTGTTAGTAGACTGAGATGTAATTCTTCACAGACAGCCTAAGGGTAATTTTCCGGCCACCCACGAGAGGAGTGCAAGTTACTTTTATTGGGTAAACTAAACTGGTCTACTCTAAACTGGTCTACTCTAAACTGTAAGTAACACAACTATTTGTTATTACTTATTTGATGTTATTCTTGTTGTCCAATAAAGTTTTGACTTCAGAGAAGGCTTCATCGACCGAGATATTTTGGTGGAGACGAACATATTTGTGAAGTCAAATTAACTTTCTTGAAGGTCGCATTAAGTCTCACCTCCCGCTCCACAAATACGAGTATGAATACATAAATAAAATATGAATTAATATATGGTACGAATAATAAAATAAATATAATAAATAAATTAGAAATACAATAATTTCGAACTAAAAATCGCGCGTCACGCTATTAAATCACATAAAAATATAAAGAAATAATAGTAATGACTTCTATGTTCATTTTCTTCCTTTTAGTGCATTTTAATAAAAGCTTGTTTTTAAAATGTTTTGTTATGTTTAATTTATTCCTTTTTAATGTTTTAAGTTGTAGACACTTCTCTATTAGCCCAAACACGACGTGTCTACTGTTCGCCGTTGAGGAGTTCCACATTGTGCTGGCCTTCCTGACTGCAGCGTCAGATCATGACATTAGGGTGTTGTCATTAAAACTACGAGCCAAACGAGCTCAAGCAAAACAATTCTACCGCACGCCGTTGAGGAGTTCCATAGGGTGCTGGCCTTCCTGGCTGCAACATCAGGTCAAGGTCATCGGATTATTGTATTGTCACATCGGTTTTATATGCATGTGTAAATTTTCAAAGCAGTAGGTATAGTACAAATGGAAATGTGTTAATATCGGCTTGCAAAATTTGACCTTAACAGACTAACAGACTAACAGACTAACAGACTAACAGACTAACAGACTAACAGACTAACAGACTAACAGACTAACAGACTAACAGACTAACAGACTAACAGACTAACAGACTAACAGACTAACAGACTAACAGACTAACAGACTAACAGACTAACAGACTAACAGACTAACAGACTAACAGACTAACAGACTAACAGACTAACAGACTAACAGACTAACAGACTAACAGACTAACAGACTAACAGACTAACAGACTAACAGACTAACAGACTAACAGACTAACAGACTAACAGACTAACAGACTAACAGACTAACAGACTAACAGACTAACAGACTAACAGACTAACAGACTAACAGACTAACAGACTAACAGACTAACAGACTAACAGACTAACAGACTAACAGACTAACAGACTAACAGACTAACAGACTAACAGACTAACAGACTAACAGACTAACAGACTAACAGACTAACAGACTAACAGACTAACAGACTAACAGACTAACAGACTAACAGACTAACAGACTAACAGACTAACAGACTAACAGACTAACAGACTAACAGACTAACAGACTAACAGACTAACAGACTAACAGACTAACAGACTAACAGACTAACAGACTAACAGACTAACAGACTAACAGACTAACAGACTAACAGACTAACAGACTAACAGACTAACAGACTAACAAACTTTAGAAGGAAATATTTTTCTTTAATGATGAAGTTGACTGGCCATGTGATGCATGTGATGCATGTGATGCATGTGATGCATGTGATGCATGTGATGCATGTGATGCATGTGATGCATGTGATGCATGTGATGCATGTGATGCATGTGATGCATGTGATGCATGTGATGCATGTGATGCATGTGATGCATGTGATGCATGTGATGCATGTGATGCATGTGATGCATGTGATGCATGTGATGCATGTGATGCATGTGATGCATGTGATGCATGTGATGCATGTGATGCATGTGATGCATGTGATGCATGTGATGCATGTGATGCATGTGATGCATGTGATGCATGTGATGCATGTGATGCATGTGATGCATGTGATGCATGTGATGCATGTGATGCATGTGATGCATGTGATGCATGTGATGCATGTGATGCATGTGATGCATGTGATGCATGTGATGCATGTGATGCATGTGATGCATGTGATGCATGTGATGCATGTGATGCATGTGATGCATGTGATGCATGTGATGCATGTGATGCATGTGATGCATGTGATGCATGTGATGCATGTGATGCATGTGATGCATGTGATGCATGTGATGCATGTGATGCATGTGATGCATGTGATGCATGTGATGCATGTGATGCATGTGATGCATGTGATGCATGTGATGCATGTGATGCATGTGATGCATGTGATGCATGTGATGCATGTGATGCATGTGATGCATGTGATGCATGTGATGCATGTGATGCATGTGATGCATGTGATGCATGTGATGCATGTGATGCATGTGATGCATGTGATGCATGTGATGCATGTGATGCATGTGATGCATGTGATGCATGTGATGCATGTGATGCATGTGATGCATGTGATGCATGTGATGCATGTGATGCATGTGATGCATGTGATGCATGTGATGCATGTGATGCATGTGATGCATGTGATGCATGTGATGCATGTGATGCATGTGATGCATGTGATGCATGTGATGCATGTGATGCATGTGATGCATGTGATGCATGTGATGCATGTGATGCATGTGATGCATGTGATGCATGTGATGCATGTGATGCATGTGATGCATGTGATGCATGTGATGCATGTGATGCATGTGATGCATGTGATGCATGTGATGCATGTGATGCATGTGATGCATGTGATGCATGTGATGCATGTGATGTATGTGATGTATGCCGGCATTAAAATAGCTCTACCCCGTTTCTTTCCGTGGATGTCGTGAAAGGCGACTAAGGGATAACAAGCTGCTACCACACGCCGAGAAACTACACCACCACTAAAAGAGTGGCCTCACCAACCCGCTTGGTCAGCGTGACGTTTTGAAACCATACATCCCTCATGTCCATGTCCAGCAGTGGATGTTAAAAGTAGACGGTGACGGATGAAGTTAGCTGCGAATAAAGGCTCCGTATTGTGGGGTTTTGTTTTTAATATTAAGTTAATTTTCGATATGCAACTGAAATGAAATATTTGTCAAAGCAGAAAGGTAGCCCTTTCCGCCTTGACCAATATTCACTTCCCAGGTCTGCTGGAAGAAATCTCCGCAGGAGATGAGCTTGCCTTTTGTATATCTTTTCTTTTTCTTTTTTCTTATTAATTTCATGTTGTGTTGTACACACAACTATTAAGTATTAATACTACCTACATAAAAAGTTTACTATTACCCATAGGTCTTACTAAACGTCTTACTTGTCTTACTAAACAGGGTTGAAGGAAAAATTCTAAAGAATACAGAAATTATTCACAACTATGACGTCATTTACTGGAAAACATTGTGATAAGAGCTGGAAAGACAGGCGGTGGGCAAGCCCAATGAGAACGTGCAATAAAAATAAACCTCCAGAATAATCTAATCTATCTGAAATTAGCGCGAGTCTTACAGTAGTAGAACATCCACAAAATGACGTCATGTCTCCTCGTGGTATTATGAGACAGGCCAACGTACGAATGCGAACTTCAGGAAGGTCAGATGTATTTGGTTAGTAGTATTCGATCGACCTATAGAAGGAGACGCGTGAATATGATAGAGGAGTTACGACAAACGACGTGGCACATTGACCTTGTCTGGATCCGCACAAAATGCGTAAAGTATTGATATCAAAACAAGTCAAGCGCATGCGGCGACCGGTCGCGAATAACATTGTGTGTTTTATACTATTTTCATACTAATTATTTGGTTTATATTATAGTGATATCATTTGATTACAACCAAACTGATATTTCTCTATGAGTCCTAATGGTACGCCCTCGTGATTGAATCTCAAAGAATGAACTGTTGAGTAAAAAACTTCAACGAATATGTGGCTTGTCTTGGCTATAGTAATTGCGGTAAGTAAATCTTTTTGTATCTTATTGCCTTTATAATTAATCATTTTTTTAAATACCTGATCCACTAGTTCAAAGTCGCTCAGCGAGCGATGGAAAGTGCTATGCTCAGCCTCTTTGCTGGATAAAATCCGTAATAAAGAAATTCGACGAAGAACTACAGGTGCCGACATTGCTTGAAGAATAAGTGGCAATGAGGAAGCCACATACATACAGACAAACGAGACTAAGTGCACTGACAACCCGAAGAAAGTCGCCTGTAATGGTTGGATGGGAAGAGCTGAGGACCTTGGGAGAGGCCATATCATGCAGTGCAGAGACACAAGCTGATGGTATGTATGTCATATTAAACAATAAGTAACCAGAAAGTTATTAAAAAACACAATAGTGACAAGTAAAGATCTGTATACAGGATCGATTTATGAATTCCATTCTAATTTCTATATAGATCATCTTATCACATGACAGTTTGTTTCAAAGACATCAGCTTGTTATACCTAACAAAGTTTTGAAACCCCTCATTAACCGAGGCTAGCAATTCATTTGTTAGTTTTGATAAACTTAGCAATCCTAGCAGTTAATTTTGATATATCACCCACTCAATAAATACTCCTATGTCATTTCAGGTAATTGCAATCTTCAGCGCATGTATTATCTGCTATCTTTACGAAAGAGGCAAGAAATCAGCGAACAGGAGAGTCAACAGATATCAAAGTTCTAATAATGATGACTTCAAGCGAATGGAAACAACCGTCGACATACCAAACAATGACGATACGCCATATGTCTATGGATTGGTGGATTCAACTACGCACCATTTGAGTCATGACGACACTTACACAAGTTCACATCATTCGAATCATCATAATAGTTGTCATACAAGTTCTCATCATGATAACAGCAGTTCCCATCATTCGAATCATCATAATAGTTGTCATACAAGTTCTCATCATGATAACAGCAGTTCCCATCATGATAGTGGACATAGCACTCACCATGATTCCGGTGGCGGTGGTGCTTGCGACAGCGGCGGCGGAGGGGGTGACAGCGGTGGTGGTTGCGACAGCGGTGGTGGTGGTGACTCGGGAGGAGGATGTGACTAAGTAATTTTTGTACCTAATGTGTTGTAAGTAATGCCTTTCTTTGAAAGCCATAACATTGATAAGTAATTTTTGTAAAGAGCTGTAAATCGATTTGATGTTCTATTTTTTATAGCTTGGATAGTAATTAAGTTGAATGTACTGGTTTAGATGATAATGTTCAATAACACATGTTACATTTTATATTTGCAACAGAATTGCGTAATGTTGGGAAATGTAGCGCAATTGGGAGTGTCGAATACATCACCGCGATCAGCAACGCGACCAGTCGCTTGGTACACGCGACACGCGCTACAACACGACCTACCGTAATCGATCGATAAAACTATAGTCTGTCGTATTGTCATACGTCATGTCAACAATTAAAAATTGCTTCTGTATGGTTAGAACCAAGACTATATTCTATGGTCTCAGGCTGTTTGGTCGCTCCGTCACGTGACCAACCGCCAAGTCGCGGTAAAGGGAACGCTTTTAAGCGACATCATACAACTTTTTTTAAGTTACTAGTTGCCCGTTGGCAGGTCGCCGCGATCGGGCTTTTTGAGTTCGAGTCACATAATTAGTATCTTATTATGAAAAATTGTAACAACATCCCAAATAACGTAACACGTCCTTAGTTTTAAATATCTTCAAGATTGATGTTACTGAGTGGCACTCGTTAAAGAAATTTTCTGTTAAAAAGAATGAAAAATAACTTTCTCGAATGGTGCATAAGGTTGATAATAATTTTACAAAGATCTTGTATCACATATTTAATATTTTTCTATTAGACTTACTTATTATAAGACTAACTGTAAATTATACTCGTATTATAAGTTTTTATATTAACCTTGTGTACTTTGTATGTCTATATACAATTTTGTATACAATTTTGTATTTTAGTCACTGTACTCGTAATTAAGAATTTTTAAGATTTCCAAAAGTCGGGTATACTTTATTTTAAGGAGCAGTTAGATTAGGATTTGGTAAAATAACGTAATTTTTTTTTTGTAGATTTTGTGTGGGCACAGTCAGATTTTATGGTAGATTTAGTTTTCGCGATCCCATAGCAACGCCCTACGCCGAGGTCCGTTCCTTCCGTCGGTTTACCGGCATGGGAGCCCTTAGGCTCGTTACATTTTGCTCCTGGCTGAGCGCCTTCTGCGCTCACCCTAAATTATACATGTCCGGTGACACTTGAAAGGTTATTAGGACCCCAAGAATTAAGCAAGAATTAAGAACTAACTACTCTCCTTAAAAGTAAGCTTGCTTGTTTTTAAAGAGCCTTCTATAGTGAAGTAGTACTTAAAGATCCTGCCATATTTTTATATAAGCTACAATATAATTTAATAAAAAAAACTATTTTTAAAAGTGATGAATATCTGTTGTGTAAATGATTCAGAGTTAAACATATTTTACATGCCGAGATGTGGGTTAATAATAGATGTATAGATGTTTAATAACTAGCTAGTAATTAAGTATATATGAATCAAGCTGGGTGCATACATAGTCTATCAGGTCGGCCTACATACAATTATATACCATAATAATTATACAATTGCTGACAATATGTGATACTTGCCACTATGTAAATAGGCGTAACAAATTATTAACCACGTCGGTGAATTCAAGAGTCAATGGTTCTCTACCCGGTGGATTAAACGTTTTGTTTTGATGCCATTGATTGGGTCTGTTGAGTTTGTTCACGATATATTGTATTTGTATTTGTATGTCTCTCACTTAAAAGGGAACCTTCGTGTGAAACACAGAGTGGGTGTTATTATTACTCAATTTTAGGACGATCAAATAATGTAGCATAGTTTTGCTGTGCAAATGTATTACTTTATTTTAGACTAGCTTCCACCCGCGGCTTCGCTCGCGTGGACCACGCAGCTGAAATAGATTTTTAACCCCTGTAAAAGCACCGACATGATGGTTTCATGGATAAAAATCCATCCAGTAGTTTAATTCTATTAAGGTTTTTTTTATATTCCTCTATAACTGAACTTTCTTGTGTCATATCCTTTTGGATACATAGCCATATATTAGTGAAAACCGGATCAAAATCCGTTCAGTAATTTTTACGTGATGCTCAAACAAACAGACATATTGACTACGTACAGACAAAACTTCTAAAAACTACTGTTTTGGGTTCTGTCGCCTCTAAAGAGACATCCCAATTTTATTTCATTAAAATGAAGTCAATGTCGACTCATACCTTATATTGTTTTATTATACGAGTATGTATAGTTAACGTGCCTTGCTTGCTCGACCTCCAATCTCCTAGTTGGCGGGTCGTGCGAGTAATCCAAAAGTGTTCCGCATTTAGAAGTTTTTAAGCAAGTGTGGCTGGATGTTAAAATTTGTATTATTAGTTTAGTTTTATTGTTACAGAATTACAGATATAATTAGTTTTATTTAGTGCATACGTTGTATTTTATATTGGTCTTCCTATCATAAAGGTTTACATTTTTTTATACACGATTGTATTATTTCTACATAGATAAATAAAAGACATCGTGTCCTTTACTACTGCTCATATAATGGAAAAGTTTAAAAAATATGTAGGTAAGTGTTAATTTATATTTAATAATTGGTTTTGGAGTTATAAAATTATGACGGGAACAATGTTACTGAAAAAGCACGAATAGTAGTAAATGGTAGATGGTAAGTGGTATTAGGTGTAAATCTTAAGATTTACCAATAGGAGTTAGTGAATGTTAGGACTGTGAACGAATGGTAATAATAGAAATAATTTTCATTAATAATAATTGTGAATAGACTTTTCGGGGTTAACAAACCAAACCAAACTGAAGTAGTAGGTAACACTTCGGTTTATCAATAAAACGTGGTAATAGTCTATTTTTCCCACTTATTTGAATTTGAAATACACTTATAGAGACAACTATTTCTTCAACGCCATCATGTTCTAGTTTCTGTGATAAAATGTGTCCACTTGGTGAGCATTTGCTGTTATGATTTTACGAAGTTTTTAAAAACATTGTTGTGTAAATTATATTTATTTTTAGAGGAAATTATCACACTTGTGATAATTTGAATGATTATAGGTTAAGGTTAATATAAAAATATGTAGCGATTGATTTCATAGGCTTTATGACAACTTTTTCAAAGAACATTTATCGGTTCTATTTCTTGTAATTGGATGAGACATCTAATGCCGGTCAAAGATGTAGTTTGCTTGGGATTCCCAAAGCACTTTCTTTGTCTATTATGCCATAATTCATATAAATTTTCAGTGTAACTAATAAGAATTTATTTTGATATTACCAACTACATACAAAAGTCAATGGTTCTATTCCCGGTTGAATAAACGTTTTGTTCTAAGACCATTGATTAATTGAGTCTGTTGAGTTTGTTGTGCAAATTCAAATGATTTGATGCATTGAAGTGCAGTTAATAAGCAAAAGCAATAATAGTTAATAAGCAAATGTCTGCTGCAGGTGTTACAATTCGTATCAATAATTAAGTTTTACTGGTACAGGTAGTACAAGTAGGTATGTACACATATATATATACATTAATAGTTGTAATTTCTATATTAGAGAAATGCTGTATTTTATTTATACGTTATGAATTTTATGTTATTCTACATAGGAAATTTTACGTAGGTACATATTTAACGGACAAAGTTTGTCTTTCAGTGATAAAATTTAGGCGAGTATTCTTGTAGATTTTCTTGTTTTTTTTTTAATTTAGAATAACATTCATTCTCAAACTGTTTTCCACAGAAAAAGTGAATTTTATTTCCTAAACAAATTGCCTAAAAAGAATATATTTTTTCTTTTTTATTAACATTATCCGTCCAAACAAACCGAAATAAAAAGGTAAACATAAGAGGTATTTTAAAGTAGATCACTAATTTGAAAACAGTATGCATTTAAAATAGCGGTTACATTTTGAAAATTCTAAAATCACTCAAAATGCGTAAGTTTACAACGTGCTAACAAATCTCAACAATATGAGACAACAATTCAAAGAGAATTCTAGGCAATATTCATCTCAGAGAGGGATTTCATATGTCAAGCATAGTGTGAGTGTCAAAATCTGAGCAAATGTGTTTATGTAAATTACGAACTCCATTAACATCGCCTTCTCCTGTGAGACACCCTTCGTTTTGTGTACGTGTTTTAGAATTTATATGTTTAGAAATTATTAAAAGCTTATTTTTAAGCGAGTGTGAATTCGTAGCTACCTACCTACGGCAGTGGTGATGATTTGATTTCTCCTTTCATAATCATAATCATTTATTTCCAGATAAAGATAACAGATAAAAAGTTGTTCCACTTGCCATTCTGACAAGTTATGCATATAATCCAGACCAGTTTGAATGTGGCGTCAAGTGGCGTTAATGTCAGGAATTACAGCAGCAAGTGGGTTTACTCGGGAGCCCCACAAATATGTGTGCAATGTAAATTTGATGCCCCGAGTGACGCGACGCGGTCGGGCACTGGCCTCCGTCAATCTTAGCTATTCCAGTTATCTCTGTAGGGATGTTTTGACAAATTCTTGCTGTACGAACTGAATGCAGTTTGTGCAATATAAAATAGATTGTGGAGTAAAAACAAAACCTACCTGTAGAGACTAACTCTAATTTAATTCGACTTACTCGTAGTGTACTCCACAGAGCATCTTGCATATTAGAAGCCAAGCCACAAGAAGTAAAATTCTACGTAAAAGAAGTCTTGGCGGCTTTTAAATCTTCACCACTTATGTCGGCCAAACAGTCGCGAAGATTGGCAACATTCGTACAGAAATGTTTTTGTTGGAATTTCACATATTTTTGTAGATGAAGTGATATTCGTTCACCATATTGATTTTGAATTGGTTTGCCATTGAACGACAATACATACACTACTTAACATATTCCAAAATTACCACAATTAATGGAGTTTTACATGATAGTATCCCCTTCTTCTCACTTGGAGGTGAGCAGAGTGGAAAATTTCCATTTTCAGATTGTTCATTTAGGTTTTATTCCAACCTCTATTTAATAGCGTACCGAATTTCAGTTTCCTCTCGCTGCTGGAAGTACTTTAGATTTTTGATGATCAGTAAAATTGTGGTTCTTCTTGTTCACATATCTTCAAAATTGTCAGTTGTAGAAACTTAAAATTTGGCAGATTAATTTAGCTCCTAAACTTCTCGTCGCGGTATTATTTTAAGTCGTCTATGTTCATCCTAGTAATAATACGAGGAAGTCAAAAGTACGCTGGGTTGCTTCGAGTAAAGGGTGCACTGTTCGGTAATGCGGCGAGTCTTGGCGGAGGCACTTCCGTGCCCCCTGATGTTTCAGAAGAAAATTTTTCCGAAATTTTAACCTTTTTTTAATATCTACCTACGTCGAACATACCTATTGTTTGTATAGAAGTTATTAAATCTCCGAATCGATTTCATAGTGATACTTTTATGCGTTTAGTTAGTGTAGAGCGAATGGCTAGAGTTGGACAGTTCTTCTCACATTAGGAAGCTTTATGTCTTTATGTCTTCGCGAAATGGAGTACGTGACCTCAATGTCACACTTACTAATGTAAAGGTACGAGGAATTCTTCATTTTTGTATTTTTTTGTAACTTTGGCTTTTACATTATAAATTACTAACTTTTAAAGTAAGTATTCAATGAGGTATATAGGTGGCTTTTAAAAAGTAAGGTATGCAATGTTAGCTTAGTGGAAGGAGTTCTTCAGGAAATAATACCAGCTAGTACTCACTTCAGCAATTTATTAGTAGTAGGTACATTAAATAAACAAAACATACTAAAACAATAAATAAAACTCATGAAATTATCTACCTTTCAATATTAATATCTTTTAATATCCATGTTTATATTTAACATTTAAATTTATTTTTTAATTTAATATTTTAATTTAACTATAACAGTATGCGTTTTAATATCCGGTCTATTGTAAACTACTTACCCTAATAAAGTTTTTTTTTTACATAGTCATTTTTTACATATATAGAATTAGTTTAATCTAATGCGCAAATAAACGCTTCTCCAATATTTAACACCTAGTTAAATATTCACAAATATATGTGATGTTGACACTCAATCAGCTTTATCAGAGTGCAGTAGCCACGTCCTTTCAGATCGAACGATAGATTACAGAATGAGTCAAATCCCAGAGGTTTGACATTTGGAACGAATTTGAATTTAGGTTTGCATTGGCGGCCAGTAGGGGTTCTTAGGGAATTAGTAGCAAGGAGTGCGGTAAAGGACTATACTCAAAATTATATTGTCATAAGAATAAATAATAACTCCGTAGAAAGGAAACCACCTAGTCATGACTCCGATATTTGTCAATTGGCTACCTACTTCCCCCCGCCTACCGCTATCGGCCCACATTCGCCTGTCGACCGCGTTAAGATTGTCATTAGATATCATAAAATAAGTACCTACCTAATTTGTATACTAAACCTAAAAAAGTAATGGAATTAAACAAAACTCCAATAAATGGGCAAGTGGGTAATCACAATATACCTACTTTAATATACCTCTGTAATAATTTTTCCTGAGCGTTTTATTCGGAAAAAGATTATTTCTTCATTTATTATTAACAATTTTTATTTTGTTTAAAATGTTAACAATGCTCAATACAAACAAAGCCGTTACAAAATTGAGCAAAATTGAGCAAACGAGCGTATTTTGAAGGATAATTAGATGGTGTAAACTAAAATAATGAAATTCGATTACTTATACCTACATACATACAGAACACTGAATAGGTAGGTATGTTTTATAGTAGTCTTCGAATTTAATTTATTCAAATACGAGTAGGTATCTATCTAGGTAGGTAGGTACTAATCGTTCAATAATTTTTGGAAACCGAAAATACTGTGATCCTTACTTGAATTATATCTTGAATTATTTTTAAACACAGCGATACATACGACTCATTGTGACAATTCGTAGGGGACGTCAAAGAAATTTTAAAAATACTATCTATGCTTACGAAGTTCCGTACACTTGCCGCTGCCGACTCGTGCTGATGAGACAGCTAAGACGCCGCGCGGCTGTACTCGTAGGCTAATAATTCAAGGTCGCGCGGGAGTGTTCTTTCTAATTTAGTTATTATTCATTCTTGTTATTGTATTGTATTACACAGTTCTCCCTTAATTACGAAGGGTTTTCGGGTCATAACCCACCCACCAGGCTGGCACGCTACACGTATGCTCGAGAAGAGTCTCGATGTCGCTGAGCTAGTGATAATTAAAAAGATATGATAATTTTAAAATATCATACTAAAATATGAACTTAGTACTGGTAACTGGTTTTAACTCAGGAACTCGCAAGAGAGAGAGAATATTAATAAGAATAGATTTCGCCAGAGTAATATTAGGTACCCACCTACTGCTCTACATTACAATGAATTATCAATTGAATTCAATTTATTTATATGTATTAAACATATATAATTATTACTAATTAGCTGACCAGACAGACGTTGTCCTATCCAAATTTCAATAATACAATCATTTCCACAAGTTCATACAAAAATCCCATAGAAAAAAGCAAGTACACTGGATGGCAAAAATTCCGGGTCGCTAATAAAAACCGTGATATCTCCATAAATTATATACCTAGATCGCTCGAATAAATAATATGTAGTAAGGAGGTTACTAATGCTTGTTCCAAATCACTAAAGAGGTTTCATTTGTACAAGTTACACATTTAAAAAAAAATATTCTGCATTTTGAAAAATTTCAAAATTTAAAATTAGGAAAAGAATATTTTTTCTGCTTTTGTTTCAAACGGAGCTGTCATTATAAATGGTTCCTTGAATTGATCAGAGTATTCAATGCAATATCATGTCGTTATCACCTGAAGAATGTACACGGATTATTACCATGGTACAAGAAGGAAGAAGTCAGCGTAGCACTGCTAGAACAGTAGGAGTATCTTTATCAAGGTCCAAAGAGTACTCCAGCGATTTCAAGAGACCGGCATGAACATCAGGAGACCAGGAAATGGCAGGCCAAGGTGCACAACTACACGAGAAGACCGATTCATCGTGAGCACTATGTTAAGAAATCGACATCTCACGGCTGTTCAGGTCCGAAACAGTCTTCAAGAAATTCACCACAACAATGTGAGCTCTAATACGATTCTGCGACGTCTTCGTGAAGCTGATATAAAGCCTTATAGACCAGCAAACGGCCCCAAACTGCTCAGAGAACATCGAGTTGCCAGGTTATGGTTTGCTCGAGAACACATCCAATGGACAGATGAAGATTGGTCCAAGGTTATGTTTTCCGATGAGTCCAGATTTTGTTTATTTACGCACGACGGGAGACGAAGAGTATTAGACGGCCAGGAGAACGGTATCATCAAGCGTGTTTTGAAGAAAAGGTGCCATTCGGTGGAGGATCAATAATGGTTTGGGCTGGGATATCTTCAGAGGATCGCACGGAGTTAGTGATCATAGAAAACGGTTCTCTGACTGCTGTCAGATACGTTGGAGAGATTTTAAATGAGCATGCTGGTCCATTCTTAGTGAATATGGGTGCAATTTCCATTCTTATGCACAATAATGCGCGACCACATACTGCTCATTTGGTCAATATGTATATTCAAGACGTCGGTATTACCTGCATGGAGTGGCCAGCTCGCAGCCCAGACTTAAATCCCATAGAACATGCATGGGACGAGCTCGGGAGATGCGTGAGATAACGCTCTCCTGCTCCCGTTACCTTACACGAGTTAAAGAATGCGCTAGTGGAAGAATGGGCAAACATAGACCAAAATCGTATTAAAAATTTGGTTTACCGCATGCCACATCGTCTTATTGAAGTGATACGGGCTCGTGGAGGAAATACAAAATATTAAATTGACAAAAAAACTTTTATTTTTTAAGATTTACTGCGAAGTGTATTTTTGTTGTCATAAGTTAGAAGCGAAATTTTCTTATTTTTTAGTATTTAATTAAAGTTATATAGTATACAGAACGTGTTACACATTTTTTTATATATATTAATCAGTCATCTACAATATACTATAGTTTCGCAAATTAGTCTTATGTATTTAAGAAACTATCACGCCATTTATTAGCGACCCGGAATTTTTGCCATCCAGTTTAGATAAATATTTAGAGCCCTGACTCTTGAACTAAAAGAAATCTATCTTAGGTATCTTAGGTGTCAGTACCTCCCCATGTAGGACTTGTTTTAACTTGAATTTCTAAACATGCAATTCTAACATATTTCAGAAAAAGTCTAATTGTTAACATGAATTAAACTACATATATTTATAGTAGTTATATTAAATTTATGAATATTGTACATTCTATATAATCTCGTCAAGTTATATAGGTATTTCTAAAATAACACAAATTCTTCCAATAAAATGATAATTTAAAAAAAAAACAGCATTGTTTTCTTTATAACAATATTTACGGCTTTAGACTACGTTCCAGACACTCGTATCTTCGGTTCATGTGTATTCAAATTCAATTGTGTATACGTACCCTTGTGTATACGTGTGTATCTGTATTTGTATGTTTAACGAATCTGTCGTAGAAAGTCCTACGATAGATTCGTTAATATCTTGGCATCGGATATGTGGCATAATCTCCTTCATAGTTATAAATAACGATATAATTACAAATACTAAACACGATAATGCATTAAATCTGTAAGTATTCTTTGGTGTTTTGGGTTCTGTTTACATTAATTGCTATAAAGCGTCAATTTCTATACTGAGGATACTTATTGCTTATTTTGTTACACTATAGAGGAAGAAGATACCAATTTTTCTATTCGGAAATACACTCAATAAGTCTTGGTTTTCGTTAGACACCAATGGAAAGTAGATGAATCCCTAGAGGTGAGACAAGGTGAAAAAGTGTTTGACCAAAGACCCATATCTGAGAGACGTGATACTCTTACAAACGTCTTCGTTGACTCCTCTGACCTATAAAATTGCCGTCACAGGTATCTGATATCGAATTGAGAACAATTCTTAACTTAATTCGATTTTCTTTTTTAATTTACCATAAAAAATCGAAAAGAAAAGAAATTAAAAAATATTTTTCAATGTCAATTTATTAGCTACCTACTGTTAGTGCATATTACAGGTAGGAATTTGTCCACCGGTAGATATGTATATATTAATTCGTAAAGTTTTTATATGAATTATATTTTTTTTTATATAAATTTCTTTATTTCACGAAAAGCCCTTTCAGTATCCACTGGACATAAGCCTCCTCTAATACACATTGTCTTGTGCATGAGGGATGTATGCCTTAAAACGCCACGCTGTCCAAGCTGGTTAGCGAGCCCACTCTTTTAGAGTTGATGTAGTTCCTCAGGGCTTGTGGTAGCACCTTTGTTATCAATTAGTCGCCTTTTACGGCACCCACGGGAAGAGATGGGACGGTGCCATTTTATAGCCGGCCGACACCATACGCCATAATGATCATAATACAAAATAACTTAAAACTTAAAATAAATATTGAAGATATAGTGAAAATAGGCGTTTATTTACAAAACGCTCAGTGCCGGATTATATACTGAGCATAGTTTATTATGATTACTTGTAGGTATACCTAACTAAGAACTAAAGTTTTTCACGTTTAAAAATCAGGCTAAAGGTACAACTTCTGTATTAATTGAGTGCTGAACACTCGAGTGCTGATTCAGTGCTGATTAGAATAAAGCTCATTACTTACTGTTTTGTCAATAATAATTAACTGCCGAATTAAATCTGTATTGTTATTATGTTAGCTGTTTATAATTTTGGTTTAAAAATTCTCGAACCTTCCTATTCTCTATTCGAGCGAGTAATCCCCAGAAAGGGAATGTAATACAAGGTGCAAGTTGCGTCGGCCGAGTGCAATCGCAAAGCCGGAACGATTGTAAGGATTTATCAATATGGGCGAGGGATTCGCCTCTGGTAAGGCATATTACCGGCCAGTCCGAACGGGGATTTGTGCAGGCTTTTATTTTTATTACACGAAGTAAACGAAATTAGAATGCTGTTTTCATAATATGCATTCAAATTGTAATTTATGGAAACTATTTTGTGTATATTTAATCTACACTTGATACCGCTAACCCAAAAGTTTTGGAATGAACTGCCAGTAGTGGTTTTCCCACTACACCACATCACACCATGACCTGGTGATTTTGCAAGAAAACTGAATAGGATTTTGCAATACTGCTGCTGTTGCAAGCATCCATGGGCGTCGGTAGACGGTTACTATCACGAAATACGCATGCGCGTCTGCTTCCTCCACTATAAAAAAAAAAAACATTTTTGATATTAGAAAAATCTACACCGACCATTTTCATCTTAATACCTATTGTTAATATTAATAGATAATATATTATATTATTAATATATAATATTATATACTTATTATTTCATTAATCACAATATTATTATAATTATTGCGATTAAAGGCGTAGAAATAGGCTTACATTTAATATTAATGTTAAATTGAACCCAGAGATGGTGAGCACAAAAAGAAATTCATTGTCCGGTTTACATAGCTGTGGTATGGTAATTTGTGGGGCGGTAAAACTTTTATAACGTTTTTTCTTATCTTTTTGATCCTAATGGGAGAGGAAAAATGGACACACTAACGAGTTTACCGTACATTAGTTGGATAAAATTCAAAAAGTAAAAATAAATTTAATTCTCGACTATTCTCGACTCCTATCTAACTTATAATTACATATATACTCGTACATATAGTACCTAACTTGTATATGTACACTCATACATATTAGTAATTCACCATTCCAACTCTACTGACGGGATAAAGAAATCGCCAATGGAATACCATTACCACATTCCAAGAAAAAATTGGGAGTTGTAAAAGTACTCATACTTCCTATCCTTCCTAACACCCTTCCAAATTCATTCCCAAATATTCAAAAGTAAGCAGTCCATCCGGGGACATACTTGTCGTTCTGTTTGTTTATTGCGGATGTCCAATGTTCATGGGTCATAGTATTTACTTATCACCAGGTGGAGTGTGCTAAACCGACACCTTCTTTCCATAAAAAAACTTAATTAAAAGTCTAAGCGTTATTCTATAATATATTATTATGTAATTTTAAAAAAACTCCATTATGTGTTATATTATTACATGTTAAGTCATCAGTCTGTTCTATATGTAATGTAGGTAAATTTTAATATTATTTTCATAAATTTATAATTTTGTTTTTGTCTCGTCAATGAGATTCTTGGAGTGAAGTTGATTGCTCCAAAACATATAACAGTAGATACCTATAAAACACACGAAAATGGGTTAAGCTATAATAACAACGTCATTACTATTCCTATATCTAGAAAAACCTCTAATATATTTTAGTTCACGTGAAGCTATGCATTTCTATTTTAAAACAACACAAGGGTTAGGCACGTTCACATTCCGACTTATACAGTTTATACTTGGCCAGTGAATCAAGTTCAGATTTTTACAATACCTACGCTGAATTTACAATCGCCTACGAAAGCAGACTCGCTCGAACAATCCCTTTGTTTGTTCTATTCAAATCCAATGCTAATACGTTTGCTGAATCAAAGCGGACGGATGTTCTTCGTTCCGTTGTATAAAGCGTGAACTTTAGTGCATAAGACGACACATGTAGGTACCTATTGTAGCATTTGTTCAACATACTATTACTACATACGGTTTTTTAGCTGACTACGACAAGAGGACGATTGTAAAAGGTACTTTCAAAGTAGATTCCTTGTCAAACGTTACACAACATTAAGAACCTCATAATATTTAAATTACATATTTATAAATACAACAAACAAATAGAAATATATTATAAATATTACAGGAATTTCCATAGAATAATAAAGTACATAAAATTAATACGACCGTGAGGAATCAGCTTCTCTGTACGATTGGTGGCTTCATTATTTTGACTGATGTGATGTATTGCGTGAATTGTATTCATTATTTAAAATAACACCCAACAATGTAAGTATATTCATGTTTTAGTAATTAAGTTTATATACGAATGTGCAGGGCCTGCACAAACCTTCTAGGTTTACGGGCACAAAGTAGACAACATAAATGTATTTATTCTTTGGTATATTTTAATTAAAAATTAAAAAAATATGGAGTTTTCTTCGCGGTGAATGCACGCACAGCACAGACTTGTGCCTTGCTGGAGTAAAATTGGACCAAGTTAAGTTTACCCCAAGTCGAGACTCGTTCTAAGGAGTTCTTTAGCCTTAAGCGACTCTCTTCCAGCTCGGCCCGAAGGATATTCGCACGGCCCTTATACCCTTTCCCAATACCGCTTCCCCAGTACCGTCGTCTGCATAAAAACGCATGATGACGACATGTCAGGTCGTTGATATGCAGAAGAAACAGTGTAGAAGAAAGCACGGAGCCTTGCGGGACACCGGCATTAATTGATAATTGATAACATGATTTTATATTATTTAAGTAATGGACGCTCAAGATATTGCCGCAATATGAGTCTTTAAAGTCTTCAAAAACTAAACAGTAAGCAGGAGCGTCTTTTATTCACAGAAGTCAAGATTTATTCCGATTTGAAGTAACCGTAACCAGCCTTCTCATCATCCACTGCTTGACATGGGCCTCCTCATTCACATTCTCTTGTGCATGAGTGATGTATATCCTTAAAACGCCACGCGGACCAATTGAGTTGGCGAGTCTACTTTTTAGAGGTAGTGTAATTAATTTCTTAGGGCTTGTGGTAGCGGCTTTGTTATCCTTTAGTGGCTATTTATGACGCCCACGGGAGATGGGTTGGTGCTATTCTATAGCAATAACACAAGATAAGACACTCGGCCGAATATTGAAACAACGGAGTAAGTTAATTACTTACTACATGCTATCAACATTTCAAAAATAAGTGGTAAATGAAACTTAAGAATAAAAAAGACATAACGACTGTAAAATTTATCATTTGAGTAAACTCATTAAGCGATCGGTAAATGTGATGTGAGTAGCGGTGAAGGCTCCCGCATTAGTACCCCACTAATGGCATGGTGAGCCGTGAAGTTGGTAACTTGCGGAATCTATCGGCCGCCACTCTTTATGAGCCACCATTATCATCGTTTCTGCGTTCCCCGATAAAACGTGTTCGACTTCTAAGGGCTGTTTTGAAAGTTTTGGGATCCTATAATGGTATAAAAATTTTCAATTCATGATCAATTTAGTGTAATTTTCAATAAAATACGTCTACAGCAGTTTCGAAGTTCGACAAAAGGAATGAACCATTCACTTGACGTTAGAGTAGGCTCACGATACTTGTAGTATGTTTCCTAGTATCCTTAGGATCTATCTTTGCTTATAACCTAAACAAGAATATTTGTCCGTTTATTTGTTGGCGCTAATCTCAAGATGAGACTTATTGGTACTCGTATTATTAACCATCTCAATTTATTAATCAATTTCACAGCGATTTGTCAGTCTATGACAACTGCAATATTTTCTAAGTGTCCTTACGATAAATGAAAGGGAAGTTGTCAATATCATCACAGTGGGGTCGTATGGGATAGAAGTGGGATGGGATAGGGGATATAGTAAGCGACGGGGTGTAATGATACTTTTCAAGGCAGTTTTTTGTGACAGTAGATTATCCTAGCCGGTCTGTCGCGTCCAGTTTAACCAGGCAACTGTTAGTCATGACGCAACAAATGACACAATGAAATGACTACAGTATCCTAAAGTCCTTACTAACATGGTCGTCAGCATAGCAAAATTATTTATAAACATAAAAAATAGAAAGTAGGTCATAAAGATTCATGTACAGTACTTACCACGCTAATGTTAGATTCTAGCCACCATTACTAACGTGTTATGGTACCAATGTGTATAGGTACATTAACATTAACAGAACGATACGTAAATTAAACTGTAACTGACAGAATTTTAGAAAATAATAATTAAATTACTACACTGTTGAAAAAAGTAACGTAGACCACTAACTTTCTAACTTTCCACTTAAGTTTCTCAGAAGTGTTGGCTTCTTGTTTTTAAACCTTTTTTTTCTCGCACTAAAGAAAGCGCTTTAGGGTTGCAAGTTCAAAACAGCTTTTAACACCTAACACAAAGTTGTGTGCATCTTTCAACTGAAAACGCTTTGTGTTTTTGTAAGTTGAAGTTATATTGCATTAAGTGCTATTACAGATATGTTAAAAATGATTAGCTCCTAAGTGTAGTTCAATACAGTTTTGTCATAAATAATACATTTTCCATTGACTTTTTTTTATGTCCCCTCAAGGTTGTATATTATTTAAAGTCACACAATAATGATCTATATTTTCTAAAAGAATTAGAATAACCATTCGAAAAGCTGCTCACAAGGTACATGTCTATTACTTATCCTTTGTGATGGAAATGAAGCAGAAATTGCATATAAAAACAATATGACATCACCGTTGTACAAAACTTCTTGTATTGTATTTTGAATATAATATTTTTAATACAAAAAAAGAAAATATTTTTTGTACCTATGTCGTGAGTCTTGTACGTTGTTGATATTCGCTAAACAGAAGATGTAAAAGTAACAGGAAACGTGAAAAAGTAAAACAATGGAGCGAAACATAAACGGTATGCCATAGCTCGGAGAGCAGCAGACGTCGGCCACAATAACAATATGAGCGGTATACTACTATAAGCGTTGTTTGAAAATGTTCAATAACAATAATGATGGTTTTAATCCGTAAATACTAATTAGATATTTAAATTTTTTGAAATATTACATTCAAAAAATTGTTTGAATTAAATCGTATTGTTTTAAAAACTTTGCGGGAAATTTATATTATAAATCGGGTCTGAACGCGTATAATAAAGGTATTTATTTATTAAATAAATGTTTTTTCTCATTTTAGCGCCTATCATTATTAAATATGGTACTAATATTAAAATGTAGTGGGGTGATAACGAAAACTGCATTGGTGTACCTAATTGTATTACATAAAGTCGCCATGGAGAGCTAAATGCAATTTTTAAAACTCTCTATCCGCTTTATATTACCCGAATGTTTGTATACCGGGCTATTGGTAGGTATTATACATTGAAACATTTTCTGTCCTTATGACAGAAAAAGATGTGGCCGTCCACGTACTATTCGTACTAAGCCGGCAATTAAAGCTGTGAAGGAGAGAATCCGAAGAAATCCTACTCGGAAACAAAAGATTTTATCCAGAGAGATGAATACAGCAACTAGAACCATATCACATACTTTGAAAGATGATTTAGGACTTGCTGTTTACTAAAGACGTACTTGTCACTTCTTAACTGGTAATTTTAAGAAAAATAGGGTTGATAAATCAAAACAACTTCTTCGGCGGTACGCAAAGTGAGCTCATAGACAAATCTTAATTACGGACATTTTAACAAGCAGAATGGATTGAGTTTATACTCATAACTCTATTGAAGCTGCTCAATTGGTCAATAACCCTATTGACGTGGCAACGTGGCAATTGTCAGACTGCAGTGATGGTTTGGTGATGTGTTTGCTATCAAGGATTGATTAAACCATATTTTTGTGAAAAAGGTATTAAAACGTTGGCTCAAGTGTATCAAGATACGATTCTTGAGTAGGTCGTAAAGTCTCTTAACAACAAACTGTTCCATAACCAAGAATAGTCCTTTCAGCGAGACTCAGCACCAGATCATAATGTTTGCTGAATATGTACAGGCGTGGCTAGAAAGGAATATTCCTGACTTCATTAGAGCTGACGACTGGCCGTCATCTAGTCTCGATCTTAATCCGCTCGATTGTGATTTATGATCTGTTTTAGAGAGCATGGCATACTCTAAACGCCATGATAATATTGCATCCCTAAAACATTCCATAAGGGTGGCAGTTGCCAATTTTCCTATGGAAAGGGTGCGTGTTTCAGTAAAAATTGGCCTCACCGTTTGAAGGATTGCATAAAAGCAAATGGTGATCATTTCGAATAAATGTTATATTTTTAAAATGCTTACCTTTTTATTTCTAAAATAACACAAATTCTTCTAATAAAATGATAATATAAAAATAAAAATAATGTTTTCTTTGTAACAATATATATGACTAGACTAGGTATAGTGAAATTAAATACATTCCTTAATTTAATAGTTCCTTTACCGTTCTACTGCGCGTCAGACGAAGCGAGGCGCGAAGCGGGTTGCTCCCTTCGCTCCAAATGACAGCCAGTTGACATCCACTCGCGGGTTTATTGTCTTCAATCTTGTTTTGTGGCGGTTAACATCTTACATTCATGCTGTTATGATATTTGGACGGAGCGGGCGTAAAAATTGTATAAGCTCAGTGATTTTACGCGTTTTCGTCCTGACATTTGTATTAAACTATTATAGTAATATATGTATTTTAAAAAAAAGGAGCTCTAACAGTCGGATTTTTTAACATTTTTAAGTGTTTTTATTAAGATCGAGCGATAGAATACACAGTTACTTTCAATTGCTTTTGTTTTCGTAGATTTCCACCAATTCTCAAACGTCATTATAACAAGGAAATTTAATCTTTTCTAAGCAATTCAATAAACTTTGTTAGTTAATAAGGTAAAAAGGCCGTCGCCGGCATAATTTCCTACGCTTCGCCGGCACCACCCAATTGTAGCGGAACACGTTTATGCATTTTATTTACTGGGAATCTTGGAGAACACCGGCGGACGAGCGGATATTTCAAGTAATTTCGTTATTGGAATTGTATTTAATTGAAATTCAGTTTTATTATAAAAAGTAATTGTTTGTAACCTTCTTTAAAACATTTCTTCTGTAAATGTTTGTCTACCATGGTCAAATTTATTCAACATAATATTAGGTGCTTACCTATTATATGACCGAATTATACGAGAAACTGATTTTTTTTTGTTATAAAAATATTTATTATGTTAGTCGAAATATTAACCTATATTATCTACACACTTTCGCCATCTCACGGGCAGTTGATTGATGCTACTCCTATAAATGTCTCGTGGACGGGTATACATGAATTCTTCACAGCTACTTCAGAATCAAATTTTATTGCTTGCAAAAAGTACTTCAAAATTTGAAAGAAATGGAAATCTGTCCGGGCAATGTCCGGTGAGTATGGTGGGTGAGGGAGTCTCCAGGTCCAGCTCCTGAAGTTTTAAAACTGTCGTATTGTCATGACGAAAAAGTGGAGATGAGCAATTGACCAAACTTGGTTGCTTTTTTGCCTGCTTTTCCATCATCGTCCGCAGCTAATTACAGTACACATCTGCATCAATCGTTTGACCGGTTTGCAAGAAACTGTAGTGGATAACACCGGTACAGGACCACTAAACTGATACCAGTAAATAATACGCGAATTATTACGTTAAAGCCTGAAGTAGTAAAGTCACTCAGAAGTTGCCTTTTGCAGTGCAAATTTTACTAGCGCATTTTCAAGTCAGATTTTCCAACAGTACAAACTAAGAGACGTCGGTGTGTGACCAATCATAGCAGTGATTCATTATAGACTACTTAATTCCTTTAAGTGTCTAGGTGAATTTCATTCAAATAAGAGTCTTATAATTAAAATTAAAGTGGGGTAAGGACTAATTTTATATAAATAACTATGTGTAGTATATCGAGTGATTGAACTAATGTTTACATAAGTATTCAAATTAAAAAAGTTCAATAAGGAACTAAATCATAAGAAAACTGCAGTATTTTGTCTACGCAGCTGACACGAGAAAGAACATTATATATGAAGCTATAAGTTATTTAGCTTGGGGAGGATTATATAATCTGTGGTTCGGTTGAAGAAATAGATTTTTTTTGTCACTGTAAGAAGATAATGGTATATTTTAATTGAATACATATACTTAATTACGTGAAGAAAGAATATAAATATACAATAAAATAACAAATGAAAATAAACTCTGTCTTTTAATATGCACTCTTAATCGTGTAAGTAGCAGCAATGTGTCCTACACATGTTTAATATGCACTCTTAATCGTGTAAGTAGCAGCAATGTGTCCTACACATGTTTAATTTTACAATTTGCATTAGACGCAGTGTAATGTGCATTGTGTGTGAAATTAGCCCCCGTCAATTAAGCACTTAGATGGCTCACAAAGCCTATCGCATGAATCTGTTGAGCGCACCTGACGGTCGTCGTGACATGCTCATCCTCTTTGTACTTGCCAGCACGTTCTGCCTCTAAATTGTTTTATATACCTATAAACGATATTATTACCTATACATTAAAGTACAATAGAGAACACAAGAACCAAATGAGTAAAAAAATCACTAAGACCCCATCCATCCATAGCAGCTGTTGTTTTCGAGGAAACTGAAAATGGTATTGTTCTGTACTTGAAATGTAAATATATGAACAAGTAAATATATTAACTAAAACAAATTAATTAATATGCCTTTAAATAACATTTCAACAAAGGTAGAGTTAAAGCAACTGTTGATAGTGAAACTAAAGCCAGAATACATACGTATATAAATAATAATTTGTACGTTTAAACGACGTCATCAGCTAGGAAACATAAAGGAAATGCTGTCGGCGGCTCGAATAAGTTTACACTTAGTTAATTAAAAGATTACACACGAATGGGTAATTAACAGCGGATTTGTTCTCTCATCTGTTACGCAGTCTCATCGGGTATGTAAGGCCCGAGTGAAGGTAATCCTACAGTGTACATACCTTTTACATGGAAGCAGTAAACCTGTACGGAGTAATCATTATCTTGACGCTGTGAAATTCTGTTATAAAGGCTTCATCGACACTCCATTTATACTTATCAAAGTATTGTAATTTTAATAGTTATTATACTTCGCGCTTCTTCTTCGAGATTAGAAACATATATGTTATTTGAAAACATGTAGTAACGCATAGTCACCACCACTCATGCACTTAGTTGCGGGTATTTTTATACCCTTTTTAAACTTTTAAATAAGTATTTTATTTATAAAAGACTTGTATAAAAGTTTCATTTGCCAGATCGTTTGGTACTTACTTAGAGTTTTGTATAAAATGAAAAGACTAGATGTGCTTTAGTTATCTACAGAAAAATAATAATAATGGGCAGATCTCCTGCGTCAGTAAATGTTACTCTCGTAAAATTAGAAAAGATCAAAGGACAAGAAAAATCGATAACGTAAAGAGTCGGAAACATTCAATTGACTGGTTGCAGAAAGGGATTGAGGTTTTTGTAGGATTTTAATTTAAAATGGTGCGGTTTTCGGTCTCGGTTCAAGGATTGTAAAATTAATAATTGTTGTCACTTTTGTCATTAATCTGAATGCGAAATGTGTTATATAAGGAGATGTTTCGACATTGTTTTTTCATCGTTTGCGGTTTCTGTGCCCCCCAAGGGTCGACTGAACGAATATAAATGAATCTTATATTTATGATACTTTTTTCGTTGCCTCTGTTCTTGGTAGCATTTTATTGCTCGTGAAAGGGTACGAATTGTTTTGCTGACAGATTTACGAGGAAAGATTCGGCGTTTATTTTATCTGTGACTGTTCTTTTCTTGCGTTAAAGTAAAGCAACTTTGTGCAACGTTTTGTTGTGAATTTGTAAGTCTTACTTTGCCTGCGTCTCTTCGTAACCAATCAATTTTACTTAAGCATGCATAAAGACGTAATACATAGATTAGCGCTTTAGATACAGGTACAAATTTTCTGAAGCAATTTGAACACTGATTCTCTAGTGTTATTAATTCCTTGTAGTGTGTCTGGGTTGGAGTGTTTCCGTAGCGAGTAGAGGCTCGAACGCTGCTAACTCGATAACAAGACAACAGCTTGCCTAATTGCAATTTATTGCAGGTACTACAAACAAGTCTGTTTCACTCGACGCTCACGTATTTTAAATTAATTTGCGAATTTCGACAAGCAAATAGACTTCGCGCCGTGAATAGCTTTAGCAAACTAACTAATAGTTACTAGACAGTTTTGTGATAGAATATGAATTTTAATTTACTTTCTCGATAACAATCAAATAGCTTTGTTATTTAACAATATAGTTTTTGTTCCACATATCATTATATTCTAACTAGGTTTTTTTAATTTATTGTATAGTTATATTGCCCACGCTTGTTTTGTTTGTATTTTTAATGAAAAAACTGATTGAGTTAAGTCGATATGGCAAGATAATTCTCAAAAATATGTTTTATTCAGTCTGAACTTGTATTCGCCTACCACAGGGCTTCTTCTTTCTCTCTCCACCAGAGCAAGGTTCTAAGTCATCTTCATCCAACGCTTTCCCCCCGATATTCTCTGAACACCGGGCTGTTGGTCTGCCCTTTTTTCGTGAGGCCTGAGTAACGATTCTGTTACTATCTTCGACCACGTGTCTTGGCCATCTCTACTTTCGTCCCGTAATACGTGAGAAGATATCTGTGACCTTGGTTCGACGTTTAATTTCCATATTTCAGATAACTAGGTGACACAGTGTGTCCAATACCTTAACTATAAGTGTGTCTTTAGTTTTGGACACATTTCCAATTAACTCAAATTTAATACACAATTCAGGCAATCAAGCGTTACCCTACTTTGGAAAAATCTAAGCAATGGGATATTTTTTTGGAATAATGGAATGACAAAATTTTTGAAGGGGAGAGTGCACGCTGTACTCCAACAGCCGCTGGGCGCGCTCGACTGGTCACGTTACTCATTTCTTACAGAAGACTACCTTGAAATGTACTGCATTTCCCACTTTATCTTATTTACCTAATGTACATACTTGTTTCGGTAGTGCGCTAATTCCTATCGCATCCTATCGTATCCCTTCTGACTTTCCCAACCCTTTCCCCAAATCCATTCTTATATCTCCAAAGGTAGGCAGCGCGTACGGGAGCGTGCCAACGTTTGTCATTTTGGACTGATGTTGGCATGTATCGCGGATGTCTATGGGCGACAGTCTATCCACTTACCATCAGGTTCACCTGATGGTAAATGGATACTGTAGAGGCTCTTTTAGGCGGCAGTTTATCGATGAAGTCCACTTCATCGATAAACTGCCGCCTTCATCCATAAAAAAAATTATGAAGGATACTTTCTATAATGCTAAATTAGCTTTATAGAAAGTATCCATAATATTTTTTGTTATATGTTTAGAATTGCTAATCTGGATTCCATTGTGAATCTAGTGAGTCGCTGAAATACTAAGGAAATAAACAAACGCATAGGTTTAGAGTTCAACTATGTTTTGTTTACACTTACATATCAATGTTTATTCATTTACATATTTACCTAATAATCAAGCATGAAGTACGTACACAATGATGGATAGAATGATTATTCAATGCACCTTGCATACATACGATACGGGCAAACAGATAGGATAGTTCCACAGAGGGCACTAAGACAAGCAATGCGGGTATACGCAAACACAGGGGGCGCCCATCGTATTGTAATAACATATCCTTAAAGTTACGCCATTAATTACCCAAAACATATTGTTTGAATGCACTGTGTAAATTATTGTGAAACGAGGCATGGGTCGGTGGATAATTAGTAAGTTCTATGTTACAGTATATGCTTATATAATTCTTAAATTTTAACATCAATCAAGTATTATTACTTTTTTTAAATTTATTGAACAGTTTATTGTACACCCATAACATGAAACAAAGAAAAGAAAAGATGTACAAAAAGCAAGCTTATCTCCTGCGGAGATTTCTTCCAGCAGACATGGAAAAGTGAAATATAGGTCAAGACAGAAAGGCAGGCGTGGTGGGTACGGAAAATTTGTATAATAATTTAATAGTAGGTACAATAATATTAATAAAATA
The DNA here is from genome assembly GCA_943735995.1 of Sesia bembeciformis. Taxonomy (NCBI): domain Eukaryota; kingdom Metazoa; phylum Arthropoda; class Insecta; order Lepidoptera; family Sesiidae; genus Sesia; species Sesia bembeciformis. Next base: position 8,905,484 of record OX031029.1, on the reverse strand, counting down.
CATTAACATAAAATACATTAGGTACCTAATAAAATACCTAAAAAAGACAAATGTATGTTCGAGTCTCGGTTTGTGTTTGTCTTTGTGTGTGTCTCTGGACCCACGTCTCAGGGAATCCTAGTGTGGGCCATTGAGTGTGGCGTTATTTATTATTATTATTACTGTATTTCTAGTAAATAATAACTTTTACACTGTTCGTAACTGTGTTCCGAAGATTTGTCTTCGTCCATAAGTACAATATAAAAAGATAAATTTAAAATACTTGATGAAGAATTAATACTTGATAACAATATAAACGCTACCATACAAGCAATTGAATTTTGATCTTATATTGTTCTCTTTTGTTTAATTTTTCACCGGTGCACGTGGCTAAAAGCCGACGGATCGGTGGAATATTTATTATGGCTGGGACATCATCGAGCAAAGTGAGGCTGAACAAGATGAGCGGATGCTCGAATGTAGAAGCGAGCCTTGGGAGAGAACTATATCCAGCAGCCGATACAGCTGATACAGATATAGAGATAGATATCATTTATATATATCATTATATATATATTTATATATATATATATTTATATATATATATTATTATATATTATTATATATATATATTATATATATATATATATATATATATATTATATATATTTTATATATCATTTATAGATATCATATCTATATATATATATATATATATATATATATATATATATATATATATATATATATATAGAGAGAGAGAGAGAGAGAGAGAGAGAGATAGATATAGTATGTATGTTGATATAGAGGTTGGTTGATGATATAATGTGGTAAAGTAAATACTACGAGTATTATTATACTCGTAAAATTAGTAAAATTTTAAATTATTATATTTGAATTCTTACGAGTAAATTCACATTGTCCCGAGTTATTGAAGTGTGGGTTTGTACGTCTAGATTGCTTTTTTATATTTATTCTGTAAATTATATGTTCACTTTCCGTGGAAGATATTCCAAGTCGTATTTATATTGTTAGAAAAGCAATTAATTTGAAGTCGACAATGGAAAAGTTTTCCGTTTTGATGCATTGTGTTCCACTTAGCCATATTTTGCTTTCTTGAACTGCTTTCAATAATTCCCTTTATTAGCTTTGTGTTGTAAGAAAAGGGGAATATTCCCGGCTGTTTCGAAGAATAAATCCCAATTTAGCGACTACGTTTTGTACGTTCCGTTTTTTGTTTTGTCGTTTGTCAGTAGTACATAAGGATATTAGTTTCCAATTCGATATTTGAAAAGACTGCTTTCTTGCATATATGGTGACCGAATGCTTTATCGTATGTTTGTACAGAGAAATACAAGCGTATTTTGTATGTCAGTTTTGTCAGTTTCATATCGTATGTAATACGCCTCGTACTTTAAAAATCTCACCGTCTGCTCCCTCTAGTAGAATTATTATGTTAATTGTTTATTACTATTAGCCTTTATTTCATAAGTTTCCTTTCTACTAGCTTTATTAGATGAGAACCTAAAGATGAAAGTTTTCTCAAAAAAAAAAATACGACTATTCAAACAAAAAAATATGATTATGAATTATTTTTATGAGCCAATGTCTCAAATATTTTAATTTTATTTTGTGCAAGTACATAAAATGGTAGTAAATAGTAAGGTAGCAAACAATTAGCTAATGTGTATAAAGCAGAATAAACAAGTATTGAGTCACCTCACAATAGAGGTATAATTGTTTGCTCTAAAATCAGTGAGTATCACAGGGTAACGTTATTAGATTGCACAATAGCACTGAAAGGGGATAATTTGTTGACAGTAAATTGGATACTAATGAAGCAAAGGCTCTTTAGGTAAACAAGACGGTCGTCTTGCCCCTGTTTACATGATTCAACGGTTCGTTAGCTTTGTTACAAATCCAATCGCTCGTTTACTATACAACTCCTGTAGTTGTTTCACCTTGTAGTCGATTTATTGGGGATTGAGCTAGTTCCGTAAACAATTATGTACAACGCTCAATCTTCTACTTGTTGCCAAATTAATTAACGATCATTGATTTGTCAGGTTTTATTGACTGTTAAAATGTTAAACTGTTTTTAAACTGTTAAATAAAATTAGACAATTAATACGTAAATTGGACGTGTTTTTAGTAAAATTTATTTAATTAATTGAAATATTATAATTCTTCTGATCAAGATTTTCAAGGAAATATAATAATCTCATAGACGAAACACTGTTTTTAGACTCTGTCGGATTAGACGACATATACAAAGATGAGCGAAATGTTACAAATGAGTACATATATCTCTTAAAATTAAATGGTTTCAGCCTCTAAAGGAAAGCTTTCTAAAATTAACATAATTTGATATAAGAGCGCATCGCTCTGAGCAATGACGCGAGCAAAAGTGTCCAGGTGTTAGTTCGCCCACAACAAATGGCTGCCCGGCTGTTAGTGGCGCGCGACTGCGGTGTACCACATGAATCTTCAGACGTGTAGCTCCTGTCCTGACAACACATTGTACACGACAATGGTTTATACTGGAAATAATTCACATGATTATAAATGTAATTGTTATTTTAATGAGTTACTGTTAATTTTTAGTTTGTATGGCTGAGACTACTGCAGTCTCGTCACGTTTTATGTTCCTGGACTGAACTGTTGGCTATCAAAAAATCAATAAAAATCCGAGTACCCAACCACGATAATATAAACTATTTATTCAGTTTGATTTCACCGAGCAACCGATGTACTTATGTTTGGGTTTGTAAATATTGTAAATAAATAAAAAAAATATAACAAAAGATTAAAATCTAGTTAAAAATATAGACTATCTATTAGTACGTGGGTGAATGTTTAAGTTGGCCACAACTCTAAAAGAACTTTAGGAGCTCGGTGGATTTTGTAACACTTAAAAACTCGTATAAAAATACAGTTATTAGTGACTAGGTCTACGCCTCTGACATGTATACAATAATTTTGTATAACTGTGATTTGATTTGGTGCTAATTATTTGGTGCTCACTGGCAGTAATAATTGGACTGCTAGTATTAGATACCGCAAGAGATTATGATAAAATAAGTGAATATAACAGGAGAATTTACTGCTTTAAAACAGTATCTGAGTATAGTGTATTTTGCCTACCTCGTGATACAGGAACGTGTATTGTAGTAGGTTATGAAATCATTATACTGTTAAATATAGTTAAATTATTTTTCTAAAAAATTAAAACGTTACTGTAAAATATAATACTTACGGACCAATTGTCTCAAAATGTTATATAAATATACTGAACAATATCTTACGAGGCTGTTGATATTATAAATTGTTTATATAACAAGGAAAGTTTGCAAGAATTTCGCAATACTTACGTGAAGGAAAGCAGACGGCTCTTTAACAATTAACTCTTGTTTATTCTACCCGAAACAAGTTGTTAGGCGCCTAGCTTTCTGCCTTGTGGCGTTTTCCACGATGTTTTCTTAGTGTTCTACTGCTGACGATATTGACGTGATAGTTTGTACTATAAACTAGAGGAAGTTAATTAACTTTACTGGTTGTTATTTTCATAAAAAAAAAGTTTATTTTAAAGAACTGCAGTCCACTTACATGTTACAAGTACATACATGTTGGAGATTACAATAAGTAACTTATCAAATCAGTATTTTTTGAGAATTAGTTCCGAGAATGGAAAGTCATACCATACTAGCAGTCCGTTGTAGAATAAAGTCCGCTAAAGTTATGGTTACTGTTACCATTAATATTATGGTTTGATGTGATGCTCATATGGGAAATAGGAGCATTACATCAAACCACAACTGAATAATAGGTCTATTTTTAATTATAATGCTATAATAGTAAATCAGTAATTCTCTTAGGTAATCAGTGAGTATGTAAGCAGTAGTAAGTTTATCAGTTAATTATACGGTATAATCAAACTATATAATTGTAATCAACAACGTACGCGTTGACAATATGGCAACACCTCGACGACGGGCACAGTTACGCACGCACAGTGAGACACATAATTACGGCTTGTAATTAACAGGAATTTGATTGCTCTGCACAAATTAGACTTCTATTGACGCCGCCAGTCACTCTAATAGGCATCGCTTGTGACATAAACACATTTGCATATAAATCAGAACACCTGGAAATCATGCGTGATTTCTGAATTTGAACTGACACCACGGATATTACAATCTAACCTGTTGTTGACTTTCTAGAAATAATATATTCCTGGGTTACATTCAATGACAGGTTTAAGAAAGATAAAATATTTGTTGTAGAATATTGGCAAATAATATGATTTGAATGGATACGAACATCGTGAACATTCGATTTTATAGTGTAAGAAACAGGGGCTGAATTTGATGAGTCGGATTAAATGAGTGTTATCATACACTTCCGTGAACGTCTAAAATAATTTAGAGAAGTACTTAAATGGACAACTAAAAAAATACCGATTGCGCAGCAAATATTATAGATGGTAGCAAATCTAAAGGTGGCTCTAAAGAAATTGATGACAACGCCGACTTGACCACATTCTTAGTAATTTAAAATTATTTACTTTAGTTATTATAAATATGGTAATTTGTTGATCATAATGTGCTGTTAAACGTAAGCCCTACATTTATAGTAGATTCGAGTAAAGTGAAAACTAACTTTTCAACAGAACGTCGGCACCGGCTGTAAGCGTGTACCAAGGAGTGTTTACAGTATAACGTTAATATAAATATAACGATGACTTGAACTCTTCACTTGTTTGCTTTCTTATTTCGCTTTGCAAAGTTATAACAAAGCACACGAAAACTCAAGCCAAGTCGAAAGTGCTACGTCTTAACAAATAACTAGCTTGCATTGTTAATTGTACCTACGGTTAAAATGTTATTGAACAAGCGGTTTTAGTTTAGTACGTAGGTGGACTGCCATACTAGCTTTCAAAAATGTTGTTATTATAGATAACGCTAGATTAATATATCCAATTTAACATTTATTATTATTATTTAATTAATTAATAATCTCTTTTTGGACATGTTTGTTAAACCTAGTTGTGTTTTCAATGTATGTGGACATAACATATGTTGGGATTATTGTTTAATATGCACCTATATTTAATATGTATTATACAAAACGTTTTATAATAATTAGGTAAAATAGATAACATATCAGTCATATAATGTTCCATATACAGGATGTGTGCGAACCTTGCCTGAAGCCTGAAACTATGGATTCCTTTCAAGATTTTGAGTTCATTGATGTGAAAAAATTAGGAAAAATTTATTCCCAAAAAAATAACTAATTAGGTGTTCGTAAATTATTAATTAATTACTGTGGCGAAATATGTATGTGCACATTTTTTTTGAGGTCCTACAATTTTTTTCATACCAATTTACGAAATACAAAAAACAAAAGAGTTTAAAAGAAAATACGTGCCATCATTTTATGTTAATTAACTCTGTATCATGAGCAAAATCCATGGTTTACGGGCTTCGGGAAAGGTACACATCCTAATAACATCCTAATACATCGAATTATAACAATTCTATTTACAATAATGCTATTTAACATCGTTCAGAATACATTGTAGAGCTAAATCGTTAAAGAATAGACAATTACAGAAAGATTATCGCAACAAAGTGTTCAAAACGCATAAAAAGTATTATTAAACTGTTGGGAGTAGTTGGTGGCTCCGTTAAATCCACCAAGTTATTGCGTAGTCGGGCTTACAAATGTCGGTTTAAAAATCATGTCCCCGTTAAAACTTTCCTCATGAATAATTTACGAAATTTCTTCTGAGATATGGTCTTGCCGCAGAAGATAAGAATTAAATTACGCGAAATTAAATTTTTATTATAACATCTGACTAAAAATATAAAGGAAGCAATTTGAATAATTATTATCGAGGATACTGTTTCACTAAGTTTAGCTGAGTTCCCAGAATTTTTCACAAATTATTTCAAAGTTTATAAGTAGGTATACGATCTACGTTTTGTATTTATATGCGGCCTGCAGTTTATTATAAAAACTTACTTGAATTTTAGAATAGGTATAATATTATTATAGCTTAAAATAGGAGATATGAAAATCAGAGTACAAAGAATGTAGCGAGGCCAAAGCCATACAGATAATAATTCGAGTTCATACCTTTAAGAGTGGCAGTTGAAGAGGATAAGACCGCCTTCCCGTAATTTTCTCAAGTACACCCTCTAAATTGAGTGAGAGTACTTATATTTTCAGAATTTATAACATTACGGCTCTAAATCTCTTGCAGGTTCAAGTAATTTGGAGTCACAATTAAGCTCTGTGATAGCATTTTAATTGTCAATTTTGTCTTTGGACTAATTTATATCTTTATAAAAATACATAAGTATATATGTAGGTATATACATATACCTACATACATAGGAGCGACGATAGTCTAGTCGTCTATATTCTCCACTCACATTCGCGCGGTCGCGGCTTCGAATCTGACGCATAATGAGTTTTTACTTAATTGAATACAGATTCTTCCGTACCTACGTAAGTGAAAGTAGAATACTAAATTATCATACCATACTATATCATACCATCTCTCCACTGCTGAATATAGGCCTCTCTCAGGGTTCACCACCACACACAATCTTATCCAACCACCACCGGCGAACTTCTTCAACTCGTTAAAGCAATCTTTATATAAAAACATGCATGCTGCCAGAGTTTATTTAGTTTTAAGACTAATGCACTCCACTAGTTGCAGTTCTCGGTGTACGGTGAAAGAATTTTTCTTTCACCGTGTTTTTTTAATTAGGTAATTGGACACACCTTAGTACTAGTATGTATTAGGGCGTGTTAATATCTAGAGACGTAGTAAAGCCATAAGTTAAGGGCGCGCTGATGTAGATTTGCCAAAATTGATAATCATCGCGGAAATGGCGTGCGGTCGCGGATACTATCGAGCCAACAACCAATTTGCAACACTGACAACAACACCGTTGTATTGTTTGGATACTTTGCTGAAATAAGCAAGGATAAAGCCAATACAGAGACAAAATTGTATTTATATAATGATATGTAGGTACTCGTGTGGTGTGTGAAAAAATGTTACCTACTGCATTTTTCATAGATTCATATTGATTGATCCAATAATATACCACTGCAGGACACATATCTTACCTTATAGATAATCATGAGGAGGTTACGGTTCAAAATTCACGATGTAGACCCATTGGGAATTATTAGATATTACATGTACCCCAGATTCTTTGAAGGCAGATGTTTAAATTTAAATTTCTTTAGTTTCCTGACGATTTTTTTACATCAGTGAGAGTGATATTTAAAAATTTGGTACTTAAATAGAAACTTACTGATATGGCCCGGGTTCGAACTGATTAACTCAATAACTCACGAATAGGAGTCGAAAATGGATAGGATACCCCCCTATGCTTAGTACAATCAGTTAATAAAATTAACAGAAAAATTAAAGGAATTAAAAATTTTAGTTGGGACTGAACGCTGTCAGCATTTTTTTTCGTATTTAATAAATATCTACCGCGATTGTTTAGTAAAATTTTGATAGAACGGTAAAAATAATATTTTTTCACTAAAACGAAACGTAAAATTTTTATGAAAGCAAAGTTGATAATTGCGGTAGATGAACTAAACAAGTTTCACTTTTCCACGAAATTCAATCGACGCTAATTAAAACGTTTTTTAGAGAGGGTCTGAACAAAAAGTTTTAGCTCATGAACAGCGATAGAAATAGGTACCTACACCTGGACTTTTGAACGCATATAAAAGTTTTCCAATTTACAGCGGCTGATTGGAAAATTTTCGGCAGCTTGGGTGTTAATCGAAGCTTGACTTTCTCAGCCTTTTCGACCGAATTAAATATATTAATGCTGACTTCGAGAAACTGAAACTAAAACTAATATTAAATATATAAATAATCTTTCTAAATATACTCGTACCTATATATCTATAAAAACATATCATTCTTCACGGGTGGAATACAGAAAATATTTGTCAGATATGCGCTCACTCAATATACACACAAATACCAGATAAACACATGCATACATACTCACACATCCATTGATTTCAATGCTAATTAATTCAGGTATTAAGCCTAAGTTAAAGGAGGGTCTGGAACTTACGACACTGTGAATTTTGGTGTGGGGTAGACCCTGAGTGGGTTGCCATAGAGGGCACTCAGTAAGTTGTGTCATATATTAATGTGAAAGACAGTATGTTGCTTCTGTAGATATCTTCAATACAAAATTGGATGTCATGATATGGACTACGTCTTACGGTGTAAACAGCATCACATTCTACCATTGAAAACGCGAAGAAATATTGCAATACCTACATAATGAATATAACAAACGGATCTATTGACTAGACTTACTAAACCGACTGTGTTAAGAAATTTACTTTCAACTCGGTTTTCGGTTTTACACTTCGCTAGCACTAATTTCAATAATCAAGCATACCTTGTGTATCACTATTTTAATTTCACTCGTGTCTGCAACCTTAGATAAACATCTCTGAAATCTTATTAGCTTTCATTTATCTATCCGTCTCAACTCTTTGTTTAAATATTGTTTTATAAATGTTTAGTTTTAGATTTAAATATAAAATAAAATAAATAAAATAAAATAATAACCATTTGGTACCATTAGATTCGCCACTCCTGCTGGATATATCTCGCCGTTCCTACGCTCGCCACCACACCAGATGTTTCGCTCTCCTCATTCAGCCTTTAACGACGACCTTCCACAAATTGTCACTTCATGTGAATGGAATGCGTAACACAACGCTTCACAGTAACTAGATACCCCAACGGTAAAATATTGTTTACTTTAGACTTAATAATTGAATAAAATTCTTGCATACTAAGAATAGTAATTGTCGAAAAGTTGATGTGAAGTCTGAAAGTGATGAGATATTTAAAAACAAGTGACTCAATGATGAGCTTGTCCAAATCTTAATAAATTAATTGTGCTCAAAAGAGTACAAATGGCGCTGTACAAATCTCTAGTTAAAAAGTTTCCTCATGAATATTTCCACTGAGTTATGAGCACGAAACGGAAGATAATAAAATTCGGTATAATTTAATTTTTATTGCAGCCCGCGAAACAAATCTCAAATGGGGCTCGGTTTGAATAATAATTAGCATTTTTTGTAATAAACGCTAGGGTTCAAATTATTGTCAAATCTTTTGGAAATCATTTTTTGTTCGCACATTTTGTAAATCTTTATGCAACGAACAAACGATTTCAAAAATACGAGTACACTGCAAAATTATTTTACCAACGTCATCTAGTTTTTAATGAAATAATACAATTATTCATCAAAGTACAAGTTAATATTATGTTCGGTAACATACAACAATTAGAATTCAGTAGACATTCCATGTTTTCAAACTGTTTCTATATTATTTTGCAACCGTGTGGTTCAGTTGTATTATTATATATAAAAACGTGTGAATGTTATAGTTGTATTAGAATATAGTTTAGTATATATACATAACTGAAAAATTAAAGTATAAAATTAGGTAAACCTTTGAACGGAAACTAATAAGAGGTATTCTTGTAATTTTTTAAATAGGCCGGATTTATGATGGCGACACCTGGCGCAGCAGCGAGTCAGTGATTGAGAGAGCAAGCCGTACGCGAAATTATTAAAGCGTAATTTATGCTCGCAATTTGTACGTAACTTGAATTCGTCCTTGTGTCATTCATCACGGCTGCCAGGAAAAAGCGATTAATTTCAACAATCATCGGTAAAAATTGTTCAGTTGCAGGGTATATACATATACGCAAGCATCAATTGTGTGTTCTATAACTAGGTATGCAAAAAAGCGTGAAACTTATTGGATACCTTTATGAGTTATGTGCATTTTCCAACTGCACATTTAATAAACGGTGGTGAATCTATTGTTTTGGCAATCATTATATTTTTTTATTCAATCATACATACAAGAAAAAAAACTATTACTCAGCTATAAAACATTCCGATTAAATGAATAACACCACATTCCAGGGCCCACACTAGGATTCCCTGAGTTGTAAGTCCAGAGACACATACACAGACGAACATACCACTCAGACCAGCTTTGTTAGGCGAAGAGGGCATACTGAATTCCCACAGCCGCTGGGCGCACTCGACTGGCCATGTTACCCTCTCTCACAGAAGACTACATTGAAATGTACTGCATTTCCTACTTTATCGTGTTTCCCTAATAGCGGTAGTGAGCGAGATATGCCAGAGCCCATTCTCATCCCATCATATCCCTTCCCATTTTCCAATCCATTCCCTAGTCTGCAAAGGTAGGCAGCGCATCCGGGGGCGTGCCAACGCTTGTCATTCTGGACTGATGTTGGCATGTATCGCGGATGTCTATGGACGACAGTATCCTCTTACCACCAGGTGGACTGTATGCTGGTCTGTCGCCTTTTTCAAAAATAAATAATATTAATAAACCAGTACAAACATATGTCTACAATGTCCAATTGGGAATCGAATCCAGGACCTTTTCCATAGCAAGTGGGGCATTACTAACTGGGCTAATCCGGTCGCACAAGAATGATTCATTTGTTTATTTACTTTTAATTATTTTGCAACGTTCCTTCGGATTGTGGACCAATGTGTTTTATTTAGTTGCGATGACTGTGCGTAGAAGCCCGTAGCAGCTCGTAGCAAACCGTAGCTCTACTTGGTTGGTCATATGCGGTCTCTTTCTCTACGGTGACACGAGTTCATACTTCGTCTTTACTACGAACACTGTTTAAGTTGATAACTACTTAGGATATAACACATATTTACAATTCTGCTATTTTCTGTTTTATTTCCTGAAAAATGATTAACGTGAAAATTGCAACTATTGCAATATTTTTGACAGAAAATAAAAAAAAAATGAAACAAATGAAAGTGATAGAAGCCGGTTGTTTTAGATACTTTTGTATAAATACTTACAGCCTTATATTTTCTTATATTATTTGCATTTACATTTTATTAATATTTATATGGTAGATGCAAGCAATTTATTGTAAAAGTTTATTAAGATTGCGTTGTAAATATAGATAAGTTCCCCTCCGTGAAGTCGCGTCCGCTTCCGCCGTCGCTTCCACCGGAAAGGCCCCTCGTTAATTTTATTTTGCGTTTAGCAACGCCTCACTTATCCGATACTGATTTTGAGGATGAACGAACATAATATTGTTAACATTTACGTTCAATAAAACTTTGTTTTTGAAATTGGTTATATGGTTTTCATAGCCGATGGCTTCTCTCATGTTTGTAGAAATTCAGTTAAGTGTCTACCCGTGTCACATTCAATATACATTCCAAAAAACATATTTTATTCTCTCGCTTTAAACAAAATAAACAGGTATTTACGAAATATTGAAATGTTTACTTGATAATATTCACAAATCAAACTGTCCAATTCAAATACTCTCAAAAAGGAAAATAAAGAAAAATTTTAATTTAGTGGAAAAAGCAACGAACCGTTTCCTTTTTTATAGCTGGCCAATTGAAACGTTTCCAGCTCTCTGAATAATTCATCTTTCGTTTGAACAAAGACGAAGTGGGCCGCGCGGCGATTCTTTGATCTTTTGTAATTGGAATCGATGCTCATATTAAAAAGAAGAATTCTTTAGAGCGACCGATGAAATGCACCGAAGCCATTTTCTTCAAGGCGATTAAAGGAGGCTGTGATTCTGCCCCGCCTGAGGAAATACTCGAAGTGGAACCCTTCGCCGCGGGGGCGTAATTTCGAGTCAATATCAAGTTTGTATCGTATTAAATATTAATTTAAAAAAATCACTGTTGCTGTTTCTTCTTAGGAGAGTTTTATTAACACTTAATGTTATAAAATCTAAAAAGTTAATAACGCGCTAAGACGACGTGAAGTATGTTTACCGGGCGACTTACTGTATACCTTAGTCGCATGAGATAGTTGAAAACCTTCCCCTCAAAAATATACTGAAGCCATCTAATAAAAATCGTGTCGTAGAATATAATTTTATTTTCATACCTTTTATATTTTGTAGTAACTTCGAAACAAATGGTTTTTACCAATAAATACATGAAACTCTGGCTTAATTCTGATAGCAAGCAACAATCAAAAAAAATTCACATACTGAATGAAGTAATTTGTTGTGTTTCTTCCCAAATTAGTTCCATTGATTTATATTCTTACCTAAATTATCTTCATTGATATTTTCCTTCCAAATTACTTTCATTCGCTTTTATTCCATCCCAAATTAGTTTGATTGGCTTTTATTTCTTCCTAAATTAGTTTCATTCGCTTTTATTTCTTCCCAAATTAATTTCACTTGTTTTTATTTCTTCCCAAATTAGTTTCATTGGCTGTTTCTTCGTCCTAAATATTCCATCCCAAATTCCATCCAGGCTGTTGCCTTCGCCTTGCTCCGCCACATTGCTTTGTCTATATTCAATATTACTCAAGCAATATAAATAGAAAATATTAGTGGATGTGTTGTAGATATATATAAATGAATATTCTTGTTAATAAGCCGTTATGATGTCCGTCGATATTGAAGTAGTTGAGTATCGGAATTACTTTGGCAACTCTATCAATAAAGTCGGAAACTTGAGCAATAACATCAGCACTCGATTACATAATAGACGCTAAATTGCCTTCCGAGAGTTGTCTAGCCAACGGTACCTTAATACATTTTTTGTCTGCTTGATAAGCTTGAATATGACAAACATTTCAGTAGTATAATTAACCAATACGCCGGCGGTAGGATTTCTGAAGCCGAACAGACAATTGACAAACAATAAATGCCCATAGGTCATTGCTTGTAGGCTTACTTGAGTAGAACCTATTGAGTGTCGGAAAAGGTTCAGGTACATTCGTATACTCCATAGTGATGCAATTATCTCTTGTAGGGAATACAGTCCTGGATCCCAAATGGACGATTACTCGTCCCGAAAATCCCAGGATACACAACAGGAGCCACCATTTATTATTATTTTTTTAGCACAGGTGTTTTTTTTATATATAAGCTAAAAGACGGGAAGTTTACGAGTTGAAAGTCAAGTTAGAAATCCTTTTGTAGACGCTAGTGTGAATTGCGAACTGAAGTTGGATGCTCCTTGAAGCGAGTAAAGGATTAGTGAGCGAGGGAACGTGTTCGACAATGTCACCCCTGACTTCAGAGTGATACACTCTGAACTCTTCGGGCGGCAAGTTTGCTTTGTGCATACATATATATATACATTTTTGATTTTATTCACTTTTATTTTATCTACGATTTATATATAATATTCAACATGTCTCATATAGAGACGTATTGTATATACAACATATAAAATGTGTACTTACACTGCTGAAAGAAGTAATCTAGCACTTATAGGTATATAAATCAATCTGGATATAATCTACTAAATTACAATGTATTTATAATATTTACTCTTTTAGTACTATACTGAAGGCATTCTTTATCTATCTCGTTGATTAGTTTATTTTAATTATTTTTATTTTTTATTTATTTGAGGAGCTTATTAAAATATAACATATTCAAATGCATACTTAAAAGATATTCGCATGCTACCACACGTAAAAACTATATTATCATATTCACGCCTAGAGTGGTTATATTTAAAAGGATAGAATGGATAAAAAGAAAGAGAAGATAAAACTTAGTTTAAAATTCTGAAGCATTAGTCACTAATACATAATTGTTAGTAAGTAAATATTTAACTGCCTTTATACTACAAAAGAATAAGTGTGAAATGTGAAAAATTAAAGCGGGTGCACTAGAGATTAAACAGTGAGCTTAATTCATCTGTATATATAATAAAAATATAATCTATTTATGCAACTAAATATATAATCGACTATGATGGGTTAGCTTCGGTTTTGTCTCTGTCTCTATCGCAACGGCACACGACAGTGACGTCGCTCTACAAAACCGAAGACAGCCGAACATAGTCGATATGTATTACTTTCGGTCGTTTACTGTACAATTTAGGCAATAATAACAAGAGAAATAATTAAATGTGTATCAAATCGATTTAAACGTGGGTTAGGTTTAGGTTCTTTGCTGATAATAAAGAAATATGGTGATGATAAAGGAAATCAAACTAATTGATGATGATATTCTCAGTAATTTAAAATGATTCACTTCAGTGATTCAATAACTTCAATTATATTTTGTTGATCATATTTTTGCTGCTTGTTTTTTAGTACTTTTTGCAGCTCAAAAGAGCAGGCTGGTATTTAAAAAAATACTTGCCTTATGAAAGGAGTGTTACAGAACAATGAAGTTGTAATTCAATGAGAATGATGACTGAATACTATTAGCCGCGAATGAATACTATTACTATTAGAATACTACTAATGGATCACAAGAACTAACATTACGTAAGCTCAACCGTCATTACAGAGCGCCTACCTTTATTAGGTAGAGAGCACACTATCCAGGTATTGAACAGAAGATTTCATTACGCGTAGTGGCCGGTATCGTCTTTACGGTGTCATAAACGGGGTAATAACATTAAAGGCGGGTATAAAAACGACGACCTGTGGCATTGCATTCTTGCGTTAACGTTATGGTCGCGACGTTTCGTTTAAGCTTTATGTCATCTTGATAAGATATTTCTACTTTTAATCTACTTTGCGTATGCATATGTATATGTAGAGGGAGAGTGTACGCTGCATTTCCACAGCCGCTAGGCGCACTCGACTGGCCACGTTACCCCTCTCTCACAGAAGATTACCTGGAAATGTACTGCTTTTCCTACTTTATCGTATTCCCCCAATGTATATACGTGTTTCGGTAGTGAGTGAAATATACCAGCAGAGCCCATTCCCATCCCATCCTATCCCTTCCCATTTTTCTAATCCATTCCTTAGTCTGCAAAGGTAGGCATCCAGGGGCGTGCTAACGTTAGTCATTCTGGACTGATGTTGGCATGTACCGTGGACGTCTATGGACGACAGTATACACTTACCATCAGGTGGACTGTATGTTCGTCTGCCGCCTTTTTTCTATAAAAAAAAATATGTAATGGTCTTGTATGATTAGTGGTGTAATAAATATATACAGGCTTATATACAAGTGATAGATTAGGGTACTATAATAAATAAATAACACTTCAATGGCCCACACCATGATGCCATAAGTAGTGGGTCCAAAGTCCCATACAAAATAAAATTACTTTATACCGCGAACCCGTAGGCTGTGGAACGAACTGCCTCAAGAGGTCTTTCCATTAAGCTACGATATGGGGTTCTTCAAGAGAGCTGTGAATAGGATTTTGCAAGGTCGGCGGCGCGCCCGCATACCCCCTGGTGTTGCAGGTGTCCATGGGCGGCGGTAACACTTACCATCACGTGGAACCGCTTGCTCGTCCGCCCACTATTATATATAAAAAAAAAAAAGACATTCCACTAATCATTTTCTTTCAATAAATGAATGTGTGACCGAGACTCGAACCTGGAATCTTTTGAACAGCAAACAAAGGCACCACCAACTTGGCTAATCGGTATATATTCTCGATTCACATTCGAAAGTTCGTGAGTTTTAATTATCGCTAGAACCACTAAGGTGAAGGGAAACAATGACAGGCAGTTCGAGAGACCAATGATCATAGAAAAAATATGGGCATATTCACCACTCCGCATAGTGTCAGCGTTTTGGATTATGGCCCGAAATTCCCTTGTAATTGCTAGGGGAGGCCCGTACCCTGTAGTGGGACGTTATAGAATGTATCGATTGGAATACAGTACATGATTTAATGAACTTGAGTCAGTTAGATTTCTATTCATATTCAAAAGGATATCAGTACATTGTTAAAAATAACAAAAATCAATTTTAAGTACAATTTGTATAATGGATGTCAAATATACCTACACTATCAAAATGTGAAACTTTAGAAGTGATAGTTTCACAAAATTAAACACAGAAACTTTTTTTAATACAATTTTTCTCATATTGTATTTGTATTTACTTTTACTTCTAACTTCGGACTAAAAAATTCCGAAACAGTCTTCTTGCAATCTGGTCTTTACCCCCTTATCTAAACCTGCAATCTGGTATCTAAACCTTTACCCCCCTAATTTGGCCATTTATTATTTTTTCATAGCCTTAGGTACTTTATTTTTTTTTTTAATTTTTTTTTATAGATTTAAAATTTATTTAACTAGATCGTTGTTTGTTTTCTTATCTTTCACAGTTTACTATACAGTTCGAAAAGATATAATTCACTTGGTATAGAAAAAAAAATCATACCTATTTAAAATGATTAAATCAGACATTAATTTTATTTAACACAAGGCATATAGTGTCCATTGTCCACTAAACAAGTTCCACTTAAGTATACTCTCATTACATGAACAACAATGCTCGGATACATAGCCAAAGCGGGAACAATGTGCGTCACATTAAAATTAACCTGCTTGTTAATTGATGTAAACAACACGCGGGTAGTACTAATGGAAGTAAGGTATCACTCCATTAATTGTCCATACATGTGCTGAGGTTACCATGTTAATTGGAACTAATAACGTTGCCAGAGCTGCATTTAAACCATATGCCTGGCCTAATTTGAGGGTAGCATAACAACAGGTTCATTCTGAAGTTGATTTATTACATGGAAACTGTGTATGGATAGTTCTCTTCACACTGACATTTTCATTATCCAATTTATTTTAATAGGAATATTTTTTTTAGGCTTTGTGTGTAGAAACCATTTTTTTAATAATATTTTTTTTATTTACAACGTTTATTAACAAATTATTATATTTAACAAATAGAAAATAACTATATTACATAAATAATTATTAGGTACTTTAAGAAGATTTGAAATTTGTATTTGTATAAATGTTTTAATGCATATTAATATACATTGTCCAGTTTCACTGCAATACATTTTTTTTTAATGAATGAAGGCGGTAGACGGGCATGCAGTCCACCTGATTGTAAGTGGATACTGTCGCCCATAGACATCCGCGATACATGCCAACATTAGTCCAAAATGACAAACGTTGGCACGCCCCCGGATGCGCTGCCTACCTTTGGAGATATAGGAATGGATTTGAAGAAAGGGTTGGGAAAATGGGGAGGGATAGGATGGGAATGGGCTTTGGCACATCTCACTCACTACTGAAACACGTACGTACATTAGGGAAATAAGATAAAGTGGAAAATGCAGTACATTTCAAGGTAGTCTTCTGTGAGAGAGGGGTAACGTGGCCAGTCGAGCGCGCCCAGCGGCTGTTGGATTGTAGCGTGCACTCTCCCCCTAAAAAAACATTAACTGTGATTCTCACATTAAGCAGAGTTTGTCACGTGTGAATCTTCAGCACAGTTTACAATCACTGCAGTGTTACATTTACTCACGACACACAATATTAACAAATCGATAGCCACTCTTTATTACTCACTATTCATCTATGATAGCATTATGTTTCATTACCTAGCCTAACCATAAATAGCCTTGCAATAAAAAAAACTGTAATTACATTTGAATTTGAAATTTAAATATATATGTCCCTTATGATATACTCGTATGTCTTATTATTATACTCGTATTATACTCGTATAATTAGATTTTGATTAAACAGTCTTCCTTTGAAATTTAGTTATTTCCACGATTGCCAATTTCCAGTGTATATCTTGTTATCAATGGTAGAAAATTTAGATTTTGACTTGATTCCGTGTAGAAAACGTAATATTGTAAAAGATTGATTTAAATAATATACATACTAGTATTTATTGTTTGATTTATTAAATTTCCTGACGAGTGTATCAACAGTTTCCTACAAAGTCCGCATAGTTACTTAGTTGAAACTAGACGACATTGTAAGCGAGACGTGGTACAAGTATAAGTAGGTACCGTCATATGTTAGTCAGTGGAACAAAGTGCCTCGTTTGCACCAAGACCAATAGTCGGCAATTGTATTAGTTAGATGGATACGCTTAGCTCTTTAGTTCCGACTAAGTTCGCCCGCAATCCAGCCAGTAACTTAGATCGCCACTGTTTGAAATTCAATTGTAAACAGTCTCCGCTGTTACAAAATTAAATGTCAATGTTGTTGCCATGTTTATTCGGCAAGTGAAGTGAGGGTTTCTATGTATTAATGGGAAAGACGTTAATAAATATACAGGTATATTAAACTTATATTTAAAAACTTATATTTATATTCTCCGTGTAGCATCTCGGAGTGTAGATTCGTGCTTATCTAGTACACGATCTTATGTCAAGATGTTCTAAGCCCTCTTAAGATCACTCACATTAAATGTATTCTCAGAGTGCAAGAAGAGGGTTAAAGGCGATAGTGGCGTTAAATGCAATATTCAGAACGGCTCTGCGATGGGGCACAGGGGATGCGGCAGACGCGAGTATCTGTTTGCAGATTGCTTTGCGAATAGTACCCCAGACTAGGATCTGCGATGCAACTTCACTCAATTCTTTGCTTAAGTATAAGTCAGAATGACCATTATACCTACCATCTTGTTAGCTTTATAACATTTTTTTTTATACTAAAGGTTTTACAATGAAACAAATTAAGGCTAATCTTCATCAATAAAAGTGTATGATCTATATTGTGCTTATTCGACAGAAATATTGTTATTGTCATTTTAAAGTAAACTATTATAAGAAGTAAAACTTCTTATTTGCCAAAAATGTGGCTTTACTAGCAAACTACGAGAAGAAACGAGACCTCCTTGGCTTTTTGGCGTCTAACTACACTGTTGTGTGTTTTGTGTGACTTACACCTAATTCTGTTATGGTTTGGATATACCATATGGATATGTATATATGGATATTCATATGTTTGGATATAACTAGTTATGCAAAGGAAATGGTCAAATCCAATAAAATTTTGCTCCTTATATATATAAAATTGTATAATAAGCTTTATGTGAAAATATAAATTTAATCAATCGAATTATTGTCCATTATTATCAATTGCACTTTAGCCATTTTAATGGAAGTTGATTGATGCCTCTGCTATAGAACTCCTCGGAACGGGAATCGATGAATTCTCTGAAGGCGATTTTTATTGCCTCATCGAAGATGAGTCGAAGATTTGCGCTGTAAAAAGTTATCATGTTAAGCTGTAAAAGTTAAATCTCGAAAAAAATGGAAATGGAGTACTGTGAGTGATGGAGAGTTTCTAGTCGAAACTTCTGTAACTTTTAGACTGTCTGTGGTGCAGTGTGCGGGCGAGCGTTATCATGGAGAAGCAGTGGACTAGAGCGATTGATCAGACTAGGCTATTTGATAGCGAGCTTGTCTATCATTGTTCTTCAGTTCTTCCCAGTACACATCTGCATTAATTGTTGTGCCAAATCTCAAGAAGCTGTAGTGGATAACACTGGCACAGGACCCCATACAGACACCATGTGATTCTTTTGACTCACTTTACGTTTAGGACATTGTTTGGCTGTGTCTCCTGGGTTCAACCATTGTGACGAACGTTTATAATTATCATACGATCCAATTCTCATCACAAGTGACAATGCGATTCAGAATCCCTTCATTTTTGTGTCGGTTCAGCAAAGTAAGGCAGGCTTCGACGTGTGCTTGCATCTGACTTTCATTAAGCTCATAGAGTACCTACTTTCCGAACTTCTTCACCTTCCCGATTTGACGCAAATTAATCAATATCGTCTTGTCACTTACGCCAAAGGCTGCTGCTAACTAAGACTTGGTTTGAGATGAATCGGCTTCCACTATTACCTTCAATTCGTCATTATCGACTTTAGACGCCGGTCGTCCACGGGGCTTGTTCTTGAGGTCGAAATTTCCAGAACGCAAACTATGAAACCAAAAACGCGTTGCGGTGTTTGGTCCGTACACATCGATAATATTTTGTGGGGTCTGTGCTGCGTTGCTGCTACGACGGAACTCATATTTGAAAATAACGGGAATTTTTACCTTTTCCATAACATTGACGGGACGCAAACACAACGATATCTAAGCAAAAAGTCGTTTGACGGGAAAACAAAGAATATTTGATTTTGAAAAAAAATGTCATAGATTAAATTGAAATTAATTTGAATTTGGAATTTCAAGTGAAACGCAAGATAACTAAGTTGAAAGTGGCCACTATGAACAAACGGCAATTTCATACGTACGGCCTAATAATACAATCAGTTAAAGTATTGACTGATTTTCTCAAAAGTTTTTAAATAGTACGTGAGAAAACAAAATCTTGGAAAATAAAAAAAATACCTTTTGCGATCTATCTTTGCAGTAGTAACTCATATCCATCTGATTTATCAGTGTGATCTCTTCTTATATTCAGTTTTGACTAATTCGATACGTCGTCGATACATGTCGATACGTCTTACATTCAATGTACCTCCAGCGCAGGACACTTTTTGAGTGTCAATATTTTGATTTGCAATATCAAAAATAATGTCAGTCCCGTACACCTAAAGTCACAACATTACCTTTTTGGGAGTTGAAATAGCGGAAATGGAAATAATTTTTCCTCTATAGAGCAGGTTATTGGCAAAGGTCGTGCGTTGTCAACCGTACATATTTGTTCACACAAGCCAACGCATGCATGAAATCCTATTTTACGGCTCGTATCCCTCCGTTTAGAGCGCCTTTTGAATGGGCCGTGTCTGTGCTCAGGCGAATATCTTACCCTGAGCTTGCAACCTTCAGTCACGTTAAAGAAATCGACTAGATTTAAAAGATGTTATATTTTTTTATCTTGCCTTGAAACAAAATATTATGTGGGTCAGAATTAATAGTTCTATTAACATTTTATTGTACAAAATACAAAATTCTTATTTTTTATAAGTATTCCCTCGAAGTAAGTAAGTATGTAAGTATTCCTACATATCATACATATGTAATATAAAATGTAGAAACGTCAGCACTAGATTTTAATTAGGCACTTGAAACGCTTCAGATACGTATTCATGTAATTGTAATACAAAATATAGGTACATTTATGTATGTAATGTAAAGAAACTCGTAAAAAATTGTACATCTCAAATGTGACACCACACACCGCCGGTGACCCCAGGGTCAGTAGTTAGCTCGCTCGGTGCAAAAGCATAGCTATTCAACGGGGTAATGTCGCCAGTATGCTGGGTATTTTATCACATGGATCCAATCTTTATAAATTATAAATATATACAATATTATAATAGTTTAATTAGTTAGTGTTAAGCATTATATGTAAATACGATATATATATATATATATATATAGGTATAGTATTATATATAAAATATAAGAATTTTGTATACTTATTTACAGGTCTTATATACAAAAATCCCTATCTAATAGGAAAAACTGTAAATTAATTTTCGATTCATTGGAGTTCTTAGTAATACGAGTATATTAACGAGCTCTATAAGTTATGAGGAGGGTAATGTGTTTCTTGCGTGTGTTCAGTATTTTAAATTAACAAGAAGATGGTTTGCAGTTATAACGATATTTAAAAAGAACACTCAAATACACTTCGTACATGAACGTTCATTGTTAGGAAAATAAAACGAACTGAAGGCAGTAAGTGATCAAATAAAAATAAATGTTGGAAGTGTACGAAAAAACAAAAAAAAAACGTTCATTGAAATAAAATGAAGAGCCGTATAAAAGTATAAAATGATATGTCGTGTGGTATCAGTCGGCTATAGAATAGCGCCTCTCCATCTCGTCCCGTGGGTGTTGTAAAAGGCGACTACAGGTTAATAATGCGGCTACCACAAGCCACGAGGAACTATACCACCATTAAAAGGGTGGACTCGCCAACCCGCTTGGCCAGCGTGGCATTTTTCTCTCCATACATCCCTCAATATGCATGAGGAGGTCCACGTCTAGCAGTGGATATTAAAAGGGCTGGCTACGGTTTAAATTAAGAGCATGTTAAATGCAAGTAGACATATTTCTCTCTTTAGAAAATTAATATCTTGGACTAAATTAAACTGGCACTGTAAGTATGATAGAAATAGCTCTGAACTAATTTATTTAATTTATGGTCTCTTATGGTGCATATGGTAATCGGTGGGCGGGCCACGGACCCATAGATATAGCGAACAGCGGCTGGGCGTCGTCGTCGCGGCCCGCACGCGCTCCCTACCGAATTATAAATTATACCATTAACTTGCAACGCCAAGGTCTTATGCAGTTTCGTTTCAGCTAAATATTCGATGAATTGGGTCAGGTGTTATGTAGGAAAAAGTATTCATTCACACATAATAAATAGCTCCTTGAGTAATTTATGTAATGTATTATGTATATTATTTACAGTCGCTTGCAGTGCACTTGTCTATATTACATTTATTTATTTTTATTTCATATTATTCATAATAGACAGAGCAGTGGGAGCCTAGAGGTATCTATTTCCAACTTTCATTCGTGTGATTGTAAATTCAAATCCCCATATTAATATTAGATTAAATAATATGAAGTTTATATTTAAAACTCCATATTTAAATATGAATTTTTAAGAAGAAAAACATCGTGAGGAAGCCCGCTACCTCGAAAAAAAAAACTGAAGTATAATATGCACATTATATCACCAATGAGCACTGAGCCTGCGTGGTGTATTATGGCCCGAAACCTCCTAGAGATTTATTAGGAGAGGCCTGTGGCTTACAGTAGGATGTCATGGGCTGATTAATAATAATAAATGGTAGGTATAGATTACCTTTACGGCCACTAATATGATAAGCATGCATATATTACATATCTTTAGTGGTTTAAAAATAACACTCCAAAAATGCTGTCGACGATTTGCGACATTTATTGGCGGAAAGCAAAAACAACGAGCAAAATCCGCAACGTTAAACATATAAATTGCGAGTGAGCAGCTTACAGTCCAGTAGCTTTAAACAATGAGGCAAATAATAGCGAACAACAGATTGAAACGCGGTTAAAACTCGCGCAGTCACAAAAGGTCCCGCGGGGCCGCGTTTATTGTTCCACGCATTTTAATGAACCCTTCCGTGGTGGTGATGAATACCGATGAAGGCACTACTGTATCGTCCAGGCTAGCTTATTGTACACAACATATTCATTATACCTGACTGTGTAGTCTATAATCTGAAAATAAAGCTGTTCTGTAATGCGAAATGAACTGAAACGAAATGCACGATTAGGATTTTTTTTGTAGATAAATCATTGGAAAACCCTAAAATGGTGCTTATATTAGGATTGTTCCCCACCGGCACCGTTTTATTTGCAACGGAGAATGGAATCACCGGTAAATTACCGGAGATTGTATACACTGTAATAATGAAATATTATATACAAGGCACTAACTAGCCTCAGGTGGGGACACAAAGCAGCTCGCCAAAGTCTAAATGTTGCTTAAAATAGAAAATTACATGTTTTTTTTCATATTACAGGGCCCTTTTTAATAATATACTTACATATTGTTTTATTTTTTTAACCGGAGATTCAACACAACAATCGGTTTTCTCGGGTTTCTTTATTCTTCAGTTTGTCTGCGGTAATTCAAAATCCAGTGCAGTTTTACCATTATATACCTTTATTAATTGACAGACGTATTGGTTACACAAATGTTTGGTGAGCTATATACATATATACCTACTATGGTGATCTGTTTGTTAAAAAAACAGTTGGTATTAATGAAAATGGCACGAGAGTGTATGACGGTACGAACGAATACAGCCAGTTTGCGAAGTAGATCAAACATTGAAACCATTTATTTTGAATGTGCCTTTTCGATAGCAATCCTGTGAAAGCATTGATCGTTTGCATTTGTCATTCTAATTTTTTAACATCTCGATTTCTGATTTATTGCAGTTTGGAAAAAATCACATTGAATTAAATTTTAATATTTAAGTATGTAAAATGGGCGATCTTTCTCCTTTACTAAGTCATAAATTAAGAGACGTTCAAATGTAAATCATATCCTCGTAAGCATCTAATTTAACGGAAGGCCGCTGAGACGAACAGTGGCGGACAATGAAAAATAATTAAAAGTAATAAATCTCTTAGCAGGTAACAAAAACGTGAAGAGCTTAATAACCGTCGCATGTCTGTGGCGGAAGCGTGGGAACCGGGACATGCGTCCCGCTCCGTCCCGCCGCCCGCTCCATCGGGATCCCCGCCGACTTGCTTTACAACGTGGGATTAGAATGGACACCTGAAACCATTGCTTCACTTAATTTCGTTTTAATTATCTCCATTCTTTTCACAAATTTGAACAATGTGCAATTATAATTTTCTCAATTCATTGTCTAATTTTTAAGAGAACTTATTTTGGATTTATTATTCAAGCTTATTTGAAGAATTATTTTTCGTTAGGTTAAAATAAAATGAATTTTGATTTACTGAGTACTAATATTTTTAAACCAGTGTAGATGTTAACTCCAGGATTTACAGTTTATTAGAGCAAGCACACCTTAGACAAGTAAGCAGCGGTTTCGTGTAACCGTGCCGTGTTTGTACCGCTCGCTCGCTCGCTTTCTTGCAACAATAATGGGGTTAGGTGTTTTATTTATGGTTGAGACTGGATAAAATTATGTAGCGTCGTGCTAATATTGCTAAGACCAACGCTGCATGTGGGCTGATTCTCACGCTCCGTACAGCCTCGTAGCACCCTAGCACCGTAGCACCGTAGAATGGTACCCGTAGCCGCGTAGCGAGGCGCTGCGCTTGCATTGTTATTAGCCTTTGTCGAATGCGCCTTTGTCATCTATCTATACATGACAAAGACACACGGTATACCTACATAAATCATCGTGTGTTCTGTTTATTGGGAAATCTTGAAAAGTAGGTAATACGCGACAGTATCTTTGTTATTCGAACAATATTTGGATACAAGTAGGTAAGTGTTTGGATACTGAGGGGTTGAATAATTTACGAGTGCACAAACTTCGGCCACGACGGGCCTGTTCGCTACAGATGCGATAGGTACATATATCAAACCGGCCCGAAGGTTGCAACTTCAATAAAACTTCAGTGAAAGTTACTCAAACGCGTCGGCCGGTGAAAGCTGTTTTTAACTTCTACCCTCGAGGGATCACCCCATACAAATAAAGAGTTAGTCGAGATATGAAAGCGGATATTTCTCGTTTTCTGTATACATTTTTATACGAGTATAGGTATTGTATGAGTATAATCTTTTTATATTATTTTGATATTAATTTATACGAGTATTTGTTAGAAGCATGCAAACGTAAAAAATAGATACAATATTATCTTGTCATAAGCGGTAATTAATTATTAGTATGTTAATTAATGGCATGCTAGTGGGCGTTTCTCATGCATATAATACAGTTGCACATAACATATATTTTCAATGTTTGACATAGTTCTTTAATCTTTTAAAACATAAAATTTGTCTTAAAAAAAATTAAGGGTAATTATACTAGGCTTAATAATTTCTCTCTTAGGCTCAATAACATAACACTAGGCAGTGCCTTTTATCTGAAGTGATGCATATAATAAACCTCTCCAGGATCCGTCCAGATTAGTCTTAATAGATTGCATTAATGAATATACAAAACGACACAAGTTCATTGACAGATAAGTATGTATCAAAATAACTCTAAAAGTACTGAGTGGAAATTATAATTTAAATAGATATTAATTTAAAAGTTTGATGCCTATAAGGTTTTTATTCTTTTTTACTTTAAAATTTAATTGCCTTCTTATGATGATCGTTAAAATTAACAACTATGTATATTCTTTTACCCACAGATGTGCGTTGTATTTTTAATGATCAAATTTTTAAAAATGTTTCTCTGTGTAAGTTGATGGATAGTGGATATTACTTTTTAGAAAAAATCAAATTCATAATTCTATGATTTTTAAAGTCGCAGATAGTCATGGTTGTAAGTATTTGTATGTCTTTTGCGGATCCGTTTATTCTTCATGCATCGCGGGATATTGTCTAAAGAGAAATATAACTTGTGAAATTTTTCTCGAAGACGTTTGAACAACTTTTCCTCAAGTTATATTGCTAACTTTTGGGATACTTCATAACTTGTGAAGTTACGAATCAGACACCTGTAGTTTTTGTCCATAGTATCTTTGTGCAGTGGTTTCTGATAATATATCATTGATGTATCTTTTCTTTCAAATACTTATAGAATTCTAAGCTTATTTGTCAGCTTAATAAATTCTCATTTCAAAAAACGGCCATTCGAATTTAAAAAAAAAATCGAATTCGAATGCCACGTAACTAAAATTAGTTTATTTCTAAATATTTAGTTAGGGATCCAACTAAGATATATATAGCCTTGCGCATAATTTAGACACAACTTGAAAAAAATGGGCAATAACTCAAGAAGTTACACGCATTTGTGTAGAGCATTATTGTTCCAATGACAATGACCAGGGAATTTGTCTATCATAAGGAACGAAGATTTCGTTCAAAATCTTTACTTAAAAATTATGCACAAGAAAAGTCATTCATTTGCTGTATTTGAAGCTATAGTTATTATCACACTAATTTAGGATTTTTTAAATGTGAAAATAACGGAAATATGGAGTATTTATTATAACCACCTTCTTAACGATTGTCTGTTTTATGTGTGGCGTGGCGTATAAAGCATTTTTATATCAGAAAATTTGGCTTTTCAAATGGTGAAAAATGACGTATATCGGTACGTTCATAGATGCGTTCCCCGGCTATAGAACTTACTTTTAATTATAAAAGAAATAATTTCAAATAAGGAATATAGATTTTTTAAATAATTGTAAAGAATTAAAATAGAAGAGTTATAAAAAACCTCATACCATTGCATCTCACCTGACTCTTTCCGGCAACAGAAAAGAAACTAGACAGCATGGTATTGTCGGCATCTCACGTACTATCCTCACCTCACATACACTCCCGAAACACGCATTTTAATGTATTTAGGATAATAAACAATTGTACAATAATAACTTCACTTAATCTAGTAATAACATGTAGTTCGAGTAAAACAGTAAATAATTGTACAACAAGTACCGTTATCCCAGAAATAAGTATTTAGGGAGATATATATTAACATATTATCTATTGATACTTAGGTAATATAAAAATATGAAAGAAGTTCGTAGCACAAGATTTTCAAAATATTAATCAACACAGCATTATCCAGTCACAGCTGGGTGGAGACACAAACTTAGCTCACTCAATATTTGTGTTGGCGACGTGCTCAATTGTGATTATTGAAATCTTAAATTGTAAAATTGTATTTTGACGTCTGTTGTATAAGTTGTTTAAGAAAGGGCGAGTACGGTCGTATGACGTCACGAAAAACGGCCAGTTGCAGATTTATTAAAAAAATCGTCAGACAGTCGAGCCTATACTGCACGCGCGACACGACACGACCGTGATCCGTCCACATTATTTAAAAATTACGTTTAATTCTTTGTGCGTGTCGCAAATAAATTCCTTTTTCTATCCATCTACCGTTTTTGGTTTGTGCAATAAGTTTCCACCATGTGTTATTGCATCTAATACTTGTCTTTTATGTAATGCATGTGATAATGTAAACATATAAATGTTTGTGAAATTGTTATTGTAATAATTAATAATGCGTTGCATATGTACACGCACACCAGCGTGCGGTCTATATGTTTTAGACATGAACAAACGGTGATGATATTTCTCACGCATACCCTGTGACCTGGCAGATATACAATAACATATTTGCCTATGTAGGAGATCACAATTATACTTATTGTGAGACAAGTTATACAGAACCATTTGATCCAGGAGAAAGTAAACAAATACTTACTTAACGTTGACCTTTTTATTTAGAATTTAGTAACTTAAATAACCTTAAATATTTTCAAAAAAAATATCTACATTAATACGTGTAATCAATTTGTAAAATTGTGTAATCCAGCTCTTGTAATAGATAAGATATCTAAATCTACTGGGCCCAATCTGCGGCATTGCTTATACTTTGTTCACGGCCGCATGTAGTTTTTGAATGGTAAAGATAAAAGTCGGTGAGGAATCTTTATTCTAATACCCGGTATTATAAATATGTTCACGTTATCCACAAACGCCAATGCTGCGACGGCGCTGCATCACGAGCAAAGCACTACTAGTGCAAAGAATAATCGATGCAGCGTTTGCTATTATTTAAAAAAAAAACAACTCTGAGTTTCGCTGTTGTTTTTTTATCTATATTGTGAATTATGTGACTTGACTCTGGGCACAAAACATATGCATTTGCATAAAATTCGAATTGGCCTCGACAACGTGTATGCGACTGTTGCGATGAAACTTTTAACTGGAGCTGCTCTCCAAGTATAAGATGTCTAAAGTATACGTTTTGTTGTTCGTGTTCTTTAAATTATACATACTGGAATGTAGGTATATAACGAGGAAGATACCTTGATTTCCCTAGCATTCGCCTAGTTAATACTTAGATATACCCTCTTTGCTTAGTAGGGTGACTGGTAGAGTCTGCGTCAATCTATCAATCTCGCCTTTTATACAATAAATGAGCTATAGTTTTATAAATAAAAAATAAAAATTGAGGGCGAGAGTGCACGCTGTAATCCAACAGCCGCTGGGCGCGGTCGACTAGCCACGTTACCCCTCTCTCACAGAAGACTACCATGAAATGTACTGCATTTCCCACTTTATCATATTTCCCTAATGTACGTACGTGTTTCGGTAGTGAGTGAGATGTGCCAGAGCCCATTCCCATCCTATCCCTCCTCATTCCTCCTCCTTTTCTCCAAATCCATTCCTATATCTCCAAAGGTAGGCAGCACATCCGGGGGCGTGCCAATTTTGGATTGCCAGTCATTTTGGACTTATGTTGGCATGTATCGCGGATGTCTATGGGCGACAGTATCCACTTACCATCAGGTGGACAGTATACCAGGTGGTGGACTGTCTGCCACCTTCGTACATAAAACAAAATATACGTCACTATGGACGACTAAGGGATAATAAAGTCGCTATCACAAGCCCTAAGGAACTATACCACCTCTAAAAGAGTGAATTCGGCTACCTGCTTGGCCAGCGTGGCCTTTTAAAGTCATACATCCTCCATACACAAGATAATGGACTCCTAATTTAGGAGGTGCAAGTCCAGCATTGGACGATATAAGGACCGGTTACGTTTACGGTACATTTACAGTGCGTAATATTACCATTTCTAACAAAAGTAAATAGTTAATATTCTAGATTTCCACGTAACAAAAGTGATACGCGAAACAGTCACGTTAACGTAGGTGTAGTTACGAAACCATTTCTTCTAAGAATCGAGGAGCACGGTTCCTTACTACCGGTAAGAGCAAAGTGACACAAAGCGCAGCGTACGTGAGCGACGTGAAATCTCTGTCACCCGATGAATACAAAGCAAATAAACTACGTTCAAGTACAGTGGAGCTCACACTCGTGTTCGAGTGCACACTCAAGTCGTGCCCCACTCGACGAGTGTTTAGCAAACTGTGTAAATACGCCCGCCTCTCCTCATCATTTTATACACGGATTGGTTTGGCAAAAATATTGTCAATGAAAACACGTAAGAAAATATAATCTAAGGAAACTAAGAAAGAAATTGTTAGGTAAAAATAACATAATGACAACTAAATTCAACAAAACTATTAATGACGTAGCAGTACAACAGTTCCTAGTTCAAAGTATACCTTTTGCTGTATTCAAGATTCAAGTATTCAAGTAGTATTCAAGTATTCAGTAGTTCAAAGTATTCAAGATGAAAACCACCAAATAGCTGTACATTGTGGAACGTTCAATGCAACGTTCATTGCAACGTTCAACGCAACGTGCAACCCTCCCCGGGTTGCACGTTGCAATCCTACAATCACTAGTCAAGTTAGTTTAAAGGGTGCGCCCCAATGGCCAAGTTATCCCCTCCTCATAGAAGAATACTGTAAAGTATGCCCACTGTAATTTCTCAACCCAACCCCATCCTATCCTATCAAATAAAATGAAACTCCTTATTTAATTATATTCTTGGCTTCCCATCCCACCTCATCTTCCTATGGAGCATTAAAAGGTACAATGTGATAAGGACAACTCATCTCGTTATGTTATGTTATGTTTCCTATGTCCTGTCTTCCTAATCCTCTTCCCCAAATCCAGTCATACATTAAAATGATAGGCAACACATCAGGGGAAGTATTAACGTTTGGCATACTGAATTGACATTGCTATACATCGGAGATGTTGCAGGTAGACAGTATCCACTTACCACCAGCTGGGCTGGCAGCTCCTCTGCCAACTTCTTTCTATAAAAAAATATAACTGTATCATGTAGTGTGCCTATTCGTTGAATATGTTATGTAAAGTCTATGAAGCGCAATACGAGGAAACGAAGTAAAAAAAAAAAAGAAATAAACTTCCAGCTAACGTTCCTTGATTTTCTACGTTTGCAAATGCTGAGTGGTATTTGTTACTTCTTCAAGGGGAAATTGTAAATAGAAAATAACATGTTTAACTTTCATCTCTCATTACGTCAGGGCATTTAAATGCAATGCTTCCTTTAAACTATATTTATAGAGTAAACTTAATGCTTTAAAACTTTTATTTGTGATGTTATTTTAGTATTGTTAATTATTACTAATGAAATATGATGTAAATAAAAGAGATTTCCAGCTTTTAATATCCAATCAACAATTTAGTTTATTTAGTATAACTCTTTCTGAAACTTTACAGTTTTGTGATCCTAATACTGATTAAAAGCTACTACCCACCTATATAAAAACATAAATTATCAAATCATTACTCACCTCATCGCCCACGCTTCTTAAAAATAATTTAACAGCGACGGTGCGCTCGATAATGTTATTTTTAATGAACTCAATTTGTGTAAGTCTATTAACGTAGTAGACCGACGGAAACTTTTCCAATAACGTCGAGTCGCGTTCCGGTGCGGAAAATCGAACGATTTATTTCAAGATATCTTAATCTATAGTTTTCCAAACGATGAAACCACGACAGTACGAGTGGGTAAACCAATTCAGTATAAATTAACATAACATATAATTTACTTACTACATTATTTATATGTCGAAATTCAAATGGAGTCATTTATACTGCCATTATATTTATATATTATACATGTTTATATTTTTATATACTTTTCATATTTATACTGTCATTTATATTTATATATTTAAACGTAAAATTCCAAAAAAATTCTAAGCAAGTACCATTATACTGTATTTCAAAAGGATACAGAGATATTGAATATAATAATTTAAGTACACTTCCTGGCCGAAAGCAATACACACCGGCCTTTAGAAAGAGACTATCGGCTTAGAGACTTAGACTTAAGACTTAGAGACTTAAGAGACTTAGAGAGAGACTATAGCTTTGGTTTTGTAGAGCGTCGTCTCTGTCGTGTGCCGTTACGGCAGAGACGACGCTCTACAAAACCGTGCTAGTCGATCATAGTCGATGTGTATTACTTTCAGCCGGGATGTGTAAATAGGTACATATACAGAAGGTGGCCTTATCGCTAAAACAATCTCTTCCAGGTGACCTTTGTACGGTAGATGTATGCGAGTACAATAATAATAGGTTGAGGCATGTATTTAAACGGGAAGAAATAGATACTAAATGAGTAACAAATCATGACCAACAAAGTAATTTATTTTTATATAACTGAAACAAATAATATTAAACAACCTACCGGAGTCATTACCATGTCAACTGTCACCAGAGAGCCTAAAGCTATAACTCACCTTTAGATTTGCTACCATCGACTTGCTGCTAATTCAATATTCCACATAGGTAGCTGATGTGCAAAATTATTTTAAATGCTAGAAACAAATATGTGTTCTTCAAAACTATTCCGATGACAAGGGTTTTAGGTGCTAGCAGAATATCAGTGCTGTGAGTTATCTCTAACGTTTGCTGAATCATGTCCATTTTGTTGTCGCGGCACACAATATACTTAGTTATATCTATAATTAATATACCACTGTATATACCTATAATAATTGTTGTGTTGTGATTATATTTCCTTTTTTGCTGTATGATATTATGTTTAACATGTCTTTAAAGTAAACTAGATACGGATAGAATATACATAGTAGGGGGAGAGTGCATGCAGTATTCCCACAGCCGCTAGGCGCACTCGACTGACCAAGTTACCCCCACAGAAGACTACCTTGAAATGTACTGCATTACCTACTTTATCGTATTTTCCCAATGTACGTACGTGTTTCGGTAATGAGTGAGATATGCCAAAGCCCATTCCCATTCTATCCTATCCCTCCCCATTTTCCCAATCCATTCCTTAATCTGCAAAGGTAGGCAAGGCAGCATATCCGGGGGCGTGCCAACGTTTGTCATTTTGGACTGATGTTGGCATGTACCGCGGACGTCTATGGACGACGGTATCCACTTACCATCAAGTGGACTGTATGCCCGTCAGCTGCCTCTTTTCTATAAAAAAATAATAATTATGAGGTATACACATAGAAAAGTACAGCTCTATAACATCTCGTAGACATTGGTAGCGATATAAATATCCAGGTAAAACTAGATACTGTTTATTGGTGGTAGGGAAACGCAAATATTTCTTGAAGCCTTACCAAACAGTATTTCACGTTTGCAAATATTATCAAATAAGAAATTGTATTGTGACCATGTGGCAACAATTGATAACGAGAAATGTTAATAACATCCCGTCTCATTTTTATTATTATCCATCAGATGTTAAGGTAAGAGACATTTTGTGATAAAACTCGATTAAATTAAGTTACTACAGCGAAAAGGAGAGCAATTTCGATTCTCATAGAATTCAAATGAGCTTTTTATTCAAACTCGAGAGTGGAGGAAACACTAAAACAGACGGTTCCACTCCATTGCATTAGTTAGAGGAACGTAGAGGTATATTTAAACTTGTGATTGCTGAGTTTGTGACTGCGTAAAACGGATCGTGAATTAAACTGGAATGGTTTCATTTGCCTATGCTCTGTTCGACAATACACACGTTATAGAAAGGTTAGCAAGAAAAAGCTATATCGTTTTCAAATAATATTTATTTTCTAATGAATGATCTTAAAAGAAAGCAGGCGATATACATTTGACGATCATTTTATTATTAGGTATATTTTGCTATGCTATACATACAGCGGTCTAATTAAGTATTATCTAGGGTATTATTTAAAGCTATAGGGGGTCTTATAGCACTATATTTAGTACAGTTGAAAACAAACAACTGTTACAGTTATAATTCAACATGATATTACCATAAGTTCCTCATTATTTGAATTTCACGTGATATGACATCTCGTTCTTAACTGTAAAACTTACAATTGATATTAATTTTAAACATACAAAGATATGTAATGTCTTTTGGTATCCTAATTCACATTTACATGAATATTCGTTACATAATATCTATGAAGGTTAAGAAAATAAGTTAATGATTGGAATATATAAAGCATCAAAATTTGTTTCAAGTACATAATATGTATACTTAATTATAATACTATTCAATAGAAACTTTCTACTTTCTTAAAGGATACAAAAACCGTAATATTAAGCAAATACCCTATATTAAGAACTTATTATTATACTTATACTTTCGTACTTTTTATTTTAACATCTATGCTACTTTAATAGTAGCTATTTATATAAAATACTCATATTGAAGTTAGACAGTCTATCCGCATGTATGTATGTATGTTCTACATCCGACATAAGAGGCCGTTACAAATTATTTATAATTTATATGTTTAAAAATATCATCTACAAAAATTTCCCTAACAACTTACACTTTATTAAGTTTAATGTTAAACGCAGCAATTTGAATAATTACAAACAAGTACTTACAGTATGCTTTGTATTCATTTATAAGCGAAATTTATGTACTTATGAGACTGTACATTGTATATTTACATCTTACTTCACTACATAGCAAATTAGAGTAAATGAATGCCTACCGTACATAATGGCGTCTTCAATATTGTGTCCAACTTTTGGCTGCAATCATAACAAATAGCATATTAGTGGTTTCATTTGCTTAATGAAATGGTAATAATGGTAATAATATTAGTGGTACACTTCTTTCAATTCACGTCAACATTGCTTGTGTATTGCTTCACAGACGAACTACATTTGGACTGCCAGCGAGCTGCAAAAGTGCAGTTTGAATGCAGTTTCTGTGCAGTTACCTACTACCTACTGCACAACTGCCGACTACTTGGGAAGGTCACTTGCAGTTCTAACGTCTGTAAGTACGCTCTGGCTGTACTTTTACAGCACAAGCCGTTCTGACGCAGTCCTGATGCAGTTGGCCCGACTGCAATTCAAATGCAAATGCAATTCAAACTGCACAGCAATTACTTAGACCTTGTGTGAGGTCGGAGTATGGTCTCCGTTGATGATTCTAAATTAATTGACAGGAACATTTTGCACGTTGAATGATTCGAGTCGAATGTTTTTTTTTTATTTTCCTCGGTACATACTCGTTTTTAAAAAATAATACAAAAATATTTTTCGTACTCCTTGTATTTTAGCAAAAATGTACAGACATTTTTCCAAAAAAGTATCTATAATAACAATAAATTCAGAATCATGATCGAAATCCATGATTCCAATCACCGTAAACACAACGTTACATTAAACGGGTCTTTGAACGTTTATTATATTAAATCACCTAGTGTTCATCTCGATTGAAAGGTCGAATAATATAAAATGAGTAAACATATACTTTTAAGACTCGCTAATTATACAAATTTAAGTTTCCTTAACGAATCTTAACAGTTTAAGTCTTAAAAGCGCGATGGGCAAACCAAACGTACCTTTATAATGCATGTCTCGATGCATGCTCGGGCAAGTTTTCCCCGGGTACTGAAAATAAGTACAAATGTAAGCACTATAAGAATTTCAGTGATCACTTAAGCCTCCATTGAGTGGATTGACTAGGGCAGGCCTGTGCCCTGCAGTGAAACGTTTGATATCATCATCAACATCGTCATCACGATAATTGTACGAACAATTATGTACGTGACAATAAGAAGACAATAAACTTTTGCAATAAATTGCTTTGAATGGTTTCATTTTTGAAATACTTTTTAATTTATGAATTTCTTATAAAAAAATTTTCTTTCTCTTAGAAATATTCCTTTAAAGTATTGTATTGTCATTATACATTTTACTATTTTTTAAATAAATAAAATGGCTGACTCACTTTCGCTAATAGAAGTAAATGCTTTCCCTCATGGACATTTGCGATACATCTATATATCAGTCAATAATGTCAAACATTCACACGTATGTGACACGTCTTCATATTCGGAATTTGAAAAATGATTAGGAAGAATAAAATAAGGAATAGGGAGTACATATAATATAGTCTTGTTTCGCTCATGAGACGAAAAAAGCGGGATGGAGTAAGAGCATGAGATTGAATGCATGTAATACCATTCCTTCATCACATTGGACGATGGGATGATATGGTATGGGATAAGTTGAGAAGAGCAACAGACTGGCAACTCTCACTCACTTTCGGAACACCCAGTACATTTTACGGCAGCCTTTTGTCCGAGCGTTGTGACTCAACCGGTTGAATGCTCGAATCTACTGTGAGTTGCAGTTCCACCATCATACCCCGTAAAAGGACAAGCATAAAATATAGACCGATACATGTTTACATCGGTCAAAATTTTTATTGCAGTGTGTATTGCAGTGCACAGTCCTTACCTTGCTCAGATCAAAGTCGATGTTGGTCCTGACGGCGCGGTGGTGCAGCGGCTGCGGCGGCCTGAAGTTGTTGCCGAGAGGTGCTTTCGGGTGGCGCGCGTCGCCCTGCATCAGTCGCCGCAGAGCGTGCAGCTGTACAATGCGCAAGTACACGTTTATTAGAGAGCCTAAACGATCGATTCTATTGTCTATTTTAAGGATTGTGTAATGTTTTTGATCGTTCAGGGAATGTATTGAAACTCGTTTGGGTGCAAGGCGCGATGGGAACCCTACCGCTTCAGATTGCTCTTGAAGCTGGTTGGGATTAACCCGTTTACAGATAACACGACTGAAATGGTTTGACACATGTCACGCCCCACATGTCGATGATCTTGAGCGCCAGGTCGAGATACTTTCTCCTTTTTTAATTTCGCTATTATTATAATTATGCACTGTCCAATTCGCATTCGTTTGTTTGTTAAACACCAACATAAATAGGGGTGTGTCTGTTTGTGCGTTTGTCTATGGCTTACAATAAAGATAAAGATCTCTTTGCTATATCTCCCTCAATGTCTAACCATTCAGAATCTAAATTCTCATACAGTTTTTTGTTGCAAAGAATAATTTTCTCAGAATGTTGCCGTGTATAAAACAATAAGGTGCTAGTTTAGAGTGCTTAGTGGTAGAAGTAATCAATAATTATGTGAAAGCATTTTCTATACTTCTATACTATATTTACTATGTGAAAGCATATTCAGTATGGTATCGGTATTTGAGTATGAGTATTTGAGTATTTTTTTATAATTTTATCAAATATTTGTACGTTTTGTGCGTTTACATTAAGTTAGCGTACTCGTTTATATCTGTACTCTGGCGCCGCGACCGGTGCCGGCGGATTAACGGGTCCGGTGCACGCGAGTCGCGCTATCTCGTCTGCATCGCTGTTTACGCTGTATTAAACAATTTCGTACTGATTGTAGACTAGCGGCTTTGATTGTTACTGGTATTGCTTTTGTTAACTTTGACATGTAGCTACAGTCGATAACATGCACATATATGCATACATTATCCAGAAGCATTCTAATTTATCCCTCGTTACTAACAATTAAAGACGCACGTAGTTTACATATTACCGACTGTATTTAAATTATGTCATGAATGTAATACTATGTAGAGAAAAATTATTGGAACATATTTTTATTTACACCATTGTTAAAAGTAAACGTTTTATTTAATATTGTGTTGTAGGTGTCTTTCACTATGACTAAAAAGAGACTTCACATTGGTAATCAGAATCTAAGTGCAGAATGATAAGGACGAAAAATTTATTACACAAAATATCATATATTTGTCATATCTTTGAAGTTGTTAATTAATTTCTCTCAGTTGTCACTCCCCGCATATGTCTTCGTAGAAACATTAAACGCGCAGCGCTCAAGTAGCTGGCACACGGCGCTCGCACCCCGCGGGACTGCAAGCAGTTCCCACTAGCACTTAATTTCCACACCAACAAACGGAAAACATAAACAATGATTTATAATAACAGCCACACAACGCGGCACTTTCAGTTTACTTTTACATAACACGTTCATAATTCACGGCGGAGTCTTTGTCTAAAGGCTAGGGACGTGAGTTGTTTATTGTAGCGTGAGCACAAATGAAAATGTTATTACGCTGGCCTCGGCTACGACTGAATACTCTGAGTCGACGACGCGACGCTCAGCTGGGTGCGTCAATACTCTCCTCTAACTTCGCTTTCTGACGTCAAAACAAAACTGTGCATGAGCATGAGACAGCATAATCACGGGTACCATTGCGCGTGCATATACAGATTAATATTTTATTGCAGTGAGTATTGTGGGCATTGTAATTGTATACGTGATCCTATCAAAAGCGGGGGTGTAGAGGATACAGAAAGGTCACACATTAATACATATATTATTAAACCTGTATAAAATTATAGTAGTTAATTTGTTAGATCAATTGAACAGGAATTAAAAAAAACGCAAATTATTTATTTATAATATTCACATGTTAAAGTGCCTCTTTTAATTTCATATCCAAAATTATAGTCGAAATAATGAGATCTCATGTACATACTTACTTATATACTAATTTTAAAATTTGGCAATTTACATATTTCGTCTGACACCAAAAAAAGTTGTGATCTTCGTATGGTGAAAGAAAATATAAAATTACTTTAGTAGGTAGACCTATAAGATATCAATTTTGGGCAAATAAAAAAAGTAAGTTTTCTTGATTAATAATTTCATTTTTACTGTTATTTTTTTACAATTATTATATTTTTCAACTTTTTTTTTTAATTGTACCGCTCAATACTTGCTCGAGTGACACCAATTAAACAAGTATTATAAGTACCTATTGTGTAAAGAACATTATAATTTTATTATTATACCTGAATATTATAATTCCTGAATATTATAATTCCTGAATATATATTCCTGATATTCCTATATTCCTGATATTCCTGATAATATTATAATATTCCTGAATATTATAATTCCTGAATATTATTATCGTATTTAAAGAAATAGAGCGGTGATAGCCGAGGGGTGTCTATACTCAACTCACATTCGTGTGATTGTGAGTTCAAATCCCCGGCCCGTACCACTGACTTTGTAGGTACTTAAGTACGGATTTTTAAAATTGTCACTAGCTCGGCGGTGAGGGAGAACATCGTGAGGAAACCCGTATACTCCAGAAAAATAAAATCTGGAGTATGTGATCCACCAATCTGCAAGGCACAACCCCCCCCCCCCCCCAGTGATTTTCTAGGGGAAACCTGTGCCCTGCAGTGGGACGTTATAGGCTGATACAAAACATACAAATTTATGGAAATAAAATATTGAAATAAATAAAGTTATATAGAAATGTTTGAAATGGTTTTGACAAGACCTCGGAATTAAGGTATAAGTACTCTCCAGACAGAGGACAGACAGGAAAATGAGCTTTGAGACAATAAGGACAAGAGTTCCCGTTTTGACGTAACTAAGGGTCCAATTTAATATTATACACTAGTATTCGTCCTTATACTTTTTATATAATTCCGAGTAATAATTGAAAGTGTGTCGGTCCGTGTGCTATCGATTCCCGCAAGCATTGAACTTAACTCACTAGGTTCATGATTAACATTTTATTTTATTGTATTTCGATCTTGAACTGTAATAATAATAAATAATAATAAATACTCTTTATTGCATACACACAGTTATTATCTAAATGTACTTTAAATGGCAGAATACAATAGGCGACTTTATCGCTAACGCGATCTCTTCCGGATAACCTCACTGTACCAGGTTGCAAATACTTAAATTGTATTATGCTCTATATTATCTCCATTAAACTGTAATATGAATTGTCCAGATTATTTATTACTTAGATACTTAAGATAGTAACTAACTTGATACTTGATATGATACTTACTTAGATACTTGAACTTAGATACAGGACCGACGGAATGAGTTACTTTCTTTACCTTAGTCGTTATGAATCTGTTATTAATCTAATACCTACTGAACAAAGTATATTATACAGAATCTACAGAACGTATTAATTTGTGTGATATAAATTAGTGGCTGATAGTAGTATTTTATTAGCACGTAATACTAATAAATTAGGTAAACACACGTTTAATATATGAATTGTTTTTAATAGTTGCCTACATTTAATTATAATAGACACGGGTGTTGGACGATTTGTCTTAAGTCCCCAGAGTAATATAGCTTTTACTATCGGGTCATTCGCATGAATAATTAATTTATTTAACGATTGAAGAGTAGGTACTACACGTAGTATTCAGTGCTTTAATAATTTTAATGAAACTAAAAAATCTTAGTCAGTCGATAATTATACAGTCACACTGACATGGGCCGAAACGTGAAACTAAACCTTTTTTCAGCCTTTTAACACATAGTATAATCATAGTGCGGTGTGGCGTCGACCGACTATAGAATAGCACTCTTCGCGTGGGTATCGTAAAAGGTTAATAAGGGACAACAAAGCGGCTACCGCAAGCACATAAGAACTAGACCACCTGTAAAAGAGTGGACTCGCCAACCCGCTTGGCCAGCGTGGCCATGTCCAGATGTGGATACTGAAAGGGCTAATTGCAATAATTAAAGTAAAAAGGCTTGCACACAATGGTGCCGTATCTATTAAGTGAAACAACGTGCATAGCGTTGGTCGATTTGTCACCTGTCTGCGTGTTGCATAATAAGAAAACTACACGCAAACAGCAAGCCGTGACTCGTGCGTTTAACTTACTTGAAGATATGAAGAAGATTTTTTAGATATGAAGATATGAACTATGAAGATAACTTACTTGTTTCCCTTACTATGTTATATTTGCTGTTTACCTGCTGCTTGGTGATGTAAATGGGCTTGTTGATAACGATCCATGTGACGGTCTCGAAGCAAGCAGGAGCTGTAGTAGATCCATCGTACGTCATGTAGTAGTCTGTATCCGGGAGTAGACCACGCACTGATAGCTTGTTCACCGGCATCTCTGCACCTAGGAAAACTCCTAATGAGGAAACGAGTTTTCTTCCTAAAATAAGTATAACTCCTCCTCGTTATACTTTCTATTCGTCCCAAACCTTATCCAAATCCATTCCTGAGTCTCCAAAGAGTAGCAGAGCCATTCGCGGACGTGCTAATGTTTGTCATTCCAGACTGATATTGGCATATATCGCGGATGTCCATGGGTGGACAGTATCCACTTACCGCCAGGTGAACTGTACGCTCGTCTGCCTTCGTTATATATAAAAACAACTTTGTGTGTTGTAGAAGGGCTAAGCGCCTTGCATCAATGCACAGGGTTAGGGATCGAAGGCCGTTAC
Organism: Sesia bembeciformis; assembly: GCA_943735995.1. Classification (NCBI taxonomy): domain Eukaryota; kingdom Metazoa; phylum Arthropoda; class Insecta; order Lepidoptera; family Sesiidae; genus Sesia; species Sesia bembeciformis. The sequence continues at coordinate 8,865,074 of OX031029.1, read as the reverse complement.
GAGGCCTCACAGAGGCCGTCCTTTAAAGGGATAATACATACATACAAGGGACAAGTAACAATATAGCCATACAATCGCTTGATTGTCGACATCACACAGCTTTCCCTTTTTATGTTTTTGAAGCGGAGGATGATACACTATGGTCAGCATCAGAAGCCTAACTAAACATTGGTTGCTATGTTTCTATTATCAAAATTGTAATGACTTAGTTTAATAAGAAGTTGGCTATGATGCGAGTGTCCATGAGTGATAATAACCGTTTATCACCAGACGGACTGTGTCGTCAGGCATGTTTTTTCTATAAATATCTTCTGGACGTAACCAACCCTTTCCGGAGGCCCAATACTCTGTATTCCGTTTAAGATTTTGAGTACATTGAACTGAAAATTTTACGAAACTTTTTTTTTATTATTTTTTGCTATATTTTCCATACAAATGTTTTTATATTCAAGGCCCTAAATAAATATTTTTTATGAAAAATATGTACCGTGTGTGGTGGCGAGCCTTGGGAGAGATATCCACCACTGGAGAGACATAGGCTGATAGTATGTTATGGTGTGGTAACTCAGAAACATGAGTAGAATCAATGGTTTCAGGCTTCGGGAATGATTCGGTTACACACATAAAGGTATAAAGGTATTTTTATGTTGCCATTATTTATTGTATAAATATTTGTACAACCAAACAGTAAATGTGACTGTTGTGATCTAAAACGACATTTGTTTTGTCGCTTAAAAACTTTATTAATGAATGTTTGTGATACGAGCAGAAATTAATAAAATTTACCTCCATATTTAATATTTTCTAGTTCTTCGGTCAATATTCTCAGCTCAGGATTTGATAAATCACCAAGCTGAAACAAAAAGCCTATTAATATAGTTGTTGCATATACATATAAATTAATGAAAGAAATTCTGTGAACCTTTCAATTTCTCTAGTTTTAACTAGATATTTGCACGTTTAAAATTAATTAAAATAATGAAAGTCATTTAGTTATAAATACAAGAGCAGGAATTTCATTCGTCTAAAACGTGGAAATTTTGAAGCAAAGCCTTTTTTGTGTCATTTTCATTTTGTACTTTCAACTAGCGAAATTGTACAGTAAAATGTTAGTCTCTTTATGGCGATTCTTTTAATCGATCAAATTGAATAAATTATAAAAAAATGTTTATTGAATTGAAGTTAAAAGATTGAAGTTAGCCGTCTCATTTTTAGAAAAGTAAAAAGTTTTCAATATTAAAACAAAAGTTATGGAGCAATTAATTGAAACGAAAGTGCGGCGTTGTGTTGACCCCTCAAAGTGACTGGCAATATACTTTTCCACCTTCATTCAGACAGCTCTTAATTCGAACTAATAGCTTTTGTGGCTAATCCAATGGCCGCGGTGAAAATTCCAATTTCCTTAATTAACTGCGCATAGTTTGGGTGGAAGCTATAATAGGCGCGGCCGGCTGATAACACTTAGTCGATTACCGTGAGTACACTTGCAAAATTTTAAATAATATGCTATTCACCCGACAATCATGTTAACCTTTTACTCGGGCCGCCTGTCTTCTTTGCTTTTACTCAGTTGTAAATAAATTAACTTCGTTCACACCAGAGTCAATTATTTTAACGTGACGTTGTGTAGCTGCGTGCATAATCACTTAATTACATTAACACACAATATAAGTGTACTAAAGCATTTACCTGTAGCAGTAAGGAAATCGAAACAATTCCTTGTGCTTTGTGTAGAGCCTCAGAGAAATTTGAATAGAGCTGCGAATTGAAACCAAATATTTGAATCTGTAACAAAAGGAAATTGTAAATCAATTTACAGGACGTTTACGATTTTGTAAGTGAACTTCCATTTAGAATAAAATAATTCGTTTTGTAACGTTGCTGTAATCTGTTTCACTTTGTTACGCGAAATATACCAATAGATATATATGTACCTTCGGGCGAGGATCACACAAATTGTATACGATGAAAAAAAAAGTTGTATAAAGTAAAAAGAATAAAAGGGATCCCACAGTAAATCACATGATTTGGGATTTAACGTGGCTGCGTAAGAATTTGTCACATAAATAAACAGGAGGCACGCTTGAGTTGACTCGCAGTCGTTCGTCGGGATTACATTTGGGATTTCAGCGTCTCCGAGAAGGCGGCGGCAGGCGATGCGTGTAAAAACATCTGTTACGCTTTCTTTTGAGAACCCTGTGAAAAAATCTGCGATAACCATCGTATCGGTAACGTTATTTGTAGCTTTAACTTTATTTTCAGTACAAAAACATTACTTATTCATTTGTTTGTTTATGTTGCTTTTGTTCGTTGATTTGTTGTTGATTACTCTAGGAATAATGCAATTTTTATTGATTCATTAGTAAATTAAAGCTGAATTTCCTAAGTTTATATGCATTCGGTACTACAATTGTGTTTATTTTTGTCTACAGGTGCCTCAGCATTCTCGTTTAGTGCAGCAATTAGTGAATGTCTGTCACGATGGTTATTTAGCTAAACTTCATAGGGTTCGCAGAGCTGAACATGAATACTTTATCCAATTAGTGCATATACTTCAGGAACAAATATACTACTTGTGAAAACATTGCAAATCATGAAAGAGAATAGTAATAGGATTACGAGTCTAATTACTCGTAATTAGGCTTTTAATCGCTTGTAGGCTTGTGTTAGGCGGATATTTTCAGTTTTACACTTCTCAGACTTACAAAACTGATTATATAGTTTTTTATACAGACCTAAATCCATTTTTTATGTCTTTTCACGTTTTGCACTTGTTATTATTACATATTTATAGGCCTAAATATTTATCAATATTCGTCCCCACAAATAAACAGTTTGAATGTGTATATCTGAAGAGTATATTCACAAATGACCATATAAAAGTGACTAGAAACCTACAGACACTATTTCGAGAGTTACTGCAAGTTTGAAAGAGACGGTCAGATGAGAGCGTTTTGTCATATTACACTGCAAAGTTCACTTCCTAATTCGATTCTTTTGGAGGATGTGTTCCTCAAGTTCATCAAAATTTCAGCAATATTTTAATTAATTTACACTAAACAGGTTAAAAGTAATAAAATTTAACTGTACGAGCTGCTGCTGCCACATACATATTGTTTTAAAATTATAAAATAAATTATACCTATATATAATAATAATAATCTCTTCCAGGGATATTTTTCAGGGTGGTTGTCTGAGCCCACATTGGTTCCGCCTTGCGTTGAATCCTCTGCGACTCTTGGAGGAGTCGGCGAAGGGCTTTCAATTTCCAAGAAGACGTCCACGGATTTCCCACCTTCTCTACATAGATGACCGCCAAAAGTGCTAAAGATCACCGATGGCTTTAGCAGTTCCATCCAGAATGGAGCTTTGCGTTGATAAGTGTGCGGTCCTGCATGTGCAGAGGGGACGGATCGTAAGTTCCGATAGAGTCGAGGACGGCTCCAATCCGCTAAAAACTTTCTCCGAAAATGGAACAAACCGGTATTCGGGTATGTCCGAATCGATAGGTGTTAAAAAGTCGGACATGAAATTGTCAGTTTGCAAGGTATTTTGTGAACGTCTGACAAAAGTTTTATACAGCTATTTGTCGGGTCCTTGTCGGGTCCGAGCCTATAACAGCTGGCTCATGCCCGCTCTCATATACATGTTTGACGTAGGTACTCAGATGTTCTCAGATCGAACTAGACGCCATGGATAGAAAAGACCGTATAGCCATGCATCAACCGAGGTCTTTGGTTCTGAGATTGTACATCCCACGGAAATGCGGCGGTCGAGCCCTTTTCAACGCTAAGAACATGCATAACGAAGCCACTTTCTATCGACTTCGGGTGATGGACTCCGTGGCGAAGTCGTGGTGAGTGACAAAGGACTCACCACCTTATCCTTAGCCGTTGAGCAAAACCCGATGGTGTCCAGCACTTCTAATCGAGAGGCCACATGGAAGGAGAAGGAACTGCACGGAAGGTTCGTCAAGGGCCGTCATCACAGACAGGACCATTCTTGCGAATAAGCCTGATATCGTGTTGACGGACCAGCCACAGTATCGGGTGTTTTTAGTGGACATCACTGTTCCGTATGACGAACGCCTCGTGAAAGCCGAAACCGACAAAAGAAGAAAGTATCTCGACGTGGCGCAAGAGATCACCGACATATGGGGCGTGACGTTGACTGAAATTATCCCAGTGGTCTTGTCTGTAAACAGCGGCGTCGAGACAAACATGAGGCGATTGGGCTTCCATGGTGGCTGGCTTTCAGCGAAGATGCAGAAGGCGATGCTGCTCGATACCGCTGGTTTCTCTCCCTGGGATCCTGAACCCTTCCCGACTGTGCTTCCGCCGGGGATTATACCGTCTCTCCTTCATATTGGCTTACCCAGAGAGAGGTGAGATAGTTTAGAACCATGAATTAAAATATAAAATAAATTTATTTCAGACCCGTATAAGGTATACACAATACACATACAAAAATTATAATAATTGGGAAAAATAGTAACAATAATATTTTGATGTATAAGATGATAGGAATGCATGTTTTATATTTACTGAAATGAGAGCGAATGTAATTAATGGAAAAGGCGCACGTATAAAGCGATGTGCAGCTATAGACTACATTTTTATAGTAAAGGACACATGAGAGAAATTTAAAAAAATATTGATTAATGAGAATGAAAATCAATATATATATGTGACGGTATATGAGTAAAGATAACTTATTCTCGGTACGGAATTACTGAATTTTGTTAAGACTTTCTAACTTAAAATTTTGTTGTTCGATTTTGTTTAAAATTATGATTTTGTTTAAATAGAAAAGAATAAATGTGATTTTTTTAGATTAAAATATCTAGGATATCTATGAAATAATTACCGCCAATAAAGTCCCTTTAAAAATAATTTTAGATATTATATTGTTATATAAAATGTGCGTCATCGCAACTATCGGTATCTATGAAAAATATCGCCAATCGCACCATGAAACTGACCTCAAAATCTAAAAGTTGCTTCGCGACACTTACCTCTGCGGGGAACGAGTACCCGTTGATGGCGTGTTCGGAGCCGAACTGATCGTGAAGCCCATAATGTATGTGTATTTCATGGAACTGGTACTTGTATGAGAGGGGACCACCTGTGATATTGATGTGGTGCCGAGTCTCGTTCTCTACGGTGAATATCACCGAGTGCCCCGTGTTGCTTATAAGCCCGTTTATCTGTTGGCAACACACCAAGTTATTATCTAAAAAGGTCTCTACTTAAAAACATATGCTGAAATAAATCACTAAAAACTTACATTGAGATTATTATAATAAAATAGAATACGATTACCTAAATGCATTGGTTACACAAATAAAACATCCAATTCCACTTTAATTTATGTGTTTATGTATAACATATCAACTTCTCTCCGCAAGCTATGGAGAGGTCAATGTTCGGAGTATCTTCTAGAGGTAAAATCCGAAACGAGATGAAGTTCATCAAAGTAACCGACATTAGTGCAGCTCACTCCCACTTGGCACAACGGTCGTACAACCGATGATAGCTGGAGTAAGTAAGTGATCGTATTGGAGAACATGTACTATTAAGAATAGCATGGGACGTCCCCTAGACTGGTGACTTAAAAAAGGGTGGCGGTTTGGAGATAGGTAAATAATTTTGGACGAGCACAGGAGGCCCTCAGCCAAGAGCAAAAGATGTGCAGCAACGAACAGCTCCCACGCCGATAAACCGGCGGAAGGAACGGACCTTGGCTTAGGCCGTTGCTTTAGGAGGGTGCCGTGGGATCACGAGTCGATGAGAAGCGCCCAGGCACGTGTCGGTATCTGCTAAAAGTGTTGATTGAAGGCCGGTGTGTGTTGACGGTGTAGCACGGGGGACGCCCTCATCTTCGCTGGTGGGGACGGTGTACATGTGTAGTGAGTGTAGTGTAAGTACCGCATTGGGAGCGAAAATTGGGTCGTCCGGGTCGTCTAGGACGCGCCGAGGACGACGACGATAACGGCAACGGGGAGGGGCATTCCTGTCGAGAACATAGGTTAGGCTGGCAACTACTAGAGGGTTGGAAATGGTGAGGGCCTCTGTCGTAGTAGCGTCGGGCGGATAATTGGAAAGTTACCCCTCTCTCACAGAAGACTACGGTAAAATGTATTGCATTTCCTACTCTATCCTATTTCTCCAATATACGTACGTACATGTTTCGGTAGTGAATGACATATGCCAGAGCCTATTTCCATTCCATCCTATCACCCATTTTCCTAACCATTTTCACAAATCTATTTCAAAATCTCTCAAAGGCAGGCAGTGCATCCGGAGGCGTGCGAACATATGTCATTTGGACTGATATTGGCACGTATTGCGGATGTAGCACCATGGACAACTGTATCCACTTACCACTGGGTGGATTGTATGCTCGTCTGCTACCTACTTTCTATAAAAAATAACCTGTAATAAACAATTATTTTTTTAAATAAATAACCCCTCATTTAAACATACCCTATGTTTATCTATGTGTAAAAACCGTAGGTTAGGGTCGAAAAGTAGCTTTTCCGGCTCGAGGTTCACCGGCGACTGCCGTCGTCCCTTGTTGCACAGCGACCATTCTGGATTTATGAGGCCCCAAAACGCTGGACCTGCACGCATGCATACAAATTGTATGATTCGACTCTTTTCAAAAATTAATAAACCAAGTACCTAACTCTTAGTTTGTATTACGTTTGTATACAAATATTATGCTTTTTTCGAGTCTGAATTATGATTAGAAAGTATGAATTATGCAGATGATTAGGAAGTAGCGTCTTTAATAAACAGTTTCAGCAAATGTTATTTTATTTCAATTATTAATACTGAACTGATTTCAATCTTAATATACGTGTGAGACCTTCGCGACGTCATTCCGTAGTAATAAAGAAATCAAATCAATTGGTATTATTTACAATTTGTTCTGTACTGCTCAGCTTTCTAATGTCGCAACGATATGCCACATACTGCAAATTTCCTTTCGAATAATAAGCTATATAACAGCGGAAATCCTAATTCATTACCCATAATAGTTTTTGCACAAAGAGACAGTAATTTATTTTAATGACTTCTCAGGCTACTCTTGATATAACGCATCTAAGCAATCCATTAACACTGTTATTAGATTGGATACTCAGCTGAGTATGAGGTGTTTTCACTGTCGTGTAGCTACACGACAGTGAAAACACCTCATTAAAATCCATCCAGTAGTTTTTGATCAATTATGTTAAAAGACATTTTTTATTTTCCTCTATAAGTCAACTTCCTTGTGTCATATGAAGATGACATATACTAGTTTTCCTTCTGGATACTTAGATATGTATTAGTGAAAACCCGTTCAAAATCCTTTCCGTAATTTTTACGTGATGCTCAAACAAGCAAATAAACATACAGACAAAAATTTAAAAAAACTATAATATTATTTTGGGTCCCGTAGCTTTTAAAGACACCCCTAATTTAAATTAAATAAAGTTTTTTAATAAATTTAATATTTTTTCATTTAAATAAAGTCAATGTACAGACTCAACCCTTTTACTGTTTTATTATAGAAAAATAATAGGAGATACATCTAGATGCTACGGCTAGAAGTCGAAGTGTGGCTATTCTTAATATAGAGCTAAGCGGCTAGGACTAGGCGCAGAAGGTCGCGGTCTGTTAAAATTAGATGCGGCCGTTAAGAAAGTATAGACAAAATAAATAGCATATTAATTATTTTAAACTAATTGAAAAATTGGTAGGAAGGATTCTCGCGTTACTTTTTGTCTATATCAACTCTTTAATAGTATGTATAATGTAAAATGATGAACGAATTAAAATGTATCAAACAACATGTCCTAGATATTAGAGTCTGAAGCAATTAAAATGTTATTCGCATTAAAATGTTTGCTAATTGCAATTGAGATTTATTTATTTTCAATATTTGGCTTTTAACATTGCGTGGTCTTTACATTTGTGTAAACGAATGAATAACAAATGAGATGAGTTAAATATATGCAATTATTTACCAACTAAGGTAATTTAACTGAGCTTATTTTTCGCTCTGTGTAGGTAGTAGCTGCATTCATGTTTGCATTTTCATGGAAAAGTTTTACAAATGTCATACATTCGAATTTTTAATCAGATGGTTAATAAATGCTGTGGCAATTATCGCTGTAGCTGTACAGCGTGTCAGAATCTGGGCATATTTCAAATAATGTGGCGAATTTTACGCTCTACCAACAATATCGTTTCGGTTAAAATTAAACTGTACACTGATATGAATATGACAATAAGTTATTGCAGTTAATATACAAAATTGCACTTTCAGTTATAAAAATAAATTTTGTAGTCTGATTTCATATTACGGCTTCATATACTACTATAGGTAGATACTGCCAAAAAGGTAGGTATGAAAGCTGTTATTTTTAAAACAATAGCACATAGAGCACTAAGAGCGATAGGTACTAAAAATTTGCTTGTTACCTTAATTCTATGATGTGCATAATAAGAAAACTGTACATAATTGACATTTAGTATAATTAATCAAATAATATCCAATTTAATTATGTACTTAGATACATTAGCCACCAAAATCGGATGAAGAACCTAAAAATTATCTAGAAGCCTATTGATCAGTATAAGCGTTATTTCAATAATATGAGTGGGTACTACTGCGGCGCGAAAGTAGCCAAAGTGCTTTGGATCGCGTTCATGGTTTTATTATTTATGACCTTGAAAATTGCACGAGTAAGTCTGCGCTGCGGTTGCGGTTACGCCCATTTTATGGGCACGGTTTAAGTGAAATTTTCTTTAATGTTACTCATACTTTTTGTAGTGTTTACAGCAGCTGGTTTTAATTTTCACACGTAACTTATATATTGAAACTAAAATTCATAATGATTCATGCTATGTGAAGCGCTAAGTCACGATGGCTACTAATGTACATACGATGACTTTCGTGGAGTTGTTTACAAAAAACAAATTACTAAGTATTAGTTAAGATATGTATGTCATTGTATGTATAGCGTGTACAATAGTGTACATGAAGCTTGCATCTAGCTACAATACCTGCGAATATAACATTAGTCGTAATTTTAATAATTATAAGTTTCGTGTCGTTACTGCAAAATCAGAATTTCTGAAGTGTTATCAATTGAATTATTGTAGATACAATCGGCATGAAATCAGTTTACCCAAAATCTTCTAGTATGAACTATTCTAGCGCACATTACTTGTTCACATGCACACATGCACATTCATGTGTGAAAAATTTACACTGAATTAATTAATTTTTCAAATTTTGATTATTTTCCTATGCGACTTCATGACATTGTCACGCATGACAGTTTTTTATAACATTTACTCATCTCAACAAATATCATTTTTGTCTAGATCACCCGTTTATTCGTTATCCATTTATTATACATACATACTTATCGGGAAATAACATCAAAACAATGTAAAAGACTGTAGTATTTCATTTGATTAAAAATATTGATATATATTTTCGTAATCAGAAAGGGGAATTAGTGTATTTGCTAATGGCATTAAATATTAAAGGAGATGGCGAGTGCGATCTCACGCAACATCACGGTTTTGCCAACTTTGACCAAAAGTACCCACTCGTAGCAGATACTGATACATTTTTAACGAACAGAGGTCTTCTTCAGAACACTGGATCACATAATAAAACTGAATAACACAAAATTACAAATCGATAAAAGCAAAAGGTATTATTTTGCATAAACTTTTATGAACGTGCTGGCCTAGGCTGGAGAAGGATGGGGAATAGGAAATATAACTGTAATATAACAAGTTTCTTCATTCCATTATACTTCCCCTTCCTCATCGGGGTGGGAAGGGATAGGATGGGGAGTAAAGGGTATAATGGGATAAAGAGATTCCTTTATCTTGCGCAATGGGACAGTTGACAATATTATGTCATGGGACAGCATGCCATCATATGTAACTACATACATATAAACTATGTTTGTGAAAGCATTTATGTTGAATACTTTCGAGTCCGGTAAGTTCTAATAATTCCGCCAATGTTACGATAGTACGTATGTAGATATGTCTTTTATGAATTCCGAAATAATAAATTACAAATTCTGGCTTGAATTAGAACTTGTTGGAGGACTAGAATTGTTAAAAAATGGATTATTTTATCGTATATTAATGTTATTTTAGGAAGATAGAATCAATAAATAAAAAGTCATAAATAATATGATGATTGTACACGATATACGTACTTGAAATAATATGTTTTTTTTTTTACTTTCCGAGTTCAAATTATTTCAACAATTAAATAAACATTAGAATTAATAATAAACGCAATGACAAAATTATTGTTTACGTCGAATATTTTCTTTGAAGGTAATAAAGTCACACACGTATTAAGAAAAGAATATGAGGAAAAAGTAAAGGTATTCAAGAAAGACAGTGGAGAATATCGACAACCGAAAGATATGATAACACACCTCACAATTTTGCGAGTAACGCGATATGAATGCAAGATAAATCGCCCGTATAAATTTCATGTCACGTAAACTGGCAAAAATGTTATCGGCGCAGAGAAATTGATACGGCTCGCCAACGAAATGTTATGCGGCGGGCTTGTGGTAGGTCAATGGATTGAGATTTACACGAACCACATCTACACATAATATTAAACACACTACACATAGGTTTTTTTTTATTGAATAGATGACAGACGAGCCGCCCGAACGTGATGGTTAATGGTCACCGCCGCCTATGGACACCTGCAACACCAGTGCAACTATGTAGTGCAACTAACTATTCTGTGCAAACAAACTATGTAGAATTTTTTGTAGACACTAACAGAGAGTTGAATAGTTAGTTATTTAAATAATAACACTATAAATACAATAGAAAAACAAGAAAAAAAATACATTAAAATATTTTTTGTATCCCGCTATCTGATCAACGGAACCTTATAGTCGGTATGGATATATAAATAAGTTCTAAGACTAATAAGTGTAGTCCTAAGCCTTTGGTTAAGATTTACTACCTTAAAAATTTCGTTATTTCGTGACGAAATAGAAAAATATTCTGATTATTAAATTAAAACAATAAATTAAGTATTGTGTTATTTTTTTGTAAGATTTCACTAAAGTCTCTAAATATTTGGGAATTTACATCCGACAATAAGGTCCTTAGTCACAGATAATATCTCGTATCTAAATCTAGGATTATTCGAGAAAATTTGAGTTTTCATGTCATGTAAGGCAATATAAAACCAAATTATAAACGAAATATTAAACGATTTAAAACAAAATAATATAAAATGAAATGTGAAATCTACAAAAAATATTACTTATGTTAATCCTAAATACACACAAAAGTAAAAAAATTAGAAAGGCTAAATAAAACAAAGTGCGCTCACCTGAGATGCCGTCGTAGGTCCACCATTCCTCCCAGCTGACGCCACTCACGGCTGCAATCAAATCCACTCTAATTAAGTCTGCTCATTAAGAACAACCCCTGCATTGCTTGTGTCCTTGTATAATATTTATATGACACAAGTACATTCACCTGCTTGGAGTTTAAAAGGAATTAAATTGAAGTCAAAATCTCATTGCACCAGTGAACAAAGAAATTCGATTTGAATTCGTGAGAGATTTAAAAGATTATATTTTGTAGCACGAACGTTAGTAAAGTATTTATTTGCATGTTTTTATATATTCGTATTCTTCACAAGTATTCATGAATATTCTTTTTTGTATAATATGCAAAAAGTATTTTATACGAGTACATATTATAAAAACAAATAGGAAACCCAGTGGAGCGGAAAACATTTTTTGTTGAAAACAAAACGAATTTTTGACACGAGACAAAGTTAGCTCGGAGATCCCTTTGTTCGGAAAAGCGTAACAATGACGTCATTGTCTTCATGTGTATTCCAAGATTCTTTTATGTAGGATTTGAATTAAACCTTGATGACAAATATATTTGAATAATAATTTGACATTATTAATCGTCATAATTAATTGGTCTTTACCTAAGAAGAAGAATGCTCGAAAATTTCATTATCATTACAAGCTTTTATTCAACTTCACGTGTCTGTTTGTTAAGGTCAAATCTTGCAAGTCGATTTTAACCCACTCCCAATCGTAAAATTGCCTTGAAATCTTACACATGTATATAAAACCGATGAGAATACAATAATCTGATAACGTTAACCCGATCCTACAGGTAGGAAAGAACACTGTGGAACTACTCAACGGCGAACAGTAGATACGTCGTGTTTGGACTCGTTTTGATGGACTCGTAGAGAAGTTTGTGCAAGTTACGACTAGAACACTAAAAAGGAGTAGGTAAATAAATTAAACTTAAAAAACCTTTTAAAACAAGCTTTTATTAAGCTTCTTTTTAGTGCACTTTAATAAAAGCTTGTTTTTAATAATTTTCTTTGGCGTTTAATACAATTGGTTATTCGTTACGTTTAATTGGTTGGTTTTACTTTTTTTTTGGTTTGTTTAGGAATGCCTAATTAAAATATTTTTCATTTATTTGTTTATCTACATATATATTTATTTGTGACGAACGTTCGTTGTCGTGAATATGATGAAAGTTTGCGTTGTTTTCATATTTATGTAAATTTCGTAATATGTACGGTAGAAAACAAACGGCACGAAAGAAATATCATGTATGGACCCTATTCTAACGCCACGAACAAATGCATTGTAAGTTACGGTGTTGGATTTTGGTCCAGAAATTTTGACCACAAGAGTTAGTTCCATGGACGTCCAGTGAACTTAATAACAGGAATTATTAAAGCAAATTCCTCTGAGAATAGGGTGGGATGGAATGAGACTAGTTGGGATGTGCTGGGAGGATTTGGGTGAAATGGTATGAGAAATAAACTTTGTTTTACCTCACTCACATCCGAAACACGATGTTTCGCAGCAGTTTTCTGTCAGATGGTATGATTGGGATGGTATAGGAAACGTGCCTCTCTCACTCACTCCCGAAACAGGTCTATTCATTTCACAGCAGCCTTCTATGAGACTTTGGAACTCGGTCAGTAGGACGCATCTGGACGGTTTAGGTAAAACCTGTTCCTTCGATACATGAGATAGGAAGCATATTCTGAGGTTTTCAGTACTATTGAGTTACATATATTGAACTGTATAAATCCACTGAACCGTTTTAAATGAAACGGGCAAAGTTGTAGTTTATACCTTGTATTCCACTTTGGGTAGTTTTTATTTAGAACTGTTATCGTGGCACAAAATTCCCCTGGGAATTATTATGACTACTAAATTGATTTTAATTAAATTAAAAACATTAGATTCATTAGTTATATTTATGTTCTGGATCAACATATACGACAATATATGTAAATGATCATTCACCGAATTCACCATGGTGGTGGCTATATTGACTTTGTGCCAGTCTGTGGTGACTCGGTGGTTGGGGCTATAGACGTTTGACAGTTCAATCTAGTGACTGAATACAAGAAAGGTTACTTGAGTCTCAATAATGTTCCTGGAGATAATTAAATAGGAAATCAATAGCTCTAATATTGTTTCTCTTTCCAGAGCAACGCAATTTAGTTTTGATTTCGTGATTCCTACACCTTATCTCTGGTGTCTGTTAGAGCACATTATATATATTTATCTATTTATCTAGAACTGTTTCAACTTCCCGCGGGAATCATTATAAAGTTCACGCGGGTGACGTCATGGGGAATAGGGATTCGTCCCATTACAATGGTCATGTAATGAACCAACTATGCATATTCTAATGTAGTGGACATAGTTTTATCTGACTGTAAATGACGACATAAGCGTTCTGAGTACACGCGTGTAACTGTACTACCTTCGTGTAATTACCTTGAATAGTACTCAGCCGGCAGTTTAAGCTACGAAAATCTAGTACCAAATCATTTGTATTATAAATAATATTCAGTTTGATTACAATATTATTTATTCAAACTCCATTGTACAATGATATGTTTTTTTATATGATATGTGCTTGTGCACATGTCATATCAACAGACGCACTTAATGCCATGAGGCATTCTCTACTAATTAACCACCAGATTATACAGGAAAAAGATCGTATGATATGTGTCCTATGTACTTAGACACTTGCTAAGTCCCGGTATTATAAAACTAACTTATTATAAAGTGAGTCCCGGTAGCGTGTTAGGACTATATACCTTCATAAGGCGGTGTCGAACCGACAATGACAAAAATAGTCTTATTAGACCGTGAAAGAACGTGAACCATTTTTGTTTTGGCTCAATGAGAAGAAGTACAGGATACAATGGCGGCGCCTGCGAAAGAATATTTCGGACGTTTTGCTCGTTTAACATTGGCTCAAATATGAGATTTCTCAAATTTTTCGGGTTTCAGATAACATTTATTCGTATGAATGAAATATTGTAGTGGAATATTTTCAAAAACCTTTAATTTTCTCACATTTACGCTCTAAGAAGACTTATTCAACAATAGTATTCAACGCTAGTTTAAAAGGTTTTCGATCAAACAATTTCGATTACATTAGGTTCTGAGAAGTGTCCAATGTACTTGACATTGGTCACTTCTCAGAACCAGTTTTGAAGAGTTTTAACTTTTCTGATTGATAGTTTATGCTATAGCCATATTTTTTCTTCGAATGTATAGAACATTTTGGATGAGACGAAAATGATTAATGACCAGTGGCTATATTGCCTGTCTTCATTCAATAATTCGACTAAGTGCCAAAGCGCATTTAGTCCGTTGAGGAATGCTCAGCAAGGCTTTGGAACTTGGAGCTTCACTTCATACCTTTATACGTTCTGTTGTTTGATAGTTACAGCTCCATCGTTTGAAAGTGAGTTTGTTCAGTCGTTCGTGCCAGGCCTCTTTTTATAGAGTCACAAATATTCAACTTTACAAGCTCCGTGCCACCGCCCGGTCCGCTTGGTTTGTGGATTTGCAAAGATTAAAATTTCTAATTTGAGCTTCCTCAAGTTCTCTTAATTAAGATTATGAGATTATGATACTCATAATGTTTCAAAGCAATTAATTCAAAAATACTTAGCCGAGCATCGGATGCCATAATTATTATCTGTGGAGATTGAATAATTTTCTTTTTTTTGTATAGTCGTTTATGTGTAGTTAAGTTAAAGTAAGATAAAAGTAAATAATTTCTTATTTCTAAGTTGTCCAAATTTTGACATTTATTATTTACTTTATTGACATTTTTTATTGACATTTTGTGCATACTTCGAAATAACCAATGTTTACGTACAAACTAAAGCTATATTCAAAATAAATAATAAAGCCTGCAGTCGAAACATACACCGATCTCGAAACTTACTCGATACACGTCTGATTTATGCTTTTAATTTAAATTTTTGCATTCGCCAGGCAAAGTTCGCCGCGGACGCGCCGCCTGCATAGCAAATATATGTCGCAGTGAAGTCGAGAGATCGTTTCCAGTTACGATTCGATACGGCTTGAGCGAACTGTCGACTTTTAATCTTTTAATGCTACTCAACAAACTCCAGCCTCACGAAATGCGCTTTCCTTTATTTGAAATAATATTTTGTACGCTACGTTCTATTTTGTACCTACGTGTACTCGTACATCACGATTTAAAAGTTATTTGACAGAGTAACGAAATCATTCGAAAAGTTATTGGTGTTTACTAAACTCTGGTAGTAACGATTGCTTTATAACTTTAGTAGCAGGGATAACATTAAGTGAGCTCGCAAGCTTGTATGTACACTAAGTACGAGCTCAGTGCGGCTTAGAGCAACTTTACCGCTGAAAACAACACCTGAGGCACCGCGCTGCGCACATTGTGTGCAATCTATAAAACGGTTAGGCTAAGAATAGTGGTTAGGGTGGTTTACACGTAATAATAATACACAATTAACGACATTTGGAATGGAATTACTCGTTGAAGTTTCAAAATTATAATTCTTTTTATATTCGTACGTGCGAATAGCGTCGAGTAATTTATTCGAGTATCGGAAGTGTTTTAGATGTAGTGTTAGACTACTGCTTTTTTCGGCACCACAATTTTTCCTTACATATACAAACAGGTAATTACTAAAATCTTACCCACACAATTATGTACAATCTACCTTTATTTCGGCTACAGTCTTCTCCTTACTACCCAAAGGTAGCCTGAAAAAAATCGTTTAGCGATAAACCCTCGGTTGTGATTCTAATTTACTTGTAGGTATTTTGAGTTTCTCTGTATTTTTTTTTAGATGTACAATAAAGAATGTATTTATCTATGTTTACCTCGAGCGAGAAGTCAACAATTAAATAATCCCAAATATGCCACTATAATAACGATGGAATGGAAATATAATAAACGAAACTTGCATAAACAGAAGATAGAAAAATGTATGCATTGTAGAGTTTTGCAGATACAGTTGTACGTGAAGGAGCGGAGTGTTCGCTTGGGATATGCCAGTCAGCATATTCTGTTCTATATAGTTTTGGTTGAATCTCGATTGAGAAGGCAAGTAAGTAAGCGTATTCCAATCACGCTTATTTTTAGGAATACCTATTTAATAGTGCTTGTTTTAAACGAGATTAACTAATGCTACAAATTTTCTACGACGACGACGTTGGGCTACTATTGTTTTCAGGAAATGAGTTTATTATTAACTATAATATTAAGCGCAGTGTAAAACGCCCTCCGGCCAGGTGGACCGACTAGTTAATGAAATTCACCGTTGGTGGATGGATGAGAAGAGCCGAGGATCTTGTGTGGTGTCGAACCTTGGTAGAGGCCTATATCCAGCCGTGGAGAGACATAGGCGTATGGTATTGTATAATATAAAGTGACACAAAAGCAAAGCCCAGTATATTCATAGTTATCAAAACCTACATATCTAATATACAAATATGTATGTGATTATTACTTTTATATTTTACTGTACGAATATTCGATTGTTAAATAGCATATAACTCACACGCACACATGTGAGTCCCTTTCAGCTTACTATGTACCTGCAGGTATTGATGTCGCAATCAAATGTTGAAAACGTGAGCAATTCGAGCCGACGAACTCCACAAAGAGCTTCAACCATGCATCGGAAATGAATCAGTTTCCGTTTTGAGTGAGCCAAATGATATATTTCTGTGTACGTATGCAAGTACTTTCAATGCAGCACTATTCAAAATACGAAGTAACAGTTACAAATTTAAACAGGATACTAGGATGGAAACATGAATGTTTAATCGTTAGAATATTACCACACATATTCGACTGATTTAAAGTATACTCTAAACGACACTCACTAATAAAAAAAATAGGAATAGGATTCTTCAAGGTCGGCAATTTACCAGCATTACCCCTGGTAATACAGATATTCATGGGTGGCAGTGACCACTCTACCCTGCTTAGAAAAAGGCACAAGTGTATTTTTAAGACATTGGGAACAAGTCACAAAAAATTGTAAAATTTTCTTAAATTTAAAATCAAGCTAGAAACATGAGAGTTTTGAATAAAACATAGACAATAAACGTTGTTTGTTCTTTTAGCTTATTTTTAATTTCCGAATAGAATGTTATTTGTTATTGTTAAAAATACGACTAATGCTCTTTCTTCATAGGAGGGCAGACTTACCATCTTGGGAGCCGTCTACTCGTTTGCCGTCATTTCCATAAATAAATCTTATACCAAAAAGACTTGTATCTAATTGATGTTAAGGTTAATCGTTCATAAACTTAGGTACCTATTTAAGAATTTCCTTGTAAATTGACCAATGTCGATATATTTCTTTTATAGAAAACAGACGGTAGACGAGCATACAGTCCACCTGATCGTAAGTGGATACTGTTGTCCATAGACATAAGCGATAATAGATAACATAACACTTAATGCAAACAATCGAACAAGATAATCAACGTTGATTAAATTTAAATGGTAATTATTTAAGTATATGTAATGCAACTTATATTTATGACTAAATAATAAACTGCATTTAGGATTATTAATGTATTATTACTTAATGTAATATATGTAATCATGTACTGTATTATTATTTATATATAGGTATTATGTGTACCTACTGCTAAAGTTTGGTTTGATAATTTCTACAAAATATGGTTATCACCACGGAGTATAATATTAATCTGTGACTTTGACACTGCGCTATAAATAAAAAAAGACCAGTTTAAATTATTGAATTCAACTTTCATAACGATTTTCCAATGCAGTGGACCGCTAAAGAACGAATGGAAATGTCATCGGTGTATGAAATAAATAAATTCGCGTGGAAAATAGGCAATTTCACGGTGCATTGGTGTTGTTTGCGTGGTGGTGCAACGTTGCGCCACCACGCCGACGATGCGCCGCACAACAAAAGCTTCGATGGCGCGAATAATTCTAAATCATATCTTTCATTTTCAAAATCACCTATAACGATTATGTGCAATATATAACATGGGTTAGGAGTCGAGACAGTTAATGTTTTAGGCACTTTTGGATAACTTTTTTTACAAACTGTCTTTGTTTGTACTCTACGATTACGTATATTATTTGCTATAATATATGTAATACAATCATAACAAGCCGTGTCAAAATAACTAATATTTCGAAAAAAAAAATTGATACTTTATAAAATACAGAGCTTATAATATTTTTTGGATATTTTCTTTATCTATGTAAACGTTCATCACGCAAAAACCACTAACCGCATTTTAATGAAAATTAGCATAATTATAGGTTCTGTTCTGTACAAACATTTAGCATACTTCCTACCTAGATTTGTTAGAAAATTATTGCGACAATCATTATCAAGTTCACGAATGTGGCATTAATTGGACTTAATATAGTGGTAATTAATGTCTTGGATCAATATATAGAAAACGTTTATTCCTAAATACTACAAGTTCTCTTTCTTACCCTCAGAACATGTTGATATCACATTTCACACCAGTATTTGTGAGAGTGGAACAACTCAAACTTGTTAATAAATCAACTAACTAAAAATCTCATGTCCTAAACTCCATGACTTATGTAAATAACCTCTAATTTCCCTCTGCACCCGAGAGCCTTTACTCTGACGTCATAACACTGAGCCTTAATATTGACGCTTTACGGCTAAGTTCGTGCCCTGCGGGCGAACGCTACAGTATACCCTAACGACGTTTCAGCGGTCTGACTTCGGAAATTTGGTCTTTCTCGGAAGTTAGGGAATAGGAAGTACTCTGAACACCGCTGCAAGTACTAGTGGTACCTAGAATGTACCACACAAAGCTTGAGAAACATTAATAAATTTTCTTGAATTTCACGGTCACACAATTTAAATAAATTAAATAAAAAGAATTAAAATATATTTTTAAAATGATTTTTTTAATAAAATCGTAGGGCGCTCTTTTACATTTTGTTGTACAAATGTGGTTCTTTGGTGATTTAATTTCACTAACACCACTAGTAAGACATTTTTTAAGACAACTGAAACCAGAGTTTCAATTGTCTTAATAACCAGATAAGATATACAATCTGAATAACCAGATATATTATTTACATTTTTAGTCAATAAGTATTGAGAATAAATAAGTTTAAAGTACACAAAAGGTTATGTAACTAATTAAGCATATAAGCTCGAGAAAAATATTAAAACGCCCCTCTTCATTGTAATTTCACCTGCACAGCAGCAAATGAACTTCTTAAACAAAAAAAATTAATACTTTTCCTCCATTTAGTCGTTTCTTTGCTATAACTTTGAATTATCTGCTACAACTTTCCTAAATAAACACATTATAATTCTTGCTTTATTATACTCTATCTTTTGGTTTTATGTTTCGGGTTCATTGAATATTCACTCAACCGTTATTTGGCTTATTTGGATATTGTTAACAAAATAAAGGGCATTGCGGTGGTAGATATTTCTTTCAATACGGAAGAGAATTAACATAAATTAGAACGTTACTAAATGGCGGTAAAATAATACATTTATTACAATCGTTGATACAAATTTTATATTTTAAATCGGGTCTGTACGCATCAAATTAAAGGCTCTTGTTTACCCTTTATTTCTACTCGAGCTGCGAACAGTTTTATCGACTACCCACATTCGGAAAGGCTGCGACACATTACACTAACAATATCCGCGGATGTAGTCGACAATAAATCGCAAAAGTTTAAATTTGTTAATCACTGGATTTCATGTCGACGACAGTTTACTGACTGTTGACTAACTGGACTACCCGCTTCTTCAGGTAACACGTGACCACCGCTGGTGTTGCCCGTGCCGAAACGTGTAGTAGAAATAAAAGGTAAACGCCTTTAATTTAATTTTAAGCCTTTAATTTTACGTGTTCAGACCAGATTTACAATATAACTGTGTACAAAGTTTAAAAAGTTACATCGATACAAACTTTATTACACAAAAACTGGATACACATACTTTTGTCTCGTTTCTTTTATATTTTATTAGTCAACCTACACATGTGCAAAATACAACCGTTAGGACTGTAGTTCTTCTGATGATATAGTAAGTTAACGGTCGATTGTTTCTTGTATCCAGGTAAATAAATAATGCACAATTTAGATTTCCGTCCTCATTTCATCCGAGATAACGCAGACAACAAAATATGGCTGCGGCATATGAAACGGTATTTTCGCGGTTGTACGCTGATGCAGTCACGTTACGTATTCAAACCGTATCGCGCACCGGCGCGCAGGCCAACTCCTATGCAAATTACAACATTATTGCATTGGTTTCGTTTGTACCTAGTTTGTAACACTTTGCATTAACACTGCTATGTAGTTTTACTTACTTAATGTGTACTTAATACCTTGCTGTCAACACATAGGCCTGTCGACCAGCGATGAAAATTTTGTTAAATAAAAATATTATCGGTTTTTGTTAATATCTAAAATAATTAGTTCTTACTTTAGCTTTCTTTAGCTTTTTAAAAGAAATGGCTTTATTTAAAAATGTGCAAGAATATTTGAGTGAAGTGGAACGCTGAAGGAATTGCAACACCACGTAGAACAACTAAGAAATAATACAGCAAATAATCCAGCAGCATCCTCATGAGAATAATAACTGATTCAAGGCTGACAGAATGCAACATGTGAAGGATTGGATATTTCATGAGATTTCTGCTATTCATGGCTACGTTTGCCAAAACTCGTAATTCAAATTTTAGTGCAAGGACAATACTCAGTGAGGCAAAGTTAAATTAAAGTCGCATGCGGATATGGCGGCAGCTCGCCTGAGCTTAAGGCCAGCCTCGCCACCTGCGCTCCGAACCTGCTACTGAAAACATAATTTGCGGTACGCCTTCAGTACGGTTCTGCTGTTTACTTTTATGCAATTTATTTTTTCATGTTTATATATGTCAAAGTCTTAAGTTTAGTTTATATTTTCGGATTAGTTATGTCATAATGCTTCAATTTAACTTTTAATTGAGGTTTTCGCTGTCAGAAAATCACACAATTTACATTATTATAAATGTCATAAATACACAGTTTACGTTTTTCAATGAAGAGAGATGATGATGGTATGATTAATGAAAATACGCAAAGGCACAATCGATAGCCTTAACGTCACCATAACGACAGCATTGTCACCAAAACGTACAAGCGAATGACTTATTCACATAGATGTACTATTTATTCAGTTAAATAGGAGTAATAAAATATTATATGCATAGGTTTATTAAACAGTGTTATTCTACGTCGATTTTACTGAATTTTATCGACTATTGTGTCGCGTCGCATGAACTGAAACAAACACTCGTAGCCCTAATTGGCGCTTTTTAGTTAAACTAAGTTAACATATTTGAGTAATCAAAGTTTTGACGTAGTTTAGGTTTATGTACGACCCAGGCCAGCCATAATACCTGAGGTAATCAACAAATCTAATCTCTTGGGTACACGATACAAAACGAGCAACGAGTAACTACAAGGAACATTCTCACCCTATGCAATCACAGCGTTGTGTTGACACGAAAAATTCCCCCATCACCTTTTGTCTTCGATTTAAAAGGTGTGTAAATAAAGGAGTGTGAGACAATGGGAGGAGAGCAAACAAGGTCATAAAGCACGTCACAATACGAGCCTATATATAATCAGCTTAGTGATAAATTGGCAAACAGCACGCGAGCAACACAGCTGCTTCCGACCCTCGGAACGCCTGACGCCTGTCTTTGCTCAGTCGCTCCTCGCCTTCTAATGTCTTATGATGGAACAATAAACGATATTGTCTTTACGTGTATGGGCTCGGTACTGATATGTGGTATGTAACACACATTTGAACTCCTACTTCTTCCTATACCGCCGAGATGTACAAAGTACTAGTACTAGTACAAGCTATGAAAAAGTACTAGTAGACCTATTCTGACAGACATCCCCACTGTTTGCTTGCTAATGGTATAGCTAAATGCGATGACATACAATAATCTATGTAACCGACCCAACCTATAAAGCTTATGTTTCAATTTCATTGTGGAACACAATTACCATACAATAACATTAAGCGTAGCAATTTTCAAAAATGTTTTAAAGCTGAAACTCCGAATATTAATTTTATTTTCCGCCCCACAGAGTCCGTTTTCTTTTATTTTATGAGGGAATATTTTACTTGGTGCTTAACCACAGGTAGAGGGACTAAGCCGCGATAAAAACACTAATTACAAAGTTGCATTTTGCTTGTTTTGGTTTTTTAAATTTGTTTACCGAAAAATTATCTTTATAATTTAGAAAACAAAGTGTTCTGTGTAAGATTAGGAATATTCATTAGAAGTAGAAAAAACTTAAAACAAAATTAGAATAGCCCTTGAAACATGGCGGAAGGCCAAGATTTTAAATATATGGGAAGGTATTTGCCCAGCAGCGGCATATGCTGCTAGAGAGGTATTCTTATAAGAAATTCCTTGTAACTTACCTGAAAAAGAGAATAATATGTGCAGTAAGGCTATAGCCGCTCCGAGGAGGCTATACATTGTCTATGACACGCTTTCTTTCGGAGCCGACATTGGAAATTCTTTATGATACCGTAGTAACGCAATCCTCTTTTAGTTTTTTCATTATAAAAATATTAATTGACATCTAGTTCCTTGTATTCAGGCGTTGTGCTCTTTTAAGCTTCATTACGTTTTAATCTGCAACAAGAATAAATTTTAATTTATTAGAAGGAGAAACTTAGATATATGTATTATACCTATTTGTAAAAATCTTTTTTATATTGTAATCGACTCAAAAGTATATAGCAAAGATATGGTGTTCTTCAAGAAAGCTGTGAATAGGATTTTGCAAGGTCGGCGGCGTACCCGCATAGCCCCTGATGTTGCAGGTGTCCATGGGCGGCGGTAACACTTACCATCATATGGGACCGCTTGCACGTCCACCCACTCCGCTATGAAAAAAAAAAAATACGACCACATTTGTAAATTTAAAAAAAATGTCCCTATTTCATTGTTCCTTGCATGTTATACATAAATTTCAATTAGACTATTACATTGTAATAGTCTAAAATGAATATTTATCGATATTTGAAAAATACTAGAACTTTCCTAGAACATTACTAGGAATGTTTTAATTGCTTTCAATAGAAATAATTCTTCCCCAAAGAGGAATTGACTATACAATTTAAAATTAGATGCAAGCAAATGGTTTGGATATATTAAGCAGGAGATTCGTAATTATAACCGTAAAAATGATAATAATAGAAACTATTACATTTTTATCAGATCCGATGCCGAGGCAAGATAAGCACGGACAAAACTGAATGCTGTAACAGAACGAGGGTTACTTTTAAAAAACAATAAAGCATTTTTTACTTTCGGTGAACACACGTTTAATGGGGAATTGATATGTCGCGCCCTTAGTAAATTTGAATGCCAGCTCTGAGGTTTGTTCGCCTCATCGTATAAATAAGCGTAAAGTAGTGTGGTATCACGCGAACTGGTCGTTAACACTGCTTCACGGTGTACTAATGGAGAGGTGAGGGTGTCAGTATGACCGCAAAACCACTCCAACGTATCCGCGGCTCGAATGTCAGCGGAAGGAGGACGGTAATTAACGTAGATAATATTATATTGCATTGTTTATAACAAGTACAATCACGCTCGAAATTGTACTTTTTAACCAGTCTTTTATAATATTGTAGTAAATTGTAGTCAATACAATACAATTGTAATTGTAGTCGCTCGACTGGCCATGTTACCCCTCTCTCACAGAAGATTAACTTGAAATGTACTGCATTTCCCACTTTATCGTATTTACTCAATGTACCTACGTATTTCCCTAGTGAGTGAGATATGCCAGAGCCCATTTCCATCCCATACTCTCCCTCCCTTTTTCCCAATCCATTTTTTAATCTGCAATGGTAGGGAACGTATCCGGGGGCGTTTGTCAACGTTTATCATTCTGGACTGATGTTGGCATGTATCGCGGATGTCTATGGACGACAGTATCCAGTTACCATCAGGTGGACTGTATGCTCGTCTGCCGCCTTCGCACATAAAAAAAATAATTATGAATCTCTTGATCAACGTAACCCAAACTACGATTATAGCCCAGTCTGATTTTTTCTTTATATTCCGATCGTTCGCGATGATTCATAGTATTATTGCTTGGTATGGGATAAAGTTAAAATGCATGCATAAAAATGTATGTATAGACATACATTTTTAAAAGTTGTAAAAATCAATTACAGTAACTTCGCGGGTAAAATATCACGCTATAATAAAACGTAGTTTACAATTTGATCATAGATACTCGTAATGCTAATGACACTTAACCTTATTTAATTTAGATTAACATATATCTAGACCTTTTCGTAGACTTATAATGCTATTAGTATTAGTTTATTAGTTTAATAATGGAAAGATATCTAAATTTTAATTCTGACTGTTTGCATGGTCACTGTAATTTATAGGACAGTACAGGAATGAAATGGCTTTAAATTTAGTACTCATTTTATTTGGCATTAAACAGAGTGATTACCTAAAATGTAACGTAAATATAATTAATGAATCGATTAAGTTTAGGACACCGTTGTTATTTTTATACCTAGAATACTAACACAAGTAAAGTGTTGTAATCAACACTTTATTTGTCTTATATCTGTTGCACCTATTGCATGTTAATTTAAATATTTGCACACCGGTAACGACAAAATGTATAAGGTCTTATATCTTGTCCCATCTACAATGTACACACATTTTGACAAATAAATAATTTGAATTGAAATGTGCTGTAATATATATTTACTTTGATTAAAAATTCAACTCTGTATACAGTAGTTTTGTTATTGACTGTATACAGCATATACTTATATATGCG
Organism: Sesia bembeciformis; assembly: GCA_943735995.1. Lineage (NCBI taxonomy): Eukaryota > Metazoa > Arthropoda > Insecta > Lepidoptera > Sesiidae > Sesia > Sesia bembeciformis. Next base: position 8,839,806 of record OX031029.1, on the reverse strand, counting down.
AGAATATGTTTTTCCGTATAATAGGTATGTTGGTAATAATTTGACATATTTTAAAATTAGAATTAGAATTAAAATTAGAATTTAAAAAGAAACATATTTTTACAAGTTAACCACAAAAAAGTTATTATTTAAGGAATAAAGTCCTTGTTATATACATATAATTAACTAAAAAGAATCCCTTTAATAGGAAACGCGTCGATTTTAAAATTATTAACCATCAAAAGGCCGTGAGTGAAACGGGCACAGCGCACAGTGGAATGTCAGGAAAATATTTTTTGAAAAGGTCCCCTTTTTCAAAGCTGCTTCGTCGAGGTATTGAATGCGTTTTAATGAAAAAACATGCGCCAATTCGTAGCAGTCAATGTGATTTTAAAACCTTTGTTGGGACGAGCTCACAATTACAAAATGCATCGGTCGGATTTTTCATTTGAACATTATTACCTGTTCCAGTAGGATTTTGCATGCAATAATGCATTGTCGTATTATTACCGTTGATAGATGATCGGATTAGTCACGGACGGTTTGTTATTCAATAGGCAATATTGACCAATGGTTATACAGAAAAGTAGCTGCGTTTAAATAATAGAGATTGATAAAATCGGACCGTAATTTTGTAACATACCAACGTATGTCAAAAACATTTTATATATACGAATAAATAGTAATAGAATTAATTCAATTAAATGTGTAATCATAAATTATATATAAATAGTCTATGTATAACCGAAAAAAAAATGGTATGTTTATTATTTAGAAATGGTATGTTTGAAATTATAGTTTTTATTTGTGTTCTACAACAATAATACAAATAATTAGTTGCAATTTATTAAACGCTTACCTTATACGAGTATATCATGTTCATGAATAAAAATTACGTGAAAATTAATATTTTTGTATAAAATTATTTTTTGGTAACTATTTCATATTGAAATTTAGTAAATAAATGTGAAAATGGAAAGTACATATATACTTATAGTTTTAATACGAGTTAATATAGTTAATACTTATAGTATAGTTAATACGAGTACAATATTAGTACCGAGGGCATCTAAATAAAGTGATAAAAATATATTATTCAGTTTAATATTTAAAACATATCTGAATTGTAATAAATAAGCCTGTTGCTTAAAATTAACTGAGCATATATAAACGTAAAAACAAGTAAAACTGTTTTTATTTCTTATTTAATTTTATTTATATTTCAGTAATCAATCGGTCACTTGTAATAAACAAATATAGAAACAGACTGAGAGATTTCATAATCGTGTTCTCAAACACAAGAAATTTCTGCGCTAAGAATAAGTAAATAAACTATTATACTATATAATTTACTAATAATACATAATAATTTAATGCAGTGTTTCCCAAACTTTTTACTAGCAACAAACTTTTTTATGTCCATAAGATACAACAAGCAGTTATATTTTATCGATATATATAGAAATTATAAACCAAGAGATACAAATATTACCAACACATATTTTATACAATAGAACACATACTCATTAACTTAATTTACACCTATTTTCTATTTATATAATATAATAGAATGTATATTTGTTAACTTTTTTTGTTAAATTTTATTTAAGAGCAAAGAAGTTGTGTGAGTACTTAATTTTATTGTGAGCTCCAAGAAGAATGTGATTACGAATTTTTTATAAAACTTGGCAATCGAAATAAAGTTGAAACTGAATTCAATTTCTTAATAGAAAACTGAAAATTAAGGACTAAAATATTAACTTTACGTACTTGTTTATAATTGTTGTAAATTGCGTGAGGTTGGTTCTTATTTTATTTCTTCAGACACTTTTTCTGCAACATAATCAATTTTGGACAGTTTTTAAAGGGTGGCTAAGTAACGTCAATTAAAACCACTAAACTTTTTAGTCCATCGAGATACTGTTATGCGTGCGATTATACGAAAGTTATCGGAAAGTTCGCGCCATTTTCCGCATAGTTCAAGCTTTAAGCTCGTCTTCACGCCGGCATGTGCGCGGTGAGACTGAAGGCCGGCTTCAATCCGAGCAACACATTCTCACTCGCCTACCTTTCAAGTTTTCCACCAAGCTTAACGATATGAAAAGGTCGTATCTCAGTAACAGTACACACGAATATAAAACTTACAGCTATCTCTAAAGAATGAAATTCAAATTTCATACGCCTGTTTTAAGTCAAATGAACTTCTTAGGCCTTCAAGGTGCGTTCTCCTAGTATTGAAACGTGTAAAGTGCGAATTTCTAAAATAAGAAATATTGAACGTTTCGAAACGGGCTTTGAGTTCAATATAAATCAGTGGGAAAGGAAGAGAACTGATGCGGAGAGCTGGAAAACACGTGATTTTTTCCGTGGAAGAGAGAGACAGATATAGTTTTGTGAGACAAAGGGTACGGCCTACGTGGTGGTGGGGATCATCTTAAAATGTTTTAAAGAAACTGCGGGGGTTGAAAATAGTGCTTGTAATGAAGTACCGTTTTGTTAATTTAATACCATTATTATGAGAACAATTAAAAAGACTTGGAAATCACGTGTGTTAAATATATTGAAGGCTTACTTACGATCTAAAAGCCTTGTAAAGATACGTTATGATAAATACGGTAAGGGAAAGAAATTAAAATCGATGTTTTTCTTTATCAGATTATAAAGTTTTACATCACAGCATATACCTCACCTTGCAATTACTGAGGAGTTTCAAGCATTGACTTATTTATGAATGGTTTCAATCCATAATTCACCATCCGAACCAGTACGGATTGGTAAACTATTTAGATATTATGAACAAATTTAAAGATGAAAGCTGATGAAAATAAATGAAAATTGCATATCGGCTCATTTATAAAACATAAGCGAGGAAGCAGACTCTCAAAGGACCTAATGTTGTTTATTTTGTTATGTAAGAAAGCATGCACAACAGAGAGAGCGCCACATGTCAGAACATGAATAAAAGAAGATCTCAGACTTTCAAAAGTTGAGCTAGTATTTTTCAAAGCAATGCGTATACATTTCTCAAGATGCAGCTTGCAAGTTGGTCGTTTAGTAAACTTGTATCAATATTGGTTTCATATCACAATAGGCTTTCTTCTTTAAAAAAAGGGGTGAACTAACAAATTGTATATTTCGTGTGTAGGAGGTGGTTAGGTTATGTTTTATTCTTCTTTCTTTTTTATATCATCAATGCAATATGAGGTTGAATTGCGTAGGCTCTTTCATTATATTGTATTATGCCTTACAAACAATGTTCGTTTTAATTAAACTATTAGTCTATTTGTAAATTATATTTTCTAGTATCCTAGTATAATAAAACCTAATAATGATAATAGAGATTTTTGTCAAACAGACACACTGGCATGCTTCCCGCCACTATTAGCGCTGACGAGGACCACTAATAGAGAAGGACTCTTACCACTCTAGTGTGGTATTTACGTTTAATTGTCAAATTTTTATGCGCCTTACCATACAATACCATTAGCCTATGTCTCTCCATTGCTGAATATAGGCTTCTCTCAAGACTCGCCACCACGCACGATCTTCAACTCTACCTCCACCTGGCCCACCTGAGCGGACGGCGTTCCACTTAACGCAGAATCAATTTGAACCGGTGAATACACCTCAAAACTTCATTTCGCCGATGACATAGTTATCAGGATAGAATCGCAGGGAGATTTGTAGTGGATGCTGAATGGCCTTAAGGTAACGTCACGACGCTTCGATCTCGGAATGGACTTAGACATGTTCTTCCGGGACTGGTGAATGTCGAAGGCGTGCCACTCCTTTGTGACCATTATGTCTATCTGACATAGCGATTACCAATTAGCAAACGAAACCAACCTGATAAGACCTTATAGAACTCCATACCGGACTGCTACTACTATCAGAAGACCTTAGAATAAGATATCACAATTTATGTTAACTAATTAAAATTAACGCTTAAACCTTTGCAACACTTTGTCGGACTTACCTTTGTAATATTAAGTTTGTCCCTCCGTTTTCAATTACTTCCTCTGGCAACTTAAAAATTATATACTTCTAGTTAAATATGCTTTTATGATAAATTAAAAAAGAGAAAAAGTTAATGGAAATTTGTAAAGTTACTAATGAATTCATTGCAGACCTAATAAAATTAGTCTGTCAATCTATTGGTTTGTTCAAAAATGAAACAGCGTTTTTATTTGATTTGTTTTAACCAAGAATCCACTTTATTGAATTACCAATTGATCTTGTCACTTTGCCTACAACGCGCGGTAATAATCAAAAACTATCTAGGTAGAACAAGGACTTAAAATGAGTAACATCAAACAGATTTAATAAAGTCTATATTCCACATACCTTTAATACCTTTAAAATAAGATTCAATTACCTAGTTAAGTTTTCCGTATTAAAAAACTGACGTGTTTATTTATGTATGTTTATATTTTATAAATTCTTCTTCAACTTGACACACAGACGGTCATAAAGAATTTATTTCGGATATTCTTTCACATTTGTATTGTTTGGTTTAGGATTGTTTCTAGAAAGATCTTTTTTACATTTAACAAAATAATGCGCATGGCAGGCCAAATATTTTCTTCAATTGTCTATTTTTCATATGGGCAATTAATATACAGTTGCTGACCGCCAATCTTTTGTGGTCCTTCCGTCTCATTTGCAGTCTCTCTAGGGATCTTTTCTTGTCCTTACGTCTTCAATTTAGCTGTCTTCTGCACCATGATTCAGATTTTCGGCCCACGTGTCTCGCCCAATCCCATTAACGCCCTTTTTTATATAGGAGAGGTCAACATAATAGTAAGTGGTCGCCGCCACCCGCCTGGACATCTGCAACACCACTAGGCATGGGGGTGCACTTCCAACTTTGCAAAATCCTGTTCAAGAATAATTGTTACCTTTTGCACGACTTCTAAACCTGTTAAATAATGTCAGTTAAATATAGTTATATTATACCTACGAGTATGACGTTGTATATCACGAAATACAAAAGAAATCCGAAGTTCGTATCTCTGTAGATAAATATTGACAACATTAATCGCTCTAATACGTACTTACATAAAATCAAGGATATAAATAAATAATCTGCAAACGTCTCGCAAAACTTAGGTATACGAGTAATATGCTGTAGCAATTTATGACGCTTGTGTTTGACCCTAAATTTGTGCAATAAATTATGGTTTACTTTGTCGTTTATGAGGGCGGCTGCAGACATAACCCCGTGCGGAACATGTGTAACAGATTGCAGCAATAAGGGAAATTGTCTTTTTTATGAACGCTCGCCGACAACGTAAAGTATTCACGTGAAGAACAGTGCGCAGCCACTTCACATGGAGCTACACTTGAAAAAATGTTAGTTTAATGGAACGAAGATACGTATTGTTTAAATAAGTCTACATTGAACTAACCCTTTTAAGTTCAATGAAATATTTCTCAAAGTTTGGCCAAATGTATCAATCTAGCTTAAATGAAACGGCTGATTAATATGAATCTATATCGTTCCCACTGCAATTACTAGGGGGTTTCGGGTCATAATCCTCCACACGGATATGCCCCAGACTTTTATTTATTTTCAATCATAAAGGTTTACGACCCTTACCCGTCAAGTTAGTATTAGATCAAAACATTCTTATTTGAAGCCGGGATTCGAACTAGTGTTGAAAAAATCAGAGGTGAACGCTCGAGCGCTCGAACGTTTAGCATTCATACAACATTAAGTACTTCAAACTCACGACTTCACGATGTGAGTCGAGAACAAGATCTCGTAAACTTAAATAACTGATAGGTAGCAGATATGTGTGATTAAATGATGATTATGTGTGATAAAATGATGATTATGTGTGATTAAATGATGATTATGCGTGATAAAATGATGATTATGTGTGATAAAATGATGATTATGTGTGATAAAATGCCCATTCATATAATGTTCCTCGTTACAATTAAGTCGCTAGGTACTCGCAGACAGTTACAAAAAAAAACGATTTTCATATAATATATAAGTACCTACCTATCTGTTGACCAGTGAAGCGCGTCTTAACTCAAAAGGGCCACAATTACAATAGAGAACAGTTGAAGATCAAATGTCATATAACTTGTTTGGTGAAACATATTTATCTGTTATTAAGATCATAATAATCATACATTTATTAAGAAACCTGTTACCTCTATGATTAAAGTCAATTAAAGTTTCCGTTTTTCCAATCAACTCATTCAGCTATAGTTGGTGTAACTCAGACATTAAACTATGTAAAACAGAATATGTAAATATGCGTGTTTAAGACCTGTTTAATATATAAATGTTATACATCCAAAAGTATTATATGTGTATATGGATGGTCGCCGATTTAGATATAGTTTTGCAAAAGTATAATTTTCAACTTAGGTGTCCCATTCACAATTGTTGCCTCTCAAGGCAATTTGTCTTTCGTACCTGAGAGGTATCCACTACGAACTGAGTCCGGGAGTTAATTTCACGGGGTATTTCTTCGGCTGTAAGAAGGCGCCTCCTTATTTTAGAGCACTCTAGTGTAAAATAGAATTAATACATTTCGTACTCAAGCACTACACGTAGAAATTGGAAGCAAAAAATGCAAATTTCATGGCATTTACGTAGTTGTTTCACGGGTGGTGTGAGACGTTTTAACTTTTTTTAATATACTATTATTAATAATATTTACCATCAATCTGTGTCTCTCTACTGCTGGATATAGGTTTCTTCCACTGCTGAATATAGCTTCTTCTTGCATCCACCCACTACCGGTGAACTTCTGCAATTCGTTGGTCCCCTTGACGAGGGTATACCTACCATACTGCACTCCCCGGTACCTACGTGTTCTGCATACAGGTGTACGTCCACCCCATCGGTTGTCAGTTTAACGGTATATACGACAATCCCAATACCACTTTAGCGTGTTAGTTCTAAGAGTTTTGACCGTGTCTCTCATTCTTTAGTGAATCTCTTCGTTTCGGATTTTATCTCGAAAAGAAACTGTGTGTATAGTTCTCTCCATAGCTCGGTCTAATAACATTTATTCAACTTAAACACTATTATATTTAATCATATTATTATTACGGTTACTTATACACTATTGACGAGCAATTCGTCTAGTTGATAGTATCCCTACTTGATGTGAAAAAGGTGTGACATTCATTCGTTTAAAGACAAATTTTTGTACGGGTCTGAGCGGTCTTTGTATGTATCTCTGGACCCACGATACAGGAAATACTAGTGTGGGTTATTGAGTGTGACGATATTATTCATGTCATGTCTTTTAAACCTAATAAACTTTACTTTTCTCGGCCTACTTTTTTACGAATCTTTATATATCTATCTATACTCATACAATTATTACATTTTTAATTGTATTATTTTAAAGTACGTTTATAACTATTAATTTAAAAGTAATATATTACAGTTCCACTTAATGTTAAAATTGAAAATAAATGAAAACATTTTTGGACCCGCAATGAGAAACAATTACGGAAAAGTAAATTATTTTAATATGGCATCGCTTCGGCCAGAATTATTTTTAAGTCGACATCCAAAAAAACAGGCACCTACTGAAAACAATAATATCAAAGTCTCAGGAAAATTGTGACAATATTTTGATCTATAGATATAAAAAAATACATTTCCTGAGTGATTGACTGACTTACTAATTTATCAACGCCGACCTGAAACCGTTGCAGCTAGAAATCTGAAATTTGGACAGTTGCTTTCTTTTTGTGACGTGACTTACAAAAGATCGTAAAACAAACAATTAAATTTTTACTCAGTAAAATACATTTATCGCTAAAAACAAAGGAAGTTTGATTCTCACGTATTAGTCTGGCATATTTTAAACACGATAATCGAACATACTGAATGAAGTGTTGCAATAATCTCACTATGACTCAATTTACCTCACTACAAAGAAAATTTTAAGTACAAGGCAAAGGAAAACATCCGTCACGGTACCTAACAATTTTAACGTTCGTCTCTAGACATTATCTCACCAAACAGTCGGCTCCAACGAAAGTTGTGCGCCATTATTTTCTTGACATATTTCACAATGGCGGAGCACAGTAGCAACGTTTTATCCCCTACAAAATTCACGATGCATCCGAGGAAAAGACAATTTCACAAGGTTATAGTAGATACACGTTAGAAAAAGAAGATCTAACTTTTATACAAAATTTTTGTATTTTCAGGCTGACAGCTTGTTAGAAAAGTTGATGTTAAAATTTATTACAACTCTGTGTTATGTAACCAAGAGATACTCGTAGATATGTATCTCTAAGAATTCAAAATAAATTATAATACAATCTCAATTTCCTTAAATCAATCAATTACGAGTATAACAAGAAACGAGCCCGTATCATAACCATCACTGTCGTCTCCGGAAGACATTTAATTAAACTTCATGAAATCTGAACAAAAGTGTCATGTCGTGCCGAGTAGCCATGCCCAACTGTCATATGACCAAACAGTTGTGACCTTTGGTCTTCCATTTCGAAAGTTCCCATCAAAATATTTTAAGTACCGCTAGAGAAGATCAAGTTATGTTGGTGGTTTTCTATGTATGTGTGACGCCGATGCTGCAATGTGAAAACAAATCAACGATACGGTACAGTCTGGGACGTTTTTATTTTGTCTGCCACGTAATTGAATTTTGTGGTTCGTTCGATGATAGAGCTTCGGATCGCACGTTGGATTTGTTTACTAGTCGCTATGCAAATACTTGCAGTCATGTGTTATGTGCACCCCGTTAGTAAATGTAATTAAATTTATTGTAATTATCTACAGTGGTTAGAATGACGAGACATAGATATTGATATAGAGAGGGAGCGCAGGGCATTGGCGGTCAGAGGCAACATGCTCGTCCGCAGATTTTCTCGATGTTCAAGCGATGTAAAAATTACACTTTTCAAGGCGTATTGCCAAGCCTTTTACACGAGCGGCCTGTGTATAAGGCATACGCTTAGGGCCTTCAACGTCTTGCGTGTACAATATAATAATATTTTCAGGATGCCGATGGAGGTGCCACCGTGCTGCAGTGCTTCTGCAATGTTCGTGGAGCCGCGCACGGACGGACGGAATTTAAAGACTTAATTCGCAAAAAGGCCGCCAGTACAGGATACTGAACAGGATCCGTGGCAGGGACAAGAGTATCCTGAGAACAATAAGTGGTAAATTTGACTGTCCTATTTAGAAACACTGGATAGGACTGTTAATTTAACTAATTAATTAATTTGTAACGAATTAAATAATTTGTAAAAATCAATTTCATTTGATTTTTTAATGTGATTATTTTAATTTGATTATTATATAATATTTTACTAACATAGATTTTAAGTTTCTACTAACAATTACTATGGATCAATTACTATGCTCTGAAATAAATGAATTATTATTATTATTATAAAATTGGTAGCATAAGTGATATTACATTCGTTTCCAGAATTCTATTGATATAATATCCTGACTGACTGATTCATCAACGCTGAACCGAAAACTGCGGAAGATAGAAATATGAAATTTGGAAAGCAGCTTCCTTGTATGATGTAAAGAAGGGATTTCTTGAAATTCAACCCCTAAACGGTGTCAAAGTTTGTACGGAAAGAAAATATTTAACTGGCCTATTAATTTAAAATTTGATATTAATAGTATTCAACACAAGTTAACCACGTACATTAGCGTTTTTCAAAAACCTTCCTTTTGTGACGCAAAGAAAGGCCCACTAAGAATAGATTTCTTGAAATTCAACCCCTAAACTGTGAAAAGGGGTGTCAAAGTTTGTATGGAAAGAAAATGTTTAACTGGCCTATTAATTTAAAATTTGATATAAATATTCTACGACACAAGTAAATTAACAACGTAAATTACCGTTTTTCAAAATTATGGCAAGAGGCTAAAATATAGGGTGTAAAATTTTGTATGGAATCACTTAAATATTCTAAGATGACCTTATAATACTCGTATATTTTTTAATTCAAATTTAGTAAATATTTCGTACTACATCATGAGCGAACAAATAAACACATTTTTACCATTTTTTTAATTGTTTAGGAAATCCATGGAATCGAAGACGCGGCCAACAGCTAGTGTACCTACTCGTGTTGTTGAAGTGATCGATGGTCTCCAATGGTCATTAGAATGTGGCAAATGAAACATGACACAACCGTAGAACCTAAACTCTTTAAAACACTTTTCGGATAGTGAGTTGAATTTAATAGGTTGTCGGAAAAAATCGCGGACTTTTTGAACGTATGACTTTAGCGTGCTATATTTCTGGCAACACTGATCCCTGGCGGGAATGTGATATATCGTTTGACAGCTTTTTTATAATGGCGGCGAACCACTCAACTCACCACTGTTGAGTGGAGAGTGGCAACTCACCACTCAACAGTTTCGGATCACCTGCATAGACTAAATTTTGTAAAAACGCTAGTAGTTTGGGTGCCGCATGATTTAAATGACAGAAACTTGTTGAATAGAATTTCAATATGCGAGGTGTTGCTAAAACGAAATGAAATAGATCCATTTCTAAAGAGATCGGTAACAGGTGATGAGAAGTGGACCCCCTACGATCACAATGTTCGAAAACGATCTTGGTCTAAGCGAGGTGTGCCATCACAAATAGTTCCAAGCCCGGGCTTCACCCCGAACAAAGTCATGTTACGTGTATGGTGGGACTGGAAAGGCATTGTGTATTACGAGCTTTTGCCACATGGCCAAACGATTAATTCTTATGTCTACTGTCTACAATTAGTAAAATTGAAACAAACACTTGAAGAAAAACGCCCAGAATTAATGAATAGAAAAGGTGTAGTTTTCCACCACGACAATGCTCGGTCGAGCATACATCTTTGATAACTAAACAAAAATTGATAGAACTTGGCTGGGAAGTTTTAATGCATATTCCATAGAGTCCAGACATAGCACCATAGCACCTTCGGATTATCATTTAAAGTCCGATCTTTACAAAATTCTCTAAATGGAGTAAAATTACATTCAAGCCTGTATAAAATCAGTTTTTCGCTCAGAAACCCCAAAATTGTTGTAGCGATGGGGTAATGGCTCTGCCACAAAAATGGCGAAAGATAGTCGAATTAAATTGACAATTTTCTGTTCAATAAATATTTATATAATAAAAGAAATAGTCTTTATTATTTCCACTATAAAAAGGCCGCGAACTTATCCGACTACCTAATATAATGTTTTGTTTATTTTGTAACTAATAATTGGCCGTATGGTGTCGGCCGTCTTTAGAATAGTACCATCCCATCTCTTACCTTAGGGACACCCACGTATCTCTATCGTCGTTATCCCTTAGTTGCCTTTTACGAGAGTAAAAGACGACTAAGGGATAACAAAGCGGCTACCACAAGCCCTGATGAACTACACCATTCTAAAAGAGTGTACTCGGTAACCCGCTTGGCCGCATCTAAAAGTCATTGCTATCTCATGCACAAGACAATGTGCACGTGTATGTGCCAATATCCAGCAGTGGAAGATAAAAGGGCTGGTTACAATTACTGTTACAAAAATACAATAAAACCCGAATTCTGAACCGTAAGGTTGAGATTTACATTTGGTTGAGGTTGAGGATTCAATAGGCTTGTAAATACACGGTTCGCATATTACATATCCAAATTATTGTAACAGTTCAGAATAATTTAAAAAGAAACTTAATTATAGAAAATTATTAGTTATTAAACTATAAAACAACAAAGTAACTTAATAGATACGTTAAAATGTTTATGAAATGTAGATAAAATTAACTAATTTCTTTCCGTATTAATTTATGTTTCAATTTCATATTAATTTTACAATATAAAATAAATATAAAGTATCAAATTCGCTTTTCCTCATTAAAGTAACAGCCATCTTTTTTTTTAATTTACCGCTATATCCTTGTGCTCTATTTCGTTTATTCTAGACTCTATTTATAGGGAGTGAGGTATACCAATTCCAATTGACGGTAAAAATGTATTTATTTCCTAACTACCATTAACAGAACCAATTCTATTTCAGATTTAAATGGATACTAAAAGCAGCCCGGGGCTACGGGTTCTTCCGAATTTAGTACATTTCTATACGAGAAGCTGAGAGAAAAAATATGAATCACCACCTGGTGCCGTTCACACGCTTTTGCAAGATTCCTTTCGCTCTCGAGCAAACTCAAGCTAAAATGCCTGATTGTCTCTTTTTGCATGTCTTTAACATCTATACATAATATAAAATATTCTTTATACATATAATAGAATCGTAACATCGCAACAAAAGGCCGTGTCTGTAGATCTAATGTTCTTTTGAAAAATGTCGTTACAGTGTGTTTTTAGAATTTTGCTCTTTCTATCCGTTTATTGGTCTGTCTGTCTGTCTGTCTGAACGCACATCACACAAAAACACTAAACAGATTTTAATGAAACTAATGTGTAGTTATATCTTAATTAACATTAAGAGTTCTTTTTATCCAGATCAATTATACAGTTCCAACGGGAATCATGCTAACCACACATACTCTAACGCCTCCGCGCGCTCGCTTCGAGCTCACTGCTAATGCTTAATAATTACGTTCCGAGAAACTGATTAAGTATAATATTTTAATTAGTAGCTCTACATAAGTAAATAAAATATATTTTTCTAGAATGAAGGTGGCAAACGAGCAGTCATACGCGATACATGTCAACATCAGCTAAGAATAATAGACATTGACACGACTCTGAATGCCGTCTACCTTTGGAAATGTATGTACAAATGGATTGGGGAAAACGGTTGAAAATAATATAGGTAGGGAGTATAACGTAATGTTTCTCTTAATTCATTGTTCCTGTGACTGAGGGAGATAGGATATAGGGAGTAAAGATTAAGAAAAAAGAAGTTTCATTTATCATTCTCTACTCAGTGGGGCGGGATGAAATTGGATGGAATGGGATAATGAGAATATACTGGGAGAGGAAGCATGAATTAGGATGGAACTTCAATTTTCTGTGAGAATTTCTGTGAATTTCTGTGAGGGTGGTAACCAGACCAGCTGAGCACGCCAAGTTGGCTACGTAATGCAGCATGCGCCTTCGCCGCTAGGAAAAAATTTCGTTCGAGATTGTACAATCAAATATAAACGTAACCTTATATAGGTCTCAAAAACTGTTAAAAAAAATGTCATTTATTTTGATTTCTTTTTATGGAACGATAAAATTCTCTGAGAAAATTCTCGTGTAGTAGACTGAAATTCTTTAAGGAAACATTTTTTTCGTGTAGAGAGAGAGAAAACAAAGATGCGGTCCGTGGGAGCAAAGCTGTTTTAATGCTATAAATATTTAAATTCCCAGAGACCTGCAGGTGACACAAAAATAAGACTTATCGGATTTACGAGTAAAACCGCACAATTTGTTCATCTCTCAGATGCACTCGAAATGAAATAAATAATTCACTTAAGAAAGAAAAATCTCTGATGAGATGGAAACGTCAGGTTTGCAAATAGAAAAGCAAAGAAACGGCATTTGAGAAAAATGATACAGTTCATTTATAAGAAATAACAAAAGAATCTGTTCACAAAGGAGAAGCATCACTCAAAAGTCATAAGTATGAAGTCAATAGCTGGTGTCAAAATACTCCGGAGTTTCCATTCACCGTTGCTGTTTATAAATAATTCAATATTGGCCCGAGTGATGTTCAGTTCTCTCTTTTGTTTAGGGAGTAACGTCAGCAAATAAAATGAACGAAATAGATTGACAGAAGTCTAGTATTTGTTACTTTGGAAATAATTAATTGAATTTTTATTTATAAATATTTCTAGTAAGTTAGAAAGTAATAAGTTAAAATCATAATTATAAAAAACATACAAATTAGATATTTACAAGGCATGAGTAAAAACGTGTAAAATCAATATCTAAAATTAAATTAAAAATAAATGAGTTTGTTATTTGCGTACCATACCTTAGCAAAAAATAGGAGCATCCCCGTTTATCTTGCGTGCGAGTTGAAGTGGGGTCCGTGGAGTGCTTTATTATCATGAGAGGTGAACTTTGTACCTCCGAATCTATAGACCTTTTTTAAGAAGCACACTTTCCGCTGAAGGGACTCGATCAGCAAGATTTTTGGCCATATCATTAAAATTAATAGGCAAACATTCTCAAGTATTTCTGGACGATAATTTACATTTTATTAGAAACAGGTATTGTGTTATAAAGAGCATCTTATTAAAATGTTTTTAATTAGGAAGTTCCATTTAGCACAGGTAAAAATCACTGTTTTCCCTAATAGAACCATTTTTCAATGATCCAAGCATCGCAGACATTCCAGAACAAAAACAGCTATTCTTCTTTAGAGATTTACAACGACGTAAAAAACGTTTACGTAAAAAGAAGTTTATTTTTGTTGGAACACTGCCATTGAGAAAACTGCTGTGTGATAATTCGTATACCTTTATTCACCTCCTTATATAATGAAGTTATTTCACTATTTGTCACATTATATTGAGCCCTATGTCAGTGCATTCTTGACACTAATTTTATCGTCTAGAAGATAAGTTTAAGCAAATTCAATCGTTGATAAAGTAAATTATACTATCAATTTAGAATTGAAATAATCCCCTAGTGAAATTCTGCTCAGTTAGATGTGTGCAAAGAATATCCAGCTATATTGACGTAGTATATTCTAAACGATTTTATATTTCCTTTTGTATCATACAAAGGGGTTCCGTGTTGTCAATTTAAACACGGGGAAAGCATTTTTGTAACTTAGCTACTATTCAAATTCAATCTTCATGTTTATGTCGTCGCAAAGGAAACGTCGCAATCGGTGAAGTCGTCTTTAAATTGATACAAGTATTGGATGAAAATTGTAGAAAGGTTGAAAATGTGCGCCTCTCTGGAGACGGAGTCATCGCGACACCGCTTCCGTTGCACTTTTAACATGCCAATAGACTTCTTTCTTTTTTAACTACAAGTTCATTGAGCACGTGAAATTGACATTTTTATCATAACACTTTGTTGAAATTGAATTTGAATAATGTAATGAGTTTAAAATAAATAACGTCATATTCTATGGCCATAAATTACTCGGTAAGAATTTTTTAAACGAATGTTTCAAATCCTTGATTCTAATCCGAAACCTTTAAGCCAGCATGCAGGAACGCTGTTCCCTGGGCTAATCAGCCGTCAAGACGAATGTTGGAGCGTATGTGTCTATTTGAATTTTATTTCGTTAGCTGTTCTGTTTAAAGATATTGTATTTACCTAGTTACAGCTATATTTCATTAAGTTACCTAGGTAACCCAGGTAAATAAAAATCTAACCAACTGCTAATAATAACTATATAATTTACACTAATATTTTAATCATAAAGTTTCAATTTCAATGAACCGATTCAATGATTTCAATGAACCGATTTCAATGAAGTCTGGCAGAAAAATAGCCTAAAATCCGAAACACAGAATACTTTTATCCCGTAAAATTTATTAGTTTTTCCGCGGGTGAATAATCACGTTTAAAGCAAAATTCACGCGAGTGAAGCCGCTGGCAATAGGTAGTTATTAATAAATAGTTTGTTTTTTCATATTAAATATTCCAAACTCATATTCATGTCACTTAAATGACGAAAAATGTAAGGAATCTCGTAAGAAGACAACCTGTTACTGCCACTGATGGCTTCTTGATGCTTTTATGATGTCGTGTCCACGACAACGGATGAGAATATTCCCCAACATTATGTGATTTTTTATCCCCCTTTAAGCGATATGTTTACTATCCTTTCTTACACAATGTTGTTGAGAAAAACGTTTTAAAATGTTCTTTTATCACTTTGTGTTATGGCGCTAATAATGTCTTGAATGGTTTTGTATTCGTCTTTAATAGTGTCATTAAACTTAATGAAAGATAAAGATTTGACTGCGGGGTTTCGTAACATGTTTTCTTATAGTTTCAAACTAAACAATGTGTTTTATGATGAATTACTAATTAATTAAAACAATGTGAGACATTGGACATTCCTTACATTAGAATATCATCAAACAAAAACACTTGTAAACCATTGCTTCGAGATCACTATTAAAGCATACTTTACTTCTTAGTTAGCTGTGAAAGATTTTTAACACCTGTAAAAGCACCAACATGATGGATTTCACGGATACGCTCGCTTTCAGCCTAGACAATATTATCTTTTCATGTATTTTTTCATCACCTCCTTTATGTGTCAAATGGTGTTCCTCCTCGTCACTGTTTTCATAAAAACAAAATTCCATGCAATCCACGAATACTTTCATAGCGTTATCGGCTATCTTCCAAAAATTGGCCACGCTCGTTACCGATTTCTATAAAACGCAATTTTTGAAATTGTCCAAGTCATAGAGTTGCGGAAACCGTAGGCAGAGGATAGTTCTTTCCACAACTTTGGTGACGATATAAATTTATTTGTATACCTCAGTATTCATGACGGCTCCTTGTCAACGAAGTGCGAGTACATTGTACTTCGATATTTACAGTTATTATAACCCGAAATGGGCGTTGTAAAGAAAAGTTTTGTACAGCAATCGCGTTATATATCTAGTAGAACACGCAGAGAAACGCATCCTAATGGGTTCTAAACTGCGTGTGAGAGTGGAGTCGTTCGAATATTCTAATTGCGCATTCATAGTTTGTCCATAGTCCATAGTTCAAATGGGTTCACTGATATTCTGGTATACCGATCCAGCATTCCATGACTTTTACCAGCCATAACCACTTTACCTTTTACCATAAGATATTGGTCTGTTTCGGTCGTAACTTGGCGAGTGCATTTACTGCTATTCATGGCTTATCCACGTATTTTTTCTCGTATTTTTCTGTTAAAGGTAGATAAATTCTTGGTAGGTTTTTCTAGCATCTCCAAGAAAGTAAACCGAAAACAATTAATTCTGGCTAGTGTCTACAATATTCGTAGAATGTTTTCTAATAATTTACCTTTTCTATAGTAGTAAGCTTAGTAAGCTTAGGTACATTTCTATGCACCCAGAGTGGTTCTTTCCTTGTTGATTGTGGTTTACTGGACCGTGGTTATCCCTAGCTGCAGCGGTAGTTAGTAAAGAAGCCAAGACCACTATGGATATGGGACTCTTCAAGAAAGCTGTGAATAAAATTCTGCAAGGTCGGCAACGTAACTGGCCGCACCCCCCTGATATTGTAGACATCCATAAGCGTCGGTAACCACTTACCATATTGGTCGCCTGCCCATCGGCCATGTCTTCTATATAAGAGATAAAAATTAGATGAAATTTTCTACCAAAATCCAGAGGTCACGTGCAAAGTCGCATCTAAAAACTACTCGTTTGCTTTAGTATCCGGACACATATGTGGACAAATAGCGAAACTTATTTAATAGGCCTATGTTAACGTGCGAGGAAGTGTTTATTCACAAATTGTTGGGCTTTGGGTGTTTTCCTAACTCACAGAAGCCAGCTTTTGCATGTCCTTTTAGCACATGTACTGTTTCTAGTCTCCGTAGACTAAAATGCCCCTAGTAGAGCCATATGTTGGTGAAAACTCTCATGAGAAGAATTAAATAAAACATATTTTATTTAAAATGATTAAATACTACACTGTCTTCGAACATAAAATAACTGCACCTGTCCTGTTGTCTGTTTGATCTAGTGCTTGACAGGTACAGAATGCCACAAGGCATTAAGTTCACCTTTTGTTCATGTCAAATATATGTGCAACGAAGCTTAAATAGATAAATAAACTTTCATGTCATTTAGTCATAAAACAGATGGTCATAATAATCCGCTTTTGTTGTCTCTACAGGATTTCAGACAACAGGTAGGTATTATTTGAATCCCTCGTGCAATATTCATTCATAAATGTAGAAGTACAATACCTCGGTGTGGACAGTAAGAAGTATTAGTAAGATTTATAATTGTTATCTAGTGGCGAACTAGGCGAGGCAGACTTATTGCCGAGTCGCGTGCTAGCACCTAATATATTACAATGCCTTAGCCAAAACGTCTTTGTTTGCCACTAGCCCTCTCTGTTTACTAACAAATACGACCCCTTTTAATTTCTAGAGCGTAATTTTAAAGCGTTTCAAAGGTGAAGGTTGAAGATTTGGGGCAAACATAATTAATCGGTGAAAGAATATATATCGTTCTTAGATACTATTATAGTTTGTTATTTGATAGACATAATGTAATTGCTATATGTAGGTGCATATTATAAAACTAAATTATTTAGAAATCAAAATCACAAAACACATTATAAGACGGGTACAATCAAGAGAATATATTCTGAATGAAGTAATTGATTATAATTAAACTTTGTAATATTTATAGCATACATGTATGATAACTAGAGAAGAAAACAAACCCATATTAAAATTAATTTCCAAATTCATTACAATATAAAAAATTACATTATATGAGCTTTACAGTTGAGGTGGGAAGGTATCAACGTCACTGTTACTCATGCGTGCTTGTAATAAAACTACTCTGTAATTGACGTCATCAACACAGTAATGCGGTCGCTTTCTTATAACAGATGGATAAGTAATTTAACTATACAATTGTCTGTAAAGAGTCAATTTAACTTATTATATTTCTAGGTTTATTCATACATAGGATAAACAACATTATTTTGCTGTTACGTTGAATTTCTATCAAGCAAATTTATTTCAAGGGGATCCTTTACTTTCCTCCTAATTTCTACACAAAAAATATTACTCTCGTTCGTGTACGGAACAAATTTTTGTCATACTAGACGTGATTATTTATTCATGGGACAGGAATTTACTCTCGCTGTCAAGGTGATACATGCAAGTCGACCCATGTCAAGTATAACGGGGCAGGTGCAATGTAACCAACATTTTTATTATGAAGCCTCATTTTTTTTCGGTAGCTTATTACTAACACTCGGAGAAAAATTTGAAGAGGACAGGCTCTCTGCGATCTATTATTATAATATATTGTTTGGAGGTAAACTTAAACTTAGTAAAGATTGAATAATAAATTATTAAATTCTATATTATTATAAATAACGGGCAAATTGATTTAAACTTACATTTATTATATCAATACATATTTTGTTATGAAATTATAATAATATAATTAATGTTTTAAGTAGGTACTTAAAACTTAAAAAGAAAGTTATTTTTGAAACTTTTGATTTTTAGATTCTAAACAACCGGCTTATTATAGAACTCAATGTTCAATGTAATAAATCATATTGGTATATGATATAAGAAAACTAAAATTGATTAATAATAAAACACCGAGTTCATTTTAAGTTTTACATAAACGTAGTTAGGATTCCAGCGGGATCGGTTGCAACTTTATACTTCCCAACTCCTCTTGTGGATATCTTTGTTTTTTAGTTTGAGAATTCCTGGTTGAAAAGTTAATTAAAGCCGTGGACGGGGCGCTCCCTGAGAGGTTTAAATTATTGCATCGTCCATTTTTCTCGCACCATCACCAGCTAGAAGAATTTAAATACTAAATAGGTGTTTACTATATTTGTCTTAAGAACTTATTTCGCTACAGGACCCTAAATCTTTTAACTCGGATTACGAACTCGGAAGTTGAAATTCTAGAAAGTCATTCTTTTCTTCATCAATATAATCTGTCATCATAAGACTTAGTCCAATTTTGATTTTTTAATATCCTATAACGCTGCCACAGTCAATTGCAACAAAATTCAGTGAAGTTATACATAAAAATGTCAGATATAGAGCACATAGGTATTTGTAAAATACACAAAAATATTTGTAAAAAATATATAGAAACATTGAATAATCATAAACACGATACACAGACATAAAATTAACAAGAGCTGCAGTACAAATTGCCCTTTTATTATTGCAATAATAATGCTTAGTGTATGGAACACACTGCACGGTGGAATACAATGCACACACAGCACACTGCACAGTGTGTGGCGACAAGAAAGCGTGATAGTATGGAGCAGAATATGCAACTGCATAGTTAATAAATATATATGTCAGGAAATTACTGTACACGCAAGAATAGAAATTCACTTTTACCACTAAAAGTATACAAGTTCTATACTTTCTATACTTATTAAAAATAGCTATACTTAAAGTTAATTACCTGTCTTAAAAAAACCAAGGTTTTAATAATTGTATTATTAAAATTAAAGTTAATTGTCAAATGTATGTTCTGAACATAAATCGAACATTACAATTGCCAACAAGAGTCAGCAAAGTGTTAACAACTAACCAGAGCGGTTCTCTGTTTTCTTTGTTCGTCCACTATACTTTTATACACACAAACACGTATACTTGAAGCGAACATTGTACATATACGTTATTTCTCGAATACGCTCACATCGAATTAAATTGAATGGAACTGGTATTTTTATGCGTTGTTTTATGTCGGTATTACAATATCACCTATGTTATGGTAATACTATAAGGTCTGGTATGATGATGTATATCTATATCTTTTCGCTACTGGTTAAATCTTCTGGCCTTTGCCGGTAGTGGCTGGATGAGAAGGGCGGAAGATCATGTGTGGTGACAAAGGACGGGCCGTGTGAAAGGTAATTTGGAGTAAATTTTCTTTCCTTTAATTTATATTATTTTAACACTAATTTATATTATTATTATATTATTTTCTAACTTAACATTAATTTTATATTTATTCGCCCGTTAATTATATTTAATCATAGTGTTGTGAAATCTGTAATTTGAATTATTAACGTGAAACGTAATGATCCAATTGCAATAAAACTGAGTACTCTTTTCCTAGTGCTTTACTCGTATCCAAGCCGCCCAATACGAGTTGATTTTATCACCGTAGAACACTGTGAACGTACGGTAAAATTGTACCTCCTTCTCCTCAGTACTTTAGTCCCAGCCTTCCTCATTCATCTCCCTCATTTCGCACATATTAGCGACCTCGTCGTCCACTATCTACATCTATCCACTTGGACTTAGGCCTCCCTTTTCATATTCCACTAGAGTATACTACCTATTTTTCTGATTGAAACTGCGGTTCTTTCAGTATCTTTAAATCGAGGTTAGATAAAAGCAAGGCGTCTAAAACGATCCGAACACGGCGCAGTTAATTTCACGGAGTATTTGTTTGCTCGCATAAGACTACTTACGCCCATCTAAGTAAGCAGCACCCTGTATTAGCGGACGAGATTGTCTAGAGATACACTTTTTGGTAAATGTGCTCGTATTAAATAAACAATTTTCTGCTTATCCTCTTTTGGCCCGCTTTTCTACGTATAAACTCTATTTCTATGAGACAATATCTATTACAAACGTGTTGAGTTAATAAAATAAGTATTTTAAGTGTAATAAAAATAACTGCTTATTTTTAAATTGATATTGTAATAATAATAATTTCCTTTTATTTCCGACCAGTTGGTCAATTAAATATTTGTGGAAATACATAAAAATACTTATATTTACGTTAGTAACTTTTATGTATTTATGTATATTTATATTTAGTAATAAGTATATTATTTATTTGTGTACATGAACAGTCACAAATGTGTCAAATGTTTCAGGATGTGACTGTCTATCCATTCTACAAACGCGTTCAATATGCTATTAGTACCACCGCGGAACCGAACCATCATAGAAGCTATTCGTTTGCGGAGTATTACGTAGACACCATCAACGTGCGCACAACAGCCTCAACACATTTTTGTACTGAACATTATGGTATTAGCTGGAAGAAGAAGGCATTGCAAGAAACCTCCAGTGTATACAGTGTAGCAGTGTACAGACGGTATGATATGGTGTTACGATATCTATGTTAATATGTTAAATGTAGAGAAATAATAAGAATAGAATAAAACCTGACCAGTGAAAAAATAACAAAAGGTATAAAGGAGAATTTAATGGTAAATCTACTACAAGCACTATGGTCTGCATTTTCAGTTTCCCCACACAAATCAAACCCGAGTAACAGTAGCCTATTACTATCGCAGTTTAAATTTATGTGTTACCTATCGGCGAACACCTTTGAAAATTATATTTGATGTAGCTGCACTGCGGCGGGGTTAAAGGAAATAGCGTCATTAGCTTTTCACGTATTTCTTACGGGCAGACATTTACGCGCACCTTGAGGTGGGGCAATTTTATATTTGCCTGTTTGCCTGCCTGTTGTTCAGGCAGCCGTATGAACCACGGTGGCCATGCAATTTACAAACTGTTTTCTACATATTCTTTCTTTAAAGTGTATATTATACATAGGTAGATACCATAAATAAATACGCACCCAGCATGCTGGCGGCATTTCCCCGCTGGACGCCTATGGTTATGAGTTGAGCGAGGTAATTTCTAGCCCTACAGTCACCTCCCAGGCGGTTCCCTATATCTTTAAAAATAATACGTGCACTGGGCCCCACAGGCCTTGAGTACGTTCTCTCGTTCTCTATTATACTTGAAATACTTGAATACTTGAAATCGCCGTTTTGTACAGGTAGCTGCAGATATATCTGGCCCCCTACGTCATTACTAACGGACGATACGCAGCTATCCATCATTAAACCCTGAATTATATTTTGTGTCCAGTTTAGACAAACTCTACAAACTAGTTCCATCGTCATTCTATTTTAAGCTATTCCAACTTCAGTACTCAATATATATTTGTGTGATTGTATTAATTATTATTACACACTCGTAATTATTTCAACTACATTCAGTTGTGTTATTATAATTTTTAGTAAACAAATACAAGGTAGTTTAACAGGTAAGTGAAGGCTGAAATATGGTGCAGCGAAGTAGCTTCTACAACTCGAAGCACTTTTGGTGAAGTTTACCTTACACACAGAGAGACTGAATATTTATATTCCCCAAGTACGTTGTTTAAAAGTGGTTAGTATAAGGGGGTGAAATGCTAGTATTTCGTTTAAAATCGTTCCCTATAGGTCGACCAACGTCCGTCGCGCACTCTTTGTTGAGCAAAGGAGACAAAGCCAGAGGAACATTTCCTTGAGATAAGAAAATAAAACGGTGCACTAGACAAATACGCCTAAGAGAACATTTTCATAGTGGAGCGTCTTTGAAAAACTAAAAATCTTATTATGTTGCTGAATGTTGTATTGCGAGTATCTGGAAAGCCTATGGGTAGTATAAAGGGTATTTATATGGAATTCCCTTTTTTTAATTCAAAAACTATAATTGAGTGGGTACTCTATTTGAAATTATCAATTTTAATAGTAAATTTTGTGGGAGTTTAAGAAGTATTTTCGTTTTAATTCTTTAGTAAATTGTAACATGTATAGTTAGTTTTATTCATTAGCTATACCGTCAAGGAATGTTTCTAATAACGATAGGTTGTATTTAATTGTATTTAAACGAACGCAAAGCAGCAAACTAAACTATTTTTAAGTAATTGAAATAAATAATTTTAAATTACAACGAACGTCAGCACAAAGTCGACCGGGACGGGGGCTTCAGGGGAATCCTATTTCTTTATTGTCACCAGAGAACCAGAAACCAAACCCACCTTTAAATTTGGAATTATTCTGCTGCCTTCTGCCGCTCATTGAATCATTTCTCAAATAGATATTAATCTATTTGTGTTGTCCTTTATTTATCGCTATTCATTGCATTAAAGGGCATTTTGACAAATGCAAAATAAATAAGGATAAAGTTTTTACGTTTCATACTGTACAGTCAACACAATATAAAGGAATATACCAACTAGGAGCCCCACATTATAAAACCGTTGAAATGGATATTCGTACTGCAAAACCTAAAGGAATTCGACGCGAGACCAGAGCCGCAGCGAGTGTACGTCTTCCTGTGTTCCGGAGCACAGATAAACCGCTTCCTCTTCCCGTCCCTTTGCCTAACATCGTGTAACGGACACACCACAAAAGACAAAGTATAATGCACACACATAATGTACCTACCGGTCTTCACCTTACATAATGATATGCATTCCTTACATGATAAATATGTGGTAATAGGTACAGTGTAGTAACGGCTTTGTTTTATAGTTTTGTACACATACGTAACCACACATACATACACAATATATACATATGAAGACATTAATTAAAATTAAAATAATCTATACTTACATATATAATAGTGTTTCATATATAATACTTACATATATAATATTATACAATTATATAAACATATATAATTGGCACTATAAAATAAACAATATTGAGTTTCTCTGTAACAAAAGAACCGTTTATTGTTTCTTTCACATATAATTATTTACCATAATGGTGGGTTTAGCACAGTATTCTATAGTAAAAATCCTACCTGTAACAAAAGAAACGACATTAAAGTCTAATAACCTTGTATATCGATGGCGCCCGGAATGAGCGGCAAATTAAAATCGAAGGAATAGATTTTCTAAATGGTGGGTTTAGCACAGTATTTAGCACCATTACACATATAATAAAATCGTAACAGAGCCGTGTCTGTGTAGCCTGACCAAGAAAATAAAAAACCTCGCCATGATGCGTAAAACTAATAGAATTAATATTTTCCACTGACAACACTGGAAAAAGCAAATGTGGCGCCCCCAGAGCAAGTTTTTTATTTTTCTGGTCAGGCTTTACACAAAATATTTTTCGAAAAAAGTGCTTGAAATATAAAGTACAAATGATATAGTGCCCAAAATAACAATTTTGAAATTTTTGTCCGTTTGTCTGTCTGAATGCGTATCACGCAAAATCTACTAAACGAACTTTAATGAAACTTGGTTTAGTTATAGCTTATGTGCAGGGTTAACATTTAGGGTACTTTTTCCAGATTGATTATAGAGTTCCCACGGGAATCACAAGTTCACGCGAACGAGGTCGCAAGCATCGCCAGTGTACTAGTTTAATACATAGTTTGGTTACTGCATTATTTAAATCCACTGTACGATACTACATCAGCAGGGTTTAATCCCACCCCGATGCAGCTGAATCGCCCTGATCTGCTGGTCTTGAAATCGGACCGTCATGCTCACAATGTTATACAGACATCTTAGCACCTCGATATATCACCAATCGTCTTAGCACCGCTGTAAAGGTTCCAGAACAGCTCAGGTCTCGATAGAGTCAAAGGCTTTCTAGTAATCCACAAAGGCAAAACACAAAGGCTGATTATACTCTTCGGTCTTCTGTGTAATCTACTGCAGTGTGTGAATGTTGTCTACGGTGCTGTAACCTTTTATAAACCCAGCCTGCTCTGGCGGCTGGAACGCGTCAAACCTCGTGATTACCCTCGAGAACAGTTTATACTTATAAGTATTATACGTGGCGGAGTGTAGAAATAGGTTTATAGTTCATCAATAATGCCTTGTCTCCTTTCTTGAAGAACAGGACTACCACACTTCACATCTCTGGTGTTTTACCACCGTGTAAGACGATATTAAAGAGATGTTGCAGCTCTCGTAAGACGGAAGCTCCTCCAGCTTTCTAAATCTCTGATGTTATACCGTCTTCGCCGACGACTTTAACGTTTAGGTTGAAGTCCGGGATATCTTCGATGTAGTGGCGGGTTAACTTTGTACAGCGATCTATCACCTTATGGGCTGTAGGCGCAAGTGCGTGTGCGGTGTAAAGTTTTCTATAAAACTTCTCAACTTCTGCTAAGATCTCTGGTTTCGAAGAGAGAATTTGGCCACTTTCGTTTTTAAGCAGATCACCAGATAACTGCGTCCAAACTTTTATATAATATATATTGTTATATATAAGTTAATCTTAGTATATAGGTATATTATGTATGCTTTAAGTTACTGGGGACAAGCCGCCGTGACGGAACGTTGGGATTAAATAGACAGCAGGTCAAACCTGTTCTCTTCCACGATCTTCATGATGCTATTCATGAGATTCATCGTAAAACCATGAAACTATAAAATCTGCGAAAATTAATTTTAATATTGCAATAAAAAAATATAAACCTGTAAGCAATTCCTATAACAAATTCTGAAAATCTCTCAAAGTACAGACAACCTTTTAGTGAGCGCAAATTCCTATCGGCACACCAAATTTGGTCCGGTTTACAGATCTGTTTGACATCCTCCAAACGAATGTATAAAGAAATGAAAAAAAAATGTCGTCGGGACCGGCGGCAGAGCGCCCACACACCCGTACGTAATTTAATCCTGTATCACTTTGACGAAGCTTTGTGTAAAATTGATCCAGGATCAGACTTTGTAGAGGATTAAAGTAAACTATGCATTCAGAGCGCATTCTTTTTAAAATATACACGATAGATTATAAAAATATGTGCGTGTAGAAATACGAGTATGTATAGGTACGCAAATAAATTGACGAAGTATAGATAGTACAAAACCAAGCTTAATTACAGTGCCCGCCTCGACCCACTTCATTATTAGACCAATGAGTTAAAGCGTCGAACTCGAAGCAATAACTAAAACTAAACACGTTTGTAACAAGTTGTTTGTTGTGTTATCAGCGTCGTGCCAAACGTTCCCGCTCGCACACTCGCCGCAAACTTACGCCCGCTCCTAATGAAAACTTTGTCGGAGGTGAACTCGCTTACCCTCTATCGAATTTTATGTGAATACAATGCATTCCATTTTAATTTGAATAGAGTGGTAGACTGGATTGTGGTAGGAGTGTCTTAATGTATACAGAAGGCCGGTGAATTTGTAGGTCGATTCGTGCAAATGTGTGCGAATGCGGAAAGTAAATCAGTTGTAACAAATGTGGGACATCAGTCAGCGGGCGGCGGGCCACGGCGGCCGTCGTTAGTGGTCGAGGCCGACGACGATAAATCTCCGTGCCGCCTTGAGAACAGTGAACAGCCTCTATAAAACAGTTCACTGATCGTTTTTGTATAAAACGATTTTGCGGCTAGTGAATACTTTGAATGCAGGTAGACTTAGAAGTCAGAATAGGGGCGACTCAATTTTCGATAGGGATTCGATAAAGATTCGATTCTATATACTACTCTGTCAAATAAGTTTCGGGATTTTTTTAATAAAACAAAAAATATTGCTTCAATCGTCTAAATTTATTTTGTCGCCCTCGAAATATTCTCCATTTGACGCAATACACTTTCGCCAGCGAATCATCCATTAGTCGAAACACTTCTTATACGTACTTTCCGGTATGGCCTTTAGCTCTTTTAGTAAATTTTGTTTTATTACGTCAACGGACTCAAAACATCTGCCACGAAGTGGTCATTTGAGTCTGGAGAATAAGAAATATGGGGAATATGGGCCATATTTGGCGAATATGGTGCTTGATCGATGATATTCGTTGAATTTTTAGCTAAAAATTCCCGTACGATGATTGAGGTGTGAGACGGCGCGTCCAAGAATTGTTGTTCCACAAATCTGGTCTTTTATGGCGAATATTCTCTCGTAATCGCCTCATGACGCCCAGATAATAATGTTTATTGGCTCTTTGACCCTCCGGAAGGATTTCTGAGTGAACAACACCACGATAATAAAAAAAAACAGTCAACATGACTTTAATTTTTGAGTGACTTTGACGTGTTTTTTTTCGGTTTCGGTTCACTATCGAAGCGCCATTCTAAGCTTTTTGACTGGTTTGCATGTCAAACTCATAAACTTACGTTTCGTCACCATGAATGAATGTGGGATCCGTATTGGCTCGTATTATCTTTTTGAAGAAAATTCAGTTCCTTCGGAACAAGCCGTGCCACGAAGCGTTTCATACTTAAAACATCAACATAAATGGTGAGAACGGATTCGTAACACATGTCAACTTTCTGAGCTATCTCTATTAAGCTAGCGCGACGATTTACCATCACCATGTCCTTCACCTTGTTGGTATTTTTTTTCAGTCAAAGACGTTGAAGGTCGACCAGAACGAGGTAAGTATTCAACTACTTCTCGGCCTTCTTTGAATGCTTTGTACTACTCATATGCTCTTGTTTTTGATAAAGTCGACAGTAAGTAGGCCTTCTCTAACATTTTCAATGATTCCGCACAAGAAATATTGTTGGCAACACAAAATTTGAGGCACATTTTGTGTTCGATATTTAAAATTGTAAAATTTGCAAAGTACACTCGTGGTCGTCTAGCAAATATGAAAAATTTCAAACAACTACATATTTGACAGATCGCGCCAAAACTTTACATGAAAATTAGCTATAATAGTGCCAACCTAACAGCAATATATTTTTACCCAGGCATTTTACGCGGGCATTTTTCAAAATTTCCGACACTTATTTGACAGTATGTAGGTATATAGAAATATTATTATTTATTCTTTTCTAAAAATATAGAATAATATTGTAAAGTATATGTAAATAGTATAAAAGTAACGTAAAATTAGATTAAACAAGAAAATAATGTTCATACACAATGATAGTGGCGATGTGCAACTAGGGTGTTATAGTCCTAAATTAAACGCATAGACAATTGTTAAAGATATATATATATATGTATATATAACTGAACAGTATATATGTGTACAAAATATTAGGTAGATAAGTTTTCCGTTCCATTCTTTGTTTTTGCTAAAGTAATTTCCAAAGTATCAATTATAGATCCATGCATCAGTTTATAGATTCAGTCTACCGAAATTCAATTGCCACGTAAAAATGAACTAACGTAGAAGCTACTGTCAACATCTGCAGGAAAACTATTCATTATAAGCCCCCATTAACAGCGTCAGTGCTTCACAGCCATCTTCCGATACATACTTGGCTTGTTTTATTAAATTAATTTCCAATGCATCCACCATAAGTTTATAGATCTAATCTACCGGAATCCAATTACCGAGTAAAAATTACATCAAGTAGAAACTACTGCTACAGCCTACAGATAAACAACGAATTCATTAAGAATTTTCCTTTTTCCTATCCATTCTTGGCCCTTCTTGCAAAATAATATCCAAAGCATCAATCATAGAGTTTATAAATTAATTTTATTGGAATCCAATTACCAAGTAAAAGTGATCTCTAGTACAAACAACCGTCACAATTAACAATGCCAATATTTCGCAGAAATCTTTTTCCGATTCATTCTTGACCTTTGTTACAAAAGTAATTTCTAAACCATCAATCATACACTTATCCAGTCTACCGGAAGTCAACAGCAAATTATAAGTGACCTCAAATAGAAGCTACCGTCACAACCTGCAGGTAGACTATTCATTAAAAGTTCCATTCACAGTATTCATCAATACTTAGCAGCGACCGCTGATAAAAAACGAGTGCACGATGAACGCGTGTAAAACTCTTTGATCCCGCATAAAACAGACAAATAAATATGAAAACTGGAATTACGCTGCAATATTTCCCCGTGCAGTTACATTTATTTGTACGTGAATAGGGTGGGTATTAATCATAGCAAACAGGAGGTGCCGTCAGTGTACCGAGTGCATGTGCATTCAGGAGCGGCTTCGCCTCGCTTGCTCCGGCACGCGCCACCGCAAACAACTGCACCGGACTTTTAATCTCACCTGGGTACCAAACGGGCAGTCTTGCGGTTTCTACCGTAATCACATGCGCTATACACTCCACAGAGCAAACATTTACACTTAATAATATGCTCTATGCCAGTTTAATGGTGCCAGTGTGTTGAGATGAAAAGCTTTTATGAATTTTAATTACTGTAATAGAGGGAGGGAAAATAAACATTACGTAAACTCGTATGCATCTAGTGGGTTAATATAAATAATAGTATCTACTTCCCTAATTTATACGCGTCACGCCATCAAAATCAAATTTCTTGCAACAAAAGAAAGGTTAAGCCTGTCATTAAACCATATATATATATATATATATATATATATATATATATATATATATATTATATATATATAGATATATAGATATATTGTTAAGCGTTAATGATTGACTACAAAAAGGAATATGGTTATTTCTCTCGAAAGAAACACCATATGCATTGTAACGGATCGCTGGTGCGTATAGATTCTACACTGTAATTATATTTGATAGCCGCAACTCCACCTCTTGCAATTATATTACTAAATGTAATAATGTATACTTTTTTTTGGAATGGCTATCCTCTTGTGGCCCTAATGGCCTTTCA
Organism: Sesia bembeciformis; assembly: GCA_943735995.1. Classification (NCBI taxonomy): domain Eukaryota; kingdom Metazoa; phylum Arthropoda; class Insecta; order Lepidoptera; family Sesiidae; genus Sesia; species Sesia bembeciformis. Next base: position 8,809,885 of record OX031029.1, on the reverse strand, counting down.
AGTTTCACCGGACATTTATGGTTCAGCGCGAGCGCAGAAGGCGCTCAGTCAGGAACAAAGAGTGTATGCAGCAACTAGCCTAAGGGCCTAAGGGTAGACTGGCGGAAGGAACGGACCTCGGTTTAGGGCGTTGCTTCGGGAGGGTACCGCGGGATCGCGAGTCGGTGAGAAGCGCCCAGGCACATGCCGATACCTGGTAAGTGTTGGCTGAAGGCCGGTGTGTATTCACGGTGTAGCTAAAATAATAATACTTTCATAAATAATAAAAAATAAACCTAGATTATCGTGAAAATAAACTCTGATAAACTCTTGGTGAATATATTTAATTTTGTTATGCTATTAAACTAAAGATGAAAAGAAGTATTCATAAATTTATTTAACATTAGCTGTACCATGATGTGTGGCTGTGACTGTCCAACAAATGGCGCTTACCCTGTTATTTTATAAATAACAGGGTAAGGGTAATTTTATAAACGGTAAAAAGCATGTTTTACCCTGTGATAGGTATATAAAAACACGCGCGTATTCAAATGCAACGTTGTGTCAAAATTTCAAAACAATCGGTGAAGAACTTTCGGTGATTTAAGATTTTGAACAAACGAACGTATACATTTTTATTTATATAGATTGTTTGTTTATCAACTTTAACAGATAAAGCTATAAAGTAAGTAAATAAATAGGTTAAAATACGAGTGAATAATACAGCGTTACCCCTGAAAATATTTAAATACATTTTATTGGAATGGATACTGCGGAGCGAGTGGCCGTAAAGGCTGACAATGGGACATACGGCACTCACTAATCATACTTTGCTTTCTGTTTTATTTCGTATTTCCATTACCGTATTTCAAAAGGTATTGACAGATGAGGCACTTTTACGAGTTTTACTTCGCGTTTACTGTACAGCAAATTTAATGTTACTTTGTTCGATCTTATTCCTTTGGGAACCTTTCAGTGACAAAACATCGGTAAACACAATCGAAATGCATCTTAGGTATCTTAGAAGCATTTCGATTGTGTTTACACGCGTGATTGGAGGAAATTATGAGAATACCTTATACGATCACTCTTAGCCAGGTGTTTAAATCATAGTTCGTTTACACTAGTAAGTGATTCTCGCAAATGCGTAATACTTAATAACAAGCTGAAAGTTCGTCACCAACTTTATATGAAATAATTAGGACAACAGCCGCGCACTGACCCTTAACAACATTATAATTCTCTCAACATTCATGGAAATGTTACTTTAATCACTTTATACGACCTCCCAGTTTGTATTGGTCTCGTTATGGCCTCAAAATGCACGATACAATATGATTTACCGACTAGACTTTCGATATTACAAATTTACGGTTCTCCTAGTTTTACTTATGGCCGCTTTAGTCAGTAATTTAGGGATAATATTTCTTAGTTGATTGCTTTCTGTTTATGAGTAGGTACTTAATAAACTCGCAATATGCATTTAAACCTATAACTCAAAGTGTAGTAAGTACAGTAACAGTAAGCATTATTTTAATCGTTTGCACTCGGAAAATGCACTTCGCTGTCTGGACGGGAACACATGTAAACGTTTTTCCTCTTTCTGACGAACGTAGCAAATACCTTCCGTTTTCCGATCTCACTTTTCCGAAACACTTTCTTTCAAATAAAACGTTCAGAAGCGCTACTATAATTTTCTTTCTGTATTGTATAGCTGAAAAATGAAATGACATAGATCTATCTGTCAGTTTATTCGCGATAATCTCGATAACTATTAATTAGATTTTGTTATGTTTTGTAGGGGAAACTTAGTGGTCAAAATCGGGAGAAAAAGTCAGTCGAAAATGGGATGTCGAAATTCGAATAATGTGATTATTTTATTTTATTACTTTAATTATTATATTTTACTAACACTGATTTTAAGTTACTACTACTATGGTCTGAAATAAATGAATTATTGATATTATTCCTTCAATCGAAAAAGGAGATCACGCTATATTTCGCGATTTAGAAAAAAAATACAAAAATTACAGTTTTATGAGTACTATCCAACAACATAGGTACCGTTTATCGTATATTGACTTTGAATTTTCATTATTTTTGAGACTAGGAAAAAATTATACCGTCGTAATTTTCAAAATTAACAAATTTTTTAAGCCCACGTATAATTAATTTTTCCCAAATACGATCTAAATGGTATACCTACTTTCAGCCATTTTTAAAAATTCTCCATTTTGCAACCGCCAACCAAACCTAAATAAATCGATAGAAGACATCAAAACAAACAAAAAATGTCCTTAGCTGATAACCTGACAACCTGACAACTCCTACAACGTCTCTGAACTGTCAAAGTTACAACTTTTGATCAAAGACGAAATTATAACTATTGACAATAATTATTTGATTTCTAGTCGTTCTAGACGTTTTTACCTAAGAACATTTTTCTTTTATTTAGAGGCCTTATCTTATTACTTATATCGATTTATTACATCTAATTTAGACATAAGAAAATATTTCGTCACTAGCACTGCTAGAACGAAACATCTCGACGATAATAGACGACATCAAAACAAACGAAAATGTTTTAAAGTAAAAATGTCGAAAACGTCTGAAAACCGAGACTATACTGAAAGTTATAACTTTGACCTTGATTATCTCAGTTCCGAGACGTTGTAGGGGATTTTACTTAGAGATTTTTTCTGTTTGTTTTGACGTCTCCTATCGATTTATTAAGGTTTGGTTGACGGCTACAAAATCGAGAATTTTTCAAAAAGGCGGAAGGTACGTATATGCCAGACTCGATACAAAAATGTCCCAACCCCTTTGAAAATCGTGATCGCCGCTATCTCTAAAAGGTATGAAATTGTCGAAGTCCAAACCATCATGTGTCAAATATCATTACGTTAAATACATAATTACACTATGATTGAATGGTAATTAATTTGTCCATATTATCTGAGGTAGGACGCGTAATTTACTAAACGGTAACAAGGTAAACAAGGCATAACCCACGTAATAAATAATGTATGGGACTAAACATGGGAGCAGTTCGAGCCATACCGGCAGGGTTTAGGGGTACGTTTTCATGATCTTGCGGTTTCTGATACGTGCTTGTTAATATTAGTTTATCAACCCTTTAGCCACATTGTGTACAAGATTTACGAATACCTGTGCTTGTGGAATTGTTAATTCAATAGATTACCTAATTCTATACACAACGCTAATTCTAGTTATACCACACTTTATTGTTATTTTCTAGTGATTACGTCGTATAGTGATTCGAATAAATGGTAGTAAGAAAAGTATGAAAAACTACAATACACGAACGCTTTCAATATTTTCTAAAGCCCGTTTCATAATGGCACTTTAATAAATTTGCACGGTCAAATTTAAATTCTAAATAAATAATTAATATTTATATTTAGAAATATAAATGTTTACAATATTTTATTTTTTCGTATATTTTTTTTTCAGCGTCTCGTGAGAGAAAGTTTCTATAACTGGATTCTCCAAAATGAATGAAACTGTAAATACAACCATATTTTTATTCCAAATATAGAAAGTTTTTTTATATTATAAGTTTTATAAGTCACTAAAACATGTGCAACGCACAATACAGCGCGTCATCATCACCGTCAGTCACCAGCCCTTGTTTTTTTTTTCGGATTGACTAAATTCTTGTGGCCCTAGTGGCCTTTCAAGAGTCACCGGACTTGGTCACCAGCCCTTGTATTGTCCTTTGCTGGATATGGATTTTGTTTCGTGCATGATTGATGTCTGAACTAAAATCGCTACGCTGGCAAAGCGAATCGGCAGGTCTACTCTTTTAGAGGTGGCTTCAAGGCTTGTGGTAGTGGCTTTGTTATCCCTTAGTTGCCTTTTACGACACGGTACAACCTACAGGAAGAGATATTATAAAGCCGGCCGGCGCTACACAGCGCGGCATTCTGTTCATTTCAATTGCAATCCAATTTCGGATCAAATGTGAATTCACCCTAAGAAGTAATAATCATCGGAGCATGCACACGTGTTTCGTAGCGAATATTTTGAATACGTAGCGCACCAGCGGACGTAGCTATGGGATGATATTGTGTATCCTGGCCGCGAAACAATATTGGGAGCTCCAACAAAGATATTTATTCAAAGCAGAAAACTGGATTCTGTTCCATATATTACTTTTCACATACGCTCACGTATACCAAACTTCTTAACGCACTGTTAAAATTCTTTAAGGTGGTTTCTGTGGTTCATAATATTTAAGGATTTCATTACGTATTTATTTACAATAATAATAATAATAATACTTTATTTCAGAAACTCTCCATAGATAGTGTTAGTAAATATATTTTTTGTAATAATGATAACTATTAAACTAGGTCAGCACATATTTACATCTAAATACTTAATAATAAATCCATCCAAAATTTTTCAATGGGACAATCTGTTCTGTCCAGCAATAACCCCCAGAATTCTGTATTGCTGCCCCGTAGTCTGTGTCACAGAGATGCTATTATTTTTCGCCTGATCGCATAAAAGTCATTTGTGCGTTCCACGGCACGAAATACCACAGAAAAGTAGCAACCGTAACAGTATGAGTGTAATTCACCCACAGGCTGCTCGTGTATACACCTGATAGAAGGCCTTAAATAGGATAATGTTTACTTCTTTAGAACAACGAGCAAATCTGCAGGCAAGCATATTGCTACATACTGCCAACGCCCTACGCTCTCTCTCGATGTCCATGTCGTCGGTAGTAATGTCTCCCAGATATTTAAATTGCGTTACTATACGTAGCAAACTTCGATTAAGGGTGATTGGAGATATGCATAACAAATACCAATTAATTTATAGAATTAATAAAAAACCAGTGATTATTAGATTTACATTAAAATTACTTAATTGAGATTGTGTTAAAACAAATAATCATTGTTTCTTATTAATTCTATAAAATAATTGGTACCTATTATGCATAAATATTATAAAATGTTGCAATTGGGAGTTACTGACAAACATTAAAAAATCCGCATTGTAGATTATTACTCGATTATGACGCATTGTAACCTGTGCCATACAATGGATGTTTTAGGCTGATATCCACCAACTGCTTCGAAGAATCAACTTTTGGTGTAGTTACTATAAAATGCATCGTGACATACGGATCCTTTGTCTAGCAGCTTGTTATTAAAAAGTTTGTAAAGTGGTGATAATATATCAGGCGGGCAGAGGCCGTTTCAAACAATATGCTAACAAACAAGTCGGCGGCGCGGGCGTCTGCGGTGACCCCTCATTAACTGTGAGTGAGCGGTCGTTGTCACGTCGCGGGGGCCTCAAGCAATTTGTTCACCCCTAACGATTCGACAAAGTAACGTTTTTCATAAATTAATTTTATTTCGCTACATTCTGTTACGTGGTAATGAGACATGTTAAGAGTTCGGATGTTTTATAAAGCCAATTATATATACCATAACCAGCCAGTTTATCCATTGCTGGACATGGGTCTTTTAATGCGCATTGAGCATGAGGGATATATATGGCCTTAAAATGCCACGTTCGTAAAACGGGTTCGCCAGTGGCCTTCTAGAAGGCTTGTGGTAACCACTTTGATAACCTTTAATCGCCTTTTACGACACCCACATGAAGAGATGGGGTGTTGCCATTCGAAAGCAGACCGACACCACACAGCCCAGTTGATCAATAACTCCCAATAGTGTATTATATTTATTAAATTTTCACAGCATTTAAATGGCATCGTCAATGCTGCTCCTAAGCCCGGGTGCAAAAGGAGGAGGATCGGGCAGCGGTAATTCACTCGACAACTGGGTCCACACAGCGCATGCAGAGCGCAGCGCATGCGCACCGTGATTTAGTAATCACCTCTAAAAGACTGACATGGATAGACGAAGTACATGTTTATTTTCCCAAGAAATCCACCCATGGATTCTTTTCCATAGAACGTGGCCACCACCCTCAGCAATGAGGAGAACGCTACGAGGACGAGGAAATGGCATCTACTCAAATATAATATGTTAAAGGATATAAATGTTTCGAATGCCCTAGCGCTGTCTGTTACATTCGTAGAAGCACGTAGATCAACATAGGCTAAGCCGAGTGTGCTCAGCGCGTGAAACGCAATATCGCTCTTACAATGTCGACGGATATTTCCGCTTGATGCATTTTTGATGTTTTTCTGATGTGGGTCTATCGCCCGGTACTATCTAAATGTGATGAATATTCAACACGTTGGATTTATATAGATATGCATCGAAATTATAAATTATATTACAATGTAAAATGTTTTGCGAAATAGGCATACAATTTGTCGATAATAATTGTACTTTGTTCTTTATTTTGGAAAATCTCTTTAATGTTAGTTCAAAATTGCAAGAAAAAGATAAGACTCTCCAGGCAAATTGTTTTGCGGTATGACTTATATTCTCCAGTCCCGTAGCAACGTAATGTGCAGTGTTCATAGAAACAGTGTTCTTGTCTGATAGTACAGTATGTTCTACATCTAAAGCTAAAGTTATTTAGTTATGTAACTGTAAAGCAATCTATTTTGAGTAGATACATTGTTTCCATCTAATAATACATTAGTGAGCATCGTTGAATTAAACGTATTTTGTACTTACTCTTGACGATTTTTATTTATTTACATCAGGTCTATTGAAAATATCATTATAAAAACTAAACAGTTTCATGCAAAAAGTTGGCAGACGACCAGACTCCACCTGATGTTAATGATAAAATGTTAATGATCTGTCAAAAATGATAAAAGTTGACACGTTCGCAGATGCGTTTCCTAACTTTGAGGATTATAAAACAAGATTGAAACGACACCTTCGTGAAGTCTCTACGGGAAATACCTTGTTAGCGTCTCAATATTATTATTTTACTGTTAAGAAATTGAAAAATCATAATCTTATCCATATTATTATTCCCATAATATTTATCGTATTTCAGTAGGACAACAGTGTCCCCGAGAGCCCATCAAATAAAAAGACCTTCTGTGCATAGATAAAGGGCGTTCGACTGTCGTCGGCCAAATTGAATTTTGTAACGATAAATTCGGTTGTAAATAAATAATAATGTGCTGTGAAGAGATGATGATATCTGTCGCAGGCACGAATTTTAAGACTTTTTCTTTGATTAGAAATGAAATATGTTATAAATTGTTCTTAATAACAAGCACAGTTATTCTATTAACTAGTTTGTCCACGCTTCCAGGCGCTTTCATTCTGAACTGATGTTAACATGTTTCACGGATGTCCATGGAGGACCACCGGATGAACCGTCCGCTTGACTGCCATCTTCAAAAAATTAAAAATATTTTGAACAGTTAAAAAAACATTCACGTAAACGCAAGAATTCTAAAAATGAAAATTTTTCATAGTGAAAATAAATATAGTGAAATAAATATAGGTACACATAAAAGCTTGTAGACCTACCATTTTTTTAATATAATACGTCGTAAATTAAACTCGAATTTCATGTTCATAATCTTTCGGTTACAATTTGAATCTGTGGCGAAATTATTTTTTCATATAAACAGGCAGTATGTATACTATTTATAGGAGGTTTTGTCCTCTAGTGCTTAATTTAACAAATTGGCGGTAACAAGCGTGTTTTGGTTGCCATATACCATCTGATGTACCGCCCGCCGCGCCCGTCTGCTACTTCTATAAAAAACATTTTGGACGATGTTACGACATCGTACTAGATATTTTTTATATGTCACAATCATTTTTTGTCACAATCATATATAAATTTTGAAAATTTCCACAAAAGACCACGCTGACTACAATTATAATTTACCGAAAGATTTTAATGTCTTTCTAAATAAAACACAAAAAGATAAGAGAGCAATTTTCAAGATAGTTTTAGAGAGATATAATTGGTAACAGTGTTAATAAAATGCACTTAATTTTGAAATTTCCCTATTTCTCCAAAACGGACAGAATTTCTGTTCAGCATGGAAACATTCCTGTAGCTGTGTGAACGTTTGTAGAATGAGACAAACAGCACACGAGTGCAGCCCCACTCACAACACGAGGTATCAAGAGCTGAGTCAACCGGCCGCCGGGCCCTATTTGCGCGGGAAATCTGAAAGGTCAACTCTGCAAACATTACTGCAGACTGCAGACTAACAAACGGGTCTTTTACTCAGTGAATTTGAGTGGCTCTTTTTATTCCCAGTTTGATTAAGAAACTTAATTAAGGTTTGATTTATTCAAGCACTAGGATGCAGTAGTGAGAAGTTTTGTGTTAAATCGTCATGTATGTAAATATAACACAATAAACCCGAGGTATAGATAAACAAACTTAGACCTATAAATGTAATAAATTAACCGGTGTTTTTTCGTCTGACGCTATTTCAGATATTGAGTGTTATGTGCTTCAATTTTCCGGACTACGAAGACCAAATGCGGGTAGTTGATGAAACTGCTCGCAAATCTCGACGGAGACTACCCGCTTCTTCAGTCAGCTTGTGACCATGGTGACCCGTGTGACCTAACCGAAACGTCGTGTACAATAATAAGGCAAACAAATGCGTTGAGACCCGTTTAAATTGATAAATATGTGTTAAACAATCAAATGTTATAAAGCTGACCTTAGTAATTAAGGGTGACTTTAGTTGAGATGTAGTGAAACTTTTCCGAAATTATAAAGTTGTAATCTCCCTAAAAAGAATACTTGACCATTTAGTCATGTATCAAACTGTCGGTGTAGTAACATTTATCTATGTCACTACTTATAACCATCTACCTCACGAGTTTTTGTTTCATTTTTCCATTCTCTCTTATTCAGCTTATCGGAACATTTCATAGCTGTTTAGAATCAATGTTTAGAATGATTATTATCCAATTATAATTAGTTGAGTTTCGTATTAATTTCAGTTCTAGTTCTAATATAAAACATGTTTATGTAGGTATATTTTTTAAGAATGATGTTATAACAACCACTATGCAGCGACGTTTTTCTGTGTATTTTTAGCTATGTAATCAGAGATGCTGCAAACAAATGGCGGCAGTTAGCCGAGCACCGCAGAGGGCAGTATAAGCGATTTATATGTACGAAGAACACAGAGGGGGGCATGGGAGATGCGCGGGAGGGGGCGAGAGGTGTTGCGTCTTCCGCGGACCACGGTAATTAATGGCTATGCCACATCCTTAACTTCTTACTGCCTTTCTCTCCCTATCTCACTCTTGTTAGTGAAACAAAAAATGAAATCAATCTAATTTCACTTCGCCTCATTGCTTATTCCAGTCTATCTTAAAATTACTTGTTAATTTAATCACACCCGAAACCTTCTTTGTTCTTTTTGACAGTTAATCGCTTACCACTTTTTGGAAATGGGCTCTTCCCCCATTTCTTTCTTCTTGTCTTGCAATGTCTCAACTAGCATAGGTACATCTAAGAATCTTCGCGTATTTGCATGTATTTCTGGAACAATTAGCCTATTATATACGAGTATATGTCTGTATATAATATTCATTGTACGTATATTGTACGTGTTATAACAAACATTCACTAACAGGAAAATGAATGTCGATTTCATTTCAGATCTGTGCTTTATATTTGTGGCTTCTTTATCATCAATCTAACCTAGCCGCTGGCAGACTACAGCTTCTATTACAATACTCAGTTACGTCTAGATACTTTAACATATCAGTAGTGGGCGGATTTAAGAGAGGGAAATCGTTCCGACACAATATCTTACCGTGGCGTCATCATTGATTTTATATAGAACTACTTATTCCTCATCTTATTTCGTTATTTCGTATGCAAATGATGTTTGCATTAAGTTATGACTTGTATTTAAATAGGCAATAAAATGTACTAAATAAACAGCATGAGACAACGAAACTATTTTTATTTAAATAAAGTAACTAATTTTAAATTACTAAGAATGTCATTACAAGAGATTTCTTTATTGTCACCGGAAAACCTAAACCCAACCGACATTTAAATTTGCTGCCAAATCAGTATTTACAGCTGCTCATTTAATTATTACTCTTCAGTTATTAGCTGTGTTGTTAGCCTTCATCCTCATCTTAAGCGCCAGTTTCTCATCCATCGGCTTCGTCAACGACCTTATATTGTCGTTAAGTAAGTCAGTTGAGGGAGAGTCTTTCAACTAACTACGTCTTATCATGAGGCTTTTCGAGCGGATGTCACCAATCCGCACTGTGACCCCGTGGTGGATAATGGCTAGGAACCCCCAACTAGGGAAGACTTGTATCCTGCAATTGGCTGATACTGATAATTATTCAAAATCTAATTTAATTCAGTGAATAAAAAATTTCTACAAATTGAATGTAAGTGGTACGAGAATGACGTGACGGACAGGTTGATGGTAAGAGCCACAAATATTTTATCTATTCAATCCCCTATAAGTCGTACCACAACGGTGAGAACTGTCATCGGCTCAATAACATATTCGATTACATGCGGTCTGTAGTACAGTCCGCTGGATGACTAAATATAAACAAATCCAATATTTGTTTTCAGGTTACAAAGTACACGAATTGAAATGTAAAAATGCAGTCGTATTTTTACTGCGCTCGCTTTCAGTGTTCATTATGAAGATTAAAAAAAATTCAAGTTGCGCGCCAGCTAATTAATCCGACACAGATACCTACGACGGCAATTACTTCAGTCGGAGTAACACTATTCTCACAGGATGTATCTTGTTTAGTTTTTTTCATTGTATTTTTTTCAAATTACTTAAAAGCATGTTGTCGAATTTTACTAAAACTGTGCGGTGCGTATGTAACTATCAGAACATTTAGCATCATGCACTGGCACACTCGTGATTAGCAAACAGATAATCAACGGCATCCTTTCATTACTGACAAATGGCCGGCGCTCGCTCGCGTTCCATTCGATTGGCAATCGACATGAGCATTGGAGCCCTCCGCAAATACAATAGCGATGCAATGGAACCGATCGAACCGCGAGCGAAAGATGAGAGCCGAGTAAATAATAACTTGTATCTCATCTCACATCGCAGTAATACAAAAATGTTTTCAGATATAAACACTTTCTCATACATGTTATTGAAGTATCCAATATGTAATAAAACCGAGCCGATCGCTTTCAAAATTAAACTCAAACTTTAATTATAGTACTAGACGACACAAGATAAATGTTATGTTAAGAAAATTTTATGTATTCATATCTTCTCAAAGAAGCATACATTTACATTTGGATCACCTGGAAAAATTCCCACATTTTCTTAAAACAGCCTTATTCGAGGGTTGGGCGATATGTGTTTTAAAAATCCTTTCCGTAATAAATTATTCGGAAAGTATCTAACGGTTGAGAGCGTAAGAAATAATTTTTCATAGTATTAAATCCTATCTCCTACTAAAAAAAATCTATAATATCTTTTTCCGTCATTAATGTTGCTTGTTCGAGAGTAAAATCAATATGTCAATGTCTAATATACTCTATCCATATTTTAACTTTAAGAATTAAGTTTATAGAAACAACTTACTAAAAGTAAAGGGAAGAGTTAGTAATATGATAAGAAGATTTCCGAGAAAATAGATGTATGATAAGAACAAAAAAAAAATACATGAAAAGAATCAAATTAGAGGATAATCATAGCAACTGTCGTCACGTAGGTCGTGATGAAGTACCGATGCCGCGGTTCGAGTACATCACACGCTCTTAGAAAAATATCGTCTTCATTTCCGCACATCGATCATACGAGTGACAGGAAAAGGGTCTTCTAATTCTGATAGATCGCGGACGTACCTATTCATTACTACCGACCTATCATCTTAATTTGTTTAGGTTATAGAAGTCGTATGAAAATTAGGTTCTTATAAAGGTATTATCTATGAAAATTATTGTTTAAGTTCTGGTTATTTCTGAAATGAAAAAAACAAAAGCCAATTAATGTTGTATCATTGCACTTTTAGATATATCAGCCGGGTGGACTAACGACTTGGAGGAAGTCGCCGGTATGGCGTAGGGCCTTAGGAAAGGCCTAGATTCAACAGTAAGTGGACAAATTCAGAGTGATGGTATAGTATGGTTAATTCAATAACATATCTTATTATTATTTGTGGTAGGAATAAAATCACTTAATCTTTACGACCTAAGCAACAAAAGCTTTTGTAACTTTTGTGCTTATTAAAAATAAACTAAAACTAAATTAGTAGGTATTGTTGTTAACTTCGATTCCTCGTCTATTTTTCTTTACTTTTCTGCATCGTTATTTCATTTGAGAGAGGTACATTAATCGGGTGTAACGCTTATTTTTGTCACTATATGTATATACGAGTAAATATAAAATTTTTAAGTACAATGTTATTTTTTCACGATTGCAGTTTGAAGAAAGAGAATTGTTTATTTTTGTAAACTAAATGTAAAACGTATAAAGATATAAGAAATTTGACAACATGAAGCTACTGTACATTGCTGAAAGCCTATTTCAATTTCACGGGGCGTTTGTTGGGCGACGAAGATGCCCAAAGGTGTCATTTCACTGAAAGCTGCCCGAACTTATCTGATATTCTGTTTCGCAAAAAATATTTTGCGAAAATCTTTGTAGGTATGTATATGGAAATGTAATTTATTTATTGACATTTTATTTATATTGTAAGTAAATCTACCTAATTGTGCTATTTTATTGTGCTCTACTTTTTTGTAATAAATGTCGAAAAGAACCATATTAGGTAATTGTTATTGTTGTTTCTCATACATAATAGAAGCATAAAAAACACATAATAACAACGGGTCACATAATAACTCACTTCTTCACAAACTTTGTTTATCATTTATTTATATCCATCCATGGACATAATTAATATCCATAGTATTTGTAACCTTTTGCATAAATGTAGTTTTTGCAAAAAAGTAGTTTTTTTTTTCTGAAGATAGAAAATACAAAGAGGAAATAAAACACTATAAAACAGTCTAAGCACACTAGCCTACAAAACAAAGCACCTTCGCTAAACATCTTAAACTGTAAACGTATTTGAAAATATTGGCATGGAGCGGCGCTCGGGTACACAATTCTATCCATGTGCTAGTGTTTGAGTGCAAAGGCGTGTCGAGATGCCGGACGGCTTCGGCCTCCGTGAAAATTCAGCGCTCTCCGGAAAATATGGGCGCTGATGGAACCTTAATGTTTCCGACTTGCCCCGACTTGCGGTCAGCCGACAGGCTTCCACGCTGCCTGCAAACATCGTCTTAAATAGAGTTATAGTGACAACTGCAATGTGACATCTGTTAAGAGCACACAAGCGATGTATGTTTTATAGAAAAATGTGTGCTTTTAGGGCAGACTTGAAATGGAGTATATTATTTATCATAAACGGCCAATGGAATTTCTACTTAATAAGACCACGATGTTCTGAAATCTTTTATTAGTCAATTATCTTAGTATTTTTTTTTATTTTGCCTACTCACCTTTAAACATTAAAGATTAAATTAAACATAGTTTACTATAGTAGTAGTAGTACTATAGTACTATAGTATAGTAGTACTATAGTAGTAGTAAACATAGTAGTTAGAAAAATAATCAAAAGTACTTAGAAACATTTTACCATCATGTTAAATTTACTCCTTAAAATCCTTAACGCACCAATTTTTTTTTTGTTATAAGTCAATTTTAACGCACTAATTCAACGAAAAATACGGCTCTTAATTTCTCATCTAAATAAGTTCAACGGGAATACTTTGACTGTGGCTTATAACAAAATCTAACAGGCATGGAGCCAGGCGATTGTATAATGAACAACCTGTTAAACAAAGGTCAATATGCTGGTGATCTGGTGTAGTCCGCGAACTCATTAGTGGACGCATGTACAGACGGACGGGCAGCCAGGACGTGTGATTGACACAACGGAAATGATTTCGCTCGCCGCCGGCGCCGCGTTATCTCTAGTGCCCGTCATTTGTTCAGAATATTTGATTTTGTTCATGATACCGTGTTTCGTAATGTTCACTTTTAAAGTCCATTCATTAATTAACCAAAGAACGGAGATGGTATATGCATTTGGGCATTTTCAATACATACATTGTATGAATTTTTGTATACCCCTTTGTTACCTCTTTTCTCTGAGGCGGCTGGGCCGATTTTAAAGCGGTTTTTTTTGTAAACGTTTAATTGTACCGTTTAATTGTTAATCGTGTTTAAAGTCGGGTATTGTGGTTCTAATTCACAAGGTGCGCTCCTGTACCAAGTTAAAAGTTATAATGCTTCATATTTTTAAACGAAAGTACTTATTAGAATGTTTCTTTCTGAAGTGAATTGTTAAAGAGGATTATATTATACACATAATCTTCAGCATTCAATGCTAAAGCCGAAGTTGGGTGAGAGATCTCCTTGATGGCAGTACAATGATGGTGTTTGGGCTCATTTATTGGAGTTGTTTGGGACAGTGAACTCTTCTAAATACATAAAGGCAATGATTATGTATCGTGGGTGCATGTGGTGTATGTAACTGGGTGCGTCCGGCTCATTCATGTTATCTCATTCCAACAGAAGATTCGTGTGTACAAATGTAATTGTAGTTTCTAAATAATCACATTTATTCGAATACGTATTTGTGTTGTTAATATGTAGCTAAAGATGTATACTTTACATATAACCGTTGGCGTCTGTTGCTGGAGCCTGAGGTGGTACTCCTTAACTACTCCTTTCCCATATCATGCCTTCATGTATCATTATACTCGTAATATATTCATAACTAAAAACCTGAAAATATAAAGACAAATTTAAAAATGTTGATAAAACCCCCGACGGTTTAAAATCTCTAAGTACCTTTGGCAAGGATAAAATAGAAACATAAACCAGTCATAGATTTTTAACTGTGGGAGGTTTTATCAATATTTTTATTTACTTTTAATGATTTATCATCGGGGGACACACCTACTTCATGCCATAGAGGCTCATAGAAGTGTGGTCTATCTAAGATCCTTACGCTCATGACAATAGATTCACAAGTCTTTTCACGCGATTTCGTAGAATATATTATCAAACTGTATGTGATGATTGGGTTGGTTGCAATTGAAATAGTAAAGGGTATTGAAATCCAAATACTTACGCGGGCCAATGTAAATGGTATGATTTTATAATAAAATATGGAGTCACTTAGATATATATACGTTACCTATCTAGATAACTATCTACGATTATCTATCCAGACACACTATTTGGTAAACTGCTTCTAAACAGACGAAGCCGCGAGCAAATGTTAGTACCTATGTATTTTCTACAAAAAAGTTAAAAACAGACAGAGGCATTAGCAGTACCAGCAGAGGTTTTTCCACTTAGGCTTATCATATTATTTTCGTCTATGGGTAGTTAATAACGTCAATTTCTGGTTTGTTGGCGTAGTTTTTGAAAACGACTCCTACATACATACATATTATTATGTAGGTATTATACCAATTGACTTATGTGTCGTTAATGACTGCCACTACATATACAATTAGATTTCTCTATGTATGTATGTACTCAATTTTTACAATAATCAAATAAAAATTCAACTTCACTTCTCGAGTTCCCGACAAAAAGTCCGAGTGAAGTTCCTACAGGTATAACGTTTATTTATTTTATAATATAAGTATACGTTATTCAAATCCCTTACTTCATAATAAAAACCGTAATTGTTAGTACAAAAATAATATTTTTGCTTCATTTAGGTTGGCATAAATAATATGTGATATTTATATGGGTACTGTTACATTTATACACAGATAGCTCTTCCATGGCTTCTATTTTCGCAGAACCCAAAAGGATTCGAGGAAACAATTTCCTAGATATGATACCTTCGGGTGAAATAAACCGTTACAACAAGTGAGGAAAACAGAATAAACGATTTCGTGAAAATTAACTCAATTCTTTCGACGAGGGTAGAAATGTACTGTGCTATGTGTTTTACACGTGTATATATTCATATGCATGTGAATGCTTTTAACTTTATTGTTGCTATTTAATATTTAGATCGATCCAAAAGAACGTATTATCTGTCTAGTACTTCTATTTAGTGGTACTCATTTATCTTTCATAATATTATTATTAGTATTATAGAGAATTACGAGCTCTGTGTGTAAATAAAGTATCGTATCAATTACTGGGACCATTTCTGATTTGTTTTGATTGCTATCCTTGACTTATCTATGTCGCAGACCGTATATACATGAACAGATTTTAATGCCTACTGTACTACCGAAAATTATCTATTATTTAACAATTTGATATTTATTTCTGTATTGTAATAAAATTGAAATGCTTTCCTAAAACAAACAACTTTTTTTGTAGAAAGAATGTGGCAGATGAGCCGAAAGTACTAATTGTATTGAATACAATTGAATATGTTATATGTATAATTAAATAGTGTTCGAACAAATACAAATTCATTTAGAGCTCGTTTTTACTAATTCGATGGGCGGGTAGGTGACGCCATCAGCAAACGGAACTTTGTAGAACAGAACATACCTGTTTTTTTTAGTCAGAGTATATAAAGTTAAGTGGCATCTCAATAACACGTTCATGAATGCATTAAAGTTTGTAAATATCCTATCGCTCTTTTGGCCAAATGCAATAATTGAAGTGGGATAGGATGAAATGAGGTATGGAGTTGGGATGACTTTTCTTATCCCATTATACCTTCATTGGATGGTAGGATAGCATGAGATGGGTAATGAACATTGACAAATCTCCTTTACTCCTGAAATACGTTATGTACGTTTTACGGCAGTCTTCTTTGAGAGGGGGAGGAGTAAATCGGTTAGTAAGGCGCGCCCAGTCTCCTGGAAGATGCATCTTTGTCCTCACTCATAAAAGTAAATCACTTATAAACATAAGTTATTTATATTTAATTAAACATAATCTTTATATTTAAATAAAATTATTAAACTTACTTATTTCTTCATTCTAGTAAATTCTAAATTCATTATCGAAATATATAAAGATAAAAAATCAAGCAATTACAGATCAAGCAAGTGTTTAATAGAAATGACAAGACGTTTACGAAATGTTAAACGTTAGCAGAATGGAGTGAGATTAGTAGCCCCAGTCAGAAGAGCATCAACACTTATTAAAGGAGGATTAACTCGTTTAAAGTACGATTAAAGTTCTTCCTCACTTCACAACCGAGTGGCAACCTCATAGAAACTTTGTTTGCTAACATAATTTTGATTACATTTTATTCTTTGATCTTACAATTATATTGCAGTTAGTTATAAAAGCTTAGAATTCTGAACCCACATTCATGAGATCATGAGTGTGGCTTAGATGATTGGCGTAGAGCTTGCAATTTCACAGCATGCATTTCGATTTGTGTATTGAGAATGAGTCGTTTAACCATATGAGTGCCCATTTAGACTACTTTAGAAACAGCAGCTGTTGACGAAGGATCAGGTTTCAGGAATGGTTCCATTACACTCTGTATATAAGCATAAATAAGTAAATTGCTATTGTTTTTATTGGCAATATTGATGATTGAACAAAACAGAAAACAAAGAATTTAATTCGTTTTCTCTAAATCCAAATTAATTCAGAGTTCTCTGTAGATCACGCAAACAAACACCTTATTTTAAACACGTTTTAAATAATCTCTGCTTAATGAATAACCAAGTCTTCCACAGGAACTTCTACACAAATATTGTGGTAAACAAGCCTGTGTTTAAATTAAGTGGTGATAGTAAATACAACCCCCTTTAAGTTGTCTAAGACCGGTTTATATACAGCACGAGAACATTATACAACTAACTGACTTCCAACACTAAAACAATTGTTAATTGCCGTTTGAGTTCCCGTTTTACTTTTTAATTTAATTTTCTTTTCTCTCTTATATAATATAATGTACTATACTAAAGGGGTAATAAAATTAAATCATTCCAAGGTTTAATTCAGGACGGTACTATCATATTTATTTATCATATTTATTTTTTGTTGATTAATTACATGTATATATATAAAAGAAGATGTTGGTATATCTGATGTTAATTAACTTAGACACCGTTTGACCGATCACCACGAAAGTTGGCACATATATGTATCTTTTCATGGAGAAAGTTTTTATACTATCGACTTTGTTGTAACTCGCCACTAGATGGCGCAGTAGCACATAAACTTCTATGGCAGGACAACGTCTGCGGGGTTTTTGCTAGTAAAATATAAATTTTATGCTTTCTCAATGATATCGTATAACCGTCCGCTCGGCGAAACGACAAATAATAATTAGTAATAGCGAGAGTAGTGACTGGATAGGATAATATGACCTCGTTATACCTTTCATTGTGGAATTGTGGACTCATTGTAAATGGAACAGCGTATATGTATTACATATTACGTTTACGACGATACTTGGGTTAATTTTATTACAACTTTCATACATATATATTATTAGTATATAACGCAGATTTTTAAAGTAAACGAACCTGTAAAGTCCTATTCAAAGTCCTCTATTATAATTGACCTCTCGAATCTAATTGGAACTGGTGGATATTATTGCTCCAAACCCACCAAATCTACCAATCCGCATTGGGACCACGTGGTGGATTATTGTACAAACTTTTCTTGGGGCACAAGGGGAGGAATCCCTACAGTAATTAAAGAGAACCCCTGCAGTGAAACGTTAGCTTGATACCGACTACTACACATTTTCGATTGTTATATTTTTTTCTCTTCAATTCTCGAATATGCAATTGTTATCACAAAGTATTCATTCACCGCTGAACTAACAATAAATAATAAAAAAAATCAATTCTGTAATGGAAAATTAGTGTAAGAATAAAAAAAAACCGTAAATATACGCATTTAAGACCCGTTTAATAGATAAATATGGGTGAAAAACGCGAAAATTTTAAGTCTTATTACGATTTTTTTGTTGGGATTTTAGTTACCTACTCAACAACTAGGCTAACACCGTTTTTCTTTGTTTAAACGCTTTCCACATACTCGTATGTACGCAGCTCCAACACTTAGGAACACAATATTTCTTTGGTGAAGACAAATGACGGTCGGGCGTTAGTTTGATTGGAGGTTATTTGTTGCCTTTACAATGAACATTAGTAGAAGAGTGAGCCTTTTTCATCGTCACTGCTTCCCTTGCCTGTTCAGTTTCTTTATTCTGTTAGCGGCGATCAATAGTACTTGAATAATGTCGGAAAGTTACTTAAATCTTTGAAAGCGTATTTTGAATATAGATTTAAATCTTATTTTCCTAATATTTCCTTACTATAAGTTTTTATTTCCAGTAGTTTAACTAAAAAAGTAAATGTTTGGATCAAGGTATAAGGTAAGACTTACACTGCAATATTGACTTCAGTAGATAGGGGTTCGTGATAAACGACATCAGCTTAATCTTGTTTCTGAAGGTAAAAAAACACATATTATAGATTTATTTTTATAATGGTGTTACCAGGGTCACGTCTTACTTTTTGTAGAATAAAGACAATAAACGATTAAATAAACACTAAAAATACTAAAGGCTTATTCAGAGGGCAGAAGTCATGTCCTAGTGGATCAAACGTCGATAACAGTGTGTTCAATATTTGAGGCGAATTTGAATTATAGAGGTCGGAGACAATGCTCATAGGAGTACTGATACAGAACCGACAATCAGATTTGTTTATCATCTCTGTATTCTTAGGTTCTTCTGCAACTAGTTTTATATTTAAATAAATAAATAAATAATAATAATAATATTTAAATAAATAATAATTAGCCTAAATAAATAACTAAACAGCAGAAAAGGGACAAATTGATTCATAGTTTCATACTAATGCCATTTTCGTTTGCTATGAGATTTGATGGTGACTCTTAAATTTTGTTACAATTTTGTTTGTAATGCATGAGTAGCTTATTTCATTATTGTCTGCGATAATTGTAACCAATTACCACCAACAAACAAGCAAAACTGTGGAATGTTTTTATGAGAATAGTTTAATTCAACCATTGTACAGTAATTTGACGAGGGTGAGCAGCACATCCCTAATTCCTAAACACAAATGGACACGTAATAATACAAGAATGTGAATCGGGGAACAAAGGTCTGACTTATGAAATGAAATGAGCATTAAACCCTGATTATACGAACAGTAGTTTCGTCTGAAAAGTAGATCACAGTTTGAACAGGTTAAAAAGATATTTTAAATCATCTACTTTTGTTTTTTTATAAAATCGGTATTCTGAATCGGGCTATCAAATAGGTGGCTTACATATCGCTGCAACCACTTACTTCAAAAACTGCGAACTCAGATATCTGCGAATGCTCTGCTGACTTTAGTCCAGTAGAAACGTCACATAATGTGCTATTTGAGGTACATGATTGAACTATCAAAAATACTCTTATTCTTGTCAGATTTGATTTATTTATATCGAATTAATTCGAAAGAAATTAATTTCTCGATTAAATCAGTCGGTGCCGTGAGCTCCAAGTGGACACTATTCGTCGAACGCTATCCGTTGACTTTGAATTCAACCTAGTTCGGGCATAACGGCGACTCATTTTGATAGGCATTTTTTGTACGTATTTTCAGTTTTTGTACTTATCTGACCTCATGTCAATGACTAAAATTCTTCCTGCTCATGGCGCGCGCTATAGACAGAAGATATTCTTTTCGAATCGTCGGAACCCGGAGCTATGACCTGATACAACACATACGCGGAAAGCTTCGTGAAAAGAAGCTAGCGGTAGTTGTATCATTGGACATAGAGGGAGCCTTCGATAATTCTTGGTGGCCAATGATAAAAGCCAGACTGGCCGAAGAAGAGTGTCCGGTGAATCTCCGGCGGATGATGACTAGTTATCTTGAGGACCGACGAGTCCGAGTCAGGTATGCCGGAGAGGAGTACATAAAGGACACTCACAAAGGGTGCGTACAAGGGTCCATTGCGGGACCCACACTTTGGAACCTCCTCATTGACCCACTTTTAAGGGGCCTGGAACAGCGCGGAGACTACGTACAAGCTTATGCTGACGACGTCGTCCTGGTGTTTGCCGGCGGCACTGCGCAGGAAGTGCAGGAACAGGCCAATGCCGCCCTCGAGTATGTTCGGGGGTGGGGTGTCGAGAATAAGCTTAGGTTTGCACGGCATAAAACCAATGCCATGGTGCTGACCAAAAAGTTTAAGTTTGACATACCACTTCTCAGCATGGGCGGGGTTGACATTGGAATGTCCAATGAGATTAAAATCCTGGGGCTCACAGTAGACAAGAACCTCAACTTCAGAGCCCACATTGCGAACACCTGCAAAGAAGCTCTAAACGTTTATGGGCAATTGTCTAGAGCCGCCAGGATAAGTTGGGGGCTCCACCCAGTCATAATTCGTATTATATATACGGCAACGGTGGAGCCTATAATCATGTATGCCGCCTGCGCATGGGCGCCGGTTGCCACCAGGATGGGCGTCAAACGGCAACTGAACGTGGTCCAAAGAGGTTTTGCTCAGAAGCTCTGCAAAGCCTATCGCACCGTCTCCCTAAACTCGGCACTATTATTAGCCGGAGTATTACCACTCGACCTCAGAATACAAGAGGCAGCCGCCCTATATGAGGCAAAGAGAGGGATACTCCGGACGATGCCGATGGACAGGGAGGTGGAGCGTAGGGTGGCATTTGCAGACACTCCGCATCCGGCAGAGCATATAGATCTGCAGTTCATAAGCTTGGTAGATCGAGAACAATTTGTAAGTTCCACTAAACAAATAGCAGTAAAAATTTACACGGACGGGTCTAAGATTGATGGCAAAGTGGGGGCTTCATTATCCATTTGGAAGAATGAAGCCGAAACTAGAGCCATCAAACTTAGACTGCTGCCGTACTGCACGGTCTACCAGGCGGAACTGTTGGCTATATGCAGAGCCTCGAGGTTGATCCTCCAAAGCGGAGAGTCGAGCTTTTGCATACTCAGCGATTCACGCTCGGTGTTGGAAACAATCGCCAACCCTTGCAGCCCCCACCCTCTAGCCACCGAAACGAGGGCCAACATCATGCAAAGCATACTCCAAAACAAAGAAGTTTCTTTGTTTTGGATTAAAGCACATTCGGGGCTGGAAGGGAACGAGCGCGCTGACCAGCTGGCAAAACTGGCTGCCAGAAAACTGAAAGTGAAGGCAGAATATGATAGCTACCCGGTCTCATTCGTCAAGCGACAAATCCGTGAGGAGTCGCTTGACGAGTGGAACCGGCGCTACCAGGGAGGCGAGACGGCGGCCGTAACAAAGACCTTCTTTCCGGACGCCATTAGGGCAAATAGAATCATCAAGAAGATCCAAATGGAGCCGGTGATCGCTCAAGTGTTAACGGGACACGGCGGATTCTCCGAGTACCTGAATCGCTTCTGGTGCAAGGAGAGTTCGGCGTGTATCTGTGACCCAGACGCGGCTGAGGGCATATTGCACCTAATCATTGATTGCCCTCTATATGGAAAAAGAAGATTTGAGACAGAAATGATGTTGGATTGCAACCTGACTAAGGAAAACATCGCTGGAATTATGGACAACGACGACAGGCGACACACACTCCTGGAGTTCTGTCTATACGTAGCAAAAAAAAACCATAAATAGAAACAGATAAAATGAGAACCGCGTATAAGACGGAAAGGAAGGTGTGGAAGACAGACATAGAAATAAGTATTAAAATATAGACTAGGGCTCTGACCTATACATCAGAGCCAAATATAAATATAAATAAGTAAGGAAATGACTAGACTTCTGACTTTACATCAGAAGTCAAAGGCAAACAGAAGAAGCATGGAAGAAAATTAGGATAAGATTTTATAGTATGACAAATCATGACATCGCAATGACTCCGATCTTTTACATCGGAAGCCAAGCGCAATAAAATTCAGACTGTATGGATGGAAGACCATACGAAGTTTTTAAATAAGAAGAGCAAGGAAATAAAAAATGTAAATACAGACTGAAAATATATATCAGAGGGAACTTGCGAAACGAGGGGTTTTAGCCGGTATAAGTCCGGCATATCCTTCCGCCAGGAACAGATCACTTTTAAGGCGGAAGGCATCCAATGAGGATTTCCCCTCGGAGATTAAAAAAAAAAAACCGGAGCTAGATGAGATTCAGCCCCTAGGTTGGCCTGTTGTTTTAGGTGGGTTGCTACCGTAGGTAACATTTCCACCTAGTGACAGATTATACAGAGAAGTGAAGAGTTTAATCAGTCATTACCGCTCACCTTAGTGGACTATGAGAAAACTGCCGACTCTATCGGAACCTTAACTGTTCTGGAATGGTTAGGGCAGCGATGATAATTAATTTAGCAATACATTGATGTGTTGAGCTGAGACACATATGTCTGTAAACCAATAAGAGCATGACAGGCCGAATCTAGTTTCAGGCCGCTTCAGCTAAGACTATAGTGTTGTAAAAATAAGCGCTGAGCGCTCGACGCCTGAGCACTGAGTGAATGCTAATAAACCTTTAGGACTCGAGCTTTAAACTGTCACAAACATTATAGTCCAAGTCTTCAATGTTTAATTATCTTAGACCCTTAAGGTTACAAGGTCGAGTCTAAAACAGATAAGTTAAGATTCTTAGAGTTCATTAGCGATGACTTAGCGCTCGTGCGCTCAGCGCACATTTTTACAACACCAGATGAGCAGCTTTATTAGCAATACAGATTAATCCATAGTCCTTAAAAATCTGAAGGAGGTCGAAATAACATGGTTGTAGAATAGGAATATAATAATAATTTACGTCTCAAGGTACATTGAATCGATGTGTGAGCAACAGTTGATGTCGGCGTGTGATCCCATTGAGACATAACGTGGCAATTTCCTCTCGCCAAAACCGATACGCCGCGATCAGACGAACATAATGCATTGGGGGAGCGGCTGTGAGCTGACAACTATATTTATATATAACTAATATAGGTGTACGCCTTCCGCTGAAATCTCATGTGATGATATAATCGATGTCGCAAATTATGTTACAGTGATATATTATGATTCGTAGTTTGCATTGGGACTGTCTCAACGGGCGCGTTTCTTTCCGTAGTTTACTTGTCATGACATTCAAATCTCCAAATAAGGATTCCGCGAATCACCATAGACTCGCAGCGATTCTTGAAGGAAATCCCGACTGTGGTACCCAACGATATGCTGCGTCGTTGGTAAGAAAAAGAAAATTGAGCTATTCGTTTTTATAAAACGCCTTCTGTGTCATTCGTCGTCGCATGAGGCCTCGTAACTTTCAACTCACTGTTGTCTCTAGAACTTGTATTTCAACGTAATGTCCGGTATATATAGGTATGCATATATATAAGTATCTATATTGGCGGGCATTGTTACATTCTAGGGTAAACATAGTATACAATTTAAATTTTCTTATCATTTCGGACCAGAGATATATACTTATATGTATGTGTTTGATTGAGACTTTAGTAACAACATTTTGATATTTATTGACTAAGTAATTTATGACTGATTGATACATTTTTACTGTTGATATTATTATACCCTAAATTTAAATTTGAAAATATTCTTAAGAACATCAAATATATTAAAACAATATTTTTAGTTTTCTTACTACGAACTAATTGTGCGAACTCAAAACGAGAATGCAGTCCCCTCTTTTCGAATATTTTATAATAAAATCTAAGTAAGTAAACTCTGGTAGAATGAGATAAGCACGCCTCTTGTATCCGGCTGATTAAACGAAGGCACGTAGTTCGGATTTGTTACGTATAAAACAAAACTTTGAGCTCTAGAACTAAAAAAAGACTATTGAGTTTTAAATTAAACAATTTAAGATTTGATTGAATGTTGGAACCTATCTAACAATTCTAAATGTACCTACTTAAATAAGTATAATTGTAATGTCATTCTAAATGCAATTTAGCTATGTACCTTGTTATGGAAAAGCAGGGTCTCTTGACAGGTTTTTTTTTATACTTCAAAGGACACACCCACTACACGAATAACACTGTATAATTAGGCTAATGAAATATTTTTTTGATTAGTTTGAAATTCCAAGTAACCTACAATTCGTAATAAACATAATTCAATTCAATAACCTTAACGGTATTAACCTTAGCCCGTGCAAGTTCAAGTCAGTGAACGAGTACGTATTTTACTGGTTTTTCAGGAACAAGGTGGCACCTGATGATTAGTGAATTCTGTCACCTGTGAACATCAGTCAATAGTGACGAAAGTTTGCAATCTACGCACGTCGATTGCAACATTTGTAACATGTTCAGTGTTTATGCTACGACGTGGAGTTCTTCAAAAAAGCTGTGAATAGTATTCCGCAAGGCCGGCAGCGCACCGGCATTACCCCTGGTGTTGCAGGTGTCCATCAGCGGCGGTAGCCACTTACCATCATCGCTTGCCCATCTGTCTCCATTAATATAAAAAAAAACTTTTGATTCATTCCCTAAAATAATGTTATGTTTCCATGGAAGGGTTTTATATATTTTAAATTTATTCACGTGTTTGCGTTATTTCAGTGACACATTGTATAGAAATTGTCAGGAAATCGCGGTACTGGCGCCATTACAACTTAATCCTCTTAGTTAGTATAAACATTCCGGATTAAAACTGTATGTATGAAGCAAGGTTCACATTCGTTCATATATTTATTAGGTTAAAATTCAAAACCATGTTCAATAAGTGCATATTTTATTAATGTATATTGTCGGTGCGCGGCTCCGGATATGTGCAATATAAAAATGTTGGCGGAAAAGCTTTTACGAGCGGTTATTTCTACTGGGAACTGTAAGCGGCCCTTTACTACGAAATACTCTTTACCGAAACAAAGCTTGTTACGCATTAAATTATATTAAAAAAATTCAATTACCATGTGTATATTTATAGAAAATTTTACTATAAAAATACTAAGTTTTTACACAAATGTAGGTATTATTTATTATTTAACAATATAGTAGACAATTAACGATATTATTATATATATCGTACTTGCGATTATTATTTTCAGGTCAACGATCACAAGTTTGGTGACTTCCTGTAGGTATATGTATTTATTGGTATAAGTAAAGTTCATGGTAACTGTGCTATCCGACCAAACGGTACTTAATCGTGGAAGTACGCGGCGTGTCACTCTTCGTGATCCACATCACATAGCAAGCCGCGGACAAAAGCTAGTATAGTAAATGGAGCATGAACTTAGTTCGCACCATTCATGAAAGTGCAAATCGCTAGCTTTAACCACACATGGGTCGATATCCCGCAAAGACGGGGTCGCAAACTTTGTCCCGACACCAGATACACAATACTGGAGTAGTATTGAATTATGTTGGTAAGCATTATCAAAATGTACATTATCTTAATGCAAAATACATTCGTGATTGCTGGGATTTGCTTTAGAAATGTAAGTATTACGTTTGCAGTTATTACTTCCATATTATCTTCCAGTCCTTTTAACACCCATTACTGGACATGGGCCTCCTCATGCAAATTGTCTTGTACAAGAGGGATTTATGGTTTTAAAACGTAACGCGCGCCAAATGGGTTGGCGAGTCCACTCTTTCAGATGTTGGTGTACCTATATAATCTCCCCTGTTTGTCTGCATTTTAAACGGGAAGAAATAAATTAGATGACATTGTTTTAATTTTCCATTGAATTGAAATGACATGACAAATATGCTGTATCTAATGTGGATAGACATTAAAATTATGCAGATTGCTTGTATCTGGGTGGAAACACGTTTTTTTATGAGACTTTTATCCAAAAAGATATGAAAATGAAAAAGTTTCATCGTATTTTAATCTTACTTAATCTTGATATCATATACCTGAAATAAGATCACCCTACGCTTCTTGCAGCGTGAAGCAACATACATAACTTGTTTGACGCGTAATTTAGTATAGAACTAATGCAAAGCTGTAAACAGTTGGAAACCAAATCAGATGTTATACACAAGAATAATCAAAGTGATTTTCATATAAATTTTGCCAATTATAAGTATGGCATACTTATTTTAATTATTTACTCACAGAGGATTATTATATGCGTCTTGGTAAAAATCTGGAGCCTTTAAGAGAAAAGTTTGTTTTTCTAAACGAGACGTTCCACCTCTGTGTGCGCCCTTTATAATGCATTTATGATTTATTGCATGCACTGCACGCTACGGCCACGATTTTTAATACCTTTTACCTGGTGATAAAGCGCCTCGCTTATATAAAGGCTGATAAAAGACACAAAAATGAAAAAAAAAATTAGCGCCTGCGTTAAAACATTGCAACACAGAGGATTAAATAATATACGTAAACAACAATTTAGCTTTTATTTTCTCTATTCCCTTCGACAAATGTTCGTGTGCGCTCGTAAAACAAAGAAGACGCCATATAAACTGAGTGGAACGCAAATCCCACCGAAGTGACGGTTCTTATGAATCTGACACGATGAATTCTGAGATTAAATTCATGCCCCGAGGTACAATTCGCTCAGAATGACGCCGCATCGTCCACCCACCCTCGGATGAGAAGCGGTACTATTATCTAGATATTACTTGTCAGTTTACAAAAAAAAAAATAAGCTGCCTTTTATGCAGTTATTATAAAGCGATTTGATTAAGTTAAAAAAGGAATTATGAAAATCATTATTGGGAAAACAATGCAAACGTATCAAAATACGTGTAGTAAGATTTTAATTACATGCCTACTAATATTTGGAGCAACGTGTATAAAACTTAAAACAAAATTGGTAGGTTTACTTGAAGTGCTATAAAGAAACTGAAAGCAATTTTTTTCTGCGCCGTAAACATTTTGCGGGAAGCCAACGTTATGCGTAAAAACTTTTGTGGAACTGTTACACAATGAAATTAACAATAACAGCACTCGAAACAAAGAAAGTACCCAAGTTGATAAATAAAAAATATGGCCAGGGACAAATGGAGGAGAACGTGAATACAAAAACTTCAAATTGAAGAAAAGTTTTGGTTACCTAAATGTGATTTGGTTACTAAAAACACTGTTATTGCGTTACAGCGGTGAAACAGTTGTAATATATTACGAGCTAAACTTAAATTAGGCCTTAGAAAACGCAGCCATCAGTTAGGTCAGATTGCTTCAGGTAATTAGATAATCGATGATTCGTTTAGATAATTGAGTTATTGGGTAATTTTCGAGTACCTAAATGATCTAATAATAATCTGTGAAGTCAAATCGCAACAGAGCGAAATATTCATAAACAAAGATATTGTGATAGCCGCCGCCTCGGCAATTACGCGGTGATATTAAAACTTAATTAAAATTTGTTTATCACGGCTCGAAAGCGATTAAAACTTTAAACGAAGCTGCTCCGACGTAGACCGCCTTATGAAATGAGTTTATTTACGTAAATAGTGTTTGAGAAATGATTACTCTTCATATATCGTAACATATATAGTATATGTTACGTTCATATAGTAATATTTACGTTTGTCTTCATTTAAATACTGGTATATATAAATCATAAAAGTTGTAGGTAATGGTAAAATTTAAAACTTAAATTTAAAAAAAAAATCACAATGATACCAAAAAGTGGGTCTTTATTACGAAAACAAGCTAAAGAAGTAACATACGTTGTAGGAAAGTACTTCAATTATTTACCGCAGTTTACAAACGAGTCTGTCACTGGGGACGCATTCTAAAGGGCTGTACTTATTTGGACTTCAACTTGTTTGCGCAAGTTATCTTGGAATTTATGTTAGGACCGCACGAAGGCCGCGCCGCGGGACAAACTAGTGAAAATTAATGAGGACAGCAACCGGAGTTCAATACTGAGCCCTGTAAAGCGTCCGTGAAAAATGGGCTCAAGATAGCACTGCAGAGGGCATCTTATACCTACATGTTATTTAGGGACGTAAAATTATAGGTATATTGCAAAAACCGATAAAGTAACCGAACATTCCGCGAAGCCTGTAACCATGGATTTAGCTCATGATTTTTCATTCATTGACATATTATAATGTTACCTATTTTTAAATCAATATTTTGGGCTTTATATTTAGCAAATTTGTATGAAAAATTTGTAAAACCTCAAATCAATTTTTTTCCAAGAAAGATTAATAAAAAAAATATGTCAATAAAGTCATGAACTCCATAATTGCAGACTTAGGGATGGGTTCGATTACACCTTATATACAAATATGTATTAGGCTGATGTTGCACTGTAAGGCCGCTTGTTAACGACACGGTTTTCCGTCGTGAAAACCTACGGTCATCAGTGTTGTATGGACCACTATGGGAGCTTGTTAAGTGCACACGGCGATGCGAAGCGATGATGCAGTGAAAACCGACGGCGAGATATCGAGCAGTGTTGTATGACAGCCTATGGGAGTTTGTTAACGTCATCAGACGTTTTCACGGTTTAGTGACCATTTACCTGTTCTGATTCCAGTTTTATGTTATTTTAATTCTTTTTTCTTAGCACATATCTATAATAAATTTCCTACAAATGCCAAAAAAATATATATTTAAGTGCTTTTAAAATATCATTAAGAAACTACATATTAAAAGACTTCTCTGTGTTACACTAACATGTTACACAGTCACTTCCAGTTGTTACTATTCTGTGTACATCGATCGAGTTGTTTATTGTGATACTATTATGTTTCTTTCTTACTACCTACCTTCCGATTTACTTATTGTTGCCTAGCTACCGGTACACTAATTAGGCCTAAAATTTATTATATAACACTTTCTTTCCCAGGTAAGTGAATATAATTCTTATGGGAAATAAATGATTCCTAAACTAGAACATGACACAGGAAGTCCGCACCTAAAATTTGCTAGCCGTGCCTCTACCAGCGATCGTGACTAAGATAATATGCAGTTTCTTTACGGCACGGCGAACTCGCCGTACCGTAAGAAAACCATGGCGTTAACAAGATGGCTAAACACCTTTGATCACTAATTCTCTCTTTGAACCGATTGATTAATTTTATTTAGAAACAGGCTGTTCCGAAAATGATCAAAGACCTCTAACGTTGTGGTAGGTATTATATATTATGTAAGTATAACAGCTACCAAACATCAGATCCATGGTCACGGTAAGTAACATATCATGGTAAATAATTTGTTATAATATATTTGCAAGATTTTAATTTAAAAATTCATGAAAAAAGAATTCCGTCCAGAAAACCCTAATATTCGAAAGGTCCTTCAAGGTCAATGAATCGACTGTACCTTCGACTATATTACTAATACATGTGACGCTTCGATATGTCAGAACTGTATCGTAATTTTTTAAGTACCTACGATTAAGACTTTGATTCACGCATAATTATTATTGTGTAGCGTAGTTATGCTTTAGCAGAAAACAAATGATATATATTCTAGAGTAAAATAAACTATAAATGTATATTCAATATTACTATTCAATCTGCGACTTAACTTTACCTAATCATTAAGTCTAAAAGTTATTTTGAATCGCCTCAAGGGGGCGTTCATGTTGCTTACAAGTCTCACAACTTTATTGTTTGAGCTGTGGATTGGGTTTAATAAACATTGTGTGGGCTCCGTGATTTGTTGGCTTATTATATTGATTTTCTACCAACAGTTACATAAATGATCTGAGGTAATTGGTAGAGTGTGAGTGGGAGCCGATGACAAACAAACAGCCCCTTTGTTTGGTAATAATTATAGTCACATCTCAGTGGTTTGCGTGCATGCATATGCAAGCATAACAAGAACTGTAGAACAAGTGAGAATGCTTTGCTGCGGCTGTTCTTAAACTTTTAACAAGACATTGTTGAATACATAAGTGAATTTTAATGATTGCGGCAACAAAACACATTCTTCTTGTTACGTAATAAATAGTATTAGAGCTGCCATTTGTAGAATAAAACTGAACAATGAGCATGAATACCGCTGAGATGGAAACTCGAACATTTTTCACTATAATGTATTGAAACAATATATCTACTATATTAATATACCTATCTATATTGAAACTTGAGACTTTAAAAATAGCACCATCTTTTCCCGTGGGTGTCATAAAAGACGTCCAACTGAGGAACTACACTAACTCTAAAAGAATGGACTCGCCAACCCACTTGGTCAGCGAGGTGTTTTAAGGCCACACAACCCTCATGCACAAGACAATATGTATGAGGGATGTAAGTTTATCGAGACTCCGGGCATTTAGTTATAAAACGTGTGCTCTTTGACGATTATATGAGTTAAAAAAACTATTGAGGAACCAAATCTACTGCTCTTCTACGTCTTTGTCCTAATTCTAGTCTAGATTATGCCACATTAGATTATAATCTAATCTGGCATAATCTAGTCTGGCATAATCTAGACTAGAATTAGGACAAAGACGTATAATCTAGACTAGAATTAGGACAAAGACGTAGATAATCTAATGTGGCATAATCTAGACTAGAATTAGGACAAAGACGTAGAAGAGCAGTGGTTTTTTTTTAAGAGGGCATTCACATTACTTTTCTTTTTGTAACGTAAGCCACACTCAATGGGCCACATTAGGATTTCCTCTGTCACGGGTCCAGAGACACATACAAAGACGAACACAACATGTGCAACCCGAACAAACACCTGTCTTTAAACAAGTAATTGGAATCGAACCTTAATAATAATATTCCCTAATACCTAATTAAATACCTACTTAAAATAGTTAATTACTGTTTTAAATGAGTCAGTCATCTAATTCTAGTATATATTAATATATATACTAGTCACACTATATATATTAATATATATATTATAATATATATTAATATATAGTATATATATATATATATATATATATACTATTAATATATATACGCATTTGATTTATTAAATTAATTATTACTGACATCAGTTCCTATCGACAAAGTCGTCAATGTTCGTATTTAATGATGATCAAACATCGTCATTAATGCAAATAAAAAAGCTAGTTTATAAATTGACAAGGGTCCTCAAGCCACCTTCGGGTGTGGCAATAATACTTTGGTATTAATGGACCTTTGGTAGTCCTAAATGAAGTTATAGTGTCTATGCATGGCAAGTGTTCCCGACGTGTGTATAATATCTACAAGATGAGCGATGGTGTCGTCACTCATCTGCTCGCAAATTAACTGCTCTGATGAATGCCCCGCGACACACAACCAGCTTTCTTGGCCCCACGATAATCCTCCATCTTACCCTCGAACAGTCTCTCGACTAAAGTGGGCCGGGTGTCGAGGTAGGTCATGTAAAAGCGGTGAGCACTAGTAGGCGCGGTGAGGCTACAGTTGATGTATCGCTTTCATAACGTCCACGGTTAATTAGTGTCAAATTACAACGCTAATGTTTTTTCAAGCCCTCCCTGCCACTGGCTCATGTTTGGCGCGTATGAGAGATGAGTTTTTCCGACTGACACTGAAAAATTGCTCACAGTTTTGTCAGGATAAAAATTTCACGTGAAAATTAGTTTCAAAGCTCATGTTCGGTGAAAATAATAAACACCACATTTAATGGCCTACACTAGGATTCCCTGCGTGTTCGATCCAGAGACCCGATACGAATACAAACACGAACACATCACCCAGACCCAAACAAACATATGCCTTTACACAAGTAAACATCCGACCGGGATTCGAACCCGGGTGCTTTTGCACAGAAGGCAGAAGCAGTACCAGCTAATCGGACGTCATAACTAGTGCCTAATAAAATACTAGTAAAATTTCAATCTACTGACCATTTCCTAACTACATCTAAATACGCAACTTTTTCTTGCTTACCTTTATCCTTCTTTCATCTTTTTTATTTCTTCCATTGTCAATGTATTTTTAGATACGAGTAAATGTATTCAACACTCATTTGACCAATATTACAGATAAAATATGCTGCTTTTATTTTTTTTGCGAATAACTTGATTATTTTGTGCATTCGTTTATCATTTTGTCACAATGCTCCCCGCATACCTAGTAATTCTCGTAATTACTTACATGCTGTGTTTACATGATTTATTAACATTTCATGCAAACATTTTTTACACACCAACCTACCTAA
This sequence comes from Sesia bembeciformis, assembly GCA_943735995.1. NCBI lineage: Eukaryota > Metazoa > Arthropoda > Insecta > Lepidoptera > Sesiidae > Sesia > Sesia bembeciformis. Next base: position 8,776,978 of record OX031029.1, on the reverse strand, counting down.
AGTACCTAAATTAATTAATGTGGCAAGAGTAACGAAAAGGTCGCGTGTCTTTTCTGGCGATGAAACTTAAAGTAGGATAGCCAAAATGTCACATCACGTATAAACTTTTATTGACTTTTTACGCGGGTTTCGCTTAATAACGTTTACGGCTGCGGCACTAAAGAGTTCTTTAAACTGCGTCCCTCGTAATTCAAGTCAAGATTTAAGCCTTAGAAGAAAAGTAAGTTTGTCGGGACAACAAAGAGAGGGCCATTCCCCTCAGAGTAATTTATACGTGACCGCGGAGTGCGGGCTCGCAAGTCCTCGGGGAACGGCGTCGGCTGGGGAGTTGCGTGTCCGTCCGGTGACGCTTGGCAGGTACTAGATGGAGCTTAAGTACATTTTACCGTTTGTTTTCTTTTCGGTGTACGTCACTGAAGGTTCGGGGCACATGGTATACATGTTTTCTGTAACTTTTTGTTGAAAGACATATATATGTAGGTATATAAAAATAATGAAACTATCTAAACCAATTGGAGCTGTTTTTTATGGTTAATGAGCACTCATTAAGGGGTACACCCAATAGTCGCCTTTTACGACACCCACGGGAAGAGATGGAGTGGTGGTATTCTAAAGCCGGCCAACACCACACCAACACCATACCACACGGACACGGAATTAATGTTCGCGTGCTCTAAATATGTAAATCTACACAAACGTCAATAGATATTGAAATATCTAAATACCCGCTTGTATTTATTTATCTTAAAGATCTTCGGATCACGTGCAATTTTGTTTGTGCGTTTTATTTATTTGTTTACGTTCATTGCGGTTTATATTGACTGTGTCGTGTCAATGAGTTAATGAGCTTTTCGCGATCACAAGAAAAGGGATATCTTATATTACCGCGCGGAGCATGGGGAATTGAAACCAATGAACCAACGTCGTGTGGAATAAATTACTTCTCTATAAATATATGAGACATTTTTCACAAAAATAAACCACAAGTTGCATTAACTTATATTTATTAATTTCCTAGGTTTTGTTAGTTAACGAAAAGCTTTGGTTTGGTGTGTAAATTTGGCTACAAATGACTATTACTGAGAAAATAACTGTGACTATTGTGGAAAAAACCCATTCCAAACAAAGAAATGAAAGATTTTATTATTTTATTCCGGCCCACATCAAATGTACTACGAGTACTTATGTTTTTTCTGTAAGTATTTCTTTCCCATAATATTTTTTCACGAACTATTACAAACATACAAAAATACATCTATGGACTTTCTCTATGCACAAAGTATTTTAAAACCAAAATATGATATGATTCCACATAAAAACTATGTAATATATGATTCCACTAATAAACTCCGAACTTTCTATCATCAATGACCGTTTAAAAGGCCAACCGTTTAATACGAGTATATTAATGATATTATTACCATTGCATTATCAAGAAGATGATCAAAGTTTACTTAAAGTTTAATTAAAAAGTAACTTCATTAGCTTTTCTCTTCACATTGCAAATACGATTTTGGAGATACCGTTAGAACACAGACTTTGACTACAACATCTATCACACCATTATCCCAAAGTACGCCATCATTCAGTACATATGTTGGTATTCGTCGGTGGCATATCGAAACGCTGTAAACCTAGATAGAAAACACTCTAAATTATAAAGATTATATGCCATCCAGTCATGAGATAAATTGTCTTAAGTGAATCCCCTGAGTAATTTTATATCTTCACTGTTCAACTGAAAGAGGTGCTAGTCAAACCTAGACTATTATGAAGATTGTTACATATGCACAGGAAAAACTATATACCGTATACTTGTAGTAACAGCACCGAGCACGAGTCGCTGACGCTGCGTAACGTGTCGCTCGACGAGTTCCCTGCTAGCACATTGGATTTTTACATTCAATTCTCGTACCTTGGCCATAATTGAACAGACATTTTTTTTTAAATTATGGTGCTAAATTTAAATTTACAATTTCAACTGTGTAGGGGGAGAGTGCATTCTGCATTCCCACAGCCGCTGAGCGCACTCGACTGGCCACGTTACCCCTAGACTGGCTGTCGGTGGTGTTAAGCGGACACTGTAGCCCAATACTGAAGATGTTTAGTCCGCAATACTTGCAAATTTTAGTCAAAAATGATGAACGTTGTCATAATCACAATTGCTTTGTCTTCCTATGAAGATTTTATAACTTTTACGAGATAGAATTTGAAAAGGATTGGGAAAGATGGGGAAAGATGATATGGGCAATTTACAAAATGAGGCTGATGTCTCGTCGTTCCAGGGCTGAGTGAATAGAATGCAAATGAGTGTTGGAGGGGGAGGGTGCATGTTGCAATCCAACAGCCGCCGGGCGCATTCTACTGGCCACGTTACCCCTATCTCATAGAAGAGGATGTGTTTCGGTAGTGAGTGAGATACGCGAGAGCCTATTCCCCTCCCATCTTATCCCTCCCCATTCTCCCAACCCTTTCTCCAATCCAGCGCATCCGGCGGCTTGACAATGTTTGCTATTCTGGACTGATGTTGGATGTCCATGGGCAACACTTACCACCAGGTGAACTGTACGCTCGTCTCCGCCGTTTTCCTACTAAAAAAGTCATGGTTTGAAACCATTGAGGTTAAAAGCTCAATTCAAAAAAGGTTAAGGTATTTAAGGTTCATTAGCGCTGATTTAGTGCTCGGGCTCTCGGCGGTCTTTTGTTACACCACTAGTATAATGAGATGAGGAGTTCTTATGCCAATATACTTCCTATCCAATGGGGTTTATAATGGGCTCTATGAGTTCTGTCTTCTGTAATAATCTTCTGCTAGAGAAGATTGTCAGTCGTCAGTGAGATTCAAAATTGTACACATACACTACAAACATTTTACAAATATTTTTACGTCAACATCCTCAATCAATGTACGTACGTAGAACCACTAAATTGAATTGGACCACACGAGCGGCTCTTTTCAATCAATCTCGTGTAACGTGCAACAGTGGCGTGCATGCTAGTGATGCTAACTGATACGCTTCGGAACAAATAGTTCCTATTTGCTGGCTGTCTATCGCGCCGCCACGACCTGCCGTGTCTAACAGATTCTTAATTTCATGGCCCGTTTGTTCTCGGTTCACGTACTTCGATCTTTGAATGCTCCAAATTAAATGGAAAATTTTATATTCAGGCCGAGTTTCGATTGAGAATAGTTTTAGTGGGATTCAACTATTAGTTTTATTTTCCTTGAGACTGTGAAGCTGTTATTAATGTAGGCACCGAGAAAGAATCAATACAGACGAACTAAAACTGCACTACTTTAGTAAATTAATTGATTAATTACTTTATTTATTTAATTTGATAATTACAGGTGTGATTCACGGGTGTTACATACCCAATAGTATGTTCTTCTGTAATATATTATCCGGGCATACAATGATCTGTTATTAATGTTAATAAAATTACAATTCTACATGATATTACAACTATAAAATACATATTAACATGTATCGCTCCATATTGTCATTGCTATTTTATATTAGGACTGTATTAGAAAGTAAGCAAATAACTTAAACTTTAATTTAGGTGTGATTTAATTATATCTAAATTTTATTAATTGTGATCAATTATCTGATACACGGTCGAACTCCGTTAGCGTAAAAGGCCTAACAATAACTTGCGATTAGATCGTTCGGAATCATATTTCATTTAAAAAAATATGAATCTGGATTGCAGCCACAACATCGGACTCTTTATTTGATGCATTCCGTTTCGACAGAGACTAGCCTGTTTAATATCCATCCGACCCTGGCAAATCCGTGTGTTAACGCTGACAGATGTTGATATCTAGTCATATGGAGGGAAAGCCTACAGAATTTCCAGTTTGACTGTTTAATCCGCCGCTGCGATTCAAGTCATCAACAACGCGTACGCGACTTTTATGACTCGCTTGATATACGTACTGTATACGGTTTTAACCAATAAATGAAATTTAAATGTAAAACACGCTGACAGATGTTTAATGAATAAACGGAATCTGTACAGTAGAGAAACGCATTCATATTCATGGTTTTAACACAAAAATACAAAAACTTTAATCATAAGCTTTATGAATAATTTCGTTATCATTCCGCTCTCCTAAAAAGTATAAACATTACTGACATATTTAACGAAAGCATAGGTAATATTATATTCGGCAATTAAGAATGAATAAAGAGAATACACGATTGGTATTCTTTTTGTTTTATCCAAAACTCCCAGTTTCTAGCTTGATTTTAATTAAAGAAAATGTTACCAAAATCTTTTGCATTTTTCTCGAATGTCATGAAAATGCAATTGTGCCTTTTTTCCAAGGGAACGTTTCGACGGCACACAATATCAAAACATTATCAATTCGAAATATCTTCACAAATATGTACTATATGTACCATGTAGATCACAAACCTATCACAAACTAGTTACATTTAGTAACCATCAGGATTGAGATTCCAATAGCGTTTATTTCAAAAAGGATTAATTAAGAAATAAGAAATGAATGTTAAAGAATCAGTAGCAACACTGGCCTTTGTAAATTACTGACCCCTTAAGTTAATGAGATAATTGAAGTTTAAGAAGTATAAGTATAATTGAGGGCTATAAAGTTGTAAGAAGACATCTTTAAATTTAAAGGTAATCTTAGTTGGAGCGAAGTTTGCAGCAACAGTGCTTGATGTAGACGATGTAAAAGTTAATCTTGGTCTTGTTCTCTTGTATCAATTACTTACTCTTGACAAATGATTGCAGTGTTTTTTCTATTAGTGATTTATTTACTTCTGTTAAGAACACCTATTAATTTTGCCTTAATTACGAGTTTTCTCGAAACATCTATAGAAATTTCTCGAAACACTTAAGTGTAAGATGAAACAAACTGACGTAAACCACTGTAATTTTACTGTGACAAATATCACAAAATTTCATCCGTATATCCTTTCTTTATAGAAAACCGCCGCCGCCCATAGACACCCACAACACCAGGGGGGGGGGGGGGGTGTTGTGTTCTTGGATAATGACTGGTTAACAAACTCCAATCTTTATCCAAAAACAACGAAATATACCCAATGTTCTTAAAATAGGTATCAGGCGGACGCTTTACAATTTGCAAAACCTAAAAATAAATTTCAATTTTTTTCTCTCATTATATAATTATTATACGAGCGCAATATTAAAAATGGTGTACGAATTGATAAAGTTCTCAACAAATTGTATCGCTCGATCGGTAGCGGTAAGAAGATTAGCCGTGATTACGATACACCGGGAAACATCCCATTTTCTCATTCCGGTTTCGGCACGCATCAACTTGATTTCACCTCGTTCTTTTCCCGGCTCCGCGGATAACTTCTCCCCGAAGCGTCATATAAATAAATTGTTGCCAGTCTTTATTGCTCTCGGTTTACGGTAGCGTTTTTCCCGCCATGTTATAGTCTTTGGGAATTCCCTTTTCTTATATCCGATCCTATTGTGATTTCCTCCGTACCTGTGATTATCATAATGTCTATTTTGCGAGCGAACTCCGATCCGATACTTTTCGCTGATTATTTTGTACCTATACCTATCTTAAACGGATATCTCCTGGTCTTATTTTGAATGTGTAGAGTTAGATATATTTTTCACAGTATTGAGTAATTTAACTTGTAGCTGTTAAAAGTAGTCTTATAACAAGATTGGCTCTGGACTGCAGTGCAAGTAGTTACCATCAACGCTTATAAAAAATTAAATTAACTCGCATCAACTCGACTCGCTCGCCCGCCGAGCGGTGTGCGCCGTTAAATCTCCAGGAATTTATTAAACTTTTAGTTGGATAAACACTTCGTTTTACAGATGAGTTTGGAAATACACTAATTAACTATTTAAAAAAATGTTTCTGCGTTTATGAAATTACAGAGTAGATTCTAAAAATTTACGTTGGTATTTCTTGCATTTTAGGTAACAATTAGGATAAATTGCTGTTAAAATTTCAATTTAATAATAACGAGTAACCGAATTCCGATCATTACAAGCTCTCAGGTATTCTAATTAAGCAATAATGCCTGATATTTTATAGAGGATTTTAGAGATTTATTTAAAGATGCTCCTCTTCATAATTCTAATTAAGAATTAGTAAATTTCGTAGAAAATTAAAAAAAAATTAAAAATAAAAATAATTTCCATCGTTTTTTCGTTTTTAAATATTTTATTTTAAACCTTTCTATCTTTTGACTTTTCATTTTGTAGAGGTGGGATAGCACTGACAACGCCTAATTACTGTTTATTTTAAACCGTTATCAAAAATGCTTCGGTATCGTATCGTTTCAACAGATAATCGCAAATGGAAACACGGTTTATAAGGTATCTTTACGTAAGATCATGTACTTACTTTACGTAAGTAAGAGCACCCAAATATCGAGCTTTTTCGAGCTTAGCCAGATTTTTCAAATGGCTTAAAACCGTTTTGTGATCAATACCCAGTTCCTTAGCAATATCACAACTACTGATGTGTCGATTTTGCTCCACTTTTTCACAGATGGCATTGATTTTATCTGTAACTGGGCGACCAGAGCGACCTGCATCTTTCACGTTAAAATTTCCAGACTGAAAAGGCTTTAACCAACTTTGTACTACGCTTATAGATACCGCATTAGAGCTATAAACGGCACAATTTTTTTGGGGCTTGTGTCGCATTTTTGCCGTTTTTGTAATAAAATTTCAAAATGTAGCGAATTTCTTCCCTACTTTCTTCACTCATTTTCACAGACTGGAAAACAATGGAAAAATGTCGGAAAATAGTTTTATTAAATCATTCACACATTTTTTATATCTATATTTATGTATATGATTTCTTTATGTATTGCACATTGTACTCGTATAATGTAACATTATACAATCTGCATTTACATAGTAGTTTAAATATTTAAATAGTATTTAATTCGATAAAATGTGTTAGTTTTATTGAATTAGTGTTCAGTGGGTACCTATGTTTCATCATTTACCTACAAGCAATGCTTATGGTTACGGTAAACTTTCATAGATGCCGAAAGCTTTCACAATCTGCGTGATTAAAAATTAAGCAAGCACATTTTATGCAAACTTGTTAAGAATATTTTACATAAAAGAGGATGCAAATTAATTCTATTAAGATGAGCGCTGTATGCGCCACGTAATTACATAATACAGGCATAATTTCATCGCGAAGCGTCGTCAAAGCTTTCAGAAATTAGAGGTGGAAAATTATAAAAAAATCGAAAAATGGTCATAAATCTGGGTAAGAAAGCATTTCCATTAATTCTCGGTATACCTTGACGAGGGTCGAAAGTTTAACGGATTATAACAAGTGGCGGCACTAACTGTCACAGGCAGACCTGGCCGCGCCACGCCTCACGGCTTAATCGCCTAACTTTCCCCTACTATTGGAGTTTTTGCGGAATTCCGGCGGTTGTGTGCCCGCACAGCTAATTTATGCGCCACCGAATGAATTGAGAGAGAGTACTCGACGCGCTCTCCATTCCTATTAGGTATTCAAGACATCGTTTAATCGCCGTGCACCAGTCACAGCTCCTGAGATCAACGATTTAAACGGAATTTTAAGCTACTTCGATTCTTTCTTGAAGAGATTGCAAAAAATCCCCAAAGGACCCGATTGCAGATAAATGGTTAATGTTTTATGAATATGTAATATATTTTTATGAATACGAGGAGAATAGAGACACTTCAAGAACACGTAAATATTTTTTTAACTTGTTTCATCTATAAAATGTTCTCTTGCTAAGTTTCTGACATCTAAAAATAACATTTTGTTTAATCACCTACGTAATAAAATTTTCAATCGGGAAGATGGATATAAACTGTCGTCGAGGTGGAATCAAGTGATTAATAAATTTAAACCTTGTTTTTGCCGTCGAATACGTCCGCGGACATTGTTATTGTAGTGTGTCGCAACCTTTCCCAATATAGTTACAATAGTTTATATAGTAACAATTACCTAGGTGTTGCCAGAACATTTGTGTTGCGACCTTCTGGAGATGAATACCTCACAGATCTGCAGGTGGCTTAAGTGGAGGTAACCCACTTGTCATCAGATGGATCAAGCTACCTAAAATAAAGTACATCCTAGAATGAGCGCCGGATTTAAATTTTGCGCCATTTTTTTGTACATATAAGATACTATACTATATAAGATTTTAAATAATATGAAATTCATTAAAAAGGTATACCTACCTACGGCAAATCCTACCACCAATATCCATTAAAGTATCCACCAATGAAAATCACGCATCAGGAAGCATGGCGGGTGCGCCCACCAGCCAGATAGATGGACTGCCAACTTAAAAAAACTTACCGGATGTGGCTGAATGAATAGAGCAGGAGATCCAACCACTACAATTCCATATCCAACGGGCCTATATTCAAACACTCAATCAATGACCCACACCAGGAATTCGCTGTGTGGTTTTGATCCAGAACACAGAGAGGAATAGAAACTATCTAAATCAGATCAATTATTCCTCTTAAAAAAATGGTTGTTCGACTGGAAACCAAACCCGGGGCCTTTTGCACAGCAGTAAAAACATGCTCCAAAACAGATTCTCGCGTAAGGCTGTAGCAGCTCCCTTGTACTTATGCAATGTCGACATCCTTAGAACTTCCCTCTTTCATCATTAGATGAATTAGTCATCAACTCATCATTAGGTATTAACCTGCTCCTTCCGCAGGTCATTCGGTAGGGGAACCTTAATCCCGTTACACCACACCTTTCTTGGCTGAGCACCTTCAGTGCTCGCTCTATAAACTAAACTATAACTCCCGGTGACACTTTTAAGGTCATTACGGCCACATGAATTGGGTACCGACTGTTCATATCGAAAACACAATTCAAATGGCAATAGTGAAAACGAACTCATTAATGAACTCATTATAGACTTTGCAAAACTTTCTTCTCATTATTGTAATTAAGACACACGGAGACCTCCAGTCTTTACTTTTACAAGGTAAGTTTACCTGTGAGGTTTTCATCGCAAGACCCCAAAACGGAACCTGCTTCTTCTACCTGTCACTTGGTAGGAAACCCTTAAACTCGTTGTACTTACTACACTTGATTGAGCACCTTCTACATTCGCCCTATATCTACTATAATAATATGTAGATTGTAGGTATGCACGCCAACTATACAAGCCCAGTGACACTTGAAAATTTAATATGGCCACCAGAATTACTCGTCATATTGACCACAATCCTAATGACAATAGCGAGAAAGACTTTCTTACAAATTTTGTTAAAACCTTTTTCTCACTATTAAACAATTTACACACGCAAAATACTCAATGAACTAAAGACAATTAATAGATATTCAATTCATTTAAAATGATTGTACACCAACATGATGTTATTTGAAATATTTACTCTAAAATAATTTCCATACAATTTTATACAAAACATTTTTTCAGCTCATTTGAATTTCTATAAACTGCCATCTTCTGAAATGTTTGGTAACAACCATTAATTAAGGTTTACTTTTAAGTACTTTTATACTATTAAATAGAATGTTACTTCCCTTAATAGTTCAATAGAGTTATCATAGATGGCTCTACGTACTTTGTTTCAGCGCCATCTTTACCGTGATGTGAGAACCAACATAAGCTTTTGTGAGATGAAGTTTCCTTTTCCATCCTCTTTTAGTTTGTGCATTATAGATGGCAGCATTAGCGTTTTATCGAAATACAGATAGGCTAAAAAATTGTGATGGTAGTTCATTTTGTATCTTGTCTATTGACAAAGCCATGAGCTACAAAAATGTCTAGGGAACAATGTTAATTCCTACCAGTTTATGGGCATTTTTAAAAAATTTTGATAGTATGCTTCCAGTCTATTTAGGCTTTGTCCTACTAGCATGGTGGCGCGATGCGTCGCGTCGATCTTTGCGTCGACCATTGCGGCGCGGCGCGGCGCGGCGCGTCGAGGACGTGTCGTTCTAAAGTAGGCTGCACGATTGCCGTAAGTACTAGTCGAATTTTAACTTGACAATATAAAATTTGTCGCTTATTTACGAATAGGTACTTAAAGTTTATATTTATATTTAGAAAGGCAAGGGAGCAAAACAAGTCGAAAACGGACGCGTGAACGCGGCGCAATGCTAGACGAATTGCTCACGCACGACACATTGTGACGAAGACGTCCCCTCGCTTCACCATGAACACACACTGGCCTTCAGTCAACACTTTTACCAGGTAGGTATTGGCACGTGCTTGGGCGCTTCACACCGACTTGCGATCCCGCGGTACCCCCCCAAAGCAACCGTCCTTTCCTTCCGCCAGTCTACAAGCGGGGGAGCACATATGCTTGTTGCAGCACACATATTTTGCTTCTGGCTGAGCTCCTTCTGCGCTCCCCCTAAACCATACATGTGCGGTGACTCTTGAAAGGCCATTAGGGCCACAAGAATTAAGCCATTCCGAAAAAAAAACGACACATTGTGTGGGCAGCGAATGTTTGACATTTTCACGACGCAACACTCGACGCAACTCGCCGCTTCGCGCGGCCTAGCGGGACATGGGATAACTTTTATTTATCAGTTTGTTTTCTTGTTTTCATGTTGACTGATAAAAAATATATTTTTTTTAAAATACCCAACTTGTGTTATTCATTTAAATATATTTGACAATAATTCCAATATTAATAAAAAAAAAAACATTTCTAGCTTTCCTTACGTTACTGTGAAAAAAGAAAGCTTCCCAGCATTTTATTAAGACCTTTGTATTATTTAGGTTTTTAGACTTTTAGACGTGACATTTTTAGATTTTTTAATAAAAATAAGAACAGATACATTACGAAAACATTGGCCATCGGCTAATCCTGAATCACCTGAACGCGTCATCTACGTCTATAAAAAATACCGTACCTCTAATTGCATACTTTTTATATGATATAATTACTAAATTTAAGAACATGTCACAAGTCAGTGCAGATAAATATATGGAGCTGTTATTTTCCCTTGAGAAACTAATGACATTATTATATCTTTACTAAACAAATCACTATATTGCTAGATAATCGACATTTTTTCTACTTAGGTTTTATTTATTGATTTATGTATATTTGCATAGTAGATAATTAATTATAATAAGTATCTATATTTTGCCTAATGTAGGTATATATAACTTTATATTGCCTTTATTAGCCTTATTCACATTATATCTTAAAAAATCAACAGCTATATATCAATCATCAGTGAAACGTTACAGATCATTTGGGAGATTTTGGTTGATCTAGTTGACTAGTGGTATGTATTCAATATCTTCCATCTCATAATCAGAATAATAGTAGTCTTCATCATCTCTTTCAAAATCATCAGAACTCTCAGAAGTATTAATTATTATCCTATCCATAAAATCATCCATGGCATGTTCATATTTCTATTTCATCTTGCCATTTGATTGCGTGTTTACAAACTTTTTTCCATTCATTTGGACCAATCATAGAATTTTTTTCATAAGTTTCATCCATATACAAATTCTCTGCCTTCAGATCGAAATCTTTTAATCAAATCTAAGAATTTTATCCGTTTCTATCTTACATCATCCTGTTCCATCAAAACATTCTTGTTGTTGTTAGTTTTAGTGAAATGAAAACGCATCCTTTGAAATCAATGGCTTTTATTAATTTCAGTTTTAGATACTTGAGTATCGACACTTGTTTAAACCTCAAATGTAAATTATGCACCGTTCTTCTTACAACATAAATAGTCAAAATCGTAAAGATTCAATAAGATTTTTTTTCGGTCTTTTTTCGGTTTTGAGTTCCTAATGGATTCGACCTGTCGTCATGAACTTTTACATGCATACTTGTACGGGAAAGACCAGTTGCATCACGAACTGTTTGTTGTATCTTGTTAAATAGTTTTTCTCGGACATATTTTTATATTTTGTGCGTTCAGTTAAAAAGACATATATTAAAAATAATTTCACCGGCTTGTTTATTTATGGATTTTCCTTGTCTTGGATTCTTCGGCATCTTTATGAAAGCGACTCTTATAGTTGACTGTAGTGGAAAATAATGTGGCTTTTTAAGGTGTTAGTGAAGGATGACCATCCATCCATCACAACATTATTATCATTACATTGACAAGATACGTTTTAGAAAATTTAATATAAAAAGGTAATTAAAATGAGGTCGGTAACAGTTGATGAAACCAAATATAATATCTACGTATAAAATTTATTGTCCATTGAAATAATATTATGGGGGTTTTAGCAGCTCTATTTATAAATTCGATGTTTGCCGAAGATACCCGAATATTCCCGATGGCCAATATTTTCGTGCAAGATCTGTACTTATGTTTAATAATGTGATAAATATTTATAATATCCGTTTTAATAAATTAAAGAAAACGGCCAATATTTCGAAAACTCTGGGGGTTACCTATAGACTTTCTTTGTAGCTTTTAATCTTGTAGATAATCCCTATTAATTTTAATGCCGGAGGCTTTTTGGCGCGAACTCGAGAAACAAAGTTGAGGTTATGTTTGATTATTATAAAAATTGTCTATTGTACCTACGTTTTGTGGTTTAATAGTGATAGCTTAAAAGTGTTTCATGTGCGCAATGTTTGTTATAATGAAATAAAAGCGTAGGACTGCGCTTTTCGTGTGCTTCCTCGGTAGGTAAACCTACTATCAATTTACTGAGCGACTCCTGACTTCGACGGGACTGGATTTACTTACTTCGACAGGACTAGACTTACTTACTTCGACAGGACTGGACACTGACAGGATACGTTTTAGACTTTAAAATTTATTGTTACGAAGAAAAACTTGACACAAGCAGAATGTGCTAATTACACCATTGCCATATATAAAAAGAAAGAAAAATAATTTAACGTCAATTTTTTAGGCAGGGTGTATATGATAGGTATGAAAAATAAGTAAATACATGGCAAATTACATCCATTTTGGGGACAGTACTGATTGATAACAAAAGAATGTTTTTGGTTCCATGAAGGTGGTTGACATTAATTGTAAACAAAAAAAATTATCTAGCGACAGCGATATGAGAGAACACAGCGGCCACACTTCTTTCTGATACAAAAACATAAAATGTGTCATCTTTGTATTCCCTCATATCAACGTCTGCCGATTAGTGATTTAATTAAATTACACTAATATTAATAATATAATAATTACGTAGGTAATTCATTAATAAAAGTTCATTCATTCGTTCAGATTCGTCTTTCATTTCATACAGGAAATTAAGTATTTACAAACAGATATTGCTGTTGTAAATAGATAGATAGATACGACAACTAATTGAAGAGAATCTATAAATTAATTGCGACGACTATTATTTGTCAGTTTCCTAATAAAAGATCCCGGATTCGATTACCGGTTGAACACAGTTTTTTTGCTTAAAATCGGGATAGTTTATATATGTCTTTGTGTGTGCCTCCCAAACCAAAACACAGCGAATTCTAATGTTTGCTTTTGAAAATGGTGTCAAATTTTATTTTTAAAGAAGCACACTCAATAAATACATCACGGATAAGCATTAAATCTCTTTCGCTCTATCTTGAACATTTCAAATAGCATATATCACTCCCATCATTAATGGGAACATGTCTAGACTAGCGTATGGTAACTACAGTGAACAGAATAACCACTAAGGTATCGTCCGAAATGCATCACACGCACGCAAGTAAAACTTTGACACGAACGCTTAGCTCAACGCTTGCACGAACGCTTAAAGACGACTTTGCTCTAGGCCACCATATACGAGTACATACCGAGAATAGAAAAAACATTAATTTTGTATCTTAACTTTTGTCTCAAGTACCTACCTAATAGAAAAAAATACCTACTTTAGGTAGCGTACAGAGCCGGACTTTCGTTTATATGCATTAAAATAGAGACAGTATAGTATCGAGGTAGAAAGACTCACCAAACCTTTCTCGCGACCCTGTCAATCACCACACATATATCTTGTTATTATTCACAACGAAATATGTTAAAATATTATCTTTCTAATGCAATTCCGTTTTTTTTGCTTTAAAAGGATAAAAATTCAAAGTGAATACAAATGGAAATCCATTTCACAGGATTTTTCATTGTGTTTTATACATATTTCCAAAAAAATTAAATCCTGGAGGACACTGCAATGCACATCCAAATACCTACTAAACATCTTCTGTACCTACTTATTTTGTGATAATAACGAGCGCATCGCGAGCGGATCTTAAGGGGGTATGTACGGAGTTACTTTTTAATTAAAATCAACGCACGTTGTATTATATGAAGGTCCCACACTGACATTCCTTTGAATACTGTGATTGAGTAAGTCACACCTCGCCCTCGGCTGAATACGGGATTTCATATGCAAAATGCTTTTCGCTGACAAATTGCCCCATTATTTAAGATTCCTCGCAAATGATAGGGATTTTTGTTTTATGCTTAGGACATTGATGTGATTGTGAAAACGTATGGATTGACTTAGAATGAGCGAATAGAGCGTCAGATATTGACTTCGATAATAAATAGTAACTGAAAGTACATGCATGAATCAATAAAATCAATCTATGTGTTTGGACAACACACACAGAGAAGATTTACAAGATTATAGCTATATGTAATATTTTAATTTAAATAATTAATATCTTTCAGTTATTCCGTAGCCTACGGTCGCCGTTAGCTTTTACTGGCTATTAATATATAATTTAAACAATTTAAATGTACAAACAAAGAAGAAAGATAATATTTTATTAATTTTTAAATTACTTATAGTTTTATGTGTTCTGTTACATAAGAACGTAACTGTGCACCGCCCTGGAGTATTTCTGTTTAATCACAAATTGACTGGCTGAGAATGCAACCAAGCATTAAGTCTGCCTCCTACAACTTTCGTGCAGTTAAGCTTAAATTAATAAAATTAAATAATACATATTGTATTTATTGCAAGATCAATATTTATTCTTAACTTCTGGTATAAAAACTAGATAATTATTTAGAATTACCTTACTTTTTAGGCTAATGTACATAGGCGCTATTTATCAACCCTTCCCGAATGAACCGTCACGAGCGAGGCTCACATTAAATGGGTCTCATCACGGCACACTAATGTTTTGATACGCTCCAATTATAAGTTTATACATCTGCCCAAAAAAGGCTTATCCAGTATCTATCCGGAACATCAGAGCGAAGCATGACGTACAACCCTCTCGTGGGTGCCGGCAAACCGTTAAAATAAGTAATGATAGAGCTACGTCAGAGTTTGACAACCTTTTTATATATATATTTTTTAATATATAAACAATTTCGCCATTTAACCTTCTAAAAATCAACCATTTTTCTCAAGATATTTAGAATTAGCGCTATCCTAATTATCGCTATCGCAAACCCGGATCCCATATATCCGGCTTCAGTGATGATTTGGTGGGGTGTTAGCTATCTATGAGCGACTGAACCATATTTTGTGAAAGAGGTATTAACACTCTTCACGTCGGCTCAAGTGTATCAAGATACGATTCTTGAGAAGGTCATAAAGCCTCTTAACGACATCCTGCTCCATAACCAAGAATAGTCCTTTCGGCAAGACAGCACCAGGTCATAAGACTCGCTCAACACAGACGTGGCTAGAAAGGAATATCCCTGAGTTCATTAGAGCTTAAACTGGCCGTTATCTAGTCCCGTTTTAATCATAGTCGATTATAATTTATGGTCTTTATTAGAGAGTATATATGGCATTCTCTAAACGCCAAGATAATATTGAATCCCTAAAACATTTCATTAGGGTGGCAGTTGTCAATTTTCTCATGAAAAGGGTGCGTGTTTCAAGCGCAAACTGGCCACGTTTGAAAGATTTTATAAAAGCAAATAGTGATTACATTTTAAAAACATTGTCAAAGAGTTTGTCTAAATTTATAAAACTATTGATTGGAAATGTATTCGCTATTACACTGATTCCGCAATGTTTCCAGTGAAACAACTTAAACACATCATCCAGTGCCTTGTGATATATTGTAAGGGTAAATGGAACAAAAGTTAAAAGATGTCTGATTTCCTAATGTGGATTGTTTATTATTTTTTAATACATTTTTTTTATCAGCGGAAAGGAATAATCATATTCCATCATATCATGTTTTAATCATAGGTAAAACGTTGTATACCTCTGACCTTTACGACTTCACTTATTAATCTCTTTATGTAAATATGAAAAAAAGACATGATTATCATTTAATTTCATAGTTAAGAAACACTTATTGATTTTGAGTGGGAAGGCGCGTGCGCCACGCACCTGCTTCCGTCGCTGATAGGGTTAAATCAATATTTGGACTAATGTATTCAGATCTTTTGTCTTTTTGTTCTGTCTTAGATCGGGACGGGATCAGTAGTTTTATAATGGTACATTTGAATATTCGTACGAAATGTATTCTGGAACTCAATTATGCTTTCTTTATGTAAGTAGTTGGTAATAGGTAGTAAGTTAATTGTAAGTTGTAACATAATCAAGGAGAACGCTAACCCTCAAGAAACAGATTTAAACCTAACTAGTTGTTTTCGAGGGTCAGAGGTCAATTAATTTACTAAAATTATAATTGTAAGACAAATTATAAAAGTTAAGACAAAACAGAGCAATAAAGATTTTTCAATTTTTCAATTGTCTAAAATTTATATGAGTAAGGTATGTAAGGTATGCAGTAAGGTATGCCTGGTAAGGTAATCCACGACGTGCATGCAAAGTACTTATTACTTTTAGTAACATACTCGTATCTTATCATTTTATCAACGCTTATTTTAATCATATTAAAGTTATATTAAATTTTCGTCACATTAAAATTATATTATTTTAGTGATCAGCAAATAAAGACAAATTAATAAAAATAAATTAACAAGTGAAATAATAAATTAGTCTAACAATATCGTACAAAAAACTTACAAGTTTGATTAAAAGTGCATCCTCGTGGATAACAATCACAGTTCAAAGTTACAACCTAAAAATGGACGGCAAAAAATAAAAAAATAAATTTTTATCTTAGATTGATTGGTTAGGCCTGACCCTTTACCGATGCGACCGAGTTTTTGTATACAATCACAAAAAACTAAATGTATCAGTGTTTATTTGTGACAATTTGCTTTGTCGGTCTGTGCTGATTTACATTTGAAAGAAGTTCTTTTGTTGTTCAACGTAGCAACCTGTAAAGACACGGTGAATGACACGGGTAGAACGAAAACAGGGATCATCGCGATCGGATAGTTTTGATCATTGTAAATATACAGTCCTTTCACACACTTACATATAATAAAAATAAAACAGTCTATATAAATTAATAGTTTAAATTTTCTCTTCAATCACGTCGCCATTAGTATAACAAAGCCAATTAGTTCATGCTATGCCAATTCGAAGGTCAGAGTTAACTAGCCAAGAGTTATCTGTTTGGCAACAACACTAAAGATTATAATGGAGTTTTCGATGGGTCAATAAAACAATATATATTTACATCGGTCGTAACTCAAGCATCAAGACATAAACGGTAGGCAGTTGCGCAGATATGGCGGGAGGCTGCGCCTGCGACGGGCATAGGAATGAAGACGTAATCATCCGTCAATCCCGACTCGTCACCAAAGAGCCGACCGCACACCGAATCTGTAAAGTTAAATTTAGGGTCACATAGATTGGAGATTTTAAAACAGAACACTATTATTCAAATGAAAGCACTATTATTTAAATGAAAAGAGATTTAGCCTTACTAAACGTATGTTTAAGGTTGGAGGTATTCAATCGTTATGATATTTTTTTTAGAACCATCAAGACAAGTATTGGAGAGTTGCTCAGATGTCTGCATCTGAGACGGCCACGGAATGAAGATGTAATCATAATCATCGCGACAGAGGCGAACGCACAACCAAACTGTTGGAATTATATGTAAAATCACACTGCTTGCATATTTTGAAATGGAACACTGTTTTGTCTATGATACATATATATATATTATATCATTCTTTATATTTAGTCACTATGAAAGTTTCAATGTTAGATATATATATTTTAAAAGAATATCACCCGAAACGTCTAGAAAGTCCAAGATTGAAATAGCAGCCATACTCATTAAATTTTTAAATTAAATTTTGACGATAGCTAAACCCTCCTCTACTTCTTTTTACATATAGCCAGATATTTCTCACAAATGTAAACTTCTAGATTGTATTATTTGTTACCTTTGAGTTACCCGATAGATTATAAAAAAGTTTATAGATAATTATGTTTTTTTTTAAATATATTAAGATCTTAGATGAGCAGACAGTACGTACACCTGATGGTAAGTGGATACTGATCGCCCATGGACATTTGCGATATACGCCAACATTATCGGTCCAGAATGACAAACGTTGGCACACCTCCAGATGCGCT
This sequence comes from Sesia bembeciformis, assembly GCA_943735995.1. Classification (NCBI taxonomy): domain Eukaryota; kingdom Metazoa; phylum Arthropoda; class Insecta; order Lepidoptera; family Sesiidae; genus Sesia; species Sesia bembeciformis. The sequence continues at coordinate 8,758,598 of OX031029.1, read as the reverse complement.
GCATGATATAATATGAGATATAATACCATTTACGAGGATGTGAGATCTTTTTGATGTGGGCGTGGAGTCGTTAATTATATTACTTTACAGATTAATAATTCATATTAATAATATCTATTAATAATTAATAAGGTATGTAGATAAAATTAAAAGCAGGGTTAAGATTTACTATAATGTTATTTGTTCCCCTTTTACTATTTATTCTAAGATCACTTTTAAATGAATACATGATAAAATCATATTTTATACTCAATTACTAATTTTTAAATTCGGCGTCAACAAAAATTACAAACAACATTCTACACCGATTTTACGTTGTTAACAGAGGGTATTACATAATAAAATTATGCATGCACAAATAAGTAGTGTAATTGCAGCTAGACAAATAAATCAGTGGGAGCTATCACACAGAAATAATATACGACGGACTCAGCCGGGCGAACGCATAAAATTGCAATCGGCTTACATCTCTTACACACCCACAGAGATATATTAGATAGAGTGGTTAACACACGTATATTGGTCAAAGTTTTACAAACATGAATGGTAGCAATTAAGCACATTGTGACATAGTCACTTGCCGTAATATACCACTCCCTTTTCTATAGCCATTACATAAGTCTCTTGATATTGTAACATCCTGCTAGAAGTTAAGATTTACACAATATGCCCTCAATCGTCAGTTTTTCATGAAGTGCAATTATGCTAGATCGTACCATCAACCAGTGTCACTCCACGGCTGGCCTTCTGTACTTATCATGCAGTCACTTCCGGTGAGTTTCTTCAACTCGTCGTTGTCGGCCCACGAAGCCGGAGTGCGTCCTACGCTAAATGCATTAGCCATGACGAAATTATAAGGGCTGCTTCGTTTCTTCAGAACTTTAAAAATGTATTATTAAAATAAAACAAGTGCCTTATGCAAATAAATAATGTCATTTATTTATTTGCATAAGGCAAACTGTTAATCATAACTCCGTATCGACGTTTATCTGCTATTGGAGGTACTTTCATTTTCCTACTCATATCTTTTGCTTACTCACTCTGGCATTATATGGCAGAAGCTTGCCAAAAATTTAATAGTAACTCCTTTGTTTCTTGTTAAAAAATTAATACATTTATTTTATACCAATAGAACTCGACCATACGTGTTTAATTCTTTGATATTAGTGTTATTTAATTATTACGTAACAGGAACAAAATAATAAAGTATTAATTTGAAAAGTCACCTTCGTATCTGGATCGCAAATAAAACGAGAATTAAGGCCATTCTTCTTGTTTATATCTATGTTTATACGGTTCGCACGAAAGCGCAGCGAAGGCTACTACTGCTCTACGCACTACAATGCCCGTGCAATCAACGGCACATGATATATTTTGCGATGAGGTAACCGGAATAAATTGCAAAGAGATTTATTTAAAGGTAAACTCGTAATAGCGCGAAATAGAACGTGTTTATTAAGAAACGCATTAAGGATGTTTTGTTAGAATCGTACTCGTATGCAGAAGCTGTAACCTAACTATGTACTTGTAGATAATGTTATTGTGGTCATTGCACTCTGGCAATTATTATGTACGCAAGCAAACTCTCATTTGGATATGAGTACTAAGCGCCATCAACATGTAGTTCTCGAAGCCTCGCCACCTCGCCACCTCGCACGCACTTTTGCTCTTCTCATCTGTACACTATCAGCGACGTCGTTGAAGTCATCAATCCGCCAAGCCGGAGGGCGTATTATTTTACATTAACTGTTTTTTACTGTATAAAAATCAGTGTCCTCTTCTATACATCTTTGCTTGATAATGCACTCTATACCATTTATATTTATACTCCTTCTTTATCATATTATCTGAAATGAAAGCTTTGTAGCATAAAAACGATTTTTTGAGAAATTATCTTTCATTAACAAGTTAGTACATATTTACTAATTAGTAAATCGTAGTTTAGTATTAGTCCTCGTAGAGTGCATGCTACTTACATTAACATATAAGTATATCTACTAAATAGAATATAATAAACTAACTACTCTATCTTTCACTTCCATTACCAAGATATCACTGAAATTGTAAAACTGCGTTGTTATCAGTAAATAAATGTAAGTTCCTATAATTTAATTATGCAATACGTTAGATCTCTATAACCTGTAATTACGGATAAAATCGGACTTTAAGTGGATACGAGGATCGACGCATATTGTACCAGCATTCAATGTTATTACAATATCGGTAATAAAAGTGTAATAAGACATAACTCTCTCGGATCCATGGCACAGGCGCGAAGTGGTAAGGTGGCTCGTAAATCTCAAGTCCTGTAGCAGTGCAAAGAGGAACAGTATCGCAACTATACACAAGCACTCAATCCGTGCACGGCAGGAATAAGTGGGTAACTCGAGATATTAAAAAAAAAGAAGTTCCAACACGTTGTATCGCTTTGGGTTTATAATTAAAAAATATTTAAATCTTTCAATTATTGATAGCTTCAGAGAAATTGCATTCAGCATTAAAGTAATATCTCGATATTCAAAGCAGAAACACAATCGATTTTTTTTTCAAGAGTACAGTTTTATAGTTTTAAACTGTACTTTTGATTTATTAACTTATTCGCACCCGTATGTCGCTTCCACACGGACATCAACGCTGAGACGGCATTTTGTAAGCCGATGTCCGTAAACACTCGGGAAACGTCATGTCATAAGTTACACGCCGCGCGGCGACACGAATCGGCTGTATTTGGCGACTGCTTTGCCGTTTTCCAGATATTTATATGAAGAAACTATACTGTTTGTGTTTATAGGATGTAGCATGCGTTCGGGCACTACGGCGCCTACGCCGCGCATCTCAGGAGCTGTTGATAAATACACTAGATATCACATTTCTTTATTACAGTATTAGCTCGAGACATGAAAGTAACATACATCTGTTCAACAAAAAATATTTTAACCACAATCATATAGTGCAGCACGTCCTTTTAAGTCATAAAAATTGAAAGTCAAAAGTAAAGGTTTGTTCTGTAAAAAATTTAATACCAGATTTACCTCAATAATTACAATACGAATGCAGCTATTAGAAATCAAGGACGCACCTGTTGCACGCATGAGCCAGGATTTTTTGTGGAACCTTTCACAAATTTACATATTCAACTCTTTGTTGAAGCTAACGAGGGTTATTATTTCAACCACAAAATGTAGACTCAACCGCTTCTGATTGACAAAGGTAGAGAAAATAATAAAGGATTACATGTATGCACCAGATTTTAGCCAGCAAAACGTTCACATTGCATTTTTCACCTTGTTAGTGATTGTTAACATCTAATTTATACTCAATTAGCAAATGCGCTTTAGCGGAAAGGAAGTAGGTATAATTTTCAAAATTATCATCGACGATGATCGGCGCTTATTTTACTCGTTATAATGGTTATTATTATTATGTTATTATATGTCTATATACCTATCTGTATGCTTTTGAGTCTTGTAGTAGCCATGGAAACGTTGCTGCGATGAGTATTAACAACCGCTTAATATTCATAACAAGAACATAACAAGCTACTTGCGTTTATAATAGCTTCATATCGTTAAATCTTTTATAGGAACTAATACGCCAACTGATGCTGAACCCACTAGTTTTATTCCTTTAACTATATAACTTATTTACCTATATACTTACTATATACAAATGACTGGAGAGGTCAATGATTCCTATCTATTGAAAATTTGATACATATAATAATAGGTGTAGGTATATAGATAGTGATAGATATAGGTAATATAGGTTTTATAGTAGATATTATTCATAAACCCAATAAATTATGTCATTGCTAGATTATTACTTATTTTGGACATCAATATAAGTTACGTACCTATCTGAAAACAATACTCATTTATACTCGATATTAATCCCATCGTTGAATATAGGCCTCCCCTTGCGATGGTGAAAAGATTTACTTAAGTTCATAATACGTTTTGAGGGCCCATTGCGGAATGCTGTATATTATACATGTTTCAGTTATTTTTTATTCTCGAACAGTTTTCTTACTTCTTACATGTTTTTCTTCTCCGCCGAGCAAGCGAGAATTCAGAAATCCGTAGAAACTTAATATCTTTAAGAGAGAGCAGAGGAAGAGTAGGGAATATTAGTAGAAAGTAATAGTAGTATAGTAATAGTAGAAAGTAGTGTCGTGTGCCGCAACTTTCCAGACTATGAAGACCAAATGCGGATAGTTGATGAAACTGCTCGTAACTCTCGACGTGGACTACCCGCCTCTTCAGTGCACTCGTGACCTTGGTTGGTGCAACCCAACCATAATGTAAAATAAATAAAATAAATGTCGAGTGAAATAAATAATGTAAACATTCGCGTTAAGACCCATTTAAATATATAAATAAGTAGTAGAAAGAATAGAAAGAAGTTAAAAATATAAAAGAAAGAAGAATTGATCATTCGACGGAATAGGCTATTCAATAAGTCTCATAAGATTACAATAATAGGTATTACATATCAAAGCCTGGTATAATCGATTTAACAGATAATTATGGCAAAATTAAAAAAAGCTAATTTTTAAATTATTGCTCCAGGACGCTGGTATTTTTGTTTAATTATATAGTTACTTTATTAATAACTAGCTGTGCCCGACCACGAGTTACTATGGCTGCCCAACAGATGGCGCTTACCCTGTTTTTGGGTAAAAAGCATGTTTTTACCCTGTGATAAGTATATAAAAACACGCGCGTATTCGAGTGCAACATTGTGTCAAAATTTCATTTTAAAGCAATCAGTGAAGAACTTTCCGAGACTTAACATTTTTAACAAACGAACATTTACGTTTTGAATTTATATAGATTATTACACTACTAATATAATTTCTTATATAAACACTTCGTGTAGTAAGCAATAATAATATTGTGTTCTGTAAGTATAGGAACATTATAAATTAGATTTAAGTATATTGATGTACCCAATGTTGGAGATCCTTTTGTAAATAAATAAATTACTTAAATATACTCGAATGTTCAATTAAATAAACTGCTAAATTCTTGGATGTTACCTAAATCTATGTATACATATATATACCTGTGTATAGATGTTTCAGAGTTTCCTGATGATATAATGTAAATAAATAATTAACGACAGCGACTATGATAGGCGATGGTTGTGATGGTTCTGCTATCGAATTCCTCACTCATCCTTTATTAAGGCAATGAAATGGATTTATAACGTCCAAAGCGATTTTATGTCAAAGTGCAGTTCATTGCCACCCAACAATGTCGGGGAGACAATGTAATTTTATGCTCAAATGAACCTCACCTGAAGTGGAACCCGTTCGGAAAATTTTGAATGGCAATTTTGGTGGCTCTTGTCTTTAACTTGAATTGCAGTTATGCTTTGTATAACAACAGGAGCGGAACAACTTTCCACTGATAAACTTCGTTTTAAAGAAATTAACTGCTTCAGAATATATTTTGCAACGGTCTGCGAATACATGAATTTTAGAGATCTAAGGAACCATCTGTTCTTTTTCATCTTGTCCCATAGCATTTTACTTTCAATTCATGTGTATCACATCACATACCCAAATCAAAGATCATTAAAACAGGAATTTTAATTAGTAATATCATGTTATAAAATTGGCGTCTTATAAATTTGGCACTGGGTATAAAAAACGTAGAATATTAAGGTAGTCGTTATTACGGCTGGTGGTTTTGTCAACAGCGATATTCACGCCTTTGCTAATTGTGCCAGGAAATTAAATAAAGTGCTCCGGAGCTTTATCGATTCATTAGCACGCGTTAAAATGGTGCGCCTGATACCCCAGCTGCATCGCTTACCAAATAAGGGAACAAAAATGCATAGAATTGCTCACACTCCCATTTGAGTAAAAGGAGAAAGATAGAAGTGTGTGAAAACTATGAAGAAGTCATATAATACATTTTATCGAACTAATAATAATGATTATATACCTACTATCGACATTAGAATTAGACATTCTACCCCTCGAATAATTAATTGATTTATCTAGTGTATTCCCGTTTCGTGGCAATCCACTGATGCCAAACCAATAAATTTTAGTATTTTATGAAATTATTAATAGATAATTTAGCGTTATGTATTTAAATTTATTTTTAATGATCTGTTAATTAACATACAAATGATATTCCTAGAGACTAGATACTGAAATATATAATTACAGTAATAACATTAAAATGTTTTTTATAATAAACATAAATTGTAAATTAGGCGACTCCGAGCACTTGAAATCAATTTATTGTCTAACGTTTTATTTGGGACTAATTTGTTATTTTTCATTGAGGTATTTTAATTGTTATGAGTTTACTTAAGATATCTTTACAGTTTTTAATATAGAGGCAGTAAATTTTGTGCCATTCGGATCGAAAAATTTGATAAAATTTATGTGTACAATTGTTGCGATATCGGATTACTTTTTTAATATTAATTGGCTCATTGTAGGTATTCTTTTTTTATGGACCAAGTAAGCAGACCAGCATACAGTTCACTTGATGGTAAGTGGATACTGTCACCCATAGACATCCACGATACATATCAACATTAGTCCAAAATGACAAACGTTAGCACGTTACCTTTGGAGATGTAGGAATGGATTTGGAGACAGGGTTGGAAAATGGGGATTGATAGGATGGGAATGGGCTCTGGCATATCTCACTCACTACCGAAACAGGTACGTACCGACATTAGGGAAATAAGATAAAGTGGGAAATGCAGTACATTTCAAGGTAGTCTTCTATGAGAGAGGGGAGGGGTAACGTGGCCAGACGAGCGCACCCAGCGACTGTTGGATTGCAGCGTGCACTCTCCCCCTGCCAATTTTCTACCCAATGATTGTAGAATGCCAATGCAATGAATATTAATATGAAACAAGTATCTACATTTTAAGTATAACAATACTCATAAACAATACTCTTATAACAATACTCGTATATACATATTTATACTTTATAGTGTTTATACAAAGAGGGACAGACTAAGGAATACACTGGTATTTACGTATAGGTACATATAGGTACATTTACATATAGGCATTTACATAATAACAATATAGGTACAGACCTTCTATTGATTTTAACTATGCTTGGAGTTTGCATTTAAGACATTTTTTTTAAATACGGTATCGTTGTAACTTCTTGACTGTAAAGTTCAATATGAGAACAAACCATCCCAAAACTTTGTCATCGAACCTGTGCGCTGGTGGACTACCCCCGACCCGTAACAGTTAATACCTTTTTGCTCTTTTATATATCTAGAGTGTGAACAAGTTTGATCGTGATTTAGTGGTCTATTGGTCCAATACAAAACAAAAGAAGACAAGCAAGAGTCATATAAGTTGTTTAAAACATTTCTATGGTCAATAATGATAAAACCCATAATAAAAGATATTGGAGGTAATTCTTAAGTAAAAAAAATAATTAATTTTTACAGTAGCATCTTTGTAACGAATTTTTCGATCCAAATTTTCTTCACTACTAACGATACCTTTTCCCGCAAGTGTTCTACTCTCCGGTATACAAACACAGTGTATGAAGGGATATGGACACAAACACAATAAAGTGTTTATGTTCACTATAAAACCTTTTTAAGGCAAGAACTCATATTTTATGTGAAGCCGCTGAACCCAATTACATATGAATGGTTCGTCATGACCAGAGATTTTTGGAGTCCAATAAAAACTTGTGAGGAGATTTATGCCCTCGCTAGGAGGCGTCTGTATTCATCTAATTTGTGTTGCATCATGTTAATAAAATTACTAATTAAATGTTTAAAATAAAAGAATTTTCTAAAATATACTATTTTAATTGTTTATATCTACTTCATTTGGATTCATAAAGGTGAAAGTCCACGTGTAACCTCGGTTACACGGTTTTGCGTTTGTTTGTTCGTTTCGTCGGTTTGTTCGCTTAGGTATATGGTTATTATTTCTAGTAATTTTTTTAGATCTAAGCTTCTGTAGTAAATAAATAACGTTACATTTAATATATTTCTCAGCAATAACAAATTGTTGGCACGCTGCCGACTACGAAACGTGAGATTTTTTTGAAAAATTACTAAACTCGAAAATAAAAAAATCGTAAGAACGAATAACTGTCCTTCTTACCTCTTCGCTCTTTATCCTGAAATTTCATCAATTCTCATCAATAATTATAATGAATATATTTCCTACCAGACTATAAACATAATCATCACGCAGATAGCAGCAAACACGTTCCTAGCAGTATTAATTTGAATTTATTTTGTTACCTCGCAATTATACAAATCTTAAATGTGAGCTTAGCTTTCGTGACGACAGCCATTAACCTTACTCTTAAATTTATTTGCCACATTAATGAATTCGTATTCAGTGCAGAGATATAGGGGTATAATCAAGAAGATACCATTTTAGAATACGTGTAAGGCTAATGCCTCTGCCGAGTCGCGAGAATTTAATCGAACTGTGCGCTTGTCAATCAATAAACGTGGAGCGGACTGGAGCACATTGTGATTGGGACGAGTTTAATGTGGATAAGACCATTGTTATAAAGTTAAACTACTTAGTACCTCTAATGTTCAAATGGATTTTATTAGTTTTCGAATAACATATACAGTCCTAGGTAGGTACTATACATACCTACCAACATTAAAACTTAATGCAACCGTTATAGTTATTACAGAATGTTCTCAGTCAGCTCCATTTGAACAGATCATTGATAATCTATGTATATAAACCTACCGGAAAAGCATTCTCCCTTGTAATTGCGAAAGGAATAGAGCAAAAACTTATAACGCTGGCCTTGTGCGGGATGGCCGTTTTTTTTTTGATTAAATAATTTATTGCAAACATCCCTATATGAGTCAAGTTAATATTAAACGAATCCTTACGTAGTACCAGAAAGTCTTAAGTCAGGCTTTCAAGAGCCTCACTTATTTAATGACAGCTTACGCAAAAGTATTCTGCAATCAAATAGTCCGACTAAAGTAAAGTAGTACAAAAAAAAAATTAATACCTTTAACCATATCTTGAAGATATCCACCAACTAATATCCAGAACTTGAAAATTCTGTCAAGTAATTCGGATATTACAATGATTGTACTAATTCATTATAAGTTATTATTATAACTTATTCATTTATAAGGTTGCAGTTTTTCCAATAATGAAAATTGTTTATGTACCTACATCAAAAGCTGGTCCACATAACTGTCAACGCCTGGTAAATGTAACCACAGGCCCGTGATAAAAGTGACCAAGTTAATAATTTATTGGACATACCGGGCAGAAACTCCGTAAAAATAAACATGAATGGCTGCCTTATTGGGCCTTGATTTAATACGCCCAATAAAACAGTAACTAACCTTAAATAAATTACGAAACAAATAAATAACATTGTTGGTCATCAAACTTTATCTCGAACCGAGATGGTTCTTGCCCACAACTATAAGTACTCGTACACACCGTTTTCCTATAATCTAAACTATATTCTTAAAATAATGAAAATTTTACTACTTGTTGAATCAATGTCAATATTTCCACGAAGCCCAATAATCAAGCTTCACTAACAAAACTCAACCAAGTAGTATTGGACAGTTATACTGAACAATTGGTTTAAAATTAGTTAGGAAAGTCAGAATTTTGAGTTTCTACGGAAGTATTGCCACTGCATTTAATCATTATGGAATCGGAGTTGTCTTCGGCACAACCGAACTTCGTTGTTATTTTTTTTTACTTTACACTTATACTCGCACCTTTTTATTATAATCTAGGTATAAAATTATAAAACATGAAAATACATAGTAGAATAGTTCCCGAAAGCCCACGTAGTTTTATGATGAGATATTGTTTAGTTTGTGTATACACTCGTGTGCCTCTCGTAATGATACCACATAGTTTTATGATGAGATATTGTTTAGTTTGTGTATACACTCGTGTGCCTCTCGTAATGATACCACATAGTTTTATGATGAGATATTGTTTAGTTTGTGTATACACTCGTGTGCCTCTCGTAATGATACCACATAGTTTTATGATGAGATATTGTTTAGTTTGTGTATACACTCGTGTGCCTCTCGTAATGATACCACATAGTTTTATGATGAGATATTGTTTAGTTTGTGTATACACTCGTGTGCCTCTCGTAATGATACCACATAGTTTTATGATGAGATATTGTTTAGTTTGTGTATACACTCGTGTGCCTCTCGTAATGATACCACATAGTTTTATGATGAGATATTGTTTAGTTTGTGTATACACTCGTGTGCCTCTCGTAATGATACCACATAGTTTTATGATGAGATATTGTTTAGTTTGTGTATACACTCGTGTGCCTCTCGTAATGATACCACATAGTTTTATGATGAGATATTGTTTAGTTTGTGTATACACTCGTGTGCCTCTCGTAATGATACCACATAGTTTTATGATGAGATATTGTTTAGTTTGTGTATACACTCGTGTGCCTCTCGTAATGATACCACATAGTTTTATGATGAGATATTGTTTAGTTTGTGTATACACTCGTGTGCCTCTCGTAATGATACCACATAGTTTTATGATGAGATATTGTTTAGTTTGTGTATACACTCGTGTGCCTCTCGTAATGATACCACATAGTTTTATGATGAGATATTGTTTAGTTTGTGTATACACTCGTGTGCCTCTCGTAATGATACCACATAGTTTTATGATGAGATATTGTTTAGTTTGTGTATACACTCGTGTGCCTCTCGTAATGATACCACGTAGTTTTATGATGAGATATTGTTTAGTTTGTGTATACACTCGTGTGCCTCTCGTAATGATACCACGTAGTTTTATGATGAGATATTGTTTAGTTTGTGTATACACTCGTGTGCCTCTCGTAATGATACCACATAGTTTTATTATGAGATATTGTTTAGTTTGTGTATACACTCGTGTGCCTCTCGTAATGATACCACGTAGTTTTATGATGAGATATTGTTTAGTTTGTGTATACACTCGTGTGCCTCTCGTAATGATACCACATAGTTTTATTATGAGATATTGTTTAGTTTGTGTATACACTCGTGTGCCTCTCGTAATGATACCACGTAGTTTTATGATGAGATATTGTTTAGTTTGTGTATACACTCGTGTGCCTCTCGTAATGATACCACATAGTTTTATGATGAGATATTGTTTAGTTTGTGTATACACTCGTGTGCCTCTCGTAATGATACCACATAGTTTTATGATGAGATATTGTTTAGTTTGTGTATACACTCGTGTGCCTCTCGTAATGATACCACATTAATTGAATTTAGTCAAAAGTCAGTGATTATTACGAAGTCCATACAGAAGTATTGTCGGCTTATTAACCGAGCCCACCTAAGGAGAGGTCTCATCAATCTCGCTGGCCAGTTACAAAGGACCTTAACAAAGAATTATGGGCCTTTATGTATGCTCGCTACTATGTAGGAGAATTATTACTTCAATTTAATGACCACTTCGTGATTAGACATTGCCTCTTCATGGCTCTATAGCCTTATTACATAAATCTTGAGAAGAATATGGCCGAGGTAATAAAGGGGAAAATGTCTTAAGCCTTCAGTAGGTACGTGTTGTGTTCATTACTGCGTTTTAATATGCATTCTTCAGAGAAAAATATAAGCGAATGTAAACTATTCGTATTTTAAGTTAATCAACTCAACACGCCACAGCTTATAAACTTAGGTGAAAGATGTTTGATATTTGGACTTAATCTTTGTCATATAAAATATTTATTTTGTCTGTGTAACATTATGATAAATAATATATCAAATAAAATGTATCTGAAAATAGCAAAAAAATAACTTAAGTGACCAAAACAGGAAACATTTTGAAAGGAAGCAGTTTATGACTTTTGCTGTATAATCAATACTACATATCATTGTTTAAGTATCAAAATTAATCAAAAATAGATGTAAAAAGATGAATTCTATAAGCGATATTGTTTGACCGTTCCTAGCTGAAGATTGCAACTTAGTTATTTATTGGATTTATGTATCACGACTTGAAGACTTGAAGTAAGCTGAACAAAGCCGGTTGGTTGTTTTACGTTATCTAGCTATGATTGTAACAATTGAACGACCTCCTGCTATTTATGTAAGTACAACGGATTAGAGTTCTCTCTACGTTAAAGAAGACATCGAGGATCGGGTTTCAAGAAAGTCGATTCAGTAGTTTGTAAGATTAAGTTAAACGAACAAATAAAGCTTTCTTATTTACAATATTATATGTATATATGCTACGCTCAAACATCAAAATCGCTCAATGAGCGAAAAGCATCCATAATGCTTTGCGCGTGGTGGTGGTTGTGCTAACATCGATATGAGATTACGAGTATATATATATATATATATATATAAATATATTTCGGTGTGTGTGTGTGTGTGTGTGTGTGTGCTTCATTTATCTACACCATCCACGCGTTATGAATGTTTTTATCCGCTTATTGCAGGATTACGATGCAAAGTATGTTATGTTATGGAGGACTCTTTACACAACAAGTATTGGAAAAATCTGATGTCCTTTGACAATATATATATATTATATATATATTATATATATATTATATATAATTATTCTTTGTCAAAATATTTTGGCATATCTACTTAGATTGATTATTTCTATAATGAATCCGAAATGTTGCAGGTAAACAAGGTATTTAAAAAATGTTCAGTTTTTTAAATCTGTAATGTAATAGCAACCTACGAACCTAATATTTTAGTTTTCAAACGACACCACAAATAAAACATTGTGGGGGGAGGTATGCGGTATTGTTTTCGAAGCCACCTGCGAAAACAAGGTGTGTCAGTCATTACACGGAGGGAAAAATCGCGTTCACATCTCAGCTTGCTAATTGTTTCCGACAGATACACTCAACAAAATAACTGGGCGTTAAGTATATCTTCAATATATTACTTCCTTTCTACAGAATATATTTTATGAAATACTAGTGGTAGCACGCTATTTTGCCTGCTGAGGACTCGATTTCTTTCATATTACTCAATAAATTCGATTGCGCCCCTTCCTAAAGTCTGCGCCGCATTCTGTGTAAAGGGCCTCCAATTCCAGGCGCCCTCCATGACTCGGTGCCCTCAGGGCCTTGGCGCCTTCCGAGCCTAGGCGCCCTGTGCGTATCGTATCGTAATCGATACTCGTATATTTTTCTTTTGTAAAAAAATCTTGATAGCGTATAAGATAGCGAAAAAAAAAACACGTCGACATCTATTGAAAACTAATCCCATACCGAGATTGTACATTGACGTGCATTGAATGTCTTTCTTCAAATCTGACTTACATGTACGAAAGCGTAAAACTGTTTTGTACGCTATGAAATAGTTGTGTCAAAGCTATGTGTATTACGGCGCACCTTGATTCCATATTGTTTTATTCAGCTATGCTGCGTGGTATGTCAATATATTTAGTAGGTACATGTCTCGACTATGCTGCGTTTACTGTGTTTAGGACAGGGCATAACGGGCTATGCTCTGTGCTAAATGTCATGTTGCATATAAATAATATATATGGTAAGCGAGTCATATTACACACTGCAATTTTGAGTGGATCGAGTCAAAGCACAGCACAGCTCAGTTTCATGGCATTACCCTACAGCTAATTCGTTTAGTTATATATGCGCCGCATGAAATCATTTAGGTACATTACTATACAATACCGTTAGCCTATGTGTTGACGGCTAGCGTCTCCCGAAGCTCGCCAGCACACCGGTGGGTAGATTAGATGTTAATTGGTGAATTTAGAATATATAAATTTCATTTCTTATTGCAAATAGCTCCCATTTTATTCTCTCGCGTTCTACTCATGTGGGTATCTTATTTTCATACAGGCTTAGATATATTTAAACGAACAACAAAAAATATAATACTAAATGAGCAGCAAATCGTGATCAACAATACAACCTATTTTTAAATAACTGCCGTAAATAATAATTTTAAATTACTAAGAAAATCATCACGAAAGTCAGAAAAGTCGAAGCTTCGCCGAACTTTTATTTCTTTATTGTCACCAGAGAACATAAACCTGACCCATCCTTAAATCTGCTCCTATCGATTTGCTGCTCATTCAGTATTTTTATTACTCGTTTAACTATTTCTTTTTCATAAATAAGCTGTGTTTCTATAGTCTGAGATGTGAACAGTCAAAAGTGGCGAAAATTTGCACTTTCAAAGATTCAAACATACGAATATGGTAAGCGGATATTGATATGGTACAAATTACATCCGTATGTAATTTGTAATATGCCAGATAGGATAGAACCTCTTTCTCTTCTCTTGTAGTAAAGAGAGCAGAGAAATGGTTTCTTGCAAATCTCATTCATAATAATTGTTATGTAAACGGGGTTACTCACGATTTATTATTTACTAGCGACCCGCCCTCGCTTCGCTTCGGTTTATATGAGTTTTTTTTCTAATACACGAAAGTATGGTAGAAATGAAATACATATAGGTTGTGGTTGTTCAATGCGGTCTGTAACTCATTTATCAAATCTAGTTGTAAGGTGGGGGCCATGTTTGAACGCAATGATAGTTGATCTGCATCGGAGATGAAGTACATTTGCAAAAGATTGTGGGCTTCGGCTTGATGGCGGTAGAAGGCTGCCAATGAGATGGTAAATCTGTCCCTCTACCTTAAAAGAGGGCACAAAGTTACCTGTCCGAATTTCTTTCGTGCCAAACGAAGTTATCTGAAAAAGGCTGTTGTATCTACGTATATTTTAAAAAAAGGATGATTGCTTGTGGAGAGATTTTTTATTGGTTGTGGTGGCTCCTGCATATCGGGGAGAATTACTTTTCCAGCAGCACAGCACATACCGTTTGCTTCATCGCTAAATTTTTTTGCAGAACACTTAGAACAAATCTTATTCATCCCTCCATTTTGGACAGTGCTCTACTAAGCATAATCAATATTTGGATTGTAGTTGAATGCCGATCTATTGTTGAAAGCTGAAATACGATTACGCACTCCAGGTTGTTGTCTTAGCCTCTGTGCCGAAAGCCGTCGTAAACGCTCAGCGCTAGATTCTCGAGCGCGAAGCTGCGTCATTCTATAATTATTATCGGAAAGGCGCTGCGAGCGCTCGGCGCTAGGTTCTCTAGCACGCGCTTGCGATGCGTACTCTCTGACTTGAAAGACGTCTTTTGGCCTTCCTAGCCTCGGATGTCTGTTGAGAAAGTCGTGACTTTTTTCTAGGCTTATTTTAGATTAAAAGGTATGAATTTAAAATACTATTTACTTATTAGATACCGCGCGAGTGAACCGCGCGGATAGAATATAAGGTAGGTAGAAAGTTTTAAATGTTATGAATTAAAAATGGTATTTAGATATCGCGCGAGTAAGCCGAGCTCATAAAATTTCGTTGACATCGGTTGCGTAGGGAGCTAACCGCGCGAGTGAGCCGCGCGGGTCCCCCCTTGCGACCCGCTCTCACTTCGCTTCGGTTTTTTTTTTTTTTTTTTTTTTTTTTCAAAATTTCAAAGTGAAATGTAGCCTATATTAGGTATTTATTACGGTTAATGTAGCTTCCTATTTGTGAAAGAATTTTTGAAATCGGTTCAGTAGTTCCAGAGATCACCCCAACATACAAACAAAGACACAATTTTACCTCTTTATTATATTAATATAGATAGATAGCGACCCGCCCTCGCTTCACTTCGGTTTATAAGAGATTTTTTTTTAATTTCAAAATAAATTATAGCCTATATTAGACACGGATAATGTAGCTTCCTATTTGTGAAAGAATTTTTGAAATCGGTTCAGTAGTTCCAGAGATTACCCCCAACATACAAACAAACACACAATTTTACCTCTTTATTATATTAGTATAGATAAATTTAATAAATTCGAGTCAAGTCTCGCAGTGGCTACGGTTCATGTAACTGGACCAAAACATCGGCTATAATAAATAAATAATAAATCGTGGGTAACCCGTTTACATAACAATTATTATTTTCAACCACGATAACAAAAGTTTAAAATCACGTTCACTCCCGAAACACGTTTAAACGTTTCGCGGTCAGTCCATTGTAGTGATATGTGATCTAATAACTTAATATCTGTAACCTAATAACGACTGACTTCATATTCTGATAGAAATACACGAAAACACAAGTAAATTTGGATAAAACTAGTAACCACGAACTATTGTTCTGATTGGATATTACTTTAGTAATTTGATCGGATTCACAAACTATCTTTGATCGGATTCATATATTATAATCAAGCATTATTTTACAGGCCGAGAATGCTATGAAAGGGAAACCCAACTACAATGGCTTATAAATAACAATGTATCCTCAGTCAAAAGTACCCACTTATAGACATTTTTAGACGTGAGAACCAAGAGCCGTATCGTTAATTAGGCTTGGTAATTTGACATGCCCTGACAGCTAATAATATATTGAAATTGATTTGTGTTCAAATTGGAAGACATTGTGACAGAATCAATAAGCCACCGCTTTCTTATTGATGGGAATATATTATTAAGTGTATGTATACGTATGAATATATAGACAGGGATAGTGTAATAGTTAAGTAGATTCAAGACGTTGAAAGGAAATCAAGATGCTACTTTTATTATTTTTCTTGATAAAAGAGAGATGATAGACGAGATTACAATTCTCCTGATGCCGACAAAATATTAGGTAGTGTGTATATAGTACATGCAGTACTTTCCCATCATTTACCAACCCACGCCAAGATGATCAATGTTGGGATACAAACTGACGCCGTTGCCTGCCTTTGAATGTAGGACTTGCATAGAGGCCTTGGGAGAGTCGATGATAGAAAATAAGAATGATAAATAAAATCGGAGATGGTAAATAAGAATAAAAGGGAAGTAAAGGAAGGCTCTCTTACTTACCTATGACTGAAATTTAAAGATTTTTAGTGTCACAACAACTATAGTAATGTATGTCAATAGATACTGCTGAATCCTCTAAACCAGTGGTTCCTAAAGTACGCACCTCGGCTCCTCGGGGAAACGCGACTGCCCCATAATTTACTTAATTTTACTTCAATATTCGATTCAATGTAATATGACGATATATGTAGTGGTGCAAACCACTTAGTCAAATGTTATATTTTATTTTTACCTTACCCTTGCAAAATTTTGTTGGCTATTTCGCAAAATACATATACTTGTAAGAATTTGATATAAGGCGCCTTGAAAAATCTGGATTCAACAAGGGCTAAGTGAATAGGAAAAAGTTTTGGAACCACTGGTCTAACCGATAACTTAACGTACTAGCTCGATTAGGAACAGTACACTGAGAGCCACGATTCAATTTATGATATTCATAATGAAACATCACAGTTGAACTATGTCATGCAAACTCATTAAATTCAGCGTACATGATTGGCTACCGAAAGAAGCACAGTAATTATAAAGAGGCGGACGCTGGAACAAAACCCACACGTCCACCCACAAGGTAACTAGTTACTTATCGACAATAGCGTGGAGATAACAAGACAGGGAACCTATTTAAAATTCTCCTAATCGAATATGGCTTTTATGGCTGCGTTTAACACGATTATTATATTTTAAGAGGCCTCGTGTGACTTGCACTTTGCGCGTATCGAGGCGGCCGACCCCGCCCCAAGTGTCCAATAATAGCTTCACGTTGGAGTGATTGATTAATGACAGGCCCAGCGAAAACAGACTGGCTACCTAATTAAATACTCCCGACGGCATCCAGGTGAATGACAGTAATATAATATGATGATCCGAATTTGTGCATTTCACTGACGATTGATTGTACCTTATTTGTTATAGATTTGAATTTCTGAATTGTAAGTAAAGGATTTAATTTTATCGTAAAATGACTTTTATTGTCGACGTCCACACGAAACGGCTGTAAGTAATGAATGTAATTATTACTGCTAAGCAACTTAGGATCAACGCCCAAGGAAACATTTAATGCAACCAAAAATGACTATTAATAATTTTTAATCTTCCTTCGCAAGGGTGCTAAAAAGCTCAATGCAACGTTTTAAGGCAAAGCTCAAAGATTTCCAACGCCTCCGAGACTAATTTGAGTCTAAAAAGTGACATTTTATAAGGCCCCGTGTAAACGAAGGCTCAGTATGTATAAGAAATATAATGGCTAGTTAACATAATGGACATACTACAAAAAAAAAATACATTGACAAGTTGACAAGGAATTGTCATTCAACATTTAATATAGTTTTATGACATGCGATATTACATCATTTCGTTTCTGATATTGCATGAGCTCAATTGATAGTAAACCATTATTAGAATGGTTTACTATCACACTTCTGCAAATGTAAAAATGCTAAGAAACATTATAATAGACTATGGAGCAGCTAGAGAAATTTCGCCAAGTGAGTACATGAAAACATACATAGCAAAATGTCCAGAAACTACGGAAGATTCCAAAATAGCATGGATAGCTGAAACATTTTTGGGAATTCAGAAACACGAGCATTTTTTGAAAGAGATAGCTTCACACATGTCTAATGATCTTTCAGAAGAAGGCCAAGATTACTTTGTAATTATCTTTTATGCGGTAACTTTTCAAATCCTTCCCAAAGATATGCAACTTCTATACAAATGCCTATTCAACCTTAGTAAACCACTGTTAAAGATATTCGCAGGGAATTTAAGTAATAACGAAATTTTGATTTTTATATCGCAAATAGCAGAAACTAGCTACGACACAAACTATATTACAGAAAAAATAATCGCTCCTTTGTTTGTTTGGCAACCTTATATAAGTGAAATGGCACACAGTTATACTGAATACGTAAAGAAGATAGAAAACCGTAAATTAAAACCGAATACTGTTCCCATCCATCCAAAAGTATTAGATCGAAAAGGTAAAGAGTCTATGCCTCTTGTCCAATCACCATTACCTACAACTCCACCTAATTCGATACATGTAAAAAGTAGAAAAATGCTCACGAAGAATACTATTAACCGAAGATTGAACAATATGCACGAAAAAAATAAACAAAAAGCTGCAGAATTATTAAATAGTGTTAAAAGTAATGATTTCCATTACGCCCAAGCAAAGTCCGACAGATATTACAAAACACTTTCTAATATCAGAAACGAAGCTGAAAACTCTTCAAACCTATTACCCAAACCAAAAAAAAAGATAATTGTAAAGGATTGTCTTCCACCAATAAAACAAAATGTCGCAACGGTGAAACGACTGAATAAAAGAATACTGACGACTGAACAAGAAGAATTGCAATGGCTTCAAAATTTAATGACAAATTGCAGTAATATAACTGCTATTGAAGAATTAGAAGCACGTGATCGTTACGAAAGGGAAAAAGAAAGATTAGTCGATATTGAAAGAAAACATCTATTAGGTCAAATCTCATTTGAGGAAGCTCTTTTAGCTAAGAAAAAACTTCAGGACTATAATAAAAGAAAATATGAAGAGTTTTTAAAAGAAAGGAAAAAATGGAATCAAGATATAGAGAAGTGGAAAAAAATTGAATTAGAGAAAAATCGCAAAAAATCAGAAAAACTATCTTTGATTGAACTGAATGTTATTCAAGCTAAACACGAAACAACAGTGAAAAAGAAAGAACTCGTAGAAAAACTAAAGAAGGAATCTCAAATGATGTTAGAGAAGGCTATGAAAGTGAAGCAAGAAGAATTAGAACGCAGAATAAACATGATAAAAGAAATAAAAATATTAGCTATGATCGCTAAGAAAGCTAAAGTTTCTAAAGTTATTGATTTGACAGAAACATCTGGTTTCGGTTTCTTAAGTGAGATGTCAATGGCAGAGTTACAAGAAAGATGGAATACAATGAAAATTTGTCTTCAGGATGAACTGAAAAGAAAAAGGGAACTTATTAAAGAAGAAAATACGGCTGCTAAGCAAGACTTAGAAGTAGCCAAAAATTATATTCAAAATTACATGACTGAAAGAGCAGAATTGCGAAAACAAAATCAGAAACCACGGGCTATGAAAAATACGTCTTCAAAAGAACTAAATAATTTGAAGAAACTTCTGGAAGAAAGGCGTAAAATGCGTATCAAACTAACCAGTTAATACGTTTTATTATACATTCACTACATTCGTAGTTTCGTACATTCGTACATTCGTACATTCGTTTCGTACATTCGTAGTACATTATTATACATTCGTAGTTATAGGTATTGTTATCTAAAGTTTTGTTATTCTGTATTGTATTGATAATGGTTGTTAAATATTAAACTGAAATTGATTTTGCAATTACTTTTGCATTTTAATAATTACTTGTTCTGGCCGCGACATTGTTTGCTTGAACTTTATAATTCCCATAGGAAGTTCGTAATGTAACAGCTAAAATGTCTATATCTAAAACGTAAACTAACTACGTATACTACGTTTGATTAACAGTCATCAAATAAATTTTGTGTCTACACAAAAATTAAAAAAAAAGTGTTATGAAGTTTATATCAATTCTAAATATACACAATAATGACTTTTCAATAAAATATTTCATGATTACATTACATTTGTTTATCATGGAATTACGTAACAAACTACAAGCATAAATGTTGTTGTTGTTGCTCTTTATTGTACTTAAAATGTGTTGTTACAATAGGACACTACAGTATTACCATAAATACAAAGGCGGACTTATACCTGGACGGAATCCCTTCCAGTTAACCTTGGAATAAGCGAGAGGAGTTATGTCATTAAAAAGTAGGCTACAACATATACATATAAACATAAACGTATTAGAAATACATATATATACAAATAGATAGTTAACTAAAAGTAGCGGGACTGGAGCATACAAGCTTTATACAGATTAGACTTGAGAGAAGCTACAGACAGTTGGGAATTTTCTAATTTGTACTGGGAGATTGTTTCACAGTTTTACGTCGTGAACCGCAAAGGATTTTGAGTACTTACGGGAAATGTATGAAGGTATAACAAGCGACACACAAGTTTATGTTTATTGAGGAGCTTCACATAAGTGTCAAGGTATGCTGCGTCACCGTAGTCTAGAAGAGGTAGTATAGGAGAACGGGCAAGCATAACCTTGGTTTCAATTGGTAGGAAGTTCTGTAAGAGCTTCAGAGAGTGAAGAGAAGCAAACAACATACGAATTACCTCTTTAATATTAATACTATTATCATATTTTAATGCGGACCAAGATAGCGTTGGTTCATAATAATTCCCGAGTTTTTAACCTTGGAAGAATGGGGAATAACACATCCATTAAAAAGAACCTCGTTGACTACCATGGATTGCAATCTATTTATAAATTACGGACTACCAATAAGAATGGCTTGAGACTTACTGGAATTGTAAAACAAATGTTTGTTCTATTTTACAGTGAATTTTAATGTCGTGACACAAAAAAGCACACATGTGATTGGCTAACTGTAGAGCATTCCATCAGACAAAAGTGGCAAGTTATCTGCGATGCAACTACCCTTGCAATGATTTTTATATTATCTTTAGAGTGCTTTTAATAATATCTCACAATTACTTGTGTGACTGGCCAAGTTATCCCTCTCACACAGAAGACTGTCGTGGAATGTACTACATTTCTTACTTTATCATATTCTATCAATGCTCGTATGTGTTTCGGTAGTGAGATATATAATACTAGAGCACATTTCCATTTCATTATAACCTGTCCTGTCTATTCCATCTTGTTTCTCCCCATTTTCCCAACTCTTTCTCCAAATCCATTCATGAATCTCCTGGTAGGCAGTGCATCCGGGGGCATGTCAACATTTGTTATTCTGGACTGATGTTGGCATGTATAGCGGATGTCTACGGACGACACTATGTAGACTGTAAGCTAGCTTGTCGCATTCTTTCTAAAAAAAATGCTACATCGCGATGGCATATTTAAAAAGTAGATTAAAATTAATCATACACACTTTTGATACACTTTGATGACTGAATCTCTATATAATACATTTTTATGAAATGATATCTATATAATATAACGAATGAATATATGTACTACTTACTTACTTACCTATGTAGAATACAAAAGATGTGCAGTAGTTTCGTACTCTAAATGAAATAGTACACCCGAGGCCATCACTTTAATAAAGTTGATTGCTTCGTTCATATTACCATATAGGCTTTGAGATGAAGATGTCCTGTAATAAATTTACAAGGGCTTGCAGAGCTATATTTGCACAGATAGGAATAAAAACAAGTCGTCTGCTACTTTTTTCTTTAAGATTTTATATAAAATTAGCTGAATCCCGCGACTTCGTTCGTGTATACTTTAGAGTACTTGTGGTTAATATATCCTAGTTTTCCCCATCCAATCTCATGCAATTTCATCAAATCCACCTCATCTTCCACATTCCATCCAATCCCATTGATCCTCCTTTCTATTCCCTATGTCTTCCCCTTAAATTTTGGAAATACTACTATAAAAATACAAAATGGAAACCTCTTTCTGTTTTATTTAATTATTCTCTCTACTGACCGAAAGAAATGAGATTGAATAGGAAGGGTATGGAGCAGGAAGTGTAAAGAAATGAAAGATATTCTTATTTCATTATATCCTTATACGGTGGAATAGGTTGCTGTTATATATTACAACATGGTTGGGGTAGGAAATGGGCTCTGACAACTCTCACTTACCATGAAGCGTTTTTATACATTTCACAGCAGTCACAGAGGTATCTCGGCCAGTGCGGCACGATCAATGCGTTATGGGAAGACTCAGACACTACACACGTACACCGTCTCCACCGGAGGAGACGAAGGCGATACCCTCGCTACACCGTCAACACACTTTTACCAGGTATCGGCACGTGCCTGGGCTCTTCTCACCGACTCGCGATCCCGCGATAGCTTCCCAAAGAAACGCCCTAAATCGAGGTCCGTTCCTTCCGCCGGGTTACCGGCGGGGGAGCCCCTAGGGTCTTTACTGCACCCACTTTTACTCCTGGCTGAGCGCCTTCTGCGCTCGCCCTAAACTATACACGTCCGGTGACTCTTGAAAAGCCAATAGGGCCACAAGAATTTAACCATTCGGAAATAAAAATGTTCAATTTTTTTTATTAATTTGAAAAGACCTACTAAGTACCCTGTTAAACAATATTTAGATGATAAAATTAATAAATCGCAATAATATGATGGACACATGAATAAGATTACTGTAATATTTATAATATTATAATATAAAAAAATCTAAAGAAATCTGAAAAATTGGACTTGAATATTTATTTCCTAGGCCTTAGAAATTGTACAAATCTACATATCTAGATCCATTTTTATAATCGAATAACAAATACGTTTGATTTCGTTTCAAATAATGAACTTTGGCACATCCGTAGTCCAGCTCTCTATTCGGGATTTAAGGAATCATAAATATGGGGAAAATGGGACTATAGAAATGAAGAAGACGGGATAGAATAATGGGTAGCCCGCTCTTCTTATCGCTCCCCATTATAAAAAAAGATAAATAAATTAAATATAAATAACAATCTTAAAAAACTTTTAAGTTAAACGGTTTTATATTTTATGTGCACTGAAAACTACGTGTAGCCCTTTCATTTGATACCCATATTGAGGGGGTTAAGGAAAAATATGTAATCCGCCATTTTGTATCGGCGGCCATCTTAGATTTATAATGTTATTGATTTTATTATATTGTATTGTCATCTAAATTAAATGTGTGTACCAAATTTCAGATCAATCTGACAACGGGAAGGTGCTTAAATTTCAATTTCTAATTTTGACCCAAATAAATAAATTCCGTACGGGTCGAGCTAAATAAAACCGTTTAAAAAAGACAACATTTTTTTTTTAATAAAACCTTTTAATTTTTAATAGAAAATATTAAAATTAAAACATAAACTAGTCACCAGTCTTGTTGACAATCAGCAATAGTTTAATACTCTTACAACCTATCACCTTCGTCGTGGGTAACGAAAGATCTTGTTTCTTTTACATTTAATAAACCTTCTGGTGATAGGTTGTACGAGTATTAAACTATTGCTGATTGTCAACAAGACTGGTGACTAGTTTATGTTTTAATTTTAACATTTTCAAAGGTAATTAGAATTTTTTAACCGTCGGATAAAAATCTGATTTTTTTATTTATTAAAATCTTTTTTTCATTAAAAATATCATTTTTTTTATTTTCATCTCTTTACTTAATCTTTATCTCTTATTCAATCCCATCCCACCCCATTTCATCTATCAGGTAATATAATGTGATGAAGGTAACACCATTTCCCAATATGCTAATTATTTCCCATCCGCCGCGTGCCAGATATTTATATTTCGCTATTATGTGCGTTACATGTCAACATCGATCAAAAATTACATAATTACACGTCCGCAAATGCTCTATCTACCTTTTGGAATTAAAAATAGGGATTAGGAAAGATTATTGGTAAGGAAGGGGAATGAGATAAGTCATATCAACCCGTCCATCTCGCTTTCCTCATTCCACCGGATGAGGAAAACAAGACGGATGGCATAAGATGGAAAAGGAAAGGACTGGAGTTTTGATAACTTTCACTCATTTTCGAACACGTTTGTGCAGAGCGGTCTTCTGTAAGAGTGATAAAACTCGGTCTGTCAATCACGCCTAGTCTGCTGTAACATGCATCGTCCTCCCTTTTGTACGAGAACTATTTAGCGAGCTAAAAATCGGCAAAAAATTTATTACAAACATGATATTTCTACCGTCAAATATCACGGAGTTCCCTTATTCACCATAGGCTCCAGCATCAGACCCTGACAGTTATATGTAAAATATACATTTTAAAATATTAACAGTACAAATATGCATTCGAACAAATGCATTCATTTAGAAATTATAATCATTTTTGGACCTACACATAAATTGTTTGTTAAAATAACACGACCAGGAACGCATCTCATGGGCTGTGGGATAGATACAGCATCATTCTATTCTATCTATTAAAAGTTTTCTTCGAACGAAATAACTCCAAAAAATGAGTCCAAATTGTACCTCCATAATTCATGGAGTTCCCTTACCCACCTCCGGTGTATAGTGTATATTATACATTCACTTTAGAAAGACACATTCGAATAAGTACATTCGTTTAGAAGTTATAAAGCATTACAACATTTAACTTGATACAGCAGCGCCCCTTGGTGAACTAGAACCACAAGACCTATCCTCAAACATGCTCCAAAATACAATTAAACGTTGACAAAAAACCGGTGCAGCCGTTTCAGAAAAAAAGTGGTAACACAGGGGTACACAAACATACATAGGTACTCGTACATTGTCTTACTCCAATTGCATATAACATCTCCGTTCCGTCATGAGTAAAAATCACATATTTAATTACCTATAAAACTGTAAACGTATCTGACATGGCAACGAATCTTACCCAAACAACTCATGTAACAACCACTGTAACATTTGAGACGCAGAGCGGCAATAGATTTATGATTGATACATTCTATAAACAAAGCCACATTGTTATTGTTCTGTATCCACATTTAGACTGTCCTCAGCTACAGATCTGACTCAGTGAACTCCAAACTACATTTGTAAGCAAAAGAGTAAAATAATTAAGTATTAGCAAAGTCTACATGATTCTTATATCTACAGACGTACCTATAGAGTGAAAAGATTGTAGTAGCGAAAGTAATGATGTCTTCAGGCGGACTCCGGTCGATGCGCATGCGTGAATTGGTCGCTGCAGTTAATTACTGCCCGGCAAAGAGTATTGAAATATTAGTAATTGGAATTTATAGCACAGAGTTGACGCCTCGTTTGATATACGCGAGTAACATAACTCCATTTAACAATATCGAACGTGATAATTAAAATTTATTTACATCTGCGGTTTCATAACAAACGCGGAGAGCTTCTAAGAGCAAGTTTCACGACGTCTATACGACCAATAATGTATGCTTATTTCATCATAATCGTCGAATAACATGTTGGAACCAACATTATTGTACAAATCATGTGACAATGTGCTCAGAACCCAAGAAATCTAGTCGATATAATTTGGATTAAGGCAATAAATAAGGCGGGGTCGCTCGTTCATTTGTATCGGCGTATAATTTAAATTCTTTAACGCCAATGTTCAAGATTACGCGGTGAGATAGAGGCGCGGGCGCCCGTGTCGCCGCGACAACCACCAAATAAATTTATATTTCCGACGGACACCGGCCCGACTTCTCTCTTTGTAGATAATTCGGTCGGTAACGTTGAATGACTCTATTAACAGCTTCCCTTTTTGGAATAAATGTCGATTTTAGGCCCTGTGACAGCGTCGCCGTATGTGTAGTATTGATAGGAATATAGTGACATAATCAAACGTTGTTCTTTAGGCTAGTTTAAAATATCTATTTATTTTTCGGCATGACAATTATATGATTTTGAAAATCTTATTTGTCATACATATATGTGATTTCTGTATATCACAATTCGAACGAGGCATGAATGATCCTATAGTCTTGATTATACCGATCTATGTAGATATGAAAATTACACTATAAATAGTGTAGATATATTGCATAAAATTTACATATGTATAGTTATTTTATACATATTGTAAATTTATAACTTAATGGAATCATTTAAAAATTGAAATTCGACTTTATATTTATTTACATTTATCTGATTAAAGCGTGTTATATTTTTTTTTATGTTATATTTCCTTTTTCTGTCACCTTTTGAGGGAGGCCACATCCGGGTCCATGTGATAAGTTCACAAGTTTAAGAGCCGACTACGAATACGGGCCCTCGTTCCGAGATTAACCCGATAACAGTAAAACGTCAATAACCACCTAATTGGGAAAGAACACTCTGCCACAATCACCTAAGCACCGTCTCGGGTGAGAAACGCATAAATATTGTAGCGCACAACGAGATAATTTGAACGATAACTTAATGTGCTTACATTTCGAATCTGCTCATGGTTTTATGGGAAACTATGATATTGACCCTTTTCTGTGATTAGTAGAAGTATAGTAATTTGTTTTTTTTTTAGGCAAAGATCCCGGATGGCTCTATTCACAAACAATACATTATTTCCTTACTATGGATCAATGTTTTCTAAGATTCTAATGTTTGTAAACATCTAAACACAAAGCAAAATTTAACACTTAGTATAGTTTATGATCGCATATTTTATAGAGCCTTAGTCATATCTAAAACCTGTCAGAGAAGACCTGGGATTATAAGTCAAAGCGAATTCTACTCATTTGTACCTCTTATTCGAGTTGTAAGTACAAATATAGATAGACACGGATTATATTTTAAATACAGATCTTGTAAAAAATATTATTTCAACAAATATTGAAACATCCTCTTTTTCACATAAAATTATAACAACACGGGAGATAAAATCCCACATGAATGAAAAATAATAAAAGACAAAGCAATTAAACTGCACATATTATAATCTGTATTAGATAAAAAGTTTGTGGATAATCCAAAAACAAATAACGTTAATGATTACTGCGAGCTTCCTGCAGCATCAGCTAATGATTCCAATTATTTGACCAAAAATCGTGATCATAACAATTTGTTTACTTTCTTTATACTTTAACCCAAAATATGTGCTTTATATTTATTGGACAAATTCATTTTAATCTAATTTGAACTTTACCTCATCTGGTATAAAAGTCACATCTCAGTGAAACATTTCGATATGCTTGCTCCTTTAGTAAGGTGAGAGGGAAAAGGCTAATTTTGAATGTCAGTGGGAACCGAAGAAACCTCGATACAGTTCTTACGAGCGAGAGCATTATTTTATTGGCCTCCGTTGTAAGGTTGTTCGGATTATATCAAGGAATTTATGTTATGATTGCTCAGTCAATTTGCATATGAATAATATATGAATTTTATGTGCGAACGAAGCCATAATCTTTGGATTTTTATAAAAAAAATTACGCAGATGACAACTGTACCTACTCTTGCAAAGGAATTGAATCGATGTTTACATAGATTTCATTCCGTACGTAAGAGTCTATTTTATTTATAATCTTGATACAATAGACTTAGTACCGATGAAGTGTAATCAACAACAGACATATTTGTCTATTGTTGATACACAGCAAACCAGCAAACCAACTGATAGCGCGTCATATATCCATAGCAAACCACTAAATGTATCCTATGGACCAGCGGGTAAAGGAACTTTGGGATGCGAAAATAAAGAGGAATGAGTAGGTGGGCGCGGTGCGAGGAGGCAAAAATAATTGAGGAAAAATACGAAAGTGAATAATTATAGAAAATGTCATTAGATGTACCAATTACATTTTCGATAAAATTAATCATCTTAGTAGAAGATTACCGGCGCAGCACATCCAGCAGCCGGCTCACTCAAGACGTGGTCACTCATTTTATGACCACTTCACCGGGGTCGTGACCGCATTGTAAATATATGCACTGATAGTTTTGCTAGGTGCCGAGGATGGCAACTGAAACGAACGCGATAAGAGGTTACAACGTTAAACGTGAATTTTCTCCCGGTGACAGCGACAGTCGTCACCTGTCGTCAAAACAATAAAGCGACGCGGACACTAACAGAAATAAGTTTGGTTCCAAACATAGCGCTGTTGGTGGTTGATGCTAATAAATACAGCTGAAGGTAACATATTACTAAGTTTGTGAAGTTTTTAATTACATTTGTCTTCAATGTGTTAGTATATATCAATTTACATTAAACTACCATTGAATTTAAAGCTATCTAAAATAAATCTGTTGCTGAGATTTTATAATTCAATGGATTCATAAACAATTTTATGAAAAGACAAAAAGTAGTATTTCGACTCACCTATTCAATAATAGTTTTATGCTTCACATTAATTAAATATTTAATCTCAGGTTTGAATCCTCACATAAGAATTTCCCTCTGAAAAATGTGTGTTTCGTTCAACACTGTCTCGACATTTACTTGGCGTTAGTTATAATCGACTGTGTAGTGTTGACCGGCTTTAGAATAGCGCCGCGTCATCTCCTCTAGTGGGTATCGCACAAGGCGACTAAGGGGTTACATAGCCGTTACGACAAGCCCTACACTAACCTAACTACTACCTGCCTAACATACACTAACTCAAAAGTTAACTCGCTAAGCCGCTTGGCATCCTGGCGTTGTACGGCCATACAACGCCGATAAAGTGGACGATAAGAGGGCTGGTGACGAACAAATTGTAATCAGTATTACACAATTATGTGTGTATTTGCACATATGAATTGTTATCGGTTATTTAATACTTGTTATTAATAAAGACACAATTTTACGTCAATATTATATTGTCAACTTGCTTCATATGTACAAGTTCGAAAATTATCAGGTGGTTATTTGAAAATAAACAAAAAGTCACAAAAGCTTGTATTAGCGGGATATTATTACTTTTAAAAAATTTAGTCGTTAGTGCTCAGACGCAATTCACACCGTGAGCTCTTATCCTGTATCCTCAGTCGCTCTGCGACAGGAGCACGGGCGCCTTGAGCGCGTAACTTCGAAATATACTTTGAACTTTAAATTATACTCGTGTAAATATTTACTGTAAAACATAAATGACAATCTTTGACTGCGCCACCTAAAATACATATTTAGGAAATGTGAATAAGTTAGAAATAAAACATTATATTTCGATTTATTTTAGGTTTCTATTTATCAAATATTTATTAAATAAAATTTAATTTTATCAAATATTTAGGCTGGACTATATCATATCATACAAGACCACGAGCCCACGTGTCTCCTGCACTCGGTATAGGCTTCTCCGAAGGCCTTCCCCCACACACGACCTTCGGATCTTCTCACCCAGACATCACCGGCGATCTTCTTCAAATTTTATCTCCACGTGGCCGATGGGCTTCCCACGCTCGGCTTTCCGATACATGGCCTCTATTCTAGGGCTCGACCTCCATCGGTAGTCAGTACTGCGGTGAATATGACCTACCCTGACCTTCCGGGCATGCTGCCGACTTTGCAGAATCCTGTTCACAACTGTCTTGAAGAGCCTCATGTCGTAGAGTAACGGAAATACCAATGATTTCGCCAACCATCTCACTTGTCTCGTCAAAATATTTTCCCTTAATTGGTTTATTTTCTTTATTTCACTCTACGACTTACCAACCGGCGACCAACCATGGTCACTAGCTAACTGGTCGTTAAATATATAAATATATGTTCAAAACTTAAAGATTTTTCCTTGATGTGGAATAGTAAGTTTCCTAGCGATTCGTAGGAGTTTAGTTCATGTTTATGATATCGTGGTAAAGGAAAAAATACCTGTAAACATTTCAAACTTCATTCAAGTTTCAAAATTATTTCAAGTTTTCCATTAACTGACTTTTCTTCATCTTAATATTAGTATTCATCTGAGTGATTTTGTAATATCGCGCTATAGTGTCCACTCGGCGCTTCAAACGACTTACAAAATTTATTGTTATTGGGTCGGCGGCGCGCGTACATGCATCCACACTCCGCGGCTATCACGACACTACAACTTTATCCTACGACTTTATCGAGCAACACTATTCCAAATAACGTAATGTCTTTATTCCGTGATTTTTACGGCCTATCGATAAATTATACCGTACTGATTTGTGTGACGGTAAACTCTTGTTCAGTACCGGTATTAGTGAACACGGAATGTCATTGGATCGTCTCTTACAAGTTCAGTACAACTTGATAATTTACGTTTGTATAACATAATTATAGCACCGTAATAGTAATGTTTTTCAAATGATTATTTTCGAAGTTAAACGATGATTCTTGACATGAAATTCAAACCGATTCTCCAACACCATGGGTCAATTTTAGGTGGAGGTTTCCAAATTATTTATCTCAGACTCATTCCTACCTGCGATAGGCGAGAAGTTTCTAATGCCTTAGTGTATTATTCTGTAATATGATTTTTATGAGGTATAAAAGTGATTTTTATACCTCACCAGCATTATAGCTAATTCACAAGAAGAAAATTCACCGAAATCTCAATCTTCTCAATCCTTTTCATCCTTTGATCAAGATGCAAATATCTAGGAGCTATACATAGATATCATCCATTCAGAATTCCCATATAAAAGACTTCAATGGGGCAACTGATTCTGTATTGTAGGTGTCAGTTAGATGTACAAAAATGTTATCCAAATTATTGGCTTGAATGTTTTGCGCAAAATTATTACAATTCACTTGTGTTAGATTTATTTATGTGCTGATGATCAAATGTACGACAAGGCAAATGTAAATGTACTTTCTACGACAAGGCTGCCAGATTTTTGAGCGTATGGCTTGAAGATCTCATGAAATTCATTTTTCCACTGTTTCAGTCTCTTGTAATCAAGAGGAATAAGTGCGTGTGGATTGTTGAGTATTATTACGCACCTGCATGTCTCGAAATGTTTAAATACATACGAGAGTCCTTACGATGTTTCCTTCGCTAGCGAGGACCCTGAACTTTATAGTTCCTCATAAATCCAAATATTTTAAAATTCACTTCTAAATCTCCAAATTTATAGGGCGCATCCGGAGACGTTTGGAAAATTATTCGTTATTCTTGGCAGAACTTGGCATGTACTTATAGCGGATGTCCATTGGCAATATTTTCTTACAACAAGTGAACCACCAACATTTACCAACAGACGGATTGTGTGCTCGCTTTATGTATAAAAAATTTGAAAGTCACCTCGTTGTACTAAGTATTCGATATCACCCTGTAACGTCCCAGGGTTACAGCTCTCCTCTAGTAAGTCACTAAAGTATTTCGAATCCGCTACCATCCAGATTGAGGGCGGATTGATGATGAAACTAAGTACCGAGGATTTGACCTTACCGCATCACGAATGAAAGTATAGACTAAATAGCCAGGTCATGAACATATTATAAATAACGCCACACTCAATAGCCCACACTAGGATTCCTTGTGTCCTGGATCCAGAGACACATAGTCCAAATGCGAACACACCAACCAGACCAGAACAAACATTTGTCATAAAATAAATTAATGTTGAACTGGGAATCGAACTCGGAACCCTCTGTGCAGCAGGTAGGGTCACTTACCAACTGGTCTAATTCGATGATCGTTGATGCATATTATACGAATGCATATTACTCGATGCATTTAAGTAATGAATTAAGCGGCTAATATTAATAAAAGAAGCATTTAAGGAAGTGATCTGCTAATGAGGCTTTGGTCCCCAATCATGTTTTTGTGACCCGGATCGGCTTTCGCCGACATGATTGTCGATATCCGGGAAGGATCGACTCGGGAGCTTATTAACAATGGTAAAAAAGATAATTGTAGCGCATGATATGATTGTAAAGAGCTACATTATGATTGTTGAACAATTTTGACGTCGCAAATGAAAGGGTTAAATACCGGATTTGCGGATCTTTTTTGTAAAATTACGATTTTATTAAAATCAATATCAAGTACCTATACTAAATATCATTAAATAATGAATTTACTATGTTCTGACGCAAAAGCTTCATAAGTCTCTCATGCAGAAATCTCACAACCGACGGGCGCACTCGACTGGCCAAGTTACCCCTTTCTTACAGAAAACTACCATAAAATGTACTGGATTTCCCACTTTATCCTATTCCCCTAATGGAATACGTATTTCGGTAGTGAACTAATTCCCATCGCATCCTATCGTATCCCTCCTGACTTTCCCAATCATTTCCCCAAATCCATTCCTGAAATTCCAAAGATAGGTAGTGCATCCGGGAGAGTGCCAACGTTTGTCATTCTGGACTGATGTTGGCATGTATCGCGGATGTAAATGGACGAAAGTATCCATTTACCACCGGGTGCTCATCTGCGGCCTTCTTACTATAAAAAATCAGTCTATAATCAGATTCACTCAAGTTTCGGATGTTCTTATCACGCTAAATTACAATTATGCTCTAACTTTGGTACTAGAGAATCCGTTTTCAATGCTCAGTGCCCTGTTCGTTTTCGCTTTACGAAGTAAAAATCGGCGAATAAGAGAGCCGGAATCCTTACTGCCTACCCTTCCTTTCTTACCTCGCGTCCCTATCACTTGAAGAACCCATCCCATCTTTAAATTTCCTCGTTATTTTCTCACAAGTCCAATATGTAATAATAAGCACCGATATCTGCAGGTATGCCAAAATCGATCGTATTTTGCGGAAATTGGTATTTAATGCATGCCAATTTTATAGGCATATTTTATAGCCTTTGAGCGATAGGGACCTTTACCATTACACAAATTATTTGCTCGTCTGCTAGCTGCTTTCAATAAAAAGTGTTCAGTTTGTTTCGTTATTCAATCATAAATTAATAGTTCTCTGGATCAAACAGAAATAGCACGGCCATCTTAGTAATCCCATCGTTCTTGTGTACACAGAAATTGGAGTATTTTGTATTTTGATAGGAACACTCCAGCAACATTTAGGTTGACATGTTTGATTTCGCCGGACCTGTGTCTGTCAACTTCTAGATATAGGCCTCTCACACGGACCGCCACCATGCAAGGTTTTTTTGCTCGTCTCATCCAGTCATTAACGGCAACTTTCTTCAAGCCGTCAATCCATCTGGCGGGATACATCCCACGCTACGTTTCCTGGTACGTGATCTCCATTCGAAGACTCACCTTCCCCGTCAGTATCGGTCTAACGGAATATATAGCCTGCAGACTGCCACTTTCGCTTTAAGCTATGTTGGAAACTTTATTCTTTACATCTCCTCTTAGGGTGATAAGTGAACCCTTAAACCACCATCACTTCAAAAATTGATAATAAGTAGTCGGAAAAATTCGCGGCCTTTTTGACCTTTTTAAGGCCTTTTTAACTTTAGGGTGCTATATTTCTGACAACACTGATCGCTGACGGGAAAGTGATGTTTGACAGCTGACTTTAATGTAATGGCCGCAAAATGAAATTACAAGTTAAAAGTTTTATCTTTTCATATTTTGTATCAATTTTAAAATGGAAATTAATATAAGGAGAGAATTAAATATGTTTTATAATTTTTCTTCGACAAAAGTATGAATGCTTCTAGTGCTCGAAAAGAGATTTGTGGTGTTTACGGACAAGATACTATATCTAAAACTACTGCAAAAAAATGGTTATTTTTTGCAAATCTAGTCTAGTAATTTTGATATGAATGACGTTCCTCGCTGTCACGACACATAAGCAGTCATCAAATTGCAGAAGAGCTTAGCATTTACCACTTAACAGTTTTGGATCACCTACATAATTTGTAAAAGCAATAATTTGTGAATTTTGTAAAAACTAGATGTTTGGGTGCCGCATGATTTAAAGGACAGAAACTTGGTGAATAGAATTTCTATATGCGACATGTTGCTAAAACGAAACGTTTTCGATCCATTTCTGAAGAGATTGGTTTTGAAGAGAGACATTTCTGAAGCACTTAATGAAAAACGCCCAGAATTAATGAAAGGAAAAGGTGTAGTGTTCCATCACCACAATTCTCGACCGTATACCTACATCTTTGATGACTAAACAAAAATTGCTGGACCTTGGCTGGAAAGTTTTAATGTATCCTTCATACAGTTCAGACATAGCACCTTCTGATTATAATTTATTCTGCGCTTTACAAAATTATCTAAATGGAGTAAATAAACCGTTTAAATCAGTTTTTCGCTCAGAAACCCCAAAATTTTATAGCGATGGAAAATGGCTCTGTCAGAAAAATGACGAAAGAGTCGAATTAAATGGTCAATATTCTGTTCAATAAGTAAATACTTACATAGATATGTAATACAAAAAAGTATTTATTATTTTCACTATAAAAAGACCGTCAACTCATCCGACTACCGAATATATGGAAATATTTGAGATGTAACTGACTGATGGACTGATGGTAGATGTACTGAATCAATTTATTAGTTTCAAAATGACGACGATTTGAACTTTTCAATAATTGCAAAAAAAACAATATATCATTATAGAAACTATATAGTATTTGGTGGGGCGTGTGAAGCCCTTCAAATATTGTCCAATCATGTTTTCCTGTGATTAATGAAAAATGAAAGTAAGGTTTATTTCTTTAATTTTATTTTTTCGCAATAGGTACATTTGTTTATTATATCTCAATAAAATTATATTTGTCTAGTAAATAAATAGTATACAGTGCTCAGTAACAATATTTACACAACACTTAAAAAGGCACCATTTTAGCGCCCCACTTAACCAAACAACTTTTTTTCTATAAAATAATTAACGCAATGTTAAATTTACCGACGATACAAATATGTGGTGTTTATGTAGTTAGGTATCTTAATTTGTATTGTGCTCCTGTAGGAATGTATTTAGGAACTTTTGTTTCCCCGAAACCGTGCCTTTTACCACTGAAATTAATACTTTGGTATTATACTCTAAACTATTTCATTCGACGTTCATACGCTTCGTTTCTTTTATATACAGAATTAACGTAGAAAACATTTATCATAATTTACATCGTAATTAATACCATTTGTGCATCCATTCGACTCCTGCTACAAATATTAACAACTTATAGTTAGCTAATTATTACTACATATTTACATGAATTTACAACTGCATCAGAGTATTAACACTCTCAGATTCAATTTACATAATTAGTCGAAACATTCATATTGAAAATATTTGTCGCATTTCTAACAAAATAAATATTTATTTTAATGACTCAATATCAGCGGTCGTGTTTGGTTAGTTGTAGGGGCAGATCATTTGCCGGCGGTCGCCTACCCGGACTCGGAGATCTAGATTTTGGTTTGTTTCTTTGCTTTCCCTCTTCATCTTCGCTTTCGTCGTGGACATTTATTTCCTCGTCGGAATCTGAATGGGATTCATATCCTCTGGCTAGTTGTATGGATTGCGCTGCTAGCAGAGCTGCTGCGGCCGAGTGGGGAACGAGCGCCTTGAAAGCGCTGTTATCTAACGCCGGGTGCGGTTTGAACGCACCGCCCTCGAAGGTTTGATGTGATAGCGCCTTCAGCGCGTTGCTGTCGAACTGCGTCTGATGCGAAAAGGCCTTGAGTGCACCGGCGTCCTGGTGCGAGAGAGCCTTGAAGGCGCTATTCTCGCCGCCCATCTGCGGGGCGTGGTACGCGATGCGTGCGGGGGACAAAGAACGAGAGCGGGAACGGGAAGGGGAGTGGGGGAGGCGGTGCGGGGGCGAGCCGCCACCGCGCTTCAGGAGATTCATGCGCTGGTGGCGTCTCCACTTGGCTCGTCTGTTGGAAAACCAAACCTGTCAGTAACGGTAAATAAACCTGATTAGTAGTCTGTTCTCACTGTGTTAACAAATAAGTATTCATGTATGTAAATGGATGTAAAATTATAGCTCTGATTTGATTAAGTCCTCTTTCGTTGACAAGATATCTTCGCATCGTAAATATTATTAATCGGCTGGAGGTTTTATAAATTTGAAATTGATTATGTTTTTATGATAAACAGTGCGGTAATTACCTGAACTCGTGCTTCCGAAAGCGAGGTTTTTGACGCGAGTCGTTCTCGTGTCGAAACGCACGGGTAATGGGATTTTTCAAATTCTTTCTCTAATTCCTCGAGCTGGTCTGGACTGAAGGTGGTCCGATTTCTTCTAAACTTCGGCTGCTCTCCATCCAAAGAACCAGAGTCGTCGCCATCCACATCTGTTCCAAAGTCAACCAATTAGTATAATCGGCGTATAATCGGTTATCTAATTTATTGACCGGTAAATAGCCGTTCGTGGTGACCAAAAAACATTCCTAACAACCGCTACCGGCACCGCTAATTCTTGATCGTATATCGTAGATAATTGCTAATAGATAAGGAAAAAGAAAGTTTTTTTCTTAAACATTATAAGTCATTATAAAGTCTTCAGACTGCTTTCTCAAAACGTATAATTAAATAGCAAATGTATACATTGAGGCCCTAATTCACAAAACAGTTTAAATATTGCAGTTTGATTCACTGTACCCTTTAAAATATAATACTTAAAAATTTATAGAATAGAACTCCTAGAAAAATAGAATTATGTATGTCCTAACCAATAAGACCGCGTCCTGAAGACGATAGGAAGCCTTGCTGCATTATATCGGGATGTGGAACTCCTGCCTGTGGTGCTGGTACTCCATGTGGCAAGGATAAAGTCCCTGGGGGCCAAACGCCCCCGCCGCCGGCCCATGGAAATGCGCCGTAAGGTGGTGGAGCGGCATAGAGACCGTAGCCCGCTGCCCGGGCAAACTCCGCTGCAGCTCTCTCCGCTGCCCTGTTCCTGAGTATCCTGTTGATTGAAGACACGCTCGGAGCCGTCGCGTTGGTGCATACGCCTGTGAAAGAATTTTTTTTTTGAATATGCGTTTAAAACAGGATCATAAATATATAAGGAAATTAGACAAATTGCAATTAGACAAATTAGCATTAAAATTAGACAAATTTTCAATTTATCCATTTTATTTTCGAGACAATCACATGCACAAAATTTAGGTACAGAAAAACTAATGGAATACTGATTTTGATATAAGAACATAGTAGCTATTAGATGCATTTTGTTTTATTTTGAAATTCGAATTAGAACAGAGAACAAAATAGAACAGATATCGAAACTCAAATTGGCCAGTAATAAAATCGGCCATTTCATAGGTAAGTACCTAATATTAGGTACGATATGTGATACTTTACGGGTTGATGATATTATTGCCACACATGGACGTACAAGTGTGTGCGTGTGTGTGTGTATGAACCGTAATTTTAGAATGTTATTTAATTACCCACTGTCTTTATCTTATTCAGAATCTACAAGAAAACTATGTTAATAAACTATCAAATCTAAATTTCAAATAATTATCGTTTTGATTTTGGTATAGGAGAGGATAAATACAAGTTCTCAAAGTAACTAGTTATATGAAATGCGAGTACATGATCTATTTATGAAATTCTCCTACAGAACGTCTTACTCGTAATAAACTTTGCCCGCCATATGGCGAGGGTGTGTGTGTGTGTGAGGTAATTTAATAACTAAATTATCCACAGCTTATGCCATAGGGCATCCCAAGTAAGGCAGGAGAGACGAAGACGAGAGGGACCTGTGGGGGCCAAAATAACTCTGGCACGACGCTACGCGAGCACGAAAACGATGCTGTCTCTCGGTGTCGATATAGACTTATATACTCTTATAGACACCCGACTGAAACCGAGATCGAGACCGAAGTAGGCTTCGGATTGCTCTAAGCCAGCGAAGTAAGTATGAATTAGCTAGCTGTTCAATATAAATAGTACCTACAACCATTGCAGTTAAACACGCAGTCAGTTACACAAGCGTCGAGTTAATTATTACCAATGTGCACAAAAAGCACCGGCAGCGTTAAAACCGATGCGTCATTGGTCGCGTTTTAAATCGCCGACCATTATATAGTTTAATGCGTGCAGTGAGTGGGCTCGCGTGCCGTCGCAGCCTTGGAAGAGCCATCCCATGTAATTTTCAGGAAATACTTCGGGTAAGTGCCATAATTTAATCATAGCCTGCGCAGTGTAATTATCGTAGAATTTTATCGAGCCACTAAACAGCTGTGACGCTCAATTGTCAAATCCTTTTTATATGGGTGGTACAAACATTTAGTCTAACCATCGATTTGAGAATACGTACACTAGATATGTGATACAAGCACACTAGGGCAGGCATGTTAGTCTAATAGTGTTCTATGTTTAGCAGCTCTCGAATTCTTCAATTCATTATATTTTGAAAATGGAACATTCTTATTACGTAGTACTTAGTTTCAAATTTAAATTTCGAATTTATCCCTTCTCATCTGCTTCACCCCCCCTAGAATTTGCCAACCAGGTTTCTTTGATAAGAACGTATGATGTGTCATCTAGTCTATTCCCATATCGACGAGTCTAACAGACTATATTGTATCACACTTTCATACATATTATAAGTAACGTGGTCAACAGTCAATCAACTAATAAATAACCATTGAGTATTAGATGTATTGTAGTTTTTATTAGCAATACTGTATGCTCGTAGCCGCCTTCTTCCTATAAAAAAAAATATGTGAAACAATTTCTCCATCATACGAAAATTCCTCGTACTGAGATGATACTACAATAATACGATAGCAATGACGAAATAATCTGATCAAATCATACATAGGATCGCTACTTAGACGTATGATACTCCAATGTTTCGAGATGGATCAGTGACATTAAGAATTTGTTTTGCTCAATTTCCATGACTAAAGCAATTAATTTGACTACATACAATTCTACAAAACCTAGTGTATATCTTTAGTGTTGGTATCCTCTTAGTGGTATGACTGCACTGCTACAAAAGTGTATACTTCAGTAGTGAATGGAAGGTGCATGAGTCTTTTTTGACTAGTAAATAATCAAATTGGTCCATGGCATAGGTAGTGAATGGAAGATGCATGAGTCTTTACTCGGACTAGTAAATAATCATCATGGTCCATGGCGTAGGTAGTGAATGGAAGGTGGATGAGTCTTTTCTTTGACTACTAAGTAATCAACATGATCCATGGCGTAGCTAGTTAATAGCAGCGATTTCGTAATGATCAAAGGCAATTTGCGCGTATTTATTTAAAGTAGGTAGGTAAGCAGGTAAATATTCCGTTTACACTTCACAAACGGTCATTTATATGGGCAACTACTTCGAACAATTATATCCAGGAACAATAATTTTATATAATTGCTTAATGAACGCTCTTTACGTGTTACTGTTGATGAGTAGTTTCCTAGACACGGCATGTTACAGAAAATTATGCTTCAATGTCTAAAAATAAACAGCCCGACAGTAGCTGGTCGTTTTGGTTATGAATTGACGACGCACTAAGGACCAAGCGGAATAATGTACACATGATAATAAAGAGTGCTTAACCATCGCGATTTGTTAAGATTCGTTTAATACGGTCACCGTTGATAATGAGAAGCGCCATTATGAGAGGCGGCAGTGCACGTCCACATAGTTAACGCATCAAATAAAACACAAAACGATCTGTTATAATTTACTCAAAACACAAAGCCTTATACAGTATAATGGTAATGATCAGTTGCACGGCTTCGGTTATTGTTAGCACGTCCAAAGCACAAAAAGGTGCCCTCCACACAATTTGTTTGCTCCGTAATCGGCGCGTTAAGACGATTCCCGATCGGAACGCCTTCTGTTCGAGGAGCGACGTCAAAAGTTTGATATGGCTGAGAATACGTCTAATGGTGACCAGTCATCACTTACCGACGGAGATCTTTAATTATGTTGGGAGCAGCGTCTCGTAAAAAGAAAACGAACCGTTGAAAATCTGTTAACGTTTTGTGGGAGCTCATCGACGCGTCTCCGCTCGTAATTTAGTTCCTTCTTACTTTTCTCTTAAACAGCAAAAAACATCTATGATCTTTAACAGAACAGTTAAATTGGTTTTTGTTCAGTAACAAGTATCTGTAAAATGTTTTCATTGATATTAGATACTAATTCCTATTACTTCGCTCAATTTAATTTCAATGCCATTTTCGAGGTATTTTAAGACACAAAAAAGTATTTGTGAGAAGAATTATTACAAAAACATTCAAATTGAAGAAATTTAGAATGCGACTTGTAGAGTATTTTTTACATCAAAATAGTAATAATAGTATTGAACATTACTTATTATGATTCTAGTGAATGGAAACATTTTAAAATACATTGGTGACAGCCTGTCGTAAATACTTAATAGGTTTTAGAAAGTTCTCGATGGACGTATCAATTGCAATTTAATTAAGTTGGTAGATTAAACAGTAAGCGATGATTACACCGTGGACAGTTTCACTATTTGTTTAGATAGAGATCATTATCCGTCAACAGGTTGCAGGTGGGGAATGCGATATCTATAATTGTTGTTTTAATGATTCGGGTTCGATCCCGGCTTCTACATGCCTAGTCACGGCCATGCAATTTGTCTAAACTCGTTTAATCATGATTAGTCACAATGGGCTCCGCTGCTATTAAAGACTTTGATGATTTCAATAGAAGGAGCTTGTTATGTTCACTGTCTAAGGTTCTTATGAACTCTTTGGGCATTCATCTTATTGTATTCTTCTTATTAATGATTCATAATATTCAAAT
Organism: Sesia bembeciformis; assembly: GCA_943735995.1. Taxonomy (NCBI): domain Eukaryota; kingdom Metazoa; phylum Arthropoda; class Insecta; order Lepidoptera; family Sesiidae; genus Sesia; species Sesia bembeciformis. The sequence goes on along the minus strand of OX031029.1, from coordinate 8,717,600 downwards.
CGTATATCTACTCATACCAAAATATTACTGTATTATCAAACTCATTATATCATCGCTGGGTATTTTGAGAGAACTCGTGTAGACATAAATAAATTCAAAACTGTATGAGGAACGATTAAGTGCAATTTTTACTCCTTTAGATGTTAACATTCAGCGGGAGGATGCTCCACTAACTTTCCCATGGAATCCTAATAAAAAGCAAATTGGTTTAAAAATCTTAATGTTTCTGCGTCCGAGTGTTAGGTACCTGCCTAAAAGCGTGGCATGTCCAAAGATAAGGCAGTCCGGCGCCGTCGAGTATACTGTTTAATCGGGTTAATTTATCGATAATTGACGGAAAACCTTTTTGTTTGTATTGCCGGAAAGTAACAGTAATTGTCACGCCTTTGAAGATTTACGCCCATTTCTAAATTGAGACATTAACAGTCGGATCTCGTGCCTAATGGTTTGGAATGAATTTGTTTGTTTGTTTTACATATACCGGTTCTTCGATAGCTTCGATTAGTCCTCCCGATCGGAACGGACTTTTGACACGATTAAATCGTGCTAATCAGTTACAGACGACGGGTAAAGCACGGAAACGTTGACATTTATTGCTCTACTCGTCATTAAACAGGGAATTCCACAGCTCGTACAGTTATTAATTTTGATCACATTATACAGTCCAAACTGGCTATTCGAAATCGTTAATATTTGAGTTTACGTCGTAGATGTCAATAAATTGGTGCTTTCGCTACGGTTTTTGACACGATTTAATTGGAGAGTAAAAACATTTGGACTGCTACGGCGAAATGTTAGTATTTTCTATCCTCGTGATATTATTTGTATATTCTTTCTCGAATACCAGCCGAAACTGTATCGACACAAACGTTAGAAAAATCACGTCTTTGAACAAGTGGAACCAGTTAACGAGTGAGTGGCGTCACGTCGTCTAAATGAATTATTGTTGGCTTTATGGGGAACATAAAACGATGAGATCGGAGGCAATCAAGCGGCACCCGTGGAGTGGCCCAAGTAAAAAGGTGTCCGCGCCGGCGGGGGGCCGGCAGCAGCAACCGTTGCGCTAAACGCCTACTCCGCGCACCCACTCTCCTACCCATTTCAATTAGCAATGAATGGGCAACCTCACAAAAGGAGTGCCAGTTTCTAATAAATAGTCGCAGATGAGTAAACCAGTCACACGTACGAACAACCCAACGCAAAGGGAGGACACCTGTTTCTTGCCCTTCGCCACAATTTTCCTGAAAGTACAATACGGCAATTGTGATGAATACGTAATTTTATACGAAATGTAACTATTGAAGTATATTTCAACATAATTACTAACCAGTTTGTAACATACAATAAGTACTAAATGTAAACATTATCAATAATTAAATGCAACAATCATAATGTGATATAGATTAAAATTCGTAAACAAAGCAATTAAATAATTGTAAAGAAAGTTCCGAAATCATGAGCGTGACCTCTCGCTACGGCGAGCAACACTGTTGGTGCGACGCACTGCTGGGAACCAATTTAATGGTGTAACAAATCAATAAATGTATCGGTTTATTGGAAGCTGTGTAGCGATTTGATTTATTTCAGCCTTACAACGTCGACGGACAAAGCGGACGAGGCAAGACCTTGTTAGTAAATGTCAAAAATCCACTTAGTAAAAGTCCTCCTTTCTAAAGTCAGAACTGTGTTAACACTGTTAACTCAATAGGAGAGGCTAGATCAGATCGCAGCTCAATTTGAGTCTGCACTGCTTTAAAAGAACTTATTTACACGGACTGTATTGCCTGTCACTCATGTTGTGACATCACAATCTTGTGGTTTGTTTAAATTAAGTTATACTCGTATATAGGCTTTGCTTAAAGAATTCGCATAAAAAAGCTTTTTGTTAGATTGTTTTGAGTGCTCAATTGGTTAAAGAGATACTGAATCTATTTAAAACAGTTCTTTCAATTTAAAATTACATTACTATATTATTAATTACGCTTGTTCGATAAAAATAATATGATATGAAATAATATTATTATAATATATATGTAATAAAATAACATAAATGCTGGTTCTGATTTCAGTTGAAATATAAATAACAAAAGCCTTGTTATAGGGACTCAAAATATTTCCACACCCCACCAGTAAAACCACACGTCATCGGTTTTGCTAATTAATCGGCGCCAGTCAATAATTTCGGCCTCATGCAACCCATGCACAGTACGGTCTAAGAATGCAATTAATCAAAATGTGGTCAGTAGCTAGAGCAGGCCGTAACGCCTCGTAAACCGATATCGATTTAGTCGATAAGTTGCGCAAGCTATTGTCCAAAACTGCGTAGTCATCGGTAACAAAGGCGGTAGTGGGCACCTTATTAAAATTTAGACGGTCGCGATGAGCTGCTCTGTTTTGATAACTGCACCCTGGAAGGCTGTCGATAAACGCGTCCCACTTAAGTGGATGCCGCGTTTTTTGACACATTTCATTTGTATTCGGCGTTTGTAAATATTAGGTTGAAGTAAATTGGACCGTTCGGAACGCTTTTAGAAAATTTCGAGTAGTTTATTTTTTTTTACAATAATCTACACCTGAAATGAAATCCAAAATATCGGTTTATAGCTCCGATGTTGTAATTTTATGGTATTGTGTCAATGCAGTAGTATAAATTGATATTTCAATGACCGAAATTGATTACCTTTAGGTGCGAATACTAAAAAACTTTAAGCCCGCTGTTGTTAATGTTATGAAATTTAATCAATTTGGTTTGAAAAGCACGCAGTGAATCGAGCACGAGTTCGTAGCGCGGGGCTCGCCATTGTGCGCGCGATCATTTTGTTAAGAATTTGATTAAAATTCTATTACTTATGTAGCACCATAGACTTACAAATGTTATATCAATTACTTCTGAATCTCTTTTCTATTACTGCATTTTATATCTGTAAAAAATCTTCAATTTATATGATTCCCTAATTGTTTATCCGGACTCTTGAATAAATATTTTGTTAATTTGAACAAGGTAGGAACTAATATAAGTAAGCAAATATTAATAAGCAATAATATAGTTTGTAATACATTAAAATCTGGTTACAATTAAATTTTTCTTAAAAGTGAATATAGTCGCTTCTGACACATTCATATTTCTGTCCGTATAAAAGTTGTTGGAGGCTCCCGCGCCAGCAGGTGGTCTGGCCCGGTCAACACTCTTTGATACACCGAAATCATCGTCAGATCTAATGGAATCAATCATAACTACATCCCGGGCTAATCGTGACCCCGTGTTTATATCTTGTTAGATATTTCGTTTCCTAGTAAAGGCTTGTTCCGGAAGTACGGAGTCAAATTATTTTGTGAATTAAAAATGCCAACTAAAACTGATGAACTTCGTTCTCGCAATACTAAAAGTAATGTTTAGATACTTACAGTGGCTCTACTTGAAGCAATGAGTTCACTGAACAGAATGTGTCAAAAATATTTTTTTATATAAAATTCATGTTACGGACACAAGTTAAGTCACGTGAAAACGCTTCTAAAGAATCTAAAAAATATTAACTGATTCTTAAACGGAAAATGTGTATCTGGCGTTGGCATCACGTTCTGCCACTTTTATTCAAAGTAGCTTACTGTTTAAGCTTGCGTGTTGCAATTGGGGTAATTCAAAACGCAACCAGAAACTAACGGTATAACTTAAAGGCACCAGTCAAAATACAACAAAATTTATTTAAATACTTGTACATTTACGACAAATATGTGAGCATTTAGACATAACAACTGACGTGAGTTCGCGTGCAATTTTCGCATACAACGAAGGCAAGGGCGAGCACCAGCAATTATTTTAAACACATTTCAACAAATGACGGTAATGTCAGACGACCGAACAGATAAGAACAAAACAACATAAAAATAAAAGCACTCACTGAACAATTGTTAGAGTTGTTCATAAAAACAAGTTCACAATTTTCAACTTGGAATTCTTGTTTACTACTTATATTTATCACCTATTTCCATTTAAATGTGTGTTTATTGTATCGCGTTTATGTATTTATTTCATTTTTTTGTATTGTGTTTGGTCTCTCTGCAACATATTGGCGTATGCCGGAGAAATGAACTATTTATAAACACATACTTAGTTATAAGAGCAATGCAAATAATCGACTAATTCGTCGGACAACAATTTCGTCCCTACTGATACTAAAAATAAATGTAATTTTTTATTCATTAAATTGTTTCACTCCTTCTTTCTAAGTTGTTTTGGTACTGTCGAGAAGAAAGTTTGTTTTAATAATTCTGGTAAATAGGTTCTATTCAATAGAATGGTAAAAAATGGTTATGAAGCCAATTCTCGATTTGTGGGAGATGTTATAGGTGGCTACTGCCAAGGGTGGACAACCATAGACTCATGCAAGCGTGATGGCAATATCTAATTTGATCGATCATATCTTGGGATATTTCGAAGAAAATCGTTTCTCTAATTTTAGAATAAAAATCACAATATCTCGAGTAAAGAGATGGTGTTCTGTTTTGAACTGAAATTTGGCACAAAAAACAGTCTCTCTAACTGTTAACTGCTGCTGGATATAGGCCCATCCCAAGGTTCGCCATCACACTCATCCAACCATCACCGGCAAATTTCTTTCGCATTTTGAATTTCCTTTCGAATTTATAACTTGGTTAAATCTGTAAATAGGCCAAATCGGTAGTATTTAAATTACAACGGTGTAATTTATAAAAATATCCCTAAAATAAAAATGTCATCATAGGTAGGCTGTATAGAAATAACGCAAAACCTGAAACATGTCAACCGCTTTAATATACATAGAGTTCTAGCGAAAAATAAAATTGTTTGAAGACATAAATCAAGTCTTATAAACATGTAAGGTTTTGTTGTCTTGTCTAAAACGTTCCTAGAGCTCATTAGTTAGACCGAGCGCCGGCAGGGCGCGCGATTAGGCTCGAGCGACGCGCGTAGAATAAAAGATATACCTACTTAAAACATAAAACAAAATATTTTAAAAAGTGCTAGAATTGATTTTGTTCCGACACCGAATAACCTATTTTCTGCTTTTCCGTTATTTCAGAGACAAGTTGTCGGATAGGGTTCATAAAACTCGTAAAATTTTGTCTAAACATGTTTTTCCTAAAACCTACGAAAATACCGAAATCTACATTTCTGACTGGCGCGTGCAATCGGTGTTTAACCTTAAGTAGTATTCCACTGGAGGGAAAAGGCTTCGAGCACTTCGATTTTTACAACTTCCTATCAAATGTAATTGGTGATTATGAGATCAGCATCCAAATCTATATTTTGTCTTCTTCTTGGTCTACCTCTGTGTCGCTATTCATGTTGGGGGTACAGACTCCGCAGATTTCTATTGTAATTTTTTTTGGATGATAGCCTGTTCTAATTTAACAACACTGGCACCCATATTATCAGAAGTACAGTTAATGTTTCATACGAATCATAAGCTATTAATCCTTCGGACTCCCAAAGTAGGTACTGCACATTATTGCTCACTTGCAAACCTTGTTTTACTTCGTGCAAACGTTCGTGTGGAAAGAAAAGGAATAAATGAAAAAATACATTATTTATCTATTTAAACGGGTCTCAACGCGTATGTTTACCTTATTTATTTTACTCGACGTTTCAGTTGAGTTGAACCAACCATGATCACAAGTTGATTGAAGAGGCAGGTAGTCCACGTCGAGAATTGCCGAACAATTTCATCAACTACCCGCATTTGGTCTTCAATTTAAATAGATAAATATATGTGTAAAACGCGAAAATCCCAAATGTGATATTTTTAACTGTTGTGATGTCAAACAGTCCAATTATATTTTCAAAATGTTAAGTATTTTGTCGTTCAATAAACTATTATTATTTCCAGTTTAGTTAATTAAGGGTTGAATATTAATCATTTTATCGATTTAGTCAATTGATAAAAGTGAGTAACTTCGGCTTCATCCTAGTATATGATAACCAATTTATCACAATTACAAAGAATGTTGGTATCGAGGTATTCTGTGAGTTTAAAATACAATTTTATATTTATTTCTTTTATATATAATATAAAAAAATTCAGACAAAATATTTTTTCGAGGCATTCTTTATTTTTCTCGCACAAATATAGTATGTTTAGATGCGTGAGCAACATACCTTCAACTAATTTCTATAGTTTACATAATCTCTTCGTTTATTGTTTTTCTTTTAAATTTGTTTTTCTTCGACCTATAAAACAAAGAGAGTTTATGGGAAATTTATTTTTACGTCTGAATTAGCTCCAAAGCGTATTTATACACTACACTCAAAATTCTTATAAGAATACCAAATAATAAAACCTTTCCGAATAAAATGTGTTTTTATATCGATGTTTACCCGATCATGCGCTCTCAAGTTACGGCGCCCCCTGCGGATTTAATGACTGTGAACCAATTTAACAACTCAGTTTAGCACAGTGTTCCCATCAAGAGTGTTATCGTCTTCTAATCCGGTCCCCACTGATATCGTAAACCAGAAGTGGTCTTGTAAGCGAAACCCGTTTCACAGCCGATCACGCACTCCCTACCGCTCTACACTGCTCGCTAGAGAAAAGGCAACTGTGAAGTCCCGGAGCGCTTAAGATGCATGTTATTCATTCGATTATGAACTGTACTCTGGGCGATTTAAGTTTCATTTGGTTGATTGGATAAATGGTGATTAAGTCGTTTTTTGTGTACACGGATTGTGTTTAACGTCACGCATGGTCAGGAGGTGTCGTTGGCGCAATTACCGCAATTGGCTCGTTGGCCTCCGAGCTAAAGACGCCCATCGTGCGCTCCAGTACATCTACGGAGACTCATTCTGATTCTATTGTCAGTATACAAAGTATAGTTGTTAATTGTGACACAATATATTTGACTCTCGTTAACTCTTATACATATTTTATTACTTTAATTTCCTTCAGCGCAAATTTTCTCTTCTCTGAATGCCTCTTTTATGTTGACATATATGTATAACTAAGGGCAAAATGTTTTAATGCACGCGATCAAAAGCAGATAATCATTACGAAAACCGTATAACGATTAACGAATGTACCATACCTCTGCATTAAAACGTCACAAATTTAGTACACAATAGAAACATTGCAACAGAATTCGATAATTTGCGTTAAAAATGGGAAAAATTGGATGAATTTATAATAACAACAACGGAAAAGAGTTCCATTTCCCTTAATAAAGCAGGGGATGAAAGCTATCTATCTATACCGAACGATGCGTCACATTTTTACATAAAAACTACAGCATGTAATAGTTGAGTGCACATAACCTTAAATCCAATACATCTACTCAGGTTACCACATATCCGCTGTTGGTGAGCCAGCGGCCATTTACAAAACTATTAGACTATTTTCGGTTGCACTTCAAAGGCTTTACCTACTAACCCCTCGAAGCGTTTGACACAAAATACTAAAGTTCATTACATTGACAGTCTAATCCCGGATAAAGTAAATTAGTTACTGCGTAAGCAGTCATAATGTTTTTCATTTGGCGGTCAATTTTTCAAAAGTCATGAATACCTGGATAAGTAGGTATAACTGAAGAAGTTAGGTTCTGATGGAACCACTTTAGAAGTCAATCATAGTTTATATTAAAAATTATGTAGGTCTAGTCTTGAACAAGGACAAGGATGACCATTTATTATATACCATTGTTTGTTTTTATTGAAACAAACAATCAACAGTTGAACCTTGAAATATCAAAAGTATCAAAAGACTACCTTGAAATGTACTGCATTTCCCACTTTATCGTATTTCCCCAATGTACGTACGTGTTTCGGTAGTGAGTGAGATGTGCCAGAGCCCATTCCCATCCCATCCTATCCCTCCCCATTTTCCTAACCCTTTCTCCAAATCCATTCCTATATCTCCAAAGGTAGGCAGCGCATCCGGGGGCGTGCCAACATTTGTCATTTTGGACTAATGTTGGCATGTATCGCGGATGTCTATGGGCGACTGTATCCACTTACCATCAGGTGGACTGTATGCTCGTCTGCCGCCTTCGTACATAAAAAAAAAAATAAATAAAAAAAAAGTCGCTAAACAAAATAATCGTATAAAGGGACGTAGTTACATGAGTGGTGACTTTTTCTGTAAGTATATTTTTCTTATATCGTGCAAGTTTTCACCGAATCTTTATTATCATTTGACAGACAGAGAATCTTCTTAATTAAACTTGACAAAACTTTGCCAAATCCAGACGAATTGTACTGCTATCTTGCATTACAAATAGGTCAAATAGGTCAAAACTGCTTGATTCCGTTCTTCTGCATTAATGGGCAGATGAAAAACTTGCAACATTTTGTAATGTTAACCCACGAAATGAACATCTCGCAATTCTAAAATTCTCCCAATTAAATAAATATTAGTTAGAAAAACACAGTGGTTTGATTAATCAGACCATATTAATACCTTAAGGCAAGGGGTTGGAATTAGGTAGAATAATTTAGAATATTAACACAGTGAGAAGAAAGCAAAGTAAGCATCTGATTACTTTGCTTTTTAATCTTCTACCATAATTCATCATCAATTTTTTCCACCTAAAGGTCACCATTTCATCAGGTGACTTTAGCGTTAAAGCCGCCTATTGTAGGTACTTTCTTTCTTACTTAGTTTACCATTTCGCTGCATATATTGGTGTACAATAAAGTCTTCATCTATCTACCTATCTATTTAGAGAGCTAGATTATAAAAGTGCTCTCACATAGCGACGCGATATCGAAGCTGTACAGAGTATAAGAAAGCTAATGGCTCACTATCACGCAGCATGACAACAGTAGCAATATCGAGCACTAAACTAACCTTACTTAAAAGCAATACCTTGCGAGTGGCAATACCTTCTTACGCTTTTGAAATAATATTAGAGGTATCATAAGCCCGAGGAATTATAGCACTACCCACGCGAAAATAGAATGGTTCTCTAGTTACCAAATCAAAGAAAAAGAATTAGCTGCTTACTATGAGCAAGCAAATTGTAAATCATTTGTCAAGCTTATTGGCCACTACGTTCTGCGACTGAGCGACTAAGAGAGCACGCACTCACTATTGATTGAGAATATGGCATCTAAGAACATTGTTTCATAGTATGAAATCAAATTTCTCATATTAATTAGTTAGCATAACATAAGCGACCTAAATTGTTTGATACGAGAATGCACCAAAATAACTCTCATAATTGAACAATTTAATCATTCATGAACATTCTTCACGAATAATCAATTTATTTTATTTATAAAAGTGGAACTGGACACCGTTTTTTTATTTTATTATCATAGAGTTCAATCTTAACTAGATCATCATAATTAAAAGCGTTGAAGTTAAAGTTTCAATCGTAGCCGTTAATATTTGAGTATTATATTTTATACATATTAATTTAATCTATTTAATTTAAAAGTCAAGACAAAATGGGGTATGATTTTGAGTATTTGAGTAACTTGAGTAAAAAAACAAAGGATGGAGCAAATTAGAGTCAAGGACAAAAGCTTATATATTTTTGTAGTGTTCCCTAACAAAGGCTTTTATTTCTAGAGCTACACATGCACATCGTCATAATATATTCTCTGATTATAACTAAATAGAGGGAATTTTGACGTCAAAATTCCATACGCGTGTATGGAGTTAAAATTTGACCAATAGGTGCATAGACGAGTTATCCTCACGATTACCGGAGCTGTTGTGCCCTTTGTGAGTTTTTCCGATCGTGCGCGCACGCAACTTCTAGCCGTAACGTGAGACGAGCACCGGTATTACGCGGCGCTCCCACCGACGTTTTATTTTAATCACAATAAGTATTGTTATTATAAGGATAATGGTTAGTTCTGGACCAAAATACTTCTCAATGATGAATGTTTATATAATATATCAAGGTTAAGTTTCAAGAACAACAAATTAGAGATTTATTAAATGTTTAATATAAAATAATCGCCAGTTGATAATTTTACCATGATGGAATAATTCGAGTTGTTAATTGTTATGTTTATAGTTTCCAATATTTCTATTATTACGTCTGAAATTTATTCGTATCAAACATATCTCTAACATTTTTCTGCCTCTACGAGTAGGTATAGTCTCAATTGATGATTTAAAATGGTTTACCGACCTACATTTTAGCAGGGGGAGAGTGCATGCAGCATTTCCACAGCTGCTGGGCGCACTCGACTGGCCACGTTACCCTTCTCTCCCAGAGAAGACTACCTTAAAATGTACTGCATTTTCTACTCTATCGTATTTCCCCAATGTACTTAGGTATGTGGTTCGGTAGTGAGTGAAATATGACAGAGCCCATTCCCATTCCATCTTACCCCTGCCCATTTTCCCAATCCATTCCTTAATCTGCAAAGATAGGCTATCCGGGGGTGTGCCAACGTTTGTCATTCTGGACTGATGTTGGTATGTATCGCGGAGGTCTATGAACGACAGTATCCGCTTACCATCAGGTGGACTGTATGCTCGTCCGCTGCCTTTTTCTATAAAAAAAAATCTTATTGTACTTTCAGTCATTTAGGTTTTTCACGTTGCGCGCTACGTGGGGAACTGAGAAAGTTTTGCGAAAATGAAAAAAATGGTTTATGTGTTCCAATGTTTCTTATTTCATTTATAATTCAGGACTAAAAACTTGCTCTTAATGAAATCTATTATGAGCAAAGTAAGGTAGAGTCAGCTAATTCGATAGGGTTTTTTTATCAAAATTTATTGAATGGTGTCACGTAGATATCTGTAATTGTACACTCGTAATTGGCGCGTCAGTTCGCAGTATGAGATGAATGCACACAGTTGACTGCGGTCAGTCGTGATCGCTCACGGCATTCATGATTTACGCAACGCGAGAAATATGGCATCTCACTTTTAGAAAATATCACTTATCGGTAGGTACTTATTTCAGTGAAAAATAAACGTTTGTTTACCTTCAGAGATGAGTCGCTCGCGGATCTCCCAAGCGAAGATTGTGGGGTTCTCCCTCTTGTATTGTTCTATCTTGGAGACAACTGCTGGCGTCGCGACCTTTGGCTTGCTTCCGCCGATAAGGCCCGGCGGCCGAAGCGTACCTAAGAAATGAACAGTCATTCATAAATTATCTTTAGTCACGATTTGTGTAAAAAATACTTTCTTTATATGAATCGGAGCGTTTAAATCATACAATCGAACAAATTTATTAGGTAGGTATATTATTGAATCCTACCTGCCTGACACAAATAATACATAACGTTATGAAACTCTACTTTAGTGTAAATAAAATGAAATTGATTATGCTGTGTTACCAGCAGGTGGTTCGCCATGAAATTTAAAATCAAATTGCAAGTCTCAAATAAAAATACCAATAATAGCAACACATACAGATTGAGGCAATTTCATTTCATAAACGTGAGTAAACGCGACTCACTTGTCAATCCCTTCTTATTTAATTGCAAGTTTTACTAAAGTAACACTTTCTCGTCTTATTGCAATGGCATAAAGGTTAAATTGAAGTTTTACAATAGTATGAATACAATTGCATTTTTTTTCTGTTAAAAGGAAGGTGGTTGTCATTCTTTAATCGTTAGTAATCGTGTACAACGTGAACAATTAATAATTAAAACTTCAAATTAGTATTAATTGTAGAATCATTGTCATCAACTAAATGAAACTTGTGCGAGAGGTGAATCGCTAATTCACTTTAAACACATTGCATTTTACAGTGCAAAAAGTTTATAAAGTGTATTGAGTGAATTATTTTATTGTGTATCTATATATCTATCTATATCTATGTATCTATATTGTGTATCTATAAGGCATCTATCTATATACATTAGAATATGAAAAGTAGTCTAAACATAAATTAACTAATAGTACCTAGATTCTTGTAAAAGCACTATAGAAAAGATGCTCATATAGAACCATATATCCAGCAGTAGGTAAACAAAGGTTGAGGGTGCTATACTCTAGTAAACTGATGGATTCTAGTAGATATTATACTAGAATCGTGTAGAAGCATATTTATCCCGCAATAGATAAACAGGCTGATATTATGGTATGGTACTAGAATCGTATAGAGGCCTATCCAGTAATGGAGAGACACAGAAACACAACATAAAAACGCTTATTTTTTATAGGAGGGCGGCAGACGAGCAGAGCATAGAGTCCCCCTGGTGGTAAGTGGATACTGTCGCCCATGGAGATCCGCGGTACACTTGTTTAACAAACATAATAAGACAAAAATGATTGTCCAACAAAAATGATGCTTCACTTGCGAAAATTCTTTTGAAAACAGAACTTTTCTGACGCTACATGCAAGAAATGCGAAAATGAATTCATATACAGTAGTTTCGCACCGAGGTGCATGTTAGGTACAAGAATTGAAGCCATAATAATTAATTATCGTTTGTGTTATGAACTGTTCTACGCAAAAAGTAATGAATGCCGCAATGCCTAAATCAGTTAGCTAATGGATGAGTGGTTGCTGTGGTGCGATTACGTAAAAACGCATCAGAGTCGTAGCATTCCTGGCGGGCGGGCGTCCATACGTTTTTACTGGTGCCGTGCGCACGGGTAGCCGCCGTCCTCCATACCGATAACACGCTGAATAATTCAACGCATTATTTATATTCACATTTTTGTCAACGCCATTCACAATAAATTCATACGGGTCTTTATGTCTTGATAAAACTAAAGCTTACCGCCTAAAATGGCGCGGACGCGCAAAAAACTAACCCTTCAAGTTTACACGAAGCCTGCGGCACTGTCACCCTTTTAATTTATATCATAACATTTATTATATAGAAAAAAATACGTTATTTGTTTGCTAAGAAAAACGTAAAAGGTCGCGTGCTTAGGAACGGTAAAGAACACCACATATTTGTATAATTATTCCCGCATAGATTTAGAACACGATAATATTTATAGGTTTATTAACATGCTAATGAAAATAAAAAGCCTACAGCTCCGAAGATAATGTGATATACCGGAGCCAACAGTTTTTTCACTGGTTGTGAAAATAGATTTCAATGAAATTTTCAATTAGGTACTATTTCTTTACCTATTCACAAGCTAATCAGAGAGCTAGTCGGTTCATTAAACACGTAACTAGACAATTTCGCGGCGAATAAAATTTCTCAAATTAAAATAATTGAATATGTCAATCGTTACGGCCCGTTAGCGTTTACGTGCTTCAGTTTCAAAGCCACCTTTCACTGTAGGCAAGTAAGTGGGTACTGTTCAGCTAAACGATTGAAAATCCATAAATTGTCTATTCCGAGTTGGAACGCCAATAACCGAGCTGCTCTCGTCTTGATTGATAGGTAAATTGCGGGAGTCTGGCGTACTGATAATTTCGCGATAATTAAATCGGCTAGAAACGTAATCGCATGACCAGAGCCAATTACTCGCCGTTGCCTAGGCAGAGGCGGATCGTGTAAGGTACCATTGAAATTGTTGCTAAATATCTATCATTTGCGTGAAACGCACGCGCGTGCTTGAGGCGCGCTCTTGCTGCTTATTACAATACAGTGCATACTCGCAACTAAACGAGTCGAAGCGATTCAATGCGATAAATATAAGTAGCACGTTGTTGCTATGATTTCATAGCAATCGCACCAACTTTTCTTTTAGCAGGTTACTTTTACTCTCTTGAAGATAACATATAATAATATTAAGTAAATACAAATAGGTCAAATTTTGTAGCAATGAACTGGAATTTTTTTAAATTAATTTTTAAACTATGTAGACATTTGTAACAATAAATAAATAAACATATAGCTAAATCTATTCGATTTAGAGTATATCATATCAACGTATACAACGTATGTACCTACGTATGAAGTATTCTCATATCTCAAATGGCAATGGTTCCTTAACGACTCCTTGATTTTAAAGTTTGCAGGCTCCGAACCATAAATGTATGGAGAGACTACTTTTGAATACATATGTATATCATTATGACACTAACACGGTATCGAAATATTTCTTACAGTTTTTGTTGTTTTAAATTTAAAAAGGCTTCAGTTGCAAAACAAAGACAAACGATTAATCATCGCCGATATGGCGAGGGAAGTTTTAAAGGGCACAATGCATTCAAAACGTCGGTTAATAAATTTCCACACAAGAGTCATTTATGGACGCTTAAAGTCATTACACGGCCTGTCTACAAAGAAGGACAAGATCTTTGTAAACAGCACAGAAAGGGAGCCAATACAGTTAATTAAATTTGTATTAAAAGTGGCTCTTTATAACTGGCGCTAACCTCGGCTGAGTACTGCCGCGTCATGCACCTAATAGATCAAAATCTTTAGCGGCGAAGTGGGCCTGGATGGCCCTGATTTATCGAACTTAATGCAACGCGTGTGTTAACGATACCTGATTCGGTGATTGATCGACTTTTCTGTCGAAAATGTGAGCCGGTCCGCGCCTACTTCTTCAGAAGCAATTAACAAATTTGTTACTCAAATAACATTTAAATAGTGCATTTTCTCTTTCACGTAGATAAACATAAATGTTACGGTTTATTAGTATAGAATATTGAGCGTATCGTGCGCCTACTCTCTAAGTTAATATTCCACGTCGCTGTGTGATTATAAGCAATTGTAACACAAATAAATAAATTCCTATTAATAGGTAGTGGCGGCAAGCAGCACACCGCGGTGTTTATAATGGTTGGTGCAAGAGGGGAGTTCGTCATTAATGCAATAGTAAGCATATGTATCGGCTACATGTTTTGCTTCTACACGTAACCACTCTATTGTAATGCAAATTACTTGATTCATTACAGCGCTCAGTTTTCATAAAAACAATTGAGTTATATTAATTCATTCGACAAGAGGCTGTAATTGGGGGAACGTTAAAAACAGATACAAGTAAACATCGTGGAATGTTTCCATTGTGGGATACATTACCAATGCATTCATCCTATAAACATCTAAATTTCATGGTGTTCTTCTTTTAGTATCTATAGTGTTACAAATGGATGTTAGCTGGGACGGGGACTGCACACACTGAAATCCCACAGTCGCCGACAAATGCTCAGTTACCTCTCTTTCACAGAACGCTACCGAAACAAACGTATTTCGGTACTGAGAGATATATGCCTGAACCCATTTTCATCCCATCATATTCCTTAAATGTACATAATGAATACATGACACACAAACGTATAATATACAAATCTACATATACATACACACACGAAGGGAGGCCCTAAAGTTTCCGGCCTGAGAAAGAAAAAGGACACTCAAGTTCATGAAACTATTTTTATTTTTCAATATAGTCTCCGTCTATTTGAACACAGTTTTCGGATTGTTTTATTAGCATTTCTATCCCAGTATAAAAATAGTCAGAAATGTTGTCTTCAAAATAGGCGAAAACCGCAGTGGTCACTTAATCTTCAGTTGAAAATCTTCTACCCCTTAAGTCAGCCTATAGTTTTGAGAACAAATAGTAATCCTGGGAGCCAAGTCAAGACTATATAGGTGGCGAATTTCCGTGAAGACACACTTTGAAACAGCAGCTTTCGCAACTGCGGCGACGTGGACGGATGCATTGCCATGGAGAAGCCGCACACCTTCACTCAGTTTTTCACGACGTTTCTGCTTGATTGCTGCTTGTAATTGCTCTATAAGGTTAGCATAATAGCTTGCAGTCACCGTAATACTGCGGTTCTTTTATGTCTATACGCAATATTCCTTGACAATCGCAGAATATCGAAGCCATAATCTTTTTGATGGACTGAGTCACCTTTGAATTTTTAAATGATACTTCACTAGAAACGACGCCACTCCTTCGACTCCCTTTTGGAAAGGGGATCCCATAGTAGAGAATCATAATTTCATCCCCAGTAACAATTGACTCCAAAAAATCGTTTCATTTTCTGAAAGGCGTGCAAATGTTCCTTAGAGCACGCTACTCGTTCACTTCGCTGCACACTTGAAAGAAGATATGACACTTACTGCGCACTAACTTTATTCATATAAAGATGTTCTTGAAGAATCCTAAAGACTCCTAAAGACCTAAAGAATCCTTTTTGAAAGCCCCGTCCTTGCTGCTATTTCTTTCGTCTTTAGCAGTCGGTCGCTCAGAAGGTCGCGTAGCGAGGTTGGTCGTCGATGGACTCTCGTCCTAAACGAAATTGCTTACACCAATCTATAATGGTGGAAAATTATGGAGAAGAATCCCTGTACACATTATCCAACATGTGTTTGATATCGGTCGGGCTAACACCTTCCTTTGTAAGGAACTTAATCAAGAACGGTATTACAGTTTAAACATTTCAAAGATTTTGCGACTTCCTGTTGTTCTAAGAGTCAAGGAATCAAAACTAACTTTGAAAATTATACACGAATTAGCAGGATAACTGACAATTACAATGACGTATAATTTCTTTTTTTTTACACATATTGAAATATGTCATGCCAGAAACTTTTGGACCTCACCGGTATAAACAATAAAATATTCATGCATATCTGTATATCAATATACAGAAGCACTAAACCTGAGATCACGCAAGGTAATGTACCCAGAGCTTCCTCTAAAAAGTATCCTTCGGAGCATATCATAGAATTCTTAGATCTCTACCTAAATCCAATGTTTTAATTTTAAAATGAAATTCGGTCGTCAGTAAAGGCCATTAAAAATTCAAATTAAGCTACGAGAATTGGAGCAGAAAAAGAAAAAGCTTCGTTCGTGTAGCAAGAATGTCAACCCCGGTAATTCAATTTTGATTATAGGACCAAAGCCTAAATACGGCTTCATTACCCGCTGCGCCGATCCGCGGACAATCATCTTGAGTAGGTATCATTACCTTCCTACCAAATTTACATCGAAATAAAATGACCGGCTTAATATGAAATTACTCGCTCCGTGATTTTCGTTGTTTGTAAACTTTAAATTATTCGTATGTACAAAACAAATGATATTTGAATCGGCACTCAAGTAATTTATAGTGAAGTGAAATAACAATGACAAGTGTAGCTACACAAAAAGTACAAGGTTGACATAAACATGTATTATTGCAAAATAATGATATGTCTGTGTAGGGAACTAACATTTCCCACTCGCACAAACTTATATCAATAAAACATATTTTGACAACTGAAGTAGTGTTTATTGAAGTAACGTTTCTTTGATACAACTCAGAGTAACTCTTGTAACCCAAGGTAAATGTTTAATTTTTAAAGAAGGGCTTCCCCTACATTGCACGCTACAATCGACTTGCGACGGGCACACTCGACTGGCCAAGTTGCCCCTCTCTCACAGAAGACTACCGTAAAATGTACTGCAGTTCCCATGGTATCCTATTCCTCCAATATATGTACGTATTTCAGTCGTGAGTGACATATGCCAGAGCCCAGTGCCATCCCATCTTATCCCTCCCCATTTTCCTAACCCATTCTTTAAATCTTCAAAGGTAGGTAGTGGATCTGTGGTCATACCAACGTTTACCATTGTGGTCTGATGTTGGCATGTATCACGGATGTAATGGGCAACAGTATTCACATACCACCAGCTGGACCCTTTGATCTTCTGCCACCTAATTTATATGAAGGAAAAACCATAATTTTATTGCCAAAATAGAATATTTACTCTGCAGAACCTATCTAACCTCACTTTTAACAACATCAGAATTCCAGTATTGTTAGTAAATCCAACAGCAGTATTCCTTTAAAGCTTTACAGAGATCACAAAGTAATTTACTCATCACATTGCACGCGGTATACTTAGCCGACAATTTAATATCCTCGACCATGTAACGTTATTTATGCGTGCCCATTTCCATGCCGTCAACTTAGAAATTGTTTGGGCTAGATAATAAGTTTTAAGCTAAGGTTATGTGTACGTTAAACATGTAAGTGGTTGGACATGACGGCCCTGGGCGGATCGTAGACCATGCTTCCGTGGGAACCCGACACGTGACGCTATAGAACTACTACGGGCGAAAATTGATTGACACTACCACCGCATAACTAGTAGTACACGTACAGAACTGACGGAATTGAGCCTTCCTCAAGAAATAGCAAACTAGCAAACTCCTCCCATCGTGACGTCAGTACCTATTCTAGGTTGATTAGTAAAACATGTAAGTAGTCCTCGCAAGCGTAACGCTCGTTTCACCATTGTTGTTATATAATGCATAACTGGAAATCTTCTTTGTCTTCGCAAGAACCAGAATATTTCAGATGTAATTGTTTCTTACTAATAACCAAGACGAAAATTTACTGCCGAATTTAATTTTTATCTAGTCATATTTAGCAGCCACGTCATATGCATCATCTCATCTCTTCGGCGAGTGCGTATTTTAAAATAATCGATTTTATGTATAAGTTTAGTCAATTAAGTTACGTTGTATTACGTTTAGTAAATGTGTTACATTATTCTAATTATTTATGTTTTCAGTAGCAACAATTTTAACCCGTATTGAAGATAATCGTGGAATATGAAACGAAGTAAACAATTTAAAGTATGCATTGTACGCGTCAGAGCTTTTTAAATGGTCCGTTCACGACTCTTGAGCAAACACAAAGTACCATGTGTCTTAATAACAGTCGAGAGGTCCAATTCATCAAATAACTGAATATGACCAAGTGTTTGCTTCAACGTTGCATCCAGCACACGCTTCGATTGCATCCAACCTGGGTATTATAACGCACTAATTGACTCCATCTGCTTTGTTTACTGCTTAATGAATGAGCATTCAAATTACTAGGAGCGTCGCAATGTCCGGACACTAATTTTACCCTTGTCGCAAGGATACAATTTCTGTCCCCAAGGCATTGACAATTTACTTTCCATTCTAATTATTCGTGACTAGCTGTTCACTCTAGAGAAAAATTCTAGTTCACAAGTTATTTTAAAAGCCAACTTTTTTTTAATATTGATAATACTAGAATTTTCATTTCGTTTGTTTATAAGCCCAATAATCTTCACAAAATTTTAAATATTTAATTCTTTCGGTAATAATTGAATTAACTGTTTGTTGCAAAGATATACAAAATTCACAATAATATTATACTGAAGACGAATCATACAATGGAGATACTTAAGAAGATAGCAGGGTGTAAACTTTTGTAGTTTGTATTTGTGTAACGAATATGCTGTATTCGATTCAGACTCTCAATTAAAGGTTGCAATTTTTAAAAGGCACCTGTGATAATTGTAAAGGAAACAGACAAATAAATGCTTGTGGTTGTGAAGAATGGCCGATGATAAGATAGTTCCCACATCAGCATCAGATTGGCAGTGCAAGCTCGCGGCGGCACTGCGGCCGGCGGCGGGCGTACTCCGCAGCCCGGTGGCTTATAATTAACACGCTGCAAGTTTTATGAATCGATTAGAATCTAAGCTTTCATCAATGGCAGCTTTCGTCGCGGCAGGCTCCGCCGATGCCTTATCGTTGATTAATAGCGATTGAGATTTTTGCTGCAGCCGTGTTATTAGAACAGAGTTTAAACACAGTCTCCAGTCGCGTCGCTTTCGACAAATTGCCGAGTTGTCAATGAATGTTTTGATATCATTTATATGCGTGTGTTTAATTATCGGTTGTTATTATTGCTCGAATTTACGGAGTTTTAATTTTATTCTCTATGTTAATTGTTAAATATGAAAGTATGAGCTAATGTTTTCATGTCATATGCTCGCAACATTTTGGAAGCGCAACGTTATAATTCTCCATCTTGTTATATGGAAACACGCACATCCTTCTACATGCACTTCTCAATGCATTAGTAACTGGTAATGTTTTGACGTATTTTCAAACAAATTATTGACATACTTAACTACTGCCAGTAATATTAACATACTTAACTTAGTTACAGAGTAACCACAAGCACGTAGACACAGCATAGGCACTAAGTGCTAGGCTTGATCATTCTAGGCGGGCGGGGAGGTAATTATAACAAATAACTTAGTTGCCAGCAATAACGGGCCCCAAGGCAATTCTCTAACGAACGGTTGTATAAATCAATACACACACTGAAGAGAATCCTACCCGTTTTCTATAAATAATACATACTCTTATTACAGTGGAACCAATGCCCACTAGGCACAACTTTGCTTTAACAATTATCGTCTTTTAAGGGTTACCGACATTCTTTTTTCTTTCTGATGGTAAAGATATGAATCCAGGTCTATTTTCCTTACACATTATGTATATTATATTGTGTTAAATGTGTAATACTTAATACCATTAGCTATTCTGCACTAATGTTGAATTATAGTTTGTTGCATGTGAATTAATTATAATAATTCAAGTTGGTAGGTCAAATGGGCAATCACTATAATGTTGTTAAATCATTCTGGGCCACTAATACAAAAGAAAACAATTTAATGTCTACATTCATATAGCTTGATAGGTCAATAAACTGACAGCTAAGAAGCTCCAAGCGTGCATATGGAGGCATGAACAGTGAAGTCATGTCTTCTAAACCCTGGCTTCTTACACTTTGAAAACAGCTTTGGTTGGCAAATCCAGATGGATGAGATTGGTTGTCCGATAATTAGACCCCTTTACAGATTTAAGAACATTGTTCCTTCGAATTCAATAGTTGCTCTACATATTTAAGACATTACAAATAGACAATTCATTCCAAGAAGCTCGGTACTTCATACTGTCCGTTAAACTTATATTTCAACGTCCTATAAAAGTTCACTTGAAGAAGACAAATAGAATAATTAGAGTGATCACGATGTAGTCTTATTAGAGGTAATTTGCCCATTCAATTCATTAATTCACTAATTTTATTCATAATTTCATATAATTTCTCGATATCAGCCCATAAGATTCCACTGCAAAGCGTAAGCAATCACGAGAGAGGTGCGGATCAAAGTCCACAATGCTGGCCCTGTACAAAATGGTGGGTATTAGACATGATCAGATTTTTAAATTGTCGATAAAAACACGCCAATCGTGACTGATAATTAAAAAATTTCATTCTTAAAAGAAACTCGGTGGTACAGGTCGATGTTCAACCTCTTGAACGTAATTCGAAAATGGAGACTCTTAAACTATCATCGTTCAATAACTAATCCTTATCAATATATTATACAATCGAAAAAAAAACATTTCTAATAAATAAAAATTGACAATCCCCGTGACTTTGTTTGGCCTGGTTTTTATATAAAAACTAGCTGTGCCCGGCCACGCGTTGCTGTGGCTGCCCAACAGATGGCGCTAAGGGTGGACAACCCTTATCACTAAGGGGTATGAAAAATAGATGTTGGCCGATTCTCAGACCTACTCAATATGCTCACAAAATTTCATGAGAATCGGTCAAGCCGTTTCGGAGGAGTACGGGAACGAACATTGTGACACGAGAATTTTATATAAGAAGAGATTTTCATTTTATGCCTTGATCATTTTCACTCGACCACTACCGTGTCCCCTGATAAACCAATTTTCAATATCTATACTAATATAATAAAGAGGTAAAATTGTGTGTTTGTAGGTATGTTGGGGGTAATCTCTGGAACTACTGAACCGATTTCAAAAATTCTTTCACAAATAGGAAGCTACATTATCCGTGTCTAATATAGGCTATATTTATAGTATTGAATAAAGTACAATTATTGATTCCAAAAATCAGAATTTAAATGAAAAATATTGAAACGAAAGACACTGTTACATAGAAGCTTTATGGATTTACAATAGTGCATAATGCGTAAATAATAAAGCGTATCAAGTTAATGCTACTGCATTTAACCGCCTTTCCGGGTCTAGCCTGTAGGCTGATAAGTATTAGTATCTGCTTCATCTTTCTTACCAAGCAGTTTAGTAACAGCACCTTGCTGGGACAGAACGTGGTGAGCGATGTCATAGTGCCTGAGACCGAAGCGGGAGAGCTCCAGCAACCTTTGCTGCGACAGCAGGGACGAGAGTGGGTGAGACGCGGCACCCGGATACAGGGGAGTACCAGAACCACCGCCAGCCCCGCCGCCCGCTGATGAAGATGGAGACACTGGTACTGAAAAGGGAGAAATAGCGTTACTGACTGATAAAAGCTTCTGCTTTAAATGTACAACAAATTGTACTGCATTTCTCACTTTGTCCTATTCACCTAATGTACGCAGACGTGTTCCGGTAATGAGTGAGATATGCCAGAGCCCATTCCCATCCTATTCTATCCCTACTCATTTTCCCAACCCTTTCTCTAAATCCATTGCTAGATTTCCAAAGGGAAACAGCACATCCGAGGGCGTACCAACGTTTTTCATTCTAGACTGATGTTGTCATGTATCGTGGATGTCCATGTTCGACGGTCCATGGGCACTTAACACCAGGTAGACTGTATATTCATACTCATTAGGTATGTATGTCATCCGCGGTGTTTCTATAAAAAAAGTGGATATCGCTGTGGATAAAAAGTGGATAAAAAAAGAAATGCGCATTTTTATTATCTTATTTAGATTGAAGTGATCAAATAAAAACGGATCGTCGTATCCCCACATTGAAACATCGAGCCGCTTAACTGTTAGAAAACCAACGAAGCCTACTCCCATTATTCTGATATCATTAACTGTCTGATATCGGACAATTAATGAATTATTTATTTGACAAAACGTATAATCTATTACTCTACAACGTAGCGATGTACAACGAAACCGCTTTTTATTATACATATATGTATGTATAAAGAAGGTGACAGATTACCTATTTAGTATAAATGGAACTGTTATGAAGAGCAATTTTTTTTGTGTTAGAAGTAAACTCGATAACAACTAAGCAGATTTTGAAAATTCTTTCCCTTTTAGGAAGCTAAGCTAAATACAGATGGACATAGACTAATAATTTTGCGTTCCTTTGAAAAACGTTATACAGGGCTGATTGTTTATACCTAATACCAATATGAAGTTCTGTTTCGCACAGTAACGTCGTCTCTGGTTCGCATGAATTTGTTAGTAAAATATCTATTATATTTGAACATGAAACCTATTTTTATTATCCAAGTACTGTAAAGAGAAAAGGAAGGGTTATGATTTGACAGGGAATGTGTGTAAGATAAGGAAGCTCTGTTATCTCGGTCACACAATGAGAACAAAAAACATGTGCTCCTTCAACTCGTTATACAAGGCAGAAGCAAGTCCGGAAGATGAAGAATTTTACATGCTGAATAAAGTAATTACTTATGTCAGTGGTACGACAAGAGCACTCGGTCACTATTCCGTTCTTCAGTTCCTAAAGTACAAATAGCCAAGATGATTGCCAACCTTCGTTAGAGGATAGCACTGCATGAAGAAGAAGATGTATGTATGTTGTATGTATGGATGAATGCGTGTTTGTATATATAGGTATATATATTTGTATTTATGAATATTCCACCGTAGCACCTACTTTATAATATTGGATCGATTTCAACAAATGAGGTGCCAATTCGTCTTGATCACCCGAGTGTCATACGATATATTTTTTTATTAAATTCAAAATGGCAGCTGTAATTTGTAAATCCTATCACAGTTTCTAGACATGCGTAGTTGATTTTTTGTTGTGGATCTCATCGTCTACCACCCGTTCTATATAAAAAAAATGTTTTACTTCACTCCTTACCTTTCATGGTCATATTCCACAATATCACAAGAAAAATAGCAAGAAATGTTTCAGATTTATAACTATTCGCAAGTTATTTTCATTACAAGAAGACTAAAAGGAAAGTTAATCGAGACTTAATTCATAACAATTTTCCTATTTCAATAATTATGTCCCGTCGAACAAAATTAATGTACGGAGTACATTGAATCTTAGTAAGCATACTTACAATAATGTAGTAGAAATACAACATACTTTAATAGTGTAGCCTCCTGTTCAAATGCTACAAAATTATAAAAATGGTAGAATGATTCTGAAATGAAGCTCCGGGCCGTAATATTAGTTTATCTAAATTGCTACAATGTAAGAAGGTGAATATCTTTTTCACGGGTTTAGAAAATGAAAACCGGCATGTTTTTATGCTGTTCCTGTCAATTGAATCCTTTTTATAGAGATTCTATAGAACTTGCTTAAAAAAGAAGTTTTTTAAGTTATTTTAATATTTGTTTCTCTTTGAAGTTGTTCGTTATTAGTTCATAAGATGTTCCACGTTCATTTTTGTGGTTGGTGTAATTTTATAATAATATGTATTTCTTTATAGTTTCTGATGTTTATTCTGACCATGTATGAATATAATTATGAATTAATTATTAACAGTGTTTTATTTTTTTGTGCATTATTTTTAATCTCCTGTATAAATCTAAGCTACTATCACATAAAATTCTACGCTTGCTCAGCAATAGCAAAGCGCCAAAATTTTTTCTCCATTTCATAACCTAATTAATGTTACATGCGATAGATATCTAATGTCGACTCACATTTGTAAGGTCGTGCTTTCGATCACGGCGCGGCGCTGCAAACTCAGTGGTATGTACCATTGAGGTTCTACCAAATTATGATTTTTTTCAATTATTACCAATTAATTATTATTCGACAAGAGAAAACATCCTAAGGATGTTTTTATTTTATTATATATGAGTTCTTTATGTCTTTAATAAAGAAATTTATTATTATTATTATATCCACGTGAATACAAAGAGAAGTCTGTGCCTTGCAGTGGGATGTTATCTATAGGCTGACATCGAATAGAGACTACAAACTTGTTTCTTTGTCAAGAAAAATACGAAAATCAGTTTTATACTAGATTGAAACTTATATGATTTCCAAAATATTATTTTCTCAGAAATTACTCAGATGTCTAGAAGAAAAGTTAGATATAAGAATATCTTACTATGACTATGACTATGACGTCAACACTTGCGAAACCGATACCCAAAATTGTTTCATTTTGAGATAAAGTTATTAAATATAATAGATAACTCACCAAATATGAGAATCAAATGTGTTAAAAGAAGACATAATTAGGTTAACTAGCAATCAAAAGTCACAAATTACAACAATCATAATACGACCTTTAAAATGGCGGGCACTCTCGTTGAAATAGCATTAATTTTTTACTTTGAGTTTCCGTAATGAGAGCGCCTCTGGCTACACACACATTCTGTGACTCCACGTTACCGAGGGCTGGTCAATCGGTGCTCACTCATTATGTTCCCGCGTCATTATGCCGCGTCAAAGAGTAACCCCGCTTTATTATAAGCCAACATCATACAATAGTCACAAAGGGACGAGTTATTTTCCGCTAACGTTGCCCTTGCCATCATTTCTAGCGATGATAACAGAGCACTGTGTTGAACGCCCTGTAATATTTTATTGCTTCAAAATAGAAAAAGTATAAAGCTATTTTATTTTATGGACAATATTACATAAATTTTATAGTTCCAGTTAAAAAGGTGTGCAAAAATAATTCTGTATAGAAAGGTTAACTACCACTTTAAAGGTTAACTAACTATGTAAAGTAAATGAAAAATACGGTTAACTGCTAAAGTTTCGCCTTCTCTACGATTATTATTTGTATTCAGTAATTTGTAGTAACAGCAACCAGATATGGTAAAGGCCGATCGTAACAATGCATTCTTATGAACACATCAATTAAGCCATTAACTTAATATACCATAATTTGTTTATCAGGTTAAGCATCGAAATTAATGCAAGTGGCATAACTTCTCCATAATTTTACACTTTTTATTAGCAAGTCGACAAGACCATTTCGTCAAGGAAAGTATTATCGAGCTTAAACAGGAAACACGCAAAAATAAATCTTAGATCAATGGTGCAAGAGACGTATTAGAATGCTGTCCCCGGTTTGATCGAGCACTCACGACTAAACTTCGACGTATAATTTCTCGTGTAATCGCTTTAATAATGGAAGAAAAAAAGCGATATTATCTGCCCACGGTCAATAAATTAACACCGTTTAGAGCAAAATGTAGATTCTTAGTGTCGCTACTATTATAAATAAAGTGAACTCGAACAGACGAGGTTTTAAGGAGAGACGGTTCGTGTCGTGGTGTGCGTGTGTGTTTTTATTAAGGTGCGTGAGCAGTGAGGCCTTATTAAAATATTTCGAGTGGAAACTGGAAGGACCACTTAGTGGTGCGCGGGAGTTTCACGCCTGAGCTGATACAACATTAAGTCGACAAGATAGCTTATTTGCGCTCAGCTGAGGATTAGTGGCAATAAATCACTGATTAGAATGTATTGACTGGCGTTGACTCCGGCGCATGACCGTCGCTTTTATTTATTGACCACTAGCTGTAGCCTTTTATAGCTTCATTTTAGACATTTGTTAACGTTTGTCTTTACCGGTTTGATTACTTAATAAATTAGTTTTATCAATAATTGAGGCAATCGCTTTATTCAATAATAATATATAAATACAAGTAGATATTTAGGCAAAAATTTTAGAACGTGTAAAGAACAGCGCAATTGTTAAGTAATTTGAACAACATTAAAGAACAACTAACTGAGTAATTTTAATTAAATACTAAATAAGTGATAAAAACTAGTGCGCTATACATAATGTTAACAAGTTGTTTTTGCATCAGTTTAAATAATACAAACAAACTGACGCACCTACGGGTAGAGACACCTGCGCGGGCGTCGTAAACATGCAAAATGCAGCGAGGGGAGCGCGAGCGCACTGCTATAGCAGGTTCGCCCGAATGTGAAACAGAGTGCAAAAAATATTGTTTTACTGGCGAGTATCGCCGGCATCGGTGCTATTAATGTCATCACGCGCCCGGAAAATTACCGCCTTTCGTGTAAATTTCAATACGAAATCGAAAGTGTACTGATGCACTCGCACGATGCGCCATAAAATTGCAAATATTTATACTCCTATATTCAACATTCTGTTGAATTATTTAAAAATGCCCATGCATTATGAAGATAAGCTTGCATAATGCGGCAACTTCTTGCTTTCTTACGCCGATTCCAGTGTTTTGTGTTAAATTGTCTATGAAATTACTTAAGCTTGGTTTAAACATAACATGTATCTTTAGTGATACTGTTGTATTAATCATAATATTACGTATTTGGAGGGGAGCTGAGCGGCAAAAGAAGTATTTCTTAACTATAGGACACATGTTGAAATTGAGAAATAAGCCTTTCATAACTGTTTTTATTAACATATAACCTCCTGCATCCCGTAGTGAGTGAGACATTATTGGCTGATATCGAAAGCCCTTAATTGAAAATAAAACGTATATACAATCTGAGATCGCCTTATATAAATTTAATGTAAATTTGGGTTTCCTATACCGTCGCGCTGCCAATGACAATTGCACTGCCAGTGGGCCCATGAGAATTGTTGAGTAATTTCGCGTTTGATCTGTTTGAAAGAACACACAGTGATAAAGTGTAAATTGGCAAGATACATTTGCAAAAAATATCGTTCTTATGTTTTAAAAATTGTCAAATTGAAACTCGATTTTGAAGTGCTATAATTGGACGACTGTACATGTTCAGTAATCAATATACGAAATAATCAATATTCCTTTCAAAATAATGTATTAAATTAATGTCAGTATCACTGATAAAGATCATTATCAAGTTATGCAGATGTCGAATCGAAAGAATAATAATTTCAGATTAACAAATATTTACCTTAAATACAATAATGTTTATAGACTCCATCCAATTACTCGTCAGTTTAACAGAATCCGTCAGTAAAGTACATATTTTACACTATAAAGAATGGTGGGTATACCATATGGGGTATGTTATGGTACTGACTACCATCACACGCGGTCTTTTGCTCTTCTCTTCCAGGCACTACAGTGGACTTTCATTAAGTCGTCAGTTCACATGGCCGGAGAGCATCCTACGCTACCCTTCCCGGTATAAAATCTTTGTTCGAGGATTCGTCTTCCCCGTCGGTTATCTGTCCTGCGGCATTATAATAATATACTTGGCAACTGCCACTTCAGCTTGCTGATTCTTTGAGTTATGTCGACAAATTTAGTGGTTCCTCGAATTTCTTCGTTACGGAATTTATTCAGCAAACTGTGCCGAGCATAACTCTTTCCATTCTAGAGCAAGGGAAAAATTGGGAATATCGAAATTGTGAAGCAATTCTACTGTCAGAGACGTTACAACGGACCGGACGCATTGTTTGAAGACTCGTCTTCAACAGTGTGAGAGTGTACAAATCTTCACAGCACAGAGAACTAAAAGTCTAAAAGTATGTATTTTCGGCTCAAATTCATCATGAGTTAGAACCCCGGCTGGTATCATCGAGTTTCCACTGAAAATTTTGAATTAACATTCACCAATTCGCATTGGGCCCTTGTGGTGGATTATTGCACAAATACCCTATTAATAATTAAGGGCCAAGGAAGTCCAGGGCCAATTATAAAGAGACCTGTGCTCCGCTGTTGGATGTCAGAAGCTGATATAGAAAGTGTGAATCTATGTTGGTTCTTGTTTGTTCTTCAAGTTAAAAAAATATTTTATTGCTTTGGTGACGGTAAGTCTCCAATTTTTTTCTGGATATGAAAAAAAGGAATGTTTTAGCCTAGCCTAGCGTTTAAATTATAACAAGTAAACGGAACAAACGAACGGTTCTACAGTCTGATAATGTTCATCAATTCGTTTATTGTAAAAAGAACTGTATAAATATTATATTATATTATAACTCGTCTGTTTTATAATTTCGTCCGTTGTAGTTCCTCTCTAGGCTGACGACGTGAAGGGACTTGCAAGTCCCATACGGACCAGACGTATAGCAAATAGGACAGAGTGGAAAAACTTAGAGAGACATATATGGCCAGCGGTGGACAAAGTGTCATAACGGACTCATAACAAGACTCATAACGGAATTTTAAAAGTGTGGCTTGTGCTATAGTACAAAATTATTCTCTTACGAACAAAATAAACAGGTGAGAGGATAAACTCCGAGGCTGACACAAAACAAGGAATTATGTCACTTCAATGAGACAGTGCGCAATGTTTGCACGCTGCTTAATGAAGGACATACGGCCGCCTGGTTCAACGAACTTGTATGACATTGACGGATAATTATCAACCCAATAACTACAATTGAACTCAATAACTACACGCTTTATGTGCACGTAAAAGCCACTTGAAATACTTAAAGATCACGCTAATTAAAAAAAACTCAAAAACATTTTTTTGCGATGTTTGTTTACTGCGTACGAAGGCAATTCAAAGATAGTAAGAGAAATATCTTTTGTTTATACATGTGAATAAACTTAATAAAATTAATTAATTACCTTTATTACAATAATACTGTCGGACTCAATGAAAAACAGTGCATTCATTGTTCTGAACCTTATGCCGTAAATTGTTAATAATTTATTTTTTAGCCGACCACAACATTCATCCAAAAATGAAATTCGTCGTGAATGTAACAGAGATAGCGTACTTTTTTTCATTAATATCATATTTTTTGTGTTTCTTAAATTTATTTTACACTAACTGACCGTACCTAACATCATTGTAAACAATTTTGAATCCTAAATTTGATGTATTCGAATACTGTCCTAGTTTTGATTAAATATGATGAAGTATGTTGACAAGTCCTCGAGATGAGACACTACGTGCGAGTAAACAGCATGGAACGCTTTGCAGTTAAATGGACCAATGTCTTAACGAAAGTAGCTGGTAGTGTCTGAATGAGAAAAACGGAAGGTCAAGTGTAGTGGCACGGCTTGAAGGAGACCTATAACCAACAGAGAAGAGAAACGGGCTGATTGTATGATATAAATAGTATCGAAATACAGGTCATTTTGTAATAATTATGAAAAATTATATTTGAAAATTTTAAAGATAAATTTCACGAACTTATTATTACTAATTTCTATACACTTTACTTTTTACACATACTCTAACGTATGAGATGAAGCTTTAATGTAAGAAAAAAGAATGTATCTCCCTTGGTCGATTTCAAAGGTTGCACACTCCATAGAAATACTTCAGTGGTATTCTTGTAAACGACAAAAAATATCGATATTGTCTTTCAATCTTAGCATTCAATTTGCAGTAAAATGTTTAAAAATATTGTTTAATATCACAGAACGTAACTTATTCATATAAGATTTTATTACTTTATTCTAGAAAATAGAGATATGTATAAAGAATTGCAACGCATATCTATACGAGTATAATAAAATAGTATAGGATCACTACATTGATTTAATTTTAAAAAAATAAAAAGAAGAAAAGAAAATAAAATGTCTTCACGAGTAGCAGCTACAGAAAACCCAAGACAGAAGTTTTTAGAATTTTCGTTTGTTTGTTTGAGCATCACTTAAAAACTACTGAACGAAATTTAATCGGGTTTCCAATAATGTATAGCTAGGAGTTCAGGAGGAAAACTGATATATGTGTCATCTTCATATGATACAAGGTAGTTAAAAAGAATACTTTTAATAGAATTACACAAAAACTACTGGTTGGATTTGATAAAGGTTTTTACTGTCATACGACAGCTCTCATTACCCAATGTAATCACAGTGCCAATATTTTTTTTTGTATAAGTGAATGATTCGCGAAGATGCTATATTATGTTCCAAGATAGTTTATTATTTATTCATTCAAATAAAATACCTTCGGCATGGTGGACCGACAATGTGAAGAAGTTTGCTTGTGGTTGAATGAAAACTAAAGAAAACATAACTTATAATAATTATTGTTTTACATAATTTCACTAATGACGTCCATTTCACAAAAGAAATCTCAGTTTATATTTAATTCTGTCATAAACTTACATTGTTACCTTACATTTTCCACAAAAACATCTCTTAATTAATATTCAAAATGCTTTATTATTAATTTTTAAAAAAATTGATTGTTAACTTACATATATTTATGTTATTTTATATGTTAACTTGCATGCTGACAACCTATTAATGGTGTTTTAATAATTCAAACTGTTTAATATCACCAGAAAACCTTTTAAAACTATCATTTTTTTTAAATTACCCCATAGAGCACATAGTATTATTTATAAATTTAATTATTAGGCATTTGATTGTTACGATCAAATATAAAAGATAATTTTAAAAAGAAACATCAATATGTACTTTATAACTTTTGATACAGCTTATATTCCAAAAAAAGAGATTTAAAGAAGTTAGAAGAGATACGCGAATTGGGGCAGCTTGGTAAAACTTGTATCAGTTTAGTCCTCTGTCAGTTCTTTCGGTCTTCTGTCAGATTATATATTGAAATATGACGACACCGCTATTTACTAGAAGAGCATTCATCCTTATCATTCTAATCGAATGTAGCTGTGATCAGCTGTTCAATGAACAAGTAATCCCTATATTTTAACATGACAATATTGCATATTCAATGGGACAACTCGAAGATTTAGTAGTCGGTTGCAACGGAATGGAAGTGCTACCAACAGCGGAAGTGGGCTTTTATAAATAAAACAAATAAGCCTACCGCACCGCGCAGTTTTAAATAGACATATGGTAATGAAGGAGTTGCTTGTATTAATTACTAGTATCATTTTGAGTTTTACGTATATTGTATTATCTATGACTCTTATTCACAAGAGTAATAAATTTACCTACTGATAAAATATACCTAAGAATTTGTGTAACAAAAATAATTCCTGCCAGGGGTGACACGGAGGTCACGAAGGCGGCAGCCTAATAACGCCGTGAAACATAGCATATATTCACGTGATAACCCCTATTTTAAATCGGCTTAGAGGTACCAGAAAAAAAGAAATAATTTCCTGTATATACACATGCGGCGGTCTGGTGTTGAATGTTTGCAATTGCAAGAAATATTCCATTTGTTAACGAACGCTTTTCTTATTGCAATCAATTTTTATTTTTATTTTAAGCATTAATTGTTAGTTTGTTTTGTGGAAGAAACATATTCACAATCCTAGTTTGTTGATTGACTAGCGGTGTCCGAAACATCGTACGCGTAGACGTAAGAGTTGATTCCCGAGTAAGAGTAAGAGTAAGGCGAGCTTGATTCCCGAGGGAACTTTATAATGTATCTGTATAAAATAATACAATAAAAATGTAATTAAAAATATAGTGGTTTGTGCATGATGCGTGTTCAGATAGACAGACGGCCGAACAGACAGAGCGGCAAAATTCACTTTTTTTATTTTGGACTCAGTATTATTCACGGTTTACACTGCAACATTTTTTTTTCTTTTAACAAATATTAAATGTACAAATAGTAGTTTTTTTTTTTTTTATATACTAGTGGGCGGACGAGCAGGCGGTCTCACGTGATGGTAAGTGTTACCGCCGCCCATGGACACCTGCAACACCAGGGGGTATGCGGGCGCGCCGCCGACCTCGCAAAATCCTATTCACAGCTCCCTTGAAGAACCCCATATCGTAGCTTAATGAAAAGACCTCTTGAGGCAGTTCGTTCCACAGCCTACGGGTTCGCGGTATAAAGTAATTTTTGGACCGAACAGTACGCGACACCTCCGTATCGAGGAAATGCGAATGGACCGCACTTCTGTGACGGGAGGTGCGGTTGTAGAATCCCGAGGTGGGAATTATATTGAACAATTCTTCAGAGCATTCCCCATTGTACAGGCGGTAGAACACGCAGAGAGACGCAACGTCTCTCCGAATGCTGAGGGGTTCTAAACCGCCCGTGAGAGTGGGATCGCCGACAATACGAACAGCACGTCGTTGGATGGAGTCAAATGGGTCCAGTTGGTATTTCGGTGCACCGGCGCAGAGATGAGAGCAATACTCCATATGGGGCCTCACTTGAGCTTTGTAAAGCATTAGGAGTTGCCCGGAGGTGAAGTACCGCTTCGCTCTGTTCAGCACACCGAGCTTTTTGGAGGCCATTTTGGCCTTATTTTCCAGATGTCCCCTAAATTCGACTTTGCTGGAGATGTCGACACCAAGGATCCCGATACTCTCCGAGATCTTAAGAGGTATGCTCTGAAAGCGAGGTGCTACGACAAAGGGGGCTTTTTTAGCGGTGAATGCGCAGACTTGCGTCTTACTGGGGTTGAAATCCACTAGGTTCAGAGAACCCCAAATCGAGACTAGATCTAAAGAGTCTTCGATTTCAGACACAAGCCTGGCGCGACTCTCTTCCACTTCGACCCGAGGGATGTTGGCGCGGCCCCTGTACAAGGCGTCACCAGTACTGTCATCTGCATAGCAACGTATGTCACCAATTTGCAACAGGTCGTTGATATGCAGAAGGAACAGAGTTGGGGACAGCACGGAGCCTTGCGGGAGGCCAGCGTTAATAGACATGGTGTCGGAGCAGCTACCATCGATAACGACTCTGATGCTCCGTCCAGTCAGGAAACTGGCAACCCATTCGCATAATCCCTCGGGTATCCCGAAAGATGGTAACTTGGAAAGCAGAGATTTGTGCCATACCCGGTCAAAAGCTTTCGCAATGTCTAGGCCTACAGCCAGAGCCTCGCCTCTACTCTCAATGGCGTGAGCCCAGCGGTGTGTTAAAAGATCACCAGCCGAGCGATTATGGCGAAATCCATATTGACGGTCGCTAATCAGTTGGTGATCCTCTAGGTACCCAAGGAGCTGTGTGTTTACCCAAGTACAGTAGACATCATTTGTTTTACTGATTGTAATACTTGGGTTAGGTTAGATAACACAGTTTTTATGCGAGGTAGCTATCCACAATGATGTTAAAGTGATTTGTGTTTGCGTCGCTTCGTCTGCTCGTCAATCGACGATGCCTCCGCGCTCGTTTAACAATCTTTTCGTTTCAATTTTATGGAAAAGTAACTTTTTGTCCACGTAATAGGTTTTTTGTCGATATAAAGCCCGAATAAAACGCACATAACAGCCTGATTCTCATTGAATTGCTAACATTTTTTTTAATTTGAATATCGAACTCGTTGAATTGATATTTTGTTCAACGGACATTTTTATGATTTTAAATTATTAAATATAAAATCAGATATAATTACATTTTTTAATAACATATTTTCCATAGACATCGTAATATATATTTTTGGATTTTTATTTATAACCAGTGGCCGTCCACGACTTCACTTTGTTATGGTGAAGGTGGCAAACGGGCAAGTGATAAGTGGCTACTGGCGCCCATGGATACCTGCAACATCTGCCATTAATGTAAAAAAATACTGTAGGTAAATCTTTTTAGTCTTTTCTAGGTGGATTATGGGGAGATTACAATTAATGTCTTGTTTCTAGTACTACTAACCGAAATAAGAATTCTATAATATTTTTTAATTGAAGGGAGAATAGTGATAAAAAAATATAGTGAAAGAAAATAACAGTGTAAAGATATTAGTAAGTATAGATAAATTCATAGTGCTATCAAACATCAGAAACTTGTGTAAAAATTGGATACAACTTATGTTATTTATAAATTCAAAATTCAATAGGTACCTACTTATCTAAATCAATTTGTAATATATTATAATTATGTACCTACCATAGAAAATACTAAGTTAAAATTAATAATCTACTTGTTCATTGTTGTAATAGCAGGTGAAGAGATGTTACAAGTACAATTGCAAGGTCGGCGGCGCGCGCGCATACCCTCTGGTGTTGCAGGTGTCCACGGGCGGCGGTAACACTTACCATCACGTGGGACCGCTTGCTCGTCCGCCCACTAAGGTATAAAAACAAACTTTTATGCTCTTCTGTATGGCCGTACCTCAGGGCGTAGAATGATTTGTCAGAGAATAATAACATCACTTATATAATAAGTTATTGTAGGTATTAATATATAGAACAATACTAACTGTTCCATTTGAACACTTGAAACTATGTAAAATAAGATCATTCTCGAGCAGACGTCGTGGTTTTACGCTATGTAAATGTTACGTAGCCTTACGTATTTATGACGCCCAATTAGCGCAGATGGTGGCGCCCCTGCACACTGTGTAAAAGGTCCCTTGTTTGGTTCCTGGTCAGACATTCATTTCGTTTTACCGAATCTTTGTTAGTCTCTCAGGAGCCACGACACAGAAAATCCTAGTGTGGGCAATGGAGTGTGGCGTTATTATTATTAATGATTCACACTATGAAAACCAGTAGTTAAAACAACTGCTTATACACGGTCCATGTCGACTACGGATACATTACGAAAACATTGGCCATCGGCTAATCCGGAAACACCCGAACGCGTCAGCCACGTCTATGCAATAAAGTATGTCGTAATAAAGTATGCAATAAGAGGTACGGTAATTCATAGACATGGATGACGCGTTCGGGTGTGTCCGTATTAGCCGATGGCCAATGTTTTCGTAATGTATCTGTACACTTGCGTCAAGACGTCCCATGGGCGAGTGTACACAAGTGCGCCTAGCTTATTCATTAGCGCTCCGTGAATGCTGTAGCCGACTTAACGCCCCATTAATGAACTCTCGCAATTGTCTACTAATTAAGCGGCATCCGATCTGTTTACAAAACCACCTGATTATTATGCGTGATCACCATTTAAATGTTAATTAGATTTATTAGCGCACCTGATCAAACATGCCTCAGTAGGTATGAACGTTGACGTGAAATAGCGTTGAATGCATAGAAATTTATGAAGGTTTGAGTCAGACAATAAACAAGATCTTTTATAATTCTTCGCACCATACAAATCCACCGCTGTGTTAATCAACATAGGTACTTGCGACAATGCTAAACTAATTAATATGCACCTTTGTATGGATATTATTTAACAATATTTTTTCACTTATTCCCGTAATCAGTTTTCTAAACAATATTAAATTACATAGTTTTACATTTTAATTATTTTGCTTTTATCGTCGATCTACATTTCATATCCAATTGAGATAAATAATAATTTATCAAGAAAATACAGGTAAAGTTAGTTACCAGATTTGCATTATACCTACAAACTTAGTATCATAAACCCAATTGGATCTGTCTGTTTGTTTGCTATCGTTAATCAAAACGTTTCATGTTATTGGCTACTGCACATAAATCGTTGGTGAATATTGAGCAACCTTCACCGGATACGCTACCGGGCAATCTAGCGGCCGATCTACCGATTAATTAGTTCGATCGGCAATACAATGCATACAATGTCCTGTGATAGCTGATGATTTCGCCAACTCATCGCGGCAGCTGGGCCGATGACAAATGACGATCATACAATCGCCACGAAAGAAACACACGTCGAACACAAGCCAACATAACTCTTATTAATTTAATGCGAAAGTTTAGATTTATACGAAAGACGTTTCTATGAAATTGGATAGGTTGTAGCTATCTATAACTTTCCACCTATGACGACGATACCTACGTAAGAAGCAGTTTAGCTAGTCGATTTTATTAGATGCCGATCAAACACGCCGCTACTGATAGATGACATCCGATGCGGTCCCCTTAACTACTGATTTATTCATATCAACCATCTTATGAACATTTTTGTTAATGTCAAAATTTAATTGCATCGATTCTAACATTTTACTCGTGTCGATTAAAGTAATAAAAAAATCAGTTTTCATAATAACGAAGGGCTTTTATTTGAACAAGCAGCAAACCATGATCAACAAAACAACCTATTTTGGAATAACTAAAGCATCAATTGGATTCTATGTTCTATGTTCAGTAGCTCTCGAATTCTTTAATTCATATGTGTTATGAAAATGGAACATTCTTATTATGTAGTACATAAGTTTCAAATTTGACCTTTTAATGAACCCCTCCTCATTGGCATCACCTCCTCTGGAAATTGCCAAAAAGGTTTCTTTGAAACGAAAGGACGATGGTGTCATCTAGTCTATTCCCATATGGATGAACTAAACTAAATAATTATTCATTACTACTAATGTGATTACCAGGTTGACTGATTACTGCTGCAGCTTGGCGAGACTCCTGTTTTGTTTTATTGTCAGTCACAAGTGTACCTAAACCTAATAACATCTCACCTTTTAATTTTCTGTCATCAATTTGCTGCCCATTCAGTATTTTCTTCTGTTCATTTAATAAATTATTTGTTCATTATGAATTCTTGTGTTAAATATTTAGGAATTACATACCTACTTAAGTATGTTGATAGTTTCATGACATATTCAATAACTAGAGATAAAAATAAGCTCATATCAATAGACGTCATCGTTATATAACGTCATCGTTATATAACGATGACGTCATTCTAAGGCATTTAGAAAATTTCTATTGAAAATTTCTATTCTATTGAATATGTCATGAAACTATCAACTACCGGTATTGAGCATAGAATTCACTTAAAGTCCACCCAAAAACATACTTAAGTAGGTAAGTAATTCCTAAACAGCTAATGTCTTAACTTTTGACTTCTGAGCCTTCAAGATTTTTCAAAATAGGTACTTTAGATATAGATATTTAGATTTTCATCTAACAAACTGAACTAATTTTTTAAGTTACTTAATTAATTCTAAAATTTTCTAAAATATGATATTATCCGAGAAAGGGGACCTTATTGAGGGTTCTAGAATCGACTCGATTAGTAAATAATATATTGAGGCTACGAAACTTTAAATAAAATGTCATATATTTTATTGTGTTACCTTGAAAATTAAATGTGAGAGCATGTTTCTATTGAAACAAAATCTTGAACCCACGAATTTTAAGTTAGGATAATCTTAAACAAAGTCAATAATTCCATAACGGCAATAGGTGTTTTTGCTCAGATAATGCCACAAATAGTCAAATACCCTATTGTACAATTGCTAATTGGACATTGACCTCAGTCAAAATAACACAACAAAAAACATTTTTTCGATCTCAACCATTCACTGTTTAATTTTTAATACTCTGGGGTTCTACTAAATTTAAATTGACTGAATGTAAGTTGAACCGCAGCGGAAACTGTACTAAAGGTCATTTTCGTACTTATTCCACTAATCACAACGGTTCAATTTCAATTCAGTCCGAAAACTATACAAAATGACACTATGATGACAATAATACCTTTGTTTTTAGTAATTTTTATCATAATACTCTTTTTTTCCTTCATTTACCTAACTTAAAAACGATAAAATTATCTAACATGAGGAAATTTTACTTGCCTATGTTTTAAATTATCTTATTCTATATATAGTTGTTGTATTTGTGCTGTTTACTTCTCTTAAAGATGTAATAAATAAATAAATACATAATGGTCATATATTTTGACACATCGATTAAATGATATTGGTGCGGAGTTCCATAACGTGCAAAATCACTTATTGGCTATCTAAATATAATAATAATGACATAAATGACTTATTTGATGCATAAAAAATAAAAATTAAATATATATCAATGGTGGATCCTTTTTGATTAAATGATATTGGTGCGGAGTTCCATAACGTGCAAAATCACTTATTGGCTATCTAAATATAATAAAATGACTTATTTGATGCATAAAAAATAAAAATTAAATATATATTAATGGTGGATCCTTTTCTATTAATATTACCCAAAAAAGGCATATAGCATGATTTGGATCGTCAAAGAGCGGTTTTCACACGTTTTGGAACTGAACGGTAATAGTTTTTTTTTATACAGTAGTGGGCGGACGAGCAAGCGGTCCCATGTGATGGCAAGTGTTACCGCTGCCCATAGACACCTGCAACATCAGTGGGCATGCGGAACGCCGCCGACCTTGCAAAATCCTATTCACAGGTTGGCGAACGGTTCAATGTTGTTGCGTTACTTATTTTTTTAAATACGGTTTTAATACAAAGTCGGGCATGTAATGAAACTGAAACGCAAACGGAACGTGTTGGTAGAATTGGCCCCCTGCTCATTTACTATTACCATCTTTCTGTAGACATCTTACACCTTCACTGGAAATAGCAAAATGTAAACAATAGCTCTGTAGGTCACAGCGCTATGTGTATCACCAGATATTGATAATGACAGATAGGAGATGTATGACAAAAAATAACGAAATAAGTTGGTATTGGGAAATATGAAACACAGTTAAATAGAGATGAATGAAAATATACTTGATATCATCAGCTTGTGTTTCTCCACTGCTGGATATAGGCCTTCGCCAAGTCTCGTCATCGCACACGTTCCTCGGTCCTTCTCATTCAACCACCACCGGCGAATTTCTTCAAGTCGTCATTGCACCTGGCCGGAAGGCGTCCCCACACTGAGCTTCTCGGTACGTGGAGACTCGAGGACTCATCCACACTAGTACAGGTTGTACAGAATACCGAAGAGTATAAGCAACATTTGTGTCTTACCTTTGTGAACTACGAGAAAGCCTTCGAGAAGGAGACCTGGGCTGTTCTGGAATCTTTACAGCGGTGCCAAGTCGATTAGCAATATATCGAGGTATTGAAATATTTGTATAACACTACGAGATGGTCTGAATTCAAGACCAGCATACCAGCCCGATTGAAAATATACTCGTACCTGTACGATTTTTTTAACAATAATAGGTTACAAAAAAGTATAGACATTTTGGCATCATTTCGTTACACAGTTGATATAAATAGACTGAGAATATGCAAATAAACCGCCATCATCACCGAAGGAGGATTCATCCGCACTTCCTTGACAGAAGTCTGTGTGGCCTTCAAGATACTTTTTAGCGCGAACCCGAAAGTTATGGAACAAACTGCCCACTAAGATATTTCCACTTAGCTATGACATGGGGCTCTTCAAGAAGGTTGTGAATAGGATCCTGAAAGGTTGGCAGCGCTCCCGCTTCCCCCCTGATATTGCAGGTGTGCACAGGCAGCGGTGACCACTTACCACCTCGATATTAATTACAAAACAACGAATTAACTAGACATTTCTTTGTATTTTTTATAGAAATCCAAAGGAAATATTTACATTTAATTTTAACAAATATAGACCTATTTTAGAATTCAATCATTTGTTTTATATTCTTACACAGACATTTTCACGTTTCTGATGTCAGCTGAGAAAGTCTCGATTGCAAGCAAAGAAATTTGAAAGAATGCGCACCGCTGAAAAAAATTATGATATGACGTCACGCGGCAATCAATCGTGGCTTCCCACGTTTTGGATTTCATCAAATACACTTAAAAATATTTAATTTATTTAATAAAAAAATATATATTATATAATATTTAAACTCATTTTATAATTATTGCTGGCTTATAAGCTTCGTTATCCAATATTTTTTTTATAATTGATTATTGTATTTGTCAAATAGCCCATTTAGTAATACCGCCAAAAACCTTGGTTTTGTTTTTGACAACACTCTTTCCTGGAACTCTCACATCAATGAGATCAGCAGGAAGGTACATTTTTCTATTCATTCTCCGAAGCATCTCCAAAACTTCCTTCCTAATAAAACAAAAATCACTCTCCTTCATACTCTCCTTCTTCCCATTCTTGATTTCGCCGGTGCTTGTTACACTGATGCCTCTGAAGAACTCTTAAATATACCCGAGCGTCTTTAGAACTTGTGTATCCGCTACATTTTCGGATTAGCTATTCAGGTTTTATTAGGTATTGCAGTGTAGAAAACAACTTCAGTGGCTTCCAATCAGTCTTCCACATAGTGTTCATATGCTTTCTCTTCTTTACAATATTCTTACTAATCCTTCTTCAAGTATGTACTTACTTACGCGAGCGTTTTTCATGTCTTTCCTAGATCTAGTCCATTCAGAAACAATACTTTTTCGCTACTAAATATGTATTACTTCATTCAACGTCCATAGGTATCGTGATTCTTTTTTTACAGTGACTGAACGCTTAAGGAACTCACTTCCCTACAAAGTAAGAGATAGTTCATCAATCTCCGTTTTTAATCCATGTTTAAAAAAACACACTATTTTCATAATTGCACCAAAAATATGTTCGTATATAACATATGTAGATATAATTTTTATGTTTAGCTTATCATTCGCCACTCAATAATTCTGGATCACCTACATAAACTGAATTTTATAAAAAAAGCTAGATGTTTGGTTGCCGCGTGATTTAAATGACAGCAACTTGATTAATAGAATTTCCATATGCGAGATGTTGCTAAAACGAAATGAAATAGATCAATTACTGAAGAGATTGGTCACGGGCGATGAGAAGTGGATCACCTACGATAACAATGATCGAAAACGATCTTGATTTAAGCGAGGTGAGCCATCACAAATAGTTCCAAAGCCGGGCCTCACTCCGAACAAAGTCATGTTATGTGTATGAAGGGATTGAAAAGGCATTGTGTATTACAAGCTTTTGCCACATGGCCAAATGATTATTTCTGATGTCTACTGTCAGCAATTAGTAAAATTGAAACAAGCACTTGAAGAAAGACGCCTAGATTTAATGAATACAAAAGGTGTAGGTTTCCATCACGACAATGCTCGAGCGCATACTTCTTTGATGATTAAACAAAAAATGATGGACCTTAGCTTTCTTTTATAGACGAAGGCGGCAGACTAGCATATAGTCAATCTGGTGGTAAGTGGATACTGTCGCCTATAGACATCCGCGATACATGCCAACATCAGTCCAAAATTACAAACTTTGGCACGCCCCCGGATGCGCTGCCTACCTTTGGAGATATAGGAATGGATTTGGAGAAAGGGTTGGGAAAATGCGGAGGGCTAGGATGGGAATGGGCTCTGGCACATCTCACTCACTACCGAAACACGTACGTACATTAGGGAAATAAGATAAAGTGGGAAATGCGTTACATTTCAAGGTAGTCTTCTGTGAGAGAGGGGTAACGTGGCCAGTCGAGCGCACCCAGCGGCTGTTGGATTGCAGCGTACACTATCCGCCGCTACCCTTGGCTGGAAAGTTTTAATGCACCCTTCATACAGTCCAGACCTAGCACCTTCGGAATGTCATTTATTCCGCTCTTTACAAAATTCTCTAAATGGAGTAAAATTACATTCAAGAGAAGCCTACATAAACCATTTAAATCAGTTTATCGAACAGAAAGCCCAAAAATTTTATAGTGATGGGATAATGTCTCTGCCAGAAAAATGACGAAAGATATTCGAATTAAATGAACAATATTCCATTCAATAAATATTTATGTAATACAAAAAACTCTTTATTATTTTCACTATTAGAAGGCCGCGAACATATCCGACTACTACCTAATACTATACTAATATAATAAAGAGGTAAAATTGTGTGTTTGTTTGTATGTTGGGGGTAATCTCTGGAATTACTGAACCGATTTCAAAAATTCTTTCACAAATAGGAAGCTACATTATCCGTGTCTAATATAGGCTATATTTTAATCTGAGTTTTGAAAAAAGATTTTGAAAAAAAAAAAAACTTATAAACCGAAGCGAAGCGAGAGCGGGTCGCTATTATTTATATTTAGTATTCACTCCGCACGCCTTTTTTGTTCCGACCAATGCAATGTCTGCATTTCACATGTCTGCTGGAAGAGTTCTCCACAGGAACTAAATTTACCGGTTGTACACCTTCTCTTATTTTATCATATCCATATATCATGTCCATGAGCATATCCACGGACCACCATATGGACCGTCTGCTCGTCTACCACCTACATTTAACAACAAATGTAATTTTTGAAAATGATTAAAAATAAAATATCCCCCCTCTTAGCCAGACATTCCCTAAACCTTGGAAAGCACACTCTCACAAGTGCTACTGCTACCTATTCCTAGGCTTCTTTCAACAAATCAGCACATCAGTCAACTGCTGATTGAAACCTCTTTATCTGATTCTATAGCCTTTTGTATTCGTTAAACCCATAAATGCTCAATAGGATTTAGATCCAGACTGTTCATAAGCCACAGAAAAACCTGGCTTTCAGCCGCTTCAAGAAACGTGCAGGTCACCTGAGCTGTGTGTACTCGTAAAAGGGCATTGTCATGCACCAACACCAGGGCTCGCTGTTCAAATGGGATCACATGAAGCCATAGGCGTTTCTGTAACACACGTGCTGTGACTGTGATTACTACCCGTTGATAACTGGATTCAAGTCTCTAAGCAACATTTTGAACAGCCCATCGCAAAAATCCAAACTTTAAAATCATATACCTACCGCTATGTAATTTGTAACATTAATCCTTTATTGATAAACGTTACCACTCTAGTAATCAAAATGGATGCATCCATATTGGAATACGCGGCTTTTTAACTAATAACAGTTTCTAGTAAATTAACCCAGTGGTGCTCAAAATGTGCGCCTCGGCGCCCTAGAGTGCTGCAACATCCTCACAGAGGCATCGAGAAATATACGTATACATATAAATATTACAGATTTTTTTTGCAATTTCAGTCAAATTTTCAATTTCAATTGCAATGTAATTTAGAAATTACAATTCATAAAAGGAAATTAGTAACGAATCATAGTAGGTAATTCAGTGTCGTTGTAGGACGCGATATGCAGCTGAGCTAGTGCAAACCATTTTACGAGTATGTTACCTACGTTCTATTTATTTTCACTTAACCATTGTAAAAGGAATATTGACTACTTCGTGTAGTGTAAGTACTTGTTAGAATTTGACATAGACATAACATGGGCGCCTAGAAAATCTGGACTCAGCAAGATCCATATTTTCCCAAGCTCTGAAAATCGAAAAGTTTGGGAACCACCGATTTAATGAGCTTAAAATTAAACCACTAAAAGTCAGTCTAATCAAGTCAATAAGTCAACATTCAAATATCCGCATAAAAGAAAATAATAATGTGTCAGTAAACTAAACTCTAAGCGTAAACAGACAAGTGACCCTTATTTTGTTATTTACTTTTTTATATTTTCAGATACTTTGCATTTTCATTTTGAATAGTTAACATTATAAATATTGAGTAGATAACGATATTGTAAATAATATGTACCTATTACATTACTGGTACTTATATGTATTACATTTTACAGATATTTATTTCACTCAAACAAATTGTAATATAAAAAAGATGCTTGTCATTTTGATACAAATATAATATAAATTGAGCAGTATAATATAAATATAATATAAACCACCAATATATATGAAGATTATTTATTGAGTTGTATGACTCTTTGGCTGTAGGTAATGTACTTACGAGTAACATTATAATTATTTTCCTAATTCATATTACTCTGATTATTTCTAATAATTTTATAATTGTAATTATCTCTGATGATAGAAAGTTATTTTCACCAGTAATTCCTGTATCAATTACTTCATTTATTATTAAAAATATAAAGTAAGTCTTCGAAATTTTCAGCCTACTTAGTAACAACTGCTACCTAGATATTAAAATTAATCGATAGGTAGTAGTTAAATTAATTAGTAGATGTGTAAGGTAAGTGCGGTTGCAAATTCTTGGTAAATAACTAGCTCCATTAAACTACCTTGTTTTCTTATATATTATGTCTCTACATAATAT
The DNA here is from genome assembly GCA_943735995.1 of Sesia bembeciformis. Lineage (NCBI taxonomy): Eukaryota > Metazoa > Arthropoda > Insecta > Lepidoptera > Sesiidae > Sesia > Sesia bembeciformis. The sequence goes on along the minus strand of OX031029.1, from coordinate 8,673,462 downwards.
ATAATGTATGTTCGCAATATTTTTGTGATCTACTGATTCCATTTTTACCTCTTTCAAAGTTTTGAAAAAGTATTTAGGAAAGATACATATTTCTTTTTTATAAAAATCAATCAATTACCTAGGTAGGTAACTTAGGTAGTACTTAGATAAGTAGTAGCAGTAGTTTTAAAAATATTTTGTACCTACTGATTTTCTCACGGTCGTTGTAATTATGATGTCACTGCTTAATTAAATCGAGTTCCAAATTGGCAAACTCTCCGGCAAAATCATCAGTGTTTATTATTCCACAGATTTCAAAATAATATCTACTCATATTCTAAATTATTCTACACCAAAATTGATTGTCTAAATGAGAACATATGCCTAATGTATAAACCGACAGAACTGAAACTGTAGCTTATGGTTATAGGTACAGGTTAGAATTATTAATTTTGTATTTTGTGTTTTGTATGTTTAATTTTATAGACTTATTAAGTGTTTTCATGATATTTCCTGTAAACATAATAAAATATAACTGGAAAAAGTGAACCAACCCTTTTTTCACAAGATGTGTGAAATATGTTAAGTGTTACCAGATTCCTAAATGTGTATATCTTTTAATGATAAATATTAAAAGCGCCTTCACATAGGCCTAAAAAAAATCTAAAAATACGTAAGTAAATAAAAAAAACACATGCATTTTAGTCTGATATTAGATGTTTATAAGACTAAACAAATGATTAAATTTATTTATATCAGCACCATTACTTACCATTAGGTGATATGTTTAGGGGCTGGGTGATGGCTGCAGGCGCGGGTGGCGCCGGCTCCATCTTCCAGGAGGCGCAGCACGAGGCAGGGGAGAACTCGGGCGTGGGGCCGCTGCCCGCCGATATCAACATGGTCGACCCACCTTCCAACTGGGATCGCTCTGTAACCAGACCATGCGGCACTACCCAAAATTTCACTCAAAAACAGTCCACGGTTGCAAGTAATATCAGTCTCGACAGTTGATTTTTTTTATGATATGACAATTTGAATGCGACGGACGGTCTATCAACCACGCGCTCGGTTGAAGCTCAGCCAGAACACTGAAGAGCGCGCTTGGTGTACCGGCGCGCCCACTAGCGCGCCCACTCCCATTCGTACGCCTCGGAAAAAATCACCGTCAAACAATAACAAAAAACTGCCTCCGTAGAGTCGAACCTCCATGCGCCTCTCACTCTAGCGTCCTTAATTCGATTTTCGAACGCGTCAAAATTACGGCAGCGCTCGATTCAATGGTAGCCTTCTTCTTCCGTCCCGTTCTTAAATTTTTAAATGCAAACACAACACTCTTAAGTTACGTCACTCTAGCACTTACTTTCCTGGCGCTTTCAATCTAATTTGCTTTGTGACTAAAGTTAAACTTAGGACGTTTTCGCTGCGTGGAGCAATGGAACTACTCCTACTCGCACTCGTTCGGTTCAGCTTAAGCTTGTACGGAATGAAAAGGACAGGTGCTCTACCGCCGGTAGAATTACGGTAGTGAGCACAGGTGATCTTTTACCATTTCTTCACAGTAGAGGTGTTAATGTACATCTCTCTCTGTCTCTCTAGTCTCAGTTTGTAAATGCTGTCAGAGACAACTGTAATGAAATGAGTGTTTCTTAATTAAGCGCGATTCTAGTTAACCGTGCTTAGCATCCGTTCTAATAGTTGTTGTAGAGCGCCTTCAATTTTAATTAAGTCGAGGAATAGATTCGTCATTCTAACATTTATTGTCCGATTAAAATAGTCTCCTTTTAGGTTGTTGACTTAAATTATTCATAACTCTTGTGAGAGCATGCCAGTATGGTGAGAAAATACAATAAATAATACCTATTTTATTTTTTTGTTTAATATTTCTTTTATATCCATAGGTAGCAAGACAGATTACTTGTAAAAGTCAAGCGTCATGTGGCGTCTTTGAGGTATGTCGCAAACAGTCGTGTAAATCACAACCACCTATCGACTAATTATCCACCATGTTTTATCGGACTATAATTATAGGCAATCACATCTTTTGATCGAGCACTATTACCACCGGTACCTATCAGTGCGAAGCCTTTATGTTTAATTATAGGGAAAAGAGAATTGCCGGAAGCCTTGGACCGAAATGCAACTGGCGTAAGCCATTATAACCCATTCTTTTGAAGTTAAATACACTTTCTTTGTGTTTTTTTTAATCTGTATCAGAATTAATTGAAGCTGTGGTTAGCAGTTTATTTATATACAAGATGTCAGACTACTGTCATTTTGTCACTTGAAATTTCATGGTCAAAAATATTACCTATAAGTTTTTGTAATTTCACTTGTAATTTCGAAAATATTTTTTTTTAATACTCATCCATAGCCACGGAGCGTGGTCGAAATCAGATATATACCTATTGCTATATACCAGCCTGTGTCTCTCCATTGCTGGATATAAGCTTCTCCCAAGGACATTCACCACATGTGGTCTTCTGGTGTTCTCTTCCGGACACTTCCGGCGACTATCTAAGTATTGCTAAATAAAAGATTACGTTGTTAGATCGAGTAGTGTTTTTAGGGAAGCTTTGTTTGTATTGAAACATCTAATATTTGAACTAATCTCATGAATAATTCTTTTCCCGATAGTAAACTTGCGGAATCAAATTGTGATAATCTGATAATCTTGTACCTAAAACGAGAACCTATCTTGTGTATTATTTGATATGATATACTTACTCACTTATTAATACCTATGCTTAGATATATTTGTATCTAAGAAATAAAAATATAGATCATCAAATATAAGGTTCTATATTGTTATTTATATTTAATATCAATAAAACAAAATATTCTCATGTAAACAGAATATATCAAACTGAATTAAAAAAAGTAAGGATTACATTCATTATAAGACGACATTGCTTAATTCGGCAGATCTTAAACATGTCTGTTTTTTTTTAGGAAGAAGGTAACAGAAAAGCAGCCGGTCCACCTGGTGGTAGGTGGTAAGTCCGCCGGTACCGCCAGAAATGAGAAGCGTCGGCACGCCCCCGGATGTGTTGCTTTACCTTTGGAGATTTAAGAATGGGTTTCGTTTAAAGGTTGGCACAATGATTTCCTCATCCCATTTCTCTTTGGAGGGATAAGAGAGACAAGAATATAATGGAATTAGGACTATTTTATCCCACTTATTCTGTTATACTTTCCATTTGATGGGACAGGACAGGATGGTATAAATTGAGAACGGGCTTAGGCATATCTATCTCACTCACTACGTACACGTATTTACACACGTATGTACATTGGGGAAATAGAACAGAATAGATTTCTTTTAATTAAAATATTTTAAAATATTTCGAAGTATGTTTGAACTCGTTAGTTCAAACATACTTTTTAATATATATAACTGAGCATATATTTTTTAATCCTTTGAAAAAACGCGCTTTCATGACAAACTACCAATTCAACACAAATTTTGAATTGGAAGTTGGAAGAAATTAAAAAAGGCAAAATAAAATTTAGAAAATCGTACAATCAAATGTATATTGGGTAGGTACGTAAGTGTTTACAATTCCTGGAAAAATATGTAGCTATAGATACGAACCTACTTACATTTTTTTCTCATAAAACCTAATATTGTTGGAAACTTTCTGAATTTTTATTTTCCATACTCGTTTATTTTATACCGGTTCATAAAAAGGCGTATTAAGAGGTTTACATTTTTCCTTTTCTTTTTTTTTACTTTTTTTTTTATGGACGTAGTCGGCAGACGAGCATACAGTCCACCTGATGGTAAGTGGATACTGTCGCCCATAGACATCCGCGATACATGCCAACATTAGTCCAAAATGACAAACGTGGGCACACCCCCGGATGCGCAGCCTACCTTTGGCAATATAGGTATGGATTTGGAGAAAGGGTTGGGAAAATGGGGAGGGATAGGATGGGAATGGGCTCTGGCACATCTCACTCACTACCGAAACACGTACGTACATTAGGGAAATAAGATAAAGTAGGAAATTCAGTACATTTCAAGGTGGTCTTCTGTGAGAGGGGGGTAACGTGGCCAGTCGAGCGCGCCCAGCGGCTGTTGGATTATATAAGCAATAAGCACAGTCGAGTTTCCTTCAAAATTAGCAATTTAAAAAACAGTCCAGTCCAGTCATTGTCCAGTCCAGTCGAAGTACTGGGGTGCTTCGACTGGAATGGTCTGCACTTTAGGTCGGGAGCCGCTCAGTAAAGACGAGTGATAGTACCTACTTAGATTTACTGTGGACGGAAGAGTTGGACTCCTTAGACGCACGCAGTTTTATTTGATTATTGCAAACATTAATAAACGCACTTTAACAAATTACGAAGTTTAATAAACTGTCACTATTACACTACAAAACCCAATACACTATTACACAATACACATTTTTTATAATAATCAAACAAAAACTAGCTACATATATTATTTTACTGGACACTTCGGACTGAAGATAGTAAAGCGAGGTAGTTTTTATTATTTACCCACTGCGAAAGCTGCAAACGGTTCATTTTTTATCAATTACACGCATTTGGTGTTCATATTCGGTAATGTTAAAAAAAACTCTTAATTGTAACTTACAAATGCAAAAGTTATTTATTTGTTTATTCCCTAATAACTCTAGAACAAATCAATGAGTTTAAAAGTCAAATTTAAAAATCAATTGTATCTTTACCATGATAGTTAGACTTCTATATGTCGTATCTACCTAGACATAGCGGTAGTTTTAATGGAATTATTTTTTTGACATAATTTATTTTTAGTCTAAACCTGACTTAAATAGGAATTGACAGGAATATAAGATAAAATAAGAAGTAGGAAATCGTACATATCTTTTTAACACAGGTAATTAGAAATGGTTGAGTTATCTAGATTTAAGATATTTACTCGTTACTTAAATATTTAGTAAGCACAAAATGTTGGCGCCGCGCCGGCGGCAGGGCATTTGCAGTAGGTAATCTAAATTGATATTTAAAATTTCCTACCCAGATCTTATAAAACACAAATTGATAAATAACTTATGAGGGTAAGAATGTGTGGATTATAAAATACGACTTGAAATGCAATATATCATAAATATTTAAGAATTATCCACAGAAACAGATTGAAGAGCACATAGATTACCTACACAGCGTTAGGCTTTTATATTTATTACACGTGGTCACTAGGGAAGGCCTGTACTCTGCAGTTGAACTAATTAGCCTTAGGTAACTATTAAGCAGATTCCTAAATATCTCGATACCTATTGCTAAATCCTTAAAGGTGAACAACGCATTTAACGTGCCCGTGTTGGCGAGCATCAATTTAAATGACGCTGGCGGGTATCTAAATCGCAGATGTCAATGCGCGACATCAATCGATATGCAAACTCGGCTCGTCTGCCTAGGGCGTAGTCCAGATTTCATTCACGGTGGCGCAAAAGCAAACGATTTTGTCCGGGGTGGGGCAAAGCAAACAATTTTCTTATAATTTCAATAGAGGTAGTGTAGGTACTGTGTAATGCAGAAAGTCCGTTACTTATCCGTTACAATAGTCCTTCTTTTAATTTTTATGTTATTCTACAGGAATATAACATAAGATATAAAAAAATAATCTAATACAAGAAGAAACAGCAATAAATTTCAAATCTCCCGAAATAATAACAAGATGTTTCTTCTCATTTGAAAATAAATGGCGGCAGGAGCAAATTTTTAAGAAAAAAGATTCTTAAACTGTCTTTAGAAACTAAACTTCTTAAAGTCGTCTACTTATAGAAATCTCTATTAATAAAGATGAATAGAGTCATATAAAAGTTAGATGAATGATTTTTCACCACGGAACGAATTTACTTTGCGTAGCTTTTTGCAAATAACTAAGTAGGTAGCGACTGAATTTGCCTTTAGAAAAGAGCATTCATAATTTCATGCAATATGATCATCCATTCTTAAGAGCATAAGACTTAGGGGCCGTTCAAGTATTACGGAAGCACCAAAGGGGGGTGGGGGGGCTTGTCTTTGCTTTGATTATTTTTGATGACAGGGGGTCGGGAGGGGGGGTGTGAATGGCGATTACGTACGTAATATTTATTTATTTACTGTCGTATTTTTTTGTCAAAATTTAGTAGATTCTGATTAAATGAGAAACTTGAACAGATTTTGTAAAAATTATACCAATGCTTACGTTAGCACGGGGGGAAGGGTAAGAGCTTTGCTTATTTTCGCTGACAGGGGGGATGGGGGGTTTAAAAATGACTAAAATTCTGCTTACGTAATACTTGAACGGCCCCTTATCTAACATTATCGATTTTCATCTTATCGGACTGTCTAAGCACCTACCTCCAACTAAACTTTCCAATTAGAGTTAAATAAATTAAATGGAGCCTCTTACATATTTTTATTTCCCGGCTCCATGTTGTGTCGCACAGGCTCCTCGGACAGCGGCGATACAGCAAGGATTTAGTGCCGAGATACCGCGTGGGTGTCACCTAATGAATATATTTATTTTATGTGTCGGCACTTGCCGACTTTTATCTGACGCCGCCTTCGGAGGACACGTTCCTATCGCGGCGCAAGTAGGTACGTATGTATGTATCGCTTGCATTTATAACGCATGCCCGAGCCAGTAATTATTGAGAGGTTGCCGATTGAACACGCCAAAAGCGTTTATAGCTGAAGTTTATAGGAATTGTGTAGAACAAAAAGGGAATCTTAAAATCTGAGGGTTCACTGTGATCTTTAACAGTCTGATATCTACAGATCATTAAATTCTTTATACGTCCTTAGGTGTAGTGCAATAGCTAGAACAATTGTACCTACACGATTTTTATCTCTAAAAGTCAGTTAATGAATTTTAGAAATTAAACAGCATTTAAAGTGCCGTGTGTACTTATGCTTGTGATGTTACCTAGGTTGGCTTTATAAGAGCGCCATATCATTTATTTCCAGTGAGTATAGTAAAAAGCGAATAACGGATAACAAAGTATTTTGGTTTATCATCATTTTGGAGGTGATGTAGTTACAACACCTCTAAAAGAGTGGACTGACCAACCCGCTTGATCAACGTGACATTTTAAGGCAATATATGAGGAGATCCATCTCCAGCAGTAAGATATAAGGGCTGGTGAAGTAAACATGGTTAGTAATAGTGATCTCGTACAAGAGTCTAGATTGACCTGATATCGACCTCATTACAAGAGCGTCGCCAGCCATCGCCAGGCAATGGGCCACAGGGAGGGGGGGGGGGGGGGGCAAGATGAGAGAGAGGATGGCAGAAATATAAATTGTAAGTACAAATACATTTTTTTTCAAATCTCTAGAGGGGGTAACTGCCCTCCCCTGCCCCCATTGGCGACGCCCTTGGACCTCTTAGCATATTAGTGTTAGAATAGAACGGTTTTGGTTAAGGTAGATTAATGTGTAGCCAACTTTAGGTAGGTACGTACATATTCTATTTAACTAACTAACAATACTGCTCCCAATAAATAACATTATCACCGACACGATGAAGGCTTTCATCAAGGACAATAGAGGAAGGTGTCACCCAACGAACAATGCCACTAACGCCTCAAACGCAACTGCAATTCATTCATTGAGATTCAAAACATCACGCAAAATAGGTGCAATAGGACCAGTTTATCTTGACCTTCTCTTTCCCCTCCTTTTAAATACGTTTGTAATGCTCTCCACAACGAAGGTGTCAGGTTAAAGTGGCTCATGCGACATTCGTTGTGGTCTCAGCGACAATGCCGCGTCGACCGCGCAGACACCACCCATTACCATTATAATGTGCTTAAAAATATCTGTGCCGTGCGTACGAGACCACCCAACGTGCTCGTGACCCACGATCTGACGTCTACCTGATAGAACAAAGCGTCTAATCATTTCTTATTCACAATTCTTTTCTACCCGATTGACTTCTTGGGGTTACATTTCGTAGAGACGCTTCCCTTTCCATTCTATCAAATATTAAGTTGAGGATTGTTATAAGGGTGTGGACACTGGCATTCTTCTTCCATGTAGAAATAAGTATTTTTAAAATTAATATATTTTAGGGCTTATTCGGGAACTAGAGAAGAAAATTAACTTTTAATAAAAATAACTTTTTAAATTAATTAGTAAATTGGACAGGTAGCGGTACCTACATACTACCTATCTACTTACCTACTGTGTTAGTGGCGTCATTAACACAGTAGTACGGACCTGACTTGTACCTTAGTTTTGACTTGACTTTTGATTTTGATTTCACAAATTAATTTCTGTATCTTAAGTAATTTAATTATAAAATTATCTAATATGAGTGAAATATCCAATTTTTATACCTAAGTCTAATAAAAAGCTCTACATTGTACTTATAATAGTATACAAAATACTATTAACCTGCGTCATCTAGGACAGAAATGTATGAATAACTCGTAGGCGACAACGGCTCTATTATAAGTCGATTATCAAGATTGTCGTGGCAGCAGTGACCGGTGGCACAGCGCACAGTGTGTCGTAGCCAGTCTCTATCACAATCGAGCGAGTCCGCCCAATGGGCGCGCTTCGACGGGGGGCGGCGCCAGCGTGGCCCCACCCCGAGCCACGTTAGCGCCATACACTGCGACACATGAATTTTTTTGTACAAATTAAAAAGAACACAAAGCACGCCAAGTTATTAGCAAATGTAAATATTAAAAAGTAATTAAAAAATAAAAATTTAGAATTTGCATAACCTATATGTTAGGTTAGGTTAGGTTAGGTGACGTGAGGGCAGAAAGTAATTAGGGAGTCCAGCGGACGGGCAATTGAGAGAACGTAATGAAAATCAGTAGTTACGGTGATTGCATGGAATAATTTATGTTACATACTTAATACAGGAATTATACGTGAAGATTATATGTGTAGCTAATTTTATTATATTTAGAACAAATCAGACATAGGTAGGTACAAGTAGACGGATAACATCAGTTCCGTTCTTCAATAATTTTATAGGAACATTAACACAGTAATGTACCCGAAACCATTCGATTTTACTATTGTACCCGAAACCACTATTACTAGTGGGTCAACGTAGGTACCGATGGTACATACGTAGGTACATTAAGCTGTCGCTGACTGTACATTATGGAGGTAAGTGGGTGTGAACTATTGTACCCAAGCATATGTTTTCACGGGAGAAGACGACTTATTAAGTTACTCCACTCTCATAGAAGATTCCCCCTCCCATTCGGTCCCATCTCGTTTCAATAATTCTATTATTCTACCTATTTGCCACCCTTCAGAATGCTTTTCCCAAATCCTGAGTTCTAAATTCTTAAAAGCAGGCTGCACATTTACAAACGCGCCAATGTTTGCTCTTTTTAACTAATTTTGCAGAAAAATACAATAAAATCTACAATAAACTCTATCTCAAGTTGACTGCTGGTCTGCCGACTTCATTTCACAAAAAAAATCTACTGCCAACGTTGTTAATATATTAGGTCCTTTTGTCTTTACCTATGAAATTGTCGTTTTAAATATATTCAAATATTTTTTTTGTATAAAAATTATACCTATATTTAATAAATCGAAATATTGTCCATTATTATCAATGAGGACTCCAGGGGACGGGAATCGATGAATTCTCTGAGGGCGTTTATCACTCCCCCATCTCATCGGGGTAAGGTCTGGCGAGTACGGTGTCAAAGCTTCTGTAACTTTGAGACTGTCTGTCGTGCAGTGTGTGAGCGAGGGTTATCATGTAAAAGCAGTTGACTAGAGCAATTGACCAGACTCTGTTGATCGATAGCGAACTTGTCCATCATCATTTTCATTTCTTCACAGTACCCACCTGCATTAATTTTTGTGCCAGATCTCAAGAAGCTGTAGTGGATAATACCGGCACAGGACCATCATACAGTCACCATAAGATTCTTTTGACTCAGTTTACTTTCGGAACATTGTTTGATTGTGTTAACCATTGTGACGAATGTTTACGATTATCATAATCCACTTCTTATCACAATGAAGAACACGATTCAGAATCCTTTCAATTGTGTGCCAGTTTTGTGCAAAGTAAGCCAAGCTTGACGCGTGTTTGCAGCTGACTTTCATTTAGCTCATACCCACTTTCCGAGCTTTTTCCCTTTCCCGATTGAATCAATGTCGGTTTGTCACCTACGCCCAAGGCTGCTCCTTACTCAGACATGGTTTGAGATGAATCCGCTTCCACTGTTGATTTTAATTCGTCATTATCGAGTTTAGTCCCCGGTCGTCCACAGAGCTTATTCTTGAGGTCGAATTTCTAGAACGGAAACGATCAAACCAAAAACGCATAGTGCGTTCGTTTGCGGTGTTTGGTCGTACACATCGTTGATATTGAGTACGGTCTGTGCGCCTGTCTGCCACGACGGAACTCACATTCGAAAAAAACGCGAATTTTTAAGTTTTCGATGTTCACAAACACAACGATATCTAAGCAAAAAGTCGTTTGACGGAAAAACAGATTAATAACTGATTTTGAAAAAGAATGTCATAGCTTTAAATTGAAAGTAATTTGAATTTAAATCCCAAGCCACACGCAAGATGAATGGCCACTATGAACAGACGGCAATTTCATAGGTAAGGCCCAAATACTTACCTAAATACCCATTAAATACTAATATTTGGTAACATTTCGATATTTAGCCTATTCAATTACTTTTTTGCTGGTACTATTCTTTCAAATATTGTCAGAAAAACAACCCTTTTACTTGAACAACTCATTTAAAATGCCCCATTGGAATCCTTTATTTTTAATTTTTGCCTTTTCCATTTTCCTTTATTATTGGCCGCACATTTCTTATATTTATCTGCAAACGTAGTACATTCTTCGTGAAACCATTCAGAGCGTGAAGTAAATCGTATCCAGTTACATTCTGATTTTTTTAACAATACGAGTATGACTCATGACACCCCACGCAAGCATTTTCACGCTAATCTGAAACCTCTGTAGGTAGGTCTGTACCTCATTTAACCTTCTGAACCTGGTGGAAGGTTTTCGGGAAATTCTAGCTTTTGTATTTCCCCTTAAAACTGGCGATAGAAGAGTGCCTTCAGTATTATAACTAGAAATCGAAGTTATAGTCCTTTTGACAGCAAGCGCTCGTGATGGTTTGCTATTATTACTATGTAGATACTTCATGCCTTGGATTGTTGTGCAAAGATTGGAGATAAATGTAAGGAAAGTGCGGGCAATAATAAAGAATTAACTTGAGTCCCTGACTCAACCATGTTGTATATTCTGTCTAGCTTACCAATCAAATAATTTTCAGTCTAGATCATTAAAAGTATTATATTTCGAAAAATCTACCCACATATCTACGGTTCGTAGATTCAGAATTTCAGCTCAGAATTTCCACTATTTTATTTTAGGATTTAAATCCTTGAAACCAATCCCAGGCTGTCTGTTCCTCTTCTTGGTCGAACCTGTGTGGTAAATTACTTTTTTCCTTGAAATCAAAAACAATCTGTTGGAGATCTGTTGGAGAACAAGCTTCTTGATGTGTAACACAAATCTTAAATCATGTTCACTTCCTAAATCTAATCTTCCATTCCTTGGCGTTCTGTGTTCTTAACGTTCGTGATGTAATAACATACAATAGACAAGCCTTATTCGCCCCTAGTCTCCTATTTTGAACATCTTCAATGGCCTTTGTCAAATTATCCTCTGATCATTTCTTTGTATCAACAGCCTTTTTACCCATATTTGGGAAAAAATATAACGTATAATATGTAAATAGCCATAAATCCTAAAACATTAGCAAGCGGTCATCAGTGGTCATATTATCATATTAACTGGACATCAGTATATCGTGTGATAGAAAAAAACTACGTAGGTATACCTATCTGAATTTAAATCCCATATCGAAAACTCTATTGAGTTTACTTTTAGGCAAACACATAAAAAATGTAGTTTCAAAAGATAAATATCATACAAAACTAATTCACGTATTGTATTTTACTTTCTAACTACTTTTTTTACCGAAAGCTTTAAAAAACCAACACATATTTGTTTACATACATCGTGACCGTTACGCAGTTACTGAAAGATCGTGGATACCTACATTTGAATTAGAATAGTTTGACTGTACCTGATTATCGACTGGGGCATGTACCTATGTCTGGTTTACCCTATATGGCTAGTGTAGCAAAAAGTGAAATAAAAATGTGAAGATACTCGTCCAAGGCCCGTTTTAATAGATAAATAACTATGGAAAAACAACGAACATAAAAAAGTGAAAAACAAAGATATTAATTAATTAGGAGTTAAATGATTTTATAATGGGCTACGAGATATAAGTACGTATACGTATACGCATCTTACAATATACGTACGTGTTTCGGTAGTGAATGATATATACCAGAGTCCATTCCCACCCCATCCTATCCCATCCGCCCTTATTTTTCAAACCTTTTCTCCAAATCCATTCCTAAATCTACAGAGGTACGCAACAGGCGCGTGCCAACGTTTGTCATTTATTTAAGTACTTATTCTTCATTGCACAGTGTGACAAAAGACGGACTTAATGCTTTCAATCATTATCTACGAATCAAACTTTGGGTTATGCAGAAATGATGCAGTAGGTGTAATAACAGTAAAAAAATATATTACTAAATGAAGCGAACATATTATCAGTCAGACAAAAAAACCAGTACGGTGGGTGGGGAAATTTATTGAACTTGAATGGAGATTTATTTGATATTACCCACCAACAAAGCAGAAAAATCTTTCTAATGTTTAGAAGTATTGGGTTCTGTTAGGATTAAGAAGAGGAAATTAAGCAATCGGAAGTGTCTACGTCCACGAATAGAAGGAAATTTGTCTAAGCTTAGAACGATAAAACGAAACGTTGTCATATTTTTGTAAACCGAAGACAAATCTAATGCAATACTTATTGAGAAGACATTCAGTGAGATCGGATAACATTATATCAGCATAATCAATACTGAGTAACACAAAATAATTTTTGTACTATAGATGGAAGAAAGTTCTTCAATCTGTATAATAGACCTTAGTGTACCAGTAATCCGACAAGCAGAGTCAGCCAGACGGACATTTTGGTCAGATGTACCTACAGCCAAATCTGATGAAGAATGTTTAATAACAAATCGTCGCCTAGCAACCGATGACGCGTAGGTATCGACAACCTTTTTGAGGTTTTAAATTAAATTTAGATACTATGAGATACGCGATCATAATTATGCAAATATTTTAATATTATTATTATTAACGGTGAATAAATTGATGAATAAGGGGCACCAAATAAATAGTTTAATCGAATTTATGACCTCTATGTAAAAAACTTCATACGTGAAACGTAACACTTTAGAGAGGTGGACTAAATTCAGACGATATAACCCGGTTGTGTTAAAATATTACTCGAATTGAGTAATTATAATGCACATTACGCGACTATTTTTCATAGAAAGTTAAACTAAAATGCATAAATGTTACGTAGACCTGGAATTTTAAAGAAAACTTGCAACGTTAGGGGTGTCAATTGAAAACCCATAATTCAACACCACATAATCTTCGTATTTGATGAATATTATCAATTTTTTGTTTATATTAATAATACTGTAAAAATATTCCGTAATTTAAAGTTACAACATCTTGGACAAGTAGTAACTATGCCATAAGGCATTATGTTCGCCTTTTGTACAGTGATTGTGTTCAATAAAGTATAAATAAACAAAATATAACAAAAATTGATTGAAAAAAAAATTTTTTTTCTAAGGTAATCTTACCGATATTACGATACTCGACATTAAATTTCGTTAAGATAATCTTATATAGGCAAGTAAAAAAAATATGTGTCAAGTGTGCAACGTGGGACTGAAATTTTATTAAACCAATGTGGAAATTAATGTTAGCAATTAATTACATTAATCATTGAAATTAATCAGTCAATGTAATTTATTTACGAATAGAATTATTAGTGCGTTTATTATTGTCATTATCACTGTGTCTCTATGAAGGTAAGTAGACTTTTTTTTCTACTTAGGGATTTCAAGACAGTCTAAGGTTTCACGACATTAAATCTCAGTACTGTAATTATACAGGATCTATAGACGTGCGAGTTTGCGTGCCGATTAGTCTATGAAGCTGGATCTACGTAGAAAAGTATAACCAGTCGTCTTTGCGTATACCGTTACTAAAAAAGCGTGTTGTTCCCGAAACGATTAAAGTATAAACAATACAAAAAATAGCCTACAACTTCTGGGTTAAAAAATTAAAAATAAAACTGTAAGAGAACATGCCACGGACGGGCCACCACTACGCCCGCCCGCCCACTAACATATGGCGTCTCGACGGAAGGGGCGCGAGGCGCACTTGCCTAGACTGCCTACCCCGTGTTTTAACTCGCCTAATTGTTTCCCATTTACATACATTAAAAGAAAAAAACCCGCGCAACTGACGCTCTGCGCCCGCCATGTAAATACGTGGCTATATAGCTCTGACAAGAACCCCCCATTAGGGCGGCAACCGCTCATCGACAACGCCAATTTCGAAATTACAAAATTTAATAACGGAAATCAATTGCGGTACGCTTCTAATTACCTAGTTTCTGTAACGTGTCCATGGGAATGTATCGTAAAACGTTCACGTCAGTAATGTTGTCTACTTCTATAGAAATTTCAAATTAATTGTTTATGATCGACTTTAACGTCATCTATTATTCACGAGTCGATACAATGTCCTTCATTATTATTTCGACTCGTTTAAGACCCGTTAATTACGAAACGGTAGGTAATTAATAACGGTGCCGAGCGGTGCGAACCAAAAACTAACAATAGGTACAGGTAACAGGTTACATTAAACCAACAAAATAATAACGTGGTTTGTGAAATCTGTTGTGAATTTTCAAAAGTAACACATTGTTCTTCTGTGCAATGTTCATATTTTGATAGAGTATTGATTAGACCAGTGTTTCCCAAAGTGGACGATAGAAACTTGATGATGTCGAGTGAAAAACATTTTTTCATTTTTATTGTCCATGAATTGAAACTTATCACAACAATAGAACTCAAACTGCAAAGTAGGTACTGATAAATTCATAAACATTTAAATTTGACAAACATTTACATATATTATACAAAAAATATGATCGTACTAAAAAGTAAAAGTTTTTAATCATGGATTTTGTAGATGGCAAACCTAAACAAAAAGCGTTTAGTAGTTGGTTCAGTAACTACTGCGATATCAATAGACTTATTTGGTTATTAAAATTCAAAATATATGTAAAATATAACGTTTTCAATCATCGAATACTTATTTGGTATGTTGCTGTTGATTTTTGCTGAATTATTTCACCAAGTTAGTAGGCACACGGCATATCTGTTTATCAGTTTTATTCATTCTCTGGGTGAACCTCAAAAAATCATCAAAACGGGTAACGAACCAACGTATGAATTTCTCAAATAACTGCGCCTAGACAGTATTTCCTTTGTATTTGTTCTATAAAATTAATTACGTTCATCGTTGCAATGAATGAGAAGATGCTCTGTTTACTATTGGTGAACGATATGTGCATTTGAATAGGTGAACTGTGTGCCCGGCATAATAGCTCTGTTTATCTGATCCGCGATCGAACAAAGGCTACTTACAACTGTTCTTAATCGTCATTTCACATATGGTTTCTACTGATGTAGATATGTGTCTTGGCGTATAGGTATAGAAGGAGATGTGTTAGGTATGTAGGGCTTGTACAGAATGCAAAAAAAATCGAAGAATTTCCGAATTCTAGGTGTTTCCAGGTAAATATAAATATTAGGTATATTAGCCTCCACTTTCTTGATAATCCTTCTCCACTTCTCTACATGTTCTCGTCCACTGCTGGACGTATGCCACTGCATGATTTTTTTGCCTGGAACGATCTGTCGCGTTTCTGGTACAAGTTTAACATTAAGTGATGATTAACTCGGTGCCTCAAACTCTACTCTATAATGTAGAGGTGCCTCACCACCATCTATCACGCGGTGCACAAGCTCCATGGCATTCACTCAGCGTGAAGTCCGGCGAGATTTAGCATCTCTTGATATCCGAAAGTCGAATGGGCCAGATGGTATTCCTGCAGTGATGCTCAAATTATGTGGTTGTATTTCAGGTGCTTACGCGACTCTTGAGACTCTCATACTCCACAACAAACTTCCCGTCAGCATGGAAGGTAGCTCATGTTCACCCTAAAAATGGCGACGGCACCGACCCGGCCAACTACAAGCCAATATCGATCACCTCCCTCCTCTTCAAGGTGATGGAGTGTGTCATAAAGAGACAGATCCTTGGGTACCTAGAGGATCACCAGCTGATTAGTTGGCGGATACAAAAAAATGTAACGTAATACATATTGTAGCTATGGGTCTGTTCCTATAGCTAGAATCGTTTACCAACCCTAACCATAATGTTTGTTTTTCTATCGCTTCACCATTTCGCAAATAGAAGAGGCGATTTTGCTCGCTTCGCGGTCTGCACTACGCACAATAGGTTTCAGAACGATGATATGCAGAGATACGTAGCGGTGCAGCTCATGCAAATGTAACTCAAACAGAGATCTTCCGCCGCTTTCCAATTCACTATCTCTATGTTACCACCGTAACTAATTAATTTAATAGGTAGGTACCTACTTACCTATTGTGACACGAATTTATTACTTTACCCTCTAAAATCGATTCCCTCCAACTTTGCCAAAAAGATATGCCTTTTCCACTGATCAATTCCCGTAACCTGAACCCATTCAATCCGTTTGCGTTTTATCAGCCTATAACGTCCCACTGCAGGGCACAGGCCTCCCCTAAGAAATCATTGGGGGGTTTTGGGCCGTAATGCACCACGCGGGCCCAGTGTGGATTGTTGAATCTCAAATTTTTTTTTTTAATATTTAAATATTTAAAGCATATGAATTTTCTCTCGATGTTTTCTCTCATTGCCGAGCAAGTGACAGTTTCTAAAAATCCGTATTTAAGTAGAAATTCACGATCACATGAATGTGAGTCGAGTATAGAGGCTACAATACCCCTAGAGTATCACCGCGCATGGAGTCCGTCATATTTTTTTATTTTGATTTAATATACACTTTATTGTTCATTGTCCTAAAAAAGGTGAGCTTAAGCCATTCTCTATCGGCTAAGTTTAATCAGAGAGATTCATTGAGCAGTGCGATAGAACCTCAAATGAGATCGCATGATAAAATATATTAAAATACATAAATATACTGTAATGACAATAATACTTTAATAATATAGAACATACAAAAACAAAATATACACATACCTACTTAAGACACAATTAGCGGTCTTATCGCTTAAGCGATCTCTTCCAGGCAACCATAGGACAAAGAGATGATTGAAGAAATAAAGGTAGTGCAAGCAGTTTATATAGATATAGCAATAAAATTAATATATTTTTTTTATGTATTTATCATTTAGAATAACAAAACATAAGAGGTAACATTCATAACATTCTAAAAACTACGAAAGTGTCTAGAATGCCGATTCTGCATACAATCATATATATTAGCAGGTAGTTACACAATTATATTGAAACTAATGAAGTACTTGAACAGTCATACCAAACAATCTACCCTCACTAGTCTCATAAAGTCATAATACAAGTTATAATGAACTTAAAAGTGCCATTTTAATTTATTCTTTAGGTTATAAATAAACTTATAAGATAAATGTTAAGATAAACTGTATGTTCGTATGCCACCTTGTTTCTATATGTAAGAAAATACATTTCAAAAATTTCGATAATAATACTCGTCAGCGTTTCGTTATTAGCGCACGTGAGTACTTGTAACATACGTAACTAAATCTCTTCCGGACGCTTTCGTGAATAATTCACGAACATCTTAGGTAGTTTATTTTTTAATTAGTGCCCGCTTTTTCATAGGTCGGCTTCCATCAAGATAGCAGTGGTTCGTGTGAATGGCCGCCGGTCCGCCGGTCGCTCGCTGTTGCCTCACGCACGCCGCCTCACTGCCTCACCGATTATATGCAAATGAGATGTCATAACACGTGAATAATTACAGCCACCACGATCGCCCTTTCGGACGAACCGCACAAATTGGATTTACGTGAAATGCAAGTTTTGCCGGCGCGACACGACGTTGATGTATGTATTTTCGGCCGTTATTGAAATGGGGTGAAATTGTAGATATGACTTCATTTTTAATAGATGCCACTGAAAGTTATAATAAGTTCATACCAGTGGGTGTGCATTAGTTTGAAACATACAAAAATTGATTTTAATCGACTAGAAAATGTGAGTAGCACTAACAACACTAGTGACCGCCCATGACTTCGCTCCGTTTAGCGTCAGTAAATATTACTTTTACTTAAATGATAAACTTTGTTTATTCTCTTACCTATATGAAATGTTCATATGCACCACTCTTACCATCATAGAAAATGTGAGATTGCATGAGAACTTTTCAATTTTTCTTTAGATAATTGTTTGCGCCAAGTGACGCATTGTCATTTTTAATTATTTCTACCGCTTATTACGTACATCACTTTTTCTTAATCCTGCCCGCCCAAGTTAAAAGTGTGTGACAGCTAGTCGATGAGACGCCCTCGTCGCCATTGGTCGTGGGCCCACGACGTAAATCCATGTATTCCACGGCTGTAAATCCGCGAATATTTGTGACGAAACCTCGTATCTGCTGGTCGTGTACCGGTTCGAGAGGAAACCGCGTGGTGGCGGACCTTGTCTGCTGCTGGAGTGTCGCATGTAACGTTGTGATCCTGAAGCGCGTACCTGCCTGCCCGTCGTGCTCCTGTACGAAGAGGATGAGAAGTACTAGGTTCCACAACGACCGTGGAAGGTGCCCCCTGATGGTGCACGGAGGTACCGCTTCATTATTTAACTACGGGAAGTCATATACTTTACTATTTCCGTAATAAAACTTATATACAGTTCACAGATCGTGGCATTCTTCGGATGTCATTGGTCATCTGCGCCATCAACAATAGTAAGAAAGGATTCAATCATTGACCAGTCAAGCACGATTTTACTCATAGAGTCATTAATACAAAAAAAGGCCAATTGAACCTCAATTAGGGTCTAGACTGTCGTCAGGACGATAGTTTAGCTAGATCCTACTATTAAATACCATATCAATACGTGGGATGTAATTGTTTTCTAAATCGTATTCGAAAATTTGTTGTGATGCCGTGTCCATTTTTTATACTGTCACACAATTTTTCAGGAAAAGTCGCTGTGGAAATTGCGACCCACGTCGGGGGGCAGCGTGACCAAGCATGCTGCGTTAAGGGGCGCGCGAGTCGTTATGCTAATAGCTGCTTTAACTCTAAAACCATCTTACATCGTGTTCAGTGCACATTCCAAACTGAACCATGTTGCATTACAATAAAGATTGTTTTTCAGAATGAATGTAAGAAGGTCAGGCTGTTTTGACGTCAGCGAGTTGTAGTGGGCTGCGTGTCCGCTGCCTGTAGTCGCAATAGCAGGAAAATGAACGGTTGACTACGTTTATGGCTTACCGGCTGTGTTTAGATTTAAGTCGTATACTCGTCCTCGTAAATACGGTACATGTACCGCGATAAAGCGCTCTAATAGGGTTTATTTTCTTAACAACACCGGTTAAGTGTCGTTGGAAGCAAAATTTTATAGGCTCGGCAATTTGAGACGTCATACCAGCGGCCAAAAGTTGTTTGTACCTATACATAAATAATATTAACTATTATTGTACAAAATTATAATATTTTCACATCATTTTTTGAATACTTTTATATAAGAATTATATAGAATTTTTTATATAAGAAATAATAATTCCATTGGTCAAGAACTAATAGTCACTATTCAAGCAAACTATTTGTAGAGTCACTATAAGCCGTGATAGCCTAAGGATATCTTTATTCTCGACTCTCATTCGTGAGTTCGTGACATCAACCCCAGGCCCGTACCTACTACTTAACTATCAGTATCTACTTAACTACAGACTTCAAATTATCACTAGCTCGATGGTGGATGAAAACGCTGTAAAGAAACGGCCAGGGTGGAGAATTAACAAAATGTGCTTCAAGTGTATCGATCAACCTGCGCAGGGACGTAGCCCTTCGTGATTACGAGGCTTATAACATACTCTGCAGTGAAACATTAGAAACTGATATATATATATATTTTCGGAATGGCTTAACTATTGTGGCCTTTCAAGAGTCACCGGACATGAGTTACAGATTTATATCAATTAAAGAGTCAAGAATCACCCGAACAAGCGCGCAGCGACCAGAACAATAACACCCCATTAACTAAAGTTTGCCTGATTAAACCAACCAAATTTTCCGCATTATCAACCAGGTTTCTGCCTAAATGGAGATGAACTTCCTATTCAGTTCCATTGTAGAATACCGATATACCTAATCGGTTTCGACAAACATTTGTTATTAAAATTTTAACAGTAATTTGTCTATGTAGGTACACGGGTTTATACTTCCAGTTTTACTTTGATTTTCCTATTTGCGGTGCAGCAAATACTTATAGGCTTGTATAGCATTTTAGCTACAATGTACACACTTAAAAATATTTTCTTTTGTTACCTACGTCAAATCGTAATAAGTTGATGGTTGTTTTTACACAAAACAGTGACGAGTATTGTTAAATTTAAACATGTATACCATTTAATGTGAGAAGAACAATGTTGCCATCTTGGAATAATTCGAAATCACAACAATAATCCGGAAATGGATGCGGTTTGTGGCTTTATTGTTGAGCAATGAATAAAATTCGCTACGAATAAGTAAAAGACGGTAAGTATTTGCATTGTTTGATGCATCGACAAGGTCGACTTAAGTTGGAGTGTAATGCAATGGTATATTTATCGAGAATTGGATTTATTTAAAAGAACACTGTATTGACGGTTTAAGTTGTAAAGAACATTTTTAAAACGTTTCTTTAACTTAATTACATAATTATAAGATTAATAGATCAAAGTTTTACACAAGTACCTATATATATCTCATCTGCTATCTCTTAGAATTAATTATTTTTTTCTGCCTATCTATAAATATTAGCCAAACGTTGAAAATCCAACCATGAAGTGTAAGGTAACTAATAAGCTCGATTAACTAACAGAAAAATCGAAATACATAGTAGAATCAAGTGGCGCTGCCTGTCTCGGGTAGACAATACCGTTTTCCTCCATTGTTCCTACGGTGTTAAGCGGAACCCACAAGTAATTTACAAACCGCTAAAATGCCGCTCTCACACCATGAATTTTACGACACAAAAGTCGAAAATGAGAGATGAAGCCTTTGTGGTTACAGCGTTTGATCTGTAATTAGGGTGTTTAATAGCATAATAGCTTCGTGTAACGGTTCAAATCTGATAGTATTGTGTTTTTTAAGCGGCACAAGCGTCTCGACTTCTTATTGTAACCGTGGAAGAAACTTTAATGAACGTGTGTCCTTTATATTGGACAATTACACTCTTGACTTATATAATAAATATACTAATGTAGTTAAGTATTATATATAATACTTACCAAATTAGATACTGCAAAAAATTATTGATTTGTAAATTTTGGTAGAGGACATGCATTCTTTTGCTCAAAAGAAAACACTAATTAATTGCATATTAAACCACAAATTTTAATCTGGATATTCAGCCTGAGCTAGACTAACGAATAGACTCGTATGTATATCTACATATGTACTCACGACTACACACAAAAGAATAAGATATTTAGTCATTTAGTGTTTCTCTTTCGTCTAAAATCTGTCTGGTACAGTTAAGTAGTTTTTTACATTAAAACATGGCAAGTAATCACACACCCTTTCTTTCTTTAAAGCATTAGTAGAACGATATGCCTCATGTCTTCAGTACAGAGTAGATAGCTGATATAGTCATCAGTAACCGTAGTAAACGGCAGGAGTGTTTCAATTCGTAAGCATTTTGCGGAATGCCGGACATATTCCTGAGGCAGGTGTGGTCGCGCTCGGTCCCTACGACGACGTTAATGAACACAATGAAGACATATTCCTACAAGTATATCCGGCGTTGATCGATTGATTTACTCGCTGCCACCGCGCTCGAGCTTTTTGTATTCGAATGTCGCCCGTCATTTGCATATCAACCTCGTGGAGGGACGAATTTTAAACAAAACGAACGATGGAAGCCATGATGTACGCACTATTATAGATGCGTTACCTCGGGGGGATACGACGATTTGCATAAGGACCTTTGAATTTTGTGAACGTTTAACACAATGGGCGATAGTTGAATACGCATAAAACGAATTGCGAAATTTGTTGTCCATTCGTAATTCATTCTTTGCAATAAATCATACTCTGCCTTTGCGCACAGTACCTACGAGTACTCAATTATGTTTAGAATTATCATAATATTAAATAAAAACCATTCTAGAAATTATTGGCTACACCGTTATTACTATTTCCAATTTATTAAATACGTAATAATGGGCTATTTTCCATTAATGAAACTTTTTTTACTTTATGAAAATAGATTAACAAATTTTTTCCAACGTAACTTTACTTCAACATCGGTTATTAATTTCATTGAATATATTTACGAGAAACTATTATATATTTCTGATTGTTTTCAGATTTATCATTACATTCAATATTTAAAGTTTTAAAAGGGCATCTTGAAAGAAACATTGAAAACAAATTCTTGTAACTGACGGGTTAAAGTTAAAAGGTCCCGAAATATTTTAATTATAATTTTAAACACTTGCCTTATATTTTTCTTAACTCAAAAGTCTTTTTAAATTAATTTTTCAGTGATATGAGGTGGAATCAAAAATTTCTTTTCGTTTTGCTTCATTTTGTATTATGTACAATATGTGTAAGTATGGATATCTATATATAACTTTAATCGAAATTTACCTTAATAGTTGCAATACTATCCGAATTGTCAACGATGCCTCTCTTACAGGTGGTTTAGAATCGCCAGGTGGTTCAGAGTCGCTCAGCATTAGAGATGTTGAGTCTCTCAACGTTTTCTACCGCCTGTATAATGAGGAATGTTCTGAAGAGCTGTTCAATTTGATGCCAACTTCGGGTATATACCATCGCACCTCTCGTCATCGTCGTGCGGCTCATCCTCACTCATCCTTGACATAGAGTCGCTGCGTACTGTGCGCCCAAAACGACAATTTATACCGCAAACCCCTAAAGTTGTGGAATCTGAGGTATTTCTGTTACATGGGGCTCTTCAAGAGAGCTGTGAACAGGATTCTGCCAGGTCGGCAGCGCATCCGAAATCCCAATTTATTTGGTGTTGCAGGTGTCCATGTACGGCGATGACCATTTACCATCATGTGGTCCGCCTGCTCGTCTGTCATGTAGAAACTTTAAGCATCAATATTAGAATGAGCGAATCCTGTAATTTGTAACTTTAAAGGTATTTAATGAATTAGTTATGACTTAGTAAAAGTTGAAAATCGTTTTAATGTTAATGTTAGATGTATACGGTTCTTGCAGCCACAGGTCCTAATTTGAGTATCTAAATATTGATTTTTTTCTGCATATTTAGATACATATTAATAAGGGAAAATGTGGTGAAATAAAATTTGAAATGTGAAATAAGTAAATGAATAGTAATGTTCTACGTTCTTCATCACGACTAAAAGGATTGCGATGTAATAATAGACTTTCAGTCAATAAAAAACTAAATTAAAATGCATAGCAGTATCCATCCAGCAACTAATCTATGTGGAGTGATGACACGCGAGTCTGAGTCTGACACATCACACGCGACTGTAGCAGTTCAAATCGTTGTGCCGTGTGACCACAGAAGGTACAATGAAGTGCACTCACGGCAATTAACTGACACTTATTATCTACATAGATAACAACTCGTAGTAAAATTATATTAAATACATAGATTAAATGTTGGTGTCCAAGCTAAAAGAGTCCAGATAGACAGTATTGGAGTTATGGGCAGACTTGGAAACAAGGATAGATATCTGACCACATTAACGTAAAGAAAATGACAGGTTAGATAAGGATAATTCAGAGAGAAAAAACAAAGTGCAATGTCAAATACAACACCTACATTTCGAGAAAATCGAAAAAAACAATTCCACTTGATAGTTTCATAGGAGGCCATTTATTGAGAAAATTTAATATATCGCTCATAATTTTATCCCGATACAATGCCATAATGTTCCGTATGTTTAAAACATAATTTAGTCAATAATAAATCTACACTTTCACTGAACATTTATGTCTAAAATATGTGAATTAAAAACATTATATACCTACATAAAGATGTACGTGGGATGAAATTGTAGGTAAGTGACCATAGAATAAGTCCAATAAATAAATATAATTCAGAAAAATGAATATCTCGAATACTAGAAGCCGAGATCTAGAACCCTTTTTGCTTGGACGCCTACAAATAAACGCCATCTATTCGTACATTTTGATACCTCGTCGTATATCTACTGGCTTTTTCAACTTTTCAGGAGGAATTTCAGGATTAATTTTTTTAACAAAATCTCGGAGACTTTATTGGTGGTACAGCTATTATTTTGAACTAAAGAACTTTAAGATTTAAAACACTAGGATGTTACACGAATAAAGTAGTAGTCGATATTTTATTTAAAAAAATGTTTGCTCGCTACCCCTCTTGAAAAGTTGGTATTTGTCCCTTTTGATAATTAAAATTTCTAGAGTCGATATATATGTAGTACATATTTTTTTTAAACAATTTCTCTAGCCCCGTAAAAATCAGGGACCGTTGATTCCAAAAGTAAAAGAACCTTCATGAGCTTTTTTATTATTCCGTTACATATAACGGAAATGGTTGCAATTCAAAAATAGATATTTTGTGAAACGGAAAGAAATATTTTTTAAAATTTTACATACATATCCACTATTTTAGTATTTAGAGCGAACACAAAAAACGCACTAGGTACAGTAGTAATAATTAAATTATTATTTTTTATTTCATTTATACTTTTTCGATTGTCGAAGAGAATGACAGTTCGTTGAAGATGTTAATGGCAGTTCCTGCAATTGATTTCCGAAGTTCGAAATTCCAAGAACGCTCGGAGTGAATCTGTGAATGCAGCTTTCTTACTTTGCTAAATTCAGCGCTCGGCAGGTATCCTTTTATTTTAGTAAACACACTGGATTTTATTAATAATTTTATTATACTAAATATGTATCCAAGTCGTCTCTTTATCAACAGTCGGTTGTAAGTGAAATTAATACGCTGTGTTTTACATAAATAATTATGCAAAATAATGTAAAAAATATATGTTAATACGTTGCAGGACGATTTAGCACCCTTGCGTTATCGGTAGACATTTGTAGCTATTTAGTCGAGGGTTGCTTATCAAAACGAGATCTGCATCGATTAATCCAAGCTTTTTTCATCGAATGGGGGGATATTCAATGTTTATCTACCGCATACAAATATTTAATGACCCTTTAAGTAGGTTTGTAGTGGTTTTTATAGTGTTAATAGTTTTAAAATTAGCTACAAATGAGCTGACGACATAAAGTGACTGGATGAAAAGTGAAAAAGACCGTGTATTTTGTGACGGACTTTGGGAGATGCATTCGAGTATATCCAGCAGTGAAAATATAAGTTGGTGCTATTGTATGGTACTCGTATGTGAGCGATAAGTAGAAGTAGTTTAGTAAGAAGTAAATAGAATTAAATTTTTAGTTTTCATACTTTATATAAGATAATAACCAGAGATCGGAGTAGGTAGATTGATTTTTCGTACTTGCACCATGTCATACATAACATCGACCTGCCTTTTTTCCTGAAAAATTATTTATGGGATTGAATTAATTACTATCAAAGTAGTGATTTAGTAAAGTAGTGATTTAGTAACACCATAGTTTTTTTTACTTAGAATGCCGGTCATCTGTGCATGGCGTGGAGTGTTAAGAAAAAAAATCTTGCTCATATTGATTCGTTTCTCACCTTATACCTAGCTCCACGTAATAATTTTGAAATTCCGTAAAAAGTCATGATAATTTTAAAATTCCGGAATCCCGGAGGTATCTCCATATTAGTATATACGTTTGTGATCATTGACCCTAATTTAATCTACCTACTCCGATCTATGATAATCACACATGTCCTCGTGCATTACCCCTATTACAGAATTATTGCGATAAGTTTCATTAATTATAATTACTGAGATTTCGCATAATCCGTGATTCATCTTAGTTAAGTTTAAATTAATAATATTATACCTATGTATATATTTTCAATGAAATTGTTAAAATTTAATTGTTTTCATAAACTTTGAATATAATTGAAACAACAAGAAGCGACAAAGAGCTATGAAGCTCTTTTTCAAATTATTTCAATATTTATGTGTTAATAAACCCTTTGCCGATAAAATTTGAATACATTTGGCCCCTAACTCTTTCTGACAGCGGCTAATCATATTCAAAGATACACCTTGTGATACTTTGATGTGGAATAGTTAGAATTTTGATACATTAAGTCCCAAGGCGCATAATAATTTGAAGGGTCCGGTTAAAATCTGACCAAGATACAGGCAGGTGTTTACATAGTTTAATTCTGTTAATATCAATAGTCAATTGTTTATTTGCTTAGAAATGTGGGTACATAATTAGGTCTTATTCTAAGAGAAATTGAATCCATATACATCCTGCCAGGACAATGGCGTGCAAATGTTAGTATTGTATTATTTAATTGTATAATTTATATTGCTGAAATTGTCGAAGTAATTATCCATATTTAATGTCAAAGTATTTATTAATTAAATGTCCATATAATATTATTTAAAACAATAACATTTTTTTTTTTTTTTAGTTAGTTCTCAATATTGTAGTAACATTTATTAAGAAACACTGAATAGTTTTTTCTTAAATAGATTGTCTAATCTTAATTCCTTTTATAGTAGGTATTGGCTGACTAATTTCAATAGGTAATGATGATGACTTATTAGCTAAATAAATTTACCAACTTGCCCGTCTGCTCAAACTATTATGAGGGGGGGAGTGCACGCTGCAATCCAACAGCCGCTGGGGGCACTCGACTGGCCATGTTACCCCTATCTCACAGAAGACTACCTTGAAATGTGCTGCATTTCTCACTTTAGCTTATTTCCCTAATGTACGTACGTGTTTCAGTAATGAGTGAGATGAGCCAGAGCGCATTCCCATCCTATCCCTCCCCATTTTCCCAACCTTTCCTCCAAATCCATTCCTATATCTCCAAAGGTAGGCAACGCATCCGATGGCGTGCCAACGTTTGGACTAATGTTGGCATTTATCACGGATGTCTATGGGCTACAGTACCCACTTACCATCAGGTGGACTGTATGCTCATCTGCCGCCTTTGTCCATAAAATAAAAATAAAACTTACTGCTACTTTAAGCGTAACTAACAATTTAATTATAAACTGGAACCGAATGAAGGATGATAAGTAGGTAGGTACCTAAATCTATAATACTGATAACTGTTACCTGCGGTATATTTTAACTAGTAGGCCGTCAATAGGTAGGGATCTAGGTTCTATCTAACACAATCACTACTAGGTAATAAAATAACAAAGAAATTAAACAATTGTCAATACAAGATATTGATACAAATTTGGTTATGGATGATATTCATAAGAATAGGTTTATTTCAATCATATAATAAAATACAAACTGTATAGTCGTATAAGCCAAGATATAATTATGATATGCACTCATTCCAACGCAAGGGCGGAGTGTTTGCCCCGGTGCAATTAAAACCCCATCAAGTCTCTCCCATCCCCGTGAATACTGCGTGACGGTCGGCATCCATATCTAATATTTTACACACATACATTCAGCATGCATAATTTGAACTTTTACTCCAATATATCCAGACACTCGCTAAGTAGTTTTAGGCGTATTCAGCATACTTACGTTCTTTGGTATCTTCCAAGTTTGGAAGCAAGTTAGAATTTGAATGGGTCATTATACACTGGATCGACGTAGCAATTAAATTTGTAATATAACGTACTTCGAACGTCCAAAGAAAGGCATTTATTGATGGTAGATAAGTGGAGCGACCGCCAGTAGCCATTGTTTTAACATACGATGTGAAAATAAGTTTCATTCTGTAATTAAGTACCTACCTACCATACATTCAGTTTTGACGATTCGTCTAATTTGGTTATAATTAAAAACTTCTAACGTACCTAGTTTATAAACATGAAATTGTGCGATTTTATAAAATTATTGGTATAAATAAACCAATAAACCGAAAAGTTCATTGGTAAGTATAAATTTGTTGGTATAAAGTATAAAGGTAAAATAGTAGGTACCTAATAAATTGGTCAGTCTTTCTTTCTTCTATGAACAAAATAATAATAAATAGTAGGTACCTACCTTAGAATTATAAGTTGATGTAGTCGCTTAGACCAAAAGGTGACTCAAACAAACATTGATTTCAGAATAAATTGTCCCTCATTGTAACTCATATGTACGGGTTGATATTTTAACCGTTATCAGATATGTTCGGAATATGTGACTGATGCCATCAATCTTACAAACACCCACAATGTAATAACGTCTCAACAATTGCTGACGTTTTACCTGCATTACGTCGTTTTATGTTCTAAATAAGGCATTGTGTGCGAGCGAACCAATGAGGGCGGCAATAAACGGTTAATTGTGGCTGGTAGGGGAATGCTCGCCAATGAGTGAGCATTAGGGGCCGAGTACATAAGTACAACGCGCCCACGCTTCACTTTCATTGAAACGTAATGATAAGAATTATATTAAGCAAGCAAGTAGATTATATATAATGTCTGTTTGTAGATATGTTGGTGGGTAGGTGCCGCGCGCTCACTCTCTCTTCATCAACTAAATGTATTAATACCATGTAAATACTGTGATGTGGGTAGATATACATATTACACTCCTGTATAATGTTTTGGCTATACCTACCTGATAAAACGCATTGCAGAACAAAAGCAATACGTTTCAGGCAGTTGGATTTAACATTGTAGATCTCCCGGTACTTATACGGAACAAATCAACTTATTCAGAAGTGGAATTCATATAAATTTACAATATTTGTGAAATTGTGTTTCAAAGCGATAAATAACCCACTTAAAACCGGCTACAACCAGTCGGTCCATTTCAAAGGCGAACATGATTTTCAAATTATGCTAATTGTTTACCGTGGCTTATTTACTCGCCACAGCCTATTGTGACGAAATAACGACGCAACTGACCATAGAGCGCACTATTGTTCAATGTACCTAATGTTGAAATAATATATCGAATTATTATTATATAATAGTTAAGTAGCTATCGAATTATTGTTTTTGCAGCGAAAAATTAAAAAAAAAAACAAGGTAATTACTATGTGATTTTATGTAATTCTATTAGGCTTTCGTGTAAAGTGATTTGTCTTTACTGTAGATAGTCGTCTAACGTTAATATAACGATATTTTTGTGGCAAAGTAATAACAGTGTGTTGAAATTTTTTTTAGTTTATTGCAATGAGAGCATGTAGGGCAAAACGGAACGGGCAAAACGGGTAGACCCGTTTTGCCCTACTTTGGATTCGGAAATTTTATTTTATTTCTAGTTCAATTATTATTATTATTTTCTTGCAGATGGTTAACAAATACATACGGAAAAGTAGTAGGGCCTCTTGGTCAGAGGAAACTATGAAAAAAGCGATAGCAAAAGCAAGAAAGTATGTAATTTCACTCCTGTTTACTTGAAGGCGGCAACGCCTCAAAACGCTATGAGTGGATTTAGATCGATCGGCATATACCCCTTCGACCGTAATGTGACAGATGAAGCGCCATACGCACCATCTACAGTTTATGAGGCATCATCTGCAAATTCTGCACCCGAAGAGCATGGGCCTCGATCTATATTAGCTGAACCAGAAGCGGCTGCTTTACCTGTGACAGTACGTTCTCTCAACACACCACAAGGTCCGACATCGCCGTCCATTTTAACAACGTCACAACCAGTACGACCAGATGAGATCAATCCACCAGGTTTGACAATACTGCCCATTCTCGCAACCATACAACCGGATGAGATTACTCCACCGGGTTTGATAACACCACCCATTCTGGCAACGTTACAACCGACACAACCAGATGAGGTCATTCCATCAGGTATGACGATACCAACAGCTCTACAAGGTTCAGCCAATCTGCTCAGTAAGACATGTAATTCATATGAAGTACCAGGTGATTTAGCGATTCCAATACAAACTGGTTCGGCTATGAAAGTAAAAAATTCTTTTGCACTGTGTGCAGAGAGTTGTATATTAACTGTATATTAACTTGTATATTAATTGAAGACTGGATAGAATGCTCCCAATGTCGAGAATGGACGCATGAGACCTGCTCAGCATACTCTGGGCATGGTTCTTATTTCTGCGACACCTGTTTTGATTATTTTTTACAAATACTAATGAATATCCTTCTTGCCCTTAAGGTATACCCGTTTTACGTTTTCGCAGGGCAAAACGGGTATTTCACATAATAAAAACAAACCTAAATATTGCTATAAAAATGTTGATTTTTGTGTTCCAATTTTATTTCATTTTAAGCATTGTTAACCAGAACTTGTTTTTTTAGTTAATTCGATTACATATTTTCTAATTTAATACAACTTATTATCATTCTTTCTTAACGGACCCGTCTTGCCCTCCATTCCCCTAAGTATTCAAATTTGCTATAGAATTTGCTATAATTGGCTTTTGTTTAAGCTTTAACGGATAGCAGTGATGATAGCGTAGAAGCTTTAAAGCTTTAAGGTTAGTCATGTAGGTTTTTCTACCCATTCTTAGTTCTATCAGGGTCGAGACACGGAAGCCCGCTACTGTTCGCATCCATTGTGTCTCGCGGTGACACTATTCTATCGGTTATCACACGGTTCGCCTCGGTCCGTGGCCAAAGACGCCGCACTCCTTTGTCACCTGTCCACACATGATCACACAACACAGATAATCATATGTATCTACCTACACGTACATGCTGTCACGTACAAGTTTTCTACCGTCTATATAATGGGGAATGTTCTGAAGAGCTGTTCAATTTGATGTCAACTTCGGGTTTTTATGTGGGTTTTTATTTCGGGTTTTTTAAACAACTAAAGTTGTGGAATGCCCTGTCAGGTGAGGTTATTCCGCTATGTTACAACTTCGGGTTCTTTAGGAGAGCTGTGAACAGGATTCTGCAAAGGTCAGCGGCGCACCCACGTGCTCAGTGGTGTTGCAGGTGTCCTAGGGCGCCGGTGACCACTTACCATTTTGTGGCCCGCCCGCTTGTCACACATCTCTTCTGTGAAAAAAAACTTCCAAGTTTAATCATTCAAAACTGTAGTTTAATAGTGCACCAATAGAAACAAAATTACCACGTCTTAAAATAATTAAATCTGTACTGTTGCGGCTTTTAAGTAGTATTTTTATTAATAGTATTATAAGTCAGCTAGAAAAATTCAAATGTTTAACTCTGTTTTCTTATTGTTCCTTTAACAATTAAATTCTTATGAGAATAAAAATTCATAAACAATTAATATTTAAGGTACTTTTAAAAGGTAATCATCTTCGAAAGAAGAACTATACCCATTCTTCTTACAAACCATGAAGTGGTCAGGTCTATTCCAGGTCAGTCCTTCCATAATGTAAATGAAAGAATCAATAGGGCAGACATTAGTGCTGGACAATACTGGAGAGGTGGTGAGGGTTGAACAGGAGTTGCGTCGTTGTCGGATTTGTCAGTTGCATGAAGCTGTGCAGCTAAAGTCGCGTTATCCGCCAGCGCTGCGGCTAAAGCTCTCTCGAGGCACGCAGAGCTCGCGCGCGCTGCTTCCAAAACCGCTCGAACTTCCGATAACGAGTCTACGTCGTGATCAACCAAATTCTTCGTCTTTAAGTCGGGGTTATTAAATCCCGTTAGTCGACATTGCAGTTCGATTATCACTGGGTTCTCGGCTGGGTACTGACTCCCTACAGATTCCCTCTGTAACAAAGAAAGAACAGCAAACATAACAATTATAATCTCCCTAGATGATAAATGTTTAGAATACCGATAAAGGCCTTCGCGTAAAATGTAACTCAACGATTTTAGTATGTACCTGTCACCTAGAAACCTGTTCATATTAAAATAATAATAGGTATATATCATATGTATACAAGACTGCTGTTCATTATATATACAATATATGAACGTGAGAGTTGTCAAATTAGTTTTCCATCCTTTCCCAATTCCTTTTTCCCTGATCAGTGGAAACAAAATGGGATGAAATTAGATTCCATCTATGTCTCATATCGTTCCGATCCCGAGAGGAAAAAGGAAATGAATTTTATTGCCCAAGCACATATCATGTGGTTGGATAATAAATATCCCTATTCATTATCATTAATTACATTGCTGTTTGTTATAGCAATTGCATTGACATCTTTGGCGACTCCATGTCAGTGTTCTAACGTGGTGTGTCGCCACTATTGCAATTATCAACTTTATTAACTTTAATATTCAATCAAACTTTTCTGTTTATTATTATTGGTGTGGCCTTCAAAGTTTTTTTTTAATATTAGTGCTGTGTGTTCAAATCAATACAAACCTGTTCAATGTGGTAAACCTATTATAGGCATTATAGGTTTACCACATTGAACAGGTCTGTACAATTTTTCGTTAATGATTTATATGTATGTGGATGTACCACTGGTACGCCTATTTTAATAAATAAATGAATTTTTAATCCCTTTTCCAAATCCGGATCACTAAAATCACTAAACTATTTCACTAAAAGCAGGCAGAACATCTACGGAAGTGATATTTTATGATACGTCATTTTTCACTGATACTGATATATTTCCGCCTCTTCAATCGGATTGTGATGATTATTGGTGCCGTCAAATACGGAATCGAGTGGAAGACACCGAACAGTTTCTTGGCATCTGTATTAGTAACAGCTAAACCCTTTATCGTCCAGTGCTGGACACGGACCGGGCCCGCTGTGCACGAGGAACGTATGGCCTTATCAGGACACGCTAGCCAAGCGGATAGTCAATTTCTTTCTTTTAGAGGTGATCTTTTTAGAACTCTTCAGCGCTTGTAGTAGCAGCTTTATTTTCCCTTAGTTACCTTTTACAATGCCCACGGGAAGAGATTGGGTGATGCTAATCAAAAACGGGACCGACAAGACATGGCCAATACTACATGCCCATGTAGCTTTGAGGAATTCCCTCGATACGTGGTGAAATAACGTGAACTAGCGAGATTTACTCAGATTCAACATATTCCTTAAAATTTGATCACTAGTTTCAATAAAATTTATTCAACTAAACGTATTTAAATTTTGTGTCACGTTCTTAACACATCAACATCTTACAAAGGAGTCTTCCCATAAATCGTGACATTGAGTCAATCCTAAATATCACAATTGAATCCTCGTCAAACATCTACAATCCGAGAGGCCTTTGATCTCAAAAATAATTTACGACCTCAAAAAATCATAAACAATACACGGTAATGTGTCAAAATACTTTTACATAATACGATCACCCTCAAAAGGACGGTCGTAGTGCCCATAATAAGGAACCCACTTATAAGTCAACTAACAAAAGATGTCGCCGTCAAGTGAAGATAAAAAAGTACATACTATGAACTTCTGAAGCAGTTAATAGGAATCGGACACAAAGGAACCCAGCGGTGGTGGGACCCGTGAATGAAGTCGACCTACTAATTCATATTTATGTGGTGTCGGTGGTCAAAGGGTTCTCACTATCGAAATTCTTTACTCGCCTTTCATAACCTTGACGTTGTGAAAATTATAATTCATGTCCGCGTCGAAAGGTACTTCATGTGATGGCCCTATTATACATTCTTATAATGACAGGGCATAACTACTAATTAAAAAGATTAATTGAAATTTTTGGTACGTTTAAGTACGTTCTCCTTTTTATATAATAGTTCATAATATAAATGTAATAATGAGAATATAAATAGATTTTATTTGGTACATACCTACTTTATTTTTCATTAAAGCATTTAAAAAAAATCTCTATCCGAATATAAGTGCCGACACCAATTGTGTAAGTACTTTTTTATATTTATAGAAGAAATAGCTAAGAAGCAAACTGCCCACCTCATAGTGAACGGTCACAGGATTCAGTGTCCCGTGTCGTAGCTCATTGGAAAACATCAGCAGTTCGTTACTTATATCGTGAATATGTGACTACTCTAAAATTTTAAATTAGACTATATGTAAATAAAGAAACGTCGTTGTCAAATTGACATTTCAGATATAATGAACATGTTTCTTATGGGAACAAATTTTAAAAGTTACCTATTTTTTAGAAAACCTCAATAAAGAAACATAAACGTAACAATAATATAACGCAAACAGAGCAAGGAACGTATTCAAGCACTCGGGGCTAATGCCAGAAGTCGAATGACAAAATGGCGGCCGGCAGCGTAGCGCTCGGTCGACCGCAGCGAGCGAGCGACGTGACCTGACGTGATCTTGAATTGTTTCAATATTTTTATCGGTCTAGATTTGAATAAACTTTTAACCGGCTATTAATTATAAGGCATATAATTATATTATTTAAAAAGAGGACAATTGTTATACACATTTGCAGTGCTAGTTTGCGGTAAACCAAATTACCGCAAAACCGTATGGTAGAATTAGTTATGACAGTTATTTCATTCAGATGTCTCGATAGAAGGGCCAAAAAAAATTATATAATAACTTTGTTTTTGTCACAAATCGGTATGTTGCTTTGTTTACATAAATATTCTTGAATTAAAAATTTTACATTACACACAGCATTTTTGTGTCTAATAAATGCTGATAAATTGAACTTAGGTGACGAGAAGTATAATGAGATGATTAAAATTTGTATTTGGCATCAAATTAAACAATTCTTCAGAAGGCTCCTCATTATACCATGGAAAACGCAGGCAATGCTTTTGCGGATGCTAAGGGTTTCCAATTGTCATAGGAGAGTAAGATCGTCGACAAGGCACGTTGTAGTCGGAGGAGGCAAATAGGTTTAGATGGTATTTCATGGATCCAGAGATGTAAACAATAAATAGGTAAGTACTTACTGTATGTGGGAAATAACTGGACTTCATATAACAACGAGCATTGCCCTTGCAGTAAATACTACTTTGTTCTTACAGCACACCGAGTTTTTATAGTATAACGCTTGTTTGGCCTTGTCCACAGATGACTCCAGAACTTGGCTGTATCGATCTACCATTCGGTGGATCTCCTCACTCCTTGTTATGGAAGACACAATTTCGCTGAACCTCGAGGTAGCATAAACTGTTTCTCAAGTCGGAAATCTTAAAATCATCGGATTCCTATGATTCGGCCCAAACCCTGAATGTGGCATGATTAATATTACAGTGTGCCCTGCTGTATGACGGGACTTATTACTTTTAAATTTTATCTATGATACAGCAAAACCTAGGCATATAACACTCTATATTCTACAACACCACGTCGGAAACGTAGTCTGCTCAGTCTTCCGATGAAAAAGTCTACCCACCTCCAGGATACAATGTGTAAGTTTACACAATTTATACCAGTCAGCTAGCTAACTTATAATGCAATGAAATACAAATGGTCTTTTCATTGCTCCATATACGTTTTTATTATTAATAAACGTATTTATATGGCCTGTCAAGAACTCTGGAATACCTCGTGGGTGATTACCAATAGCATCATTCAATTGGACTCGTGGTCAAACAAACTCACGCGCGGAACAAGCCAGACTGTTGTATAGCTTGCACA
This sequence comes from Sesia bembeciformis, assembly GCA_943735995.1. NCBI lineage: Eukaryota > Metazoa > Arthropoda > Insecta > Lepidoptera > Sesiidae > Sesia > Sesia bembeciformis. Next base: position 8,637,750 of record OX031029.1, on the reverse strand, counting down.
CTAAATACTGACAGTCCAGTGATGGTCTAATGTATCTTATGGATGACACAATAAGAGTCATAATCAATTTCATCAAGCGGCTGCGCTAAGAGTTGAGACTATAACAAAAGCTCAATCGTATTTACATTTAGTCATTGGCTATTTATCAACACGAGTTGTGTATCAATACCCGCGAGACAATGTCTGATAAACTGATAAAGAAATGGTACTAATGTAAATAAATGGTCAACGATATATTAATGTCTGCTTGCGGATAGGTTAGGTTGGAGACGGACTGCTTAATTTAAATAATGCTACAAAATAAATCGCACTTAATACCAAATAGGATGACCATAGCAGAGGCTACCTCTCGAGATATGTTGAATAGCTATTTAGCTAAAAATAATTCCGGTATCGTTTCGTTCAACAACATATTCGCATTTCATTATGGGAATATAACTGAACTGATTTTCCTATTACAAGACAAGACAAGTAAGCATCATTAAAAACAAGTAAGCCAGCCTCACTGTCTATAATAATTTCTTAAAAATATTAAAATCTAAAAATTGTTTAAAAGTATCTCCTTCCACATTTGTAAGCTTATAATCTGTTGGAAAGTGAGCACGCGCATAACAAGTGAGGCTAACAAGCTGTCGATACAAAACGTCTCATTGACGCTAAGCTTAAATTATAACACCCACTAAATTATCGCTCGTCATAAAAGCGCGATGCGTTTTAAAAGACGATTGAATGGTCATATTGTGGGGGCAATGGCCATGAACATATCCAAAAAGGTTATGAATAATGGTTTTGCGTATATTTAGTTACATAGTGACGAATATCTCTTACCGTTCACAATTTCAATGTCTACACTAATGTGCCCTTTACATATCTTTTTCGTTCTTGTCCGCTTGGATAGAAACATCAAAATCTAACTTAATCTCATTAAAATATATTTAGAAAAGACATTAAAATGGCTTTATGGCCAAGTCTTTCACTACGAGGGCAGCTACAATCTGGAACGCCATCCCCACTGACACCTGGAAAGCTCCAAACAAAATACCCTTTAAAAAGATGTTTCCGAAACACTATCTATCCATTTCTCATTGCTAATAGTTCAGTCAGCTCCTCTTGCTTTATATTTTCTTCCATTCACTTAGTATTTGTTATTTGTTTCGTTAAAATTATTTAGATATTTTATATAAATATTTATTAGTTTATGTATATATTGTATTTATTCTTATGCAGATATGTAGGTGGGTTCTTATGTAGGTAGGTATGTGTATGTATTTATATCATATATTTTACCATATCATCCATTTCAGTCTTTATCACACCTCCCATTTTTTTTTTATATCTAGAGAAGTAGGCAGATGACCAAGCGGTCCCATTTCCAAAGGTTAACTGGTAGATAATGCCTTAAAAGGCATTAAGCTTGCCTTTTGAATGATAATGCAAATAAAGTGTATAATAATAAAAAATGAAACTGAGCGAACAGTCTTGGACACATTCTATACACTACGGTAGGTTAGCTATACGTAAAATTTCCCGTATTGTACTACCGACATTAGGAGAGCATTTATCCGTAGTACCTACCTATGTTTAATCTCACACCGACAATTTTAATTGGAAGGGTACAAATGCCTGGAATCTTAAGGTAATGCTGCCAGCATGCTGGATGAATTTTTGTAGCCTTATCTTAAAATATAGATGTTAGAGCATGTCTTTGTTTAAACATTATCTTGAAACAACGCCAACCCGCATGGCCAGCAGTGCCGTTTTAAGGTCATACATCCCTTATGCTCGAGATAATGTGAATGAGGAAGTCCATATCCAGCAGTGAATAAAAAATGGGCTGGTTACGTATTAATCAAATTTTATTGTTTTGTTTTGTGAACAAAAATCAATAGGTTTGAGTTTCTTGTTGCATAGCTCATCTATGCATAGATAATGGTATTTAGAGAATTTCACAACATACGTATCACATATCTTATTATTCGAAACTGCAAAAATTCCTATACGTTTTATAAAGAGTCGTAATAATCTGATGACTAGTGAGAATCTCTAAGGCTGGCACTTTCGCAACGACACGAGTAAGAAATTAAGTTTGACAGCAAATAGAGGCGTACGAGTAATTCAACGATGTTCGTGCGCACGAATCGGAGTATCGACAAGATAATGGGCGCCGACCCTCGATCGCGCACTAGATTTATACGAGCCCTCACCTTCTATCGCCGTTTGCTTTAGAACTTTATTAATCGTATCATTATCCGATAAGGCACCTTAGAGGCGGTACTGTCGATAAAACGGTACCAACTTCTATCGATAACATGTAAATATCTTTTGGAATTTCTTACCTTCACACGAAATTTTTTTGCACCTTAAAACATACTTTAAATAGTTACTTAATCGTAACATATAATTTTAATTTTAACAAGCAGATATCAGAAAACTCTTTATGTCTCTTTTTGATAGCTTCTTTCTCAGGGCGGTAGTCATTATCTAGTAAATATTCTCCTATCCAAAATCATAAAAGGAAATGATCCAATGGAACAGTCTTGTATTATCGATACACATCAAGCCCTATGATAAGCCGCGAGTAGTAGAATGCCACGAGAAGTGGAGGACCGATGAAGGCTCACTCATCGGGTTCAAAAGCCAACTGCGGCAATCTGTTACCAGCCCGTAATGTCGGGTTGCACAACGAGCTGCTACAATTTCTTCGCAGGAACTTGTGAACAATAATGTTTAGGTGAAACCTAGGTACCTATCGGGTATTCGTAGATACCCGATGATAGATTCATACCTTTTATAAGCTGTTCAGCGTGCAGTGAAAATCTTACTTACCCTTACTGATAAAATGTCATGGATTGGCGACCAACAATGCCATTGTTTACGACGATCAGACGCGGCTGGTCGATTTACTGCAACCGATCAATAAATCCATAGAAGAGTCAGCCTTACAATCATACCCACGTCAAAACTTACAAAATTATCCCTGTGTGAGACGCTATGGGTTGCATATGCGGGCGGATGACCTTGGCTGGTCGCTTATTCGCGCAAACAGCTGTTGCACGACTGCGCAATGCCCTGTAAACATTTTCAAGCTACTACAACTTTTTCGCCCTATCAGTTGCCTGATCGTAGGTCACCGCGATCAACCAATATCATGTCCTGCGACTAGTGACAATTCGTATTACATAAAGAAGCGCTCCAGTGGGAAAATTCTCATTTTGTTTATTTCTTACCAAAAAAAAGTCCTGACGACTGTGGGATACATCATCGTTCTCCGCGCCTACTTACAATCGAAATTACTTAATAACTGGTTTTTCAAAAGGGGACTATGTGTTTATAATATAATATGTACTACTAAAACAGTTTAAGTATTCAATTGATTTCAAAAGACTACAGTTTCTTCTGATGGTCTGTTTTGCAATTATAATAAATCGGAAGCCAAATTGTTAAGTTGCTACCAATCTGGTATTAAACAATTAAAAATATATTTCTATACATATAATCGGATGACAAATAAAATAAGGATTCCACCAGCACTGAAAGACGACTTAGGCAAACTAACCACGGACCAGACAAGAATAGCTGATAATTTGCATGTATATATCCTATTCTATTGAGCCAACAAAAACAAATTGCACATTATCCACACCTCGAGTTGAACAATCACTCAGCCAGGTTGAGCCACAGGACCTTCTCAAAACACTTAAATAAATAAACATCGAGTCGTTTGCTGGTCCTGATAATATTCCTGGCATAGTCTTGAAGAACTGTGCAGAGTCTCTTTCTCCAGTTCTTGCTAAAATAATGACAGAATAGCTGCAAAGTGGACGGAAATGCAAGATTGGAAACGGGCCACAGTTACTCCTATATACAAGACAGGTGACAAACTCGAGCCAGTCAAGTACAGGCCAATCAGCTTGACAAGTATCACGTGTAAATTTATGGAACGCATTATCAACAAAATTCTCAAAGACTTTATTTCATCAGAAAGATTAATCCCAAAAGAACAACATGGATTTGTAGAGAAACGCTCCACTGTAACAAACCTTATAAGCGCTTTTACAAGTGGACTCTAGAAGTAGATCATGAACAACTGGTGGATCTTTTGCGCGTTCAGAAATGGACTGAGGAGTGGGTTATCAAGTTGAACTCGTCCAAGTGTTCTTGGACCACATTGGACGAAATAATCCACAGACAAAGTACACAAATGGATGCGTTGCAGCCACATCGGTATATTCACAGAGAGACTTATAATAATATCTAAACTGAAATAGGCTGAACATATTAAATTAAATCGATAGTAAACCGGGCTAATACATGTCTGTATTCAGTAAGTTGTTTCAATACCTATCACCCAAAATGTTGGTTAGAATCCACAAACATACGTCCACTATTGGAATCCATACTTTTTAAAGAACATTGACTTATTGGAGAGTGTGCAATGGAAAAGTATGAAGGTTCCCGTCTTTCTAAGGAAAAAGACACAGCAAAAGCTTGGAAATTCTTAGGCTGCAGTCCTTAAGTCAGCGTCATATGCGTGGGGACCTCATAGAGACAAATGTAATTCTAACTAACGAATATGACTGCTCAGACCTACTGTCGATCTTCAAGCTTAGAACAGACTACAGAACTAGACACTGCAATGACAAACAATTGGAAAGGTATCTGACCTCATCAAAAGTCGCATATAACGCACTGCAAAACGGAGTAGTAAACACAGGGTGTCAAAATTTGTGTGGAAAAAAAATTATGGTCCTATTAACTTGAAACTTGACATAAATATTCTCCAATATCAATAATTAAACACGTGTTTTTTCTACCATAACTGTATACCATTCTTCATAACTGTGTCAAGAGGGTACAATTCAGGGTATAAAATTTTTTGTATAGAATCACTTAAATCGTCAATATTTCGGATTTTTTATCGGTTTTCCATTCAATGGAACGTGTTGTGTATTGCCTCGGAAAGGACATAATATTATAATACAAATAAATAGTTATTTCTACCACAAACACATACTAATATAAATAAATAGCACGCGACAAAAGCAATTAAATCCACACTAACGTATTAATAGCGTCAAAGTTTCTAAAAAGTTTGTAAATAAAATTAGAACGTAAAAAAAAACTTTTTACTGAAAAGTTCATGCATGTTCCGCATCTATTGCTTCAGGTATCGATATCGACTACTATCGATATAAAATTAATACTCGATATGGACTACCCTTATCCACACTAATATTATAAATCCGACAGTGTGTTCATTTGTCTGTTTGTTTGTTATGTCTTCATGACTAAATTACTGCACAGTTTTTAATGAAAAAGGACATGCTCGTTGTTAATCTCGTATTTTTTTTTCAGAGGAGTCCATTACTTTTGAAACAAAATTCACGCGTGCGATACTGTGTGCAAAAGGCTTGTTATTTATATACTTATATATAAGCAAATGCGTATCAGTATTCAAACGTTAGTCCACAATTTACAATGATAAACAGCAGTAGTTAAACAATCTCATGGCCCGGGGTGTTGAGCGCGCCGCCAAAGAGCCTCTAATAACTGCCTGTAGGACAAAATAACAAACACATTTGGGATCATAACGTAACCCCATCATTGTTATGAAAAGGACATAACAAGGAAAGTTCTAGAAATACCAAACTGACCTTTCAGCGACGTATTATTTTGAGATAGCTTCTCCCCGTAATGCTACGAATGTACTGCTAACCTTTGTTACCTATTAGGGCAATAAAATATAAGGCATATACTTATTAGGTACAATTCCTTATCTACCTTTTTTATTTTCCGTAGATAAGAAGTCCTTACGTCCTCACCTGTCGCAGAAATCGCGATTTTAGAATTTTAGAATAAATCTAAGGATATCGAACATACTCGTAATTTTGCAACTGCCTATTGAATTTGATTCATTTATGAACATAACCGAGATATCGACCTAAACTATTTATGTGACGTTCATTTCGAGAAGTGTAAAGAAATCTTGTTTGTACATAGGTATCACCAATTAAATGTAGGTATACTCGTGTAATATATGTATACTCGTACTATATTGTATACTGGTAGAAACTTTGAACATTTTAAAAAATCCTACAAAAAATAAAAATCTCAAATCCAACAGGTAAATATACACAGCACATACACATAGGTAAGAAGTATATTTATAAAGACAGGTTAGATATCGCTCATGAAGGGAGTTTTCTAAAATCTACGGAAAATAACAAAATCTACACACCCAACTGCTTATTTGGAAACTATACCTCTATCAAGCGCTTCAAAGATCAGACTCTCAATTGACGCGTGCCATCGGAATTTATTATAAACCCCGTATTTTACAAACTTCTGGTACTTTTGAATCAGTTAACTAACAGATTTTCAAATAGAAACACTTTACTAACATAGTTGAGTAACGGGAGCAAACTGGATGACAGTGAATCTGCCAATTATTTATTGATTATTTCAGTACGTTTCTAAAAATCTCAATATCTATAGTCGTATAACTTCCACAACCTAATCGCCAGCTCGCGGCTAGCTGTGTGCTGATTTTGCATTAACTTGAAGCACGAAACTTCGTTAAACTTAAAGTAAACTGTATTCAAACTTCCATAAGGTTCAGAATCAACCGACAGAAATAATGATTAATTACTCGCTACGCGTCTAAGAAAAGAGTTACTTATAAAATTCGTAATAAGGTACAATTTCAAATGCAAGACCAAATGATCCTAGCCCATATCCCGTGGGTGAGTATTATCCGAAGATCAATCAAAAGCACACGCCAGAATGTGCTGTTGTTCCGAGGCGCGCTTACAAATCGCACTCTTTAACGTTATTCCCTTGACCGTAATGACTTTTACATCGCCTTTTGTTTCAAATGATTGATACTTTTGCGCCATTTATAAAATTGTAAATCTAAATCAATTATAATCCTATATATTATATAATCTTTCATTATATATTATATAATTATATTTTATATTATATAAAGGTATAATCGTAATCAAACCTTTCCCAAAGACGGAAGGGATGGATTCTTCTCGTTATTCTAGTTAATAGAAATAATGTTATATATTTTTTGTAAAAAAAATAATATATTTTTGGGCTTTGTACGAGCTGGTGCTGCCACATAAACTCTTTATTGTTGTTGTTATACTGATGAATTATAATAACATACTCTCTTTACTACTATATATGATACTCTATACTATAATTATAACATACTATTACACTCTTTACTGATGAATGATAATTGATAGACGGATGTACTGAACGGAAAGGGCGTAAAATGCTGATAGAGTGATGTGCTGATAAAACAAAAATACTTTATATTTAAACAGTGTGAACAAATTGGTAAAAACTAAAATAAATATTTTTTCAAAAAAGAGCTACGTAAAATTTTCATGTTCAACTCAGAATCATGAACGGAATCTGTGGTTGGTGGCTTGGGGAAGGTTCGGTTACATGTATTCCCGAAGATTGAAACTATGAATCCTATTTATGATTCGAGACAACTGACGTAAAAGAGTGACGTGTTTTGCAAAAAGCTACCTCTTTTTAATTTTTACTAAATTGTTCATACAATTTTGATACATACAAAACAGAAAATAAAATCCAATAAAATACATTGAGTTTCATGTCAATTAACTCAGAATTTTAATTTTAATTTTAAAAATTTACTCCTTTTAATTTTATTAAATAGTTCATACAATTTTGATACATACAAAACAGAAAATAAAATCCAATAAAAATACAGAGACTATACAGACTATTTCAGTATATACAGAGACCAACGCTACAAAAGCTTATTGCTAAAAAGACGTAAAATTAACTGTATGTTTTAAAACCCACGTGATGACAATTAAGGCGATATACCACACAAATCCTGTAACAGAAACATACTATTTGCTATTGATTTATACTTGAATTGGACATAAGGTTTAAAACCAGCTCTTCTGCAGAAATGCACAGAAGTCTTAACGGCCACTCAAGAACAACTTCAGCCCTTTATTTATTAACCGTCACTAATTTCCATAATAGTTTCCATTGGCCATTCATCAGAAATGTAACAGCGAAAATTGAATAATGTTTATACACCCTAATAAGGTGGTATTACGCCAATTTCGCCGGGTAAGTGAATTACACCAGTGAGCGTGAGCACCCTGATTTAATGTGACTTCGCCTCTAGTTATCATGTATCACAGATTGAGTCCGACGTCCTCTGTAGCGGTTTACCTTTTAATAAGGAGTCGTTAGAATAATTTAAAGATTAATTTTAGGATTCAGAGAGCACACAGAATTTGTAACTATCTTCAATAGAGTTATGAAGCAATTTTATTAGTGAATATGTCGCAGATATTACTTCGGGCACCCGGCTCTTCTCCACTATTTAATTTATTCTTCGCTATTCTATAGAAACTCAATATTACGCTGGCTCTGATTCATGACCTCACTCATATGAGTCGAGAAAAGATACTCCTCATCATCATGTCATCGCTCCTACGAATATATGGAGTTCTTAATTTTTTAATATGGGAAAACCTTTGTTGTGCCTTTTTTTTAATACGACACTGTGTTGTTCCTTCTGCATATCAAAGACCTGTTACAAGTGGGGAACATGCGATGTTATACAGATGACAGTACTAGGGAAGCTTTGTATAAGGGCCGTGCGAATACCCCTCGGACCGAGGTGAAAGAGAGTCGTTTAAGGCTTGTGTCCGAAATCGAGAACTCCTTAGACCGAGTCTCGACTTGGGGTACACTTAATTTGGTCCAATTTAACCCCAGCAAGACTGTGCATTCACCGCTAAGAAAGCTCCATTTGTAGTGGCACTTCGATTTGAGAACTTTCTTCTCAAGATCTGATAATCTTGGGATCCTTGGCGTCGATATTTCAAGCAAAGTCGAGTTTCGGAGTCATTTAGAGAGCAAAACAAAATTTGCTAGTAAAAAGCTCGGTGTATTGAATAGAGCGAAGCAATACTTCTCTCCGGGGCAACGATTGTTGCTTTAATAAGCTCAACTTAGACCTCACATGGAGAACTGCTTCCACCTCTGCTGGTGCACCCAGTACCAGCTGGACCCTTTTGACTGCGTGCAACGATGCGCTATCCGAATTGTCGACGATTCTACTCTCACAAGTCGTTTAGAATCGTTCATCATCCGTAGAGATGTTGCGTCTTTTGGCGTTTTCTACCACCTCAATGGGAAATATTCCAAAGAGCTGTTCAATTAGATGCCAACTTCGGGTTTTTACCATCTCACCGCTCGTCATCGTCGTTCTTACGCATTTGCTTGTCATAGACTCGCTGCGTACAGTGCGGTCAAAAAGACACCTTATACTACAAACCCGAATGTTGTGGAATAAACTGTCAGCTGAAATATTTCTGTTACACTACGACATAGAGCTCTTCAAGAGATCTGTGAATAGGATTCTGCAAGAACGGCAAGCACCCGCAAGCCCCCTGGTGTTGCAGGTGTCCGTAGGCGGTGGTGACCACTTGCCATCATGTGGCCCGCCGACTCGTCTGCCATCTATTCTATAAAAATATCACTTTACAGAATTTTGGAGCAGTAAATAATATTATAAGCGAATGTTAAACCACTCACCAACATACACCTATACCGTTTGAACGTCTGTCTATCTATTCGGCGTCGCGTCGTACACATAAAATAATATTGTCTATAATCTTACGTACGAAAGCGCATACTTTGATACACGTTTATATTTGATTTCCAGTGACCATAACTAAAATTGTTTAGTTCTCTCTGCCACTGAAGTTACTCTTCGCATGAAACCTCCAGCGGCGTCGCTCTTCCACAATGATTGATAGCTTCCAAAACCCGCGCCCGCAGCGAACGCGGGATTTATCGCCGCGACTCCCAGCACAGACGGTTACATCCGTCCGCTCACGTGGGAGGCGAAACTGAGGTTGTACACACGAATATTTAATTTACTGTTCAAGATTAGTCTGTATTATCTCTAAAATATTAGTTTGCGAATATTTTAGCAAAAACAGATAGACTATGGGGAGAGAGGTTAGATTTTAAATTTAATATCGCACCCTCAATAATCTAATCAAAAAACATATTAATCGAATATCGATGTTTAATTCAACTCATTCAGCTATACAAACAGAATAATATTTTATACAGAATATTTGAAAAATAGAGAAGTTTTTGTAACACACTAAAGAATTTGCCTGCACCATTTAAAGAACCCTGACTAAACAAGTAAAGATTTATCCAATCAGGGTGATGATTTATTTTACAGACATGCGATTTCCATTTAATATACCTACTCTTATAGTCTACCTTATGGGTGTATAAGTTTTGTTCTTGGTCAATTTTGTAATAAATATTTCTTACAAATTTATTATTGTCAATATACAACGATATGATTCAACGACTTTTAAAAGAGTAAGTAAGGAAGGATCTCTGAATAATCTCGAAATAGTATGAGTCAAAGTAAAAGTGGCGAAGTACAAATTAAGATCAAGTTCATAATAAGCACTTTACGAAATTTTACTTTACTTTTTATTTTAATAAATAACTAACGTTTAAGCGATAATCTAAGGCTCTGCAAGTGCAGTTATTATAATAAAGATTTATTGGATTATCGGCTATTACCTTCCAAAACTGTGAAATTTTAACCCTTTTGCTTGTAGCAGCCGCCAGGCTAACAACAAGCGAACAGGTGAAACGGTCACCGCCGGAACGGGGGTACAAATATACCTTTCTTCACGGTTTTTGTTCCACTTTTTGTGGGCCATCGTAGGTAAATGGTGTCCAGATAAAGGTCGAACCAACACCAGCAGTAATTAGCGGCGATTAATAATCGGTTATCTTTGATCACGGCTCCGACTAGCGTGATAATTGCTGGACGCGTTAGCTAGGAGAACATTTTAAAATACTACATTCATATTGACTAAAAAATGCTTATAGACAACGTCACCAGCCCTCATATTATCCACTGCTGGACACGAGCCTCCTTATGTACATACATCGTCTTTTGCTTGAGTAATATATAGCCTCGAACTGACCACACTGGCCAAGCGGGTCGGCGAGTCCACTCTTTTAAAAGTTGTGTAATTCCTTAGGGCCTCTAGTAGGCGTTTTGTTAACCCTTTGTTATTTTACGACACCCACTTATTTTACGGAAGAAATGGGCCGACACCACACGGCGACTAAAAAATGTTAAGAGACTAGGTATCGAATATAAAACATCAATAGTGTACTCTTCAGTAATTTCGTGCCGATCGATTAAACTCTTTCTGATATAGCACACGATCAGAAATATAAATACACGATATAGCAGTCAAATACACGTCCTATCGATCACCATACAGTGCAGCGTACCAGGAGATATGTGTCAATTTGAACGATAACATGCCCCCTTTGTTCCTCCGACAACCAACCAAATAAAGATCGAAATCAACGATACGATCGCTGTATCCGAAATCAATTTGTTGGAATAAAAGCATGGTTCATGTCATAAATGGTCTTTATCTACGATCGAGTGGTGTCAGCGGCGTTTCGCGCATCGCCGCGAAGGAGCCACGGAATGTGACGGCCGGCCACCAGACTTCTCCGAAGTGCGCCTCCGACGTCACTCGACCATTCGACGAGACACGCTTAACAAAATGGATTTAACTAATATTGTAACTTACTTAATATCTAATTGCTTGCACTACCTCTTTATTTCATTCATTTCTCTATCCTATGGTTCCCTGGAATAGATCGCTTAAGCGATAATGTCGCCAATTGTATCAATTCAATTAATTGTGTTAAGTATGTAATGTTCATGTTTGTCGTAGATGCGATGCATTTTGTACAACATTTTTTGTGTATTTAAACATTAAATAAATAAATATAACCTATGTTTACATCATAATTAATGACCTAATGACATGTTGAGGTTAAATATTAAAGTATAGCAAGATACTTTACCTTTGACTGGACAATATTTCAAACATCTATCGTTTGTTCTGATCTAAATGTAAACTTAATTAAAATAAATGTTAAAATTAAACAATATTTCCTATTAAAAATCAATTCATTTGTTTAGCAATGGTCCGAAAACATTGATAAAGGCTGGTGGGCTTCGAACACTGTCAAATATAAGACTTGAAGTGAAGTTGACAGGTGGGCCAGTGGCCCCTCGCAGCGAGGACTTGATGCATCACCTACCATGTTTCGATCTAAAACTGTATACGATTAATGTAGATCATATTATAACTTTATATGTCTAATTGATTCATCATAAATACCAATATTTATTAGGGATTATTTTTTTCAACGATAATTGTAAACGGACGTATTTACTTATTAATACAAACATTATACTTATTAATAGTTAATAACTATATTACCATAACTAATATTATAAATCATTGTCATTGTCATAATTTCTAGCCTAATAATGTCCTATTACAGGGCACAGGCCTAGTAACCACTAGGTTGTTTAGGCCATAATCCATTCATGCTGGCCCACTGCGGAATAGTGGATACACATGCTCTAGATTCTAGAAGATACTATAATATAATTAGTCTATGTTCCTCCACTGCTGCATTTAGACTTCCTCTAAAACATGTAATCCATACCATCAGGTAGGTATACAGCCAGTGAGTTCTTGCAGTCATCGAACTATTGCTACTATCAACGAATATTATTTTACATCTCACAAAGATGTTAAATTATTTACCAAAATTATGGCAACATTAACTTCCAAAATTTTGTTTACTTAACATAATTCAAATGTGCCTATAATATAGTAGCCGAAACGTATAAATTTTCAAAAGGACTTCAGCCCTATCGATCATAGGGCGCGTTTTACAACAGTCAATCGCGGATAACAATCGGCGCAGGTGCTCAAGCGCCGAATTCTATACAACCTTCACTTTAACAGCCAAAACAGTCAAAGTATAAATAAGCAACAGATGCGCTATTCCAACCTTAATTTGGAATAAACAGCCTAACGTCCGACTGAAGTGTGGTATTATCACAGCATAAACGTTAATTTATCATTTTCGCAATCATAAGAATTAAGTGTTCATTAGTATACCTCGTTCCATTCCAATTTGTCGAAAATGTCAACAAATGTAGTAATCTTAGGGCTTTAAATTGAAAAGTGAGGTGATAATTGTTTATATATCCATAATTTGATTCATCGAAACTGCAAGTTTACCCCAGATTTAAAGCTGAATATTCATATGTTTCATTCATTCGATTTTGTTTACAGCAAATTGAATTGGAACGGACCTGGAAAAGAGAGCACCTATAGGTGCTCTGTTATCTTTTTCTAATTGTACTACATGTTCAATATGCTGACAACTGATATCAGATTTTTTAATAATTATCACAAATTTACATATATGTACATCCAAAAATTATCCTTCTGCGCACTAGGTATGAGCATATCGCAAAATGCACACAAAAAGTTTTCATTTCACAAACAGTTTAACAGTAAAACACGTGTAATATGTATGTTGATAAGTGATGGTGAGCGATTGTTCTTCCGTTGAATACCTACCTACTCGTAATCATTGTCAACTATATCATTAGTTTCCCATATACCAAGGTATCAAAACATGCAATTTGTGTTCTTGTTATGTTGTAAATATTCACAAACGAGTTAATGAAACCTCATTATGTGAGAGGCGAGGTGTTTATTGCACATGTAGATGGAAGATTGATTTATAATTGTTTTGTCAAATGAACTCCGCTTGATAACATCTTAATATCCTTACTACGCGATTTATTTATTAGTTCTATAAAACAGCTTCGAATTTCTTTAATTGCGTTTAGGAAATGTACCTATTTTCGTTTTTTTTATAAAATTAAGCAGTTGACATGTGTGTAAAATTGTATAGTGCAACACAATTTGGTTAAAGGTTTTTGGTAAAAAAAAATTAAGCTGTTGCATGCCACGCGACAGCGTTAAAAAAATAAGTATGCGGTTTTGTCGCGGTTTCCGAAACTCGGCACAAAGATGCCAAGCGTTTTTTGACTTTTTAATGTCATCGTGGCTATTCTATTAAGGCATTGTTCACCGTCACCTGCTACATTTCTTTCTGTTGGGGTGACAAACGTCATGTGTTTTGAATTTAAAAGAAGACTTTTACTTTTAAATTAATGACCAATTTTGAAGTCTTTTGCAAGAACTGTTTGTAGCAAACCTATATGATTACCCGAGGCGGGTTCCTAAAGCAAAGAAAACAAACCTTTAAACGGTAGCTATTTTCACAGTTTCAAAGATTGGAGCAAAAATTTCCGAAGGTTGTCATTATTCTCAGTAACGAACGGGAATACCCCCATAGTTATAGTTACCTATCAAAGACCATTAAAAAGTCTACTTCGTGAATGTTCGCGGTTGTATTTGACACGCGATCCACGCTTCATGGAAACCTCAGGTAGGCGCCGCCGGTGCAAATTCTTTACTTAGCTGATCCGTTACATGACTAAACAAACGAATAAGTAGGCAGATACATAAGTCACGTCGATTTGTCGTTTCAAAAACATGCAACCCGAAAGACTAGTTCAATAAACATTTTTTTTAATTTTGTGTAGATATAACTTGCTCCGAATTAAATAAATTGTTACGTGCGATTAAACACACGTATTTGCTTCGAAGGAATCCAAATGCCTTAAGACAGGGTTATGAGTTTTTTCTGTGGTTGTGAGCCGCGGTAGGTAGCCAGCGAACCATCGGTAGCTGCCTCCGAACGATATTTCATGCGCAAGTTAGTTCAAACAAATCGTACGGTGTCTCCTGGCATCATGTCAACGTTTTTAGATCAGTGATCACGAGCTGTTCCGACGCACCACCGAATAGTTACAGCTATGTATCGAATCGCGATAAAAACAATAGACCACTACTCACCGCTTTCCTGGCATTGTTAAATAGAAGAAGGAAAAGAAAAGTGGCAATGATAGGTCCAGAAAGAAGATCTTTAATCATACAAGTTAGTTGTTATTGTAAGCAATTACAAAAATGTTATTAGAACTAAAAATTATTTGTTTTCATTGCATTTGTCGAGGGACTTACTGACGAAAAACTATATGATGCCTAGACTATTGTTACATAAAGTATATGTCATCAAGAACAAATCATAATCAGTCATAATTTTATAATAATTATTGAATAATATCGAGTGCGGTTTGGCTTCCGACGATTTAAACAATTTCGGTCAAGTTTTACTCGTGTTGTCCTTTTTCTGAACCGCTTACACGATATCATGTTTCCGTAAAATCACCGAAGCGATTATTACTCTGATACCACGCTTTGCTTTAAGTGATAATATACTTACCATCGATAGTAAACCTTGTTATTTAAACTTTAAAATTCACATGATAGAGTCATCTTTGAATTAATTACGACATTTTTGTTTCACCTCAAAATGAGAGGCCCAGTAGCCTAGGTAATTCGATAATGTGGATATAACTCTTCCTCCGTTCACGTTACTATTAAGAGAAAAGTATTTTTGTTCATTTAGCGTATAATTTCAAGTACTGCAGTAAGTACCACGAAAAAGGTTTGTTTCAGATTCAGGCTATTTATTAAAAACTTAGCTCGGAACTTATTAGCAATAGCGCAGCTGATCGTTAAAACCTTTATCATTCCAAATCTATACATATTTCCTAAGGAAGTTTGTATTTTTTGCAAAATCATACATATAAAACGTTACTAAAGCTAAAACTACATTTTTATTATTCCAAGACAACGTAAATCTTTTAGTCTCATGTAAAGATTTGTAAATGCTTGATGATTTGAAGCCAAATTCCCGATTCTCGTCGAAGCATGCATCATATGTGTCAACCATAACTATTGTGGACGTGTTGAAACAAAAAACAAACCATCTGGCAATTTGTAACGGTTTCTAAAAAACCTTGGAAAAAGCGAGCCTTTTCCGTTGAATTCAGTAGCTTCCACGCACGGATGCGCTTGCTTTGTTTCAATCGTTTATTTTTGACAATGAGTCGCTTTATTTCTAATCGGATAAAACAATTAAAATTACCGCTAGAAATTTGAAAGAATCTAACATTTTATTTTTTCAATTAAATTATTATAGGGTTAGTGTGACAATTTTTAACATTAATTTGCATAATATTTTTGACTTTATATTTCTACTATTATTTGCGTAACTTATAAAAATACTTCTTACTTATAAATCTAAGTTAAGTATATTTAGTCAATCTGGAAGTCGCATACGAAAAACCTGAACAGCTACTTCTAGGAGTGCCTTTTAGATTAATATTTTTTAAGGAATTTAACTTCTACTTACATATCAGTAACCAGGGCCGGCAGGTTGTGTTAGGCGCGAGTGGGTGGGTAGTTGGTCGGGAGGGGGGACAGTCCCTCACGAAATTGTATATTGAGGAATGACTTATAAACAAGAGAAAAACTACAAAATAAAATCTGGAAAACGGTTCACCCTGTGGGCCATCCCCAAAACATCATGTTCGAGCTCGAACCGCTCAAAAATGTAATTGTTCATACATTATTCATACGTTATTGAGTTTGAACTCAAAAATATAAATCTCCATGTCTAGTGACTTCAGTAACTTATCGTCAAAATCCGAGTGGGTACTTTAACCATTCGGAAAATTCCGAGTGGATAGAGCTACCCCACTATACCCACATTATCCGCCGGACCTGTCAGTAACATCTGAGCTAAGATACTATGAACAATTACAATAATTTTATTAAGTATCAGATTCTAGAATGTCACAAAACCCTTTTTGACGCCTTCTTCTATGAAACCTTTTTGTTTAAATTTTAATAGAAATAAGTAAGTAAAAAATGGACCTCGCTCCCACCTACGGCGTTCCCACTGCCGTCAGTCGCTCACGTAACCAAATACAGAATGAATGTTATAAGACGTCTTATCGGAGCGTTTATTTTAATTCGATCTGTCAGAGAAGAGACAAAAAACGTTTGACATGGGCAGCGCTACCGGGCGCAACGGGCGCCTCGTAACGTGATCACATGAGCATACTGAATTCCATCACTTTAGGGCATAGTAGAACATAGTAGAACTTGTATTTTTCCTGATTCCTGAGAAGTCCTAGTTTTTAAAATTACCTATATCTTTCTATAGGAGAACGGTTTTATGTCAAAAAATCAATATGAAACTCCAATTTGTAAATGATTCCTAGAATATTTCATAAAAATTACAACTACGGACACCTTATCGACATTTACTAAGTATACATTTATATATCCTTCAAAGGTGCTAAAATAATTATAAACTGTAAATATATTTTTTTTTTTATTTTAAAGAGATAACTTAACTTATCAATAATTAATTTTAATGAATTTTCATCCTAGAGAATCGTCTGTCTTATGAAATTAAGGAAGTCATGTTGTTATTGTAACTACGCCAGCAAAACTCAGCGGTGTCATATTTGTTTGCAGTAAGCTGTAAGGCTGCAGGAAGCATGTCGATGACCAGCGCCGCGTCGGGTTTCATTGCGCAGCGCGGCGCGCGCCACTGCGCAATTTGCCGGCCGCTGCCTCCGCACTTGTTCATAACCGATTAAAAATACTTAGTCTATACGCACCCAAGATTTAATATGTTATATTAGATAATCTTTAGATGAAGAACAAGTAACAAACGATGATCAGGGCACAAGTCATCATAAAAAGGGCTAATGCATCTGTTCAAGTCGTAGCGATAGTTGTAACGATCAGAAAAAAACGTCAACGATTTGCATAACTAAATATTATTTATGCCTGCCTCATTTGAAATCCAAGCATACCTGCCTCATTTTAGGAAAAACTGAGGCCAAAATTATAGTCCTAATTAGGGTCAAATACTTTGAGTTTATAACGAAGCAGCATTAAATTGCTTTTAGTCAATTGCCTTGACAACAATGCATCCGTAGCTACCCATAATAAAAAGATACTCCGTATAATTTATCAAATTATAAAAATTATATTCCGGTAGTCAGCGGCCAGTAGTTAGGTACGTATCAAATATTTTTTATGTTTAACCCTCAAAAGGGGAACCGAAAAAAGACGTCAGACGCACGCGACACGCGATCCTTGGCGTCTCGCCTCACAAAAAATATTAACATCAATAATCAAATCTCCGCGGGTACGGTCCATATTAAACGGCTATACATTATCCTAATATCTGTAAACTATGATTAACTCTTCGCCGTTCGCGCTGGGCAACATACTCTTTGTCCAGTTTCACCTTTTTAACTTATTGTTAACTCGAAGTGACCGCCAAAGATGTATCATTCCATTAATAGCAACCTTCGCAAATTGTTACGGTTTTTGAGTAAACTGCGACCCTCAGTTTAGACAAAAACATAATATTAGACGTATTAGGAAATTGCTGCTGTTAAATAACAAGCTACTTTGCTAATAACTCAAGGACAAATATATCTTAAACAGGTAACTAAAATAATCGGTCACAATTAGACACAATTTAGATTAAGTTGCCACAAATTTTATACTTTGTAAATGCAAATAAAAATAAGTAGAATTCCAAATATTTAATGAAATTGAGACAAAGGGGTTAGCCTTCTTAAGCTTTTAATAAATATTTACTACTAGAGAAGTCGAGAGATAATTAATATTTAGATAAATTTTATTTATTTACTAAAACTTTTTTTGCTAAAATAATATACAAAAGGCGGACTAACTTAAAGCACTTTCCATCAGTCAACGATCGGAGTGCTTTGCGCAAAGGTTTAATAACAGTAGAGAGGAGAGGATGTTCTAAGATGTTAAAGTAGTGCCAAGTACTTCTATAAATTATTATTTGTCTGTAAATTTTCCAACTCATAAAACCGTTTACTGTCTGTAAAATTGTTAGTCGCCAACAATTTTACAAACAGTAAACAATATATTAACCATTTTCAATTAGTAGACTAAATGATGCGATATTGCACACGATAAGATAGTTTACCTTTACGTGTAACCATTACACACGTTAAGATTGTTCATTCACCTTTACGTGTGTGTGAGGTTACAGATTCGAATTTAACTCGCATGATTCTTTACTGTATTAATTTATCCTAATTGTTTTTATTATGCAAAACTGTTAAACTTGTAATTTATCTGGAATGCAATTACATAATCATACTCAAATTCCATTTCTATGTTTATTTTATTATCGTAGAAATGGAATTTGAATAACATTAATTTTAACATGTTTACTTTTTTCAAGATTAATTAAACTGACAATTAATGGAATCTGAACAAGATTACTTCCTTGTTTAAACAGAACAGACTGAGAATAAGACCAACATAGGATACCACGTTAAAAAAACGCGCCAAGTACCTACTGGAGTGGACCTCGAAGGTGGTGTGAGAAAGGGTGAATTTTTGGAAAACATGAAAATTAAGATATTTGACAGTGCCATATCTCACGAACTGTCATTCGTATGAGAAAAATATTAAGAATGTTTTGTGGGAAATTACATTAACAATTCATACAGTAAAAAGATTTATTATCAAATTATAATTAGGTAATAAATATTTCAACAAATTATAATATTTGGTAATAAGTTATATTTATCTTATAATGATAATAAGAAACATTCGCAAAACCGTTTTTATTTTTATTTTGACATCATGTGTAAGTTTTAGCAGCAGATTAATCGATGGGAACTTTTGACATTTGATTTAGAAGGATAGTATGATGAAACATGTAAAGCTCTAAAAAAATTAGTTGCAACTGAATTATTCCGATGTGTGATGTATATTTTGATTGAACGATGATAATGATTAGGTATTTTAAGCAAATGTTAACATAACGATGTTAAGATACTTATAAATTAAATGTTAATAAGAAAGCACAGCTATCCGTTGACAAATAAATTAAATATTGGTTTTATATGAATGAACCGAAATAGATATATGCCGTAATTGATCTAATCGCTTTTTAAACCACAAGCTTGTTACACCACCACCACCAACATCAGCCTATGTCTCTCCACTGCTGGATATAGGACTCTCCCAAGGCTCGCCACCACAAAGGATTCTCGACTCTTCTCATCCAACCACCACCGGCCAATTAATTGAAGTCATCAGTCCACCTGGCCGGAGGGCGACCCACAGTGCCCTTTCTGGTACGTGGCCTCTATTATATAACGGTAGCAGGCCAAGAACTTGAGAGTGTTAGCAAATATAAATATTTGAGCACCTGGCTGAATGAAGACTGGAATAGTATTATGGATATAAAAACCCGCATTGAAATCGCTAGGAATACCTTCACCAACATGAAAAAACCAACATTTATACCGTAAACCCATAGGCTGTGGAATGAACTGCCTCAAGAGGTCTTTCCATTTCGCTACGATATGGGGTTCTTTAAGAACGCTGTGAATAGGATTTTGCAAGGTCGGCGGCGTATCCGAATACCTCTTGGTGTTGCAGGTGTCCATGGGCGGTGAGATCACTTACCATCACGTATCACTTGGCACTTACCATCACGTATCACTTGGCACTTACCATCACGTGAGACCGCTTGCTCGTTGACCTACTTCTCTATAAAAAAAACAATTTTAAATCACTGACAGTGACATCTGTTAGAATCATACACTAACATTTCCTCTCTAAACTTTCACTATTATGACTAAAGCGCCATCTATTGAAAATCAACAAATGTTTTTGAAAAGCTCGTAGTTTAGAATTCCAATAGCGTATGTTAACGTATTGCCATCTACTGTCACAATACTGTACTCAATAAAAAACATAGAATACCAACCATAGAATACAGCCTTTAGATGACAGCACTTTGAATTAAAAAGCTCATACGCGATTGCATTACATTATTTATAAGTATATCTCTATCGGGGCTGTTATAAGCAAATAAGCATAGCTTACCATTTAACTAACATTTATTTACGCTAGCGTTCGTCTAGCATTTCGTCCACGACCGATAGCTAGTGTTGTGTGCTTCTCAAAATTTCCAATCAATTAAAAACAATTTTTATATGAAGTCATACATCCGGCCGCTACCTTTTATTAAGATTCAAAACCAATGTACGCTACTGATCTATATCTGTGTACATAAATCAGTATATCTATATACAAACTACATATAATTTACTGCGTAGATACATAGATATACTTACATTATACCGATCTATATATATAAAAAGAAATGTCCTGCTTGACTGACCGATTGATTCATAATTGCCGAATCGAAACCGCTGAAGCTAGAAACATGAAATTTGCACAGTAGATTCAGTTTCATGACGATGATAGTTTCATGGTTTCATGATGGTTCATCCACTAAGGAAAGATTTTTAGAAGTTCGGTACATAGACTTATTGTTTAACCAATTCGGCAGCGTTAGGATTTATGCATCCCGCAAAATTGACAAACAATAAAAGATCAAAGATCATTGCTTGATTGGTTAAAATAATATAATTAAACACGTGTATCGGCGTTTTTTTATTGTTCCTGATAATATGAAGCTAAATGTCCTAACTGACTGATTGACTAAGAACACATCAGCACTGAGCCGAAACCCCTGAGGCTGAATCATGAAAATTGAAATTTTTCATTGAGCTATCGAGCCTTCTTTTATGCAGTAAAGATTTCTGGAAATTCAACCCCTAAAGGGTAAACTGGGTGTCGAATTTTATATGGAAAAACCGTTTATGTCCCTATTAACTTGAAACTTGGTATAGATATTCTCCAATACAGATAATTAAACACGTGTTTACCGTTTTTAAAATTTCGTCAAAGGGCTACAATTCACGGTATAATTTTTTTGTATAAATTATTGTTTATTCTGTTTGCCTAGAAAGGGACATAATATAATACAAATAAATGTTTTTTGTACCAAATACCACGCGACAAATGCAATTAAATCCGCGCTAACGGAGTCGTCAAAGTATGTAAAATAAAATAAACGTAAAATAATAAAAACTATTTATTGAAAACTGTTATTCAAGCCCGTCCCTGATTGTTCTGCATCTATTACTTCAGGTTTTGCCGATTAATACTCAATATCGTGGATAAGGAAGGCATCCACACTAATATTATAAATTCGAAAGTTTGCTTGTCTGTCTGTTTGTTGGTTATGTTTTCGCGATTAAATTACTACAGCAATTTCAAAGAAATTTTGGCAGAGAGGTAGTCTGATATCCAGTTATAGACCATGCACACTTTCCACCCCGTATTTTATTCCAGCGGAAGTCTATTATTTTTAAATAAAATCCACGCGGGCAAAGCTGCAGACAAGAAGCTAGTCTACTTATAAACGGTACAATATTGCATAATTTTCATACTACTTTTACCTACCTCGATACCTTCTACAAAAACTGCTGAAGTTTCACTGTTTCCATTCTTTTGTACATTCAAATGGAATTCAAATGGAATTACAGGTTATGGAAATTTACGTGACAGAATTAGCATCCCAAATGAGCCTTTTGTCTGTATGAAGCGATGCGAATAGTCAAAAGGGGTGAGTGTTACAGACAAGTCAAAATGAAATAGATAAATGTATCTACATATATAAGTCCAGTACCCACTACATTGACTCCTTATAATATAATCTATATGTACTAATATAATGTTGGGGGGTAATCTCTGGAACTACTGAACCGATTTCAAAAATTATTTCACAAATAGGAAGCTACATTATCCGTAGGCTATATTTTATTTTGAAATTGTGATTTTTTTTTTTTTTTTAAATAACTTATAAACCGAAGCGAAGTGAGGGCGGGTCGCTAGTATTTTATAAATAAAGCTTGATAATCAATCAGAATTCAGTAAAGTCGATCTCAGTAAATTATATTTCTTCAGGACCCAGAGCACATGTGTTGCCTGTTTTTTAAGACCTAGGTCTCGTCTTGAAACGTCTGGTCTTGGAGGTCTCCTACAGATCTTCTGTTTATTTATTTGTTTATGTTTAAGCAAGTATATGATAGATATAAATATAAGTGATATTAATAATAATAACAACAATAATAGGTATTAAAGAGTTTGCGAGGTATTCTATGAGCGTCTGACAAAAGTTTTAAACAGCTATATGTCGGGCCCTAATAAGATCCGAGCCTATAACGGCTAGGT
Source organism: Sesia bembeciformis (assembly GCA_943735995.1). NCBI lineage: Eukaryota > Metazoa > Arthropoda > Insecta > Lepidoptera > Sesiidae > Sesia > Sesia bembeciformis. Next base: position 8,614,711 of record OX031029.1, on the reverse strand, counting down.
CATGCCCGCTCTAATGTACACCTTTGGCATATTCAGATAGTCTCAGACCAAACTTGACGCCTTGTATAGAAAAGTCTGCACAACCATGACTCTCCACAGGATGCTTCACTCGAGGTCTTGTATATCCCACGGAAGTGTGGCGGTCGAGTGTGCGCAAAGACCATTCACAACCGCGAGATATGCAACCTCAGAAACTACTTCCGACTTCGGTTGATGGGGTTCGTGGTGAAGTCGAGGCGAGTAACAAGGACTTACCCCTTTTCTCTTTAGACGCCGAGCAATGGTAAGACCCAGTGGTACATTGCACCTCAAGGCTCTACATGAGCCCCACGTGGACACAAAAGACTCCCTGCACTGGCTGCGCTTCATTCTGTGTTTGAGATTCATTTCTACTAATTGTATAAAATAAGCTTTTTTGCAAAAAGTCTCTAAAGTCGGCACCTATGTTAGTTACACTTAATCAGGCCAAAAATCACCCTTACGTTATTACACTTCCATCTTCAATTACATATATATATATAAATAAAATAATTATTATAATATATAAATAAAATATTAATTGTTGGAGAAAGCTTCAAATAATTTCTTTACACTTTTCACGACAGGAAGTTATTAATCTAAAAGCCCCTACAGGAGATACATCAATAACAAACCAAGCCTCGATCAAAGGTTCCCTTGATGATCAAAATAACCTTGATTAAGTTTAAATCTCTTGTATTAATAGAAGATCTTCAGAGGTACTTTAGGCCTATACCTGATCTTTTTTGACCTTAGGCTGAGGTAACATTATGTTACGATGTAAATTATACGTACTTACACGATGCGTTAAAATAAATAAAAAATACACGAAAAAGACAACATACGAGTAATTATGTTTAGTATAATATATGTAAGTATTAATCCTTCCAATACATTTGAGTAATCCATTCATCCATCATCATCAGCCTATGTCTGTCCACTGCTCGAAGTAGGCCTCGCGATCTTCAGCTCTTCGCAATTCTTCAAACTGCTTCAAATCGTCGTCGGTCCCACAATACGATCAATATCGTTTACATACCAGAATTCATATCTCCAATATTTTCCTCTTCTTATAATTACCTAAGCAGTGCATATTAGCGTTACATTTTAAACAAATCTGCATTATCAGACCTGTTACTTACCTATAAAGTTATAAAAAAAATATTTCAGAATCAGAATATTTCAGGTACATTCGCCAGGTACATTCGCCAGGTACATTACTGCCCTATTATAAAACAAAACTGAATAAATAACATCTAAACAAAGATTATCGTTCCATTTAGATTCCGATAACATTTAACGCTTAATAGTGGAGCTAGGTGAACTTTAACTAAAAAGTAGGTAAAAGGTTAAGGGCCGTGACGTCACGACGCACGTCACTATTGAATTGGTGCACACCGCTACGTCAGTGTTTCCATTGATACTCTATTCGGGTGAGATAATGGAAGGCACAATTACCTTGCTGTACCATATCAGAGAAAGCCAGTGGCATGTCCGATTAACTTATTGACAACACAGTTTATAGTTGATAGAATAGGTTTTAACTCGCTTGTTATTTACTATTATTGATAGATTTTTGTCATTTTAATGAGACTAACAAAATAATGTAAATATGTATACGTACTCTTTATATAACGTACGTATATTAGGCGAATAGGATAAAGTGGGCAAATGCAGTATATTGTACGGTAGTATTCTGTGCTTCTGTTCTGTTCATTAAGAAACTATACTGTATACTTGATGATTTTTGAGGTGATAAAAAAATATATTCATTAAAATTTTCATTAGAATGTCCTAAATAATGTCCCTTTTCTGAGATAATGTACAAAGTATATACCAGTAGACTGATCCTGAACCTTAATCGGTTTCTGACCACGGACCACATTTATCACTGCAATGCGTAATTTTACTAAGTGCAATTCGTGTTTGAATCCATCGCTTATTCCCTCTATGTGTGAGGTATCTATCTGATCCAATATTAACTTAATAGATACATTTTCATAGGATAAAATAATGAATAGCTAGTTGTGCACTCAACAAGTTTATACCCTTGAGTACCTTAACAATCTGGGGTACATTAAGTATGATTAAGTATCATAAGTATTAATACATTAAGTATTAACGCCCATTATAAAACTTCCTTTGAAATCAGAGTTGATAAAAGGGTGTAAAGTACCGACTTTGTATATATCTTTAATACATTTGTATTTGTATCTTTAACAATATCGACTTCATTAAGATTTAGAGAGATCTGTCTATAACGTCCCACTGCAGTGCACAAATCGAACCTAGTAAATCAGTTCTCGGGCTGCAACCCACCGAGCAGGGCCAGGGCGGCTTGATGGATACATATCCTTCAATTTTATTTTGTGGGTCCGTACGTGTTTCCTCACGATGTTTTCCTTCACCGCGGAGCTAGTGATAAATTCAAAATCAGTGGTACAGGCTGGGGATTTGAACTCACAACTTCGGAAGTCGAGATTAAATACCACGAAGCTATCACACCGCTCTAGGATATAAATATAAGGTTGTTCCAAAAAATTAAAAGTAGTTTTTTTAACGCATACCCACATTTTTTTGTTTTATATTAAAACACACGTATATCATTTCTTGATATATGGACTATGGCAAACCGTGCAGACTTGCATCGAAACATATCAGTACTTGCATACTTAAGCGAGCGCGCGCTTTCGCTCGCTTACGCGCATATGATTTCCAGTTGTATTGTCAGTATTTGTATTCTTTTAATCAATAAACATGTCAGGGAATTTCGCAGTTCTAAAAAGTGTATATTTTTCCTAGGGGACGTAAAACATAAAATAGCGGGATCGAAACTTTCCTCCGATGGACGAGTACTCGCAATTTTGTTCTATAACATCATCCGTGAAGTTAAACTAACTATTAATGAAAGCGCAAATCTCGCTATTCGCGAGTGTGTTATATTTTGGGAAAAGGCACGAGTACCTACCAAATCGTTACCGAATTGTGTGAAATAACTTGTGAACTTATATCAAGTTTGGCAAGACTTACAAAAAATGCAAAGGAAACAACACGTATTCAAGCGACGTAAATAAGAATTTACAAGCAGTTTGGATTTTTTTTGATATTGCACACGCCGACTTATACATACACATAAGAAGTTATGCTTGTTAAGTGTTCAACTTACTGGGAAGTGATTTAATTAATTTAAGTATTGATAATTTGCTTCTGTTATTTGTAATTATCATAATAAAGTTAAAGTATTTAATTGTTTTTTTAACAATTTCAAGTCACATTGCCATAACTCAAACCATTTTACAGATTTAGTATTACCTACTATACTTTCTTCTAGGCAACTTTTTGGTGGTAAAGGGAAATTTAAAGTCGACTGGAGATAGATGATGTAATAAAACTAATAAAAATATAAGTCTCTATATAATTAACGTCACACTTATACATCCTACATTCAAATACAAAATAACAATTGTTATCATTCTTTAAAGTAATTTTTGGTATTCAAAAGAATAGAGGGAATAAAGAAAGAACTAAGGAACTAGATAAGAAAGAGAGAAAAGAAACGATATCATACTTTGTATTATAATACGTTTATTTTCTTTTAGTAGATAGTGCTCTTTTATACGTGTTAATTACAGTTTGTAGATTGTTGAGCTCGTTTTATGGGGAAAAGTATATACATACCTAAAAAATAAATTCGCTTATTTATTTAACGTTGTTTCTTGACCTTTCAAAGCCACTGACATAATACAGTGAACGAAGTGTCCGTGGCACGCGGTGAGCTGTGTTATTTAAAAATTAATCCCAACCGACGACGGAGGGGAAAGACATTTTGTAGTACTTCGTAGTTTATTCAATACCGGTTGGTATTAGTAGGTACTGTACAAAATAACATTTGGTGTTTTCGTTCGATCGATATTATCAAAATAGGTCAAATAAAATTATATCGACTAATGAAGCCCATAAAATCGATGTGTAAAGAAAAAAACGCTGACAAAGAAACGTGTTTAACTTATTAAACGGTAGGAGCCGGCAATTTTGTGTAATTGTAGCCCAAACGAGGACTACGTGCTTGGCTTTTATGTTGCAGGCTTTGAGCAAAACGTTTACGATTTTCATAAGGTTTTTCTTTATTATTTCTATATTTAACAACAAAAAAAAGGTATTAATAAAAAGAACATCAGCAATATCACATTTTAATGGACAATAATTAAAAATACAGTATATTGGCTACATTCTCGTAAATAGCTAGATTTAAGTCGTTAGATGGAAAACATTTTAGGTAAATATATTTCATTAAATATTATTAATAGTAAGGTCAATTGAATTGGAGATAATGTAATATTATGCATGAGTATAATAATATTGATAATAAAAATGGCATATTAAAAGTATTCGACACGACATAAATGTAGATATTCAATATTTACTATACTTTATTACAAATTAATATTGCAATGCGTTGTTTTGATGAAAATTCTACTGCATTGGAATGCTTTATAATTGATTAAAGAGATATGTATGCAAAAATCGTACTAGGTACTTACTACACGACGAGAAATACAAAGATAAATACTAAATTATTTATACATTATTCGAAAATATTGTTTCTAACGTTTTCCTTATACAGATTTTACACACAAATTGGTTAGATTTTAAATCTTTTAATTAATATAGTTGAATTTCTTTAGTGATCATAACATATTTATACTGAATAATTTTAAGTATGAAACTGCATTTATTTCCATTAAACGTGAAAATAATTCGATCGATGCACTTCACCTTGACTACAAGTAAATAGCACTTCGTAAGACCTAATTAGATATAATTGAAACTTGGCTAATATAAAAATACAAATTCTCGTAGAATCAAATTTACTTGAGATGAAATTTTAATGTCATTGTTCCCATTCGTTAATTGATTTTATTTCATAAAAATCGTTTCACTTCACATTCGCAAATTATATACTACAACTTCACCTATGGCCAATCAGTTCTGTTTAAAAGCTACTCTCAATTTGACTTACAATGTGAATAAAATTGGCACCAATTTGTTATAAATAAATAGAATATATTTAAATATATTAAGCTATTCATTATATTGGAACTTTGGTAGCAACATTTGTAGGTACATCTACAAGTGTTCATATCATCACGAGCTTTATTTTTATAAAGGACTTTAGAATAGCGAAAGAGGGTTTAACGACACCAGTATGCCACACTAATTACAACTATACACCTACAATAATCTATGATAAAAATATTAGGCTCAATACCATACAATAGAATCGAATGGATAATAAAAATACATTCAATATTGAGAGAAACGATGAAATTACTAACCACACGTGTAGAATTCAAAATGCACATACAACTGTGCGAAAAGCTGGCAGAGTGGCACAGTTTATTCGCGTAGCTTTAAAATGCATGAGAATAACCCGTAAAAATTCAAGTAGGTAATTTGTCAAATTTTACTCGGTCCAAAGTACGAGTTTTAAACAAGTGCGCAAATTTACAATCTTTGTCAAAAACGTCTTCAGTTTTTCAAATAATCCTCATCAGTTCGTAGTGTCGTTCCAAAACATGTGAAATTCGCCCTTGATAATGAGTAATAATTCAATGAGCAACAGAAAATACAAAACGAGCAGCAAATCTATTGCAGCAAATTTAAAGGTGGGTTTGGTTTAAATTATCTGGCAACAATAAAGTACCGACTGGTAATGACATTCTTAAGAATTTAAAAATTATATAGGTATGTACTTTCAGTTGTTGTTTTTTTTATTATGGTTTGCTGCGCATTTAGTATTTTTTTGTGGTTCGTTTAAATACAAGCAACTGATAATCTAATTCATACTGCGATTGTTTCTGTTATAAAGAACAAAATTATATTTACCGATTATCAAAGAGCGATTTTCGTACATATTGGGACACAGACTTATTAGATAAACACTCACGTAAAAATTTCTTCTCTCAACCATCTTCAAACACGTAATTTGACAAACACACCGTATCAAATTGTTTGTCAAGATTCGTCAAATTATTTCAAAGTTTAGGGGGTGTTTAAGAGACGTTTAAATGTCACTTTCGAGTAATCCGGGCCTTCGCAGTGGAGTCGTCTCGCAATCTATCAGTTCGATCTCGTCCAACTGTTTCGCGATGGCCGACACTGGCTCGCCCATCACATGTGGAGTGCCATTTTTATCATTTCGACCTAAATTGATTCTGTTTCTCTTTGGAGTGTCATCCATTTTGAGTATTTCGATTTCGACACCGACTTCATTTCTATTGACCGCCGTCCTGCTCGGGCGGCGGTCTAGTTCCTGTCAGGTGACTGTGATCTCTTCTATTTCATTATCCTCATCTTGAAGACTTTTCTCAGCGAGACGGAAGCTTTCGAGGAACTCGTTTAAATCAACGAGTCCATCTTTGTTGATGTCCATAAGACGACAGATGTCCACCAATTGTTCTTGTGTCATGGGATTTGGCATGTATTTGCCTAAAAGTTGACAAGCTTCCGAAAATTCTTCCAGTGTTATGTAACCTGAAAGTATATTATGTACATTTATATACATTGACGACGTTATACGTCTACGTACCAACTCAATAGTAATTTATATTTATAATGGTTAAAACATTGTTCAAATGGAGAGAGAACGAGTGCAATATAGCAAATTACGCAAATTGGAACAAAACTGAATATTAAAGAAAGTATTTCAATACCTAACACAATATGATATATATTTAAACTTGTGAGTTTTCAGCACATATGAGTGGTCATATGAGTTTTCAGCACCCAATTAGGTATGTCCAATTGGAAAAGAACTTTACCAACTCTTTAACAGACAACTCCGATACTGACTAATTATACAAAAATGTTCATAATTCGAGACTTTTATTTTCTAACATATCCTTCCCAAAAAGATTAAAGTCCGTAAGTTTACAAATATCAGGTATTTGGTGGTGCAAATATGTTGCAATAAATAGTGTGAAATATTTTAATATCTCAAACGGTACACCAAAACTAATATATAACTAAAAATTAACATGTATTTCATGATTATTTTTTATTATAATACATTAAAAATAAAATTAGTTCAGAATAATGTGAATGAAGTTACAAAACACGTCTAAACCAAATTACTAATCAAATAGCTTTAGAAACTTGCGCATTATATACCCACTACAGGTAGTATAAGAAAACATGACTCGTAACTCGTAAGTATTGTATTTCAATTACTATTATGAATATTATTATATTACAAATATCTTATATTCCATCGAAACAAATTGCTCTGCTCTTCATAGGCATATTTCAAAAATTAATGTCATTTGCTTCGCAGCCTGACACAAAAATAAGTAGGTATCATTTGTTTTCCTGATAATCTCAAACATCTAGTAGCGCTCACCTGAATTGTCTTTGTCTAGAATTTTGAAAATTGCCTCTAAACTCCTTTTGTTTTTGTAAAGAGTCTCGACGACAGTTTGCGTGTCGGCCTTGCGCCCATTCCTCTGGAAAAGTTCACAAAGAACGACATTAGTCACGCCACATTCCTCTCACGTGTTACCGGCTACTACTTCACGGTCTGTGTTAAAACTTCAATATACTGAATATTCAATTTCAGATAGTAACGATAAGTAATATAAAGTCCAACAAAAACAGTGTGAAATATTTTAACATCTCAATCGGTACACCAAACCTAAAATTAACATGTATTTCATGATTATTTTTTTATTACTTACATTAAAAATAAAATCAATGTTTAATTTACTCGTATGTACATACATAACACGTTACATACTTGGTACCTGCTTACGCGTAGTTATAAACAGAAGCGGGGGCGTTTAAAGGTCAAAGACCTAAGCGAGCAAGTGTGGATAGTGTTATGTACGAGTAAATTCATCACCAATTATTAATTTTTAATTAAATAAAAAATCATGAACTACATGTTAATCTTTAATTACCTATTAGTGTACTCATTTACATATTTAAATATTTCAAACTATTTTTGTAGGACTTTATATTTTTTAATTAAATTCTTAACTTAGAATTATATTAACTTACAATATATGACGAGTCTACATCATACAAGGGATTATAACTTTTATTGTCCCACCAATAAGACACATGGCAACGTTAAAGTACTGCCGAAATTAAGTGTAGGCGCGTTTGGAAACACCGACTTTTAACGAGTGACCAGATTAACATAATACCTTTTGACAATACCTTTTGTCTACTCGTTTACATAAACTCATACAAAAAGGTTCTTTTACATGAAGGTAAATGGGGGGTTGGGTAATTTTTCTTGGAACACAATTGGATTGAAAATTTAATGTTGAATCATTAATATCGGATTTTTACCCCCAATTCTTATTGAACGTGAAAACGGGGGGGGGGAGGCCTGTTACGAGCTTGGGTAACGCATTTCGTATTGATTAATACTGAAAGATTAATTATGAAGGTTATAAATCATTAAATAAGCCTCAAGGAAAGGCGGTCGGTAAAATTACTGGGGAATATATTCGTGATTTCAACAACTGATGTTTGCTGTTATAAAATTTGGAATATTTCAATAACAGACATTATTTACGATAAATTTCTACACATCAACTTGTCCTTTTAAAGTGATGTGTTTTTAGCGCTAACAATAGCTACCAATTGTAAAACTGACAAAAAAAATTAAATGTACTCTCAGTAGGTTCACTTTCTGATATGCTCGTATATATATATTTTTTTTATAAACAATGTTTCACCCAATTCACTCACGTCATCGCTCATCCCCTCACTCTTGGATTCCCTGTGTCGTGGGTCCAGAGACACATACAAAGACAAACACACACCCAGATCCGAACATACATTTGCACAGCAAGCAGGGTCACTACCACTGCGCCAATCGGTCGGTCAAATACTGTATATTTCTAAGGCTACCTAAGCATTGCAAGCTCTGGCCACAGTTGAGAACGCATCGCTAATACAATGTTATGAAAGGTTCAAATTTCAGATGTCAGTACCATTTATCAGTGCAGGGATGTTTCACGTTACGTAGTACGAAACCACATATTTCAGACTTCGTATGCGGTTTTTACACCGTGTATTATTGATTAATAGTCTAACTACTATCGAAAGGGCCTAATTACTTTCATGTCCAACCCTACATACAATGCAGTGTTGTTAAAACGAGCGCTATTGAACCTTAACCATCAAATATTAAATAAGTTTAAAAAGGTCATTAAGGCTCATTCAGCGCTCGAGCGTCGAGTGCTCAACGCTCAATTATACAATACTAATACAATGTGTCTGAATCAATACAGCTTATCGTGAGGCATCCACAAAAATCATTCGAAGACCTTTGAATCCACCAAAACCATCGCAAGCACCTTGATAACTAATCACTGTAGTACTATATGACAGACTCTTATAATGTCTGGAGAAAGACGTAAGACACTTTTATAACCCCAATTTTGTTTTTATTTTTACAGGAGTTACTTATAATATAATATTAATTATAATTTTATTTATAATTACTTTTAAAACAAAATCCACCGGGGTGAAGCCGCGAGCAAAAGCTAGTGGTAATATAAATGTTCTCACATTAGCAGACAAGTCGAAGGTATCCATGAATCTGACCCGGCGCGTGTCGGGGTCGGTCCGGACAAGCTTGTCCTTGAGCATCCGCCACGGCAGCCCGAGGTGCGTCGCCTCTTCCATCGCCCAGCACCAGTCGCCCACCGATATGAATCCTGATGCAAAACACACTTATGTCTCATTTACACAAGGAGATTTTTCCGAACGCGAGTTTCTCGAACATAGATCAAAAGGTAGTAAAAACAACTATTATCTGATCACTGTTACCCCCGTTATCATCAAGTTTTAATCATCATGTGAACAATTATAGGCGAGAATGGCGAGAAGAGAATAGTAATGTGGTCACATACAACAATCGTATACACTATTCTCTCTCCTTGTGTAAAAGAGCCTTTAAACAATGGAAATGTACGCCACCATAAACATATTTAACAGCACTAGTTCTACAAAGGGTAAGTAGACACGTATAATAATTATAATATATAAACAAAAGGCACCAACTTTATAGTCAATTTCTACTGTCGCTTCTTTCCTTCGGTACTGAGGTCACTAAGCTTCGCTCTAAGACGGGATGGGGGGGGGAGGAATCCGTGTTGAATTTGAAGTTCAACTTTTATATATTTACTATCTATTTAATCTATAGATATATCAATAGTATTATTATATCTATCTATCGTATTTTTATTTCATTCATTTATTATGTACCTCACTTATTTAACCACTTTACGATATTAGCCTATACCGTCCCACTGCATGTCACAGGCCACCCCTGGTAAGTGACTAGGGATTTCCGGCAGTATTGTACCTCGCATTATTTATTATTCAGTATTAAACTTATTTATTTCAATATATATAGCTGATTCCGGTAGCCACGAAAAACAGAGCTTTGACAGAAAATCAGCGTCATGGCCATCCCGTGAATTATATAAGTATGTGTATTAGGGTGTACCATGACATAAAGGTCGAATATTTTTTAACTTCTATTGTTATCATTTAATCCTAATTACTCGATTATGAAATATTATTGCCTTAGGATAACGAGAATCCGTGTCGACTTGATGTCAAACTTGAGAATTTGTTCTGAGGTACTATGGATTGATTTAAGAATTCATGTAGTTTTGGAAAACAAAGCACTAATTTGTCCAAATCCTACATTTATTACTATTTTACATTTAAAAAAAATCAATTATTGCGCATGTTTTCTTACCAAAATTTCTTTTTTTACAGTCAGGATAGATCTTTCTGTGTTCTTATACACAACGTAATAAAAATTGTTTTTATTCCTCCTCGACCGTAATCAAACCATGATAGTCTTTCATCAACTTTACAGCCTTTTCGGCTGTATAGTTACCTGCTCTAAGGTTGAGACAGTATTTTTAGCTTCTACAGACGAGGCATTAGTCTCTTAACTCTTAACTAATATATATATAATAATATATACATATATATATATATATATATATATATATATATATATATATATATATATGATTAAATATTTATAAAATAGTATTAAATATAATACTATTTTAAATACTAATATATATATATATATAACCCTATATCTATAGCACTGTATCTTGACGAAATTGATGTTTCTCAAATTTTCTCTGAACTTTTTGAAGAGCGGAATATCGGGGTTTGTGATCACTTGATAGTTTGATACGCTTTTCAGCATCAGTTCGTAAACGTGATGGCGACAAGCAAGAATAAGCAATTCCCTGTCAAGTGTTTGCTCCAGGAGCACACAGGAGCACGCACCATTGATACGGCATGTATTCGAAGTCGTAGTATCACAACAGAAAATTTGCATTTATCTTCGAGATTCCGATCTGTGATCGCATTCCAAACAACCTTCGCCTGCTCTTCATCGGTATAATTATTCAATTTTGGCACAGCAATAAGTCAATAAGCAATAAACGAAATGACTATAGCAAGACGTTCTTCTTTGGATTTCCAGGCATCCAGTGCAGGCAAGTTTGCCGTGAACGTTATAAGTGAAGTGAACGTGAAGTGGACGGTTACAACGTCTGCAACCTCATTTTTTAAATCAACTTTTATGGCTCCCGCGCGTTCCCGTCGTTTTTCCGTACAGATTAGTAGGATGAAAGATTTACTTATCGGAAATTCGTCCATATTATATCCAAGTGCTTGTATCCAATCGATAGTAGCTTGAAGAATAAACACAGTCTCTCATACTCAACTGACACCTGTCTAATGCAGCTACTAATTTTGAAGTAATTAAATCTTGCTTCGTTACCATTACAGTAGTACCAGTCCCAGGTTGTGTGCTCTCGATCACAGTTGGCAGATCATTTTGTGGGTCCATTTTTTCACCAGAACTGGAAGATGAATCGTCCTGTACAGGTTCAAAGGATGCCGAAGAAGTTGACGAGGAAAGATATTTCATTCGCCGGTTTTCTTCTGCAATAGCCTTTAGTCGCGCCCTTTCTTCTTTGTCAGCCAGTTTTTTTATCCCCTCCAGCCAAGTTACAGGGTCATCCTGGCTCTCTCTGGCGCTGCAACAAGATCTTATCTTCCTCTATTTTTGTAACTCATGTGCATCGGCGTGTGCACTGTGGAATATCAAATATATTGTCCAAATTGCTTGTAAATTCTTGTTTACGCCGCTTGAATACGCCTTGGTTTCCTTTGCCTTGGTCTTGCTAAACTTGATATAAGTTCAGAAGTTTTTTTCACACAATGCGGTAACGATTTGGTAGGTATTTGTACCTTTTCCCAAAATATAACACTCGCGAATAGTGAGATTAATAGTTAATTTCACTTCACGGATGTTATAAAATGAAACTGCGAGTACTTGATGTTTAGCCTTTTTGGATATACCCTTTTTGGAACTACACAATTCCACTGAAACTAAAAGCTATTGACTAAAACTAAACTAAAAAACTAAATTAAAACTATTGACTAAAAGCAAAAAGTTTACTGACAATACAACTGGAAATGACATGCACGTCGCGCGCTCGCCTAAGTATGCAAGTACTGACATGTTTCGATGCAAGTCTGCACGGTTTGCCGTAGTCCAAAGGTCATGAAATTTGATTTACATGTGTTTTGATATAAGACGAAAAAATAAAAGGGTATGCGTTAAAAAAAACTGAATTATTTGGAACAGCCTAATGTGTATGTCTCTTTGTAACTATATTTTGCCACTATATAAAAGTATTCTTCAATATAAAGGCCTGGGGAGATACAGTGGAGAGACACATGCTGATGGTAATGGTAATAATAAAAAGCTTTTTCATAATACACTTCCATAACTTTTCCCAAACAAATCCTCGCAATTTCCCCACGGGTTGTGAAAACGATGTGAAAATATCGAATTCACCTCTGAATTATTAATATGGAATTGTTTCCGTTCTTTCACTCGTTCCCGAGAATTGATTACTGACGAACGTGTAGGTACAAATAGTAAAGCTAAAATTACTATGCGACGAACTGGTGCGCTCATAGCACGCTACTGTGTCGTTTTACTTTCAGTTCAGACAGGTTATTTCGTACACAATGCAGCGGGGAATTGAAATGACAAAGTTTGTTTTGAAAACTGAATAACAGGAAGTTTAGTTTATTACCAATCAATAGATCATAATATCATCATCGTATAAAACAAAATTATGATTTTAAACCTCTCGTGGTCTTTAAACGAAAATAAACAAGTTTTATGACACCATGTGTGCGCTGGGAAATTATTAATTGATTCAATGGAATTCGAATTTGACGATTTTTGTTACTCAGTTATTGTATTGAATTTATTCAGTTTGTTTGTATTCATCCTGTTCAGTTTTATCAGCATGATACCACAATCAGTTAACATACAAAAGGGTTTTTTTTACATTCCAATACAAAAACAACGTAATTTCATAAAATAACTTAATCTATTGTAAAATGCTCAATTATTATTAGTGGTGCTAATTTTATGCGAAATTGGATAAAAAGTAATTTAAAATACGCATTTATTTTCATCATGCCCTTAACAATTATAAATGAAAGTTATTAATCAGCGTGCATTCTAAAATATTTTTCTCAAAAAGGAATCAAGATTTATCCAGTCACTTAGCCAAAAATACATTTTACTGGAATTTGATAAATGAAACTTCAGGCCAGAGCAGAATTAAAAGAGTGTGATGACAAATGGATCTAAATTCACTTATCTTTCTCTATATCTCCTTTGTAAAACTTTTCAGTCTTTTATCTGTGTGCGAACTTTGGTGACATTGGTGAAATAAGTTACGTCGAATACATAGATACAAACCATCCCAAAGTTTGGGGGAAAATCCATTTAATACCGTTAAAACAAAAATGTTTTAACGTATTGACGTTAAATGTTTTAATGTATAACGTTCCAATATTGCGCTCGCAAAGGTCCCATTTAGCGAACACCAAACACTATGAACGTAATACAGTACGCTACGAACATGATAATATGAGTATGAGTATCATATCGCGCAACAAAGATAAAGTATTATGTCTTAGATAGAATTTATATGTAGGTACATTTACTTTTTGTTTGTAACTTATTATGGAAAAGTAGGAGCAGAGTAAAAATAGAGTTGTTCCTTCATCGCTAATTGAGATTTAATCATGTCGTGTTAAGATTCAGTAACATTACGATTATTCAGGAAAATATATTGTCTAATTAAGAAATTTCACTTTCACAGTCGGAAAGATTTCACTTTGCGGTGAATAGCTAAAATTGGCAATACATTGGAGAACTGAGTAGTTGAATCCTCTAGACTCTAGAAGTTTAGGCAAACTTTTAATGGGGATAGGGTAATTTTTTAATGATTCATTATTTATTAATTTTTCGAAACGTACTCGTACAACAATACGAGTTTCATTTTTTTTGAACAAATGTCTAGGAAATTATAGCGAATAATGTGAAATATAGGCAATGACGTCACAGTTACCTACGACCTGTATGGATTGCTACTTTTGTCATAATGTATAAAAAAGTAATGACACCACAGATCAAAATAAACTTCACTGTGACCTGTCATCGATCTAAAGAAACAAAAACATAACCTCTATTTGTGGCAATAATCACTCTGTTATGAACTGACTGCGGTTTGTTTTTTATCTTTCTGAGCTTGAGTTTCTGGTTATTACGAAAATATGGGTAAATTATACCATTTGTATGGGTAAATTCCACTAATTTCCTAAAATTGATACATGAATGATTGTAGAGTACATGAAGACCAGTGACAAATCTGTCCATGCAGCCGTTACTGCGAAGTCAGGGTACTTTTAATAAATGTTAACAAAAATTCCTTAACAAAAATGTTTTTCGCTACATCGATTTTATATTTTTTTTAAACTGGTTGATACGTCTCAGGTTTTTCGTTATTTCCGTGACACGTTGTATACTCATTATATGTATTTCAAAATCGACATGCAATCTCTGTAATTAAATTTAGGTAATAATCTGAAATATTCAAAAACATCTATAGTGATTAGAAAATTTCAACATTCATTTAAGATTAATTTTATTAGATCTTAGCAATTTGACTAATGCTAATGATTGAGTTCGCTCTAAGATCGAAATCTAACTCTCAAACCTTACGAGTATATATATACCTATATGTCAATTGTACCCAACTTTGTGTCCCTAGAAAGATGATCTTCTTACAATCTTTATAACCATATAATGAATTATTTAACCCCAAAATATTGTTAAAAATGTGCCAATTAACATGTGAGTAAAATAAAAATTTCTAATTTCAGCTGTTCAATATTAAAGAAATTCCCCTATTGTATTTATCTACTCCGTAATGATAGAACTGATATTAGCAGCCACGATTGCGACCTAATATAATTTATTTACAATTGGTACAAATGTGTGAGTCTAATGCTAGAGTAAATGAATGAAAGTATGAACAATTATTTCAATTACATAGTAGTTATTAACTATCTTAAATGCTGTGTCCCGGTCACCTGGGTGAATCACATTAAGGTTGGTAGATATTTACGTTAAACAGCAAACATGAAAAAGTATCCCAAATAATATCACGTACATTTAAAACGTGTCCATAATAACTGTTAAATAGTTCGTCGCTTAGGATGTAGCTATTTTAAAATTATGGACCAATACTCACCATTTTGATCCAAGTCTAGCGCCCGGAAAGTGGCTTCAAGAGGTCTTCGGACCATTACAATTTGGTTGTGCAGTTCCCTCATGGCCGAAGACTCGACTAATCCCACTCTTTGCCTGAATGTGAGCCGCCTTGTTCTGGAGACAGCTGCGGTGTATTGCACGAACTGCCGGTCGAGGGAGTTTCCGCATAGCTTTAGGTAAGCGCCTTTGTTTGAACCAATCTCGTAGTAGTTTGATGCGGAGAATATTGTTATTACCTACAAGAGATGTATAGAATTTTTTTCTAAAAAAATGGCGGCAGACGAGCAGAAAGCCTACTTGGTGGTAAGTGGATACTGTCGTCCTGCGACGTCCGTAATAAGTGACGACATCAGTTCATGTTAGCACGCCATGCGCTGCTTTAGCGATATAGAAATGGATTTGAAGAAAGGGTTCACAAAATGGGGATGGATAGGATAGGATGGGATGGACTCTAGCATATATCTTAATCACTATCTAAATACGTAAGTACCTTTTTACATTGGTGGAATAGGTAGTTTTCTGTGAGAGAGGGGTTACTTGGCCAGTCGAATGTGCCCAGTACGGCGGCACGGCTGTGGGAATGCACATGCACCCTCCCTCTATCAAAATTTATAGTTACTATTGTTGAAAATTCGGGTCGAAAGCGACCAAAAATTTTCGCGTTTTAATGAAAATGCTAAAAGCAATTTTTCGTCTATATAATTAATGGCTGTTGGTTTGTTTCTGGAAAAAGGTCCATTATGAAATAGAGTATTTCATAAACATCGACAATGCATGTCTGAATGGGAAGGAACTACTATTGCGCATGAGTACGTCAGTTTTTACTATGATTGCCGCATGAGGGCGTCACTTGCTCCGATCTAAGATTATGAAAGGATACAAATGAGAACAGAAAAGTGGGAGATTCAAATTCGCATTAGAGATTAGAGGCTCGCGCACATCAAAGCCGCGTCGCGCCGCAGCGCATTGAACTAGCAAACTGCGACAACACATAAACGCATCATAGACGCGGCGGTCCGCAGCTCAAAGTAATAATTGAAGTCAGTTAACTGTTGACATTCAATTCTTCATGTTGTCACACTCTCGAATTACGTCCGTTAACTGCACTCGTTCAACGCACATTGAAGCGGGCCGCGTCGTTGCGCATAACATGGCGCATAAATACGGCTGGCAAGCGATCCGCCAACGCTAGCGGCCCGCCTGAAGCGTGCGGTAGTTTCTATGCTTGTAAAATGTATGAATATATTCAGGAGGATTTTTGCATTGTTATGCGCTGCGGTGCGGCCCGCTGCAATATGCGCGAGCCTTAACAGTCCGCCATTTGTACGCATTGAATACTTGTGCAATGATGTTTAAATAAATAATGTAACAACTATAGACACGTATTATTTTGTGCAGACATGGAGAACGTGCAAAGATATCACTTCTTAAGATATTATAAGAAATTATGATTAAGAATTATGAAGCGAAACCGTGATTGTGCTCGCGTTTGGAGATTATGATATTTTCTAGAAAACTAGAACTCAAGCTATGAATCAGCCATTTTACTTAACCAACTTGATTCGTGTGCAAGCAGCCTTATAGAGGCATTTTCTATGTGAATACGGTGCAGCATATACCCGTTAAACAGCACTGAGAAAAGCATTACACAATCACAAACTGAAATGAAATAAATAATCACCGTGATGTTTGCCACCTATCCGCTAAATATTAATAAGTAAAAAATAGGGTTGTTTAATGTTTGCTTCGTTCGAACACGACGTTATTCATAACATTCAAATAATGTCCAATGAAATTCATTGTACAGAATAACAATGGTTAATCAGTGTAATGAAATGCATTAGATTATTCCTGATACGAAACCTCCAATATTTACTTTATTAGTAGATATGTACTTGTAAAACATAAATCAATATAACCTTTAGAACGATTATTTTATTAGAACATCGACTTCTCGTATTATATAATAATAAAAAAACCTATCGTATTAAACTCTAGATTTTTAACGAAAATAATAATTACCAAATTTAGCATTATAAGGATTTAAAAAATCTATAACATTAGATAATTAAGACATTTAGGAGGGGGAGAGTGCACGCTGCAATCCAACAGCCGCTGGGCGCGCTCGACTGGCCACGTTACCCCTCTCTCACAGAAGACTACCTTGAAATGTACTGCATTTCCCACTTTATCGTATTTCCCCAATGTACGTACGTGTTTCGGTAGTGAGTGAGATGTGCCAGAGCCCATTCCCATCCCATCCTATCCCTGCCCATTTTCACAACCCTTTCTCCAAATCCATTCCTATATCTCCAAAGGTAGGCAGCGCATCCGGGGGCGTGCCAACATTTGTCATTTTGGACTAATGTTGGCATGTATCGCGGATGTCTATGGGCAACAGTATCCACTTACCATCAGGTGGACTGTATGCTCGTCTGCCGCCTTAGTACATAAAAAAAAAAAAAAAAAAAAAAAAAACATTTTTACCATTCAACTTCTGTGATACTTTAACGTGTATTTTGTACACTCGAATTCCAGCTATTCTAGCCAGATGTGTAAGAGTACTACGAGTATAACGCAAATCAGAATACACGTTACACTGATCAGCTTTTCTGGTCAGAATGTAACAGACAATACGTTATCGTATATTCTGCATACTCACGTTTCCATTGTGCAGGATCTCGTATCCGCCGGGCTTGCACTCGTGGCTGCGGATAATAAAGCTGAGCTTGTTCTTGTGCAGGAACGCCGACGTCACGTCCGGACCGAAATACGTTCCTGCGCCGCGCAACGCGTTCGCCACGCATCCACCGTTGCATTGCGGGTCCGACCAGAGGATGTCGAACACCTAAAGTTTTTGTTACATTTAAGTCAAATCTAGACTAATCCACACTAATATTATGAATCTAATAGTCTGTTGGCCTGTTTGTTACGTCTTCACTACTAAACTATCCGGCGAATAATGTAGGTTATTTTTATTCGGAAATATCCTAAAATAATAAAAAAAAATCTAAAAAATACACTTAGGCAGAGTCCACACTAATCAACATCCACATTAATATAAAAAATATGACACTGTCTGCCTGCCTACTTGTTTGTTTGTTACGCCTTTACGACTAAACAACGGAACTGAAGCAATTTCAATAAAATTTAGCATAGCCTGAATATATTTTAATCATTTAGCCTTTTAGCCTAAAATCTGGTATTTATTTTTATTCGAATTTTATTATGTGGAGAATATTTTTACGTAATATATTTTTTTTTTCCGGGTGTAGCAATTTCTTTTAACACAAAGTCCACGCGAGCGAACCCGCAGACAACAACAAGATATATATATATACCTTGCTTTTGTGACAATGACAGACAGTGAGAGATGAAAACTTGAGGGTATTTATGAGGTGATAACTTGTTATCTAAGAGTTTAACCTAACCTAAGATATGATAACCAAACCTCAAGCAGAGTCGATACCGAATAAAGGTCCATTCTGAATGTTTACTTAAATACATTATTACTAGCTCATCGGTGACGGAAACACCGCATTCCCGATAACTAAAGAAAATCTAGGACATATTTAGGTAATATTCACCAATCTACACCGGTTCCGCGTGATGGATTATGATTAATCTGGTAATTAATTGAAGGACTAATTGGCCAGACGGCCTGAATGAGACGATTTTAGCTGATAACGATCGATCGGAATATAAAGTGATTTATTCTGTTTATCTATAAAATGGTAATGTTTCTAAATAATAAAAAAAATGCAATATATCTCAAATTAATCAACAATATCTCTGTGGCTAATATATTATTAACTACGTTAACTTCGAAAAGACTAGAACAAAAGCACCACTTATGTATGTTATTATTGCAACTCACATTAATGTAAATAATTAATAAATTAATATGCAACACCCTTTGCAGTATCTTACAATGACACTGTGATGAGATAAATATACGATATTACATTCGTGTTATTTATTACACGTAAAAGCATTTTCTAAACGAAATTTACAAACTCGGAGACCTTATATTATCTACTAGTCTATTGTATATTATCTACCTATATAGTATTATATATATCTACTTATATAGTCTATAAGTATATTATCTACCAGTCCATTTGAATACAATTATTTCAAATGATACAACACGTGTGCAATTTATACTCAAACGAAAAAGATAGATGAAAAGACAAGACTTTTGTTCGCGATCATACCATTTAGAAAGATGAATATTATCATTCATAAAAATGCAATAATTTCATAAAAAAAAGTCAAGTTGAACAACATCAGTAAAGGTCAACTCCAATAATATTACATTGCAATTTCATCATTCCGACTAAGATAATTCAATTAACCAGGCAAGCTAGAGTTTTATGTGAAGCGCTATCTATTTGAGGTCGCGTGCAGTGAGAGTGTGAAAGGAAAGAATTTCCAATTTCATAGACTATAAGTGCGCTCATCGTGAAACAGCAGCGTCACAAGCTTTTACCCACAGACGCAAAGTTTTATTGAAAGTATTCACTCGAGAAATTCAATTACTGTGACATCTTTTTTATTTATCTGCCATTAACATCTCAAAATTAAAAATTTAATTAAAACAAAATTTAACTCAAAATTAAATTGAAATCCCGAGCTTTCAATTACATTAATATTATTGCGAATGTCTAGCGAAGCAATATTACTTTTAGTTTATAAAACGAAATGACTGATCAACTCGTATGCCAATGTTGATGTTTAAAACTCTGTTTTAAGTTTAACGTTCAGAGAACAGGAAAAAGATGAATGGAGTTTAATTTTAATCTACCACACGGTCGCGATTGTATCAGTAAGCGATAAACACTACTCTAGCGTGACGCACAATGAAGCCTTTTATTAACGAGGGTTCATGTTGAGAACAATTGAAATCGACGACGAAGTCTCGTTACTTGTGCGGATGAGAAAAAGAGCAACGATTATTATTATTGAACTTAGTGAACAATCACGCAATTAAGTAACAGCACAATTCCTCTTTCTGTATAATATAAGTACATATTAGCGCCCCACCCTAGTTTCGCTCGGGTGGCACAATGAACTTAAGGAAACCAAAGATTGACTATGTCCTCTGCATTAAATTTAAATTCACTGAAGAATTTTTTGAAATCGGTCTAGGAGTGTTCGAGTGTACCCTTAACATGAAAACAAATAAAAAAAATATGTGTATAATAATAGTACATATTTTATCCACCTTATCCGTTCCCGCTTACCATTTAAATTTCATTATTTTTCTCTACCCATCCCTGATCCTCACTAAACTTGCTCGTAATTCTGCAAACGTAACATTCGTCAAAATTTTATTAACTATAATGAAACAATTCATTAGGACGTAAATATAGTAAACCTTTCAATTAAGATAATACATGTTTAAAATAAGTAATTTACCTCAGCATTTCGAATAATTCATTACTATGTATTATTAATGTAAAGCTTAAGTAAAATATCTTTGTTTGGCGAGATCACGTGATCTAATTACATGTGTACCCCACTACTCGTATTTCACCTGGGTCGATGAGCTCTTAATTAACGCGAAATGAGTACCTACCAAAGATTTAGATTGACAATATACACTACCTTTGTACTACTGAATACAGAATTAGCTACAATTAATCTAACTTGAGTTGTCACCTGATATTTCCAAACAGTTTACAAGAATAAAACGAATTATATATTCAATTATTATTGAAAATAAATTAAATATCTAGATATTACGAAAAAATATCACATATATTAAATAAATTAAATAAATGTAATATATAAAATTGATTTAAAAATGACGAATTTGAAATAAAAATGAATACTACATAAACACAATAGGTCAGACAAAACAAAAACTTTACTTGACTTTGCTTACATAATTTTGTACATTTTTATTATACTTTCCACTTTTAATTATAAAATTACCATTTCAGCCGCATTCAAAAGGATTGTAGAGTCATGAGACTAATTGTATTAAAAACAACACTTTTGTTGTCTTTCTATCATTCATTTCCAATTATATCTACTTTGGAAAGTAACATAATCGTAAAAAGTGTAAAAGTTTGAAAATGTTATTTAAATTTTTCGTCTTGTCCATGAGATGAACCGAACAAAGAGCCCGGGGCTGGCGACAAATTGTAAGACTAAACCCTCCTTTGGGGACAAAAAGTTCATAAAGCGATCGCGATGTAGCCAGTCGTGTCATGTAACACGCCGGGGGTCCGGCCACAACACAGAGACATTTTATTAAGCCAATGATGACAGTCGCTGAAATTGCTTCTAGACAAAAGATATAGGATAAGATCATTGATGGATGTAATAATGCGGGTAGAGCGGCAAATAACCTACAAGCGAAATGGATCAAGACTGATCAATAACGATACAATTTCTTCAAACATAGAAGGCGAGAAGTCGCGAAATTTAACGCCTTCGTGGGTAATTTTTAAAGCTCAAATTTGTTTGGCAACCCGACTGTTGGCAACTGTTTGGCAACTGTTAGAAAGACAACTAAATCGATTAAACTAAATCAACACTATAAACTTCAATGATAGAATCTGATCGAGTTAAGACAGTTTCTGGATTACACCATGTCTTTGGATCGGACAGAGCCGAACAAAGTAGTTTGATAATTTATTCACGAAATTGTATTATTTCGCCATCCTTCGAACGTGGAATATGCGTAGATATAACTTGCACAATAGTTTGTTCACCGTACGATAAAATGACAAGAACAGACCAAGTAAAATATTAGTACCTAGTAAATCTGATATAGGGTAAAGTTATTTTAGTGAGAGAAGAGTTCTAATTGTGTCAAGTAGAAGTTTCTGCTTTCCCTGTGTTATAAATATATAAGTTCCCGGGATATTATTTTTATGTTGTTGTTATAGAAATCATAAACTGTTGTTTGTCCATTCATTTCGTAATAATTCAGTTTTGAACGCCGACCGTACCGTACCGTACGATCACACGTCGAATGAACTAAACGAGACAAAATCCTTTTTATATTCGCGTATAAGACGTGCATTACAATATAAAATTTGTACGATGACCATATCAGTTCGCTGTGCAATTAGATGACGAGAACAAACGTAACACGATTAGCGAATGGGACGGGATATTGGGAAAAGTGTTTCAGAGAGAAACGAGTTCTGAGAATTCTGTCAAATCGTGTTACTGAATTTTCTTTGATGTCGAACTATCGGTTATTGCTCTGCAAATTAATAGCAAACCACAAGTCTACTATTATTAGGGGAAAAACGTTACAGAAAAGTTATTACGTACGTGCACAGTTGACGTAATAACTACAAGCGTAATAAGTTCACTTCAGACTTTTGTGTTTAATATTATTGTGCACTAGTTGCGTTCACGACTTTGTTCGCGTATGTTTAAAAGTGCCTAAGTGTAGTTAGAAATGAATGAATTGAATCATTAACAAGATGAACAGTTTTAAGGTAGTCGGATATGCTAGAAATAGAAGAAGAATGCTGTGTTTGTTTCCCATTCTATCCAATGACGTACCATCCCGTCCCAAAAGCTATAACCATGCCAATTTTTATTAAAGTCCGTCCTATTTTTTGCGTAATGTGCGTTTAAACAGACGAACAAAAATTTCGATGAATTTTTTTTTTCATATATTTTTTTTATGTTTAACGATGCTTTATAACGATTTTAGTATTATATAATATGTATAATATAGATATCGATTTATACGTAAATACTACCGAGTGGCAACAATACATGTTTTTCAAGTGAATCAAAATAACAATAGAGGCAACGTGTAAATGTAATCGACAGGTTATGTCGATATTTTTTATCGGATATTTTGTACAATGGGAGTAGGCAGGGGCATAAGAAAGCAGCAATCAAATGAATCGGTACGCCCGAAGCTATCGTGAATGATTGATTGCGAATGACTAACCTGTTTCCACTCCACTTTGTCTATACCCTCGGCGCCCTCGGAAGTTTCACTTACTGGAGGACGCAACAGAGACGCGTACTGAAAACAAAAATATTTTTTTAGGAAAAACATGCTAAACACTAGTGGTGGTCGCGACTTAGTTCGCTTGAACTTTAGTCATTCCCGTGGGAACTCTATAATGGATCTGGATTTAAATTACCTTAAATGTTAACCCAACACTAGAGCCATAAATACGCCAAGTTTCATTAAAATCCGTCTAGGAGAGTTTTTGCGTCATGCACGTTCAGACGGACAAAAGTTCTAAAAACTTCTGTTTCGGGCTCTTTCGCATTTTATTTTTTCAAAAATATTAAATACATGTATAGATAGGGCTTCGTTACGATTTTAATATATGTATAGAATAAATACAAAACATAGTTATTATATTTAACAGCGAATCCATTCTTTTAGAGTTCCTCAAGGACTGTGGTTAGCGGCTTTGTTATCCCTTAGTCGCCTTTTGCAACAACCGCGGCATGAGATTCGGTAGTGATATTATAAAGCAGGCTAACACCATACAGCTATAGTTGAAGCAATAACAGATAAAATATATTTTTAATAACCTTTAGATCATTCAGTAGCCGAGAGAAAAAGAATAACAAACGCCAAAAATTAAATTTTACACGGTGAGTAAAACTAAGTCGTTGGAGCGTAATTTTAAGACTGAAACAAATTACTTTTAGGCATATTTTGGAAATTCTCGCTTTATAAATGTACCAATTAAAAAACTTGACCCTATACCTTTCAGCTACAGAATTCAAACAAGGATCAAATCCTATAATGTATGTATACGCATTTATAACCTACTATGTACTCGTACAGAGTGAAAGTTGTAGTTGACGAACAGTTGGTTAAATATATAGTTACAAGTACGTGCGCATGTAGATGACACTCTAACAACTAACACGTTCAAATTCACAGAATTACAATACATTAGACCGTAAGAAGAATGGGTGCGTTATTTAGCGTACAATCGGTAACTATTGTAATAAAATAAGAACAAAGCTTTAATAAATGATTAATTAAAGAATAGCGATTGACTACAACTTGTTTGAATTTAGAAGCATTATCGTTCGTAGCCTTTAGACACGTAGCTTATTCATAAGTCGTAGCTTGTTCGTGGCTCGTAGCATCTCGTAGTTCAATCTCAATTCAATATTCACCGAAACGTTTTGTACTAACAAAACGTTTGCCTATTCAGATTAAGTCAACAACTATTTCCAATGCAACATAGTTCCTATGAACATTCATCCATGACTTTTTGATGTTATCAAGTTATTACGGAGCATATTTCAACAAAAGCGTTAATTGCAGCTTGAATACACTATATCTACCAATCAAGTGTTACAAACATTACAAACTTCTTTGCAACTCTCTATGAATATATTCAATAGGCTCTTAGGTGGCAATTATAAAATTGCAAAATAAACTAATTCTGTAACTTTGAGCATCGAATTTAAATGTTAAAGACGCAATTAATCGTTCAAAAATGCAAAAAAAAGTTGTAATCATAGAAACGCTATGTTTGTCAATGCTTTAAATATAGCTAGAAAATATACTACAAAAAATATTGTGTACATACTAACCTGCATATTATTATGACATTAATTATTTAACCGGGATTTATAAAAGTCAGCTCCAATTTACATTGATAACGAGCGGTCTAATTTAAAAAAAAAACTATGAGAACAACTCGCCTCAATTATCGACATCGTCCGTCGTTTGAAGCTTGTAACAGCCCTCGCGACAGCCCTTATTACCGGTTACCCATATCACTTGTCACAAGGGAATCGAACCCTAAACCCGAGGTAGGTCTTGACTCACTCAGAGAACATAATAAGGTTATTTACTAAGTACTTACATAAATAAGTAAACACAAAATAATGATTTTATATTTGTCGTGAACGGCCAGCTAAGTATCACTACAATATTTCGTAATATTACAAAGAAATAGTATCTATTTTATGTCCTTGTTATCAGACATTTTATTCACAGTATCACGTTTTTCTTGTTGCTTACACATTAAAAGTCACAATTCCTTGCATGTATGTAGTTTGAGGTTGAAGCATCCGAGTATAAACACCTTTTTACAACTTGGCAATTACATTCTGTAGAGCATTCAAAGTCTTATTTTTATTTAGAGAGGGTTGCTTGGACCCAGAAGACGTACAAATATCTCTACGACATACGTTACTGCGACCTAGAATATATATTGTGACTCCTCTGAATTACAGCTCACCCCAAGGCCCACGTGTTCCATGAACCGTACGATGATCCCAGGTGAGAGTACTTTGATCGAATCTGAGGTCAAGAAGTGGCCTCAGAAAGGAGATTTATCTGCTGATGTGTGTATTGTGATAAATATTATATGGAATGGAGTTTATGTGACAGAAACTGCAGGTGATTCAAATTTTAGACAAGCAATTAATTGTCTGAATAACTATTCTGCATCTTTATTCTTTGTAGTCACAAGCGATACAATAATGCAATATGTAATCGAATCTGTAATGTTGGATGTACTTTCGTATTCTATATGAAGTATCGATATATAGTTATTACGTTGAAATTTAACGTAACAAAATGTAATTCCATTCTCACCTTATCTCTTTCAAGGCTGCGGATCATATCAAGGTCGGTGGTGTCGGATATCCCTCCGTGGACGACGAACACGCGGTTGTTGATGATGGTGCCCAGTGGAAGCCAACGGTAGACACACTCTATCAGTTTTAGAAGTCGTTCTGCATTGTGCTGTGTAGAGAAATTACAAAAATATCTAATATAATTCTGCGTAGGAAATTAGCATCTTCGTCTCAAATAACATCTTTTGTACAATGAGACATATTTATTATTATCTACAGTAATACAATACAGTAAAATAAAGCTTCTGATGCTACCCATCGTACTCCCAAAATAATAACATCCAGAATATTTAATTTAAATAAATATTGGATTAAAAGCAAAAACTATTTGAGAAATTATTGTCAATAGATATTTATTTGAGCAGAGATCTTTTTTGTCATGATTTTCTAAAAGACGTAACGGTATAAAAGTAAAGTATTTGTTTTAGGCATGTATTTAAACGGACAGCAAATATTAGGTCCTTACCTATGAAATTGCCGTTTTATATGGAAAAATTCAAATATTTTTGTACGAAAATTACATATTTAATTAATCAAAGTATTGTACATTATTTTCAATGAACTTTTGCCATTTTAATAGAAGTTGATTGATGGAGTTGATTGATAACTCCTGGAGATGGGAATCAATGAATTCTCTGAAGGCGGTTTTCACTGCCTCATTGGAGTTGAATTTTTGTCCTCTTTAAAAGGTATAAAAATTTCGAAATAAATGAAAATCAGTAAGGACAAGATCTGGCGAGTATGGTGACGGAGCGTTTCCAGTAGAAGCTTAACTTTGAGTAACTTTGAGCTTAACTCTGTAACTTTGAAACTGTCTGGCATCCAGTATGTGGGCGAGCGTTATTATGGAGAAGCAGTGAACTAGAGCGATTGACCAGATTCGGTTGTTTGAAAGCGAGCTTGTCCATCGTCGTTAGCAGTTCTTCACAATACACATCTGCGTTAATTGTTGTACCAGATTTCAAAAAGCTGTAGTGAATAATATCGGCACAGGACCACCATACAGTCAATATGAGCTTTTTTTTAACTCAGTTTACGTTTGGGACATTGTTTGGCTGTGTCTCCTGGGTACAACCATTGTGACGAACGTTTATAAATTACCATACAGGATCCACTTCTCATCACAAGTGGCAATACGATACAGAATCTCTTAATTTTAAGTAGGGCAAGCTTGGAAGCGTGTATGCAGCTGACATTCTTTAAGCTCGTATGGTACCCACTTTCCGAGCTCCTTCACTTTCTCGATTTGACATAAATGAATCAATATCGTTTTGTCACTTACGCCGAAGGCTGCTGCTAACTCACAACACACTTTCTGCACATGCGCCGCACCACAAAGTGAATAAACTTTTTGTGGATGTAATGGCGATTCGTGAATAATATGCGTCCCGTTCAGTGTCCCAGAAACGAGTATTCTGCTTGTTGACATGTTCGGAGAGATGGAAATGTGCTTCGTCAGTCGTGACGAATTTTGAAAGAATCGTTGTCTTCATCGTTGAAGTTTATGATGCGCTGATGCGCTGGCTGTATTCTAAACGCGATTGGTTGTCTGCAGGCAAGGGCTGATGCACCATCTGAGTTTTGTACGAAAACATCTTCAAGACTTTCACCAGAATACACTGCAAAGACCGGCTAGAAACGCCTTTTGTGTAACTCGTCGTCTCCTTGATGTTTCTGGACACTCTTCGATATCCTCGGGTACAGCAACAATGTTCTCAGCCGAACGGCCTGTTCTTGGTTTACTAGCCCTTGGCCTATCTCGTGTTGATCCAGTCTCTTCAAGGCGAGCGTGCTTAAGCGTGGGATTGTGTGACCAGTCGATGCCGAACTGCGGGTAAATCTTCAACGAAATTGACGTTGAATTCTTATCACGCCAAAAGAAACTATATAGTGATTATTCAAAAAAAAATATAGTGATGGGTTAATAAAATCGTTACATTTCTGAAGAGATTGGAAATAGGCGATGAGAAGTGGGTCACCTACGATAATAATGTTAGAAACCGATCTTGGTCTAAGCGAGGTGAACCATCACAAATAGTCCCAAAGCCAGGCCTCACTCCGAACAAAGTCATGGTATGTGTACGGTGGGACTGGAAAGGCATCGTAGGCGAAAGATAGAATTAAATGGACAATGTTCCCTTCAATAAATAATTATGTAATTCAAAAAAAGTCTTTATTATTTTCACTATAAAAAGGCTGCGAACTTATCTGACTGCCTAATATTTGCTGCCAAGTCATGATTTTAGCTGGCAAGTCACAATTTTGAAAACCTATATATAAATTATGGTGATAGCTACGTATATAAAATTGATTATACATTTTTGATTATCTTCTCGGATTACCTAATGTTTTCGGATTCGGATTTTTTTTTTCTTATTTATGTACGAAGGCGGCAGACGAGCATACAGTCCACCTGATGGTAAGTGGATACTGTCGCCCATAGACATCCGCGATACATGCCAACATTAGTCCAAAATGATAAATGTTGGCACGCCCCCGGATGCGCTGCCTACCTTTGGAGATATAGGAATGGATTTGGAGAAAGGGTTGGGAAAATGGGCAGGGATAGGATGGGATGGGAATGGGCTCTGGCACATCTCACTCACTACCGAAACACGTACGTACATTGGGGAAATACGATAAAGTGGGAAATGCAGTACATTTCAAGGTAGTCTTCTGTGAATAATTCGGATTCGGCTAACGCGACGCGATGCATACGGGATAATTTATTTGCTGTTATTAAATTTTCTTGCTGACTAGTCATTTTGATTGTGCACAATATTTTGTTGATCGATCATTTACCTGCTGCCTTAAAAATGATCCCGTTGTTTTATAAATAACCAGTAACGAGGTTTATACAAATTAACATAAACTTAAAAATTTACTAAATGATCACACTTTCCATTCCAGCATAAGTTCTCGTAATCACAACTATCCATTAAAAACATAATTTTATTGTGAATTTGACAAAATATGTTTGTGAATATTCAGTGATATTTAAAGGTCATTTTAAAAGTTATTTAAAAGTGTTTAGTTATATAATTTATTTTGTCCTCCATACTACCTATTCCCATTACATAAAATTATGAAACTGGTAAAATTAACAAATTTTTGTGTCATCAATAATTTTCGATTTAGGTAATAAATTAATTCTTGCAAATATATTATGGACTCATTGGGTGGAGGCGAAAGTTGATCCAATCAAAAACCTCAACGACTCAGTTTATTACTAAATTATGTATTTTATAACCAAGGTTTATACATAATGACATTTATAATTAAGAACAAATGTGCTCGAAGTATATAACAGTACAATATTTTCAATAGAGACATTTTATTTCTTTGAATTTACTTGTTTTTAGTCAAACCCGAATCCAAACAATTTGTTCGCGAGGCAGAAGATAATCTTTATTTCTTGTAAGCGGCTTATTGTTAGATAGGCCTATTTACTTGCTCACTATAATACTGAAGATAACAAATAGAATTACAGTTGTGTCTATCCAATAAATGAAATCTATTTTAGTGACGCCCATCTGTCTATTATTATTGGTACTCTATAATGCTTACCTGCAAGTAATTACGTTTCAGCTCTCTTGTTAGAAAAATAAATGTTTATTTAAGTAACGTGTATAAGCGATTTAGGTTCTGTTAGATACACTATTACGGAGAATATTGTCACTTTTACAAATACGTATAAGATGGGCATAGAGTAAAATGATTGACCAAGCTGTGGCACTCCCAGCCTTTATAATTATATTCCAGCCCTTATAAGTTAGCAAGTCGTAAAACAAAGTCGTATTTTGTAGATACGACTGACAACTTGTCAAAAGAGCTTTTGAAATCAGTATTAAATAGACATTTCGGCAAAACCGGTATTATTTACACTTGTATTTGCAAGAAATAAAGAAAATAACAACATTCTAATTTGTTTATCATATAGTTCATGTACGATTTAGACTTTGATTATTAAAAGAAAAAATAAGAGAAAAAAGATGGGCAGGAAATTCAGAAGCGACGTTATTAATAGGAAGAGGTGAATTATTCGGGTCGGACTGCCGACCTTTTGTATTATTTCAGTGAGAACGCAGGTGTACCAGAGCCTGTAAACACCTAACCACGTACCTAAGTAGCGCGTAAATATTTACACAATAAAATATTTATTTTCGATATTAATTTAATCAAAAATAAGCAAATCGTAAAAAAATGTTTACATTTATAAAAATACCGCTATAATCCAATTTTACATCATGAAAATATACAATTGGCGAAACGGAAATTGTAAATATCGATTTAATACTGAGTAGATGATGGGTAGTAACACATTAGGAGAAATCAAATAGTATTTCTGAAAGTAATGGATCCAATCTCCCGTCAATTTCTTTTAAGGAAACCTCAACATAAAACTTATGTCTCAGAATTTGTATTTCAAAGACGGCAACATATCTATAGTATCGGCCAATCCAGCGTTCGAGCAAATACTAACTTCTTCGCAGCTCATTATCAAGATATTCAATGAGCAGCAATGAGCGCCAACGGCAAATATTATACATAATAAATATAATAATATATAACATTGTAAAATAAACCAGTTGTTACAGTTAGAGCAACGACAATAAAATTTAAAAGCACTACAATTACCCGTTTGTGCATGTAAAAAAATCATACGAACGCTTGATTGGCTAACACAATACCTGTTGATGTTGTGATGTTGATGAGATCAAAAAGCTTGAAAGCTTCCGGACCTAAACGGCTCATAATATAATCTTTATATCCAAGCAATCTATATAATTAGGCGTAAAACACTCTTTAATTAAAAATAGTTTATTTGAATTTATTCGCATACTAAAATTGCGCTGTACTCAGGAAACAAGAAAACACTTACCCGATACTTTTGATGGACCTCTCTGATGAAGCCGTATCTAAGAAAAACAATAAATATTATTAAGATGTAGTTTTATTTACATCGTACCCCTACAACAAATCTACATCGTTAATGTCATTTTTATAAATAACCGAATCCAGTAGGCCTCGAGATTAGCTCGAATAAATAGACGCGTACATACGACGTTATAAATGTATTACAGGAAACTATAATCTAAGCAATGGTAAACCCAATCACTCAAATGTTTCCTTCTCTCTTGATCTCGAGCATTGATAATTCGATGTGCTTAAGCTACAGTATGTTTATATAAAAATATATAAGCGGCTCGAAATAATATCTGAACTATTTTTTTTTAATTTCGCAGCCAAGTTCCTGTCTTCAAAAATATAATTTACCTAGTTCTGTACAAAACCGGAACAGATCACTAGTAAAAAATGAGTGGAAACATAATGTTGTATCCTGTTGTAGGTTTCGTGCAAGATTTATAGCCTACGAGCAGTCATTTTAATTAAGTAATTCTGACGTAAAATTTTATATTCATTCAACGCTCCCTGTTTTTAAATTTAGCACATAATCATATACAATTTAGGTCATATTCATAAAGGTAAAGAGCTATATTTAACCCTAAAGGTCCACTTTAATGTATGTACTTAGTAATACAAAGTATAAATATCATAATAGACAATGAGGTCAGGTTGTGAGTATTTTAATAAATAATTTAAAAAATAATAAAAATCTGTTTTTAAATTATAAATTCAAATTATGAATTAATAATGATGTGTATTTTAATGTTGTAGTCAAACTTTGCAACATAATAATTATGTGATATATTTGTACCTACACCTTACGGCAAAACTAATACGTTCGCAAATAAACGGATTTGATTTTTAACTTCACCATCCGCATTTTAACTTTTAGCACTTCTTGCTTGCTTTCTTCTGTGTTCTATCGCTAATTTTTTTCATACAATACATAGGCAATTTCTTCATACAGTACAAACATAGGCATTAATGTTGTTGTGAGCTGGATACTAAACGAACATGACCGCACTTCTCGGGCTTTATGAATAACACAAGCACATCCAATTGTTATAAGTACAATCTTAAAAGGAAAATTTCAAAGGTCACAACCATTTTCTGAACAAAACAAGTGGACATTATTTACGAACCTGGAATTCATAATGAGATCCTCGTGGTTGCCTCGGTTCAAGTACACTCCTCCAGGAAAAGCCAACATACAAGCCAAAAGAAGTAGTAGTACTTCCAACCCTTTTTTGCCTCGATCTACAAAGTCGCCATTGAATATGTAAGGGTTCTCCGGCGATGGCAGACCATTCTGTATAACAAAATGCATAAAGTTTGAATATTTCAATGTTAAGATGAAAATGCAAATCGAATCAAAACAAAGCTATACCGAATATTAAAATATGATAAATAGTATTTTGAAATTATTGTATTCATTGAATTAAATATAATAATAATACTCTTTATTGCATATATAAGAAAGGTGAACATTATATACTTAGCACAATAAATTGGATAGATACAACTGGCGACCTTATCGCTTTAGCGATCTCTTTCAGACAATCATCGGATAGAGAAATACTATATTTAATTATTCTTACTATATTTAATGTATACTTATATTTTTAATTATGTTTAATTCGCATTATATTATCAAAATTTTTAATATCACATATAATGTCCTAAAGGAAAACTTGATGCCTTTTGAGGCATTCTCTACCAGTCAAACTTTGTTATGATGTGTCGATCAAAGAGATATATACATTGGGAGAAGTATTCAAAGATTAGGTACCTACTCAGAATATGTGTGATTACATGTGAATTACATATAAGTATATAATATACATAGGTACATATAATAATGATGTAATGTATCCAAAGCATTTTTTAAAAGTATTTTTCTTTTCAGACACAATGAGCACATTCTGCCAGTATCAAGATTTCGTCGTAATACTGAATTTTAAAGTCTAAAACGTAAAACGTAAAACAAATCAGGATTCGCTAGTAAATTGATAGTAGGTTTACTGAGGAATGAAGAGGACTCCTTAGAAGCACACGCAAAATGTAGTCATAGGTTTTTATTTGATTATCACAAACATTACGCACAAAAATCACTTTGAAGTTTAACAAACTCTCACACACAAAACGCACAGTACACAATTTTTATGATAATGAAACAAAAACTCAACTTTAATCCTCGAGTTTCCGCCAAAAAGTCCTAAAAGTATTTTTCTTCCGAGATTTCTTAATTTCAGTGGAAATGACATTTAAAACTGACAGCCCGCGCGGGCAAAGAGTTATTAATAAAGCCAGTATGATAAGAAATTACTTCACTATCATCTAGAAATTGAAATTTGCATTTCTAATAATTTAAGCGACTTAAATTGTATAGGATAACGAATAGGGTACTGAGCATTCTTAATCTATGTGCTGTTGTCGGATCAGTAGGTGTAAAGAGGTGTAAAGGATATATGGTCATAACTTACATAGCCGAATATTAAGTTATTAGTACAATAAGTTAAAAGAGTAACAAACATAGTAAAACGCAAACTAATCCTGATAATACTCATAGTTTCCACTCAGTCTACCGAAGTAACCGACACCAATGTACAACGAGGATCCGTGAATTTACTCTTTTGCAAGTGCACCGATAGTAGGTATTTCAATAAAGTGCAGCTGTTGTATATTCATAAGGGGAGTGCTTGCGGGCATTATTTAATACTTTTTAACATCTATTTATATTAATTTTAATAACATCTGTATATTAAATAATCATTCTTCAATTCATCATGCATTATTAATTCAACTGATGGCTACGAATATTAACTACACCTGATTGTCTGAAGAAGAACCAAATGTACAAAGCCCTGTGGCATAATTCAAGCTCGCTGTCACTCTTTTACGAAGACGTGGCACTTTTATGACGATCGTTAATGTCGTCGTCTGTCTACGTAATCTCTACCACAATCATAAATAATCATCATACTCTACTTGTACATAAAAGGCGATATTGCTCCACATATCTGACCGTTTCTAATACCCAAGTGGAAAACTCTAATGGTTACACCAGATGCAATCCATTTTCACGCTTAAATCTATTAAAAGTTTCTTTCAAACCATTGAGTGGGTCGTTTATGTTCAATATCTATAAAATATGATTTTGTTAATTTTGATTTATCGTTGAGTGAACAATAAATAATATAATAGTAGTAATTTTGAACGGTGTAATTTTGATTTATCGTTGTTGAACACTGTTCACTTTCTATTAAATCTTTTAAACAATTGCATTATAAACGATCTAATTATGTGTACAGAAAATGAAAGTCATACTGGTTACTTACGAGTTGAAATATTAAAAGAAAACTTGGCACTTATTCCGAACGAGATATTAGTCAGTACTTATTTGTTTATTTTCTCCACATGAACGTACGGTTATATAACATTATTAGTCAATGCTCTTGATAACTGTAGAGAGACGTAACTATATGGGTACTATTCACATAAATCTTGCACGTTTGCTATGTCCAACAGAGTACGTCAACATTGTATGTACCTAATTCAAAAATGGGATATAAATTCGTCATCATATTACTTGAAATACCATGCTGACAAATTGTTTCGATCGCTTGGTGAATTACAACAAAGATATACCTACCTACTCATAAAGTAATAACATTGACGACATACAATTACCTAAATTACTTAAACGCTTACATGTTACCAATATTGGAGTAAATATTAAGCGCGCATTAACTTGTACCTGTGTTACTATCTATTATACCACGTTTTACATTAACTGCGGTTACCAGAATGATACGCATAACGGATTCCCTTCGCACGAGAAGATGATGGTTCATTTAGGGAATCCTTACATCTGCAGTCGCGTGACCAAGGCCGCTTACGCACTGTGTCGGACGCAAATCGATACCCAACCATCCAGCTTGTTACGCAACGGTGATCCTTTTTGACAACACCAATCCGCTTATCCCTAACGAAACGTTGATTACTAGCAGTTTATTTTTAGTGCTCGCCTGCCTAATCTGTTTTATCTCTGACGTTTGACGGGAGCAAGAGCAAATTGCAATCAATACTGTGCAATCCGTCTGTCTATTGTATCTGAATAGATATAATAAAACAGGTTTTAAAGGTTGTGTGGGACGAGAACCCGTTACTTACAGACGATGACATTACAGACAAGCAATCTCCTCAAGCGAAACCTTATCTGGATAATGTTACGGTTGAATGGGCGTTCTAGTCTGGACTTCAATTGACAGAGTAAGACAAAAAGGCTGCCATCAGCCACGTAAAATTTAAATCTATCTTCAACTTGTTGAAAGTCTGCTATTATATTTTAACTTCAGAACGCCTCGTAATTTACTGATAAATTTCAAATAAGAACTTTTGACTTTCGGGGACATAATTGTAATTAAAAGTATCTAATAATAAACGCCACACTCAATGACCCACAATAGAATGTTCTGTGTAGTGGGTCCAGAGGTAATACATACAAAGACAAACACAACCAGACACAGCCAGAATCGAACAAACATTTGTCTTTATACAAATGAATGTGCGACGGCGATCGAACCGGGACTTTTTACACATCAGACTAGGACACTACCAACTGAGCTAATAGGTCGTCATGATATTAAATTTTCTCAATACTATCCCAAAATTACACACATTTTTTCAGAAACTATTCTTAAGAATGTTTATTATATTCGTATAAACAGAATAAGTATATACCAACAGTTCATAGCATGTTTCGTCAAGAGGAATACAAAAACATGATGTTCCGAATGTTTAAGACGGAAACAGGGGCAGGAAAAACAATGTCCGCAAATTAACGAGGTCGTCCGGCGTAACAGGCGGTCTATCAATCAAACGATACAAATTATTAGATGACGCGTGCGCCGCGCCCTTCGTCGTTTGTAGTGTTTGCCGCCTGTGTAGCCGTGCGTCGCGGCATGGCGCGGCGCCTCTTGACGTCAAACTGCCCCTAATGAATAGCTGCGAAAAACAATGCTGAGCTATGAAACCCTACAAAAACGTAGGCGATGTGACGTAGGCCAAGCCCTGGTAAATACAATCTCTCTAACCTATTATGCAAAAACAAATTTTAGCTCCTAGATTAGCGAGAAATAATGAGTTTATATTATAATTGTTCTGCATGAAGCGTTACTTTAATAGCATTAAAACCCGAATAACATATTTACGTTCCTATATATAAAATGTTCTTATATTTATGACAATGTTATGGTAATACCTAAACGGTAATACGGTAATTTGTAGTCGTAACTTTTATTAAAAAAAGAAAAGGAAAATTAAATGTATAAAGGCTCAGGATGATTACCAACTGTGTCCTCAGAGAAAATCACCGAATTGTTACTAACATGGCCCTTGACATCCATTGTTTTGTTATTACACGGCTTACCATGATATTGGATGAAATAGCTTTCTCACAAAATTGGAAAACGTTTGTAGAATTTGTAATAGTTTTTGAAAAGGAATGCGATGACAAAGGGTTGAAGGGCGTCCAATGGATTCCAATTTATTGGGACCGTAGGTGTTATCAGTCTAGTGGATACATTAATGTTAAATTATTCGACAAATGGATTTGATACTTGTATTTTCCAAATAACTTTGTTTCATATCTGACTACAATCAAATTAAAAAAATCCACAAGTGTAACGTGTTTAAACTGTTTATCCACTTATGCAGTGCAATGATCTTGTTAACATAATTGTATTTACTGTAATAGTAACAATTTATGTAACAACACTGCCTACGCATTTTATCTATTCGCAATTTATCGCTTAGTTTCAGTCTCTTGATGACTCGAGATGGAAGTGGCCTCCTCGTAGGTGTAGAGCTGCCTTTTCAGTACCTGTGTGGCATTTAGTATCTGGGCCAAACGCTAGAAATATTCTGCGTTGCTCTTACCTTATGGAATATGACAAGTAAGTCGTCGAGCTTCCCATGCAAGTCTCCGCAGACGGTAATCTGGCTCGAGATGGAGGTGGTCGCCACGTTGATATTGGGCAGTCGCTTCAGCACCTGCGTCGCTTCCTTTAATATCTGAGCCACGTGCTTCGGATGTAGACGGTGCTAAAAATATTGTTATAGTTTATTATTTTCGTTTTGGTTTCGTTATCGATTCAGGTAGCATAAACTAATATGTACAGTCAGCAACAAGGGAATATATACCCATCAGTACCTTGGTGCACATGCATTAAGGACTTGAATCGAACGGTTATGGGTACATTGTGTTGCTGACTATACATATCTGTTCATGTCGTACTAATTCATTTACTTAGAGCCAATTTATCATTACAACATAGATAAATCCTATAGACCTTATTCTAACCAAAGCTGAACAGGAAAAATCCAAATAACACTTCCTGAAAAACAAAAACATAAATCTCGATACAAAATATGAAGCTACAGAAATTGGAACTCAAGACTTTCGCTTGTCCATTTAAATAACCAGCAAGTTGGCTAGGGGATCGCGTCAAAAGGAACATCCAATCATTTACAATCGGAAAAGGGTTGTGGAATAAAATTACCTTTTTTTTCCTAAAGGCCTCAATCAGTAGGTCGATATCCTTCCTCTGCAGCGGGAACTCGATGTCAGGTCCACGGGAGGGTTTCGGTGGTGCCGTCTCGTCCGCGCCCCCGCCCTCGTCCGACTCCTCCGAAAATACCTGCTCCACTACAATATTGAAAACATTTTTACGCATAACATTTTTGTAGTTTTACATCTCTCGGGCTTTACGACTTATAGCACCAAATTGGGTAGTTTGTTCGCGGAACAATGTTCTAAATTTATACATAACTCGCGATGCGCCCTGTGTATCTCCAGGTAGACACCGTATCATTAAATATGTAGCGACATTTTCCTAAAAAAATGGGAATTTGGTAAGAAGTTGAATCAGTACTACTAATTTCATTCATTCAAGCTTTCATTCAAATACTATTAATTTAATAATGCCGGTCGGCCATCTTCGTGTTTCCGACCGAGACCGAACGCTGAAAAATATATATAACATGAAGTGGTTACAACGTAATCTAACGAACTCCAAAAGCTTGTTTCGTTATTTATTTCTTTTTTACTCATCCATCATCTCTCCGTGTTTGTTCGAAATACGAAGATGGCCAAACGGCATTTTTTCATTAGTAGGTACTAGGGCATGCATTATCGGCATTTTAAGTCGGTAAATATAAAAAACACCGGTAAACCGGGAAATTCCTAGGAATTGGCATATCTTGGGTAAGGTGTCCTAAAAAGAGAAATAATGTAGATGAATAAAAGGAGAATTGTTTTTATTTATGAAGGCAGTTTGGCAAATGAGAGATCAAATGAGAGATCAAAGTTGAAAACATTTGAGAGCTATTTTCGAATTGCTGCAATAAATCAGTAGATATTGTGAAAAACGGTGAGCCATCAGTCATCAGTCATTCGGCAATAGCGGTGTTCATCTCATGTTTAATTGTTTGAGTGTGCATGTAATGTGTGTGAATAGTACTTAAATCTTAATAAGTGGTTCCAGAAGGCTAAAATTGTTGAATTAGAATTGGTGGAGGAATTAAATTGAGAACAGCAAACAGCACAGGGGCCTTACCACCATTCCTTATAGCAGTATTATTTTAACCTTATTTCTCAATTTCGCACCACGGCGTCCTTAATGTAAGCTTATTTTATGAATGTTTTAGCAGGAAGTTTTGGTGACGTCAACATGATTCGATAGCTTACTGTAGTGCAAATCGGAACGTTGTATGAAAGAAATGGCGTTATACAGTTCATATAGCGTTATCTCGTTTTGTTTTGTAGCAGGGAATAGACAAATAATTAAAATAATTCATTCTATCGCAGCACTAAGCATTAATACTTTGGTGGAGGTCATGGTACGAATATGAGTAATGTTGTTTTAAGCCTGAAAAAAAACGTTCCGGCAACAATATTGTTTTGTAAAAGATGGTGGTGGGGCCCCAGGACCCAGGAGGGCGCGGCGGCTTAAAATAAAGGGGCTTATAGGTAGGGGGTGGAAGCGAGCTGTATATAATAATGAAGATAAGATGACTGAAGAACTAGAGGGCTGTATAAACTTTCTTGTCTATTTATTTCAGATGTGACAGACCCGATGTAGAACAGCCGTCGCACTTCAAATTTTACATTTTGCGCTAAAACAGTCTTCTGCTCGTAAAAAACCTGACCTTTATTTATAAAAGATATTCATCAAAAGTAACATTATTGTATTGTTGGCAAGATTTCATGGCTATAATATTGTATCAGCGTCAATCACCGGACTGAACTTTATTAAAACGAAGCAACGAATGGTGGTTTAGGTTAGATTAGATTTATCAACTGTTTAAAAAATGTTTTTATATCACTACAAATATTTGTTTGCTAATCTATAGGTACATATAATAAAATTGTAACAGGCCGATGTCTGTACATTATGGATATTGTAAAAAAACTAATATGGGGGTCTTTATTAGAGCAACAGAAGCCAAAACAACAGTTTTTAGAAATTTTGTCTGTCTGTCTGTCTGTATGTTTGTACACGCATCACGCAAAAACTACTGCATGGAATTGAATGCAGTTTTCACCGATGTATTGATTGCTAGAGGTCTAACTTAAAATATAGGCTCCATTAAAATGTAAACCGCAGGAAAATATCTTATTCCGATTGTTTTAAATTTAATAAACCGAAGCGAACTGAGGGCGGGTCGCTAGTACGGTTATAAAAACCTTATTTAATTATATTTTTTACAGGTTATTTACCGACAAAAAGTGATCTGGTTTTACCGTTTTACCGGTTGACTGTTAACTGGTATTGCAGACCCTAATTAGTACAATGGTACGAGTAACTTTTGGACAAAAAGTGTTTATCACTATGTTTTTCTTCTACCGTCAGATTGAATATTAAGTTATGAAAAGGTCATAATAAACGCAAACTTAACCAACTGCAGCTTATCGCTTCGTTATACTCGTACTTTTATTTAAAGAGTGGATTTCATGTGACACAGTTACAATAATAGCCGGGACCTAGATCTGATTTACAAAGTGTCAGAGGTCAGTGCAGTAAATTTTCATGTAGATGTTTATTCTATGTATTCACAACATAGATATACTGCACCATCGCGTGTATAGAACTGGTTAAATAATAAAAAAAAACACGTGAGCAAACAGAGGGCTCCGACTCTGTGACATGAAAGAAATGAAGCTCTATATGTTTGGGTAATCAAATTTTCTCGATGGAGTCGCAAACATATAGGATAGTATGCGTAATCTAATCAACTATATAACGAAAAGGTCGTACGTTTTGCTACTTACAAACCTAATTGTGTATTTCAAGAGACATTGAACTCAGTCCAATTAAAATTCTTTATTTGTTTTTACGTGTTATTAGTGTTCGCGCCGCGAAAAATCGTTCAGTTTCCATCATCGGCGAAACAAAACCCCAATGCAAATAGTTTATCAAAACTAGGTTTATCAATGCTAGGTAGCGTCCCTAGTGAAGTTATTGCTTCGACAGCGGCCGTGTCTTGACCGGCGGTCCTGAATGTGCTGCGCTTGGAGTCTTCCGGTATATTTCGACATTTACTATAATTATTCCTATGTCGTCTTTTATCGCATCGCACCACTAATTACTATAACCTATTTATGCCATGACCTGTCTTTTTACCTACATATATTTTAAAACTAAACCGGCCAAAATCAATAGATTTAATGTAATATTTATTTACGTATTTCTGAGTGAAGTAAAGCAATTGTCTGTTATAACAAATTTTTCGCTAAATTCATCAAATTCCTTACAGCAAATTGTTACTAAGGGACTTTGTTAGATGTCCCTGAAGTGTAATCATGTCGTAACAGGTCACTGTGTCATGTCTGCATTGTCGTGTTATACCAAGGCGACGTCACTTACTCACGGAAGCTGTCCTCGAGGTCCTTTCAGAAGAGGGCCGGCCTGTCGTATCCCTCATGTGACTTAGCAGCGCGTTGAAAAAGTTGTATAACTGGAACAACATATACGTAGATAGATAGGTGTTCTGTTAAACATTATTATGTAGCACAATTTTATTGCTCCCTACTTAAAGGCGTACTTCCTCTATCAGGTTGAGACAATTATCTATATAAGTATACAGAGCAACAGATTATAAAATTCTATAAAAAACCTTTAACTTTCAAAATAAAGTCTCTTCAAAAAGTTAAACTAAAGCTAAATTCCTTCAAATAAAAACTCTTATTTCCCAATGAACAGAAACAAATCAAACAATTAGTTCTGTCTGTTTTTTTCCACAGTGAATCATTTGTTTTTCAGCCAACTTTATAAAACTAAATTCAGTGAGTACACAGTTAAGCTACGAAAATACACAGTTTTTGTGGGCACTTTACGATGCTGGTCGAGTCTATTTGCATTAAAATTTTACTAGCAGACAGTTTGATTTCCAAACATAAATTTATTACTTATCAGACTTCGTACAATGAGGTAAAACAAGAACATTTAATAAGATTAATGACCTTTGATATTAAACGTCTGAGTAATGAAAACTAATAGAAAAATTTTACTTTTGGTAAGTTACTTTATTATTCTTCAACCTTTATTACATTTTATTTGAAATTATTGTTAACAACTGCAATTTTAGCAAATGGGTACGGTTTTTAGCTAAGGATTTTTTAAAGCGGTCTTCAGGAAAAACGATGAAAAAGGTAAGGATAAGCTTTGAAAAGGCGGTTATGCTTATTAGGAGAGAAACAAGTGCAAAGAGCGTTCTCGGCCACAAACAGCTAAACAACATGCAAATTTATAAACTCTTTGTTCTTTTTTGCATTTTTTTTAACTTATCGTTCTATACAACTATTATAAATATATAATAAAATCACAAATTTCACGTTCCATTATCAGTCTATTAACACATTCCTTTCCCATACTCGCTATACTAGTATTATCAATATGGACCATCACGAGTGGTATCCTTAAGGGGCTTAATTACTCTACGAGCATCTTAATCTGTAATTTAAATCTTTTTTTGTGTAATACTTAGTACCCATCAGTTTTAATGTGTGGGTAAGTTACTTGTTTTGATATGTTACTCCGAACATTATTATGTAGGTAAGTTTTGTAAATTATAACATTGTTTGGGCGACCGAATAAATAAATAGGGTAAATATGAAGTCAATCACGATTAATCAAAGAAAAAGGTGGACAAAATCCTTGCATCCATACAATGTCGTCTTTTGATTAAATGATAACATAACAAAAATACGTAGGTACCTATGATTTACGCACTCGCGTTTATCTTGTAACCTAGATATTATTTGCAAGCTTTCACGAGTAAGCAATACTCGTGTGCACGCGCTCGGCTGGTCAATGATCAATAGGACATGCGGCGACCCCGACCGGCCCACTGATGCGTACACTCGCTGTCATGAAGAGGCTGCGAACCCAAAGGACCCCCGACCTCAAAGAGATT
Source organism: Sesia bembeciformis (assembly GCA_943735995.1). Classification (NCBI taxonomy): domain Eukaryota; kingdom Metazoa; phylum Arthropoda; class Insecta; order Lepidoptera; family Sesiidae; genus Sesia; species Sesia bembeciformis. The sequence goes on along the minus strand of OX031029.1, from coordinate 8,571,990 downwards.
ATCAATTTTATTCACACAAACTTCTTGATTTTCTGATTTAATCAAGAACCCACATATAATTGAAGAATGATATAATTGGACGTACGGTACATTTAGTGAGGGATTGTTAAACTTTCAATCAAGTTACATAACTTAAACCTATACATAACTTAAACATTGCATTTAATCCATTATTTACATATGTATACTTTCCAAATAATACAGGATAATGGTAACATCTCCTAAATAAATAAAACTTAACTATGACTAAGTTATTACTTTTGAATGGTCTGACCTCGTTAAAGCCAAGCAAGCCACTCTGGCAATATTAGAACAAACAATACCACGCCCATATAATAACCAATCTCGGGAATAATCTTTCATCTCACTCCATCATTATACTTGCACCCTTGAACAAAACTCAATCACATACGAGTACCTTTTAACACGAGATTTCATTATGAATATGATAAAACATATTTGACTTAAATGTTTTGCAAATATTGTCAAATGAAATACAAAACCAAATTATACGTGATTGACATTACAGAATGTTGACAATAGTTTTAACATCCCTAAACCACATGGTTGAATGAACGCCAAATAACTTGTTTACTGTCATTACTAAAATGAAATTAATCAATGACATTGACAAGATAAAGACACGAGGTCCATATTGTAAATGTTTTATTTAATGTGGAAATGACATATACTAAAATATATAACACCTAGCGACCCGCCCTCACTTCGCTTCGGTTTATTAAATTTAAAACAATCGGAATAAGATATTTTCCTGCGGTTTACATTTTAATGGAGCCTATATTTTAAGTTAGACCTCTAGCAATCAATACATCGGTGAAAACTGCATTCAATTCCATGCAGTAGTTATTGCGTGATGCGTGTACAAACATACAGACAGACAGACAGACAGACAGACAAAATTTCTAAAAACTGTTGTTTTGGCTTCTGTTGCTCTAATAAAGACCCCCCATATTAGTTTTTTTTCAATATTTATAATGTACAGACATAGGCCTGTTACAATTTTATTATATGTATAGACATGTACACCATTAGAACGTAAAATTTATTTTAAAAGTAAAAGTAACATTGGCGACTTGCTAGTAATTCACAAAAATGATATTTTGTATACAACTCCTTGAGGTGACAAGTAACTTAAGTTATAGTCACTTTCGAAGTTTAAAATATTACCACATGGGAACAATTACTTATTTCCTATCATAGCCATCCACCCTGATGCGGGTAATGAGACCAGGTAAATGAGAGAAGTAGAAAGAGATAATAAATAATACCAATGTAAACTACATGCTATAAGGTCGATATTGATAATAAAAAAATACACAGTTGTTTAAGCAGTTGTTTTACTCAACGCATTCGTCAATACATTACTAATGGACTCGAATGTATGAATAAGTCGATCCGGCTTGGAAGCATTCCAAGAATGTCGTGCTACTTCTCCAAAAGAAATACTGTACTATCAAATTCAAGCAATTTAAACGTTGTATCTGAAAATACCCACTACATCATAAAGATCAGTAAACAAGCCCTTTTATCATCCATTGCTGGACATGGATCTCCTCATGCACATTGTCTTGTGCAACAAGGATGTACGAGTGTGGTTTTAAAACGCTACGCTGAACAAGCGGATTGGCGAGTCCACTCTTTTTACGGTTTAAAAGGTTAAAGGTCTTTTAGTTTCTGAAGGCTTGTGGTAGCGGCTTTGTTATTCCATAGTTGCCTATTAAGACACCCACGGAAAGATAACTTGGTAATATTGGTGTCGTTCTACAGCCTGCCGACACGACACGACACGACACGACCAGATATAATGATCACATTATTAAAAATGTAATAATAGTACTACCGAATATATATTGGTAGACCGTTCTGAAATAACTCAAAGTCAAAGCAAAGCAAATATTAAAATAAACAGACAAGTCCTCAAATGGAGAGCGTACAGGTAAACTTTAAGATGTATGACTTCCAGGAAGTGGCTGATAGTAGCTGGATGACAAGAGAGAAAGATCGAGTGTGACGACCTGTCTTGGGTGAAGAGACAAATGCTGGCATTAGTAGTACTATATAGTCAAGTAGAACTGTTATTTTAAACTTTAACTTACTTTAACTTGATCCTGTTCTCCTGCGTACTCGATACTCTGGAAAATGGTCCATGTGTAACGTCTGCGCACCTCCATCCGCGCTAAGTATCGCCGGTACCATTGCTGGATCAGGATGGCCGCTTTCATAGCTGAAACCATCAATAATTGTATGTTTTGTGGATTTTTTTAGTTTTCATAAAAGATTGTAAGGGGTTCATTTAACATCTTAAGACAGACTGCATTAGTATATATCTTTTTTTATTTATAAATAATTTTATATCAGCTGTGCCGCGTGGTGTCGGCCGCCTATAGTATAGCATCGCCCCATCTCTTCCCGTGGGTGTCGTAAAAGGCGATTAAGGAATAACAAACCGGCTACCGTAAGCCCTGGGCAACTACACCACCTCTAAAAGAGTGGACTTGCTAACCCGCTTGGCCAGCGTGGCCTTTTAAGGCCATACATCCCTCATGCTGAGCATGAGGAAGCCCATGTGAAGCAGTGGATACTGAAAGGACTGGTTGCATTGCATTTATATTAGCTTAGAACGTAATTTATATGACATATCTATGTAATGTTAACTGAGAAAAGCTACCTTATTGTTGGCTCTAATCACTCAGATCAATATCTGGGTGACTAGAGCCAACAATACTTTTTATTGTAGCTTTTCGCTTTCAATAAGGTAGGTTTGAGACTTTAGGGAAATCACATATCCTTTATTGCTGTTGGATTCCAACATTTTAACATCTATGTGATGTCATAAAAAATATGAAATCTCAGGTATCTTTGTAAATCGCCAGGGGTGTCCATGGGCGGCGGTGACCACTTACCATCATGTGGCCTGACTGCTCGTCTACCATCTCTTCTATAAACAAAATTAAAATGCACAACCTTTCCTTTTTCTTTATTGCAACCAACTAGTCAATATACGAGGTTAAAGCGATAATTAATTCCGATAATTAAAATTTAATTCCGCAAATCCCATCTTTATTTTTCAACATACTAGTAATCAACAGTCCACTGCTGCCCTTCAATTATTGTTTTACATAATAATCAGAAGTTAGAGCGTGATTTTATTTTCACAGAATGTTGAAACAAGTTACAAAATCTTAAACAAAGTATTTAAAAAAGTCATTATAATGAAAGTCCTTTTGGTCGCATATCGATAAGTATGTGAGTATATAATCATGTACCAATATGAACCCCTTTGTATAAACTTATGTGGTAACGGTTGGTATTAATACAATGTTTACTGAACTAGATATTACATCTCCATGGGTGCCGTAACATGCAATAACTACTTAATTATAATATGCCAGTAGGTACTATTATAATCTATGCCGAACCTTGAAAAGGTATCTTGATCACACTGTAATAGTAATCTCAAGAGACTGTTATTAAAATATATATATATATATATATATGTATTCATCAAGTCACTTTGACTATAATAATGGTCTGTGGTCATGCATGACTTATGAATTATGGTTACGGTCATCGTTCTGTAAAAAAAATATAATCGATTCATTATTATTAATTATCTATTTTAAATTATTGTTTTAACAATAAACTATAATAGTAGGTAATTATTTTAACTTTTTATTCCACTATGTATAGCTATAATCCTCTGTTCCATTGTCAAAACATTTTTATTGTAGGTACATCTTAAATTACAATTAATGGTATGTAGGTATGTTTACATAAATCAGTTTTCTCATTTAGTATCTAAATACTAATTATTAATTTTAAGGTCAAATTAAAATGTTTTTATTTAGTAAACAAAAATTAATAACTTTAAATAAACGAACATTAAATAAATAAACATTAATTAATTTAAGTTTTGCGTACAGAGGTCGACAAGCTTTATTTAATTACTAGGTACTGTATAAATTACCTGTTTAGTGTTTGACTATAATATTGAATACAATAAAAAGAAGTAATATTTCTTCAAATACGGTAAAGACATAAAGAGTTATTCAATCTTTATGATAATATGTTTAACGATCCGCGAAAAGGCAATCCTTTTATGGAAAATCCCTTTCTGAAACCAGTGAAACATTAATACTAATGAAACGGTGCAGAATGAACATTAAACTCATGCTGTATTGTAATATTCGACGGATAAAACACAAGCTTCGTGATGAATTGTGCTCTGAAATTTATATAAATGGCTTCAGCGATCGCTGGGAATTAGTGCTACATATATCAATTTACAACAAATTCAGTGAGCTTGAAGAATTATTTAGCTGTAGATATAAATACTTAGTCTAGCTATAAATATTGTTAATTGATATTTTTATTTTTCAATTACAATTTTATTAGAAGAATTAGTGTTTTAGAAATAAATAGGTAAGCATTTTAAAAATATAACGTTTATTCGAAATGGTCACCATTTGATTTTCTACAATCTTTAAAAGTTGAGGCCAGTTTTTGATTGAAAAACGCACTTTCTATGAGAAAATTGGCAATTGCCACCATTATGGAATGTTTTAGGGATTAAATATTATCATAGCTTTTAGAGCATGCCGTGCTCTCTAAAACAGACCATAAATCATAATCGAGCGGATTACGATCAGGACTAGATAATTAAGTCGGAAATATTCCTTTCTAGCCACGCCTGTGTGGAGCGAGCCTTGTGACCTGGTGCTGAGTCTTGCGGAAAGTATCATTCTTGATTATGGAACAGGGTGTTGTTAAAAGGTTGAGTTCTCAAGAATCACATTTTGGTACATTTGAGTCGACGAGACGTTTCAATACCTTATTCACAAAAATATGGTTTAGTCACACGACACAGCTGATATAAGATATCCTTTGCGTGGGGCCGAGATGTTGTTTTGATTTGTCAACCCTATTTTTCTTTTAATTATCAGTTAAGAAATGACCAGTACGTCTTTTGTAAGTAGCAGTCCTAAATCATCTTTTAAAATACGTGACATGGTTCTGGGTGCTACATGTATAGGTATTCAATCTCTCTGGATAAAATCTTTTGATTCCGTACGGGATTTCTTCTGATTTTCTCCTTCACAGCTTCAATCGTCTATTTAGATAGTGCGTGGACAGCCCTTTTTGTTTTTCTGTCAGAAACAAAGGACGTTTCAATGTATTATGTACCTACCAGTAGCCCGGTACACAAACATTCGACTAAAACCAAGCGGATGAAGAGTTTTAAAAATTGTATTATCTCCATGCCTACTTTGTGTAATGCATTTTTTTTGCAGGAACATGATAGAGGGCTATTCTCGATAAAAGATGTTAAAGTAGTATTATAATTATATTATAGTTAATTATATGTTTTATAAAATATGTAATAATAGCCACTTTACATTGATTTATATTTTAATAGAAAAAAATACGACTGCCATTTTTTAAAGAAAATATAGTGCGACCAGACGTGGGAGTGCAGGGAGATCTATTATCCTAAAAAAAATGTTCTCTTGCTGGCTTTTACATGTATAAACTTGTATTTTAAAAATGAAGGCATATACCTACATGAAAATCTAATCAATAGTTGGTGTACAAATAGAGTACAAAGACAAAATATGAACATAACATTTTAGACCCACCACTGTAGCAAGACCGATAACCAAAATTGGCGACATTCATAATAAACGATAGGTGCTTCGTGGATCCCAAGATTCCCAAGGCATTCATGAAAAATCCTTTCCCATTTTTCTTGAGGATAGGTGAATATAGCAGTTTTCGGATTATCTACTTATTTATGGCATGAGCCATAAACCCTCTGCCGCCTTTTTAGATTCTGTCCTCTGGGGTTACCCAATAACATCTTGAGGTATGTGACCATACGAACGTACATATATAACGACTGCTGACCCCTCTCAAACGGGTGTACATACATAAGAATATGGGAGAAACTTGACGTTTTTACTGTTCTAAGTTATTTTATTTATCATGTAGAGTAAATCATGAACAATATTAATATTAAATTTGAAATTTCACAATCACTTTCAAAATTAATCTTTAAATAGTAAATCTTATTTCTTATTAGATACATTCTTCGATGTAGTAGTTCACTAAAGTGGAAACTAAATGTTCAACTAAAGTTGTATCTACAAATTAAGTTACGAACTTTTAAGGGCCCATGGGACCCTCGTCAGGAAAGAAATTTTGTTCTGAAAACTTATTTCCTATCTATGTCAACACTTCAAATACTTTTGAAGTGAGGATTCTGTCAAGATGGCAACTCTTGGTGGAATTTCTTTTAGTAGCCTGTTCGTGTTCTGTAACGTGTTCATTGCAAGTACCTCATTTATGATGACACTTGCAAAACGATTCCCGGGATTCTTTTTCTGTTCTATGATGTCCGACGTGATGGTAAGTTGTCTTATCGCCTATACTTATACGAAGCCCTCTGGAGACGCCTAGGGCATTGCACCGGTTTGTTATTACCGAAGAAAAACCGGGAAACACAAAACCAGAGGACACGATTGTTACTCTGAATCTCCGGATAAAATAAAATCAAGCAAAACAAAACCTTATTGTTTTCACTGGCCGTTATTTGCATACTTCTGCGACCTTTTTCTTTATTTTTTGATTGTGTCACTAACTGATACCACTTGTTAATAAAAAAAAACATTTGTAATGATTCCAATCTGTACTAAGTCACCGGCAATTCCAATCTTCGACAAAAACAGTGCTCAAAAGACCTACTTATTATAAACTTAGAAACGTTCTCTATCTCAATTTGATACAAAGTACAAGAAAGGAATAAATTCCCACGTGGCGTTGCGCTAAAATTGCCTAATCCGTTTAAAGATTTAATTCAAATATTCTCTACTTTTGCAAGGAATATATTAGTATTTATATACGATGTAAATCTAATCTATTCTACAAGAATTAGCAGAGCTCTTCCAATGTATTCAATGAATAGGTAGATAAACTCCTTGTTGCACACCAAAACAAAATAAAACACGTTAAAAATTCATGAATGCACAAAAGGCGGTCATCGATTCACAATGCTTTGTGTGAGTAAACCCTTTAACTAAGTAAGCATTAGTGTAATTTTATACACAGTAAAAATGTTAAGGTATTCATATTTAAGAGGTGTGTATTTAAGAAAGAATACTGCTAACATTGTTGTCAAAAAGCTTTTAGCATGATTGTCAATAATTTTCATACATGTTAACGACTCGTACCTACAACCAAAGTGTTTTATGTACACGGTCTGTATCAATCAGGTTAACCTACATCCATAGACACCTTAATGCGTTAGTAATAAAGATTAGATTAAAGATTAAATTTAGGGTACATTAGTATATTACCGACTGTAGAATTCGATAGCGATTACGCTTGCTCGAAACGAGGTTTCGCCACAGAAATTTTTCACCCACCTTACTTACATTTTCTTTTTAAATTACGGGATTGTTATTAATAAAAAATAAGCATCCCCGAATAAAATTCCGCCAAAAAATCAATCTAGAACTCGTAGTTCTTGAGATTAGAGTCAGTAAACACAAAATACATATTAAAATAGTGTTTTTCCATAGTTTTTCTATAGTTCAAATACTTTTCACTAGACGTCAATTTTTTTTTCACTGTCTCACACAATTAATAAATTACCTAAAATTTTAAAAATAAATACTTACCTAATGCCTAGATATTATTTTGATTACTTGTATCCCAAAACTTGCCACACTTTTATTACAATTGATTTTGGTTTGATTTTGAACCGATTTTAAAAATAATACACTATAAGCTATAACCTTTCGAATCAAATACTTAATACAATAAAATAACAGATCATCCTACATTACAGGTACATACGAGTATGTTAATAGATTTGCATGGTAGAGATATACGCCTACTTTACCTAGTCTTTTACCCGTGGCTTCGCTTGCGTGATATATAGACTGATGTTGCATACACTAAAATCTTCTGGAAGAAAAGACCTACATGATAGTGAAAACCGCATCAAAATCTATCTACTAGAACCCAAGTCATAAGTCGACAAACAGACAGAAGATACTTTACGTTTTATAAATATAGAGAGAATACAGTTTTATTGTAATTCTCATTCACAAATTTTATTTCAATCTATTTGTATGTACCTGTTTTTTATTTAGGTGCAATCTTTATATGTATTGTAGAATTATATGCACAGATAAAAACATTTTTTTTAAATTTCTTGGACTAAAGATACTAGTCGAAACACTTCGATTCGACGAGAAGAAACTGCCGCAGCCACGAAATTATTTCTCTTGTAGGTATACGTATTGAGGTCGTATAGAAGCTTAATACCCTCTACGGGCCACCCTCTAAGCTAAGGTAACATAATTTGCTGCGTCACCGGCCGGGTCGTGTACAATTAGGTACCCTACGAACGGGCTTCACAGTACTAGTTAAATTTATCACACTGGGATTTACGAGATATAATTTGAAAATCAAGCCTCAACTATAGTGCTGAGTGCTGACAATGTATTCCATTGTCACGTCTACCCTGTGAGAATAGACAATCTTAATGTATAAAGTCGTATAGAAGTTCATTTTTAATAGAAAGAAAGAAAGAAGGCCCATAAACAGACAATCCATCTGGTGAATTGTCTATTGGATATTATTGCCAATGGACATCCGCAGTGTGTTGCTGAAAATGTATCCAAAAACAAGTACACCATTTTTTAATTTCTTACCTTAAAATATTAAAAAAAAATAGAAAAACTCTCGTGATCTTTTTTACGATATCTATCTTTAAAAATGACCAAGTTATAGGGTTTTAAAATTGGATGTAATCGAACAGTGCGTGACGTCACGATTTATTTACATACAAATACATATATTGTTTAATAGTGTTCATGAAATTCTGCAACGATTGTCTAATTTTTTTTCATAGCACATGTGCCGTAGCTGTGATACCTTTAAGACATCACATACCATTTAAGATCTCGGAGAGTATCGGGATCCTTGGTGTCGACATTTCCAGGAAAGTCGAATTTATAATAAAATAAAGTAAAATAAAGCCCAAATGACCTCCAAAAAGCTTGGTATGCTGAACAGAGCGAAGCGGTACTTCACCCCTGGGCAACTCTTAACGATCTACAAAGCTCAGATTAGGCTATGGAGTACTGCTCACATCTCTGGGCCGGCGCACCGAAATATCAATTGGACCCATTTGACTGCATCCAACGACATGCTGTTCGAACTGTCGACGATCCCACTCCCACGGGCGATTTAGAACCCCTGTACGGCGTTGCGTTTCTCTGTGTGTTCTACCGCCAGTACAATGGAGTATGCTCTGAACAATTGTTCAATATAATTCCCACCTCGGGATTCTACAACCGCATCTTCCATCACAGAAGTGCGGTTCATCCGCATTTCCTCGACACGACACGGTTATTCAAGAAAGCTGTGAATAGGATTTTGCCACTACCCACATTAGTACCCACCTAGTACCCACTTTTCGAGCTTCTTTATTTTGCCGATTTGACGCAGATGAGCCAACATTGTTTTATCACTAATATCAAACCCTGTTGCTAACTCAGCTAGTCTTTGACATGGATCTGCTTCTACTATAGCCTTTAATTCATCCTTATTAACTTTGGTCGTATGTCGTCCGTGGGGCTTATCCTTAAAATCTAAATTTCTAGAACGGAAGCGTTCAAACCATCTATGCACGGTGCGATCGTTTGTGGTGTTTGGCCCATACACACTATTGATATTGTGAGCTGTCTGATTGGCGTTGGTGCCGCGACGAAACTCATATTCAAAAATAGCACGAATTTTCAATCTACCTGGTAGTAAGTCAGTCAAGAATGACAATCGTTGTTACTCCCCCGAATCAATTGTAGACTTGGCAGTGGATTAGCAAAAATGATTGGAAAATATGGGAAATTGGAATTTTAACGAGTTTCCACACTCCATTACACTGTTCATACTCTCTTGGGGGGGGGGGGGGAAGTAGTTAGTATATTCATCAAACTAATAGAGATCCCATGACAATACCCACAACAGCGATCTTATAAATATAACACAAATTAATTTGATATAGACCGTTTCCTATACGGGCTTCACATGATCTACTTGTCAATAGCAATCGATTCTAAGAGTGTAAACATAAAGAAAGCAGGTTAACCGCTTTCAAGTTGTCGGCGCCGTTTAGTATCGTAAATGTTTTTATAAGTACCTACAGATTCGTTCATAATAGAAGCAGGTAGTGCCTACAACCCACCCCGACAAGGTGCTCTGGAATTTGGGTTAAGACATAAAGAAAAAAGGTTCTTGTTTCAAATTAACCGCCCCAGACTACCAAGAAAGCAGGAAACCTGCGTTCTTTTGTGTTTTCACCCTGTCGTTAGAGGGTTAGATAAAGTGTAGTTAGTTAATGAGTCTTGTCCGTGAGTCCATTAAAGTGTCTATTCTATGATGCTGCAGAACTATACTGACCGTACGACATCTACACTATGACAATATAACATAATTATTCCCAAATATTAATGGTGCAATTTACTGAGATTGTTACAGAGTAGATCTATTCATCAGATTCATTGCTTTAAAGTAGTTTTGAGTTAATGTCTCGGGGCCATTACACAATAATAACAATAATAATAATAAACCGTATAATTATATTAATAATGTACGTACGTGTTTCGGTAGTGAGTGTGATATGGCAGAGCCAGTACCCATCCTATCCCTTCCCACGTCCCCAACCCTTTCTTCAAATCCATTCTTTCATCAACAAAGGTAGGCAGCGCATCCGGGGGTGTGCCAAAGTTTGTCATTTTGGACTAATGTTGGCATGTATCGCGGATGTCTATGGGCGACAGTATCCACTTACCACCAGGTGGACTGTATGCTCGTTTGCCACCTTCTTTCTATACAGAAAAAAACATTCTTGTTATCACAAGCACAGCCTCTGACACACTTATGGGTTACATGTTCAGCAAATTATTGTATTTTGTGCTTATACGTTTCATTATAAAATACTGGCCGTGTAGTGTCCGCTGGCTACGGAATATCACCAACCATCTCTTCGCGTGGGTGTCGTAAAAGGCGACCAAGGGATAACAAAGTGGCTACCACAAGCCCTAAGGAACTACACCACTTTTAAAATAGTGGACTCGCCAACCTGCTTCGCCAAAGTGGCGTTTTGTGGCTTTACATCCCTCGTGCACAAGACAATGTTCATGAGGAGGCCCATGACCAACCATGGATACTGAAAGGGCTGGTTGCATTGCATTTCAATAAAATACTGAAACTGAATATCAGGATCAAAGGCGTTAATTTGTATATTTATTTCACTGATTTCAAATTTCTGTAGAGAATATTGTGCACAAAACCTGATAACATAATTATTCGGTACATATATACCATATACAATAATTATTTGCTGTGTATTTACGTAACTCAATCTCAAACATGTCGCCCTCACATGTTTATTTAACTGGGTAGATTTCACGAGTTCCAATTAACATTACTTCACCCTGAACTTTAGTTGTATGAAATTTAATTCAAGTTCTCCGAAGTAAACATAGAGAAATTGGGTTAAACACTATTAATACCACGCATATAGATAGCTCTTAATTTACGGTTCTGAATGGTAGGACTACGTATATCATTGGTTATACTAATTTATCATTTTGGATAGAACGTCTACGCAATACGAATGTTTTGAGTCTGAATAAATTGGAGATTTTATCGAATTACCTACTTTTGGAGACACATTTAATTATAGATTAATAATTTACACTATATGCTGCATTCAATAAAAATAATGTGAAAATAAATCCTTATATAACTAATTCCACAAATAACTAAAGAAATTAATGTTAAGAACAGAAGCCCTCGCCTAATTACTAAATTACCCTGCGGTTTATGCGAAGCCTTAACTTTGCCGTGAACAACTTTCCTTGCTCTCGTTTCAATCAAGAGTTATCGAATCTTACCTCCTGAAATGTAAATGAGGATCGTGTGACAAGCATAATAATCACCTTTCAATTACTGACTCTTTCCTACAATTTTGTACTGATATTACAGACACACGGGCAACGGCTTCTTTTATCATATAATTCTCTTGTGTGGACTTAATTGGTTTTCTAATTGTAATCATTTTCAACACTTTTGGAATTTCAAAAGCCTAAACATATTTACGGAAATAAAATGAACAGAACGGAAATAAAATTAAAACTACAAGAAAACCAAAAACAAACTGAAAACTTGTGGAAAGACGTTCACTTATTTGCTGTCATTCATTAGTAATATGTAAAACCTCCAACTTGTAACCATTAACTTTAAAACTATAATGTGACATTAACTTGATAAGACACCGTGTATCGTGATGCACCTAAAGACAATGATTAATTATACAAATATTAAAACGTGTTCATAGTCGTCGGTTTGTAATAAAATTTAAAGTTTAGAGTTTCATTAGAGTTAACTTAGATTTAGTTACAAGATGTAGGTATCTACAATAGAAAACAAAATCTGAAACCCATTCAGTACTGTTTAGATCTATTCTAGGTTTACATTTTAAGTTTTATTAGATAATAGTGTGGTCGTGTGATGGCGGCCGTTTAGAATAGCAACACTCCATCTCTTCACGTAGGTGTCGTCACAGGCGACTAGGCGATAACAAACCTGGCACAAGCCCTGAGCAACCTCGAAAGGAGTAGACTTGTCAACCCACTTGACCAGAGAGGCGTTTTGAAATCATACATCCCTCATTCACGAGACAATGTACATGAGGAGACCCATGTCCAGCCGTGGACGTTAAGGCCTGGGTACGGTTACGGTATATAATAGTAAAAATTTAGTCAACGTATTATGTAATCCCAATTACAAAATTTTACCGAAATTGAATTTAAATAAGTCATAAGTAGATTTGCAATTTTAGATAGACAATTTAGAACATACTTAAAATATTTTTGTTCCATGAACGTTATTGTTTTCTATAGTTTTGCTTAGCGTGTCTTAATTTTGCGGAGAAAACGGATCACGTCGAATATTTAAAAACATAACTGCGAAGCGGAGATTAGCTTCTAACCAATAGGTGAATGGTAGGTAATTTCTAACTTTTTTATGATCGAGTATAAGCAAAATATAAGTATACATCGCATTCGTTATTCAGATCACGCACACAAGCTTTGAAAAAGATCTTAATGAAACTTGCACGGTAAGCCACTCCCAGGCTGGCCTTACTTTGTCTCGGAGGGTTCTCGAGCGGCACGATTATGATATCATGGAGATGACAAGACCGGGAGCGGCCGGATTCTATAGGGAGCATATATATAATAATTAAAATACACATACTTTTATGATTGGAATATAAGGGCACCTTGGACGTTATTTAATCACCTGTGTGACCTAGAATACAAATATTTATTAGTCATAAAGCCATAAATAAACCTAGAAAGCATATCCACACGGCTAATCCATTCAGTAATCTATAGGGAGTAGCACACGCACGTTTACACATTTAATACATGTAAGCATAAAATATGAAACTCACTTCTTTCTGCCTTTGTCATGCTGACATCCTCTCTCCTCCAAAACTTTAAAAAGGGTGCGAGGGCTTTTATGGTGCAATCGCCATTGAGCACCTTCTTCCCCAATTTCTTGGGAACTTCCTGCTCTATTTCCGAGCTCCGACATGATGACGAGTCGTCTCCAAGCGAGCGCGCCCGCCGTCCGCCCCGAAAACTAACGCACCCGCAGCCCTCAGACAAAGAGAACATAGTTGAACTCTTGTCCTTCTTGTATTTCTTATCTCTTCGTTTCCGAGTACATCTTGGCGCCTTCTGTCGTGACTTAGGAATGGTGGCAGACGTCCTGACGATGGTTACGTAGATGTTCAATCATGACCAGTCGTGATGACTGGTATGAATCTGAAAAGAACAAAATAAGAATAATTCAAAAGCAAAAAATAGCAAAATAATTCAAATAATAGCAAAAGTATTAGTACAGTTCTAACTATACTAATATTTTTGCAGTGTTTGTTTAATGGACGAGATGGTAGACAGGCGATCGGCTTGCAGAACAGCTTCCTTGAACAACACCATGTCGTACATTAATGGAAAAACGTCTGTATTCCTGTTCATTCCACAACTTTCAGGTTTCGTCTATTGATCACAACAGGTACACAGAAGCCCTCTGTCAACGAAGTGCTAATGAACCGCCCTTCGGTGACGAGAGATTTGATGATAAAATCCCGAAGTTGATATCAGATTGAATAGCTCTTCAGAACATTCCCCATTATTGTGTTTACACCGTCAAATATTTAATAAAACTCTAAATTTTATGTAAATTAGAAGACGACTGATAAAATAATGTAGTAAAATATATATAGGACTTTTATAGGTTACTCGAACGAATATTTTACCTAATAACATATGACTTACTACATACATTCATTTAAAACCATTATTTAAAGGAAAAGGGCTAGTTTAATACGGTTTAATTGTAGTATATATTTCAAACAACTGTACAATAGTTTTAGATGACACATAGAGTTTGTCTAATGGGTTGGGTCTTGAGAATTCATAACGAAGTGGTTTAGCATACCATCCCTAACATATCCGGTGAGAGTTATAATTAAAACTCGGTCCGCGTTTAAGTAAGAGGGTTTAAATGGTTCACCAGGTAGGTATGTTTATATTGCTAAGTGTTGTATGGTTAGGTTGTTAACAATGGCTTCCATGCATATCCTTAATTTGTTAATTCAAGGACTTTAGGAGTAATATGTACCTAAGTCCATATTAAGTCTACACTTAATATGGATGATAAATTGAGTAATGACACCAATTTTCGCCCTTATTAGTAAATAATGTCAATTCGTTGAGCTACATGTAAGTTAGTAAGTAACAAAAATCACTTTTAAACGCTGATGTGACTAAAACAATTTTAACATAAGGCGCTGTGTGAAATATAGACTAATTGCTGCCGCAATATTTGGTGGAAGTACATATTATATTTAAACAGATGGAAGTTTTTAACTAAAACAACGGTGACCTGTCCAAATGTATTAAAGTTACGGTAGATATTTAACTTTCAGTTGCAATAATTGCGACCAACTGAGCTAACATGAACCCAAACATACAAGTATTCAAGAATAAATATTTTTTAAACACGAGTTCAACACATAGTAGGACGCCAATTTATTTTATAACGCCAATTTAAGCCATTAGCTTGTCGACGATGTAGGACTCACATTAAAACATAATTTATGAAAATTCCGTTTAAACGCTCCCCCATATTCATGCACGTGCATTAAGCAATTAGAATCTGACATGTACACGTACAGCTAGCAACAAGTCGACATACCTTACTTTAACATAGGTGTAGATTGACCTGCATCAGACGGTACATACGTCGTACAGCACGTCCGAGGGCATACCAACGTTTGTCATTCTGGGCGGATGTATCACATGTATGTATCACATGACGTGATACATGTTGGCATGTATCACAGATGTCCATGGCCGACAGTATCCACTTACCACCAAGTGGACTTAAAACTTATAATACTGCGGGTGTTATTATTCATAAAGACGTATATAGAATAAACATTTCAATTGTCCGATAAACGAAATAAAATCGTCATCATGTGAAGCGGTTGAAGCTACGTTTGTAATCTAGCCAATTATAGCCACACGGCACAAGATGGATGAATAATGCTCACTATCAGAGAGCCGGCATTTGCAATGAAAAATTACTGCAGCAAATTAGATTTGAGAGCTAACTTTGAGTTTTCAGACTAACACGATTTATGTTCTTCTAGATATCAAAGAACAAATGTATCACATTTTCAATACCAAACGAAACAGATATTTGAGACATTTGATTTTTCTTTTGTTTAAGCAGGACTAAAAATTTTGATTTCTTATACATTTACCTACATAAGACATTATAAACAGAAAATGTCTACGAAATAATCATATTATTATGCTTTCATTATTCTAACAAAATTTACTATTTTCTAAGTATTTTAGTATAACGATGGCGGCTTTCCTTCATTCCATTATATCCGCAATAGACAGGTGGCGTATGAGGGTTTCAATATAGATAGCGTTGTAAAAATTAGTTAATTGATGTTTTTACAACACTAGCGTTATATTAAGAATTGTATGTATTTCTAGGAGTATAAAATCTATAGAGATCTATCGATCTTGTTAACTAACCTTATCGATAAGGTTAGCTGATAAAAATAACATAATCCTATCAAGGATATTAAATATTAAATTCCTGAAATATTTATGTATGTCGCAAATACGAAACTTGATTAAAACGAATCACTTACGCGGAGGTATTCGCTTTATTCGCATCCGGAAGGTTGTGGGGGCGCCAACGAAACAGTGGGCGTCAGCTGTTTCATAAAAAGGGAATCTTTACATTTTGTAGTTGTATAAGGTATATGTACATAAGTTAGTTTTAACATAATATACTTAGATTTACAAAATAAATCATAACAAAGCTGTCTATTATACATTTTTTTAAGTCGTAAGTACCTACTAGTGGCATAGAGTCTAAAACAACAATTTTTAGAACTTTTGTCTATCTCAATAACATCACTCAAAAAACACTGGACAGATTTTAATGAAACTTATATTGTAACTAGTGATAGGATTTTTTTAAATTTTAAATTATTTAAAAAATAATCGTATTCGACCAGTTCTAAAAGCTCAATATCATCCTTATAATGGGATGGGATAGGGTTCTTCTCTCATTATACTACATCTCACCCCATCCAGTCCCACTTTATCCTATTAAATATAATAGAGTATATAATGGAATAAAAGAAACTCCTTATCCCATTCCCTGTATACACTTTCACCCGCATCTCACCACCACACTTCGAAGAAGAATGGGGAGTGGGATAAGGAAAACTCGTCCTTCTGTTATATTCCTTAATATTACCCATCCCTCCTAAACTTATTCCTAACTAAACTCTAAAGGTGGGTGCATCCGAGGCCATGCCAATGTTGTCAATCTTGACAAATGTTGACATGCATCACGGATGTCCACCGGTAAAAGTCTCCTCTCACCAGTGGTGAATTGTTCATTTGCCACTTTCATGATGATGATTATGTTTATTTATCATTGTCGATAGTGAAACCGCTCTAGGTATGTACCTACCTATTATACTACCTTCGCGAACTTCACTTCCCCACCAAAGGTAACAGAAAAAATATCAGAGATTTAGATTTCAACAATATCCATCCCGTAAATCCCTTTTTTGTTTATTTGCGACCGCTGATTTGAATTCCTGTCGCGAACCCGACTTACTAAATATATTCTCACTGAATTTAAGGTCAGCGACTTTTGCCCTACAAATATTAAAATGATTATGTTGGCACATAACAGTGATTTTACAATACAACATAGTTTTCTTTTCATCACTACTTTCTAATACATACATACGTGTAATTGGTATACTTAAGTCTAAGTATAATATTATCGAGTATAATTGAATATTTATCAAACTGAGTAACTATAAGTAAAATTTTATGAAGTTGAGTTTCTTAACACTTCTATTTTTATTTGTTTTCCGGCAATGTTCAATAGTAACTTAGCTACAAACCTTCAGGAATCTTAGCTATCATACTATTCTTCTTTCGTTCCTATCTTTGCCTCTCTTCTCCGCGACTTGGACTTTCACAACTTATTGAAGTCTGCTTCTAAGCATTCTGTTAGTTTTCCACTGTAAGTATCTGTTCTCAGTCATTCTTTCCACGTCATCTGTCCTTTTAGAGACTGTGACTGTGACCTTCTTTGTTAACGTTTCAGAGGAATCGATTTCTCAGTTCAGTCCCCATCCTATTTGTAATACGATACTGCGCATTTCCTTTCTGGCCAAAAACCAAATACCTACTAAAGGCCCATCACGCCGCATTTTATTATCCAGTTAACTTACGAAAGATCAAGAATGCCATCGCCAAAATAAACTGTTAAAGTTAAACAATGTAAACTTTTATTTTGTGTAAAGACCTCCAAGTTTCAAATTTCTGTATGCTGGCTAACTTTGTTAATCAATCGTCGGGAATTACTGAGTTTCCCTTCTCATGCCTTGATTCACGGTTTCAAAGACTTCCTGAGTGCAAGGATATTAGATTGGCGTTTCTTGGAGTGCTTTTATGTAGAGTTCTATTCGTACAATATCGAGAAACGGTAATTGTATCAAGAAAATGATACAGTATCTGATTAAGGTATGTTCTTTGGACTTGATTTAAATAATTTTAAAGGGTATACCAGAATCTATTGAAGCGTACAAACCTCGCTCGCTAGGATTTGTTCATTATGCATAAAACGATAATTATGCATAATTGACATAAATTTTCCATTGTATACGTTTACCATCTACAATAGCTTCATATTTTAATTTTGTAAGTGCTTGTTGTGACTTTTAATACAATGTCAACGCAATGACTTCTATGTAGAACTCTTTGTGTCAATGCATCATTGTGTTCTTCAATTAGGTTGTGGCCATACAGTTTTGTAATCTAGAATTTAATTACCTTAATTTTTTCCTTCAGTTCATTCTTTACAATGTAAAATATGTGAACGTATCCACAGTTGTTTGTGACACAAATCAAAATTGTACGCTGGTAAAAAATAAATGCCAACCAACGAATACGGGGACAAATTCGAGAACGAATTTATCCCCAAACGTACATTACCGCTTAACGTGAAACGACGCACATCATCATACTTCCCACGCTTATCACCCGTTTGGTCTGATATATGATGCGTCGAGGGTGTTAGATACAGCTCTAAACGTAAATTTTTCTCCTAAGTGTGATTTTTATCTGGTTTTTCATTCGCGACAACATGACAACGATTCGCGCGTTAATTTTTATACATTAATAAAGTATAATTTATATCTTGGTTTAAACTTAATACATATCTACCATTAAAGTACCGTGTCAAAGTTATAACTCCTATGAAGCGAAAAACTCCTAAGACCAAGCTCGTAGTACTTACTATTATCTGCCACTATTTTCTTACATTCCTCTCATTTATACAACTCACGCACTTCAGAGCAAACACTGAATCGGGTTGTAGGCTGTAGGAAATATAAAGCGTTGCAAACGCGTGAAACGAGATATGCAATGAAAATGATTGATGAAAATGATGATTGAAAATGAAAATGATTGTCTAACAATGAGTACTTAATAACCTGTCATAAAAGCACAACTTACCGAGAAAAGCACTACGACGTTACTAGGAAATACAGCTACAGTATAATTTTTAACGATCTAAAGGTCAGAGGTCACATTATCGACTTCGAGTTTCATCTCGAATATAAATGACCTTCGTTTACCTCAACAATATCGAAAAATCCGAACATCGCTCCTTAAAGTAAGTTCATAAAAATACTCAGGTGCGGGATTAAGTAAAAAAACGAATTATCGGACGAAATTGCTGTACGTTTTTACGTCCAATAGAAGCTAACGATGAGTATATGTATATATAAAACACAATAACAAAAAAGTGAAGACTGAAACGAGATTACACCCAATTTTATATGGATAAAATACTTATTGAACGTCTGTCTCGAGCGTTTCTTTTAACAAAGATTTTTTTCTCTCAGACTGTCCATTCAGTTGACTTCATCAATAATAATTGTTTAACGAGTGGGTATAGTACAAAATCACGTAAAAAGGATATTGTCGATTAGTCAAAAAGTGTGGAGAGAAATATAGTGGTACTTGACGTACGCGAGGTTGGTCTATCTAATACAAGTATCCGCACACTTAAAGTTACAAGATTTGGGTCCCCAATATACTCTACAATACGCTGACAGTAACATATAGTACGCTCAACGTGAAATAAACCCGTAGAGATATAAGTTAACAGTATATATACTGTTACGTATTGTATTGCAATAATGACTGTAATTTCTTTTCGAGTATAATTCTATACCAATTGCTAAGCATTAAAGAGTCACGCGGCGGAACATCAGCGTGGTACTTGGCATCTGTGCCGTAGGTAATAACAATATCGTAAAATGTGCTACACAATGTAAAATCGGCATTAAAAGGCTCGTTTTGAAATAAGCTAGCTGTAAACAGTGTAAACGGTTAGGGTGTCTACTTAGTTTAGTACTTTTCCGAAGTTATTTTTAACAAAATGATAACAATAAAAACGTAAAGACATAACAGACGTTCTACAAGTCAGAGAACACTTGGAACGTAGCTATTTTTTTACATTGACGAAATAACACATTGTCTAACTCAAAATCTCCCTACAAATAGAAACCCTAGTAATGGCTCCCACTTTTCCTATGTGTTTATTCAATAGTTTGGTTTGCATTATGTACGAATTAGTTTAAAATGTTCTCTAATTTTTGCAAATTCAAAGAATATTTGGTATTATAAAACGTAAAAATGAACAATAATGATCGCCCAACAAGTACAAAACCAAGAAACTATATACGAGTACAAGTTGATGCGGACAAGATCATACAGATGTCAATGCAGTTTCTATTGTACAAGTCTCTCTATGTGCGCTCATGCTGCATGCAATAAACACGATTTCATAGCATTATACTGTGAGCGCAAAACACGTATTTTTTACCCAACCGTTTTACTTAACTTTGTACATGTTTCTACATAAACATCATCAGTATTCATCACACAATAAACGGTAAATGAAAAATAGGTAACAGACTTATCAACAAGCATTTAAATACAAAATTCGTAACTTTTATTCTAATAAATATGGAGTAAAACAAAATCTTTGAGTGCTAAAGCGTTTTGAAAAGAGATAAAAGCAAGGTCTTGGTTTTCAGCGTTTAAAATTTTATTACTTTCTTTAATGTCCATGCTTACGTAACTCCGTTCGTAAAGGCAGCCCTTCGAGTTATGTTTAGTCTTATCTATATAAAACTTTTTAACGTGTCTTGTTTACGCATACGCATACCTTTTGTTTACGCATACCAAAAATTTAAATAAGCCACTGTCAAGATTCAAGGGTTTAAATTTAAAAAAACGCAACAAATACTGATTTATTAAAAATTAAAGAAATTATTATTATCATAATACTTTATTAGGTATATAAACTAATGAAAATAAATCCTCTAAAACCTGAAGAAGATTAATCTTATGCGATCTTAATTTCTACAACTTATTTGTGATGAATATGCTCGTAGTAGCCATGAGTACCTACATTTCAATTTTGTATAACTTCACTGGTTGTGGTTTTTATTTTTTATTAGTTTAAAACAACTTGAACAGTATTGTGGAGCACAATTTCTTTCATAACAATAATCTCATAACATATTGAATGAACAATAGATTTTTACGTTATCCATAAAAATAATTTCATATAATTTCTCACATCCACAATTAATGAAAATTGCAATGGCACGCGATAGTCAAGAAGGTAAATTTCGTTATTATCCGTACGATTTAGAATAGATTATTTAGGCAAAAGTTATAGAACTTCATGCACCCAATCCAACAGTATGCCGTTTGTACTAGTATGTGTGATTCTTTGATTTCTTTTAAATGACGCTTTATATTCTTTGATTATAAAATATGATGCGTGTAACACCAACCAATCCGCATAAAACCCGCATAGTGGATTATACCCCAAAACTCCTTCGTGATTTGCAATAGAAGGCTCCTACAAAGGCCGATCGAAAGTCATGTCTATCTAAATAGGAGTACATTTTCAAAAACCACTTTTTTATACTATTTTCTACTATTGTTTACTTTTTATTTTATTTGTGTTATAACTTTATAACGTCTTAAGATAAGCTATAACGCCTTAAGAGAAGGTCTTAAGATAACACCTTTAAAATAATTAACTTTCAGGATAGATATGTACAATAATATAGATATTGCTGAACAATTGGTGTAGTGTAAATATTTCGTTTCGTTCGAAGGACTCGTGAAGCGACTCGTTTTTGCCTTTTACAACTGCCCAGTGTCAACTTAACTGTCGTCGTACCGTAAACTGGAATTGCTGCTCGTAAAGACGGGTCAGATAGCCTCGATGCGGCCCTAGTGTTTATTTTGTGACTATATCATTTGCACCTACTACACACTACTACAGCACACAGCCAGTGTGCCTGGCTGTGTGCTGTCGATCGACTTTAGAATAGCACCGCCACATCTCTTAGCGTGGGTCTCGTAAAAGGCGACTAAGGTGTGAGGAACTTCTTCACTTTTAACAGAGTGGACTCGCCAACCCGCATGACCAACAGGGCATTTTAAAACCATACATCCCTCGTGCACGAGACAATGACAAGGAGGCCCCATGTCCAGCAGTGGACAATAAAAGGGCTAGTTACGGATACATACTTGAAATCATCAACCTGAATTAATTGATATAAAATTTTTCATATTTTTTTATGGAAATCAATCTTTGGGCTTTGTATTTAGCAAACATGTATGTAAAAAGTGTTTTTTTTTTTTTGTAACAGATCATAAACTGAATCCAGTATAGTATTTAGTGACTTGCATCTTAGTATAAGCAGACAAGCAGTGCTTACCATACTTATCTACGCTAAATGTGAGCAAACCGCGGTCGATTGCGTATGTTATTATTACTCCTGACATTGCCCAGTCCATTAAAAACAATCTATAATTAGGTCCCCAAATTACCACTACTGTTTATCTGGTTTTAAAATCAATGTACTTATGTCATTGATAGCATTCGACAAAGTAGACACATGGTATGTGTTTTCTGTGCTTCACACATTGTCACACATTTCTGTGTGTGTGTTCGTATAAACTGCAGTAAATTTTGTTAAGCCACAATAAATATAAAACGTAATTCTAATTGCAAATTTCTTTGTCAATGTTATAACAACTTTTAATGAAAACAACAACGTTGATCACCTCCGCTTAAAAAATATCCTATTATTTATGTGTATGTCTATTAGGATACCGTTGGGATATACGGTAATACCGTAGGGATATTATGTTGTGATGTCCATGTCCTAATTTAATGCAATTGGTGATGTGTAAGATAAATCTATAAATATGTAGGGAGTGTGTAATAATGTGTGGTACCTACTATAAATCATATTATTATAATAATATAATATTTTTTATAATATATTATAATAATTATTTTTTTGCCCTTTAAGATTCACTTATTGGGGATGATAATATATCCCAAAGGTATTTTGTAAAGGGGTTTCATGCGCAAAATTTGTGAAAAAACGCTAGTGTAGATATGTACGCTAGTAAAATAACGCTGTATTTTTTCAATTTTTTTATGAAAAATCATACATTAACTTAAAAGTTCTTTGAATAATACCTACCATCAGCCTATGTCTCTCAGTGGAGAGATCCGGCAGTGGCTGGATATAGGCCTCTCCCAAGGATCGCCACCACACACCATCCTCGGCTCTTCTCATCTAACCACCACAGGAGAATTTCTTTAAAGGGTCTCGCATATTACGGCAGGCTGTACCGCAAGCGCTTATCATTGTAAAAATCCTCGTGTATAATTTTGCATAAACCATCGCAAAACAGTGCAGCGCACTGGCGGATCGCTTGCCAGCCGTATTTATTTGACGATGTTATGCACTGCGACGCAGCCCGCCTCAATGTGCGATGGATGCCCATCCAGTTAACGGACGTAATTCGAGACAATCGAGAGTTATTCGCTGTGCGATGACGTGAAGAATTGAATGTCAACAGCTAACTGATTTAACAGCTAACCGCAAATGGACTATAAAGTCAAGGCATTTTATGATGACAAATTATTTTGCTCTATCTTTAGTAGGTACGTGCTATGGAAAAGTGATCATCGGGCCTATTTCTGAAAAGATAGTGTCACATACATATACATATAAATCTACCTATCAATTGATCTCATGACACGATTAAATAATAGGTAAATACGAACGGTATCTTTTATATTCAAAAGTGTACCGATGTGCAAGAGCATGGCAAGTCGCCAAGTCGCATGCCTTATTGTTTCCATTCCTAATATTAGCACATGAATGGAGATGTTCTGTCGGACACAAATAGTTTCCGATGTTGTTTTCAAAAAGTTTAATATTTTAACTGTTATTTAATAACAAAAGTACTCCAATTATTTTTGATCCGGGTACATAATGTTACATTATGGGTACATAACATTGCCATGATTTTGCCATTTTAAGTAAATACATACATTGCCATGATGATAGATAGTTGCATGGTTCTTTAAAAACAAACTTATAGGCATTTAAAAACAAACTTGTAGGCATTTACAAACGTGACTTTGTTTTTGATAATAAAATTGCAAAACAAAAAATTGTCTTTTAAACAACTTGTGTTACAAAATCATAAAAGTTCGAAGTTTTATGAGATCATAAAACTGATCGCAATATTTTATGGTATAATATGTTACTTGTACACTTTCAATGAAATAATTTCGCATTCACTTCTTCCCACAAGAGACAAAACTTCGTGTATGAAATTGTATTTGAAAAGGTCAACTCTTAATATACTATATACAAACTACCCAACCCTTGGACAGAGAAGCCGTTTACATTGCATTGATATTCATAATTAGCTCTTACCCGCGGCTTCGCTCGCGTGAACTAAGCAGCTGCAAAAGATTTTTAACACCGTTAAAAGCACGAACATGATGGATTTCCCGGATGAAAATCCATCCAATAGTTTTCGAGTAATTAAACTAAAAGTATTTTTTTTATTTTCCTGTATAACTCAACTTTCCTGTGCCATATGAAGATGACACATATACCAGTTATCTTTCTGGATACTTAACTATACATTAACGAAAACCCGAACAAAATCCATTCAGTAGTTTTTACGTGATGCTCAAACAAACAGATATACAGACAAACCGAAACATATAGACGAAGATTTTTAAAACTATGTTTTGGGTGTTGTAACTTCTAAAGAGACACCTCCGTTTTTTTTTTTAAATTAAGTTAGTGTACAGACTCAACCCTTTTACTGTTTTCTTATGTGTACATAAATATAGATAAACAGGTGAATTTTGAGGCGAGATCATATTTTACAATGTCAGTTTATGTCAATCGTGAGAGTAAATAGAAAGAAATACTATAATAAAATTTACAGATCTCCAAGAGGGTGTGAAATTACTATAGATATAAACAAAGTATATATCTCTCTAGATATAGTATAGGTATATATATCTCTCTATAAACAAATAATATAGAGATATACGTACGCACCACGACACGTGACGGGTTGCAGTCGACTATTGCAGATTGTCTACAAGACTGGTTTACGAATTTATTTTATCCTCTTTATAGTTTTGTTTTAATTAGTGGTTTTTAACTGCCGTGGGTTTTTCATAATTTTTCATTTTATCTCTTTGATTTCAAACTTTTTTAACGTATGCAATTATTTAGAGGTTTTTTTTTACTGTCGAGTGTTTTGGGAAAGAAAAATTTTACTCGCCTGCGAAACACAGTTTTCTACGAGAGTGAGAACTCTCGCCCAGTCAGTCACACTCAGTCAGCTGTAGCACACACCATCGTCTTCTCCTATGTATTACAACTGTTCATCGAACTAAAAATCGTCAAAAAATTAGTCCAAACGAGATAGTTTTACTTATAGTTAAAATTCAAGGAGTTCCCTTATCTACCTTCGGCTCCAGTATCAGACACTGACGACTATATAACTATTAACTACAGAGAGACGCATTCGAATAAATGCATTCATTTAGAAACTATAATCACGTTTGTACACTGCTGGATCTACTGCTGGAATGAGATAACACGCCAATCGGACGCCCCCACTCAGCTGTGGGATACAGCACCATTCTCCTCTATGTATTAGAACTGTTTATTGAACCAAACAACTCCAAAATAATGTTCAAACACAACCATTGTACCTCCAAATTTCAAGAACTTCTCTTACTCACCTCCGGCTTCAGCATCAGATGCTGACGGTTATATAATATACACCTTTTTAAATATTCACTTCAGAAGGATGCATTTTAATAAGTACATTCGTTTAGAAGTTATAAAGCATTACAACTTTTAACTTGGTACAGCAGCGATCCCTGGTGAGTTACAACCATCCTCAAACACGCTCCGAGGTAAAATTAAACGTTTGTAAACACCGCTTTAAAATCAGGCCCGCCGTTTCAAATAAAACTGGTAACAAAGGGGTACACAAACATACATTATCTTATACCAAATGCATATACGAGATACGAGTACCATTCTTATTCCGTTCGTGGGCAAAACACAGTTTTTAACGCCCCTAAGATCACCCACGGGTGATCCTTTAATTTAATACTTACATCCCGATCGGCACCCCATCGTCATATTCTCCTACCAACTCCTAGGATGCTCAGTATTCTTCACTTATATCTCGTCAAGGACCAGATTTCTGTAAATATCGACAATATACCCAAAATTGCCTTCACTACACCCTTCAGACTTTACGAATTTCCTTATACGAGTATGACTTTTGGACTCAGGTTTATTGATGAAGTTATTCTCGGTCTTAACTTCTGCTACGGGTATATCGACGACACTTCGGTCTACTCGTCTTCTGTGGAAGAACAAAGTACATCTACGCCAGTTATTCGATCGCCTGAAACAATACGGCATATTATTAGGTGCCTTTAATTCATCATTATTAACAACGGTCACTTGTCATTAGTCTTCCGTGGGACCGAAATTTCCGGAGCGGAAGCGTTCAAACCATCGACGCACGGTGCGATCGTTTGTTAATTCAAAAATAGCACGAATTTTCAATTTATCCGTTTTATTTTCAAGACAATCACATGAACATAATTTAGGTACCGAGAAACAAATGAAATACTGATTTTGAAATAAGAACATCGTAGCTATTAGATGCATTTTGTTTTATTATGAAATTCGAATTAGAACAGAAGATATCGAAGATCGGGCATGCTCAATTTCTATCGACGCTTTATTCCCAATGCTGCCCAGATTCAAGCGCCGTTAAACGCAGTTTTTGCTGAATCGAAAATTAAAGGGTCTCACCGCCCGTTTAAATTCGCCCGCGTATAATTCGATCTCGCCCAGTAATTGCTTTTGATAGCCTCGTTTTACAAAATTCCGTGTGTTTTGAAAACTACTGGACCGATCTTGATTAAGAAGTAAAACACTCTTAGCTCTTGAGATTAAAGACAGAATGCTCTTTATTTATATGACAAATGTTGAATCGTACTAAAGCTATAAATAATGTATATAGTGAGTAAATTATATTTAGTGAGTGTTTGTTTACAAGTTGACTTACATAGGAACGTTTTTATATTGGTATTTTTGCAACAACTTATATTTACTTCAGTTTACTGAAAAATAAAACAGGTTCAACTTCACAATTTAATAGCACTTGATAGCACAATTTATACTTAATAGCACCTAATACCATATATATTATATTATTATCATCGGCCTTTGTCTCTCCACATCTGGATATTGGAGTCTCCCAGGGCTCGCCACATTACACGATCGGAAGATCGTACCGTCATCCAGCCTCCACCTGCAAATTTCTTGAAGTCGTCGTTCCACACTATGCTTGCGTGGGCTTCATTTAAGAACTCATCTACCTCATTGGTTGTCAGTCCTGCTGCAACCTGACTTGACCATTGATAATAGCACCTCGCACCTCAGCACCTCAGCTTGATAATTCTAACACTTAAGACTAATGTAAAAAGTATGCCAGCTAGCAGATTATTTTCTAATTTGCGTACTTTTTACAATTTTTAAGACCGATCAGCCCAGTTGGTAATCGGTAAGTATAAGCGTGCTTGACAAACAAAAAACCCTAGGTGAAATTACCAATCAGATAAACATTTTGTTTAACATCAAATGTATGTTCGGAATTCGAGTAGGTTGTATTAGGCTTTGTGTGTTTAACTAGACCAATTACACAGGAAAGCCTAATATTAATGTTTATGTGTTTAGTTTATTAATTTATTAAATTCTGAGTAAGTACTGACTACAGAAAGAAATAGAGTAAATTTATCATAACCGACAGGTGTATCCGCAATCAATCATGTACGAGTATAAACTAGTTTTTGTTGGTCAGTACTCAGTAGTGTACGCGCTTTTCACATGCGCTAAATACTTTGAACAAGCCAGATAGTTGAATTACTTACGGTCGATTACACGAATCGATTAGTGGAATTATGTTAGATCGAAACGATTACAATTGCACTAACGAACAACGAAATATGCTACATTATCTCTGAGCAATGGTATCTTGTTTTCCGTATAAACTTATTGACAATAGTAAAGATTTTCTAACTAAAAATTTCATTATTTCAAGTACCTACTAATATCTCATTTTTAGATAGTAAATTTTTTTTAAGATTATAGGAGTCCAGTGCAACACCTACTCACCACAGTTGTGAATTTGCCACAGAAAAAACATATGTGAATTCACCACGTGTTTTTTTTCATGTCACTAAGCTTGAAAGTATTGTGCGAAAAAAAGGTTTTAAAACCATTTTTCTGCTGATTGTACATGTTAGATATGAAATTAGTATAATTGCCAGTATTACTTGTGATTAATATAATATACAATAATCTAAAACTATTATACTACATTTGTAGGGGAGAGTGCATGCTCCATTCCCACAGCCGCTGGGCGCACGCGACTGGCCACGTTACCCCTTTCTTAAGGAAGACTATCTTGAAATATACTGCATCTCCTACTTTATCGTGTTTACCCAATGTACGTACGTGTTTCGGTAGTGAGTGAGATATGCCAGAGCCCATTCCCATCTCATCCTATCCTATTGATCCCCATTTTCCCAACCCTTTCTCCCAGTCCGTTCTTTATTCCCCCAAAGTAGGCAGCGCTTCCGGGGGTCTGCCAACGTTTGTCATTCTGGACTGAAGTTGGCATGTATCGCGAATGTCCATGAGCTACAGTGTAGCTCATGGACATTCATGGACATTGGGAAAAGACTACAGTATCCACCTACCATCAGATGGACTGTATTCTGGTCTGTCGCCTTTTTTCTATTAAAAAAAAAACATATTGTATATTTCATATTTGCACATAGTATACATTTTTAAAGTGGAATAACATTCAGTATGGTGCCTATTCATTACTAGACCTGATTTTTTTTGACGTGCTATTTTGCCACCTCCATATACGAGTGCTGTCCTTCTGAAAAATGTAATGAATGCTTAGTCGGGCTTAAGTTTAAAAACATTTTCACTTAATTTATCATAGGAGCATTTATAACATCGAACCGTTACCATAAAGTTATCATGGAAGTAAAACACGAATAGGAACGTTCGGCTGTCAGTTTATACTAGCACTCTTCGTTTTATTACTGAAGCTTTTAAGGAGAACACATAAAACATCGTGTCTACTGTAAAATGAATTGAAACTGTATGTTCAAACGAAATGAATACAATTTATATTTCCGTAAATCAAGTACCACCTATGCGTGAAACAATCCTAGCTCAGAAATGTTTTTGAAAATACTCGATGAAGTTATAAAAACAGAATTCGATCTTTAAGACCAATAAAAATACCACTTGACCCAGGCTGTAGAGATGTCAATAAAAAGAAGTATACGAGTATAGAATTCCGTTTGCGTTTTATGACACACATAACCTTTTTATTCTCACCAACTAAAACCAACACCATTCAAAGCAAATACATATTTTGTTTTCAAAATAAACTTTCACAAAATCGAACGAATGAGTAAACAAGTTTGAACAAAGTTAGAAACAAACATGAAAGTGCACTCCGGCTATGTACCAATACTATGTACCAATTCACATACCAATACCTGCTCATTCGGAAGATACGAGGCACTGTATCTACTACGTGACAACTTTGAACCTATTTAGTGTTAGTATTTAGTATTGCTTACTTATGAAATGACCGATTTGATTACTGGCCACTTTGAGTTTCAATATCTACTTTTCTAATACGAATTTCAATATAAAACAAATTGCATCTAATAGGCATGGTGTTCTTACTTCTACATACTGATGTTTCATTTGTTTTTCTGTACGTAAATTCTCTTGTCCTGAAAATAAAATGGATAAATTGAAAATTCGTGCTAATTTTGAATATGAGTTTCGTCGCGGCACCAATGCCAGTCAGACAGCTCACAATATCAATAGTGTGTGTGTAAGGGCCAAATACTACAAACGATGGTTTCAACGCTTCCGTTAAGGATGAGTTCCACGGACGACCTACGACCAAAGTTAATAACGATAAATTAAAGGCTATAGTAGAAGCAGATCCATCTCAAAGTACAGCTGAGTTAGCAGCAGGGTTTGATGTTAATGATAAAACAATGTAGGTTTACCTGCGTCAAATCAGCAATATTGGCATTGCCTCAAAATTGTCTATTTCAAGAACAATATCCAGGTATGTACGTACTAGTAGTACCTATGAAATAACCGATATTTATGAGAAACTGTTTTTTTTTTGTTATAAAAATATTTATTATGTCCGGTGAGTATGGTGGCTGAGGGAGAGTCTCCAGGTCCAGCTCTTGAAGTTTTAAAACTTTAAGTATGAGTCTCATATATATCGTATGAGAAGTGTGAGGGCGGGTATTGTCATGAGGAAGAAGTGGAGATGAGCGATTGACTAAACTTGGTTGCTTTGTTGCCAGCTTTTCCATCCTTGTCTGCAGCTCCTTACCGTGCACATCTGCATCAATCGTTTGACAGGCTCGCAAGAAACTGTAGTGGACAATACGGGCACAGGACCATCAAACTGATACCAGTAGCTTTTTCTTAGTTATCTTGCGTTTTGGACATTGTTGGGCTGCAACTCCTAGATCCAGCTACTGATACGAACGTTTGCGGTTATCGTACTGGATCCATTACTTATCACAAGTCACGATGCGAAGCAAAATTCCCTCGTTTTTGTGACAATTCAATAACACAGTGCATACTTCGACCCGTTGTTGTCGCTGACGTTCATTTTCATACGGCACCGTACACTTTTCGAGCTTCTTCACTTTCCCGATTTGACGCAAATTAATCAATATCGTTTTGTCACATACGCTGAAGGTTTCTGTTAATTAAGACGTGGTTTGAGATGAATCTGCTTCCACTATTGTTTTCAATTCGTCATTATCGACTTCAGTCGTCCATGGAGTTTATTCTTGGGGTCGAAATTTCCAGATCAGAAACGATCAAACTAAAAACGCACAGTGCGTTCGTTTGCGGTGTTTGGTCCATACACATCGTTGATATTTCGTGCCATCTGTACTGCGTTCTAATTCATGTTCGAAAATAACGCGAATTTTTAACTTTTCCATGGTCGCAAACACAACGATATCTAAGCAAAAAGTCATTTGACGGAAAAACAAATGAATAACAGATTTTGAAAAAAAAAATGTCATAGCTTTAAATTGAAATTAATTTGAATTGGAAATTTCAAGCCAAACACAAGATAACTAAGTTCAAAGTGGCCACTATGAACAAACGGAAATTTCATAGGTAAGGCCCTAATACTTGAATCGAAACTGTGCATAGTGGTTCTTATATGTATGTACAGAGTTTACACATACATACATACCATGTAATTGTTTTACGTTTGCATACGCAATAAACGAATCAGAATAAAATTATAGTCGGATTTTTTATTCGAGTCAGGGATATGACTGTCAATAATTTGTCATCTCCGTACAAATTTCATTCTGTTTGACAGTTCCACATGTCATATCCCTGGCTCGAGTAAAAAATCCGACTTTAGATGTTTGTAATACGATTTTCTGAAAACATAGTAAGTATAATATCACGTGCATTAGACTTGTTTGTTTGTAAATGTACCCGTATATAATTCATAATTTTTAACAATTGAGTTAATTTTCTTTTTTTCGTTACAGGGAATATAGGTATTTCCTAAGGGTATTTCGTTTCTGTATGTACGCTAGCGTAACTGACCGGATTTAATCGGAATGGATCCAACCCACATGTAGTTTTAAGATGCTGGAGCATTTTGCGAATAAAACAAATATACAGACAAAAAAATATTACAAAGTACAATATGCATATGATTTCCAATGTCTTAATTTAAGTTTTAAAAGCGTTTTGATTGAAAAAGATAAGATTATTATCATAAAATTCTTTATTAATTACGTAAGTAATTGTATTGACTCATCATAAAGACAATATAAAGTCATAACTTTGACTTTAAAGTAGCATTTACGAATCTTGTTTGAGATTATTGTACTCGTATTTTATAAATATTACTGTACAATATTGAATAAAAAAACGTTACTCGTTATGTAGGTATTGAATTATATCTAGCTTATGTGATAGTATTTAGATACGTTTTTTCTTATTAAACAAAAACTTAAACTAAACAGCATACATAACATAACATACATAACATAACATACATAACATACATAACATAACATACATAACATACATAACATACATAACATACATGACATACATAACATAACATACATAACATAACATACATAACATAACATAACATACATAACATAACATAACTTTGTAAATGACAAAAACGGACAAAGAATAACCTAAAAACCGTTAATTCCTATAGATTTTTGTACGGAATCCCATATTGGATTCAAAAAATATCTATATCTATATTACATATTGCAATTGCGCAAATGGTGTTATATATCTATTGTAAAAATTTTAGCACTATACGAGATTTTCAAAAAGAGGCCTGAGCTTCATACGTTCATGGGCATGGTCCATTAAACTTTGTGCCTCCATTTTCTTTTCATTTTCCTCATCCCGATGAAATCAAAGGTAAAACGAAACATAGAGTATATGACTAACGTTATTCATTTATTTAATAAACTTTTTGACACATTATGGTACAAAAGGCGAGCTTAAAACTTTAAGGCATTCTCTACCAGCTAACATTTGGGTTGATCAGCAAGATACATTGGGAGGTGCTATGAGAGATATAAATATATAATAACTTAAACGACAAACAGGATGAACAAATAAATATACCTACCTGATGAATAAATACAATATCATATCATACAATATGCTTACATACATACCTATACTTACATACTATACATACATACATACATACAGATAAATATATCATAATACAAACATACAAATACAAAAGCACTAAGTCTGTGATAACGAAAGGTGCCCGGAGCTTCCGTTTAAAAGTATTCTTGTTCGAAGCCTTTCTAATGTCACTATGTTATGTATTCCATTTCAATATTTAATTTTATAATCGTCATTTAGACACAGATAGATTATGCCCATTTACAAACAAAAAGGTGCAAATTTTAATGTAAGTGGAAAGAGACGATAAAACTCGCTTCGTTGGCCTTTTCTTACACCCACATTCGAGCTTAGCTTTGCTCCGCACTATAAAAACAAACTACGAGGTAAGAACAGTGTCGGACAACATAGAGATTGAGTGCTCCAATTTGAATCATCGCTTCACACGAAATTCACATACTGAAAAATACTACTTTGTAGGTACTTTTACTCGTATAAAGCAAAAACTCGATATTGAATGCAATTGAAAATATTCTCGCTATGGCATTTATTTCGAAACGATAAATTTTTGTTCTTCAAAAAATGACTATTGAAGTACAGGGGCTGTACTGCAAAAGTTTTTTACAGCATTTTTGTTTATATAGAATCGATTGCAAACGAGCGGGCGGGTCACATGACGGTAAGGGTCGTCACCGCCCCCATGGATACTTCAAAAATCAGGAGGCACGCGGAAACACTGCCGACCTGCCGAATGTAGTGTATAAAATTGAAATAGAATAACTATCACGTCAAACGTTAAGATTATACATCATTTGTGTGAATCAATGCGCATCGCTTAAAAAATTGCACGTCACTAATCCAATTTCATGCACGTCAATTTCATGATTGAAGTAGATAAATCATAATATTATTAGTGCCATGGTTTAGTCTTCGACTGGCCTGGCAGCCATTCCAGCACGTGGGTACTCGATAGTCTGTTTTGTTAACGCATGTCGTCGTAGAGAAACAAATATAAAAACAGTTAGATCATCCTTCTATATTTAACCGTAGCTGAAATATTTTTATGATCTGTGAACTAAATACGCGTGTTTATTAACTACTTCAGTTTAATGAAAATTTGTTAGTAAATATGTTGGGTGAAGTTTTGACAGATTTATACAACATTATGAATTCGTCATTATTAATGCTATGAGTTTGCGAAGTTGAAGCTATGTTAACTATCTGTATTGTAAACTGAAGATACAAAGCTACTATTGTACTCTAAAGTGCCGTTTTGATTTCGGTTGTTTCAGCGGTTTTAGAGACGCCAACTCGTTATATAACGAATTGTTATCTATGTACATCTAAAGAGTATGTATCCATTTAGTACGTAAAATTTATCGGCGACTCAATGTATTATATCTACCAACGTTGTTACCTGTAGTATAATTTCTTTATCTGTTTTTCTACGCCCCTTATTTCACCAACAATCTATTGTTTTGTCCATAACCTAGATTTAAAAAAGGATACATTTTATCGTGTCTGTTTATAAGTAATCTCCTATATATTTTGACGTCAACACACCCAAAATGGAAACTGAGTGCTAACAAGCTGAATGCCCATTAATCACCTTTCTAAGTACATTAGCAACCAACAAATTTATTTAGGTAGAAGAGGAAAATAATTTAGTAATTAGTATTTTAAAAATATGTATAAGGATGTTTCACTTAACATATTCTACCATTGACCGTTGATTGATTCAGCTACGTCATTTAATTTATCGTTTTTTTTTATAAATGAAAATAATATATATAGTATAACATAAAAGTTAATAACCAAACCAATGAGTATCCATTACGCAAAACACAAAATGCAATGTAAACTAAAATATCAAAATATATTAGTATAACGAAATACGTGTGTTCATTACAGAAAACAACGATTTGTTAGGATTTATTCTAATAAATTGATTCTTAATTTATCCGGCACACTGAAACTACACTACACCTAGAAGGAAAGCAATAAAAGAACGAAAATAAGATTAAGAAAAAAAAATTAAAGCATGAAACAATACTCTCAACAAAGAAAAAAGAGTGAGAAACGTACCTAATAGGCTTTGAAGAGAAAGAAAATGAAAATATGTATTTTCTTATCTTTTAATAAATATGAAAGTCGGCTAAAGGAACCATAGATTTTGATGCAACTATGCATAAGAAAAATGCTCAAGTAGAGAATCCAGTAAAGGTTGTCTGTATTTTGTGTTATACCAAATTTTAATAATGATCGTTTTATAAGAGAAAATGTGATTCGTTTTAACTTCCCAATTACACAACATCGTTCCCATTTACCCAAAACAGTGCAGCCGTGCTGTGATCCCATGGAATTGTCGATAATTAGGAACGCTAAAAATTTTGCTGTTAGCAAAAAAATATAAAAGGTAAATACCTAATTATGATTATTTATTTATGTAAATTAAACTTACATTAACTGGATTATTTACATTAAACTTTCTGTATCATTTAACGGACTTTTTCTTGGATTCTCTATTTAATCTCCTTAAATATTTCCAATACACCAGCCGCTTACATTCCAACAATGGAAATTGAATTAAAAATTGAAATAACAAATCGTCGGGAGATTTAACAGAATTGTTTTGTTTACAATGCATTAATTATTCAGTCCTTTTCAAACATTCCACAGAACTGTATAAACGTGACCCTGAATTATGTCCCGTATATTAAATTGGTCACCGGCGAGGTCTGTCTTGTTCAAATAAGTAAATTTCATTTGACATGCCTCAAGTTCCGTGGCTAATCTTTTAAAATGAATTAGGAACTTTCATTTCCTTAAAATATCTACTTTTTCTTTTATATAGAAAAAGAGGTTAGTCGGACTTGCCGCCCACAAATGGCTACCGTCTTCCATAAACACCAAGGGATATGCAGATGCGCTACCAACTTTATAATACCCTATTAACAGATTTCATGTCGTAATGTACCTCCTACTTATATATCCTAACGGCGGGGGAGCCCTTAGGATCGTTGCTGCACACACTCTTTGCTCCAGGAAGGCTGAGCGCCTTCTGCGCTTGCCCTAAACCATACATGCCCAGTGACTCTTGACAGCCCATTAGGGGCACAAGAATTTAGCCATTCCGAAAATAAAATCAGAAGAGGACTCCTTGGAAGCAGTCGAAAAACGCAGTCCTACGCTTTTATTTGACTATCACAAACACTTTGAAGTTTAATAAACTCACTTGTAAACCACAAAACGCCTATTACACAATTTTTACTATAATCAAACAGAAATTCAACTCCACTTCTCGAGTTCCCGCCAGAAATTTCTCATAATTATATTTCTTAATGTTGAATGAAAAATGTGTCAGTGTGAAAAATGTGTGAATTTCAAAGAATTTCAAAGAAAACTTCAATAACTAATTCATAATTTTTATGAAAGTTTTGCTAATAACAAAACTACATCTAGGGACACGGAAAAGGTATCGATACTATTCGGTATCGAGTCCATTTTTACTTGATACCGATACTTTTGTACTCATGTTTTACTTTGTACTTTTTAATCGAATTTAGACTCAAATGATCGATTGTATTCTCATATCGATGGAGTACCTACTTATATATCAATCAAGTGTCGTATCGAAATTCGTATTCTTTACAAGAATAATTTTAATCTGTCTGATACTTTTCTTTATATTTGGTACTCACGAAAACAGTATAAATTTAAGAAAATATCGATACAGTGGGATGTGTCGAGTTGATCCGACGTTTCTTTCGCTATCTATCAATATCTTGGCGTGACGATACTTTTTTTCGATGCTACTATTCATTAGTAAATAATCGATTTTTTTAATTCGATTCCGTATCCCCCACTACACAGAAATTTTAGTACATCCACTCAATGCATGAAAATCGCTGCATGACACAGTGTGTGTACAAGGAAAGACGCATGGTAGGTATGTATTTGACCTTTTTTTTTTTTCTGATTGACTAAATTCTTGTGGCCCTAGTGGCCTTTCAAGGGTCACCGGACTTGTTTACTTTAGGGCGAGCGCAGAAGGCGTTCAGCCAGGAACAAAAAGTGTGTTGCAACGAGCCTAAGGGCTCCCCCGCCGGTAAACCGGCGGAAGGAACGGACCTCGGCTTAGGGCGTTGCATTGGGGGGATACCGCGGGGTCGCGATTCGGCGAGAATGTATTTGACCTACATGTTGTAGAACCTGAGCAGAGCACTTTGTCACTCTCGCAGCACTACAAGTTAATTAAAAACAAGAGTTTACTGCTCTAGTGTTATCATACAAAAAAGCGTACCCCACAAACAATAATTTTTCTTTCATTCTACTAACCGCGTTTAGTTTTTATCAGTAAACCATGTAATCAGTAAACTAGGGAGCTGAACAATAAAGATAAGATCGCGTGCAACGCTGTGGGCGAAACAATTCCCGTAAAGCTTTCTCCTATCTCTTAGTTTTCCACCACCAATTTACAAAATATATTGAAGTATATGTTCAGAGTCACAGTAATCAGCTGGTAGCTAAAAGGCGTGTTGTCTAGAACAGCTAATTAAGTTGAGTTGGTATATTATCATTTCTCACAAGAATTTTTACCCAAACTCGGAAAAGACCTTCTAATTTGCATTTTCATCGCAAAGGCTAAAGAAATAAAACGAAACGGCACCAACTTTTGGACTTAAGGATTGGATTTCCATATTTTAATTGAACGAGGGAAGTCTAAGCTAGTTCCATCATTAGGTACTGTCAGCCTTAAACAAGAAAATAAATTAAGCGCACGAACAATACAAAATTTTCACTACTGTAATAATAATTCGTTTTTATCTTAAAGTCTTCGTTGGCCTATATTATTACCCAAACCTTCCATAATTTATGCACTTAACGGTATTCAAACGAACTTGAACTTGGCCATAATTTAACCGCTTCCTTCCCTCTTCAAGGACGCCACTTCCCGTCCCTGGAAGAGAGCACTCTCACCGGAGAGATGTAAACTTATATTGTTCATTATTGTTAAGGTGCCCGCCCCATTCGTCTTCGTATAACGAACAACACGAGTATATTTGACTTGCACACACGCTCAGCAAATACACGAACACGAATATTTATTTAAAGTTTTTCCGTTTGAAACAACAAATGAAGTGTACATACAGTGTACATATGAAAATAAATTACTATCCTACTTGAAACATTATTGACAATTTAATTTATGAAAGCCAGAAGTCCTCTTTCTTTTCTCTAGGTAACTCATATTTATCGGATACAATTCTCACAAAATTGTCTTTTGTTATTCACACTATTCTAAGTAGTTTTTTTTTTATCAGATGTTTATCAAAAAGCGATTGCCTTCTTCCTATCGATTGGCACCTCCAGACTTACGTAGTTCGATTCAACGAACCACGTACACAAAGATTCACTAGCCGTACCTACATCTAGCGAATATGCAACAGAAGACAAACTGGTCTGTTTGCCTTCGGGCCGGTAACACTGTATTGCATATGTGTACCTTCATAAAAGCAACCGACTGACTACATACTTGCCTTAACCTTTCCATTTCATACGTCTATTACTTTACCACACCCACGCCACGCGGCAATATCGGGTGCACATTGCGAAATTGTCGAGCAAAACAAAATGGTTAGCTTTATAGTAATCTTTGAACAATTCTCAAATAAATTAAATTTGAAAAGTGTAGGTAGATTTGTATAAAGTTTAAATGAGTACCTACAAGTGCTAAGTGTAACAAATAAAATAAACACAAATGCTGTCATAATTTTGTCTATTATTTTGACAGCTTTTATCAATAATTTATTAATAACTATTTTTTATATTAGTTTATATAGACAACTATAAAATCGACAGCAGCACGAGATACATATTTTTATGTAAACAATAACTCATAATAGCTGTGCAAGCGAGTAAAAGCAAACAAAAGTTTCCGTAGTAAACAAAGAGTGGGCTTTATTAAGTGGGAGTTATTTAGATCTAGGACGATACTCACGTGTTAAAAAACAAACATCGAGCTGCCATCTCCTGCTTGTATTGTAACAAATCCCCGTCTTATAAGGAAAGTTTGTTAATTTATGTTTTCATCCGCACCCCAAGGAAAGTCGGCGACAAACTTTGGCAATTTCTACTCGACGTTTCTTTTGGAATACAGTGATTAGATAAACACTTATCAGTGTGAACCATACTATACCATCATCCACTGATGGAAATACGTTGCTCCCAAGGCTTGACGCCTAGTATGTGGTTCTACAATTCGGTTCTTCCCATCCACCCACTACCAGGAAGTTTCAATCTATTATTAATATCTTATTACCATTGGCCCTCTTTCTTATAGCAAGATAGATGAGTTCTTTAATAGTCAAATATCGATGTGAAAATTTGAGGTAAAAATAGGAAACATAATACTAATACCTATACGTGGCTGCATAACTTAAAAACCTTTACTCTAGATATATAAAATTAAAAATAAACAAATACTCATAAACGGCATTTAATTTTTTTCCATATTTGCAACCTTTAAGTTCAATTTTGTTATATCTGAAAATGTTTCAATGTTTGCCGGAGAATAAATTCATGTTTGTGATATACGGCATGTAGGTATACTTGTATATAAATGATAAAAATATTGAAACTTACGTATCTTCATATACTTATGTTTAATGCTGTTCATATTAACAGTTACAGTAACTGTAACAGTTATATAATTATTACTAATTATTCTATTATTATGTATAATGTTTAGTGTGGTTCTAGCTCATTTTATAATACTTTAAATGCTTATTCATAAAACATACGGAAAAATACGGATACGGAAATACGTAAAAGGTACTTATACGGAAATATTTATTCTTTATTCGTATTTATTTAATCAATAAAGGAGAAGACTACAAAGCATACATATTTACATGTTTTATATTCATTACTGTTCTTTCTTCATCTTCGATACCATATATAAATATTGATATAAATATTGATATCATTATTTACTTTTTATTTGTGAAAATAATTCATCTTTTTGTCGCATTTTATAAAATGTATAAAATGTAATTTACGACAGAACTATAGTTCTGTCGTAAATTATGTGTCTGCATTACGTGCCATATTAAATAAGTGAAGAGTCTTCACTGAAGACCGCGCAAACGGCTCGTTTTAAGACATGAGTCCTCAAACGACGCCTGCAACGCATTCATATAAGCGTAATAAATAAGACATATAATCTGTTATAATCTCTGCGAACATCAAAGTTATATTATCCTCTACGGCTTTATGAACCCATTCGAAATAGTTATTATTCAATGAACAGTCTAATTTTTGTTTGATAACCAAACCAATGTATAGTTACCGACCGCATATGTACTTTTAACAGTGCTTTTCCTGGTTAGAATAATCGGATATTCAGCCAGTTTAACCTCGTTATGTGAACAATGGCGAACACTATTAAACTGCGAATTAACTGGTAGATAGTGTTCTATGTATATCACACCGATAAAAAATATTCAAAATAACAGCTATAACTGGTATAGATATCTACAGTAGATAGTTCTACAAAATACCGACTAGCCAATATTGTAAAAAACGAATAATTGTTTTTCTTAGTATTATTTATTTTAAATTAGGAACGTCCCTAACGTTTCTTAAAACAATTTATGAAATTGGCAATCGGCCACTGTTTAAAGCATTACTTTTATTGACAATAAAATAGTAGGATAACATTAACTAGATATATGGTGAGATCAAATTTATGATTCCCAATTATTTTGCAATTATTTTAGTACATGATACAAACTTAATTATCAAAAGAAAGAAAAATATGAAAGAAAACCCGCAATAACAGATAAAGCTTGCAATTACTCAGCTTGTATGAAATTCAAACGGGCTGGTGAACTTCATAATTCGTACATTCTATTAGATCTTGGAACGAATAGTATTTATCAGACCTATCTGACAAACATATGACCAGATGCAAATTCTTCATCACAAGTTACTTCCCTTGTCTGGTGCCAAGCACTGTCAGTTCGTACACTTAATTAAGTTTCCATTCAAAAGTAAGGTATCTACCCAATGCAATGTAAGCATGGAGCAATCAGCCAACGAATGTAAATAACTCTTTTATTCCCACGTGTTCGTATTCAAGCATATTCAGGAATATCATTACGGAAATTGTTTCGTAATAAGATTTCTCCTCATACATATTTCTTCCTTCCAAATACGAGTATATGGCATACGAGTAGCGTACATGCGCGTAACTCAGTAAAATAATCTTATATCTCTATCATCCTGTACTGTAACTGTTTAAAATATAAATAAACAAGATGATCAAAATTATCAAAAAAAACAAACAAGCTTAGTCAGTTGGAAAAGATCAATATGACTAAAGTATGGGTGAAATAAGAATACTTTTCAAAATTGTGATAAATATTACGAACGGTGAAGAAATGATAAAGAATGAGACAAACGGAGAAGTCAAAGAGAACCGGATTAAGTAGGTAGGTAATTACTGTCCTATTATACCCACACAAGTATAATCACGGCCATAGTTAATCAATAAAACTTCGTTAATCACTTTATTACTCCTTTAAATCATATATCAATTAAATGGGATTTAATTAGAGTGAGCTTTGAATATATGTTATTCAAACTGGATAAAGAGGTGAAGGCTAAAGTAATTTCCGATGGATCGCACGGTACAATCGTGTTACATCGACAAAGCTCTGGGTTCACCGGACATTTCCCCAATGAGAATGATTTGGCAACTCGCCCCCGCCTATATTTAAATCGTAATCTCACTGAGTCAACGCTCTCGTTGCTCAAAACACTCAAAATAAACGGTCTTGTGGCGACGACAAAATCGACCGAGTTCTAAATTTTAACAACAAAACTACATAAAACCGCTTTAATGAACCTTATCAAATCAAGCTTATAGAACTTGAAGACATTTGCGCTTGGATTATGTCTAAGTCTTTCCATAG
The DNA here is from genome assembly GCA_943735995.1 of Sesia bembeciformis. Lineage (NCBI taxonomy): Eukaryota > Metazoa > Arthropoda > Insecta > Lepidoptera > Sesiidae > Sesia > Sesia bembeciformis. The sequence continues at coordinate 8,530,050 of OX031029.1, read as the reverse complement.
TATTTTCAAGTCATTTAACAGAATTATTATTCCATGTATTTTAGATAATTTCCTTTTTCTACCTCTCGCCATTTTATTTATTTATTTAAACTTTATTCGACAAGTATTTGACATGCACATTTGACATGACATGAACCAGGCCTAACGGCATTATCTATCAGTCAACCACCAAATCAAACGGAACACGGGTGCAGCCATTACACCTCAAAACAGGCCTGGTTCACACCCGCAATATACTTAAATACGAAAATATGCCTACAAATATCAGCCCACTTAAATAAGGCTTCAGGTTGCCGCGAACTCAAAACCGGCATGAGTAGTGCAAACTCGACGGATCTATTTTTTTTTTTTATATAGATAAGAGGGCGGACGAGCAAGTGATCCCACGCGATGGTAAGTGTTACCGCCGCCCATACATATTATTTTTCCTCATAGAAACTCCTTATCAAATCAATCAAATGATTTTATCAAATTTTATCAAATCAAAATCTCAGAGTAACGTTTACAGGAGCCCTAAACTATAATGAAAAACCTAAATTACGGAAACTATGAAAATTAATCATGAACTCAATTTTGATAAGAACAAGAGATAATACCTACATTTAAGTATCTGCTTTTTTACTTTGTGGTGATCAAGAACAATCAATATTTTATTTTTATTTACTTGTAAACATATTACTTTAATCTTTTAATTTAATTTTAATTCACATAGTAAAGGAAAACTGAAAAATCTACTCACGAAATTAAAATATTAAAAGAGAGTAAAATACAGCTTCTTTAAAAACTATTTATATAGTTAAGTGACAATTACAGCATAGAAAATATGTAAATGTCTTAAATAAATAAATTATTATTATTATTAGTTCCGGAGTACATTACAGCACTTTTATTTTTCTTTATTTTTTACTTTTTTTTAAGGTTTAAGGGTAAATGATTTCCTTTAAACGTTCAAGCTACTTTATATGACGTCTAAAACGCGAGGAATATGAATATTAAGAAATTTAAGTAGCAAGATAAATAAAACCTACTCGTAATTTACTTATTGTTATTAGTATAAACGACTAATCGAGTGGTGGTCGTTTGAAGTAGACCGGCTTTACTGTAGCACCGCCCCATCTCTTTCCGTGGGTGTCGTAAAAGGCGACTAACCTCAATCCCCGAGGAACTAAAAGATGGCTCTCCAACTTGCTTGGCTAGCGGCACCATAAATCTCTCGTGCACAAGACAATGTACATGAGGAAGCCCATGTCTAGCAGTGAACGATAAATTTAGACGACCACGTTTTAAGCGTCGTATTTTAAGGTAATCCTTGTGTTGTAACATAAACATGTAAATTTATTAATTACTTTTTACTGACTCGAGGATTTCGTTAGATTAACATTAAAACAATGTAAATTGATTGATTACGCTGTTCTATTATTCTAAAGGTATTTTTTGGAAGGAAGACCGCGTAGGAGAAAAGAGTGAACCGGAAACTGCATTTCGTTACCATACCTTGAAAATTAATCTACTCGTAGGTAGGTATTTATTGTTTGGCTTAAGAGTCAATTGGGACATTAGGGTTTAACTTCTGCGGTATCATAAAGGTATAGATGTTCTGATTTTCATATCTAAAGTCAATTATTTCTTTATTACACCTATTCCTATTGCCGAACACACGTGCTTAATTTACATAATAATTCTTAATCTCATATTTTATACTTGACCTACACATTTCTATTTTTTAGTATAGATGTAATCACACACGTGTCATTACCCACGGAATATAATATAATCGCATATCTAAGTCAATACCAATCACTTCCATAATCACCCATTGCACGTAATAAGTGTAATAACACGGTGCTTAATTAAAATGTGACATGTATTATAGCTACACAGGCACGTCCTTTGAACCTTCGTAGCGCCTAACATCTTCAGTAAATTGTGATCGAATTATTATAATGGAGCCATTTATAACACTGTCTTTAACGGTAGGTATCAATATCACACAATACTTTTTTTATATATAAAAAGGCGGCATACAGTCCACCTGATGGTAAGTGGATACAATCGTCCATAGACATCTGCGATGCATGGCAACATCAGTCCGGAATGAGAAACATTGGCACGCCCCGGATGCGCTGCTTACATTTGCAGATTAAGGAATGGATTGGGAGAAAGGGTTGGGAAAATAGGGAGGAATAGGATAGGATGAGATGGGCTTTGGCATATCTCACTCACTACCAAAACACGTAAGTACATTGGGGAAATACGATATAGTAAGGAAATGCAGCACATTTCAAGGTAATCTTCTGTGAGAGAGCGGTAACGTGGCCAGTCGAGTGCGCCCAGTGGCTGTGGGAACGCTTTCCCAAACGTGCACTACCCCCCTACAAAATAATTGAATATTACAACAATACAGTATTGACGATATTATTGAATAAAATGTTGTTATTTATTATTTATAAATTTAATCAAGTAGGAAGTTTTAGTCAAAGAACGCTATGTATTCCAAAGTACGTATTTCACTTCATTACCTACGCTTTAGTATAATCAGCTAAAAGCTTTGGGTGTAAAGTCTCAAAAATAGCACTACGTGGCATAATTTTCTCATCACCAACTTATTTTCTTCAGTACTTAATCTTTTCTAAATACATGCGAGTTATTTTCATAAAAATAACTTATTTTTTAAAATAAATATAAATTGTGTTTACTGACCTACTTACAGACCTCCTAGAGAGGAAAAAGTGGCTTTAGCACAGTCTAAAATGTCTGAAGCTATGTAGTTCTTAGCTAATTAACCAGTTAGTTACTCCACCCGTAAAGCCGGCTTTACGCTCTCAGTAATAATATTACAAAAGTGACCGAGGGCGACAAGTCGTGGGAGTTCATGTCTTCTCCGTCATTTCTCGCCTGTTCTAAAGGGATTTGAAATAATTAAAGGATTCTCGAGACAAAGTTTCACGCGTGAACGAGGACCGCCACAGAAGAATATAACGCGAAATTAAACATTTAACCATACTTTATATATTATATATATTATGTATATTGATGAAGTTCATTTTGAAATATTTTTGTTTACGTGAAAATATAATAATACTGTTTGTCAATCTAAATATTCGCACTAGGATCTCAATGAGTACTCTCATTTAGAATGTTAAGCCATAAAGTTTTGGATTTAGGAGTCGACACTGGCGAGGGCTCCTATATCCAAAACTTTATGCAGCAAGATACGATTAGAGAATAAGATAAATGAATTAATTGGCACACGTTGTTTGCATCTAGTTACATCTACAAAAGTTAGCCTAGTAGATATATTATTATCAAAATGTAATGAAACTATTAAATCTTCTACTTTCATGAACATATGTATAAATTGATTATTTAAACAACTTATTATATTTCTGAAAGATGATGATATCTATCGCCTGGCGTTTTACGAGCTTCTTGGGCTGAGAGACGGTCGCATATTATATAAACCACGGTCGTGAGGATGACATATAATAATCCAATTTTAACTATTTCTGTCAACACCGCCAAAGATAGAATGATGAGTCAACTATAAAATCGTGTCCTTTTAAGACCTTATTTATATCTAGCACTTTTACAGCCCTATTGGTGTTGTGATTTCATTGCGTAAAAAATTCTGTGACCAGCTGCGAACCGAAATTATTGGTAAAACATGTATTTTTTTACCACAAGCTTTGCTAACTGATTACATTAATTTTTTTTTGGGATTCTTAGATAAAATTAAAGACGGCATAAAGGATAAATACATAGATAACAAAGTGCAATTATTGATATGATATAGAATATTATATTGTAGAAACAAAATAGGTAGATACCTATAAAATATATTACAAAATATTTAAATTAACCCTTAGCACCATTCGCTATCGAGCCTACATATGTACACTCACGGGGTCCTGCCCCCCCCCCCCCCCCCCCAACCAAATACTAATTTATTTAGCACCAATGAATTAAAAATATATATTCAAAAATCAAATCGATGACCAAATGTACATACGACGGCCACACTGAAAGGTTCCGGAATGAATAAGAAAAAATTACTTACAATGAAATTGAAATGAAATTACATGAAAAATACATGAATTAAATGAAAAATTACAGCCAAAAATCAATTTATTGTTCCTCAAAATATTCTCCGTGAGCGTCAATACACTTTCTCATACGAATAAATCAATTTCCATAACATTTTTTCCACTCCTCCGTGGTGACCTCGGAAACATGTTTTGCATACTCTTCATCAGCCACTACTGGCGATGAAAATCGTTGACCATGTAATTGGTTCTTAATTTTTGGAAACAAGAAGAAGTCACAAGGTGCCAAGTCGGGACGGTGTGGAAGATGACTCATGAGTTCTACGTTTTCGGCTTCCAAAAGTCGTTGGTCTGTTTGTCCGTGTCATGGCTGGCATTGTCATGATGCAAGATTATGCGGCGTTTAAGGTTGTTTTTACGGAGTTCGTCAATAACTTCCGGCAAACAAATGGTCGTGTACCAATCAGCATTCACGGTACGACAATTCTCCAAAGCAACAGTAGCCATGTGTCTAGTTTTTCTAAAAAAAGAAGCGATCATCTGCTTCGCGGCACTTTGCACACGCGCCACTTTGATGGGGTTTGGCTCATCTTGAAAGTCCCAAATGGTCGATTACTGCTTTGTTTCGGGGTTGTAGCTGTAAATCCATATTTCGTCACCTATTACACATGTTCCACACCAAATTTGACGCCCATTCGTTGAATGTAATTAGTAAGCATGGCATTGCACCAAGTGACGCGTTCCGTTTTTTAAGCCTCAGTCAAATTGTGTGGGATCCACCGGGAGCACAGCTTTCGCTCAGCCAAATGTTTGTGTAAATATTTGTGTAAGATTGATTTTATCTGATCTATGCCCGAATCTCATAGTATGTCACATGCCTGTCTGTTTGGATCACGCGGCGCGCAGCATCGATGCTTTTGTTGTTGACAGCGGTAGATGGACGACCTTCACGAAATTCGTGACTGAAATTGAAACGACCGCGCTTGCATTCTGAAAACCAGCTATAAATGAGGGGGCTATAATAACCAGTTTGAGGGGGAGAGTACACGCTGCAATCCAACAGCCGCTGGGCGCGCTCAACTGGCCACGTTACCCCTCTCTCACAGAAGACTACCTTGAAATGTACTGCATTTCCCATTTTATCGTATTTCCCTAAAATACGTACGTGTTTCGGTAGTAAGTGAGATGTGCCAGAGCCCATTCCCATCCCATCCTACTCCTCCCCATTTTCTCAACCCTTTCTCCAAATCCATTCATATATCTCCAAAGGTAGGCAGCGCATCCGGGGGCATGCCAACGTTTCTCATTTTGGACTAATGTTGGCATGTATCGCGGATGTCTATGGGCGACAGTATCCACTTACCATCAGGTGGACTGTATGCTCGTCTGCCGCCTTCGTACATAAAAAAAAAATTGTCGCCTTGCTTGGTGCTTCATTGCCAAAAGCAGTTTAAAGCCGAGCGAGGCTCTGCTGATCTGTCAAATTACATTTAAAATCTTAGAAAATCATACAGCGAAAATGTTCACTAGTTAAATCCATCGTAACGCAGACATGCAATTTTTAAAATGACGCCGCAATGAAAAAACAAGACTGTTAGATGAAACAAACTTTACTCTACGGCCAAAAAGTTCTATTTCGAAATATTGTTATTAGGTACTTTTGAATATTGTTTATGTAAGTAGTGTGTTCCGTAAATTTTCAGTGTGACCTATGTAAAAATAATATGATTAAGATTTACGAAATCCAAACAAAAATACACCAAGATACTTAATACCGTCAGTTTTCATGGCCTACTTGGATGACGAAAATGAAATTTAAAACATCTACTTCAAAACCTATTTAAACCTATTTCTTTTAGTGTTATACACACTAAAACCACACTAAATTGTTATACAAAAATAAAATTATAAATATGTATAAAACTTAGAAAATCACCAGTGCAGAATTAATCTCTATTTATGTATGAAAATAAATCACATTGTTTTTGTAGTTTAGTTTCACGGAGATTTTTTTAAATAAAAATAAGCTGACAGACGAGCAAAAAGTCCCCCTTAGTGGTAAGTGGTTATTGTGGTCCTTGGCATTACATGCCGATATCAGTCCAGAATGACGATCGTTGGCACGTCTCCGGATGCGCTGCCTATCCTTGGAAATTTATGAATAGATTTGGAGAAAGGGTTGGAGGAATGTAGAGGAATAGGATAGGGCGGGATGGGAATGGACTCTGGTATATCGCATTCATTACCGAAACACGGTACGGTACATTGGGGGAATAAGATAGTGTTCTGTGAATGAGGGATATCGTGCCCCAGTAGAGTGCGCCCAGCGGCTGTGGAATTGCAGCATGCACTGTCCGAAGGACCCTACTGTACCCTAAGTTGATATTTATATTATTTTCATTTGATTTTGTATTATCACTATCCTGAATTCGGCATCACTCAAATCTGATATTATCTGCGGAAAATACTCCTCTCCTTTGCTTGCTCCCTATTACCATTGTTTAATAGGTGTTCTATTTGTTCGGTTGACAAAATTTTAGCCATGGTATTCCACGAAACTGAAGAAAATAAAAACAAATGTATAAATGGTGATACAAAATATACTAACTCTCGTGGGAGACCTAGTTCCCCCAGCATCATATACCTAGTGAACGAAAAGCAGAAATTCAGCGTATGTTTGCACACAGCGAGCACTCGGGAAGTACCGTGATTAGTTGATTGCACAGAGACACGACTGCAGCGAACACGCATCGTATAAAATATACACGAAAATATATGTAGAGGGGGACCCTACTCCCCCACGAATGTTGCTAAGGGTTAAATGAATGAATTTTCTTTATAAGCCTCAGAAAAATTTCAGATTTTTATTGTTTAAGAGAAAATTTCAAGAGTACCTAGATACGAGTACCTACGTAAGCATATCTTTTAGATATTATAGCGAACCATTTTTATGATGATTAAAAACTTACATGGATTTGAAGAAAGTTAAAGATCCGTTATCCAACAAGTATTATTTATAAACGTGATTTATACATAAAAAATATTCACTTTATGAATTAGGATTTCATGACCACGGAGTTCACATAAATAGGATAAATAATTTATTTTAAAAGTTTCAACGGTTTTCATAATTATCTAATTATATTGAAATGGAGTTTGTGTTATAAAAATTTTTCGAGAAAAATTTAACCTCCCTATTGATTTTCAGTAATTGTAGAATACGTTAGATATTAATATACCTATCTAATTATATAATTAATTATAATTATATCTACAGATTTATATTTTTATGTTATTAAAGTACTTACTTTATTCTAAAACATGTAACCTCGCAGTATTTACAAGATTTAAAGTTACTTTTTTAATAAATTAAATCACCAAACAGAATCACAAAAAATCTCACTTATTAGAAAACAAAATGAAAAAAGTTAATAGTGTTCACTAGCGCGAAGTTGACGGTGTCGCGATCGGCGCCGATTGAAAAGTGAAAACTAAACGTAGTACCAGCCAACCATTGTGAGAGATCGCGGTAGACTGAAGACCGCCACTGTAGGCGGGCAATACACACACGAAGTATACACAGCGCAATTTCAGCCACAACTAGGGGTGTATATTATATATCACTCTCAATGGGCCACCTAATACTATACACATATTTGCACGTCACAAAATATTGGATATCTACTGAACATAGATAGGTCTATAACTAACGTATGAAGAGCAGACATGACGCTCGTACTGCTCAAAACTACGCATGTCAAAGCAATATCATCATTTGCTCATAGAATATACATTCAACCGATTTAGATATAATGTATAAACAATCTGCTCTTATCTTTAAAATCATCTACATAATCGATTAAAAAATGCTCTAAAAATTGCGAATACTCTGGTTTTTATAAAACGAAAAGCAAGAGAAAAGAATAACTAGTAAATAAACATTTACACTTTTAGTAGAACATTACAAGAATAAAGTTCATTTTTAAGTAACACTGCTTGCCGGGCGTACGTCTCTTTGTTCGTGAAACGCTTATAGCAATAAAATTATAATAATACGGTATAAGCGACGAGAGCTGGACAAGTATGTTGTGCTCTTTTGCAACATTTTTATACGTCGCATTGTATGTCTTGAGTTTCTTTATATCAATAACCTTATACGAAAAAAAAACATCTCTTAGAATGAAAAGCACTCTCGCTAAGATTAAGAAATTCTGTATTACTTACTGCATCTATAATTTAAGCACAATAAGTAGTACGTACGCTTTGACATATGACATACATTTATCTTTCTTGACAGGATCCCACAATGGTGAGGGAGACGAAGCGAGTACTGTGCTTTATTGGTGGAAGGTTATACACAAGCTTATCAATACAATGGCAGGATATAATATATTACTAGTCCCTTCTACGCATCTTCTGTACGAATTTGAATGTCTGCCGAAATGCAGAATAAATCTTCTACCTAACCATAAACCGGACTCAGAAGTCTACAGGCTTCTACGATTGTCGGATATCCTAAAGTACCTACATGGATAACATGAATATAATATTCGGGAGCAAGAGTAAAATATAGGGTTAGGGGTATGCAAAAGATCCCATTGGGTCAAAGTGATTGGGAATTCAAATAGATGATCACCCCTGATAAGATACTGCACCTATAATTTAGCACAGTAAATACGTATGCTTTAGCAAATGACCTACATTTTTTCTTTCTGTTTGAAAGGAACCTCCATTGGAGAGAGAGACAGAGCGATCGTTGTGCTTTATCGATGGAAGGTTATACACAAGTTTCTCTATACAATCCCAGGATATATTACCGGTCTAAGTGAGGCACGCTACAGCCCCATTTACAGTAATTCGTCAATTCTCATTCCCCAAATTGCTACACAGACCTACATATGTGTATGTTATCGTGCGTTTCCACTAGCCGACAAAAATTGACGAGAACACCATTTTCAATTCTGCTTTCGTTATAGCTATACCTACACAGTCTAGACAACATACAAACTTTGTTTCTGTTCCCACCGACTAAATTTACTGAGGCAACACCCGGCCTTTACGGTGTAAGAGTGCCAGATATGCCAGGATGGTAAATTGCTACACAGATCTACATACGTATATCTTATCGTGTGTTTCCACTAGGCGACAAGATTTATCGACGATACTGTCATGAATTCTGTTTCCATTTAGGGCTAACTATACTGATACCAACTCAATACAACATGCAAACTTTGCTTCTGCTTCCATTGACGACTAATTTTACCGCCAGTGTCAATTAGTAGTGACAATATTAGTCGGTCAGTGGAAAGTTGGAAACGCATCGTCAGGGAATACAGGTGAATAACTACAAAAATAAATCAATCAGTCAATGATTTTTTAATGTGGATGACGAGTCAACAGTCCACCTGATGATAAGTGCATATTGTCGCCTATAGACATCTGCGATACATGCCAACATTAGTCCAGAATGACAAATGATGCTACATCCTCGAATGCACTGCCAAACTTTAAAAATTTGGAAAAATGGTTGGGAAAATGGAGAATAGATTACAATCTACTCTATATAACAGAATGAGTTTTCCTCGTCCTATTACACCTGTCAATCTTCCAGGGTGGAATTTGATGAGATGGAAAATCGGTTCTGGCATATCTAACTCACTACCCTAAACATTTACGTACATTTGAGGAAATAAGATAGGAATGGGAAATATACTTTACGGTAGTTTTCTGTGAAGGCGTGGTAATTTTACCTGAAGGCTGCAACATGCACCCTCGGGTTTTTCTCCTAATCAGTCAATGTCAGTCTATCATGTCAATGTATATCATGGCACAGGCCTCCCATTGAAGCCACGATGGGATTTGAAGACACTACGCAGGTCATTACAACTTAGCCAGTTCCTCTTTTTAGGTTATTTAGATCGCATACCTTGTGGTAACGGCCCTGACAAACCACTGGGTTATGGGTTAGTCTGGCACACAAATGTTGGGGCTAAAAAAGGGCCGCAAATTTAAAAAATATTCATAGGGTATCACAAAGGTTACTAGGAAAAAATATTTGATACTAAAATTATAAGTTTGTATGATTGCTGATAAAAATATGAATCAACGTAATTTTGATTCGACTGGAACCTTGAGAAAATTCGAAATTTTGTAAAAGAAAGGTAGAAAACAAAAATAGTGATGTGATATAGAAAAAAGGTACTTAAATTGAAATAAAAAATTATAAAAATTGAACAAATTTATTAGAAAATGTGTCATAATCAAAATCCGAATACAAAAATTATATTTCCATTGAGGAATCACTGCTACTAACTTTCACCTCACTGATTTCTTCTTCACTTATTCTATATGCATTTTCGTTATATGCATTTTCTAAGTGGACAGCATAAATGGATAGTCATTTTTTTCCAATCCTGTAAAGCTACACTTTCAAAGGATTCCCTTATAATTCTTTCCATTTCAACTGACTTGCAATTTCAATTTTTACTTGCAATTTTGCATTTTACCTGACTCCAAATGAGCTCTATTGCATTTAAGTCACAATGGTAAGGAGACAATCTGAGTACCTCGTGAAAATGCTGCTTGAGAAGCTCATCAGCTTCATAAATTGGTTGTGGTTTGTGTCTATTTACCAGACAAAGCAATTCAGCCTTTGTGCAATGGCCTTCAAACAGAATGCTGTTTGTTGTAAGCCAATGCTGTATTTCACTTTTAACATTTTGTCATAGGCTTATTTATTTATACTGTCCTAACTTGCATTATCCATGACAAATACTTAGTTCCTTCACATTAGGTACAAGTTTTTCTATTAAACATTTGTTAAAATTTTGGTAATTCATATCATGGTAGTAGTCGGCCATTTTGGATTTTATACTATACACTAAAAGTGCATTTAGCACAAAGCCTCCTTCTGAACCGCCATGAACAATTTACTGCAGATATATTCTATGATGCCACTTGTTGAAGGTCCCTGCCATGATTTCTTTGGTTTATTCTGATGAACATATAACTCATTAACATAAATTACTGGTTTTCCTTCAGCGCATTTTAAAAATCTGTCTCCAACTGCAAGGTCAAATCTTTTTATAAGTATGGCACCTTCATTTTTATTTTATTTTAAATTCATATCTATTTTACATGTAATATGCGATGAAGTTTCACAGGAGCCAGTGAATTCAATAGATTCTCTCAAATCAGTCAATAAGCATTGCAAAGTAGGAACTCGTTTCTTCAAGTTAAATTCATTAATTGCATTAATTTTATCAAAGCTATCCAAGTTAAAAAATCTGGACTTGTGGGGCCGTTTTTTACCAGTACTCCAAATGCTTTCATTTAACCTTCCTTTTTAATTCTTTTCAAAGTTGCCACGCTCACCCCTGTAACAAAGATAGATAAACATAAACTAGGATATGTAAATATGTAATGTAATATACACAAATGTGCTTCTAAACAAAATTAATTTTTCAATAGCTTGTTCAATCGAACTATCTTTGATGTTCAAATTGTCTGTGACCAAACCATCTATTATTCAATTAATTTTGAATTATATATATAAATTAGTTAAATATGTCAACAATTACTGTAGTGAATGATATACACTGATAATTAAAAAAATACAGATAAACTGAGTAGGTATGTGTATATGATGAGATTACAATAGTTTTGTCATTTAAGGTGAATTCATTTGGAATAGTATTTCTCTTGTTGTGTGATGGTATTAGATTCTAATAATAATGTATATATAATTTGGACACCAGTCATAGGTGAACGAGACAAGTACCTAACCACAGGTATGAGTTTATTTTTCGATATGAAAGAGATTTTTTTGTTTAAAGTACCAAAATTGTATAGTGCACTAACCTATAACTACCGATATCACATGTAAATATTGTTGTATTTTTCATCGTAAGCATCTCGCTTCTCCTTTTGTCTTTGTTGAAATTTATTCATCATAGTGAATAATAACTTTCGCACATCACTTTTTATTGTTTTATTCATATTTTGTTGAGAAAAATCAATTAAAAGACGACAAAGCCAAAATTTTTGATAGATGTAGACAGTTAGCAGTGTGACCGTTTTAAAAAATGGTGATCTACTAAAACTACAAGGTGCCAGTACTAAATAATACCAAAACACATGCTGAATTATACTAAAAATATACTAAAATAAAAATAAAAAGTAGAAGAGGAAAAATTGAAAAAAAAACACTTATTATCAGTTACTTTTTTTAATTTTACCAATTACACACCTTCATTATACAGACATATTAAAATAATAATAAATATTTACAATAAGTTTTATTACAAATAGTCAGTATTCGACGGATTATTTTTTACCATATCTTTCGATGGGTCAAAAGAGACACAACCTACACTCCCTTCACTTAGACCTTGCTTAACATGCAACAGGCACGCAATATGTTTAGCTAGAAACTTGTTTCTGTATTTAGTTTTTATATGATTAACTTTTGAAAAAATTCTTTCGCATTCAGCGTTTGAAATGGGTATGCACATTAGACATTTTACAAAATTAGTCAAATTTTTGTACTTAGGAACATTTTTACTGTTAACAATACAACTTAATTTGCTCCAAAACTGTTCAACATTTACAGCACTAGCACTACTACTAGAACCACACATCAGGTTTTGTACCTCTGAATCATACTTAATTTGACGATATTCCTCGTCAATTAATTGTCTTACTGTATCATTTGTAGTAATGTTCGGAAACCTGTTCATAACGCTGATAAGAGATGTAAAATTTTCATAAGCCGCTACTTGTGGGTCTATGAAACGTAACTCGGAAAATATTTTTTCATTAATGGGTAATCGACATTTAAGTTGAGTACATAACTCTATCAAAAAGCTTTGACACCTTTTTAAAAAGTCTCTAATTACGATACTACTGTTACTTGGTTGATTTCTTAACAACGCTATTTCATTAGATACTTTTATACCTAAGTATATCTCATGTAATTCTACAAAATTTATATTACTATTAGGATCTATGTCCTCAATAGCAGTGGCACGAATGTAGCTGCTTTTCATGTAGCAACTTAATATTGTTTTAAACATGTCAGTCAAATCCCGATAAAAAGTATGAACAACACATGCATTACATTGAAAAATTATGTTAAACTTGTTGACTATATGCAAAATATAATCTAAAAACAAAAAGTAGAGCTTTATTTGTTTATTTTCGAAACTTTCATGTAATAAAATCGCCGAATGGCTAGGGTTATGTTCTACGAGATGTTCTTGCTGAAAATACAGCTGAAGTGCATTCCACTGTTCTACTATGCGATTTACACAGCCGTGTAGGGAGAGCCAACGTATGTCGTAGTGACGTAAAATATTGTGAAGCTCTGATTCTACAAAGGTCTGAAATTCTGCAAATTCTCTTTTGCGTTTGCTACTATGGCCAAAATTATTATAGACTTCTTTCACAATTTGATCCAATGCTTTAGGCAACTTTTTACAGGCATAACTTACAGCTAATGCTGATGAATGACATGCACATTTTACAAAAATACCATTAGAATTGACCGACTTAATCTTTGCAACCACACTATTATTTCTGCCAAACATTACATTTGTTGTATCAGCTGCAAATCCTAAAATATTTTCAATGTTTAAATTTAATTCTCGCAAACTTTTACACAGTGAGTTAAAAATATTTTCAGCAGTTTCACTTGATAGATTCACAGAACATAAAAATTTGGTTTTTACTGTATTATCCTGAACGCTATAAAACTTTATTGCGATGGCAAGTAATTTTTCTGTTGTAATGTCTGTCCTTTCATCTATAATTAATGAAAAAGTAGCAGCATTACCTGATAAACTTGACGTATTTTTTATATCGGTTAATAACTGCTTTTCAAATGATGGCGCCATTATGTTGTAAACTAACTGAGCAGATTTAGTGCGTTTGCAGGAAAAACCCTGCAATTTCCGAATCATAAAACATTTTGCTGAATAAATCGCTGAGATGATCCATGGCCCGAAATGGTATGTTATGTTCTGCCAACGCTGCACAAAATATAAGCTCTGCTTTTCTTACTTCTTCAGATATGGGTCCTTTCCTTTGGAATAATTTATCGATCTGAAAATAAACAGTATTTGATTAATTTTCCTATCGTAAAAAATAAGTGAAATAACTACCTATTTCTTATCTTGGGAAACTAGTGTCTCATTCAGTTGAAAATTAATATTCTTGATAAAAATATTACATATGTTTGAACCCTGCAAAACTATCTTTCCATCCCACAGAACCAGTTCGGCATGTATGTATACCTACACTTTCATTTATGAAAATTTCAAAATTCAGCTTTCTGAAATCGCTTGAGAATCGATTATACATGTGTGTACAACTGTACATGTACACTGGCCAAGATCCATCGGACATCCTGTACAAGTAGGACAATTAATTTATGTGCCAAAAAAAAATAAGGGACACAATAATCTTATAAATATGTTAATGGGGGCATAGCTTTCTTACCTTGGATTGTCCACTATAATGTATAAGTTTCTGCCGATGTTTTTCAGAATCTGCATGACTTTTAATTGTTGCGATTCTGCTCAAAAATGTTGCTCCACAAGTTTTACACAAGGCGTTCTCACTATTGTTATCTTTTGTCAACCATGACGAAAATTCAGGATTTTGTTCCCACTCAGATCTATATTTCTGATCGTATTTGCGCTTCGTTATCTTCACTACACACGCACGATAACACAGGGAGACATAAATAAAGAACAGAAAAATCCGTGGTCCCTTTTATACTTAGTGCTAGGAATCATTTTTTAAGTTTCAGTAATTCCCCGCGACGTAGAGCATGTAACGTAGATATGTAGCTAAAGCACGATTCGCGGTTTTGTTAGCATTAACCGTTCGAAAGAGACAAAATGATACAGTTGCGGTAAACATCAGACAAAGACAAAATTATGTGAACGAAATACTAACGAATGGAAATTAGTGTTGCCCGCCCAACCCAAAAATATATCAATAATGTGTTTAAAAATGTTGAAAGTTTAAAAATGTACCAAAAAATACCAGAATATGAAAGGATACCAAAAAAAAAACTAAATTAGTTTTACGGAGCCCAAATTATACCAATTTGGTACTGAATATACTAAAAACGGTCACACTGACGGTTAGTGACATTTGTTAAATGTTGCCATTTGAAAAGTTTCGATTTACCCCAGTCTCAACTTTCCTGTGACCATTTAGTAATGGAAGATTTACTACCATTTTATTTAGAGGTGTCATTATTTAATAATTTTAATATTTTCTTTTCTCATTAAAGCTTCGACACCAAAGTCTTTATGAAAGATTTTCGTGAGTATACGTCGCCATTTATTTGTACCAATTTGTACCGCGACGCTTTCGTCTTTAGGTTTAGTCGCAAGTTAGACGTCGTCGGCAAACTGACCAGCTTCAGGTCGTGTAACATGAGGTAACATGAGACCAGCTTCAGGTAACATGAGACCCCGAGTAGTGCGCTTTGTTGGGGTAATGTTCTCCGGGGAGAACATTGACATGTCCGATCCGGATTTCATCCGAAAACTGACGGAGCGCATTGACGAGTTGAAGCAAAAAATCACTGCTTGGGGGAAGCGAATACGGCGATACTCAGAAGGAGTAAAGAGGCACCAACAGAATACTCTCTTCGCGGCATATCACAACATATACATATCTGAAGTGGATGTAACGAACTGAAAAAATCTGGGACCGGACGGACTGCAACATTACTTGCTTAAAGGATTCTGGCGATGCCATGCTACGCTCACACGACAGTTTCATTGAGCCCTTGAGGAGACGCTCCCGGACTTCTTAATTACAAGGGTAACTCATTTAACTTCGAAGAGTGAAGCAGGAAGCTATTGCGGATCAATCGAAATACCGCCCCATTAGATGTCATTACGATCTCCAAGATCTCTCTGCATATCATATAAAATCGAATTATCTCAGAACTTCAGAACGAATGTAGGGTCGTTAGCTGCGATAGTAAGGAGCTGCTCCTCATTGACGCGGTCTGACGCAATCGTTGTAACTTTTCTGCCGCCTGAATAGACTACAAGAAGGTATTCGACTCTTTCCCCCATTCGTGGCTCTTGAGGATCCTCGAACTGTACCGAAACGACGGTGCAATTCGACTCATCCTCGACACATCTACGGGATAGTGGAGTACGATCCTTAGTCTTCTAGGTGAGCAAATGACACCTGCGGATGACTGAATTCGGATAAGCAGCGGTACATTCCAAGGCAATTGTCTGAGCTCACTTTGGGTCTGCCTTGCGCTGAATCCTCTGAGCACACTTTTAAAAGAGTTGGCGACGGGCTTTCAGTTTCGAAAAGGAGGTACATGGATGACCCACCTTCTCTACATGGATTTCTCAATCTGTTCGCCCCCACTGCTAACAAACTGGAGGAACTGCAAAGATCACCGAAAACTTTATCAATTACATCAGAATGGAGATGGGTGTTGATAAGTGTGCAAACCTGCATGTGGAGAGTGGTCAGATCGTCCGTTCCGATGGAGTCGAGGTCAGCTCCAATCGGCTAAAAAATTTCTCCGAAGCAGAAACATAACTTTATGTCCATGTTGGCCTGGCCATGTCCGAATTGATAGGTGTTAAAGAGGCTGAGTTAATCAGTTTGCGAGGAATTTTATGAGCGGTTGACAAAAGTTTTAAAAATATATTTGTCGGCCCCTATTATGATCCGAGCCTGTAACGGCTGGGTCATGCCCGCTCTCATGTACATCTTTGGCAGTGGCGATTACTCTAAGTTAGCGAATTTGGCACCGCCAAAGCAAACAAACAAAATAATTACATTTATAAATAAATAATCTATAAAAATATAGGTAACAAGCTAAATAAACAAAACAAAATAATAGTAAATAATTCAGGTTTATACAATTTAAATTTATTTATTTGCACAAGCCTTCACGTTGGACTCGCGGTTCAATCTGTGTTGGCGATTCTATCGGCGCCAATGAACTTCATACAAGTGCCTGCCCCGCGCGTTTCCACCCCCCGCCAAACCAAACTAGACGTCTTGGATAAAAAGTCAGCACAATCATGACTCTCCACATGATGGATCACACGAGATCTTATGTACAGAGATTATACATCATGCGGAAGTGTGGCGGTTGAGGCCTCTTGTGCCAATAGACCATGCACTACCGAGCGGCACTACCCTTAGCCTGCTCTCAACCACCAAAGGTTAGCTGGAAGAAAATGCTATATAGCATTAAGTTCACCTTTGTACACACATTTTGGTGCAATAAAGAATCTATCTATCTATCTAGAAAAGATATGCTAGAGAACATAGAGAAGATATTCTTAGATGTGCAATCTCCGAAACTACTTCTTATCGACTTCGAATTATGGTGAAGTCGTGGCGAGTGACAAAGTACTTACCCCATTGTTCTTAACCGCCGAGCAATGGCAAGACCCGGTGATACCTAACACCTCTGATCAAGTGGCCATACGGAACGAGAAAATGCTGCACGGAAGGTTTTCAAGTCTCTACGTGAGCTCCACGTGGCCACAAAATACTCCGTGCACTAACTTGACACTGGCAGAATGTGCTAATTGCATCATTGCCATATATAAAAAGTAAAAAAGTTCCTCTGCCAAGTTCCAGTTCCCTGTCTGCACTGCTATCTGTACACAAATGTTTTATACACAAAACTTTAGCAGAAATCCTGGAATTAGTGTCAAATGACATAATAGAATTTATGCTTGTACTTTCTGGGCTGTGATCCAAAACGTGTAAAAGTCGTATACAGCAGTTAACTGGATATATTGCATCTCTTTTTGTCTTCATAATTTTTAAAAGAGACACAACACATGTCATCTGCGTCAAATTGCGTGTTTGATAAGTTCGTTTCTTTTTTGTAGTCTCACAGACAAATTTTAGTTGCTTTTGCTTAGTGCAATTGCTGTCAAAAGCTAATTTTGTCATGATACATACTTTAATTTTAACTTTCAGTATTAAGTACAAATCCTTCCTTATCTACAATACACGAAAAACTAACGAATAATTAAAACTAATTGCAGTTCACTCTTGAAATGTTTGTTTCAGTAGGTCTTCTGGTGAAAGTCTAGTGAAGTGGACCATTTTCCACACCTATGTTACGAAAGTTTACATTTATTCGTAAAGTCGGACAGCAAAACTAAAACCACGGCGTCGAAAAAGTCAGAGGAATCTCTCCATCCGGAAGCAGACAAGCGATACACTGTAAGTTTGATTGTTTACAGTCCTTTTTTTTATTATACTTTATCACTATAACTATAATAATGCGCAACGTTTATGTATTGTCGTAGATGCCTGCCGCAAGTTTTGGTGCACAACTCCCATCCAATGGCGATTGTGGCATAAAAGATGTATGGAATCACAACCTGCATGAGGAGTTTCATGTTATAAGAAAGGTATAATATCCTTTAAATGTTTATAGCTACATTACAAATACTTAGCGCCTCGACATGAACAATTAATTAATTAATGAACACAATGAACTGTTGACCATTTTAATGACTAGTTGCTAAGTAAGAAAGGTCAATGGCATCACCTGTCGGAATGAAGATTTACTTGTTTCCTGTACATTATCTCTGATCTCTTCACAATCTTCCTAAAACTGTATCTATTATATCAAAAACAATTCATGGTGTATTAAATTTTATAATTAGATCTATCATTCTTGACAGGTTGTAATGAAATACCCTTGGGTGGCTATGGACACAGAATTCCCAGGAGTTGTAGCTCGACCACTTGGGGAATTTAGATCTACAGCTGATTACCAATATCAACTACTCAGGTAACTAGAGACTGATCATATTGTAATATCATACATAGTTACATGTCTTAAAGTTTGTATTATGGAATGGAAATATTGTACCACACTACCAGCCTATGTCTCCCCACTACTGGATATAGGTCTCTTCCAAGGCTCATCACTAAAAATGATCTTCCACTCTTCTCATCCAATCACTACTGGCAAACTTCTTCAAGTCATTGGTCCATCTGGCCAGAGGAACTCCTACACTTACAGTACTTGGTATCACAGTTTTATTAATCATCATTGGCTTGATGCAATAAATTGTTTCCTTTCATGACAAATATTTGCTGGTGGCTTCACCCAATTTGAATCCAGTTTTACTCAAGGAATTTTAAATTTTGATCACCTTGTCTTACAAAATTTGCTGTATTATCTAAACTGTGTGATCGTTTTACATTAAATAATATACATTTAATATACATTAAAACTTCACAGTGAAACTGTAAGTGAAGTTAGGAAAGCTGCAAGAAAATTGACTTATCATTAAGCCATGGTTCTTGATATTTGTGTAAAAAACTGATTAAAATAGATAAAAACATATTACATGTCTAGATAATTTTTCATAATAATATATATAATAAAAATAATAATATATTTATCCATTTAAACGGATCTTAACACTAATGTTTACCTTATTTATTTTACTCTACAGTTAGGTACACTCTACAGTTAGTTTCAGTTGGGTTGCGTGACCAATCATGGTCACGAGAGTCAGCTCTTAAATAGGACCCGTTTAAATAGAAATATCTGAAAATCTGAAATGTTAAAAATAATAATATCCTCTATTTCTCCAGAATATGATACATTAAGGAACCTAACTAAATAATAATTCAACATATTCCACCCCTCAAGTTAATAGCATGCTCTTTATTTATAATATTTCATAAAATAATCTAAATGTCAGTAGCTAATAGGTATAATGTCAAAAATGATAATATTCAATTATCATGTCAATAACTACTATAATCAATTTATAACTTAAAAAACCCTCAACTGTATAATAAATATAATTTATCTAACAATAATTGGAACAATTTACTCATAATTTAAAGGGCAATTCTTTGATATTATTCCGTAGGTAAATTAAATATGATTATAAATACGAATTGCCATACAGTGTACATTCTTTTTATATAGGTAAGTGTAATTCTTGAAAATTGGAACATACCAATAATTATTGTTTCTAAGTCTTTTTCCTGTTACTTCACAATTAGTCTGAAAAAGATCTAAATGTTGGGCTACAAATAAACCCATTTCAAACATATAAAGGGGAGGAAGTGGTAAAGTCCTTAGTCAGATACCTGAAAAGTGGTTTACAACTATCCATAGATCCTGCCCGCACAACGATCTGACACATTTTTTTATGCTCTAAAAGCTAGTAGAACCAGAATTTTCCCATAAAATTATTCCATATCTATGAATGGACAAGAAATATCCATGATAAGCATAGGATAGCTGCATGAAAAGTTGCCTTCTGCTTCATATGTTGAATTACATATATATGTATATATAAAGTTAACTTTAGTACATAATGTGTCAATGTGACCCTTGCAGTTAATAATTTGGCTATAGTTATACATAAAAATACTTTAATGTTTTATACAAATATTTAGAATTTTACTATTAAACAACAAACACAACACAACACAACAAAGCCAGCCCTGTAGATCCAGAGATTATCACAAACAAACAGATAATTTGTATTTTTTATATGTGAAGATACGAAAACATTTCTTTATAATCTTAAATGAGAGATATTTACCTTTCTTTGTCTTTGTTGGTACTTTACAGATGTAATGTAGATCTGCTAAGAATAATTCAGCTTGGTCTCACGTTTATGGACGAAAATGGCAAAACACCTCCGGGAATCACTACATGGCAGTTTAATTTCAAATTTAACTTACAGTAAGTATTTCCTACTATTTCTAGGTGTTGAAATATTTGTATTAATGTATTTAAACCATAACTAAGTTTAGACAATATACTATAGTAGCGCCAACTATTTATAACATCGTCCCCATAGTGGCAAAACTGACTGATTTTGAGAACAGTCGATTTGAAAGTTTGAAGACCAGAATAGGTACTTAAGTACTTTTTTTCGACATATCAATTAGTTTTTACATTGCTCAAAATTGAAAAAATGCTTGAGAATCAAGGGGACTAAAGGAAAAAATATTGAACATAATAGGTAATAATGTCTGTTCCCAAAATGTTGAATTCTTCCAAATTTATCCTCGTGCCCAAAACAAAAATTTCATTTAGCTAAAATGGAAACAAATCAACTAAAATTAATTACTATGACTAAAAACCTAGTTTTAATTTAATAAGTCGATTTTTTGAGGAAGTGTATAGATGATATATTCTGTTTGTTAAAGTAGTAATGTTTCAAAGGGCTAATATTGTATATTGCACAAAATATAAACTGACTGACCAGAGTCCGGTAAATTGACATAAATCAACATTTAACATTTTGGGAATACAACAGTTTAAAAGTTGATGTTATGCAAAATGGAAAATATCTCTGAAACAGTTAATTTACAGTTCATTCAGAATTACCTTGATCTCTGAAAATAATTTCTATTATTCTAGCTTCTTTTCTACAGAGAGGACTATTTTTTTTATTCCAGCGAAGACATGTATGCCCAGGATTCCATTGATTTACTGCAGAACTCTGGAATACAATTCAGGAAACATGAAGAAGATGGCATAGAGCCTCTGGAATTTGCAGAATTGATCATGTCTTCAGGTAGGCTATCAGTAGATTGGACCTTGACAAACACAATTTTAATGAATTTTACTAAATATAACATTATCTATCAAAAGAGGCTTTAATGACAGTATCTGCCAATTGAGCGATCGCACAAATACGAATTCCTTTGCATCTCATTATCAACTTATACAATAAGCGGTTAGGTAGCGCCGACCGTAAATATAACGTTGTTGAACAAACCCATTGACTCTTTTCGAACGTAAAAAAAGTTTATAATTGTGAGAACACTCGGTTGTCGTATTTCCCCAATGTACGTACGTGTTTCGGTAGTGAGTGAAATATGCCAGAGCCCATTCCCATCCCATCCTCTCCCTCCCTATTTCCCAATCCGTTCCTTAATCTGCAAAGGTAGCAAGCCATCGGTCCAGCCATTCTCAAGTGATACGCTTACCAACGAACAGCATTTAATTTTTATTTATATAGATATTACCGTATAGGAAATATGTAAATGTCTTAAATAAATAAATTTTAGTACTATATAGTGAATAAATACATAAAAGTGTGGCTTTGTGGAGTTGACCGCCTTTAGTATAGCACCACCATATAGCTTTCTGTGAGTGTCGTAAAAGAGGACAAAGCCCCTACCACAGGCCGTAAGGAACTATTACCACCTCTAAAAGAGTGGACTCACCAACCCACTTGGCTAGCGTGATATTTTAAGGCCATACATCCCGCATGCACAAGAAAATGTGCATGAGAAGGCCCATATCCAGCAGTGAATAAAAGAGGGCTGGTAAGGTTATGTATTAAGTTTACAAGTCGACTAGCTATTATAACTTTCATTACAGGTTTGGTTCTAATGGACAATGTAAGGTGGCTAAGCTTCCATTCAGGTTATGATTTCGGCTACTTGTTGAAACTACTCACAGATCAAAACTTACCCCAGGATGAGAATGAGTTCTTTACACGTTTGAGAATGTACTTCCCCACTATTTACGATGTAAAAGTAAGTTTAGTTTATTATACAATTATTTGCCATTCAATCGATCCAACAAATACAAACTTCTTTGCAGCTCATTATCAACTTATCAGATAACATCAACAGCAACTACAACTTTGTAGAACAGACTCATGTTGCCTGAAAAATTGTAGAATGAGTGTTATGCTCTCTGCCCAACCCTCTGTTCTCTGTGGGCGATAAAATTTCATAATCGAAAAACATAACATGGTAACACAGAGTGATTGCTGCGCCTTGCTTTCTGGTTCCTGCATATAAAAATAAAATCAAAGATAAAGTAAAATTACGTTATGTAACAAAATGTTGTCGGCTGAAGATCTCGACATTAACACGATACAGCGTTTAATCGGCGAAAAAACTTTTCCAATCTCGGAATTTCAGATAAACAGACTTATAGATCACCCTAATGTTAGTCCTTTTGATCGCAGTACTTGATGAAACTGTGCAAGAACTTGAAAGGCGGCCTGCAAGAGGTCGCCGACCAGCTAGAGCTGCGGCGTGTGGGCCCGCAGCATCAAGCTGGCTCCGACTCTCACCTCACCGGGATGGCCTTCTTCAAGATCAAGGAGGTACGTGCAATAGTGATTTTTGTGAACTGGGTAAACAAAAGGTGCTTACGAAAAAATATGTAAAGAAGCGTATTTTCTCTAGGAATGATTCTTTTATAGGGAAGTAGATGGACGAGCAAGCAGTGATGGTAAGCGTTACTGCCGCCCATGGACACCTGACACACCAGGAGGTATGCGGGCACGCCGCCGACCTTGCAAAATCCTATTCACAACTTTCTTGAAGAACCCCATATTGTAGCATAGTGTAAAGATCTCTTGAGGCAGTTGCTTTTACAGCCTACGGGTTCGCGGTATAAAATGGTTTTTGGACTGAACTGTACGCGACACCTCCTTATCAAGGAAATTCGGATGCACTTCTGTGACGGAAGGTGCGCTTGTAGTTTTATGTATAAAACATTGTATTGCAACTTGTACTAGGTTGATCAATAAGTTTCTGGAATCGAATACTTTATATTAAATTATTAGAATACATTCTATTTCATTCGAATCTCAAATTCAGTAGTAGCCAGTGCCAAAAGAATTTTGAAATATTGGTGGCAGTTACCAATATTTTTTTTTGTGCCATTTGGCGGGAATTTTATTAGTGTGCAAAATGGAGAAAATCGAAGTTCGTGCGGTTATTAAATATTTCTGCCTGAATTTTTTTTCTACGACATGTGTTTTTGGCGAATTGCAATCTACTTTGGGAGACAATGCTCTGTCTTATTCTACAGTAGCATACTGGTGCACGGAATTTAAACGCGGCAGAACCGTTTGTAACGACGAGACTCGCTCTGAGCGCCCAACAACCGCTGCTACTTAAGACAACGTTAAAAAAAATTGAAGAAATTGTTAAGACAGATTGACGTGTGACTATTCGTCATTTAGCTGATATTATGAAGATTTCGTTCGGGACAATTCAGTTCATTTTAACTCATACCTTAAAATTGAAAAGGCGGCCGCGAGTTGAGTTCTTCAAATGTTAACAGACGCACAAAAGAAAGCAAGAGTAGATATTTCAAAGCAAAATTTGGTAATAATTGACAGAGACCCAGAATCTTTTCGACTATGTTTTGTGACCGTTGATGAAACGTGTGTTCACCATTTTGACCCGGAGACGAAGAACCAAAATAAGGTGTGGAAAAGATCGTCTTCCCCGCCTGCCAAGAGATTCAAGGTCTCTACGTCCCCTGGCACGATAATGGCCTCAGTCTACTGGAATGCGGAAGTTATCATTATGCTCGATTATTTAACTAAAGGACAGACAACAACTGGAGAGTATTACGCAACATTGATCAAAAAACTACGGGAGGAAATAAAAAATAAACGACGTGGAAAATTGCGTGCCGGAGTGCTTTTTCATCATGACAATGCAGGTGCATAGGTCTGATGTTGCAGGCGCTGCCAACCGAACGGCCAGTTGAGGCAGCATCCGCCATATTCTCCGGACCTAGCTCCTAGTGATTTTCACCTTTTTACCAATTTGAAAAAACACTTGCGTGGTATAAAATTTCACGGAGATGTGCCCTATAGTCTTTTTTCGATACCCAGGATCAAGCCTTTTTTTCCAAGGGAATTGAGCAACTTTCAAAACGTTAATCAAGGTGTATTACATTAGAAGGTAATTACGTTGAAAAATAAATACAATTTAGATATACGTTTCCTAAAGTTGCAATACTTTTCCAAAAATATATTGATCAACCTAGTAGAACTAAAACTATTGGTGTCACCGAAGTAATATAACTGTCTGGAAGAATTTTCTGCTTTTTATTTAAATTCAGTATTTTCTTGGTGGTCTTATTTATATTTATAACTTAACATATATATATTTTTTTTGAGATATGAATGAGTAGCACTAAGTACTGAATGAGCATGCAAATTGATGGTAGCAGATTCAAAAGTGGTTTAGTTCCCTGATCAATAAGAAGAAACAGGAGCCCCTTGTGGGGTCAACTTGTTTATGTTTTACTTTAAGTATTCAAAAGTAGGTTTTGTTTATAATTTGCTGCTCGTTTACTATTTTTGTTGCCCATTTAAATACAAACCGATGATTTTTTTTCAGATATTCTTCGATGATAACATTGAAAGTTCAAGTGGACATCTTTATGGTCTGGGCGCGCCCTTCTCGATAAACATGAACAATTTCCAGGACAATGGAGAAAACGGCAATTCCTCTTAGTCTGAGGAGTGCGAGCGATAGGTCGTCGCCCTCGCCCACCAAGCAAAATAAACATACTTTGAAAAATAATTGTAATAATATGATTGTTTATATTATATTATGGATACTGCTAATTGTGTGTTGTAATAAATTGTGAATTTAACATTGTAAAGTTATGACATTTTCGTAGATGTGTCTGTAGTGTACTCGCGCCTCTGCCTCCAACCAACACTGATGTAACGTGAAGGACATTGATTGGTACGCCACACTAACATTTAATTTGATCCTTATTTCAAATTGTTAGGGTTCAATAATGAGCCCAAGTAAATTACATTTTAGTTCCTCGGTGATCGCGTTGTATCAATGTTGTATGTTGAAGAAGTAAAGTAAGAAAATTTACATTAATATAGTTACATTTTAAGGCCCGTAGCCGGGTAGCAAGTCCGACGTGATTAGTCCTTATTCCGAAGACGGTTCCATAAAATAAAAAAAATAGAACCTTAGACATGTTCAACTCATTCTTGATCGGTCTTTTAAATCAACATATATTTAGCTTGGCTCATAACTATTTTAAGATTTACTCGACTGCATATGGTAAATGATATATGGTATCATGGCAAGACGTCACTATGAATAACTTGACATAAAATTGAAATATACTAATAATTTTTCAACCATTTTTAATTATCTTTATCTTGTGTAACTTCTTTACAACAATAATATAATATCAATAAAATGGTATGTGGATACTATTTATCGTGGACATCCGCAGAATGATAAATATTACAGACCCCCGGATGTAACGTCTACCTTTGGAGATATATGTAAACATGCCGTAAACATACCTTTAAACATTGAGCTTCACCTTAATTCGTTGCAATAATAGGCTTCGCTATTTCGCTCAATCCGAACCGAACTTGGCGAACCGAGCGATCCCATGATTAGAAACTTTTTCCGCTTAAAAACAACTATAAAGGTGATTAAGAAGTTCTTATTGGCTCTAACTAAATGAATATGTTGGTTCTACAACGTTATATTTACAGTTGCGTTACCTAACCGATTATTGAATAAGCTAGTAATGAACTACAAAGAAGTTTGTATATGTGTGAACGCATTATTGGCCGATACTTTACATTTCGATTCAAAGTAATCACTAAACTTAGATCAGGTCGCTAGCTAACCCAGCGATTGATTTGGATATAACAATACATGCTGCGTCAGAACATTTCCCGAAGCTGTAAACTATGAATTCTGTATGTGCGTCGGGGTGGCCCGGCCCCTCCACTAGAAAGACAGCTCGTCTTGTCTTAGTGTCTTAGTCGAATGTGATCGTCTTAACCCCTCGAGGAGCATATTTACCGCTTTCATTTTCAATGTACCTCTTTGGTAGGTATAGAAATTTAAGGCATCTAAAGGTGGCCGGGTCAGCTTGACGTTTTCAACCCTGCCCCTATTGTATCTCGATAACTACATTATGTGCTGAGATTATGCTAGTACGGTACAGAACGAATGTACTCTATAAATACGGCATATGTACCGCTTCTTTTAATGCTGAAACTTAATATCGTGTAAGATATTAAATTGGGTAGAGGGGCCGGGATGAACTTAACATACGTGCCTCAGACTGGTCCTGTTCCTCGGAGCTAGAGCCATTGAGATGTGCCTTAATGAAATGTATTCCTCTTGACGAGCCCATGTACCACATTCATTGTACCTCTTTGATACAGAAATCTATAGGATTTCGTCGGTTATATTTTTAAAAATATTACATTATATTCTACGAGAAGGTGATGAATATAGTTCTTTTACAGAAGTACATGAAACAGGCACAGTTCCTTGTCTATTAATTAGCCTTGTAACAAGATACAATGCGGGAATGTATCTTGTTCGCTGATCACACCACACTCATTGTTAAAGGCACGAAAGATAATACTAATATTATAATATTGAAGTAGAAACTAATAAAGAATTAACAAAAGTAGTACAATAAATATTTCCAAAACAACGATTTTACAATTTCAAACCTATAATAGTAAAATGCAAAATATTTGTATAAAACAAAGGTAAAAAAAATATATAAAAATATAGACAGTAGATCCTGCAAATTTTTTATGTATTTTTATGTATAAATGAATTCTGTAACTGGAAGGCTCATATTGTCACATTATGTACTAAACTTAACAAATTTATATATGTACTCGTAATTCGACATACGAAGCAGATAAGCAATTTTTCATGCAGCTATCTATACTTATCGTGGATTTGTCGTCCATTTTTAGATATAGCATAATTTTATAGGCAAATTCTGGTTCAGCTATGCAACCTTTTAGAGCACGAAGTGTCAGATAGATCTATGGATAGCTGTAAACCACTTTTCAGGTTTCTATTGCGCCAGACTGACGCAAGTGGATTCCGTAAAGGATTTTCAGTTCATTGACATTAAGATTTCATGGAATGTTTTTTGAAAAATCTTTGTTTCTTTAGTTTTCCATATTTCTGCTCAATACTGAGTACAAACCACATTTAGTTTATGCCACTCTCCTCGGCCCTGCGCTGTTCTTTACTATATTCATCGAAAATTGTTCATACATTTGCTAAAACGAAATGATTAAATGAGCAGCAGAAAACACTGGATGGGCAGCAAATTTAAAAGTGAGTTTGGTTTGGGTTCTCTGGTGACAATAAAGAGTGAGCGGAACTCCGTCGACTTTGTGATGACATTTTAGTAATTTAAAATTATTTATTTCAGTTATTCAAAAATAACTGATTTGTGAAATAAATGATCATTCTTTATTACTTTCTTATTTTCTGCTCATTTATGATTTTTGTTGCTCGTTCAAATACAATCCTTTGCTAAATATAATTCTCAAAAAAAATATTTTTGCAAAGACAGAACGTAACAGTATTTATTATGTCAATATATTGTACATTGTTATATACCTATATCATATATATGTATATTGTTTAAAATTATAACAGGGCCTTACCTATGAAATTGCCGTTTGTTCATAGTGGCCACTTTGAACCTAAATATCTTGCGTTTGTTTTGCAATTCCAAATTCAAAATAATTTCAATTTAAAGGTACCGGTATGACATTCTTTTTTAAAATCAGTTATTCATATGTTTTTCCGTCACAGGACTTTTTGCTTAGATATCGACCATGCGTTTGTGTTTTGTGTTTGCCACCAAAGCAAAGTAAAAAATTCGCGTTATTTTCGAATATGAGTTCCGTCGTAGCAGTAACGTAACACAGACGGCACGCAATATTAATTAACAATGTGTATGTACCAAACACTGCAAACGAACGTACGGTACGTTTTTGGTTTAATCGTTTCCGTACTTTAAATTTCGACCTCAATTACAACGTGGTAATTAAGGTGGTCCACGAGGACCACCGAAGGAGACTAAAGTCGATGATGACGAATTGAAAGCAATAGTAGAAGCGAATTCATCTCAAACCACGTCTAAGTTAGCAGCAACCTTCAGCGTAAATGACAAAACGATATCGATTCATTTGCGTCAAATCGGGAGAGTGAAAAATCTCGGAAAGTGCGTAGGTACCGTATGAAGTTAATGAAAGTCAGATCATTGGACTGTATGGTGGTCCTGTGCCGTTATTATCCACTAGTTTTCTCAGATCTGGCACAACATTAATGCAGATGTGAACATTAACCGTGAATAACTGCAAACAATAATGGACAAGTTCGCTATCAAACAACCTAGTCTGGTCAATGGCTCTTGTGCATTGCTTCTCCGTGATAACGCTCACCCACATACTGCACGACACAGTCTTAAAGTTACAGGAGGTTAGACTGGAAACTCTCCGTCACCCACCGTATTCGCCAGACCTTGCCTAATTTCCACTTTTTTCAACGATCAACGATGTGTACTCACCAAACACCTCAAACGAACGGTGCGTTTTTGGCTTGATCATTTCCGTTTCGTTTGGAACTGGCTCGGATTCACGCCAGCAGAGTAGCACGTTACCGCATGGCAAAGAAGTTATCAACAGTCGCTTCAGCGATATCAGCCTTATCAGCACCCTGAACCCTTTATTATACTGGACCTGAAGAGCGTTGTATGTTCTCCGCGTATAGTTGTAGCACAGACCGCACTTGTAAAATGTTTGGTAATATTGATAATACGCTATAAAGAGCATCACCTTAACGTCTTTTGTACATCGTACAAATCTACGAGCATCATATTGCAGCGACAGACCGCCCTTCGTTCCCTCTCTATATCCATATTATCATTTAGGTTTAAGAGGAGTACCTGACAACGGTACTGGTGGCACATTTGTGTGTCGTTTGGTACCACCTGTGAAAATAATGAGCTCTCTTTTTATCATTGTATTATATTGTCCATGGTCCGACTCATACCTCTCACATATACTGAGCAACTTTCTGAGTGCACAGATTGTTGGGTTCAGCAATACCATGTCATCTGCATAACTGACGTTAACACACATCGGGTCAACATGGCATTCAACATTTGTATTACTGAGCTCAATAATCAGCTGATTTATAAACACATTGAAAAACCGGGGTGATGTTAATCCTCCTTAGTTCACTCCACATTCCAACCCTTATTCATCAGAAAGACCCCCAGCCCACCTCAGTATTTATCTGGTAGTATTGAATCAAAAAGATTGATTCACTATTGATTGTCACACGTCTAGGTATACATATAGGGTTAAGATAATAATCAAAATTATTTCTAAACTACATTCACTAAGAAGGTTGAGTCTATAATATTATATTGAATAATAATATTCATGTAGTTGAATAAAACAATATTTTATTAACACTAGAAAGACCGGAATCGTCAAATTGACGATTTTGTGAAGTAAAATCGTCATATTTTTAAAGTTACGCCTTGTTTAAACATGATAGTTTTTGACTTTTAATATTTTGTAGTTTTATAGTCCCTGTTGAAATATAAAGTTGCTATCTTAATTAGTTCTTGAAATATAATGAGTCATACCTACAAAGACCACTGTCGTCAAAATGATCCAATACAGAGAACTCTGTTAATTATGATACTAGAGGGTACTTAGAAATATTTGTTTACATTATCCCTAAATATTTTGTTGTGCTCGTTTGTTCGATCAGTGTTGAAACTCTCAGTGGTGTGCAAGCTGGTGTAAGCTGGATAATTGTGTACCGTCACCTACTGTATTTATTTTGAACAAATTCGATATGAGTGCTCGTAAAAATATATTATCTGACTTTGAAATAGAGGAACAATTGAACAATCTTCAAAATTTACCTTATTCGGAGTCTGAATCGGGGGGAGGAGATAGTGTTGATGCTGAAATTGTTGATACCTCAGATACGGATTATATACCGGCGATCAGAAACACATCGTCATCGGACAGTTCAGATTCGAGTGAAGAAATTCAAATAGAAACGTCTACGACTAGTGTGGTTCCTGATCGTCGCTGTATCGGATCGAGAAGCAGCCGTAGAGGAGGACGAGGTAGGCGTGGTGGACGTTCTTCTTCACGACAATCGGCACTTCCTACTATAGGTGATACTTTGATTGCAAGTGATGGGACTGAATGGAAGTGTGTAGCGCATACCCAGAGTACAATCCAGACAGGTCGGCGCAGTAATCAAAACGTGCTTCGAGAAGTTTCAGGCCCAACCCCCTACGCAAAGCGATTCGTTCAAGATGGTAAAGTGATTACTGCTTGGCGCCTATTCATTGACGAAGCAACTCTTCGACACATCAGGTTATGTACAGAAACGGAAGCTCGTCGTCAAACTAACAATGAAACTTGGTGTATTTCTTTAGAGGAGATTGATGCCTTTATTGCATTACTATATGCTCGCGGCGCTTACAATTCTAGCCAACTAGATTTAGATTTGATGTGGTCGAAACTTTGGGGTCCATCTATATTCCGCGAAACACTAAGCAAGAACAGATTCAAAGAAATTATGAAATATATGCGTTTTGACATACGGTCTACAAGATCGTCGCGACTTACAACGGATAAATTTGCGCTAGTATCAGCAATTTGGAATAAATTCATTGAAAATTGTCAATTATGCTACATACCTGGTGAAAACTTGACTGGTGATGAACAGTTATTTCCTTCTAAAACTCGATGCCCCTTTACGCAATACATAGCAAACAAACCTGACAAATTCGGCATAAAATTTTGGCTTTTGGTTGATGTGGAGACTAAATATCTATGTAATGGATATCCGTACTTAGGCCGAGATGAAGATCGTACAAGCGAATCATTACCAGAACATGTGATCTTGAAACTGTTACAACCCTATACGAAAAAAGGACGCAATATAACTACAGATAATTTTTTTACCTCTATAAAACTGGCAGATAAACTGAGAGCCGAGAAAACAAGCATAGTGGGTACAATGAGGCGTGCGAGAAGAGAAATACCAACAGTCTGTAAAATAATTCGTACTCCACGTTATGATTCCTTTATTTTGAAGACAGACACTGATACTACCCTAACTATTTATCAAGGAAAACCAAATAAAAATGTTATGATTCTCAGTACTCTACACCCGAGTGTTCAAATTGGCACAGGCGAGAAGAAAATTCCTGAAACTGTTGAATTTTATAACGCAACAAAATTTGGTGTAGATATTTTGGATCAAATGGCACGGAAATACTCCGTGAGAGCTGGTACTCGTAGATGGCCTATGCATGTATTTTATAATATTCTAGACATAGCTGTCATAAATTCATGGATTATTTACAGAAAAATTACTCAAACCAATATTTCTCGGCATAATTTCATACTCCAATTGGTTTATGAGTTACGAGCAGAACATCAAAAAAATCGTCCAGGCCCGGCTCGTCTACTTTGCAATCCCGAAAATGTAAACGAAATGGTAGAAGACACAAAGTCAAACAAAAGACGAACTTGTCAAATTAATATAAAATGTAAAAGAAATAAAACGTCTTACTTTTGTGATACTTGTAAGAAACCAGTCTGTGGAAAATGTATAAAACATACAAAAAAAACCATAATTTGTACTAAATGTGACTCTGATTAAAATAAATAAAAGTTAATAAATAATACTCACGTTTTTCTCTATCAAACCTAACAATAATATCATATCAATTTCAACGGACATCTTAGCGTCAAAATGACGACATTGGTCTTTCTAGGTAGGATACAAATGCCGGTCTTTCTAGTGTTAATATTTATTGCTTTTTAATTTAATGGTTGGCAACCTAAATTCACACCTGTTACTGCTGTCTTATTTAATTAATTAACGGATAGCCAATCCATTAATTCACAACACAACAACAAACAATTTACAACGGAAATCGAGAATCGTAAAACATTGTTCCGACTAGAGTTCCAGCAATCAGCATCACTAGTCACCAGGGATGTTAGACGGCCACTTAGAAATCCTTGTACCGAGCTGGCTGAAAGCTGGTATGGGAGACGGGAAACTAGTACGCCTGTGCTCCGCTCTAGCGCTGCCAATACTGAGAGACAAACTGTGTCGGAAATCGCATCCCAGTAAAAAAAAATTATATTATATTATAATTTCGTATACCGTTAATAGAGGGCAGTAATTATTGAACACACGGAAGAAATATCACTTTTAACATTTCTTTTTGATATTATATTGCATTTCGGATATAATATGTAAAATATATTGAAAAAAATAAATAAATGATATATAACGAAGATTTTTATCGAAAACGACGGTTCGCTTGAGCAAACAATGGAAAATAACTCCGACGTAAACAAATCCTGAGAATCTAACATCCTGAGAATACGACGGTGGAAAATGGTAACTGCTCATCGAGACTGCTTGTTGTAATAAAGTTTTATAACATTAGGGAAATCTGATTGGAATGTTTTTTTTCTATGCATCTCTGAAATTTGTCGGTTATTCTATGTTGTCAGTGTATTTTTGTCGGTCAACGGCCAATCTTGGTATTTTTGCGTACAAGGACCGAGTAGTCTTGGTACATGGTACGTGACACTAAAAACTAGTATGTTTACCAAGAAGTTGGTACGTCTGACATAATTGCTAGTCACACAGTCGACTGACAGGTGTCAGTCACCCGCACGCACCATTCTGGCCATTCTGTGAAAACGATTCATTCGGATTCATATAATTTTATAAACATAACCTCAAACAAGCATCTGATTAATGTAAGAATTGCATGTGCGGAAGTAAACAATTCCCAAAAATTATACACAATGAGTAAGATTATAAAAATAATGTGTAATTTAAAATATGCAAAATATCCACCTATCTTACCATTTTTTAACCCTACAAATACATGTAGAAAATTTCATATCGATACAGGATTATATGTTAAAATGTTTATGGAACACGAAAATAAATACGCTTACACTATAATGGAGAATAAAGGATATACAATCAATTTAAATATTGCAACAAATACTGTTATTATATCAAAGGAACAATTTGACAAATTCGTGCAAGAAGATTGGTCCAAGAAACCTCCACAGTTACTTTTTGATGTGTTTCCAAAACTTGGTGCATATTGCTCAGAAAATAATTTATGTATATCTAATAACATATTTGATAATTATATAGACAATCTCACAGATAATATTAAATTAGCGTCAGACAAAGAATTGGAATCTTTATTTTATTCACTTATGACATGGCCCGTAACAGCATCCATAAGATCACGAAACTTTATAGAAATATGGGTGGCATTAGATGACGAATGCTTGAATAGAATCCAGAAATGGACTTTTAATAAATCCCTTACGTATGTGGCTTTATTTTATATGTTAAATGTAACAAAAGTGAGTGAATTTATATCAAAATGTTTAAATAGGTTAGCAAGTAAAGCCAAACAGTTAACTCCAGGTGAACTTGTACAAACACTTTTTTTTGTTGGTATCATTAGAAGACCGCCATTTGATATACATAATTTGGAAGAGCATTTAGATGCCAATTTCTCATTTTTTTCTGTAGATGATCTAGCAATTATGTCAATGGGTTTTTTCAAAAGCAAAACTCCTATCAGAAGCATGGACTTGGTATTAAAAATAATTGACAAAGTAATTGAAAATTCTGAAGATATACATGAAGTTTCTCTTGCTGCACTTTTGAAATTAATTCGCTACTCTTTAAAAATACCAAGTGATAATAGAATATATATGTTAATAGATACATTGCAGCATCAAGTGCCTCGATTATCTGTAATGAGTAATGTACACCTCGCCCTGCTGGGCACTTCTACTCTCACATTTCACAAAGAATGCTTAACTAAAATTGCAGAACATACTATGAATTATATATCTAAA
The DNA here is from genome assembly GCA_943735995.1 of Sesia bembeciformis. Lineage (NCBI taxonomy): Eukaryota > Metazoa > Arthropoda > Insecta > Lepidoptera > Sesiidae > Sesia > Sesia bembeciformis. The sequence continues at coordinate 8,495,444 of OX031029.1, read as the reverse complement.
AGTAGAATAAAAGATTTAGAGCGTTTAGTATTCACATTTGGTACATTTAACATTATTCCACAAACAAAAGAGTGCTTTTTTCAAAAAGTAATTGAAGAATTAAAAAGTCCTCAAAGGCAAGCTGAAAATGAGAAGCATGGAAAATCTTTTGCTTGCTGTGTTGCATATTTGGCAATGTTGGGAATATATCCTGCGGACCTAATGGACAAAGTCTTAAATCCTGAATTTTTGCAAAAAAGTTATGGAAAACAAATATTTACATATGGTAGGGAAGTTTTAGCAATACATAACTCAGCAGAGATATTCTATGCGGAAGTGGAAATGAATCGTCTAAGTCAAAAAACTGCAATAGTGTTGGCCAAGAAATACACTGATTTTTCACCAGATGCAAGTTACAAAAAAAATTATAATGTTGCTGAAAAAATGTTTCTTGATATAGTAGAAACTTTAGAAGAATACCGTGGTGGTAGTGACTATGTTAAAGGAGGTCACATTTTAAGTCATCATCAAAGAGGAGGTATAGATTTATAAATATGGTGTAAATTACTGTAGTTATTTTAATATACTTGATATGGAATTTAGTACTTTCATTGCTTTCAGATATTATCCTCTGCAACACTCAGGATGGATTACCAGTGCCCATTGCAGACACATTCAGTACCAAAAATTTTGGATTGATAACTAGACCACCAGACAATAATTTGTGGATTGTGTTAATCGTTGCAGGAAGGAATGCCTTGATTCGTGACTTAAATTCAGCAACTGGTCCTTTTCTAATGAAAGTTCGAGAGCTTAAAGCGATAGGATATTATGCTGAGCTGGTAAATATCCTTTTATTTTTAGGTAATTTACAGTATGCAATAACAACATCCATTGTGAAAATTTATGCAATTTTCTATAATACCACTTCTGGTCCAACCTAGAGTGAATACGCATTTGAATAAAACATATATAAAAATGTGTACATATCTAATAACTATCTAGACTGCATGTGAGATAAAAACTGGCAGAGTATCACTTTCTAAAAATCATATCTAAATGTGATACTTTTTACAATTTGAGGGAATTTTTAAAGGTCGTCACTTATAAAAGTCTTTGTCAAGGTATAATGTGTACACACACCTATTACACACATCGTTACACACACCATGTAACGATGCCCGAATCTCATGGTAGGTCACATGCTTGTCTGTTTCCATCATAATAAACATTCTTCCAAACTGTAATGCGGCATTTTCAAAAATGTCAATGTTTCAATTAGTAAAGCACCAAATATGGCTCGACAGGACAATTGAAAATCGAAAATGGGGCACGATTCGAACTTCAAGTTCTTGTGACACCCTTAAAAATTAAAAACCTGTAAAGTAATTGAGTAAAAAGTGATACTTTTTACCATTTGAGGGAATTTTTACAGGCTCTCACTTATAAACTTTGTAAACGGTGTAATGTGTACACACACCTATTATATTAGGTCTACAAATGTTAATTAAATCATTAGATTTCTACCCACATTTCATATAATTCTTTTTCAGGTATTGTGGAATATTTATTCAAATTTGGAGACAAAGGAACAGAAATGGAATTATTTGAACAATTTACTCAAACAAGCAATTGATAACCACAAATAAATAACTAGTTCAGAATATCCTTGCTTTATCAAAAAAATCGTTTAAAAATTAACCAAGTCAGAAGTTTCTATTTGTTTACTGAACCGTAAAAACCCTAAACCCATACGCCTTGGCTTTTGGCGGGAACTGTAGAAGTAAAGATGAGTATTTGTTAGATTATGGTAAAAATTGTGTATTAGGCGTTTTGTGGTTCTAGAGTAGTGATAAACTTCAAAGTGTTTTTGTGCGTGGGTTTGTGATAATCAAATAAAAACATTCATGTGCTTCCAAGGAGTCCTCTTTTGTTCTCAGTAAACCAACTATCACTGACTGTCCTGACTTACTCTGACGGGACTGGACATTCACTGGATACGTTTTAGATTTTAAAATTGTTTAGTATGAGGAAAAAATAATACTGGCAGAATGTGCTAATTCCACCATTGCTATATACGAAGCAGGAAAAACTATACGCGTTCAAAGATATAAATAATCATCAGCGAAATAATATACATAGAATACATACTTCATACAAATATATTTTGAATATTAAGAATCGAACACAAAAACAAATGCACAAATGAAATGCTAGTCTGAAATGTTTGAAGTAACAAAACGTTTAGATGATTATAGACCAAATAAATTAAGCAACAAAGTATACATTTGCTTGCATTTAATTCTACATAAGACATTTCGATTGTCTACTACTCGTATGGCGGGTTATCACTCAAGTTTTGTCATCTGCTGGTCGCGTCATAAGGATGGTTTATACAATAATGAACACGGGGAAAATTACAATACGGTATCTTTTATTTTGGCAGTAATAAAAATATTTTTTAAGTCAATTTATTTTATACAAACATTTTATATATTTACGAACATTTACATATTTTTAAACACTTGTTCATTAAATAAATACTCAATCAGTTACGTCCCTCTGAACAGAGTTAGTTTATTTAACTTCTGCCTCGAGGAATGAAATAATGAATCATTCTTAGCAATATAATGCAGTCTAACACGTACAAATTCTTCTATAATGCTTTTTATCAATAAAACACCATGGTTACAATCAGTTGTACAAAAAACGTTGTTTTTTTGAACGTTTTTTCATTGTAACCATGGTGTTTTATTGATAAAAAGCATTATAGAAGAATTTGTACGTGTTACGACACGGTCAATTGCACTGCACTCGAGATAAAACTTATTAATCGTTGCTTCCTTACACAAAAGCTTCTACTTAATGTGTCCAGTTTCCTATCGTTCAGTATGGGTTCAAAAGGCGTGATTTCTTTATTGCTTAACGTATTTTCGCTGTAGGGACATTCAATAACTGTATTTATAAACACCATCTGAAAATGTAATATTATCACTTATTTTTATTAATTAGACTAGAATACGTATGTACGTATTTATTTATTATTGATACCGATATGTATCGGTATCAATAATAAATAAATAATCGTACTGTACAAACAGGAATTCCAGTTTTCGCAATCATCTGCTTTCCCGTGTTAGACATATAAATATAATTTAAAATGCAAAGAACATATTTGAGTCATCTTAGTTGGACACCAGTCATATTCCTGTCGTTCTATGCGAACAGCTTTTATCCATAATTCTCTACTAGTTCATTCTCGTGGAAATCTGAAAAAATATTTTTTTTCATTATCGATAAGCACTGTTGCATAACACCATGCCTATACTAAACAACCACGAAATTTAATTTAATTTTAGCTATTATTTTAATGTATTTACACATGGAATGAAATCCCATCGTATTTATGATGATCAGTAGAATTATTTATGCACTATTTCACACAACAAGACGCCATCGTTTCTCGGTTTCGAACATTTAAACAAACCCCAATAAACTGCTACTAAGACAACTGTTGACGCGTAACTAAGGAAGCGAGCGGCGACTCTTTTAAGCCACGCCTACTGCGGCGACTTCAGTGTAATCTTTTTTCAAGGCTTAGTAGTGCTTCTTTGTGTTATTATTTCGCTGAAATACATGTACAAAATATTATACGGCTGTGCAAAATGAAAACACGCTAACCGACCTCCAAACAAAAACAAATACGTTTAAACGAACTTTAGATGTAGTGTATCCCGTTCCTTTTAGGTATTTATAAAATAGGAAGAAATTTAGGGATGCCATTAACGCTAAAAAATGTTTGTGAAACGGAACATTGCCCTGAGTTTGAACAAATTTGATAGGAGAAAAACATTGGTTGTTTTTTTAGTGCCGACAACAAGACTAAGAATAAAAGTTACATTCTTATATGGAAAAAAGTAATTCTTTTCCATATACTTAATCCCGTAACATAAACTTCTTCCACCACCCGCAAAATTAAGATTCTTGGTAGCAGAATAAGGATTTTGAATTTCTCGTAAATTATAAAATCCAGGAACTTCGCTATAGTTTTCCTATATCTTTTCTCCGTAAATACCTAGAAACCCTTTTTTTTTATATTAATTTTAACTTTATTGGTTGCGAAGATACAGGCGGGCGGCGACATTTTCACATTTGTTGTAAATGCACATTTTCAAAAATTTCTCAAACTTGAAATTTCGAAAGCATATTTTTAGAATAACTGTATTCGAAGAAAAACTCCAGCCTTGCGCGACAGTTTAGAAACGCGAGTCAGATCTTGAACTCGATATCTACTCTCGGTCAAAAAAAAGTAGGTATAATATGGTAACAGTTTACTCCAGTGTCACAAAAAATACTCTTTTGAACACAAACTGTGTGTTAAGTAAACATGAGTTAGTAACCTTACTAAAAGGAATGGAAACTCGCTTTCAAAAATGTATTACAAACCAGCGTGAATCATCGGATACAGAAAGCCTAGATGATGATACTGCAAATACTGCGGGCTCTTCGGGTGTTTCTTCTATTCGTCGAAATCCGACGGTGCTACACTTCGTTTTAAAAGTAAGTATCCTAATCATGTCTCCACTAAGATTAGAATTGCAAAAATATGTTTACATTTCTTAATAATTATTGTCAATATCATCCAAAGTGAACGACATCAACTTTAAAATGAGATATATAAAAATCTAGAAAATATCGCCACAACCCTTGATGTAACCCAGAAAACTTAGTGTACTATTGGGTAAGCTACACAAGAATGGATAAATTAAAAAAAAATTGAGAATGCTGATGTCGGTTATGAATATACTCTAAGGTCTTCCAAAAGTTCGATTCACGGTGTCAAATGACAATGACACCGCCAAAGGAAACTCCATTGCTTCGTTAGTTAACAGCAGGGTGCACCACAAGCACGTGAGGTTGGCTTAGGCTCTGAAGACGGTAGGCGAGCCTCTTACACCCCTTGTAAATTTGTATGTTTTACTCAATTTTAAAACATTATGGAATGCAATAAAGCATTGAGTATTTTTACCTGTTTTTAAGTAGGTATTTTAATCAATTCTTTGATTCACTGATGGACAATTATTTCAGGCGCCCTCTATAATGCAATGGCCGCTAGTATTTATTATTTTACATAATAATTGACTCGACAAAAGTGACGCTTTAGAACTTTTGCGAATACCTTGCCATTGACGATATTTTTCATAATACTTAGAATAAAATTTGTAACTTATCGCCCGACGTTTAAAACTCTCTAATTACTAGGTTGATCAATATATTTTTGGAAAGGTAGGTAACGTATTTAAAGATTGTATTTATTTTTCAACCTAATCACCTTCTAATCTAATACACCTTGGAAAAACAGGCTTGATCCTGGGTATCGAAAAAAGACTACAGCGCACATGATCTCATTATCTCCGTGAAATTTTATACCACACAAGTATTTTTACAAATTGGTAAAAAGGTGAAAATCACTAGGAGCTAGGTCCGGAGAATATGGTGGATGCTGCATCAACTGAAACACAGCCGTTCGGATGGCAGCGCCTGCAACATTATAACCTATGCGCAGGTGCATTCTCATGATGAAAATGCACTCCGGCACGCAATTTTCCACGTCGTTTAGTTTTTATTTCCTCGCGTAGTTTTTGATCAATGTTACGTAATACTCTTCAGTTATTATCTGTCCTTTAGTTAAATAATCGATCATAATGATACCTTCCGCATCCCAGAAGACCGAGGCCATTATCTTCCCAGCGGACTTAGGGACCTTGAATCTCTTGGCTGGCAGGGAGGACGATCTTTTACACACCTTACTTTGGTTCTTCGTCTCCGGCTCAAAATGGTGAACCCACGTTTCATCAACGGTTACGAAACGTAGTCGAAAAGATTCTGCGACTCTGGCTCTTGCTTTCTTTTGTGCGTCTGTTAATATTCGAGGAACACAACGCGTGGCCACCTTTTTGGATTTTAAGGTATGACTTAAAATCAACTGAATTGTCCCGAACGAAAGCTTCACAGTCTCAGCTAAATGGCGAATAGTCACACGTCGATCTGTCTTAACAATTTCAGCGGTTGTTGGGCACCTAGTAGGCCAATCAATAGAGCAAAGTATTAGCGATTGTGTGACATAAATTCTAGTAGGAAGCCGACTGTGCCATCATATGAAGGACAGTCCGTAGATGAATTCCGTTATATTTTCCACTCGGAAATGTTGTCTATTAATTTGTTATAAACATTTTTAAACAAAAAATAGTTTATTTTTTATTTTTTGCTTATAAAATGGAAACTAATAAAGCAATCTTAATATTCAACGTAGAAAATTTGTAGAGAATAAAAATACGAACAAAATAAGAGGTGGAACCACTTGATCGGATAATTAGTAACGGAGAAAATCCGGAAAAACCGTAAAATTCAGCGTTTTTAAAAAGTTTATAAATCGCCCGTTTTTACATTTACAGAGCTGAAACTTCGCGAAAAGATAGTAATTTATAGGTACTCTATTGTGCAAAACCCGGACGCTGTCCGACTATTAGTTTAGGCACACACGTAATTTTAATTTTTCAATGCGCTATTTTGCAGCTGCCCTGGATGTGTTAATTAATTTTTTAAACGCATTTGAAAAGTAAGTGTAGTGTGCTGTGTGAATAAACGAATATTTTCATTTTTCCCTAAAATTCTGCAAAACAGGTCGAAAATGCACGTAAACATGACTAAAAACTGATTCAGTTACCCCAAAATTGAGTAGTGGGGGGAGAACGGGAGCTAAGGAGAGGCGTATTGTATATGCGCGAACTGTTGAAATCTTTAATTTAAATGTCTCAGCAACTACTGGAGCAATATTTTTATTTTCGGCTAACTGTATCCGTTTTTAGTCATCTTTACGTGAATTTTTGACCTGTTTCGCAACATTTTCCACCATTCGATGGTAACGACGGTTCGTGTTTCTTTAACACCACTTAACAGAGTTTCGTCCGAAATTCTTTTGACTAGGGATAAAAACCGACATCAACCGAGACGGAACCCAAACCGAGGCGAGCGTCCGTTTACACGTACGTGCTCGGGCGATCTCGTCTGGCTCCGACGAACGTGTAAACTAGCCATGGAGAAGTAAAAAGTTGAGTAGTTATTTCATTTCGAAGATGGCAACCCTGATGTGACTTACGCACGCCGTTACAATAAACGCCACTGCCAGTAGGGATGCGATTCTTCCCGAAAAAAATCGATTTGTAAATCGAATCGATCCACAAAAAAATCGTTCTTAAGTTAAAAATTCTTTTTAACTTGTAATAAATAAAAATCAACATTTATTTCGCTATTCTGAGTACATAACAAGAGTCTGTCAATCAGGACGCAATATCAAACACAAAATATGCAACAGTATTATTTTTTAGTCCATTTTTATTTCATGGTAGTACGCTAGCTTTTTTATTGAAAATAAAAAGACGGCTTTAGGCGTAGCTCATTAAGCCTAATATATAATTATAACATTTAAATAAAAATTAACTCTATGGTAACATCGTAGCGAACGATAAAACACAGTATCGTCATCTGTCGAGTTTATGGTTAATTAAGTGAAAAACTGTCCTTTCTATATGTTTACATGTGTTTGGGTGCGTTCAACTAATTGTAAATAATTTTATGGTTGCATTTTATCGAAACAGAAAAAAAATAATCTTGATTTTTGACTGTCTGAGATCTATTCATTGCTTAATATCGATTTTCTTTTCCCAAAAGATCGATTCTTCAATTAATCGATTTTAGATCGCCATCCCTATCTGCCAGTCATTCATTCGTATGTAAATTCTATCTATATGGAATACAACACTGAACACAGTTTTCGCGCTCGGCGACCTATTATGATTCCGCTTTGATTTAATAAATAAAAATAATTGGGCATTTTTATTAGATCATAGTATTATTGCCTTACGGTGACAATGTCACAAGCAGAGGAGGCAATGGACGTAACAGACGTTGGTGAAAACTCCGTACGTATCTGAATAATGTAAAGCATTATTCCTTCGTCTTTGTATTATCATGGAATAATGTTTGTTTTTCTGTTTTTTTTATAACACTTCGCAAGCGACTTTTCGGAACACTATTTTCCTTTGCAGAATGGTTCTTCCAGCGACACTACGTCATCGAGAGGCAAAGAAGGCGACTTTGAAAGCAAAATCGAAACTGATCGTTCCAAGAGATTCGAGTTTTTATTGAAACAAACTGAAATTTTCTCTCACTTTATGACAAACACTCCCAAGTCTGGAAGCAGCCCCCCGAAACCCAAAGCTGGAAGACCAAAAAAAATCAAAGATGTTGATTCATCAGGAGCAGCTGGAGAGTAAGTTCCTATGCTATTTACACAATATTACATAAATCATAACTTCAAAGGACATCATTATATCTAGCATCATTTTTTTAGATGTGGCCAGCAATGATATTTGGACTATATGAAACCTATTCTAATGGTATACAAATGATTTTTTTTATTTTAGGTAACATAAGAGTTACATCCATTTCTTTGGGCACATATATGACTTCATTGTTTAGATAACACAAGAACTTAGAACTATATTGATTCTTATAAAAAAGTAAAAAACTAGATTGGAGTATGATTTTGTAATAATTAAATAACCAGCCAAAAGTGTGTCACAGATGCATTGATAGGGTTCTGTTCTGTAGCCTTCTATAAAATTTATTGGGAGCTAATTACGAGCTACAAGTTGGTAGCCAATATTTCTTTATTTTATTGCAAAACGTCAGTGAACATTATCATCATCTATGAACCTATTTTATTTGATACCTATTTGATCTTTATTATCATTTCTACTATTCATGCTTCTACAATAAAAAATGTAAAACTAGTATGTAACTACTTTAAAATGATAAAAAAATAACAAAACTAACACTAGATAATATAATTAATGTACAAGGGACATAGACTGAAAGTTTCCAGAATGAATAAGAAAAAATTACAATGAATGGCCAAAAATCAATTTATTGTGTCAAAATATTCTCCATGAGTTCAATACCCTTTGTCATACAAATAAACCAATTTCCATACCATTTATTCCACCTCCAGCCATGGTGACTTTGGAAACATGTTTTTCATACTCTTCAACAGCTTCTTCTGGTGATGAAAATCGTTAACCGCATAATTGGATTTTAATTTTTGGGAACAAGAAGAAGTCACAGGGTGCCAAGTCAGGACTGTATGGAGTATGGCTCATGAGCTCTACGTTTTTCGCCCGTTTAAGAGCTGGCATTGTCATGGTGCAAGATAATGCGGCGTTTACAGTTGTTTTTACAGTTTGTCAATTACTTCTGGCAAGCAAATGGTGGTCTACCAATCAGCATTCACGGTATGACGATTCTCCAGCCATAGTAACCACGAGTACAATTTTTCTAAAAAAAAGAAGCGATCATCTGCTTCACGCCACTTTGGGTGGGGTTCTTCACGCACTTCGGGTGGGGTTTGGCTCATCTTGAAAGCCCAAGTGGTCTATTGCTGCTTTGATTCGGGATCGTCATCTGTTATTATGTTCCACACCAAATTTGACGCCCCTTCGTTGAATCTAGTTGAATCAAGTAACGCATTTCGTTTTTTGAGCCTCAGTCAAATTGTGTAGGATCCACCGCGAGCACACATGACTATCTGTTTGGATCATACGGCGCACAGGATCGATGTTTTTGTTGTTGACAGCGGTGAATGGGGGCGACCTTCACGAAATTCGTCACCGAGATTAACACGACCGCGCTTGAATTCTGCAAACCAACTATAAATTGTCATCTTGCTTCCTCTTGAAAAGCAGTTTGAAACCAAGCGAGGCTATGCTGAGCTGTCAAGTTACACCTAAAATCGTAGAAAAATCATACAGCGAAAATTTTAACGAGTTAAATCCATCGCAATACAGATACGCAATTTTTAAAATGACGCCATAGTGAAAAAACTTTGAAATTTAATTAGCTCTTAGTGGTAACAAGACATGTTGTATTCACTTTTTTATTGCATTTCACGCGCTTTTCTTTGCGACAATGGAATTCGAAGGAGAACATTTTCGTGCAATGATGATATACGAGTTTAAAGTTGGTTTAAATGAAAGTGAGTGTAAGATAGATTTTACACCAACACCTTCAAGTCAAGAAGCCTTGTTCGCGTTGGGTTTCTCATTCACTGACTGCTGGACAAAAACAAGCCCTGAGGACGCTCGGAATGCTTTTATGCCAGCCGTTGAGGACCTCGCTAAAGAAAAGTATCGCCAGTGCTTTAAACCTTGGTTTAGACGAATGTATCGCTGTATAGAGACTAATGGAGAGTATTTTGAGAAGTTGTAATAAAAATTTGTGTTGTAACCCGAATATTTCTTTGTATCTCAAAATTTGCCTACGTACTTAAGCATCTGGTATCTGGCAGATGGCATCTGGTATCTGGCTTAATACAAAAAAGTCTTAATACATAAATTGACGGCAATTTATAGTTTATATATGGATGGATATAATATATTATAGATGGCGGCTCGCACCTCCCCAGAAATCTTGGATTTTGCACCGATCTAAACAACACATATCAAAATCGCTACTACCCCACCTTTTGCGTAGCAAAAGTCCCCTATTGACTGGATTAATCGATTTAGAAAGAAATTGTAGAAATATAAATAATAAATTTTATTTATTCATATTTATTTCATACTGTTTCTGGAAACTTTTTAATCAACCCTCGCATTTTATTATTATTGTATAATAGATGAGCAGCATTATTTTCCTATATTGTGTTAGCAAGTTTCACTCTTCTGGAAACCATTTGTCAAGTCTGTTTTTGAAACTGTAGGAGTTGGCCATTCAATGATTTCTTGTTTGTAACTTATTTCATGTATCCACAAATCTGTTACTGAGAATGTTATGGCCTGCTTTTGTATTAGCCACTGTTTTATCTAATTTTAGATAATTGCAGCATATTAACTTTTTTTTGTTTAGTTTGAACATGTCAAGTTGTATTTCTGGGTTAGGATCTTGTAGTATTGTGTTAGGATATGAAGTATAGTATGAAGAATATGAATTTATATGAATATAAATTCGGAGACTTTAATAAAATCAAAGTACCAGTTTTCTTGTCTTTATTACTGAGTATGAGTATAAGTATGAGTACAAAATCATGTTCTTAGATGAAATTTAAACACACAACATTATTGTGTTTTTCAGTCTCCGTCACAGAAAAACTGAGCAAGAGGAGGATGAAGAGCTTCTTGCCGAAACAAACACGAAACAAAAAACGATATTTCGCTTTGAATCATCACCACATTATATTAAAAATGGTGAAATGCGTGATTACCAAGTCAGGGGATTAAATTGGATGATTTCACTTTATGAGAATGGCATCAATGGCATTTTAGCAGATGAAATGGGTTTAGGAAAAACACTGCAGACTATATCTCTTCTAGGTTACATGAAGCACTTCAAGTAAGTATTTCAGTTACTTCGACTTGTAACGGCATATTGTTTTAAAGAAAAGTTTGTTCAAAATAATTGTTTTGAAAAGAGCATCTGACATAAGTGGCATATCTATTGAAAGATAACTATGATCTTGATTATCTCAATTCTGAGACGTTTTATGGGTTCTCACCTAAGAATATTTTTTGTTGGTATTGATGTCTTTTATCGATTTATTATGGTTTGTGGCCACAAAATCGAGATTTTTTCAAAATGGCGGAAAGTAAGTATGCCAGGATCCACATAAAAATATCCGAACCCCTTTCAGAAATGTTCCAGGACCACACATTGTCATAGTACCAAAATCTACACTTACGAACTGGATGAATGAGTTCAAAAAATGGTGTCCTTCTATAAAAGCAGTATGTCTTATAGGAGACCAGGAAACTAGGGTGAGTTTTTTGTGTCTCATTCTAATTATAGATACATATAATTATGATTATTTCATCAAGATGGGTTGAATTTTTATTTATACTTTATTGCACACTAACTGTACAAAAGGCGGATCTAATGCATTATGGCATTCTCTACAAGTCAACCTTTGGCTAAACGGGGAAACACAAACGAGGTGCATTAAACATTAATAGAAATACATGGATTATAAAACTTATAAAGGAAAGTTAATGATATATAAAAAATATACCTACATATTAATAATAAATATATTAAGTAATAATAAGGAAACGCTTTTGACAAAATACGGAAGTAGTGAAGAGATGTGAAAAAGAAAATACGAAAGAGAAGAAAATAGGAAGAAAACAACAGTATTTATGCCATTGAGTCGTAATGATGGGGAGCAACCTTTTGAATGACTGCTTGTTAGGAGCTATTCTAATGTCAGTGGGAAGTGCGTTCCAGAGTTTTGTAGCCTGAATAGCGACAATGGGACATAAAGCCCGCGCGTCCAGAGGAGATTAGCAAAGAGGCATTTTCATCCGATCGAAGGTGAAAATCATGAGTGGTTCCCAGAAACTGAAATTTACATTTCAGATAACCAGGAACAAATGGATCTTATAAAATACCAAATAAGATCGTAAAATTCTATAGTGTCTACGTTGTAGGATTGGTAGCCATTTAAGCTGAGAACCATATGGGAAATTGTCAAAAAGTGATAATTGCACATTTTGGTACTCGACGTAAGTTTAATTTCTGCCAAACCAAGTATTCTACTTAATTATTTTATTTTATTTACACAGTTTGCCTCAAGAATAACTCATTTCTAACATTTTACACTGACAAAGGAAAAGCTGGAGCTAATACAAAATGAATTAATTACTTTTACTTCAACTTAAACCACCTATGCAATACTACAGTTGGATTAACACATTTTGTTTTTAACATATAAATTAATGTTTATGTGATAAATGTTGCTATTATTGCAATTATCCTATGATTTTGACTAGTTTTTTTACTTAAAATGGTAAAAGCCAGATATTTAAAATATCGACCACACAGTTTGAACTAATATGAACATTTAAAATTAATCCGAATATTCGGTGCATCTTTAAATAAGTAGATTAACTATATTTAGCAGAATCGGTAATATAATTAGATTAAAAATAAAATTTAAAAGTAGTTAATATAAGTAATGGTAGAAAATAAAAGATATTCTACATAAATAATTTTAATATGTGTGCTTCCAAGCAGAAAGAAATTAAGTGTTGACTTCTAGTTTTCAAGTTTCTCTCATTTTTGTAAAGTTATGAACCTATCGTCACTTATCTGCCATTCCACACCATAAATATTTCTGTATGTTGTTTTCAACAATGACACACACCATGACACATATGAGGTCGAGTAGAAACTCCCCTTTTGAAGTTGATTAAAATAATAGAATAGCTTCGTATCTCATCATAATAAACTTAATTTTGAAAATATCTAGTGATTATTAATCTATAGTATAGATTTACATAGTATAGATCTTTATTATATTAGTATAGATTCTATACTAATATAATAAAGAGGTAAAATTGTGTGTTTGTATGTTGGGGGTAATTTCTGCAACTACGGAACTAATTTCAAAAATTCTTACACAAATAGGAAGCTACATTATCTGTGTCTAATTATTTTTAAATTTTGAAAAAAATAACTTATAAACCGAAGCGAAGCGAGGGCGGGTCGCTAGTAAATAATAAGCCATCATAGCATGAGAAGTACTATCTATATATTTCATTGTCTCCATAATATTACAAAGAATGGTATTTTGTTATATTAACATTTATATTAACAGTCTCTTATTTATAACTATTTCCTCTAGTTTAAATGGAATATGATTAATTATTATTAATATATATTTGTTGATTTTAGAATACATTTATCCGTGAAATTCTCATGCCGGGCAATTGGGATGTTTGCATCACATCCTATGAAATGATCATAAGAGAACGATCTGTCTTCAAAAAGTTTAACTGGCGATACATGGTCATTGATGAGGCCCACCGCATCAAAAATGAGAAATCCAAGCTTTCAGAACTGCTCCGTGAATTCAAGAGTATGAATCGGCTGTTGTTGACGGGTACCCCACTACAGAACAATCTTCATGAACTTTGGGCACTTCTTAATTTTCTCCTTCCTGATGTATTTAACAGCTCTGATGTAAGTTTAAATTATGTAGTACAAAGCGATTCCGATTTCACTTTTGAACCCTTTGTTCCTGTGCTTTTGCACTATGCTTTCTTAGTAATTTGCCCCTCTAAAAATAATGATTTTTTTTTCTGTTATATTACATTTTTTTTTTCAGGACAAATACTTTTAAAATAAGTTTCAATATTATAGTTTCCATTAAAGGTTAACTTGAATTAATAATCTTCATGTTTTTAGGACTTTGATTCCTGGTTCAACACTAACGCGGCTCTTGGTGACAATCAATTGGTGTCTCGATTACACGCGGTGTTGCGCCCTTTCTTGCTGAGGCGCCTTAAGTCTGAAGTGGAAAAAAGGCTAAAACCTAAGAAAGAGGTCAAAGTTTATGTGGGTTTGAGTAAAATGCAGAGGGATTGGTACACTAAAGTGCTGATGAAAGATATTGATATAGGTATGTCGACATAAAATTGACTATATGCAAGTTTTAACATGAAAATCGCTTTTACTTTCCCCTTGATACTTCAATAATATCAGTTGCCTATTAGTGACAGGTTACTTAATTTATTAAATTAGAAACCCAATTTACGGGCGCCAGTTGGATATTTCGCTATTTTCAATATATTTTAGAGAAAAAAATTTGCATAGATAGTTGAACTTGATAGTTGAACGCAAACGCGAAGTGATTTCTGTGTGAATTGAAATATATCGCGACCTGCCGTCTTTGGGACATGGGTTCCGAAATATATACAGATACAAACCAAAAAAGCGTAGCAGATTTTAGTACAAAAACGGAAAGGAATTGAAACAGGATGTCAATGCAGCTTTTGTTAAAAATTGGAAAATATAAACCGGCTTTCAAAAGAGAGGCAAAGCCCGACATTCAAATCACGACGCTAATACTTGTCAACCGTGTGGTACAAACGGTCCGACGGTCGCCCTGACCAAAGTGACATCTCTCGGGCCCTTATTGCCGGTCGGTGCCCTGTCCAACAACATATTTATTAATATTGAATTATTGGGATTATTTTGAAAAGTTACACCGTCTGCTCGTCTGCCGCCTTCTTTCTATAAGAAAAAATAAAAAAATATTTTTTAGTCATTTTAACGTGACATATCTCCAAGGATCTTGTTTCTTAAAAAAATGTTCTAGTGAAATAAATTTGTGATATGTGAAGAACCTTAAAATGCTCCAACAAACAAATTGATCAACTTTCTTTTAAAACAATTTTTTAAAACGTGAATGTTTTGAACGTGAACTCAATGAAACGTGAACTCTTGGTGGCGGTGCCATTGATCATTATGGAAACTATATTATTTAATAAAATATAAATATTTCCTATAATTTGCTTTAAGATTATGATATTAAGATTTCATAGCAAGCTTCTATTTAATCTCACAGACAACTACTGTAAACTTTATCCTGTTTTCCCGATGTATGTACGTGTTTCGGTAGTGAATGAGATATGCCCGAGCCCATTCCCATCCTCCCCATTGTCCCAATTCTTTCTCCAAATCCATTCCTAATTTTCAAAGGTAGACAGCGCATCCAGAGGCTTGTCTACTTTTGTCGTTTTGGACTGATGTTGGCATGTATCGCGGATGTCATAGGGTGACAGTGTCCACATACCACAAGGTGGACTATTTGGTTCTTTCCATAAAATAAAAAGTATAATTTGTTTGCAAATTTTTCTTACAAAATAACTTTTGTTGCAGTGAACGGTGCAGGAAAAGTAGAGAAGATGCGTCTACAGAACATCCTCATGCAGCTACGCAAGTGCTGTAACCACCCGTACTTATTCGACGGCGCGGAGCCCGGCCCGCCCTACACCACCGACGAGCACCTCGTATACAATTGCGGGAAACTCGTCATTCTCGACAAGTTGCTGCCCAAGTTAAGGGAGCAGGGCTCGAGAATACTCATCTTCTCGCAAATGACTAGGATGCTGGATATTCTGGAGGATTATTGTTTGTGGAGGCAATATAAGGTTTGTGTTTTTTATTATTGATATGAACTCTGTGAAAAATTTAACACTACCTCGACGTGCAGTAAGAGCTCTCCTACCACTGCGGAAACCCGATGGCTCACTGGCCTATGAGGCAAAGGAGAAAGCCGACTTCCTGGGCTATCTCTTTGCTTCAAACTCGACTCTGGACGATAAAGGTGCCTCACCGCCGTCTATCGCGCGGTGCACAGGTCCATGCCGGAAACCTGTTTTACCGAGCGTGAAGTCCGCCGAGCTCTAGCATCTCTTAATATCCGAAAGTCGAGTGGGGCACATGGTATTCCTGCAACGGTGCTCAAATTATGCGTTCCTGAGTTGTCCCCGGTGCTTACGCGACTCTTTAGGCTCTCATATTCCACAAAAAAAATCCCGTCAGCATGAAAGGTACCTCACTCTTTGCCTAAAAAGCGTGACCGCACAGACCCGGCCAACTACAGACCAATAGCGATCACCTCCCTACAAGGTAATGGAGCGTGTTATAAATACACAGCTCCCTTGGGCACCTAGAGAATGACCAGCTAATTAGCACGATTTCGCCATAATCACTCGGCTGGTGATCTTTTAGCATATTTTACACACCACTGGGCTGACGCCATTAAGAGTAGAGGCGAGGCTCTAGCTGTTGGCCTAGTCAAGCTATTGAGTGGGTATGGCACAAATGCTTGCTTTCCAAGCTGTCATCTTTCGCGATATCCGAGGGTTTATGTGAATGGGTTGTCAGCTTCCTGACTGGATGGAGCATCAGAGTCGTTATCAATGGTAACTGCTCAGAAACCATATCCATTAATGCTGCGTCCCGCAGCCTTTAGTTTTTAGTGGTTCCTTTAATTTGTTTTATTAATTATTTTCAGTACTGCCGTCTAGACGGTCAAACTCCCCACGAGGACCGCAACCGTCAGATCGAGGAGTACAATGCAGATGGTAGTGAGAAGTTCGTGTTCATGTTATCGACGCGTGCGGGAGGCCTCGGCATCAACTTGACCACCGCTGATGTGGTCATTATCTATGACTCCGATTGGAATCCCCAGATGGACCTTCAGGCTATGGACCGAGCGCATCGTATTGGACAAATGAAACAAGTAAGATTTCCTGCAGCTTTTAAGTCAATTCATTGTGCATTATGCAATGACTGTCCATTGCACTGGCATTGTTACCTTGTGTAATGTTTAGTGTAGCGTGGTAAGCTTAGGGTCATACGCACTGTGCGGCATGGCTTATATCGGCTGGCCGAACGGTTGCCCATAAGCTTTCATGCTCACTTTCAGCTAACCGCCTTTTGTGGCGCTAGCCGCTTTCACACAATTTGTATCATACCGTGTAGATTATAGATTATGCACACTACATGCGTCTAACCGCCTTTTTTCCCACGGCCTTTTGCTCGCTTTTACGACTGGCCGCAGAGGCGGTTAGTCACAAGTGCGTAGTAGCCTTAACCATTGTATGTATAGCGCCGCGCTTATGCTACGCACTGTCTTCCGACAAGTCGAATCTCTTTGCTAGTCGTGAGACCGGTGCTGCCTGTCTTGAGGCCGCCCAAACTCGCCTCGTACGCACTCGTTGTTAGTTTGCAGTGAGTCGCAGTCGACGCCTGAAAAACGTATTTTTGTGCATCATAGAGTTCGATACCGAAAAGCATTGCGGCTGGACGCCGCACAGTGCGTATTGCGTATGGGCCTTTAGATGGGCGTATGGGATCTAAAAACACAAACATCTTTTAAATCAAATTAAATGTTAATAAAGGTTAAAATTGGTTAAGTATTTATAATACATTGTGCCCCTTTGGGTTTACAGTAAAAAATAATAATACCTTTCAATACTCGATCATTATTATGTAAACATTCAATACTCAATAGCTTCTGAGAAAGTTATTTCAGCAATATTTCAATATTCAAAGCGAAAACACAAACTTTTAAACAGCACCCTTGAATCACGGATGATTTTGACTTATTCCCACCATGCACCAATTTATTGACAACTTTTTAACTCTATTCTTTGCAAAATTTGTAGGTGCGTGTATTCAGACTTATAACGGATAATACAGTAGAAGAAAAAATTGTGGAGCGAGCTGAAGTGAAACTTCGTTTAGACAAACTGGTCATCCAGTCGGGACGACTGGTCGATACCAAGAACCAACTGAACAAAGACGAGATGTTGAACATGATCCGTCACGGAGCTAACCACGTGTTCTCCTCAAAGGACTCCGAGATCACTGATGAAGACATAGATACTATTCTAGCCAAAGGTGAAACTAAGGTAAGGAGAAATTCTGTTATTATGTAAGCCTTTGTCACACTTACACAATACGTTATTTGCCTATACTTAAAATTAATAATATATTTAATTATTATAATATGTTAGTTATGATTATTCGAACTGAAAATAAATCCGTATTAAAAATAAATTTTTGAATTCATTAGAAATTTACGTAGATATGAGTTCGAAATATTTGAGGTAGGGCTCTGTTCTAATCGGCCACACAGATGTTGAGGTGATATGAACGAGCATGTGCACTTCTGAACATAATTGATTCATTAAAATAATAATGAATATGTATTATTACAATTATTCATATTATTTGCAATATTCATTTTATTATATTACTAACTTTTGGCTGCTGGGCTCCGTTTATGAGGAACTTTGGTATTTGGCGGAATATTTCAAAGAAATTGAATTTGTTTTTATTATATCTGTGTATATATAATTGACCGGCCTTCCTGGCGATATATTTTTTAATTTGTTTAAATGATTCAATCCGTTTTAATCTAATATCTGTTTTTTGTATATAAGCACTTTCCGGTTGTTTTCCAATTTTTTCCATTGGAACCCCAGATTTTTAATGATTCGACTGAAACTTTTTCCAGAGCCCTGGAAATTTATCACTGTGTAGTTTGAGATGAAGTTTTTTTATAGTCTGCAATTCTTTGTGTACATAATGTGAAAATTATGTACACATCTTATAATTACACCTTGATCAAAGCTGTCAGTCAATACCCGTAACCGGATGTTTTCTCTGTCTTCTTTTTCCTGCGGTCCGAAAAACCGACAAGAGGTCAGATTCATTGGTGTCCTTTATAATTCGCTGTACAGTATTTGTAGACGTTCCAATGGCCCCTGTGGGCCTTTTTTGTACCTAAAATATTAAAAAAATATTAAAAAAAATTCTACATAGGTATATTCAAAAAAATAAACCTGTAACTAAAGATGCCGACCGTACCGTGATATTCAAAAGCCGACCGACACCACACAGCTTTCTCATTAGACTTATACATTTATACATTACCTTGTTGCCGAATGTGCCTTATTGTAAAACAACACCCTTGTGTACTAACAGACTGAAGAACTGAAGCAGAAGCTGGAGAGCCTCGGGGAGTCTTCGCTGCGAGCGTTCTCTATGGACACGCCCGGTGCCACCGACTCTGTCTATCAGTTCGAAGGTAACCTAATTACAAGTAGGACAATAGATAGTTACTCAACGAACTCAAATTATCCTTATTTTCATTGTACCTTCTATCAGCCTTTTAATGTCCCACTTCGGGCTACAGTTTACAGTTTACTACTAGTTTACTAGGGGAGGCCCTAGTAAACTACTCACTGGGGGGATTTCGAGCCGTAATTCACCACGCGGGTCCACTGCGGATTGGGGTATACACATACACCAGATTATTTTTTATTTTGTTCTGGAGCATGCGGGTTTTCTCATGATGCTTTCCTTTCACCGCTAAGCTAGTGACAATTTAAAAAATATCCGTACTTAAGTATTAAATCAGAGGTGCAGACCCATGATTTGAACTCACGATCACACGAATGTGAGTTGACATTAGATACCCCTAGGCTATCACCACTCTATTCTGTAAAATTTTACAAAAGACAAGTCAATATCCCCATTATCCCATTATAACCATTATCCCTCAATCAATATTAGAAATGTGATTGTGATAATAATGGTCCAATGCACATAAAATACATTATTTATGTAGTCTGCTATGACATTGTACCATAGACAACCTAGAATCTAGAATTTGGATCCATAAATAGGCAATTAATAATGGAAAAGTAATGATTTAATACTGCTTGAAATAAGTCTCAAACAAATGTCGGTAGCACATTCCGACTCTGTCCATAGTAGTGACCATTTAACATCAGACATACAGAATTTAGTTTTGGGATGGAAAATTTAAATATAGAAACAGGAAGCCTCACAACATATGATATGCTTTCTAAAAAAAAATTATTAACTTAAAAAAAAGCTTTGTTTATGAAGAAACCGTTTTATTTAGTGTAAATTTGATGTACTACTCTGTCAAATAAGTTTCGGGAATTTTTTAATGAAACAAAAAATATGGCTTCAATGGTCTAAATTTATTTTGTCGCTTTCGAAATAGGCTCCATTTGACGCAATATACTTTCGCCAGCGAATAATCCATTCGTCAAAACACTTCTTATAGGCACTTTTCGGTGTGGCCTTTAGCTATTTTAGCGAATTTTGTTTTATTACGTCAACGGGCTCAAAACGTCTGCCACGAAGTGATAATTTGAGTCTGGGGAATAAGAAAAAGTCACACGGGGCCATATCTGGTGAATATGGTGCTTGGTCGATGACATTTCCTTGGATTTTTGGCTAAAAATTCCCGTACGATGATTGAGGTGTGAGGCGCCGTGCATTGTCGTGGTGCAGTCGCCAAGATTGTTGTTCCACAAATCTGGTCTTTTCCGACGAATATTCTCTCGTAATCGCCTCATGACGCCCAGATAATAATGTTTATTGAATGTTCGACCCTCCGGAAGGAATTCCGAGTGGACAACACCATAATAATCAAAGAAAACAGTCAACGTGACTTTGACGTGGTTTTTTCGGTTTCGGCTCGCCATCGAAGCGCCATTCCGAAGGTTGTTGGCCGGTTTACATGTCAAACTCGTAAACCCACGTTCAAGCATATCTGTAGTAACCTGTTGGCGGGTATCTTTTTGAAGAAAATTCAGTTCCTTCGGAACAAGCCGTGCCGCGACACGTTTTATACTTAAAACATCAACCAAAATGGTGCAAACGGATTCGTGACACATGTCAACTTCCTGAGTTATCTCTCTCAAGCTATCGCGACGATTTACCATCACCGTGTCTTTTACCTTGTTGATATTTTATTCAGTCGAAGACGTTGAAGGTCGACCTAAAACGAGGCAAGTCTTCAACCACTTCTCGGCCTTTTTCGAATACTTTGTACTACTCATATGCTCTTGTTTTTGATAAAGTCGACTCACCGTAGGCCTTCTCTAACATTTTCAATGATTCCGCACAAGAAATATTGTTGGCAACACAAAATTTGAGGCAAATTCTTTGTTCGATATTTTTATCCATTGTAAAATTCGCAAAGTACACTCAAGGTCGTCTAGAACTATTTTATACTTTGTACACATTACAAAGTATAAAATAGTATAAAGTATACTATATCGGGACATAAATTATAACTATACCCGGCCAAAAGTAATACACATCGGCTATGAAGCTAGCCGATTGTCTCTTTCTAAAGGCCGATGTGTATTATTTTCGTCCGGGAAGTGTACTTATTTAGGGTACTTTTTAACCAGATCAATTATAAAATTCTCAGGGAATCAAGCTAACCAAACATACTCTAACATCTAAGCGCACGAAGTCGCGGCCACTGTTAGTTTTTAAATAAAGCTATTGCTTTGTAAAAAAAATAAAGATAGAGAACTTTATTTTTAGCCATACAGGCATCAAAGTATTGGAAAACGTTTACTAACCGTAAAATTTTCAGGGGAGGATTATAGGGAGAAACAGAAAATAATCCCAATCGGTAGCTGGATAGAGCCGCCGAAGCGTGAGCGTAAGGCTAACTACGCGGTAGACGCGTACTTCCGTGAGGCGTTGCGCGTGTCCGAACCGAAGGCGCCCAAAGTACAGGTAAATAAGTGTAAAGAGCGAACTGGCTGTCGGCGACCGAAGAGACATCCTCCACCACGTGAAAAAAGACCTCATCTGAAGCTTAAAAGAGGTGCCTTGGTACATGTTTTTAGACAATCACCTCTCAGAACTTTTATTGTTTCTTTTGTTTAAAGTTTCACCGGCGCCCACAAAACGACAAACTGTTATACACCTAATGTGGGTGTGTCTATTGCGGAGATCACGACATTCGTATTTCGGTAAACTTTTACTAAATCTCGAGTGCTAGACCAGTTGAAACCAAAACCAACTGATTGTTATCAGTTTCACCAAATATTTATGGGCTATAACGATATTTGAGGATACAGACTTCTTTTCTTAACACATTAATATTTCTTAATTTGGCAGAAAAATAGTATACATTTGTCTTGGTTAAGTTCGTAGATTAGCCAAATGGGTTCATTAGTTTCAAAATTATGGTTCAACTTCAACTTCAAAAAATCCCAAAAAAAAGTTCAAGGTCCTGTATATATAAACGATATGTCGTTGAATAGGGCTGATGAAGCTTCACAATTTATACATAAACTAAAAAAAATACGTACCGAAAATAGCGAAATCTCCCGTCCAACTGGCGCGGGCGCTTGCCATCGAGATCCTTTATATTTATTTTTTAATAAAATATAATAGTTACATAATTTAGGGTATTAGCGCCCAAAAAATATTATTGGTTTATATAAATAAGTCACTGCATATTCCTCAGTTTATTTACACATATGTATATGTCTGATATTAAACAATCATAATATTTTTACTAAACATAATAATCGCGCATACAACAAGAGGATAGGGCAGAATGGAAAAAGTTAGTTAACAACTGCACCAAAATATTTTCATGATGCACACGGCCTTCGGCTATAAAGTTCAAAGAAAACGTTTTAGACATTCTAATAGAAAATATGTTTGAACTTTTTAATATAGAATGGGTAGTGAGTGCATCTCGTATTTGCATTAGACTCCATTCATGGTTTAAAAAAATATTTATTGACGTGTTACGATTCCGATAATTTCAGATTGTCTCCTTTCTACTACATTTACCCCCAAGAAACCAACATTTAACCGATTTTTAACCTTTTTCAAGTAACAGCTTGTCAAAATTTAACGTAATAAATGGCAAAATTCAACCCTAAACAGGTGATTGGGTCAGCGACACTTCTAGGATTACTAATGTTTATAAATCTCACCCGATTTTCGTCCTTTTGGCACATAATTAATTTGTCCTTTGACACTATTATTCAGACTACAAAAAATAATTTTAGCAGTGACCTGAATATCGTAACATCGCTAACGACTTCGAAATAATCTTTAATTATTATTTCACCATCAATCGATTTATTATCCCGTTTCAATAAGTCATTAATTCTAGTCATAAAAAAGTGAGTTCGAAAACTTTAGTAACGCTATTGGCGAACGGTGTAGGTAGCGTTCGTTCGGCACGTTACGCGGACGGACTGCGCGCGCATTTTGATAATAAAAATTTACAAAAAAAATATGTCTACTTTTTACAAAACGATTGGACATCTGTAATATAATACGTTATTTTCGAGAACCCAGTATGTGTTTTGTCATGTATCGAGTCAACCTTTTTAGGTTTCGGAAATGCGACTGCAAATTAAACACTTTGTAAAAGACAAACTGGCTTTGACTGGCTTTTGGCTGGATATATAACAGTATGTAATTAAAATAGTGGTATCGTGAGATAAAGGATGAGATAAAAATAAAGGTAAACACGTGGAATAATTTTAATGAACTTTGAAAGGCTAAACGAAAACATGTTCTTCTTTCTTCCTGTAAAATTTTAGTTTCATTTACTAAGTTTTTAATTTGCATATCCGAATGGTCTTTTTACACTATGCAGAGTGAACAAATATTAGTGTACACCTTTTTATGGGGTTGCTTAGAATTCATAACTGAATTATTCGAGCTTCAAAGATATTTATTTCCATGTAAAATGACTCAGTTATATTATTTTTCGACAAATTCTAAAATTTTATGAATATGTTCAGATGTTGGTTCTAAGGTACCGTCATAAAGAATGTCCACTAATTTTTGGACACCCAATATTTATCATTCGCATCCCCGTTACTAATAAAATTATTCAAAAGCCTTTCTATTTATTCCTATGTATTTATTTTTGTAACAAATTGGCCAATATGTGTGGGTGTGCAGTGATTATTATTAAAGGGACATTATAATTGTATACATTAGCTCTTTATACTCATACAAATGTAGAATCTTATTATACTCGTAGTAACTTTATTTATATATTTCTTTATAATTTAAATTTTCGCATTCATTACATTATTATATATTATTGTAGTATAAAATGAGTAGTTATCTTGGACTAACTTATACATGCTATATAGGTATCTATGTATTTGGCATATTTTGTATAATTTTAAGTAAATTCTTTTTGTTGCAATTTGCAGGCTCCCAGACCTCCTAAACAGCCCATTGTACAAGACTTCCAATTCTTCCCACCGAGACTGTTTGAGCTGCTAGATCAAGAGATATATCACTACAGGAAGACACTTGGGTAATGTTTAATTTATACTGTCTTACCGCTTGTGGATTGGATAGAAAACAGGTGGATTACAAGTACCTTCGATACTCTGTACTTTTACAATTAATTTATCGCACGCAGTAAGACTCGTTTTGCTAGTTATACTTTTGTCTGCATTTTTTTATGAGAAATTGAACCTGTACTTTTGGTACTTATAGGTACAAAGTGCCAAGAAACCCTGAGTTAGGTCCGGACGCGGCTAAGATTCAGAGAGAGGAACAACGTAAGATCGACGACGCGGAGGCACTCGCTGAAGAAGAGGTGCAGGAAAAGGAACAGCTACTCACACAAGGTACATACTTGTGTTTTATTGTAATGTCGCTCCCTCAGATATGATCAAGGTTTGTGAATGTATGCGTGGTCTTTGTGTGCTAAAAACCCGATATGCTTCGGTATATGACCAATTTTATCAAAAGTCTGCATACATCATTTCTATCAACCGTTTAATATGAGTTTGTATGCACAATTGAGAGGGCCCAAGGTTCGCCATCACTTGCATACAAATCCTTTGCAAATACTCTCCCACATTTGTGACTGCGTGTTTCTACATAATACGAGTAATTATCGACTTGTGACTATGTTTGTGTAAGTTATTGCTCAATGACCTTAAAAAAGGCCCAAATATATAAAATTGTACACTGGCGTGTATAATATCGCTTCAACAAAATATAGATAGAGACAGCTGCATAAATGTTTGATTCTTTATAATATAAAACCGTCGGGAGTTCGCTTGACAACGAATTAAGTGCTTCTATAAGACCGCTTGTTAACGACACGGTTTTGCGCCGTTCGTACGGTCGTAAAACCACGACGCGCTCGCCGTAAAGTCCCTCGGCACACCGCGTAAAGGCACCGCGAAATACTAGCAGTGTTGTATGACAGTCTATGGGAATTAACAACACCGGAGCTTTTCACGGTTTCGTGACCGCTTACCTGTGCTGATTCGAGTTTTGTGTTATTTTAATTATTTTTTCTTAGCTTACTTAGCATTCGCCGTGTCGTAAACAAGCATATACGGTCTCTCTATGGCGCAGCTAACTCGCTGTCCCGTTGAAAACCGTGTCATTAACAAGCATTTTCATTATAGAAAGAAAGTGGCAGACAAGTAGACAGTCTAGACCACCCGGTTCTAAATGGATGTTAACGCTATATATGCCGACATCGGTCAAAAATAACAAACGTTGGCACGCCTTCATATAATAATATAATCTTTATTTCGAGTAACAATAACTCATAGGGCAAGAGTACAAAATGATTATGAAACAAACATAAAATACATATAGGTATTATATGTCGATTCGGGCCTGGTAATTTTGATGTGAATGAATGATGTTCCTCGCTGTAGTCGGCCTATTAAAATAAATGATGATGTTATCATTGAAAAAATTGAAATAGTTTGACACACAAGCAGTCCCCACATTGCGGAAGCGCTTATCATTCACCACTCAACAGTTTTGGATGATCTGCATAAACTGACTTTTGTAAAAAAGCTAGACGTTTGGGTGCCGCATGATTTAAATGACAGAAACTCGGTGAATAGAATTTCCATATGCGAGATTTTGCTAAAACGAAATGAAATAGATCCATTTTTAAAGAGATTGGTCACAGGCATAGCTGGGCATAAGACCGTTAATCCGTTAATTAACGAAGTTAACTTTTCGTGTAACGGATTAACTTTTAAGTTAATTTTTAAAAATGTTAACGGACTTTAACTTCCGTTAACTTTATATAAGTCCGTTAATCGTTAAAGTTCGCCGCTAAAAACATGTTCTTACTTGTTCGGTCGTGTGCGCGTAGGCGGTAGTTAGTTAATAGGCGTAGTTTAAGCGGTGGTGGCGGAAGTAGCAATGGAGAAGATGATGATTTTTGTATTTCTGTCACGCAATCTAAAGAGAAGACTAGCGGACACCGATCTTTAAAAAATAAAGCCCAAAGTCTAGCGAAAATGTGGCTGGACATGAAATCAAAAGACTCATTCAACGATGCGGCATTCCTCGGAGAACAGATTTTAATAAATCTATTTATTAAATATAATACCGCTATACCTTCCAGTGCTGCAGTTGAGCGACTTTTTTCCATGGGTAAAGATATTTTGACCCCAAAACGATCATCGCTGTCAGATGAAAATTTCAATATGTTAATGTTCATGAAGGGAAATATGCATCTCATGTCAGACAGTGATGAATAATGAATGTTACGGGTTTTTATTTTCATCAAGATTGTCAATTTTGATCACCTTATAATAATTATCCCATTAATTATATAATCAACCTGAATATTATGTCAGATACCATTATGCTTCGCTATCTGACTTGAGATTCATATTTCTCTTGTTGGTTTTAATAAATAAATAAATAATAAACAAGCAAAGATTTATATCCTGTTTTTTTTTCTGTATCTTTCATGTGATCCATGTCCTGTCCTACCTAAACATCTCATTTCACATATAGATACAACATAAGTTGTAATATTACTATTACGAGTTAACGATTAACTTTAACTTCCGTTAAATCATCCGTAAAATAACGATTTAACGATTAACGAAGTTAACTTTTTTTATTAACGGACTAACGATTAACGAAGTTAACTATTTGATTAACGATGCCCAGCTATGGTCACAGGCGATGAGAAGTGGTTCACCTATTAAACCACCTCGCTTAAACCAAGATCATTTTCAATCATTGTTATCGTCGTAGCTTGTATAAACCATTTAAATTCAATTTTTCCCTCAGAAACCCCAAAAAAATTATTGCGATGGGATAATGGCTCTGCCAGAAAAATCGCGAAAGTCGAATTAAATGGACAATAAATATTTATGTAATACAAAAAAAAGTCTTTATTATTTTCACTATAAAAAGGCCGCGTTATATTTTACACTCGTCCTTGGGACGAGCATAGGATAAAAGACTTGGAAATGGGATTTGTCTCTACTGTTCACTGATTTATTCAATTACTTTGGTCTCTTGTTCGTTGATATATTCGATGGTGTGAGTGACCGAGGTAACATTCGCGATTTTAACACTAGGGTTTTCTATTGGCTGATGCTATTGAATATACTTTTAGGCTTTACAAACTGGACAAAACGCGACTTCAACCAGTTCATCAAAGCAAATGAAAAGTATGGCAGAGATGACATTGACAACATTGCCAAGGATGTCGAAGGAAAAACGCCTGAGGAGGTAACAATATTTAATAATAAGATATTGTTATAAAATAATGTAATAACTTAATACACCCCCTGAAAGAAACTCGCGTTTTAGAGTCCTCTAACAGGAAAGTCCTGTACAGCCACTATGAAAATATGTTCTACAAAAACGTAAGATCGATTTCAGAAAAACGAACATTGCATTATTATTTTTTTATAGCTGCATACATTTTGGGGTTACCCAATCTTTGAAAAAAATATATAAGTAATAATAGCTTCAAAATTACCAAAAGAGGTAAGTTTCAAGAAAATTGAAATATTTTTTTCCTCAAAATGGTGTTTTAGAGCACATCTATAGCTGCTGTAGATTAGATTTGCTAAGCTACTAAAGAGGCTCCTGATAATTAATACTCATAAAACGTTTAGGTGATGGAGTACTCGGCCGTGTTCTGGGAGAGATGTCACGAGCTGCAAGACATAGATAGAATCATGGGGCAAATCGAGAGGGGTGAGACCAAGATACAGAGACGAGCCTCCATAAAGAAGGCGCTCGACGCCAAAATGGCGCGCTATCGGGCGCCCTTCCATCAACTTAGAATTTCTTACGGCACTAACAAGGGGAAGAACTACGTAGAAGAAGAGGATAGGTGAGTTTTTATGAGATTAAAAATTAAAATAAACTAAAAGAAGAATACATTGAAATGTACTGCATTTCCCACTTTATTCTATGTATATACGTGTTTCGGTAGTGAGTGGGATATGCCAGAGCCCATTCCTATGCCATCCTATCCCTCCCCATTTTTCAACCCTTTCTCTGAATTCATTCCTACATCTTCAAAGGTAGGCAGCGCATTCGGGGGCGTGCCAACGTTTGTCATTCTGGACTGAAGTTGGCATGTATCGCAGATGTCCATGAGCGACAGTATCCACCTACTATCAGGTGCACCACATACTCGGAAGATATCACATTTCCCATCCATATCCTATACCCTCCAATGAACGTACGTGTTTCAATAGTGAATAGGATGTGACAGAGCGATTTCTCATTCCATTTTACACTATCCCCTCCTATAATATCAAATGGGGAGTATAAGGGAATAAAATAAACTTCTTATTTTTATATACTCCTCATCTCTTCTTCAGTCAGTGAAGTCATTTCTGTTTATATGTGTATACATAACATTGTGTTGTGCAGGTTCTTGGTGTGCATGCTGCACAAACTGGGCTTCGACAAGGAGAATGTGTACGAGGAGCTGCGCGCGACCGTGCACGCGGCGCCGCAGTTCCGCTTCGACTGGTTCCTCAAGTCGCGCACCGCTGTCGAGCTGCAGCGCAGGTACACACATAACATTTGAGAAAAATGCTAAAATATAATAAATGGTAAAATTTTCATTAATTGAAAATTAAGGTACTTGTAGTTTTTGGATAAAACAAAAACCATTCTTTATTTTCTTAGTTTCTAATTTCCCAATATAATGTCACATTAATACTTTCGTCAAAAATGTAACTAATGTCTTTTCTTATTAGGAGGACAGAATACATAAATAAAATATCTTCACGTTTCACAGGTGTAACACCCTCATAACGTTAATCGAAAGAGAGAACCAGGAGTTGGAAGAGAAGGAGCGCGCTGAGAAGAAGAAGAAGTCCGGCAACGCGGGCCAGAATTCCGGCGGTGGTAGCGCGGGCGGCAAGGGCGCCGCCGCCGGCAAACGCAAGGCCGACAACGCGCCCGACTCCGCGCAGAAGCACAAGAAGAAGAAGAAGTGAAACACCTCAACCCAGAAGAAGTGAACCCACCGGACTCGACCACTGCGTATATAAGGTTAAATAAAAAATACCGGTTTGGTACCGTTGTCCCCACTTACAATCTCCACTATTGGTGACAACGGGAATGACAATGTTGAAATTTTATTGGTTTTAGAGCCGTGACGTAATTTCTCTATCAAGGAAATACTATCAATACGCATGATCAAGAAAGATATTCAAGATAAAAAAATAAAGGTGGGTAAAATAACTAAATATATGTTTAGTGAACTAGACACGTAGTAACTGTGCGCGCGGGGTATACCCCCCCCCCCCCCCCGCGGGTCGCGGCGGACCCCCACTCGCACCAGAGACGCGATGTCACGTGGTATGGGCGCGTTAATAAAAGTTCTCATTACTACCCACGTATTATTATTTTTTAATTTTGGGAGTTTTCATCCTCATATTTTTAAACTGACCTCAATATTTAATAATAATAAAGGCGTACCGGCACCAAAACCTTGAAAAACTCAACCTGTATTTCTAATGACATACCCTAAGCAAAGCCAGAATAAAAAATCTATTAAAATTGGACTAATTATGATTTTTGTAAACAATCTGTCATTTTTTACACATGTTCATTCTGGCCGTACTCAGGGTATTTCGTAACTGCTACAATGGGGACAGTGGAAGGTCAAATACGAAACTTACGATTGTTGTCCCCATTCATGTCAGCGGGGACAATGGTAATAAATTTGTCTACATACTAAAATACCTGCACCCTCTTGACACTTAATCTCGATCATTAAAACTAACAAGTTTTGTTCTACTTTTTTCTGAAGTTGAAGATTACCCTAAATAAAGAGTTGTTTTTTAAATGAAGTCTTTGTTACTCTGCATTAGTCACTACACGCCTATACTACAATGCTTAAAGATGAAGGTCTTCAATTAATGCGTCCCGCCTGTTATGACGGACGTATGGCGCCGAAACGTGAGCTCTGGCGGTGGGCCTGATCCATAACTTTAAAGTCGCTCAACAAGCTATGGAGAGAGCTACGCTTGGAGTTTATTTGCTGGTAAAGATCCGAAACGAAGAGATTCGTCAAAAACCTAGTCACCGATGTAGGTCGTGAAATCAGTGTGCTGAAGTGGCAGCGGGAGCATTTGAGGCAGGACTGATAACCGTTGCGGTAGACGAGTCCTCGAGTGGAGGCCACGTGGGACGCGCTCCGGCCACATGGACCGACGACTAAGAAGTTTGCCGGTGGTAGTTTGATGAAAAGAGCTGAAAATTGTGTTTGGTGGCGAGCCGCGGAGAGGCATATATCCACCTGAGACATAGGTTGATGGTATGGTAGCCACTACACGCCACTACTAACGGCAACGCTGCACACTATTCATAAACAGCCGCTGATCGAACCGCCACTATTAAATATCTATATCTATTTAAATTAGTGCGAGGTGCCTACGCGGTGCGAGTGGTTTGTATAAGAAAAGTGCAGAATTTTAAGAAGTAAAACAAAGGTTCTTAGTTTTCACAAAAGAAATTCATTATTAAGAAGATGCAGGTAGTTTTATTTAACCCTGTATACGTGTTTAGATCAATTGATCTAAAATAACCCATGGGGGATCTTGATGGGTAATAAGTTAATAACTTATCAAGTTAAAATAAATTACATTTTTCACTTTAGCTATGACAAACATGAATTACTCAATTTTAATTTTAAAGTACGCCACCTAATTAGGTGTATTATCTCTAATTGTAGCTTAAAAGCTAACATTTCCAACTAGTTGTGTCAATTTATTGTTGCGAATTGTAACACCATAGCCACCTGAAAACTGATAATTGATATAATGATCAATAAACTGTCATAAATGTGAATAAAATAAGACTACGTGGTAGCAATAGGTCGGGCTACGTTCACTTTAGGCTAATAGTTCGTAGCTTAAACTTTGCGCTCATTATCTACACTTCCACCCAAATCTAAATCCGAAAGTGTATTTGTCTGTGTGTATGTTTCTTTCGTCTTCATGACACTAAACTTCTAAACCGATTTCAATGAATTTGGTGTATAAAATCCGACATAGTATATATATAGATTCTTATTCCAGAAAATTTATTAGTTTCTCCAGTGGAGCCAATCACTTTTAAAACAAAATTCAAAAGTTCAGGCAAACGTTAGTAGCAAATGATAAATTAATATGAGGCTATTTTGCTTAGACGACGTGGTAATAATGAGCTGGTACTCAGGTTAGTCAGTCCACTTGTACCAAGTAATAATACATCAACGAGCCTGTGAAATGGCTTGCAGTAAGCCGCTGACTTCATTTAAATTATCACTAAATATCATAACTAATTAGTTTGACGATATTATTGTTTAATGTGTCTAAATGAACAAATAAAAAAAAAATACAAAACTAATAAAGAAATCCGCGCCATCTGAGAATTTAAAAGAATATTCTGGGCTATTTGTATTAACAAATCTGAACTAGACCCGCTTGACGGATTATGGCCCGAAATCCTCTCGTGATTAGTAGATGAGACTTAATACGCTGATAAAATTTTGAACATTTGTTATCGTGCTTGAACATAATCAATGTTTTATAAACGTGTTAGTGACGGTTATTTATTTTATATAGCGAATATTTCGATCCAATTACATGGACCGTGGTCACGGCGAGATTGACCACGACTCATGTAACTGAACTGAAGTATCGATTAAACAAAACTAGTAAAGATCGTGAGTAACCCGTTTACATAAATTAATCATAATAGACTGATATTGAAATCGACGGACAATGTAAAATTTTTCATAATTTGTTTGCTCAAAGTAAGCTACTAACTCTTTGCCTATATTTGAATACGGCCTTAATTTCAAATACTCATTACACCTATCCTAGGAGGCAGTGTAAATCTGCGGATAATGCCTGATTTTGTATATGAACAACCCAATATAATCCGACAAATCTGTCACAATAGATTTTACACAATTTATTACATTTTGCAAATTAGCTATGTAGCGATATACCTTAAGTGCAACAAGGATCTGAATAAACGTATCGAAAAAAAAACGGCTACTTATTAGTATAATCTCCCTAAAATCCCTTTTACATAACTGTTCGGCCTTCCTCATGTTCATTCAGATCCTTATCGAAATATACTAATTTAGTTAGTTAGTGTCATTGTTTTAAAAACCACGGCTGTTCAAGCATTCAGTAACTTATATAGAGTGTTTTCCTTAATATTTAATTTCTCTTAATTTCTATGACAATCAAAGGTCCATACAAGACAATCATGTATTATTGACAGTGATATTTTAGTTGTAAAATCAATAAAACATGTTTTCTAAGTCATTTTATTACATTAAAGTGACATTCAATCAGTTGCGTTGTTTAATTTTTTACTTCTTATTGAAATGGTCGTGCGAAGAAGAAATAGATTTTTAACGGAATCCTCACCACCGCCCTATCCTCACTTTGAATAACCAAACTCGAAATGCCAGAGTACTGCAATCAACCCCCAAAAAGCCGTCAAGAGACGACTATGTGATCACGACGTGGTGGCAATGATACCCTTTGCATCATGGATGAGGGAACCATGAGATTTTTCGATTCAAGTGGAGGTAGGGGTACATCATCCCCTCAAAACTCCCCGCGTATATATATTCTCTTTTTATGTGCGACAAAACTGCTTGAAAATGAGTTCCAAGTTCCAAGTTGAGTTGATTTAAACCAACAGCAAAAAAATACTAAACGGGCAGCAAATCATAATCAACAAAATAAACTATTTTAGAATTGCAAAACAAAGTCGACGAGACTTGTACGAGCCGGGGGAACCCGCCAAAAAGTCGCTTATAAACAGCAAAATGTGACTACGTCGTTCTAATCTTTAGTTTCATGTTTTTAATATGTTTTAAAGTCTCTAAGTACCAATCTGAATTCGCTATAGCTCGGATAATTATATATACCTATTTATTTTTAAATTTTAACTAGATAATCTTCAAACTAATCTGAAGAAAACAAGATCTATCGGAACCTTCTAAACCCCTTTTTGACAGTGCGGCGAATTTTTGAAAATTTCTCATGCCATATGAGTTTTTACAAACTATCGTAAAAGGGTCGTTATTTAACTTATCATTTGGCATGTTTTTCAGTGATACTATTTGAGTATTGTACATTTACATAAATATACTTGTTAATTTATGACTTTTAAGTTACATATATGTATACCTATGGTTTAGACCACCGCAGGCCCGCGATGGGAGGCTTATACTCAGCACTGGGTGGAAACAAACTGGATGATGATGATGAAGTTACATCTACTGAAGTATTTTTTAACCAACATCTGTCAAAAAAGATATTAAAACGAAAGTTGCTATTGGAGTGCACGAATCCCGATGCATCCATCATGGTGTACTGTAGGAGTAAATGGCGCGCACTCTGAGTGAACACTAATTAAACGGTTTTATTTAGCTCGACCCGTACGGAATTTATTTATTTGGGTCAAAATTAGAAATTGAAATTTAAGCACCTTCCCGTTGTCAGATTGATCTGAAATTTGGTACACACATTTAATTTAGATGACAATACAATATAATAAAATCAATAACATTATAAATCTAAGATGGCCGCCGATACAAAATGGCGGATTACATATTTTTCCTTAACCCCCTCAATATGGGTATCAAATGAAAGGGCTACACGTAGTTTTCAGTGCACATAAAATATAAAACCGTTTAACTTAAAAGTTTTTTAAGATTGTTATTTTTAAAATCGCTTACGTATCTTTTTTTCTAATGACTGAAACTTTCCAGAAAACTTCCTTGTGTTATTTTATTATTATATAGATAATAATTTCAACTCGAAACTTCATCGCTCAACTTTTCCGATAGTTTGTAAGAACTCATGATATCGTATGGGAAATTTTCAAAAATTCGCCCATACAGCTCCAAAATTAGCTCCACATAGGTCTTGTTTTCTTCAGAATAGTTTGAAGATTATCCAGTTAATATTTAAAAAGAAATATGTATAGTCTATATAGCAATGTATATAGCATGTTGGACATGAAAAAGTAATAAAGGTGTTCGAACATTTTATTAGGGAGGTTGGCATAGTCCCGACACGTCAGTGTCATTTTTTTTCAAGATCTACCAATCATTTTTAATAAAAAAATGGAGGAACTTTGAACAAAGTGGCGAAAAAACAATGAAAGAAAGGGGTTCGAAACTTTGTGGCTTAGTCACAAACCATGGTTTTTTTTTTCAAAACTGCATCCCACGCCTATTCACTGTTCTGTGGTCCCACATGTCCTACATCAATTTTGGAGACTATTGTTACCCATAATTTAGTGCTCAGCAGTAACATCTAATTGGATCTTAGTGATAATAGTATATATAACGACCTTTTCCTCAAATTATTTTGAAACGTGACACCTGAGATCACAAATAAATTATGAGTTTGCATCTAAATATTTGTTTTATTTTTACTAACAGGTATAAAAGTAACCAAATTTTAACCAATAGTTATTTGATAACAATTTAATTTTCTTTATACATCGAGGTAAAATTTGCTAAGGTCATACGATTATATAACGATCTTTCAATCGTAATATCTCGATAACGTGACACCTTAAGACATAATAATACATAACAGTTTTTGTTTATCTATATCGATATGTTTATCTTATATATATTATGTAGGCCACATCATGCGACGCAATTTAAAAAAAAAAATCAAAAATCTTCGGACTGCCACAAAATTTCGATCCCCTTTCATTGTATTATTCACCACTTTGTTCAATGTTCAACTTCAGATTCGTATTCAGCGACCACGAAAACATAAGAAAAACTTGAAACTAAGCGACCGTGGTCACTCATTGATCATTTTAGGGGGGGTTCTCGCTCACTTATTTCATTATTGTCACCAGAGATCCAAAACCTAACCCTCTTGTAAAATTTGCTGTTTTCGATTTGCTGCCAAGGGACTTTCAGTATTTCTGTTGCTCACTTAATTGCACTTTTATTTCTCTTTATAAGATAAGTTATTTAAAGATTAAAAATTGCACATTAATAACGAAATCCCACACCTACATATATAATGACTTATTTTAATCAATAGTTAATGATTACTTCTGGGTGGTTTTTTTTTTCAAATTAAAATTGATATTATTTATAATAATTACAAATTTCTATTGGAAACTCATTTTATCTATTTTTATCCCTTTAATAAATAATGTATGAAATTATTTTGGTTTAATTTCGACAAGCCTAAAGTTCGGCTTTAAGAAAGTTTGTTATTCCAAAAATAATAATGCCATCGCAAATTATGGGGACTTCGATAAAGGAATTACACAGAAGGCTATTTAGCACCCTTTTTATAACTAGTTTGCAGAGGTGGGATACAAAATACATAGCATTACAAAAAAGTAAACGGAAATATTTAAATACGTCTTTGGTGCCTCCTGCAATCAGCGCTTGCGACGGATACTCTTTTCAATTCCCTTCAACCACAATAATAAATACATACAGGTAGGTTATCTTCATAGGTGGCGAGTCACAGTTTGCACGCAAACGCGGCGTATAAAACATACACAACTATAAAAAAAATAGTTTCGCAATGCGCTGCGTTCCATTCGATCCGTGGACCTTGTATGAAAACTACGCAACAAGCGGCCGTGACTTTGTGTATTTCTATGCAGATTACTTGTCTTGTTGTACTAAGGCACGGTCCTGAATGATAACAATTTAATCATTTGACAAATGGTAAAAACCGATGCTGGTCACCAGACCGATATCTTCGTTTTTCTCTCTACTGCTACCATCTTGTTTGTTTCCACTGTTAATTAATAAAAGACAAAATAATTATTCAAGCTGAGAATTGTAGAGAATCCTTGTCAGTTTAACGTTAAGTTAGTTTACGACACATTAAATTGCATAATATGAAGATGGACAACAATAGGATAATTTTGCAGTTGCTAATGAAACTTCACACATAAACTGGTCGCTTTGCGTTTGCGGATCTATCGCGCTCTTATATAAAAAAGCCCAAGACAAGATATGAAACTTCACTCAATTAGTTTTTATCGCAATAGCCTATATATTTCTTTTATATATTAATGGAGGCAGGAGGCCTAGTTGGCGTTAAGTGGCTATCGACGCTCATGGACACCTGCAACACCAGGGGTTTTACGAACGCTACGTATGCTACGCTACGAATGCTACGAACTCCATTTCGTAGCATAAGGAGAAGACCACTTGAGGCAGGTCGAGATGGATTAGGGAAATAAGATAAAGTGGAAAATGCAGTACATTTCAAGGTAGTCTTCTGTGAGAGAGGGGTAACGTGGCCAGTCGAGCGCGCCCAGCGGCCGTTGGATTGCAGCGTGCACACTCCCTCTGCTTTGCTCTGTCCAGCACACCCGAGCTTTCGGTCTTCAGGCTTTTCTGTCAAGAGACCTCTTACGTCACTCATGCAAATTTAGGAGTTTATTTCGCTATCAGCTAAAGTTTTACACGATACTCATTCCCATTTTTAAAATATTTAAAAGTGGAAGTTGTGAAGAAATCTTACTCTCCGTGACGCCATACTGCGTCAATGCAACGCAATCTTCGCCTTTTTGTATCCGCTATGTTGGCATAAGTACCTGATTCCTATATCCTAATTTTGAAAAAGTACTTACCTATATACCTACATAACGCTAGCCTACATACCCCATCGCTAGGTGCCACCACTGATAACAATTCCAAAATATTTTTATTTTTTTGGCCATATTTTATTATTAAACCAGTGCCTACCGTAGTCACGAGAGAAGTGTACGCGATGTTGGACGTGGGTTCCCCCGTATACGTGTAGACATCGTAATCATTGTTCATCTCTGGGTTACTGCGTTCACATTGCACCCAATGCTCCGACTGGTCCCAGCACCCGAAATATTGTGGTTTCAAATACAGTAGTTTTATTTCCTCAGTTCGACCCAATCCAGGGATGGGAACAGGTCGTACTCTGTCCTGTACTTCTCTTTTTGAACCCAAGAACAAATATTTGTCAGACCATTTGCTACGATTTATCTGAATAAACGACCAGTTATTTAAATTCATCCAAATAAACGATATAGGTACCTATATAAATATTTATGGGCGTTTTTTCGTGGTCCCATGATTTTGTCCCATTAATGGGACCATGAAGGAGATCTATTTCTCGTATTTATTTCTAGTATGGTATTTAAAAAAAAAAATACATTTTACAAAACCAAAATTTTTAACGGCCGAACTTATTAAATAAAATCGAGAGATGGGAAGAAATAGACACCAGAGATATTTATACATCGAGGTACCAGAAAATAATATAATCCTACTTCGACTAAATAGCTACCAATACTAACGTATAGCTATAGGTAGATACTACTTATGCCTCTACTATTACTGACCATTCATTGAATAAAAATAATAAAACTTTTACCTTGTATCCAGATTCATTATTGTCTGAATTTGATGAAACTGAAAAGGGCCATAGCTTGGATTTGCTATTTAACTCTCCAATGTGATTGCACCATAACTCCCAAAATATCTGAATTCATCGAAAAATATTATACTTTATCGTAAAGTTCGTAAATAACGTAATACTTGCAGTGTTTTTCTAAACATAGGCAAACTAATTAGACTAATTAGTTATCTATCTGTAACTGAACTTACCTTCCTTTTATTATTTCTTACATTTAATTCAAAATATCTGTCACTACCGTCGTTAAAAGAAACTTTTACTGATTGCCTTTGAATTCGTTTGAAAACTTTTAACGTCACGAAATCTAAAGGATACAGAGAACGTAGTTCCAAGGTATCGTTGCATCTTAGTCGATTGTAGCAGTTTGGTTCCGATATGCTCTTGAGTCTTGTTTCCGAAGCAATTATAACCTTACTGGGAGTTAGAGCTATAAGGTAGGTAATTTTAAATAAAGAACCAAAGGTAAGGAATTCCACGTTACTTATAAATAATAAAATACATTGCTACTCCGATGTAAACTAATGCCAACCTAAATGCAACAAACGCAAATGTTTTCCTTTCCTGGTGCTTTCTACGAATGGACTTTCAATCAGAACTATATCGTTAAAATCCTCGTACTCATTTAACAGCAGTTCTTTTATTTTCCCGTAAGCCATGTTATCTTAAACTAATAATAAACAAGTGTATTAAAAATTTATATAATTTTGAAAAGGCTCTAAGTATTGACGTAACATGACGTTGCGTATTATTTTATGGTACAGAAATGGTATTCAGATCTCTGTGTTTATGATTTTATGGTAAATATAAGCTAAAGAATTATTATTCTATTCAGATGTAACAGGTGGTCTGTGTTGTCTGTAGTTTTTTCAAATGATGTTTCTTGTCATCGTGATATTAACAGTTTTGAAGTTAAAAGACTCAAAATATACGACGATTAATAATGGAACACTATACTCCCCAAGATCGCGGAATAATTGTGTCGATCTTTCTGCGGAAAGAACTCAACAGTGATAAGAACTGATAAGTGATAAGTGATGTGCATCAGTGATAAGAACTCAACGTAAATTTCGTCGAAGATTTCCCCGCCCTTCGACACCGACTGGTCACACAATTCTACGCCTAACCGCACGCCTTGGAGAGACGGAATCAACACGAGGTAGGCCAAGAGCTGGTAGACCAAGAACAGGCCGTTCGGCTAAAAAAATTGATGCTGTGCCCAAGGATGTCGAAGAGTGTCTAGAAACATCACCGAGATGACGAGCTACAAAATTGGGCATTTCTAAATGGTTTTTGCAGTGTATTCTGGGGAAAATCTTGAAGACGTTTCTGTAAACAATTCAGATGGTGCATCAGCTGCTGCCCGCAGACAACCAATAGCGTCTGGAATAGAGCCAGCGCTTCATAAACCACCATGAAGAGAACGATCTTCCGCTAAAATTCATCATGACTGACAAACCACGTCTCTCCGGACATGTCAACAAGCAGAATACTCGCTTCTGGGACACTGAAACCACGCATATTAGTCACGAATCGCCTTTATATCCACAAAATGTTCCTGTGTGGTGCGGCGTTTGTGTTGAAAAGTTGATTGGTCCCCACTTCTTCGAGTCGCTTTTGCCAACGCGATAACTGTCAGTGGCAAACGCTACAGAAGTACGTTTGTTGTATGTTTGTTTGTATGTAAGTATGTTACGAGACTTTTTAATGCCCAAATTAGATGAATCGGGTTTGCAGCATATGTGGTTCCAACAAGACGTGACACAATGGACTGGTGAAGGACAATTTCCCAGGACGTGTTATCTTCCGTTTTGGCGATTTGCGTTGGCCCGCAAGATCACCCGATCTAACCGTTCCGGACTTCTTTCTCTAGAGTTATTTGAAGTCATTGGTCTTTGTAAAAAGCCACAGACTCTTGTAGCTCTGATAGATAATATTCGACAAGAAATAGAGAATATACCGCCGGAAGTATTGCGAAAAGTGATGGAAAATGCCATAAAAAGGGCTTAAATTTGCATCGACGTTGGAGGCCACCATTTGAACGATATCATCTTCAGTACTTAAATAGAAAAAAAGATTAAAGGCCTGAATAATAAAATGTAAAAAGGTTTTATAATAAAACGTTGAATATACATATACACTCGTTTATTGACTTAGATACTCTATGTAGGTACATTTATAAGATAAAACTATTATTCTTCGCAGTCCCTATAGTGAATTACAGTAATAAAAAGTAGAAATTTCTGTTTAAAAGTAAGTGTAAGTTTACTTGTTTGATAATTTTAAACGTGGCACACACACATAGATACATTTGTCCTGTATTTGATTTTGCTACATTAGGTATTTTATTACATTAGACTGGTCGAAAATTTAA
This sequence comes from Sesia bembeciformis, assembly GCA_943735995.1. NCBI lineage: Eukaryota > Metazoa > Arthropoda > Insecta > Lepidoptera > Sesiidae > Sesia > Sesia bembeciformis. The sequence continues at coordinate 8,455,121 of OX031029.1, read as the reverse complement.
ATTTTAACCAAGTAAATATTTAATTTTTATGCAAGATTTTACGAATAGGCTCTTTTAAAGCATTATATACAAAAAATAAAGATACTTTATTCATATAATTTCGTATTACTACCCACGTAAAATCCTGATAAACTCCATCATCGGCCGGCATCCGCCTGTAAACAAAAAAACTGATATAAATAAAAGCTTCAATAAACTCGCATGGCGATAAAATTATAAATTTTATTTTAATTAGGTAAATACTGCGAGTAAAACTCTATATCTATACCACCACCCCTGTTTACGGTTAGTCATATAAAAAAAAATTATAACAATGGTGAAGTTATCATAATTGGTAATACTTATTTATAGTGCGTTTAGTAAGAACCTATACCAAATAATTAATTATATTGTCGATATATCTTACATTTAAGTTTCATTTCCGGTTTAGAATTTTGAATATCAATAACATATGATTTTACTATTATATGTTGTGAGCCAAATCTGATAGATCAATGTTTAACTTTTGATACTTTAGGAATAGTAATGGATGGCGGTAGTGGTAAGAGATTGTTGCCATATCTAGCGCGAAAATTCTTATCAATAGATGCATCACTATCTTCATTGCTATTTACATCCTTAATTGCAGCTTTTGTAAGATTATGAGCCTGAAAGAAAATTTCGTATTCATACGTGCATGACAGATCGTAATGAGCGTTTCGCAACCGTGGTGCCCCCGATAGAGCCCCCAGTGGCACCACGGTTACTTTTTCCTAACCCTGGTGCCACCAACTGAAAGTTTAATAAAAAGACTTTAATGATAAAAAATTTGTTCATATTCTTTTTCCCTTTTTAGTAAAAACTTAAAACTTATTGTTCTCCAACTTAAACCAAAAACATAAAATTATTTTAACGTAGTTTTAAGGCATAACCAACTACCTATACGTCTCTCTGATTTAACCAATGACAATAGCAGCATTTTATAGACACGTCTGAAAACACTTCTAAAACAGCATTAATTGCAGCCATTTCAAGATCACAATGCGCTACAACGGGGTTGAACTGCGGTAACTGGGATTTTATTACATTTAACAAGGTGGTATATGACTTTTGTGTTTTTTGACTCATTAATGCGTGTAATAAAGGGATCATATGGGTGGTTTCAGCACTGCTTTGAAATTCACCGTGAAAGGTAAATACTTGGGTGAATGGACCTGGACAGCTTTTAAATGTCTCATCAATGAATATTTCTTTTACTTGATCTTATCATTATCATATATCGTCTCTTGTGAGCAGAAAACTACCATTCGTTCATCGTCATCATTGAACAGGATAATAATCAGCCAATAGGCAATCAGAAAACTGCACAGGAACCTCTACTTCGTTTAGGTTCTTATAAATAGTTTTACTAACGCATAACGACTTGTTTCTTGCCAAATATAATCCACGATGTATATTGTGTAAAGATGGTAAATCTGTTACTAGCGAAATGAAAACCTTTATCCTTCATTTTTGATAACATTTCATTTTATAATTGTGAAACTGGCCGGTCTGAGTTTGTCACTTTCTTCTTTAAGCCATCAATTTTCATATCAATTTCATTTTTTGTAAAATCACGAGTACAAATCTAGTCTTTAGCATTGATCAGTTGATTGTCCTAAGACGTTAACGAGAATCTTACATTTTATTTTCTACAGAATGCCTCGTACGTCAGACACCCTCAGCAGTAAATGGGGAACTACCCTAAAAAGAAAGGACAATAAGTAATAATAAACTCCTTACCTTGATGGTAATATTACCCGGGCATCTTGATTTTTTAAAAGAAGTGCATCTCCATAATGTACTAAAATTCTTGTAAACTTTACGTTTGTAAAATTGGAACCCATCATGAAGCACCACTGTGCCACCTTTACGTTGCATATACTAGTTATATTCTTTAGTAACATCCATTATGAACATTGCGGCACATCATATATAAAATTACCTCTATTTCCTCTAATAATGAGTAATCTGATAATAAAGATTGAACACTTAATATTGGAGTATAATGAGCACATTGCATTATGAAGCACTCGAAAAATTAGTGGTACCATTGTTATTACTTATTGGTACCGGCGAGCCGGTGGTACCATGGTTAAGAAAAAGTAACCGTGGTGCCACTGGGGGCTCTACCGGGGACACCACGGTTACAAAACGGTAATGAGGTACATTACAGGTAGGTATAGTGAACACACTTACCAAAGCTTCAGTCTTTTTTCGTAAATTAGACCTAGACAGGGTCATGGCTAGTTCTGACTGTAACCTGTTAGTAATGGGGACGTCATCGCTCTGCGGACCATCAGGTTTATCTCCGTTAAGAAAGTCTAATTTAGAAGGTTCCCGCCTGTTGCCTACACCACCGGTGTATTCTCCTATCGTTACCGACACTGGACGTGCGTGTTTCTTCATAGTAGCTGTGCCGTTTGGTGCTCTCACAAAATAATTTGACGGAGGCTTTGGTTGAACATTTAAAGGATTCTTCAACTTGTAAGATTCCAACGATTCCAACTCGGCTTTCTCGTCTTTAACACTTTTTAATTTGATATGCGTAGAAGTTTTATTATTGTAATCTGGCGTTGGCGTTCGTGTTAAAGTGCCGTTTCTCAAATTTGATGTTTTATTGAGATCTGTGCTAATTGTTTTCTGAACTTGTTTTTGGTTTTCTATTTTTTTATGATCGCCATTTGTTTGTCCATTTGTGGCCGGCATCTGAAAAAAAAGATAGGTAATTAATTATCATCAATTAATGTTAAGGAATTTACATTAATGAAAATTCTAATAAAATCTTATCGTCATTTAGAATTTCGAGGAAAGACTAACTAGTCGATGCCTCATTAGATAAGAAACTAAATACACTTAAGTAGATAAGAAAAGTATTCGATAGTGATCAGTTAATACTCAAAAAATCAATACGATACGGACCGGTGGCGGTGGTGGCGGGACGTCCGCCGCCTCTCGCTGCTGTTGTGGTTGGCTACTGGTCGCATCTTCGGGGTCTGCCTTCCTCAGAGGGAGAGTTTGCTGACGATCCTAATAAACAACAGTAATATAGATAAATATCAATCATAAAATATACTGACGACATTTGCAAAACACCCGTTGTAAATGTCGGCAATAAACGGCACCGGATGGAGGGTCGTTGGAACCCATAGTCGTTGGGCATCGTAGTAGTCGTTGCAAAAACATTAGTTTTGGCATTTAATTAGAACATATGTTTTTAAAATATTAAAGTAGACAATATGCGGTTAAACATGGAAAATAAATATACACTCCGTTGATAAACACGGGGAGTTGCATCCATCACCGAACCGGTTTCCTTAAATTTCAGGATTAAACACCGAACTACGACTCATTGGTAGGTACACTTCGTCGAACAAAAATTGAACCGAGTTTGCGAACTGTCTCAGCAAAACTTTCATTATTTTGGAATAAGTTGTAACAATAACAATGTATGTGACATATATAAACAAACCAGTTGCAAACCGCCAAAAAAAAATTCCGCCCAAAAGGAGGAATTGGAGATGTAAATAGACCAGGATCCAGATACTTCCTATTCCCCATCTTTCCCTACTCTTTTTCTAAATCCGTTTCTAAATCTCCAAAGGTAGGCGCATCCAGATACGTGAAAATATTTTATCACTGGTCAGATGTTGTCATAAATCACGTTCGTGAAAAAATAATACTAAGTAGGTATTCATACTTTTTGTAATAAATATAAGGAAATACATAATGTATGGTAAACGTTTTATAACGCGTAAAGCCTAGGCTTTTGCAATAGACTGAACAAAAATGCCTCAATTCAAATATAATAAATTACATTGCCTTTTTGGGCGCAAAAATATCTAATTTTCCATATTTCAGGTTCGAATATCTGTTAAATATAATAATAGATACTTATCTGTAAATCAAAGACTATTTAATAATTTGTTGTTTTTGCTATAAATAAACTTTACGGTTCAATGTTATTTATTTTGTGACATTGAACTTTGATTAGATACGCGATGATCGAAGGTTATATGAGGGTATATATCTACACATATCTACCTGAGTATAAATGCTCGTATTACTCTTTCTATCGCATAAAAGCTTTTATACATCTGTTGTTCTGTAATTCAAACAAACAAGTAATAATGTTCATGAGAAGGTCTACTTCGTCCCTTACTTGATTACTAGGTACAGACCTACTCACGTTATTTAAATACCATTTTTTCTTTCATTTCCCATACAATGAATGTTCCTATGTTGTGTTTATATGTATGCATCTATGTATTTATGTATTGTATGCACTCAAATAAGTGTATATGTATAAAATAATTTATTTTAGTTATATGCTGAGTTGCTGACATTATGTAAAATTGCACTATATACCTTCATTTGTTATAGTCATGTTTCTCTGGATGGCTGGAAGAGATCGCTTTACCGATAAGGTCGCCTGTTGTACCTACTCTTCGTGATACTTTAAATGTATTTTTGCAACGTGTGTTGATGTATAATAAAGAGATTACCTATCTTTAATATAAAATAAAAAATCAGGCAAGTGCGTTTCGAATCTGCATTCAATTATTATTACTCCCGAACTGTTTTTGAAATTTGATCTATTTTGAAGTCTTAGTAATTTATAAATAATTGTTTTTAGTTATAGAAAAGTGAAATGAAAGATATTTAGTGACCAACTCTAAAGACTATCGCCACGTTTGAGAATAATGTACAGATTTTTAAAAAAAATATAGGTATAGAAGCTAAAGTGGGTGACGTCGCTCTTAAAATAACTTGAAGATTTATTGCGCTTTGCTAAGACTCCGAAATAAAATGATGCACCTTAGTTTCTTCGGGCCTCATCGTTATAAGTAGACAGGGAACCGGTCATCCATGTCCACGACAATAAGTGGTGGCCACAAAAAAATAATAAAAATCATTTGAGACAAATAAATCGCATAAAATGGAGTAAAGCGTTCATAGCATTCATAAGCTATTTGTTGTCGGATGCGTAGAAACTATACAGTTTACGATTATGCTGAGATATTTCAGCTTAGGCGTAATACCTAATGGTAGATCGTGAGCATACAGACGACAGTAGCTTTTGAAATGGATAGTTAATTTAATATATATTTAATATATTGATGAAAACAATAAAGAAGAGAATATGCCGCCTTGTGGAACACTTAACTGATAACTGAAACCAAACTTTTACTGAGTAATAAAGCCTCTGCAAGATTATCAGTTGAAGAAATTAAATTTGCAAGTACTACCTACTCATATATTTTATATACCTATATTATACTTATCTACATAACAATAAAATCGTGACAAAGCCATACCTGTACATTTTTTGAAAACTTGTTCCAGAGGAAAGTACCTACGAATGCTACAAATTCAAAAATAACAAATTTGTCTGTTTGTTCGTCCATCTGTCTGAAAGCGCATCACGCAAAAACCACTGGACGGATTTTAATTAAACTTGACATAGTTTAACTTGTACCGAGTCAACTACTAGGGTGCTTTTTATTCAGATCAATCATAGAGATTCCACGGGAATCAAACTAACCAAATATTTTCTAAAAATCTACGCGCATGAAGTCGCTGGTACTGCTAGTATCAAAATATGGAATAAGGTCTTTGCCTATGAACTTGTGGTATCTGCAAGACAAGTACATAAATAACCAGCCCTTTTTTCGATCACTGCTGGAAATGGGCCTCCTCGTGCACACTCTTATGAGTGTGGTATGTATATGGCCCGCTCACTAAGCGAGTTAGCGAGTTCACTCTTTTAGAGGTGGTATACTTCCCCAGAGCTTGTGGTGGCGGCTTTGTTATCCCTTAGTCATCTTTTACAACACCCATGAGAAGAGATGAGATGGTGCTAAAGCCGCTCGACACCACAACCAAAGAGACAGGTGCATACATAGAACCAATTTGTTTCATTTATCGAGCTCTAGTGGCGCGCACCGGCTGCATCCTGGCATAATTATATCATGGGGAACTCAAATAATCCATCTGCATTACTTTAGCTTCCTAAATGTGAAAATAATTTTTGAAATTGGTTCATTTCTGAGTTACCTTTTACCTACATATAAACAAACGAAATAACAAACTCAACAACCACTAACAAATCAAATCAACTTTATTGATTACATTTGATTTTCCCTAAGCGACGTATTCACTGCGGAATTCCTTTCTATTTCGGCAGTCTCTTTTGATTTACCTGATATTTTATTGAAATTCTTGTATTCAATAACGTAATTTTATTTTCAATAATAATAGTTTGATAGTTTTGAACAGTTTGAGCTTTCGATGTAATTAATATCCGATTAAAGTAGCCTCACTTATCACTATAATACGATACCTAGTTATGTGTACCTACTTACTACCTAATAATTTGCTAGAATTATATTCGAAGGTCAAAAGCAGAGTATGATTTTTTTGTGCCAAGAAGTTAGGTATGTGGATCTACGCAAATATGTAGATATGTTTAACTATAGACTTCAAAATGTTGTAATATAATTATAAGTAGGTATAATGATTATATTAATATTATCAATATCGAATAGTTAATTAGATACGTTCTTTTATTACCGTTCGTTTAAAATTAACAAAATACAAATGTACATTTATAGTATAATAACTAAATTAAATATTACAATTTTGTTACGCAAGTTACATTGAATAAATATGATGTTTCCAAAAAGTCGGGAAATTCATCCTACCGAATATATGTTTACCAAATATTATAAAGAAAACTATTAAACAGCCTCATTTTACACAACTTCCAGGATTAATAATAAAAAATGTAGTCATCTTAGAAGCTATGGCAATGGCCACATTGTCCTTTAACTGCATTGAAAATCACGACCCGTGAATAATGACATCATGCGCCTACGTAAGTGGATATTGCACCTTAAGATGAGTCGATAGATACGTTTGTACAAATAACTTCAACTCCAAATCGTAAATACCGTGTCGAAAAGGGTATTTTTGAAGGACAGATTTATCATAATAATAAAATAATAACGCCACACTGAATGGTCGAGTGTGGACACTAAGATCCAAGTACCTATTGTGGGTCCAGAGACACATACAAAAACAAACACCACTCAGACCCTTACAACATTTAATTTTGGCTTTAAACAAATGTATGTCCGACCGGGAATCGAACTCGAGATCTTTCACGCAACAGGGTCATTATCAACTGGGCCATTCGGCCGTCAGTCACATTTTTATTTTTTCTATTTTAGTAAGGTATGTGGTAAAAAAATAGGTTGCTACGCAAAAGTCCTTGTTTCATATACTTATCTTTCAAACCCTTTAATTGTGAAACTTATTAGGCACTTGAGAAAGGGAATAAACCGCATATAGAAATATTGTTAGACATTACCTGCAAGTACCTACGATCAAAAAGCCCCAAGTAAACAATGAGTTAGATTATAATTTTCTAGAATACTAAAATAAGTAAACCTAACATTCTCCTTTACTTTAAATACATTCACCTAAAATGCCTTGGTAGGTATATATTCAACAATTATTTCATATTTACAGTGAATTTGAAAGGTTTGGAAACTATTTTCCCTATTGTTCATGTGTAACTAAACGCCGTTATCGATTACAAACAATCGTAGAGATAACTTCAACCGAGTCTAATGCGTGAACAATAACGCAACAAGGTACTTCATATTATTGGATTTTTTTCCATACCTGTGATATGATTACATTCCAGTATACGATTACCTATATAATACTGTAGTATAGGAATGTTATAATTGGTATAAGAAAATTGCTGCATAATCCATAGTGCGATTCCATGTTCCCTCGCTCTAATAAATAATAGACATCACAAGTGCCTAACTTACCTCATAACACTGAATGACGACTAATGGCTTAGATTTAATGTTCTTCATTTTTAAATGTCGCAAGGAAAACACTTTTCACACTATTTTTCTCATCGCATAAATATTTTTCATTACAAAAGCAAGAAAATTACCGAGTCCATTTTACAGAAATAATACAAGCATTGACTGAAAACAACATAAATAAAAGCAAGAGCGCGTGAAGGTCAACGATAATTTTCCGAACCGCGAAAAACTTAGTTTTGGCAACGAAACAAAGTGTGTGCGGCAACGCGCGCGCTCGGCGGAGTGCAACGAGATCAAACGACTGAGCAGCGAGGTGGCGGCAAGTACGGCGAGTCCGCACTGCCGTTATCAGTGCGCGGCAGAATCATGCAAAATCACGCCACACCGCGAACCGTATCACTGGCTATAAAACAACTGAAAAATCTATACGAACCGAGCTAAAACACCGTATTGTATTAGCTACAAGGAACTATTATCTTTTGTGTCATTGTGAAATGTATACTGTTTACGGCGTAATGAAGTAGGTATACATAAAACATACTTATTTCTATCACGGCTTAACTACATATAAACTGGATCGCAAAAATTCCGGGTCGCTAATATATGGCGTGATAGTTTCTTAAATATATAAGACTAATTTGCGAAACTATAGTATATTGTAGATGACTGATTAATATATATAAAAAAATGTGTAACACGTTCTGTACACTATATAACTTTAATTAAATACTAAAAAATAAGAAAATTTCGCTTCTAACTTATGACAACAAAAATACACTTCGCAGTAAATCTTAAAAAATAAAAGTTTTTTTGTCAATTTAATATTTTGTATTTCCTCCACGAGCCCGTATCACTTCAATAAGACGATGTGGCATGCTGTAAACCAAATTTTTAATACGATTTTGGTCTATGTTTGCCCATTCTTCCACTAGCGCATTCTTTAACTCGTGTAAGGTAACGGGAGCAGGAGAGCGTTGTCTCACGCATCTCCCGAGCTCGTCCCATGCATGTTCTATGGGATTTAAGTCTGGGCTGCGAGCTGGCCACTCCATGCAGGTAATACCGACGTCTTGAATATACATATTGACCAAATGAGCAGTATGTGGTCGCGCATTATCGTGCATAAGAATGGAAATTGCACCCATATTCACTAAGAATGGACCAGCATGCTCATTTACAATCTCTCCTACGTATCTGACAGCAGTCAGAGAACCGTTTTCTATGATCACTAACTCCGTGCGATCCTCTGAAGATATCCCAGCCCAAACCATTATTGATCCTCCACCGAATGGCACCTTTTCTTCAAAACACGCTTGATGATACCGTTCTCCTGGCCGTCTAAATACTCTTCGTCTCCCGTCGTGCGTAAATAAACAAAATCTGGACTCATCGGAAAACATAACCTTGGACCAATCTTCATCTGTCCATCGGATGTGTTCTCGAGCAAACCGTAACCTGGCAACTCGATGTTCTCTGAGCAGTTTGGGGCCGTTTGCTGGTCTATAAGGCTTTATATCAGCTTCACGAAGACGTCGCAGAATCGTATTAGAGCTCACATTGTTGTGGTGAATTTTTTGAAGACTGTTTCGGACCTGAACAGCCGTGAGATGTCGATTTCTTAACATAGTGCTCACGATGAATCGGTCTTCTCGTGTAGTTGTGCACATTGGCCTGCCATTTCCTGGTCTCCTGATGTTCATGCCGGTCTCTTGAAATCGCTGGAGTACTCTTTGGACCGTTGATAAAGATACTCCTACTGTTCTAGCAGTGTTACGCTGACTTCTTCCTTCTTGTACCATGGTAATAATCCGTGTACATTCTTCAGGTGATAACGACATGATATTGCATTGAATACTCTGATCAATCCAAGGAACCATTTATAATGACAGCTCCGTTTGAAACAAAAGCAGAAAAAATATTCTTTTCCTAATTTTAGATTTTGAAATTTTTCAAAATGCAGAATATTTTTTTTAAATCTGTAACTTGTACAAATGAAACCTCTTTAGAGATTTAGAACAAGCATTAGTAACCTCCTTACTACATATTATTTATTCGAGCGATCTAGGTATATAATTTATGGAGATATCACGGTTTTTATTAGCGACCCGGAATTTTTGCCATCCAGTGTATTTTGTCGTAAAGAAAAAGTTGTTCACATAACTTTGACGTCATCCTTTATCAACTGTGTTTTTATCCAGGAAAGTCATATGATTTTATAAAGATAAACTTTTTAAAGATTATCTGACTTTTATCAGAAAACTCATATAAACTGCATTTAAATTATTATTGAAGTAAAAAAAGGAAAAGACCACAACTTATTTTTGTCGTGAATCACAAAGCAATAGTTATCTCACGATGATACTACGACCAATAATATAGTTTAACTGTTTCGTTAAAGCTATTCTTTAATTAACGATCCTAGCCGAGCTCTAACTCGGCGATGTTCCGTGTAATTAGATGATCATGACATCCTCCATATCTTTCTATCGCTCGAAATCCCACAAGACAAAAGCTATTGTAATTTTATCAAGATTTCATATTTCTTTTGTTGTTAAAACTTACAGTAAAAATACGCAATTAATTTAACTCATCGTTTGCCTTTCGTATAAAATACCAAAATGTAGATAGTACAAGAATTACAATGTGTTGTTTATGTTTTACAAACAAAATTAAAGATAATATCTACTAAATGAAAATGGTTACCATTTCATATATATATATATATATATATATGCATATAAGAGTACTTGGTTATGCATATAAGAGTATTTCTGAAGAAACCAGCAAAACTAGTGCTATTGCAAACGATATTTACTAAGCAGGTTCTATTCAGGTACACAGCAATAATTTGGATTAAAATTACCAGCACATAACAACTCTTAACTACTTCAAAACAGCAATACCCTGAATAGTTCACGAAGCCCGTAATAATCCCTTTACATACCTAAAACGTACTTAATAAGTTAAAATTACAGCAATTTAATGTCACGCATTTAAGTCCGTGTGTGAAAGCATCTTTTAATAAAGATAATTGTAGCGATTACCTAGCTTTGGAATCTTTACAAAAATAAAAACATTTATAAATTCCGGAGTTAGAGCTGTGTATGGTACTTCTTATGTCTTCTCTTTCTAACTCCGTTCTCCAACTATAATGCTATTGCTAATGGTACGTGTTTTGCAGGGGAAAATACATGCTCGCTGCTCGTTACTAGATAGTCGCCAGCCGGACCAGGACCACAACCTTAAGACTGAAATTTACACTGATAACAGCAATGCAATCGAGAAGGGAGAAAGACAAAATAGACAAAGAAATAAAATAAATGAATCGATACTGATCGAGTTTATAATATCCTACTTTAGGACATATGCCTCCGCTAACAAATCACTGGGAGGTTTTACGCCGTAATTCACCACGCAGGCCCAGTGCGGATTGGACCCGCGTAGATACACCCGATCCATACTTTTTTTATTCTCGAGCATTCGAATTTTCTCACGATGTTATCCTTTATAGCCAAGCTACTGATCATTATATTAAAAGGTGCTTAGGCCCTGATAATGCATAAACACCCTTTAGGCGTTGTTAGGGCATTTCGTTGCAGTGGCAGCACTGCAACGACATTTACTTGCTTTCGATAGAGCTAAATCTTAAATACTTTTATATAGTAGGTGATTTCCGATTTTAAAAAATCTAACAGGAAAGTTGTTTACATAGGATTTATACCAGGAAAACGTGCAAAGGAAAATGTGTATCTAAATGCTATAATTTGGTATCTATCGTAGACTGCTCGCATGTTAGGTACGACTACTTATGTATTTTCGAAGTACATTTCATATAAAATGGTAACGCTCCAATAACTCTGTTTATGTAAGCATGCAGTAACAATTCGTGTCGAAGTGCCCGTATAAATTTCATAAGTTTGTCCCGCTATAAAACATTACATAATCCATAAATCCATTAAAATTTTAATTATTGGCGTATGTGTAGGTACATACGAATGTGTAATATGTTGGTTATTTCGTATATACATATGTATATACGGTTCACCATCATATCGTACTAAAGGATACATCAAGCACGTATTCAGATCACTTTACTCCAAGATTACTAATATTTGCACAAATGTTATTGTTTTCGGATTCAAAACGTCAACAACGACGTAACAATCACAGACCATAATACTTGGAATACTCGGATGTCAGAAAATGAATATCGATGAGGAAACCGATGACAAACATACCTGGCATGTTCCTATTATGTGACCCTGTCCAAGTGTCCATGTTACACTCCCGCTGGCATTTCTTTAAAAAATACTTACACTACTTATACTTAGGTTGTGCAATTTGTTTTACTGATCGATATCTACTTTAGCAGGTACTGAAAAATCATCGATATGTACAGAATGGTTGAATAGATTGGTTGAATAAGAGAGTTCATATCATTTAATAATATCTAAAGTATACTATCACCAGATAACATACATATGTTAACGATGATGTCTACAAAGCTGCTAATCGTTGTGGATATCGTACTTATTATTATGTAAGCCTCTGAATTAGTAAAACTCTTCTGAAATATCAGCGTACTAACTGCCAACTGCAAGGCACAGATTATTCTAATTCAATTCAAGCAATCTCACCACTCAATGAAACACCGTGGTATCGTGACAAAATTAAAAATGTAGCAACAGCCAACGCAAAAAGGTCAAATTTCGATGTCATTGAAAAATCACCGTGCGAAATTCACATTTTTGTTTATGAAGTGAATAAAAAAGAGAAACGATGTAGCGTAGCTCTCATCTGACGTACAAGATGATGGCATCAAGTAGAATAATATGTAAGTAAACGCGTCACTCAAGGTCATAACACTTGGCAACCGGCTTTAAATGTTTTGTTTTGTATATTGTTATAGGGTGAACTTGCCTGAACTGACCTAAGCCTTAAAGTCCACCTGTGATTTAAGTGAAATCTTTAGATAATTAGACTTAAACTCTATATCATTGTACCCGTATCTTTGTACGAAAAAATCATAATTATTACACTAAGTGCTTACAAAAATATCTACTGGGATCAGTCACATATTTCGAGTTCCGTGTGGTTTTTGGCGGAGGAATCATAGGGCCATTTTTTTAGGTATCGGTATTTAGGTAGGCATAGAGAGGTATAGGAACATGCTACAGGAATTTTTTTGGCACCAACTGGAAGACGTGGACCTCGATCAACTGTGGTTCCAACAGGACGGTGTCACATGTCACAAAACCGGAGAAACAATGATTTTTTTTTTTCTAAATTAAATCCGGCGTTCAATCTGGGACAACCTTTACTTGCATCTTTTAGTTTCTCGGAAATTAATTCATATAAATAGGGTCATACATATATGTAATATGTAACATATATGCAACATGTATGTAACAAAACAAATACCATTACCTAACTATTAATTATATTTACCATATAAAATGTTTGACTGGTACCTGTAAATATCCTGTAAATAATTTTACATGCCGTGTGGTGTTGGCCGGCTACCCCATCTCCTCCCATGGGTGTCGTAAAAGGTAACTAAGGGATAACAAAGCCGTTACCACAAGCCTTGAGGAACTAATTACAAGAGTGGACTCGCCAACCCGCTTGGTCAGAGTACAATTTTAAGGCCATGTATCACTCATGCACAAATTAATGAACAACTTGATAAAGCCCGTCCACGTCCAGCAGTCAACGATATAAGGGCTCGTTATGGTTAAGCAAATTTAAGTATGTCCGATCACAAGCAGATCTATTTGGAACTCTTGAAATTTAAATCACATACAAAAAAGTGAATAGAATATTATATGTTGCAGTCGATTGCCATAATCTATACAAAAGTATTACTGAAGCTACATATGCAAACAAAGAAAAATTACTAAAATTCTGCTTGCTTAGGTAATACTTGAACGGCCCCCTACTTGAAAATACTCAGCCATCGACAACAAAAAATTAAGACGTTATAGGTCTTCTAAATTTACCTGGTTCATCGTTTACCATACATTTCATTTCAAGTACTTACTTAAAATGCATGCTTTTTCACTAAAGCAAGTATTTTTTAAATATATACCATAGCTGATTATTTAAAATCTCATGTAAGTGAAGTGTATTTAATATTCTTATGAGAATAAAGTTTCTTTAAACCGAAGTACACACTACATCTATAATAGTATATACTGAATGTAACAGATATAATATTATAATATTCCCGAAGACTAAAGCCATACATTCCATTCATGACTTTGACATTGCATTGCGTTTCGTCTATAGACTTGTCCTTACCGCCCAAAGGTTGCCTGGAAGAAATCTTTTTAGCAATAACGCCGCCGATTGTGCTTCTACCTTTACTTTGTATTTCTCTGTTTGTGTTTGCTGAACAAAGTATCTAGATCTATCTATCTATCTGATTCTGGTAGGATTACTTTTAAATTCAGGGTTGACAGCCCATCCTCCCGCTTCCGTTTCTTATTATACTCGTTGACTGATTGACGATCGTTTTATTTATCTTTTATTTTCATATAAATTTAAAATCGCCCGGTCTTATAAATAAAACCGAACAGATATTGTTATAACGAAGAATAACCACAACGGTGGTCCAGCCCATTCATTATTGCACCTTCCGGCTTAATACGGCTCGATGAACTAAATGAACTTAAATGAACTAAGTATGAATTTTTAAATTTCAGATTTTATCATCGTTTATTCCACTGCCGATTAGCGATTAGGATTAGTTATAATACAATTTGATAAAGTTCAAAATTGTACCATTGTCATTGAATCAGGACGATACATCCACAACCTGTCTGTTACTACAGAATATGAGAAGGTATGTGAAGTTCCAAGTCTATAATCATATCATATAGTCAAATAATAATAATCAGATTCTCTATAAATATTTATATATGGGGTTAGTAAAACTTCACATACTTACCACAGGCGGACTGCCTTTCATGATCCCTGAGATATTGAAATTTACTAACCGAATATGGATACTTAAACAATTACTATTTATTACTCACCAAACTATCAGCATCATCAATGTCACCATTTTTCGTCACTTCATTTTCTTGATAATGAAACATTTTTCTGTGAACTTTCTTAAATTCGTCCATCAACGCATCGTGCTGCTTCTTCTTATCATTGTCTGCGGCTTTTGGTGGATTAGCCTTTTTTATTGCATTTTTTATTGCATTCGTCGCTGTGTTGTTCTCTTGATTAGAATTTTTCTTGATCTGAACAAAGTGAATGAAATAATTAAATTAAATGAAAGACAACGAGATTTGCTTCAAGATTATTTTTGGCGCTACGATGATATTTTTAGAATTTCGAAATTGAACACTTCTGCATTAAGTATAATCTGATACTGTAGGTTCTCGTATATTGATTTTGCCGATGTGGATCCGAATGCCGTTACATATTACCATTTTGTAATATGTAACGTTATCTGTAAAAATATACATTATTGTCGATTCTAATTTTCCAGACTAATGAAATCTTAAATAACAGAAATAATGAAATTAGCAACAGAAAATACTGAATGCGCAGCAAATTTAATAGTAGGTCAAGTTGAGGTTCTCTGGGAAATATGAGTCTCGCGAAACGGGACTCATAATTCTTTATTGACTTCGTAATGGCATTCTTAGTAATTTAAAATTATTTTCTTCAGTTATTGTAAAAAAGTTTTTTTTGTTGGTCATGATTTGCTACTCATTTAGTATTTTATTGCTCCTCGTTTAAATAAGTACAATCCTTGAAAAAAAATGTTGTATTGCTTTATCTCAAAATCAGATGTGAATTAGAGAACATATTTATATTTAAATAGAAACAAAGTTAGAAAATCTAAATCAAAGGCAATAAATCCATATCGACAGTAAGGTCCCTTTTTGCTCAGATAACATCACATATTAAAATTATCTATTGTTACAATAGCTTTACAATTTTTGGAGGGGGAGAGTGCACGCTGCAATCCAACAGCCCCTGGCCGCACTCGACTGGCCTCGTTACCGCTCTCTCACAGAATACTACCTTGAAATGTACTGCATTTCCCACTTTATCATATTCCCCAATATATGTTCGTGTTTCGGTAGTGAGTGAGATATGCCAGAGCCCATTCCCATCCTATCCTTTCCCACGTCCCCAACCCTTTCTCCAAATCCGTTCTTTCTTCAACAAAGGTAGGCAGCGCATCCGGGAGCATGCCAAAGTTCGTCATTTTGGACTAATGTTGGCATGTATCGCGGATGTCTATGGGCGACAGTATTCACTTACCACCAGGTGGACTGTATGCTCGTTTGCCAACTTTTTTCTATAAAAAAGCTATATTATTTATAATGTTTACAAATAATAGGATAATAAGTTCCAAGAATGTTGAAAAAGATATAGGGAGTACGATAACCTTTAATTTAAATTTTAATTTTCTTTAAATTATATTGATTATCAAGGAATATTATGAAAAATTGAAGATTCTACTTACTAATTTTCGCCTTTGTATCTCCTCGGCGATGGCACTTGATAAAGTAGCTGAACTTGACAGACTAGATGAATCTGAAGAGAAATCTTTTTTTGCGGGCGGCGTATAATTGCAATGAGCCTTTCCGCATGTCGCAGTACTCGTGTGGTGAACTTCTACAACTATCGTTTTCTTATCATTATCTCTATTCGTTTGGTTCGCTAAAAATGTACTTTTTCTAGGAGATTGATTTTCGTAACTACATTGTATGGTGGCACCGTCCTCAGTTAAATTGATTATAGTTCTATTCGATGGGCTCGTAACAAATTCTTTGTTATTTTTACTCCTCGTGTTATTTTTATTGTCATAAGTATGAGGGTTGTTTGGTATGCTAGGACTGTCGTAGTCCGGTTCTATATCAGAAGGCGTATCAAAATTGTGGACGTCACCATTTTTCCAGTCAAAATCGAGGCTATCCCACGTCCTTCTTTTTAATCTATTCATAGTCAACCTGGAACAAAAACCCTGGATAAAAGTAAGAAAAAAAGGCAACTATAAAAATTTCCTTTTTTTTCTTCTCCCTTTTAAAAAACTTTTACGCCTTGGCGCATTTCAGTTCCATCGTACCCTAAATTTAAATTCTGCAACAATTTAAAAAATGACTGTGAAGTAGAAAACCTTAAGTACAAGTAATACACACGTAGCAACGATGAAACCACTAGAATTGTACCGAAATTGAGGCGGACTCTGTGACACCTGTTCATCGCTTGCTGACCATTCAGGCGGCTTCGGTACACGGACAGGAAATCAAACAAAACAGAGCAATAAAAGGTTAAAAGTCAATTACTTGAGTAGTAAAATGTTTAACATTTGAGGTTTTTCGTTTTTCACATATATTTAACTATTTAAACTAGTCTTAACTGTCTGTCTTAACGGTCACGAACTTACTGTCACAGGCAGCTCACCATGGTTGGTGCAACCCAACCGAAACGTCGAGTAAAATAAATAAAGTAAACATTCGCGTTAAGACTCGTTTAAATAGATAAATAGTAAGTTGTTATCAGCACAGAGTATTATGCTGTTAACAAAGGACTGCTGGACGAGGGATGCCAACGTTTCAAAAGGCGGGAGAATTCATTCAGCAACAGAATGTGAAACGGAGTAATTTTATCCAGAAGTCGTGGACTTATTAATCTACCAGCGTACTGATCGGTCTCCGTCAGGGGATGATTGAGGGAGAAAAAACACCGGGGTGCGAGAATGCTACTGGTGAAATGACTTTCATCACCAGCTTCAGATGACGGTCAACTTGTGTACTCCAGTTCAGTGTTCTGTTCAATATACTTGTTTTGCATACCTCCTTTACGATCAGGTACTTACTGACACTAACCTGTCGGCTCGGTCGGCGGCCTCCTCTGCAACACTGGCTAATCTACGACGTAAGGCTGCGGGGGGAGCGAGGGGTACCATCGTGGCAGGCGGCGCGGGACTCCGTTCACCAGCTGCAGATGATGCTGAACTATTGTACCCGGAACTCTCAGGGGAAACCAGCTCCGTGCCTGCTCCTTCCCGGACCACTAATTCCAATCGTCCGCATGCTTTCATTGCTGATATGGCCTATAAACAAACATCAGTAAAATACAAACACAATATTATGCTTGTTATTATATAATCCTGAACATAATTTTATAGCCATTTATTAATTCAAATTGTAATGCTATACAATTGTACCTATAGACATGTATAACGGGTACGTAGTACCTACTCGTAACGCCGGTACTTGAATTTGGTATATAAATCCATGCGCCGCGCGCCGGTAACAGTAGGAGTAATGGAACTGTCCTAGTTTAATTAAATGTTCCCAGGTTTTTGTTATAATAAGAGTAAATATGAGTTCTATACGTGTAAATCACTTGCCGATATTGCAGTGTCAATTCTTGCACTGAATATTGTTGTTTCTTATCAAGTTTTAAGATTTCACAAGTTTACGAGTGAAACGTACCTAGCCCAAGGAATTCGATGTCTTAATCATTAAAATAACTATAAAAATAAATACCACAGAGCAAGGGCGTCGCCAAGGTGGGGCAGGGGAGGGTAGAGTAGTATCTAGAGATTCGAAATTAAATTTCTTTAATTTTTTAATTACTTACAATTTTTTTTATATTTTTTTGTGGTATTAAAAACGTTTTAATAAAAATATTTCTACAAAAAATTAAATCATTGTACTTATTTGTATTCATATTTCTCCCATCCTTTCTCTCATCTTGTCCCCCCCCCGGGCCATTGGCGACAGCCTTGCTAGAAAGCAGTTACCTCATTGAACGTGATGTTGGTGAAGTCCTGTCCGTTGCAAGACCGGATTTGGTCTCCGGGTCTCAGGCCTGCTTCCCGCGCGATGCCGCCTTCACGCACGAACTGCACGTAAATGCCTGGCTTCCATTCCGGACCCTTGCAGAGTCTGCAACAAATAATATTTCTACAAGGTATCTACGAAATATTGGCAAATATTTAATGATTTTTCTAAACTCTTAATGGGTAACTACAAATTTTGCTTAGGTTCGCCTCTTTTTCTTTTATTCTTTCTCCTTATTATTTCTAAATTAGAACAAAAACAGGATATGTTGTCAATTAGGTTTCTTCTTCTTTCGTTATTTAAAAACATTAAAAAATGTTTTTAATAAGACATTTAGGGCGGTCACTTACAAGTATTATTGAGGCCACTTGGATTGCTATTATACTTTAGCAACGCAAGTGGTTCTTGCAACAAAATTAGCTATAGCTAATTACAAGTACTAGCCGCATTTCTAAACCGTGTCTTATTCTAGTCGGCTCCTGTATTATTCTTCCTAGGCCCGCCAGTCGCTCCGCTCAAGGCACAACATCGGAGGGAACGACAAGTACTTACTAGTGATGTAACGAATATTCGCATTTGAATTCGTTTTCGCGAATATTCATGTATTTTTCAATATTTGCATTCGCACTCGTAATCGCAAAAAATAATGCGAATGTTTGCAACAAAACTTTCGATTAAAATACATTTAAATAGAAAAAATATTCAAGTACTTTTACAACAATTTGATTTTGAATTTGCATAAAAAAGTATTTACATTTTACAACTATATACTCGATCTTGAAATTAATTAAAATTACTAAGTAAATATACAGTTTTCATAAAGTGTACCTACACATATTTTAAAGTTACATTAAAGGAAATTAAATTATATGTTAATTTAAATAGGTTAATTAAATTGTCGATAATTTAAGGATAGTTTAGAATAAATAAGCCGACATTTAATATCGTATTTACATGTACCTAAATATGTAAATACGACGTGCATGGTTGTCAATTATTAACCAAAGACAAACGGTGCCCAGATCAGTTGGTGATGAGTATTCACATCCGCATTCACTTTCGCGAATGTTTAAATATCGAAATTCGTTACGTCATAAGTACTATGCCCAGCGTCGCGCGCTCTGAGAGCAATTCCAACCTAAATAACTTGTGGGCTACGCTAACAGTTCACTAACCCGCATCCCAGCTTCGCTCTGGGAGGCACCAGTATAGAGAGACGCAGGTCAGTCAGCCGCTCCGTGTCATGGCACAGCGTCGGTGAAGACGACACATCCGAGCCCAGCGACGCGCGCTCCGACACGAACTGCCACGAGAGCGGCTCGTGGGCTTTGCTGTAACAACAATCATAGAGCGACTTCATTCTAAATGATTCTTAAAAATAATTATTCAATATACCTGGCAATTTTGTTAGCTATTATTATATCTATAGGCACTTATAAAATCTACGCTGCGAGTAAATCCATAGCAATAGTGAACCATAGCCCCCTTTCATTGTAAAGTTTAACACATTTGAAACTATTGGTAATTGGTACTTTAAGTACTTACTCTTTGACGGGTATCATCCCCACATCTGGAACCAAAAATACATCTGTTAATTAACACTCCTACCTAAAACATATCTAACAACATTAGTGCGAAGACAATGCTTGTTCTCGCTCAATCGTCACCTATCAAGTGTGAGATGATTATACAAAATTAAATCAACTGCTTCACAATAGCAGTCAATCGACATTTAGAGGCTTTCCATTTCATTTGTCACAATTTGCGCAACAGTGGTGATAGCTTTGGTACGAGGTTGCCCACGCGCTTTCATGATTATCACACAAACAAAAATCGTTGCCACAATCACACCGCCTTCGTAATGGCGTAACTTCTGTAAGTTTTGATTAATTAGCATATTGGTATTTGGTACCTACATTGTTCCAAAACTTACAATAAGTACCTAAAGTTACGTAACTAATGACGAGTTGTGCAACAATCTCACGAGCTCTTCTTTCCTTCAAATTTACAAGATGGAAGAGAGTAGCAGCCGTCTCTTTAAGTAATTCCATATTCCTATATTCTACAATGGAAAATTAATCGTGGGATAAATAAATCTTAAAGAAATTATTTTTCAGAGTAGAAGCCTCTCAATATCTTAGGACTCCTAATTGCTTTAATAGTCAATTAAATAATTAATAAAAGTGCATTTATCCCTGAATAATAACATACTCTTAACATAAATAAATAAAGATACATTTACCATCTCAACATAGTATGTACTACCTTCCAACTAGCAATGATACCCGTTGTAAGGCTATTTTGATAGTTTGGTCTATTCCAACCACATTTCAACATACTTTGACATGCAGAATATTTTGTTAATGTAATATTTTTTTACATATAATTCCAATACAACACATGTAAAAATATTTAATAAGTCAGTTTTATAACTAATATGGCGTATTCATAATAATATTTTTTAATATTCAGTTTATGAATAAAAATTCGTATTCGAATACTTATCAAATAGCAAAAGCCCAATGTGAATAGTAAGTGGAAGTTTTCTACAAAAAGAAATGTTTATAAGATTAATCGTTAATTTAATTGGTAAGTGATTTGTTAGTTTAATTTAAAATTAGGTAAGTAACTCATTGATCAAATGAGGCCGGGACGACCGCCGACTGCGGTTACCCATGAAAACGTCATCAGGTTAATAAAGGATAATCGGAACATTACACATCGAGAGATTCAGGCTGAATTGAAGATTGGATCACGGGCGGTTTCCACTATCCTGCGTGAACATCTTAAACTCAGGAAGGTTGCCACGCGATGCATACCACATTCTCTCGCAGAAGACTAAACATCCCGACGTGTAGATTGATGCAAGTTTATGCTAGAAAAATTTGATGGAGGGAGTTCGCAACAAGTATCCTACATCTTTACTGATGAATCTTGAATCTACAGCTACGACCCGTTTAGAAAGAAACAATCCACATAATGGGTGTTCGAAGAGGACGATTTACCCGCCAAAATTGTTCGCGGCCGAAGTGTAAATAAAAAAAATTATTACTGTTTTTTTCCGACGTAGTTGTCCAGCAGCGGTAATTCCACTAGAAGAACGTAAAACGGTTACTAGTGAATGGTATTGCGATGTTTGCCTACTGCAAGCCTTAAAGGTGTTTAATGACGGCCAAGGAGCAGCGCTCGTGGCATTCTTTTTCACCAAGAATGCCGCTAAAACTATCGACTTTTTAGCCACTACGGGCATTCAATTGTCATCTCATCACTTTACAGCCCAAATTTGGCCCCGTGCCTTTTTTTCGCCTTTTTCTTATTTCCCACCATAAAAAAAATTCTACATGGACGAAAATTTATGTCTTCGGATGAGGCTGTTGATGAATTTAGGCGACTATTTTTCGACCAACCGCAGGAATCGTTTTCAAAATATTTCGAAAGCTGGTTCAGTCGAATGAACAAGTGCATAGAGGTTGGAGGGGAGTATTTTGAAAAACTGTAAATATTTTTTTTGATACACTTATTATTTTTGGTTTCACTAACATTTTACGGAACAGCCTAGGTATTCGCAACTCGCGATATGGACTACCCACCTCTTCAGTCAGCTCGTGATTGTGTTTGGTGTAACCCAGCCGACGTACAAAATAAAGAAGGTACTTAAATATATTTAAAACCTGTTTAATAGATAAGTAAATATGCCGATTGTAAAATTAACTACCCTTTTAAAGTGTTCCCAAACACGGGCTTATTAGCATAGATATAACAATTATATGACAATTTTTATTGCCATTTTGGTAATTTAATATCAGCCTATAACGCCGCACTACAGTGCACAGGCTTCCCCTAGTAAATTATAGGGGTAACGGGCATTAATTCACCACGATGTCCCAATGCAGGTAATAGATTTTACTAATTTCTAATTTGAATTATTCCTAATTGAGATTACACTTAGATTTGACAAAAAAAAAGCTTAAAAAAGTAAAATAAACTGTTAATATCATTGCCTATAGCGCATCCTCTCTTCATGACCACATAGACGTCACGCAGCCTGTAAACGTTTATACATATAAATTGTAACTGAAGATTTATTTATCCCACGGCTAATATATAGATGCAGCTACTAGATAGGTACTATAATAGGTAGATACAACTAAACATATACCTTCAATTACAATACAGAAATCGAAACCTCAGATTTTTCTCGGTGCGAGCCTGTAAAAAGAATATTTCCATTTAGTCTCGCTTAATGAAATATTGATTGCATCGACTTACGTCTAACTTTGAGCTTGAGGCGCGATTGCGAAGCCAAATAATGCACAAGTTCCCCGTGCACGGCGTCATCGACTCGGCACCCGTTCACACTCACCAGTTGGTCGCCGGCCTGAAATTACATTTAACTAAATCATTACCGTAACCAACAAAAACATCCATATTTTTACGAAAAATGTATTAATTACCGTATAAATACCGTGAAATGTACTTCCACTTTTTCTTATTCCCACAATGTACGTACGTCTTTCGGTAGTGAGCGCGATATGCCAGAGTTCATTCCCATTCATCTTTTCTTGTCTCTGGCCATTCTCGAAATCCTTTCTCAAATCCATTCCTAAATTCCAAAGGTAGGCAGTACATTCGTGGGCGTGCCAAAGTATATCATTCTTGACTGAAGTTGGCATGCATTGCGGACGTCCTTGGGTGACAATATACATTGTAACAAAAAAATGTTTACATCATCCAATTACACCCGTTGTAACAAAAAATGTCTTTTTGACCACTTTTCAATAATTTTACTTTTTGAGCAAACACAAAACTGATCTCAATCAAGATATCAGAAATAAATCAATTTATGAAAGGCGGAAATGTATTTATACAAAGACCCCTTGTTGATGTGAAATAAAATAACATAATGAAATATAATGTGTTTCTCAGATGATGAAATAACAATAGACTTCAACGTTATTAGTTCAGTGAATATTGCGCCACAGAAGCAGTTAGTTCCCGTTCACTAACGCAATTCACCAAATTTTAAACAGATGAACTGAAGTAAAGAAACTATTGCGATTTTAACGACTACATCTATAATTTACAATCTAATGGAAAATGGATAAATAATGTTTACATTAGTTGTTATAATAACGCTGCTAATTCAAAGGTTAGGTTAGTGTGTGAAGTTAAGCGTGTGGACACAATTATAAGTATTAATCTGAAATTAATCCAAATTCAAGGAAGAAGTGGTGAGTTCATTGCGGCCTGGGTGGCAACCTACAGGTGTGTACTTATATAAAATTCATTTTTTTTTATTTAATCTCATATTAAATACTACACGATGGTGAACTACTTATTATAAGTAAATAGAGAGAACCATGGCCTACTTTCCTCATCCGTCATTTATCGTCAATTTGAGGTTTGCTCCAAGGGATAATGGGGTACCTGCTGCGGTATTAATTCCTTTCTACAGACCGGTCCGTTTCACTCCAGTAACTACGGCTTGCAAAACAGTCGTTGAAGGTTATAGGAAGCATTTAAATATCTTAAATACTCGTATTTGCCTACTTATGTATTTATTGTTTATTTTGATTTGATTATATACATATGAAGGAAGTGTTTGGAGCGTGCGTATCTCGAGTTTGTTCGAGTGATGAATGGCGTGTGACGTCACTGTGCCGGCGCGTGGTGCCGAGCCCGCGATGACGAGAGCAGCACTTTCTTCACGTTCGTCTCGGGCGCGCGGTAAAAGAAGCCGGACAGGTCGCCTCGTGCCCCACATATTGAGCAACTTTCAATCGGACTTTCGTTTCGATTCGTCTTTTTCGAGTGACACAAGAAATTACCAGACTTCACGACGCCAGACCTTCCCAAATTTTACTTTCATTGTGAAATTGCAAGGTTTTCTTGAATAAAACAACATACGACTAAAATTCTGTAAGTACCGTGTATTGCCACCGCATCTTAAATTATAGTTAAGTGTAGATAATGTTAAGCTCAATAAAAATACTTAATTTTTATAACTCCGTAATTGTTTATTTCACCTGAGCTACTCGTATTCTACGTAATATCAGGTGTGCAGCTGAGTACACTGGCTGAATCGTATATTTGCATGTTATCAATGACTCATGCTGGCTAAATTCAATATTTTCATTTCTTATCACCGGGCTCACTTATGTATGGTGGAAACAAATGGTTGAATGGTTTTTTTAAAACAATTTAAATGGTTTTTGATAAGACGAGGTTCAGAAATCTTCCTAATTAAATTTTAACTAAAAAAATATTGAATTATTAATTGAATTTCTGTGCGGGAATAGTAGAGCTGTAGACTTAGTTGACGAAACATTGAAGCGAACGTCACGGCTATCAGTGCGAGGACTGCATTAGCGCTTTTCTATTTTAGCAAACGTTACACAACAAGCATTAGCTCCAAAGAGGGGCACGCAAGCGGAGCTGGAGAGCGGTAGAAAGTCGTCCATCAACCAAGCTTGAGGGTAGATAATTGAGTGACTCACGCACCGGACGCGTATGGACCCGTCCTCGGGGGAGCACGGGCTACTTGTAATTTGTCATTTAATTGCATCGCAATATTTCCACCTTCCTCTAATTAACATTTTATATTACTGAAGCTTCGACACATTTTCCCTTGAATCTTTATGCTTAAACAATTTTCACATCCCTTTCGTGTTCCTCTTATACCTAAATAGCTACAAGAGTTCATAGATAGTGTAAAGTTGACACTTGAGTGGCTTCAGAAAATTTTATAACAGGACATACAATACAAAGATCATGTGTATTTAATCATTTCCATCACGCAACGTAACTATAGATAGACCTAGCACAATATTCGATAGTCACTACTCACTAACCAAACACCTGTCGAAACGGCGAGCAAACAATGGATCACGCTCTCCGCAACTGGCATACTTTGATAATGTTATTGCTGACTCAGTTTACTTCAGTATAGAGAGGTGTGTATTTGACTCAATAAACAAAATGTAAAATTGACGACCGATCAGACTATGTGGTAGTGCCGCTACCTGCTGTGCAAAAGGTCCCGGGTTCGATACCGGTCGGACATTTATTTGTTTTAAAATTAATGTTTGTTCGGGTCTAGGAGGTGTGTTCGTCTATCTATGTGTCTCTGGACCCATGACACAGGAAATAGTAGTGTGGGCCATTGAGTGTGGCGTTATTGTTATTATGAGTTATTATTACAATAAGTCATTCTTCAAATAAGTCATTGACTCCGATTACAGTTCATCTAAAGTTTATAATCCATGTCCACTTCCCAGGATTCTTAGCGAATGTCTCAAAACAACCTATTGTACTTTTAGAAGAACAGCGGATGTGCTCGTGAATTTTTCGTAACGTCTTTGTTGAGGAAGTAATCGTGAGAATTTTCCGAAATTTTTGCACATATTTAATGTGTGCGATCTCATATCACACTAATTTGGTAGAAACGGCCGAATTTTAATTAAACTATTCACTTTCTTTGTATGCATTCTATAAGCAGAGACATTTTATTGTAAGTTATGAGTTATGTATCAAGAGAAAGTATGAAAAAAAAAATTATAGGTATACCAATAGCTTACTTAGCTACTAAACAACCATCTAAGTGTAATTTAATAAACAGGAAAAATGTACTTGTACTAATGTAGGTCGTTGATGCTCCGTTACCTGTTATTATCCAATAAACTAGCACTGAATCGCGACTAACGACAGCGCAATCAATAATGAAGTTTTTAACCCAGATCATTGCAACAATCCAGCGACCATCAAGTGGTACTTCAAGCTGAGTTGTGGTGAAGGAAACAACGACCGTTACGTGAGCACTCGGAAAGAATGGAATGCGTCTTGCGACAACAGCCTCGGATGCAGGTAATTGTGCGGTAGTCGAATACAAGCAGGCCAGTGAGTTAATTGTGGCCAGAAGTGTTCGCACGAGGCCCGTGGGAATACGCATTGGTTGCGGCGACAAGAAATGTCAACAAAACAGATTTAATCATCCCCTATGGTCATGACTGTACGAAACAACCGCAGAAACTAAACAATGAGATAATGCTACATTGCTCAATGATCGTGTAAAAAGTATAACAAGAAGTAACTAACACAATGCAACACAAGTATTTCTAACGGTGAAGTTGCAATTGGCTACAGCATTGTTACTAACTGCGAGGTAGATTCATACCTACGTAGATATATCTTTAATTGCATCTATGCCAGGGAAAATTAATACGTGTATCAATTTAGGTTTCCGTATCTCTAAATAATGCAGCGCAATGAGTATTTTCTCTATACAGTATTTGTGCAAAGTTATCTCAGATCACTAAAACAATTTCAATGACAGAGTGAATGTATTAATGGGTCTCCTCGAAGCGCTACATGATACGATGTTATAAATAACAGATCCTAGGGTTATCATACTAATATTATAAAGAGGAAAGATTTGTATTTTTGTGTTTGTAACGAATAAACTCAAAAACTACTGGACCGATTTCAAAGATTCTTTCACCATTAGAATGCTACATTATCCCTGAGTAACATAGGTTATATTTTATTTTGAAATTTGAAAAAAAAATTAAAAAAAAAAAAAAAAAAAAAAAAACCGAAGCGAAGCGAGGACGGGTCGCTAGTCGTACATAAAAAAGTAATGAAATAGTTCAACGTCAACTCGCGGACTGAGGGTAGGAACATTATCAATTATAGTATTTACATATGTAGGTACTGTTAAATCTTGGAGCTGAATATAATACCTGGCGGTATATGTAATTTGTTATTCATACGGATTTAATGTGACTACTAGTTGTATTGATTAAAACTGCAATTAGTGGTCACACGACATTGTGTGTGGACATTGTAGTTCTTCAGAGTACTGCATTTTTTAGTTTAGTATTGTAGTTAAATTGACAGCTTGTAACTAACAATAAACATACCGACCGTGATATTGTAAGGCATTCTATTTTACCTTGGTTTATTAATCGTGCCGTTGTTTTAGGTTCTTCCTGTTCTGTTATTTATGTTATGATTGATGCTGACTTCAATATACTACTAATTTTACCAGCCTACATAATATGTGCAATATCAAACATATTATGTCACATTGCGGTTATTCATACCAACCATTGCCCAGTGCACGAGGCACAATGAGTGCGAAAGCACTGCACAGTTTTCCACGACAAATTGTACTACGCCAGTCACAGTTGGTACATATGTAGGTAATTGCCTAAAACACGTAAGTGATAAAAACTTTTAACTCACTTTCAGACCTTGAAGATATGCTTCCGAATTGAACTCGACTTTAGAGACAAAGAAGCCCGTTGTATATTCCTTCCCGCCACGCAGTGAGAATCCAAATGCAGGCGCAGCGCGTCTTGGGCGTAGCAGGCGCACGACGCGCACGCGTCGCTCGACGGCCGGCGCGCCCGCCGCACGACCCGAGCCCGACGTCGTCGTTGATGTCGTTGAAGCCGCATACATTTCCGAACTGAAATATTGTTGTTCAATATTAATTTGCAACGCCTCTTTATTTCACGCTTGTAATATAAAAATATCTGAACTGGTTTCGATGGAAATTTCACAAGTGGCAAGGTTAATATATTCGGATATAGATGTATAGATTAATATATGTTAATAGATTAAATAGATTATAATGTATAATCTATTTAATAATGTATAGATTATTAATAATGTATAGATTAAAGGTTAATATATGTATAGATGCTTTAGAATTTAAAAAAATGTCTTTATTTGTCTATGGGTTAAAGGGGAAAGTATTCTCTTAGAATCGGTGTAGTTAGTTGCCATTTTATACCCTTAATCCTTTAAGGGTATACAATGGCATAGCTGATTCTTCATGACATGACACTGTCAGGTACGGAGCTGATAGTAGCCGTACCATCAGCTATTGCGATAAACCAATGATCACAGCCGATCAATTGTTTATTTAAAATTAATTAATTAATGTAGGCATCGCAAAAGCTAAGAAGTTAAAATTTTCACTGGAAACTAAATTTATAAAACAAAGTAAAATGAATTTTCAACACTCTTGGTCAAGTTCCTAATCCCTGGGATTACACATGAAATGGGAAGCCATGAAAGCGAACTGCGAAAATTATACCTACTAGCTATTGCATACTTGATCCGTGCTTACTATACTCTTACTCATTGGTACTTAAATGCATACAATATATGAATATGAGTACTACATGCTCTCACGGCATGGCAGCGTGGACCGGCATGGACGGCATGAATCTAAACATCGCTAAAGAAAAATCGAATTTCTTTATTTGAATAGGTACATAGATAAATAATCAAACTGTCATAACATAGGTAATAAGATAATACACGACACTTTTTTTTTATTTCAGTCGGTGATAGTGATTACAAAACAAACACAATGATTAGGACATTGTAATAGCCCTATCTACACATCTTCAATCAATTTTTTTTCCTTTGGTGAACTCGACATGATTCTGTTGTATACGTTTTGTATTCTCCTCTCGGCATGTTTCTTGACGCGATTCACAACGTTGAGACCACACGTTTGATTAGGGAGTAAAGTCACGAACAGGGGCTAAACTTTCATCTCTCTCGCCTACTGCATACTTTTTTAACCCGGAAGCAACATTTTGTGTTATTCTCATTCACTTCACTTTCGTTCTTATAATAAACTTCTTCTCGAAACCCCAATATTCTTATTTGTGCTCTAACTTTTACCAGCTCTAGAGCTCGGCTCACACAATACTCAAAAGGTTGACTAACAAAAATAGCATTCAAGACCTGTTTTTGATATGACTAGACTTGGCTAAAGTAATGATATCAATCACAAGAGGGTTTCTGACATCCATCACGTGAGCCCAGTGCGGATTTTTTTTCTTAGCCTTTGTAATATCTAACTTCAGGATTGTCTATACCCTGCAGTGGGACAGTACAGGCCCCACAATCAATAATTATATCATTATAACTTAATCAATCATTATATCAATCGACAAATGCTCCAGATCATTTTTAAGCTTCGTGCGCACAGGTTTCTTCACGATGTTTTCTACTATCTTTGAGCTAATAATAATTGAAAAATCCGTCATAAAGTATAAACACAGAGGTAAAGTACCAGGACCCGAACTCACGAACTAACAAATGTTTGATTGGAGACCTGTATGTACTCTGCAACACAATGTTAAAACTAATATAAGAATTTATATCCAATCAAAGATACCGTCCTTTTACTTAACATTTTTAAGATTATTAGAGCTTATCTCGATGTTATGATGAGCAATAAAGAGGATACGTAGGAGGAGATAGGATAAGTAACGAACCAATAATGATGGTTTTCGAGTACCTATCTCATGTCTACCTATGCGAAATGTATCAAAATTAATTTCCATTAAAGAATACTAATTTCTGTCGACGCATGTCATACATGTTCTTGTATGTAAGCCAGCTAGATTGTTATTAAAAATATGTATTAAAAAGCTGCTAATAGTGGATAGTGGAGGAGCGTTGGGCAAAAAGATTAGTAGTGGAGCGCTAGGCAAAAATTATAGTGGAGGAGCGCTAGGCAAAAAAGGGTGTTATATCAGAACCAGTTAAAACTATAATACTAAGATTTAGATGTTATTTTTTTAAATATCGATAATTTAAAATATTTTATAAATTATTTTATAAACTTTTATAGGTTAAAAATGTATGCTCTGACCAGGTAAAAAACAAATTTAAAAAAATAATGTTTATGTGAAAAAGAATTAAAAAATAAAATAATATTTATTTTATACACTTATATTATAATTAATAGTTTTTACAATTTTTTTTTTTTTTTTTATATATACTAGTGGGCGGACGAGCAGGCGGTCTCACGTGATGGTAAGTGTTACCGCCGCCCATGGACACCTGCAACACCAGGGGGTATGCGGGTGCGCCGCCGACCTTGCAAAATCCTATTCACAGCTCTCTTGAAGAACCCCATATCGTAGCTTAATGGAAAGACCTCTTGAGGCAGTTCGTTCCACAGCCTACGGGTTCGCGGTATAAAATAATTTTTGGAGCGAACAGTGCGCGACACCTCCGTATCGAGGAAATGCGAATGGACCGCACTTCTGTGACGGGAGGTGCGGTTGTAGAATCCCGAGGTGGGAATTATATTGAACAATTCTTCAGAGCATTCCCCATTGTACAGGCGGTAGAACACGCAGAGAGACGCAACGTCTCTCCGAATGCTGAGGGGTTCTAAACCGCCCGTGAGAGTGGGATCGTCGACAATACGAACAGCACGTCGTTGGATGGAGTCAAATGGGTCCAGTTGGTATTTCGGTGCACCGGCCCAGAGATGAGAGCAATACTCCATATGGGGCCTCACTTGAGCTTTGTAAAGCATTAGGAGTTGCCCGGAGGTGAAGTACCGCTTCGCTCTGTTCAGCACACCGAGCTTTTTGGAGGCCATTTTGGCCTTATTTTCCAGATGACCCCTAAATTCGACTTTGCTGGAGATGTCGACACCAAGGATCCCGATACTCTCCGAGATCTTAAGAGGTATGCTCTGAAAGCGAGGTGCTACGACAAAGGGGGCTTTTTTAGCGGTGAATGCACAGACTTGCGTCTTACTGGGGTTGAAATCCACTAGGTTCAGAGAACCCCAAATCGAGATTATATATATTTAAAATATGTCTTGTAAATATAATCTATCTGCATCGTTATCTGCTAATTCAGTTGTTATTTTATTATTTGTATTAGGCTTTAATAGCAGTATTGTCATGGTCATGGTGGATGCGACCAGGTCGCCTCTTGCCAACTTTTTCTAGGATACTGGGCGGACAAATGGTCGTGTACCATTCAGCATTAACTGTTCTTTGTTTTTCTAGAGGCTCAGTACTTTTTTGCCAACGCTTCTGGCTGGCTGCCTAGGTCTGCTTTCACTTTGAACACCCATTCTGTTTTTTCTTCTGTTTCAGACTTCTGTTTTTTCCGGGTCGTAGCAATAAATCTGTTTCATCTCCTGTTACTATGAAATAAACAGCATCTGAACGCCCATGGTTAAACTTCTGCTACATTTTCTGGCACCAATCAATACGAGTCCGTTTCTGGTTCGATTTGAGTTCATGAGAAATTCAGTGGCAACAAAGCTTCCTTTTAAATGTTTGTGCAAAATCTTTGAATTTGAATGTGTCATATGTGATTCGCCGATTTTCTTCAATAAGTCGCCTGACAGCAGCCACATTTTCCTCAATGACCTCAATTGAAGAACGACCTTTACGAATCTCGTCACTGAGAGAAACACAAACACGATTAAATTCAGCATACCAACACCTCACAGTGATCAAATGTGGTGCTTCATGTTCAAACGCATTTCGAGAACTGCACTCTTGGAGAGAAAGCTAACTTTTGAAATCATAAAAAATCGTCACTTTAAAATCTTTTCGAGTTAATTCCATTTTATGTGCAACAGGTGAGTTCCGATTAGTCATAAAACATAATTGAAAAATAATTGCCCGCCAAAAATTATTGTAGACCATAACTGAAATCCAATATTTTTTAAAAGCGTATTATTCGAAATTCGAATATGACACGCAATGATTGGTATGCAAAACATTCAGTGTGCCCTATGTACTAATTTGAAAAACTTAGTTAAATAAATAAAACATCAACGATCGTCAATTTTTAATCGATAAAGAATTTAATGTCTATATGAAATTTTAAAAAGAATCAAACTAATCGGAATAGTTTTGATTGATTCCGAGATAAAAGTGTAATGCTCCTTCACTAGTAAGGCTAAACAATGATTAGGATAAACAAAAGTGATTAGTATTATTTTCTATTATGCAGAAGATGAATCACACTTGTACCTTTAGGATCCTATTCGACTCCTATTTGACTAAATGCAAAAAAAATATAATTTCTTACAGGAACCAACAGATGTACCTATTATATTCTATAAGAAACTATTAAGTGAATAAATACAGTGTCCAAGAAGAGCAACGCATACCTACAGCCTGCAGTACCTACTAGGAGTCGACGTAGAGAAGCGGATTGAGCAATGCCAGCATGGCTGCAGGCAATTGTAAAGAAGCGATCTCTCTGTTATTTCCCTTGACATTATCACATAATACTGATATAGCAAAGGTCAATTAATGCTATTTGCCGTAGTACTTGCCTGCTACAGTATAGTTTTGTCTCGTCAATGCCACGAAATTCTATAGACATTTCAGTAACTAAAGACCATCTTTTATTTGTTTATTTAATAATTGATTGTTCACACATAATATGAGCTAAAACAAAAAGGAAGAAGACTAAAAGATACAAGAGACAAACTTATTTCCAGTGGAGATTTCTTCCAACAGACCTTTCTGTTGGAAACTTTCTTATTTCTTTTATTTTCATTTATTTTAGTTATTTTCCTAGTTTATTTTTACTTTAGTTAGTTTTATTTAATTTTTTTGTGCAATATCTATATATATTTAAATGAATGTTTCTTTGTTTATCCCGTATGCGTTCCTATACCATTCATCCTATTGCGATAAAACTTTGATGAGTTGTGTTGCGCACGCCCACGAAGGTTTCTGAATTAGTACTTGAAGACCACACGAACGAAGTGGCTGGCAATACAATCTATAAATACAATCGATTGTACTATTTGTACCTACTGTACTAGTTGTAAAATCTAGTGTATTTAACCAGTGTCATAATTATTAATAAATAGGGATTGCGAATAGTACCTACTTATTTTATTTTTTTACTTGCTAACTTTCTCAAAACGTTTTATAAATTATGAATAAAGTTATAGGTACCTACATTATAAAAAGTATATTCCTATATATTTTTGTTCTCTCTAGGTATAACTTATAAAAATGAACAAGAACATAGTAATGTTTGATATACCGTAAACTGGGGTTACTTTGTGACTGCGGTCAAACTTTGTGACAAACCCACTTTTTGATATTCAATTTGACATATCTTTGAATCTTAATGTTTTGAACGCACCCAATCATACTTAAAAAAAAACAAATGTCATTGAGTATTGTTGTAGCTTGCATGTTTTCATTGTCTATAGAAATTTTTACTCTATGGGATATTGTAGTTGAAGCCAAATTTGACGTGAAATTGTTTTACGTGCAAACTTTCTTTCGGTGACAAAAAACAAACATTTATTCAGAGTTGCAGGTATGTGTTTCTTATGGTAAATTTTATGCTGAAACCGATGAATTATAGTGTTTGTAGATAAGGACGCACTAAACACCGTTATTGACATCGATGTAAAAAATTAGAACATCGTGAGGTAACTTTGTAACATTGTGATATGTACCGATAGGGTTGCTAGATAAGTCCGAGAATTCTAAAATGGTAGAAATCTTATATTTAATACTTATTTATTTTTAAAAAAAATGTAGATTAAACTAAAAATAGTAATTTGATAATCAGAATTCATGTCAGTTTGTCACAAAGTAACCCCTTACTTGTTATTACTATATAACAATGGCTACAGTATGGTTGTCACAAACTTACACTTACGATCTTTATTTCTTTGCAGAAGTACTCTGAACATGCCTCGAACATACAAAAAAAAGATAGGTGGGCGTACGTACCAGAATTATACACCTGAAACGTTGCAGAGCGCTGTCGAAGAGATTCGAAATAAGCAATTAACTTTCCGTGCAGCATCCGAAAAGTACAACATACATCGTAACACTATTTAACAAAGTTAAAGAGAAGAACTCACTTACTTTAGGACGACCAACGGTTTTTAGTGAAGCCGAGGAAAACGATTTTGTCAGTCATGTCATTGCTTTGTCCAGTTTTGGTTTTCCAATTACTCCATTAGATTTGAGATGCATTACACGCTCATACCTGAACAAGATGGGAAGACGAGCTCCGTGGTTCAAAGATAATTTGCCGGGTCCTGATTGGGTACGAAGTTTTATTGACCGACACAAATCAGTTTTATCACACAGATTTTCTAAGAATATAAAGAACGCTCGTGCCGCTATAAATGAAGAGATCAAAAATATGCCACCAAACCAGCCTACATCGTACATAGCACAGCAGGCGCAAATAAATTTGAGCACTAGTGAAGAAACGGTTCAAACATACAAACAAGGAGATTATGTGATTGTTAATTACGATGACAAATATTATCCCGGAATAACAACAAGTGTCGATAAAGACACATTTTTTATCAGCACCATGACCAAAGGGAACAAGTTTTGGAAGTGGCCAGAAAAAAGAGATGAGATTTGGTACACAAGGGAAATGTTAAAAGAACCTAAAATAGTTACAAAAAGAGGCCATTACAACGTCCCGGAAATGTAGTTATCTTTAAATTTTATATAAAATGTTCTTTTGCCATGAAAATGATACTTTTATACCACAATTAAAAATATCTTGGAAAAAATGAGAGATTTTGTTTTTATCTGTATTTAGTAGATATTTTTAAAGTACAACTGGCAATTTTTTTATTTTATTCTGTTAGTATGACATGTATATTAACAGTTTGTGGGGTTACTTTAACACAGCATTCATTTTCTAGTGAACTGCAGAGTATTTTTTGGAGAGTCACAAAGTCACAAAGTCACAATGCCTTGGGAGACTTTGTGACAGACTTTGGAAGGGTGTAAATACTAAAAGATAGCAATTTTTTATAAATAATTTTCTGTGAATATATAGCCCAATAGATCAATATTTTAAAATAATGTTCAAATTTGATATAAGTAGAAAAACAAAAAATATATGAACAAAAAACCTCAAAACTTGTCACAAAGTAACCCCCAGTTTACCGGTATCTAATACAAAACTAGATAAGATTTTTTTTATGTTAGAAAATTTTGCAATTTGTAAATATTGCAATTCTCACAGTTGTCATTTGTTAAAGATGCAAGGATGAGGGTCGGGTTGGCGCAAGGGTCGCGGAGCGGGGAGGGCGGGTCGAGTGCAGCCTCCTCGGGCAGTGCAACGACCTCGTTGCGCCTGCACAGAATCCCAGCAAAACTCGCTGTGCTACTAATGTTCACCACACCACACTTATTGTCACACTACACTACACGCTGCACCGCCGAGACTAACTTCAATTAACTTGCGCACAAACCTCTCTGCCTGATGGGAGTAAGATCATAACTCAATTCAACAGGTTTTCCTTTTGTTTTAGCAGTTGATTTTTTATCAGTATAGTATAGAGAGTATATATTATGAGTATAGAGTATATCTTTATGAGTTTTTTTTTTATAGTATTTTTATACTCATAAAAATCTTAACATCTGCAGTTTTCATGCCTCTAACACCTTGTACTTTAGCAAGACTAAATATATATTTTAGTCTTATATAAGTACTCATTTTACATGTTTTATTCAATGATGTACAAAAATGTTACTCAATGATGTATCACGTGTCTGTTATAAAATACATTTTCTTTAGCAAGTTAGAAGTTGTTTATATATCTACCTTGTTTTAGAATCGTGTTGATAAGGTTCACCGTTTTCCCAGAGACTGTAGTTACCCATTAAATTTAATCGATGTATGTATTTACATGAATTCTGATGAATAATGGTTCTATATTTCTGTAGTTAGGTACATGATGTTATTTGATCTTATTAATTTCGAATAAAAAATATGTATTTATAATAGAGGACAACAAGCACTGAGGAACTAAACCACCTCTAAAATAGTGGACTCGCCAACCCGCTTGGCCAACGTGGCGTTTTCAGACCTTACGTCCCTCATGCACGAGTCAATGTGCATGAGGAGGCCCACGTCCAGCAGTGGATACTGAAAGAGCTGATTGAATTGAATTGAAAAAAATATTAAACACCTAACACCTATAGATCTGACATGACCAAAAACAAATATAGGTAAGATGCACGCTCTGATTAAACGAACAATCCGACAATATGACAGAATCGTGGAGATGAAAGTCTTGATATACCTGCTCGATGCCTAAAGGTATGCTTACCACAAATGTTCTAACCACGTAACGTAACATCGAATACGGAACTCTACAGATATTCCCGACGAATGCAAGCGAATATAATTCGATTGTTGTCACTCAATCAGCAGGCAGCGCTCAAATAATATATGACACATTTGGCGCAACTCATAATGTTGGCGGCTGCCAGACGCAAGCGGCGGCTTGCGGCCAACATTATGTAATTTACTGTTATATTGTTGTATGAACTGTAAAAGAGTAATATAACATAGAAATGTCAATAAATCGCTTATACCTACTGATGATTTGCACTTTACCGACAAAAGCCTCATTTGTAAGTCATCGTGGTACAGTTAAAAGAATCCACTCTATTCGGTCGTATCGTTGCCCACCATAAGTCCACTTGCTGGTAAGTGGTTACTGTCGCCCGTGGACAACCGCGAAACATGCCAACATCAATCTAGAATGACAAACGTTGACAAGGGCCCGGCTGCGCTCTTAATCTTTGGAGATTTAGGTATATATTTGGAGAAAGGTTTGGGGAAATTGGGAGAGATAGGATAGAATGGGCTCTAGCATGTCTCAATCACTACCGAAGCACGTACGTTGAGGAAATAAAATAAAGTGGGAAATGCAATACCTACATTTCAACGTAGTCTTCTGTGAGATAGGGCCGTGAGATACGCATGAGTGTGAATCGCACAAACACATACTTGTACCTTGCAAGAGCATTCTACCGACATGTGTATTCAGACTTTGCATAGTCAGAATCCTAAATACTGGTAAGCTTTTGTGCGAGTAACACGCATGTGTGTCACGGCCCTAACGTGGCCAAGCCAGTGCGTCCAGTGAATGTTAAAGAAAATAACTACAATAAACTATCGGCAAAATGTAATTCGAAGATATAAAAGCACATTTCAAATAGCGATTTGATAACACATACAATGTTACGTTATATGGTTATATGATATAATGAAAAATATAAATATAGTTTACCTATCTAAATACATGTGGTGGAAGTCATTACCGAATGCAGAACATAGATAAGCATATAAAGCAGGTAATCACTGTTTCGCAACATAGCATCGCATCTCTATTGTTTTCATGACCTCTCGAAGTGATAGCATCAAGTGCTTCACATTTTTATTTGTAGAGGAAGTAATCAATTATTTGGGACCAATCAGAATAGTTGGTTGGAGTTATGACAAAATATGTATTTTAATTAAAGCATTTTTTCAGTTATCTACTAGGAACAGTTATCTGTTCCTAGTACGCTAATTGACCCTAAATATTTCTGATGATAATATTAATACATATTATTTTAATATTCTTTGTATCACAATAAGCAAATGTCTTAGAACAATAGTGATGTTAATTAAAACATGTAATAGTAGCAGAGGTGCGATATCAGGCTAACATGGTGCGGGTGGCGAGCGCGGCGCAGGCGCAGGTGGCGAGGGCACTCAACCATGAATCCCCGCCGCCCCGGCCAACAACTGTTACCCTTTTTTTTTCTCGCAGTCTAAGAGCAATGGCCTCGTCCAAATTGCAGACTGAAATAGTAAAACTTTAACCCTCACGGTTATGACGGCGGCGAGTGAAACAAAACCTGTTTCCTCGTTTCGAGGAAACGTTCATTGTTTTGGATGGACGTCTAAAGATTAGCTTTGAGATAAGGATTTAGGTTGACGTTAGGTACTTATATCTTTTGATTGCTAGCAAAGATACTAAATTTTATACTCAAAAGTAATGAATGGTGGATAACTTTGTAATAGAGATGACACTTCAGTTAGCTTAATTAATATTATAAGTATTAAAGGCATTAACACAGTTTGCATCAAGGCCGTTACAAGTTATACAGTGAGCTATTCAATGGGAATAACATGATCAATGTTGCTAGGATACAAAACTAAAACTTTAGGGGACGAAGCAGACGGAGGGGTTCCCTTATTTCCGGCTAATCGGGAAGCCCGGTAGTGGTACCGGGCACCCACATTGTGTAGGTATTATATTACCTACAATATAAGATTTTAAACGTAAACTGAAATAGATACAATACTTACTACAATGGTTCAAAATATTTGTGCACATTGTAGTATGATGCTATAATTAAAATTGAAATGCCAGGAAAGGCATCGTCAGGCCTATTTATCATTGCAATAGTAAATATCAAATCCAGTGTATCTCAACTACAGACTTTGAAAAAATAAGCACTGGCTACAGCTATTAAATAAGCACTGGCTACGGCTATTAAATAAGCACTGGCTACAGCTATTAAATAAGCACTGGCTACGGCTATTTGATACGATGTTTTTAAAAATTAATCCATTCTGATATCAAAATAATTAAGATGAATAATACTGAATACCCATAACTCTTTACTTCGTAATAAAATGATATGTATTGGCCCCACCCCCCACTGCACAAGCCTCCTCATAAAATTAAAAAGGTCATCAAACCTCATCAAAACCTTCCACGCGAGCCCAATTCGGATTAGTGAATAGTGGATTAGGGAATAAGTATATGAGGCATATGGAAATATGTCTCATATATTCCAAAAGATTACCCTAAAGATTGTCAACTATACTATGTAGGGGAAGACGAGTTTTCAACTAGTTGCCAACTGACGAACTGTAACCCATGTTTAACCGATGAGAACCGATGTTACCCTTTTCAAGCTATTGTGGCAAACGATTGGCAACTATTAGGAAAGGCGCGTAAAATTCATTGCACTTCTGAAATTACACCACTTTTTCTATGCTACTGGAAAAACTATTTCATATTGTAATTTTCTTAAATCATGTTAAAAAGGGTTTTTCACAGAAATTGTTAAAGGCACTTACAGATACGTCTAATAAAGCTCATAAAGAAATCTATATATAGACTATATATAGAAATTTATAGACATATATAGAAATATCCTGACTGACTGACTGATTCATCGTCGCGAAGCCGAAACCGCTGAAGCTAGAAACATAAATTTTCCACAATGGATAGATTTTATGACGTCCGTAACCACTGAGGAAGGATTTTTAGAAATTTCACTGTCAAGGGGGCGACAGGGGTAGATGATTTTTTATGCAATGCGTGTATCTCAAGGACTATTTAAGTTATGGACATTAAATTTGACATGACTTTTCATTTAAAATAATTAAAAACGTGTCTCGGCGTTTTTTAATATTTGAATTAGGAGGAGGCAAAAAATAGAGGAGAGAATTTATATGCAGTCAAAAACTTTTTATATTACACACATAAAATTCGATGTAATGTTATGATCAAAGTTCGTAGTGCGGTCGCTGGGCGGAAAGATTAGTCAATCTTAGGATTGACCAATGGCTTTGGTCAAACCCCGAAATAGATTTTAGTTTCGACCCTGGACTGTTGTAGTTTTGTTTAATCCTAGAAATGACTAAACTGAGCTGTCAAACCTCGAAATCAAAATAATCTATTTCGGTATTTGACTAGTCAATCCTAGCTGTGACTGTAATGAAGTTATCAAAGCTCGCTTTGTGTGGCGCTGTCATACGTATTCGGACCTCTCTGTAAGTATTGAGATCAAACTTACCGTGTAATTCTAAATGTAACTTTGGTTTGATTAGGTTAGAAGTTAGAAGCTCCGCTACGCTTCGCGATCGCCTCAGATTTCGTAGTTATTTTTTTTTAAGTTCTTCCTGCCCAGAAACAATTTGTTAGAGATAATTCATATGCTATTTATTTACTACTCATCCCAATATTTCTAGCTGACTCAGTGTTAGTGCTTGAAGCGTTAGTGCGCATTACTGTCCATTTATTCATTTTACTGCCCAATTTGATTTTCACGCATTCAAATACTACTCATTCAAGATATGTTACTCCTCGTTTCCATTTTTTTACTGCTTATATTTTACCGCCCAATCTTTTTTTCATACTGACCGAAACTGTAATATATTACCGCCCCTTTTACCAAATATTACCATAAATTAATGTTTTACTAAAAGATCAACTAATACAAGCACATCTAAAATTTACTGGTCAAACGACGAAATCATTTGTTTGAGTTTCTACATTTGACTGGCTGGTTTAGTCCCTCCTAGGATTAACCAAAAATACATCAGTCAAAGGTCGAAATACAAATTTGCTTTGGGCTTTGACCTTGTCAATCCTCAGAATTGGCCAGTCATAACTAGAAGCGACCATGCGTCGGTCTTTGACTATAACACATATGTATATACGAATTCCACGTGGGCAAAACCTCGGGCAACAGCTAGTAAGTATATAATGAAATCTATACTTAATATAATAAAGAGAGAGTGCGAATTTTGTGAGTTTGTGTGTATGTGGAGGGCAATCTCCGGAACCACTTGAATTGAAAAATTCATTCACCATTTAAAAGGTACATTATTCCAGATGGACATAGGCTATATATTATGGGCAAAAAAATTTCCGGGCATGCAACGCATGCCGGGCCGGGCACAGCTAGCAGAAGAATATAATGAAGAAATAAGTATATAATGAAGAATGGTCCTAACTCAGAGTGTAGGTAATGAAAATGATTCAATGATGATGGTAATTTCCAGGACTGTAACTTATTAACATTTACGAGTTATGTCCAACATTAACAAAAATGGGGTTTCCGTTTTGACGTAAACGTAAAAATTAAAAATATACCTACGGGTACAACCAAAGATTTCCCGAAACCTGAAACCGTGATTCTGCTAAATTACTTATTTTACGTACAATATTACGTATTTTAATATCAATTTTTTGGTCTTTGTACTTTGTATAAAAAACATGGTAAAAGCTAAAACTTCAATTTCAATTTATTTATTTGCAATGTGCGTTACACAAGGTGGTACATAGATAGTAATAACTTTAGAATAGAAATGTCATATTTTATATCAATTTATATTTATTTTATTATATACAACATGTCAAAATTTTATTAATAATTACCCTAAGTGTATAATTTCATAACATCACTTAAGTTAACAGTTTAAATTAATTTGTCACTAATTTTAAATGAGAATCGATAATGAAAAAAAAAAGAATAAAAGGAAAAGGGAATGTCAGATAATACAATAATAGTGACCTTAAATTCTGTCCACGAGATATTCAGTTATTGCGTAATAACTTTTCTTAATTAATAATTAGTAATTGTTTTAAATATCCCAACGAATGTCAATCAATACAATAATGCCTTAAATGCTGTTTAGAAATATTCATTTATTGTGTAGTACGGTTTCTTATACAGTAATTGTTTTAATTTACTTACTCTTAAATATTCCAACCTCGTCAATACTTCGTAATGATTCAGGCAATTTATTGTAAATTTTAGTAGCCATCGCTATTGCATTTTTATTGCAGAGGGCGGTGCGTGGGAGATGTGCACATAGTCTATACGTAGATCGTTGACTTTAAAAATATTCATTAAATAAGGAGATTTGACTTAACAAATAGTGCTGTTTCAAATATGTAAAGATAAGAGTGTCAAACTTTTATTTTTTTAAATACGACCTGCAACTATCAATTGCCCCTAATTTGCATATTGCTCTTAAACATTCCTTCTGTGCTTGGAATACTAATTCTCTGTCAGCAGATAACTTCAAAAAATATTCCTTTTTGAAAAAAAAAGGTTCGTAATTAAAATTTGTCATGAACTCAGAATCATGAACGGAATCCATGACCTTCAGTCTTGGGGAAAGGTTCGGTTGCGCCCTTGTATAATTTAGACATATATTTAAGAACAGATATGTAATTATTGTTATGAATCTATTATAATTATTTTTCATTTTTAACCTGCGTGCTTTGAAGTCGACATCATAATCATATCATAAATTTCATTTCTTTGTTTACGGGTGAAAATGGATGCCGCAAAATAATGTGCAACCGGCAAGACAAACCGGCCGCGACTCTTCACCAATTAACCGCCTTTGAACTCCGGGCCGCATGCCAGTCCGACTATTCATAGATACAAGTTACTGCCCCAGAATACCTGGCTCACTTGGTCGCCAGCCGGTTCCAAACATGACCCGATACTGATATTGGAATGTGACTTCTTACTTTATACGTAAATTCGTGTTTTCTTTGTTCTTTAACTATTCATTTTAAATATAACTATAACATTAAAAGCAATTAGACTCCTTCATACGTGGCTTGTATAGAACAGCTGGACGGTCTGGCCACCGCCGTTTGTAAATAATGACTTCTTTCTGAGCCGCAACTTCTTCCTTAATGATTTTATAATGTTCTATTTGTTATTTCTCCACCACGGTTAATGATTAAAAACTAATTAACTCATTTACCTACCGCTACCGCATTTTACCTGAGCCTGTACTATAGACCTCAAGTACCTATATAACAGATTGTTATTGTAGGTACTTGAGGTAGGTAATA
The DNA here is from genome assembly GCA_943735995.1 of Sesia bembeciformis. NCBI lineage: Eukaryota > Metazoa > Arthropoda > Insecta > Lepidoptera > Sesiidae > Sesia > Sesia bembeciformis. The sequence continues at coordinate 8,412,177 of OX031029.1, read as the reverse complement.
ATGGGAGAACCGTAGGAGAAGGCGCTATGCAGCCTTACGCAACCGCACATCTTTATACACCTGCGGCGCGCTCCCACTACTCATCAATTTGTATATGTTCGTATCTAATCGTTCTCACGAACAATGTTAACTCGATTTTAATGATATTGTCTAAGTAGTCTACTGCGATTACTTTAATTCAAAGATATATGTATAAGACAGATGCATAGCTATTATCAAAAAAATCCTGAAATGTTTGGTATTTATTTGATACTCTTTTGACCAATCTAAATTAACAATTCCTCATTAATCTTAAATATCAAAATCAAAGCCAATATAAGAGCCATAGAAAAAGAAGAAAGTATGACTATAATTAAATATGGGATCGTACAAGCAACGGAGAAGAAATCATTAAAAAAAGCTGGAAACACCGTGAATGGATGGAAAGTAAGCTGACGAGCTACATCGCAGTAATTTCTCGAGCGATTCACACGCTCTAAACGCACAAATTTTTACTAAACAGAACTTGTACAATGTGGCTTCGTAATAATCTTGTGAAAAGCTTAGATACATTCCTATAAAAATCGGTCCACCAAATGTATTTAAACGGACAACGCATCAGAATTTTGACTTGGTTTCTTACTACTTAATTGATAGGTACTTTTATTAGTAGGTACTTAATAAGAAGAATCAAATAGTAATCAAATATTTGTTTTGTTTTGATTCAATCAGTTTCAGTTAAATAGCGTTATATTTCACCCCTAGTGCTCCCTTTGTCCTCTAATATTATTGAAATTCGAAACGAGTCGTCGGGGTTTTTTACTATTGACACTGAACACGCTTATCTTGCCCAATAAACGAAATGTATGATCAGTCTTAGTTCTTTCAAGCTCAGAATATGTAATCATGATCAACAAGTTTTGTGCATCAAATATATTAAAAGGAGCTATCTTGATTTGAAATGGGAGGAGTCCGCGGCAGGATATAAGACTGGTTCTTGTCTTGTAGAAACACTGCCTAACTGTCACTATCCTGTAGCATAGGATACTGACAATTAGATGATAATATTGGCGGTTTATTGCACTTATAATACATTAATACCTATTTAAATGGAAATAAATACATATATTAGCTAACTTTTGAGAACTTTTCTGGATGATATTATCCAGATTACCTAATATTTCATTAGTAAAACAGTTAATTATGTTCAAATTGATTTGTAATAGTACCTATACACGTACCTATCTCTCCCCAAATCCAAAATAACGCTTCACTCACTACTCGTAGTTAAGTGTATTGCTATAGATTGACAAGGGACCTGACAGTATCAACTGAGAGTAAAGGACGAAATTGAGTGCTGATAAATATAGGAGTAGTGTAAGATAACAATGGCATATTTATCTAACGTTAACATATAGAATTATTTTTATCTAGAAAAACAATGGGACTTGGTACCCATACATATGGAGCCACAATATTCAATTATTACAAAACCTGATGCAAGCTATTCTAACTGAATGTTAAAGAAAATAACTTAAGAATTACAAATGCAGTGCTCAGAAATAATAAACGTAACTATAAATTACAAATAAAACATGACAAACCTTTTAATTTTCCTCTAATTTTTACAGATGTTTCATTGTCAGTAAAATTCAAATAACGAAACTGATCGCTGTTCGTCAACGTCTCATTTCACTTGAAAGTACATAATTGACAAACAATTTATTTCACTGATTCACTGGCCAACGATATTAAACAAGAGGAATCTTGTTTTGAGCGATGGCTATACAGTTTTAAAACGAATTCACGGTTGGTTTGTGACGACAATGTCAGTTCACGCACTCATGGTTAGAATTGTTTAACACTATTCTATGCTCGAGCTACGAATACAGCGGGCGGGCCCGGCACGGACGTGCGCTCTCCACGAAGAGCCGACACGAATGGTAAAATAATGGCAGCCGAAGAAAGTATAACGTCACCAATCACCACCATGACAAAAGCCTTCGCGCAATGATTTAATTCGTAGCTAATAACTCATGTTGGGCGTGTAGCCACCGCAGTCAACCAATACTAACTTTAACTCTGACAGGATGTTAACTATATCATTTATTATCTAATAGTCAGGACACCAACTTCAAAGAAATACTCCATTGATTTTTTGTTACATTTCATGTTAATGTTGGTAAATATATTTAATTTAAATAATATAAAAACAATCAGTAACCACATTTGAACATATTTTATTAATAGCACAACAACACTAAAACTAAACTTTCATCATTTATCACATCATTACCTCTTCCAATTCGTAAGCCCATTGTCTCCTCTTCGTCCTGTGTAGGGATTACTGTAGATAATAGATCAAAGATATGACTCCTTTCTTCCCTAAAATATCACCCAAAAATACAGTCCTCTATAACGCTCTAAACATTTCATACTTTTGGCTTCATTTACATCTGTCATGATATTTACATTAAACATCTATTTAACATCGATTTATTCAATAATATTTCTCTAAAATACATCCACTTTAACAACAATATTTCTATTCATTAGGCTTTTTAATTGTAAAATACGTATCTCATAGATAGTACTCTATCGATTACATTAACCATATATTGCCCTGTATCGGTGCGCTCTTGACTCCCGTCGCCGTCCTCTGCACAGATCGCCGCACCCCCACGATATGACAACTAACCACTAAACTTGCGCCTAGGCACCTACTCCGACGCATGGAGACTACACGTGAACCCATTACATACTCGTAAATCTCGTAATTATTGTGTACTAGCACGTGGGATCTAATATGGACCTATTTAAAAGCAAATAGGTGCACTACAATTTTCAAAACTAACCATATAAACTGTAACATTATTTATAAAATCATTATAGGATAAACACTTTTTATCAAAATAAAGTCATCTAAAAAAATGTTAACAACTTATAACTCCAATATTATTTGTTTTTCTTACTTACAAATCTAATAATTTGGAGTGAAATATCTAAACGACAAGTCTAACTGCTAACTTCACATAATACAACATTAGTAATGTTTTATTACACTCCAAGTTTATTATTATACTCCAATGCACTTGCAAGTTCATATTTTAATAATAGATCATTGATATTTTAAGTCCCTTTACTTTCTAAATAACTTCCCCAATTTTAGTGGTCATATTTAATTAAATAAACAAATTCCCGGAATTCAACCAGTTGAGAAACAATATTTTTTCTCTTTTTTCTAATCTCTACCTATTCAAAAATATTACAGATTTAAAAATAACTTTTATGAACAGTTTGAATACAAAATATATTATTCAAATACCAATGAAATTGCCGTTTATTCGTCCTCGAAACAATACAAAATTTAATTATTTTCGGGTGAAATTCTAATTTCAAACATGATTGTTATATTACTTGAAACCATTAATTATTTTCTATTTAGTCTTTAGTTCATTCATATATTTTACATATTTTCATTCGTAATGACGAATGTGGCGACATTGTGATAGTTAAAAAATCGTTTTATTTTTAAAACGATTTTTAAAAATATATATTTAACGTTTATATTTAAGTTCCGTCGTGTTAATACGAATAAATCGCTCTAAACGGTAGGGGAGAGTGGGGGAATTGGAGCCATGTAAGGAAAAGTTTAAAAAAATACGAGTATATGTTATAATCATTTATTTTTTTAGACACTAATCGGTCTTTCATTTATCTGTCTTTCAGTAATTGCTAACAAAAATTTTAAAAAATAACTCTTAGTTAGTTAAAATTGCTTTTTTTATAAATGTTAGTTTCGCTCGCATTACCCCACATATCGGGTAATGAGAGCCAAAAAACCTCCATATGTGTAATGAGAGCCATCACTTAATACTAAACAAAATTAAACTTACTTTGGTGCAAGTAAATAGGAACTTAAACAAATCACAGTTATAATGTAATCAACAGAACACAATAATCAACAAAAATAAAGCTTTTCTAAAAGTTAAATATACAACATAAGGTATTCTAGGGATCTAAACAAAAATTGCAAATATAATCTATGGGGTCATCGCAACCCGAACACTCGGAATGGGCCCATTTTCCACAGGCTCTGCAACGGTACCATAGCTCTTTATTTTTACCAACATCGTTACATATGATGCATTCATTTTCCTCCTCTGAGTATACAGAATCATCATCACACATATTATTTTCATCGACAGATGAATCCTTAGTTGTGCTGTCTTGGAACAAATTTCTGGTTGCCTTCTTTATGTTTTTTTTAGATGATTTATTCTTACTCTTTAATTTAGTATTCTTAGTTTTCTTTTTTTGGATTTTCTTCGGTCTATTTTCCTTTTTGTTCTTTTTTTCTCTCTTCTCCTCGAAAACTTTCTTCATAGGGGTACCAGTCAAAACTTCTGAATGCTGCTTGTTTCTATTAGTCTTTGCAGAGTTTTTTAATATTTGTGGACGAGGACTTACAATATTTAAGATATCAGCAAAACTTGTAGATGGCTGTGGAGAATCTCTTATGTTGCCTTGTGATGGTTGGTTGCTGGTATTTTGTGACGTGGTAGTAGGCATTTGCAGCAGCTCTTGAGAGAATGTCAATGATTGTGAAGTAACTGTAGCTATTGTTTCTGAAGGTAGAACAGAATTACGATCGTTAGTAGTGAGTATAGTATTGCTATTATTATGCTCGTTTTCGTCAAGAGCAATGAAATCTTCATCTCAATATTCCATGGGAAATATTCCTGTCGTTTTAAAGCCAGATATTCCCTTGTCCAAAGATGCTACCTTAGAGTACGCTTTGTTGAATAGTCCAGCTATTTCGTATGGAGTTATTTTAATCATGTTTCTTGATTTCATGTACATGTCGCATTCCTTCGTATAAGCTGACTTAAGTGGACCAAAAAAAGTTACATCTAAAGGCTGTAAGCGATGTGACGAATGTGGAGGGATGCTCAACATGGTTATATGATTATTTTTGGCTATCTCATATGCTTCTAGTGTAGCATGACTGTTGTGGTTGTCCATAATAAGCAAGATCTGTTTTTCAGCAGCAGGGCTTGTAAATTTAATGAAGTGTTGAAGCCATGTAAGGAATATTTGCTCATTAGTCCACCCATTATGAGAACAAGTATAAGCAGCTCCTGGTGGTCTATCACGTTCCAGATGTGGAGAGTGTCGTTGTCGAGGGAAAATGAATAACGGGGGCACATAAATGCCCGTTGCACTCATAGCACAAATTGCGGTAACGTTTTTGCCTCTTTCCCATGAAGTAACTGCACCAACACGCTTCCGTCCTTTGAGCGCAATAATATTATCTGGCTCATGGACCGTAGAAAATCCTGTCTCATCCATGTTAAATATATTTTGAGGCTCAAATTTAAATTTAGTCATTACTGATTCAAGATTATTAAAGAAACGGGTAACTTCAGTCTCATTAAAGCCCAGAATTCTATTAATGCTAGTCGCTTCTGGCTTTCTAATACTGAGCTCAGGATGTCGGCTCATGAACCCAAACAACCAATCTTTTCCAGCAATTTTTTTTTCAGTGTTAAATCTTTTTTCAACACCGATATTCACAGCCATATTATAGCATATTTTACGCAGTTGGCTGCCTGTTAAACCATAAAACATATTCGACATATCAATGATATGGTTAACAAGTATATGTTCCTGTTCACTAGTGAACACAGGTTTTCTCCCAAGCAGCGGAGAACGACTGTAAGTAATATCATCGCTATTTGCTAACCTGAACCGTTTCTTCAGCGTGCTATAGGGTATTTTAAATTGCTGTGCCGCTTTATTAACTGATATTCCTTCCTTTCGTATAGTTTCTATTGCACTCTCTAACGTAGACGAGGTCCAACTGGCCTTTGATGTCGTTCGCTGTCTAGTTCGTGGCATCTAAAAAATAAAAGAAAACATGTTCCATTAGATTAGAATTATGTTTTTCGAAAGGGGTAATAGTAGCCATGGCGGGGTAATGAGAGCTCTTCTAGCTCCCATTACCCGAATGTTAACATACCGAATTAATAAAACTAACATAAACAAACGTTGCTAAATCATCTATCTTCCACTTTAATCGTAAAATTTATGAAATAAGGCATTTAATAAACACAAAACACAATAGAATAATAAAAGTTCAGGTACTTACTTTGGTTGCGAGATTTAATATTTTTTTATAAGGATGACTCACAAAACAAACTTCTTCTCGTCACCGCTATACGCGTGCTACTGAGCTGGCCAGCGGCGATCACGTGGCATAATCGAAGGTTCCCGAAGCCGTTCGTGTCATTTCGGCGCGACTTGTACGTTCCTGTGTGTGTAAATTGTAGTAGCTCCCATTACCCGCTAGCTCTCATTACCCAGTTCTCCCCTATACAACATTAACGGCGTGTACGGAGTTAACGATACAAATGAACGTACTGGGTGTCTTCCATTCTGGATTCCACTCAGGAACGAGTCTTAATAACAAGCAATGAAAAGCAAATCCATCCGAAAGCAGTAAGATTTGATGTTAGTGTACATATAATGTGAATTAATTTTCATCAATCAAGTCATCAAAATAAAGAAGTTCGAAAATGGGTGCAACACGAACTAAACGAACGCAAAAAAAACTGTTATAAGCATGGTCAACCGACATAGAAATGAAGGGACTCTGAGTCGGATTGTTACCTATTATAAAAATTAACCATGTACCATAATCTTAAAAGTTCATCACAGTAATTAAATTACATCCAGGTGTGGAATCTAAACAACATCTAAAATAGAAAATTAGTCAGAAGAAGCTCGCAGTCAAAGAGTACCTACTACTAATTATTGCGATCTGGATGAACAGTTATTGCAGATGTGTGCTGTCAATAACTGGAAGCGATGGAAGAGCTCGCTACTACGTAACCGAATGTTATTTCTCTTCCCCATTGCTTCTACACGGCAATGCACATCCACACATTTCACCATAGACAGTTCTCATTTACAAAAACTCTAACGGGAAACGCAACTTGGGACGCCTCCCGCCCAGATGGACCGATGTCTTAAAGAAAGTCTCTGTCATCAAGAAAATGAGTGGATGAGAAAAGCGGGACACCGAATACGGTGGCGCGCCTTGACAGAGACCTATATCCAAGAGTGGAGATACACAAGCTTATGGCAATAATAGTAGTAGTAGGAGTAGTGACTCTTGTCAGTCACCGTACTCCCCAAACTTTGCGCCAACTGACGTCTATTTTTCGGAACTCGGAAATCTTTTTATAAGGCAAAAAATTGTATTCCCTAGATGTAGGAAAATTTCCGAGAAATCGTTGACTCGCAGGTCGAAAAGTTGACTTTAACGTTGTGTCGAACTTTAACTACACATAAGTGTCGTTAAAGTTGCAAAAATGCTTCGATAATATGGATCATACTTCGATAGATGTATTGTCACACAATTTTTTGGATATTCACACATTTCACAAAATTTCACGCAGTTATATTTTTACATCTTTAGACATAAACGGCAAATTCACAGGTAAAAACTATAGACTAAGTATAATACAACAAAATATAATTAATAAGTAATATGTATGATAAAGAGAACATTGGTATTTGGATATTAATTATCTATCCGCGGGACATTTGCAATGTTATTCAAATTAATTTACAATTATAATCAGTGATCTTTAAGTCTTAAATTATAGAACAATCAAAAATTATTTTTATAAACATTACCAAGAATACAAATAAAAAACAGATTCTATTTTTTTGGCATAGTGACAGACCTATGTTAGGCGCTCTTTTTCTCAGTTTACTTACATATAGGTACCACAGATCTAGAATATTTTGCTAGCCGGTGTGTACCTATTTTTTTTAATTTATTTTTTAAGAATTTTACTTGCGTTTTATAACGTAAAACTGTACGGTCAAATCCCAGTTCTGTGGTCACGACTTGCTCTATTAAGTACACAAAACAAATACTATGAAAACTTATGAAGGTAATATAGGTACATAAGCTTTGTCTTCTGTTATTTAAGGCCATCATATCAAAGATACATGGCAATCCACAAAATTACAATATTACAGGATCTGACTTACTATGTTCGGTACCTACTTAAAATTTGTGCGAAATTAGGACACTAATTTGGCAGTAATAATAGGTACGAATAAAAGTCGGTGCCTATTTTGACGCCAACTACACCAGCGAATATCTCGCCAGCGATATCCTCGCCCGAGACATTAATTCAATAGTAGCTATATATATGAGCTATGGCCGAGCCGTATACTCGTTCGTACATGGGTGATAATTTCCGCCCGTGCGAAGATATCGCCTAAAATTTTGCGCAAATTCGACTACTTAATACGAGTATAAATATGATCCTAATGAACATACACCTCATAACATTTCAAGTTAATTTTTCGTTTAATTTGAAACTTAAATTGCGTTTTATGCATGAAGAAATTGACGTGAATAGTAGGTATATAGCGCCTACATACAACACTTAAATACATTTATGTTAGATAGGTACCTACTCTTAAGAGTTAAAAGTTAATTTTCTTGATTTTAAAGATATAAAATAATTGTACATTTTATAAATATGTAGATCTCTCTCTCTCTCTCTCTCTCTTCACGTAACCCCATAACTTTGTCGAGATAAAATAATTTTTTCGTCATAATTTTCAACAAAAGAAATATAATTAAAATAATTTAATAAAATAATTTTGAATGTTAAAATTACAATCAACATGTTCACATTTGTTAATTGCCGTGAATGTCCGAAATTGTATCGACATCTAGAAAAATAACAATCACCAAAATTGCTGATGAAAGACCGACATATTTCGGGATTTACGAAGATACGTCTTATTATGAGAAGCTTTTGGACGTAAGATTGATAAATGTGATCAATAAACCAGCTACACGACATATTTATCGTGTTGAACACGGATTGCAACCGTGTTGGTTTTTTCTTGTTTCTCGTAAGCATTTCTTGTGTTGTTAAACTACACTACATGTTAAGGAAAATAAAAAATATATTCAGAAGCATGCACATGAAACGCAACCGTTTGCTGGTTGACCAGGATAAGTGTCAACAGCTCCCAATGTATTATAGAAATACTTGAGGGATTTGTCATAAATGTACCTACCTTGTAAAGCACCTCGACATCGGGTCGGCTTATTCTGCAATAATAAATATAAGACCAACCTAGCTAAATATTCGCTCTCGTATTGTCTCGACTCTCACACATTTACAATAAACTTTCCATAGATGATTCAGATCTTTATATACTCTTTGATAATTTGTCAAGTTTTAAACAAAAAAAAACATGCCAGCACAGTCTGGTGGTTGATGCACCTCTGCCATGCTTATTTGACTTTTACTTGTGTTCTCTTGTGTTTTTTGTTTCTCATGTTTATGATGTCATGTAATTCTCATATTTATATTACAAAATATTATCATTAATGTTGCTATAATTAGATATTAGAAGAACATCTACAATGTAATTTAAAATATTAACTTTTATATAGTTGTAGGTACCTAGTACGTGTTGTTGCTTCTGTTGATTGTCCTAGATAAATAAATAGAAATCTACTATATATAAAGTAAAGAAATGGTTATTCACCATAGCGCTTGGTTATTTATTATATTTCTGAGATGAGGGCCAACATTCGGACATTCACAATAGGGGAGAAGTTCAATCGGGGACAATCGGACATTCACTAGGTTTAAAACTAGGGGATTTTTCGTATTCAAATAAAAATATACACTAAAGTATTATGATGTTCTTTTTTTAAATTGTTGGAAAATGACCGGAATAGCTATGCAGTTTCAAACGCGCTACTCGCGATGATGGCGTCACAAATGCTATATACAATCCTTAAAAATCTTATTTTACAATCTTTAAAACGGAAATTTAGTTAATTTAGAAAAATAAATGTTTAAAAAACGTTGGTTTCATAAACACTGTTCAACGATGTATCGTTTGTATGTAATGTATCTTGACATCACACTGCGCGGTCAACATCCAACTTTGAAAGGGTATAACTTTATCATTTTTAAAAATACTTTCATGAGACTTTTGTTATTTTTGAAACATTTTTAGGTAAGATATAAAAAAATGATGTACTTCTCCATTGGACATAACGTGTAAAAATTAAACGTAATGATAACATAACTAAACTATTTGCTTAAATTTACTGTGCTATATTAAGATTAAATTGGTATTATTGGTTAATTCCTACGCATTGATATACCTATGTAGTTCTCTCGTCAAAGTTTGATAACTTGATAACAATAATTAAAATAGAATAGGTAGAGATAATAAATGTATGATCTTATTATAAAATAAATGATAATTTAAATTGACCGTGTATGAGATGAAACGAATCATCTCTAAATGTTATCGAAAATATCATAATATTGTCTATGAAAAATATCGTAATCATTCTTAGCACCACTAACCTACCAACCTTCTATAAAAATAATACTCGTAAGTAACTTTACATACAATTCCATATGTCTTTCACGGATGATAAGCAATCTTATAGATTGATTCTATCTCTATAAACCTGGTTAATATATTTAGTACGTAATATTACATATCAGACGTTCCTTCATTATTAGAAATTATATGGTTTCAATTCCTTTCAATTGTTATGAGCAATCAGAACTAGGTATATACTATACAAAGTATCGACCCTGATCCTTTTTAGCTAAATCCAAACCAACACACCTTGGACAAAATATTTGAATTGATTTGGCATATACGTATCCAGTCATAAGTCATAAACTCGTGACTTTAAAATTATTAAACGCGTTGACCAACATTACATTTGTCAATTTGTTACTACATTTTATTTACAACTATTTTAAATACGTATTAATTTAGGTACTAAATCTGGCGAGGAATCCTTAGGATTTCTATTTTTTTTATATTCAGCGGTTGTAGGAGTTACATGCAAAATATTTGATGTACTTACACGTGGACATGTTTCAAGTCAAGTAGATAATAAACATCTATACAAGAATGTTCACTAGGCACAGAAAAAACTTTTAGCACAAAGTAACACGATTTATCAAGTATCACGTAATATTGAGCGATAAGTTGAGTCCTAATTCAAAATTCGTAAATAAATGTTAAGCTTTAAAACCTTTGGCCTCTTTATCAAGTTCATTGGTTTTTGATTCACTCTGTTTGTTCGATGCAGGTGATTTTGTAGTTGTTGAGGAAGATGCAGCAGTTGTAATAGTCGGCTCTATTTTTGGTGAAGTAGATGATTTGGCAGTAATCCCTGTGTCCATGACTTTCGTTGATTGTTTTATTGATGTAACTGTAGTTGGTTTAGTAGCACTGGTTGATATAACTAACGTCGTAGTGCCTATAATTTCACCGACAGAGGACACATTAGGTGTGCTAACATTTGTCGATTTTACAGGTTCCTTTGAAAATTGTGTTGACTGAAGAGGTGTTGTACTAGATACTACTATTTTTTCTTTATTTGGAGTATTTACAGAAGTTGTTGACGGTGTAGTGGAAATCGAAGATTTGGTGTTTGATGCTGTTGTCTGCAATTTCACTGTAGTGGCTACATTCGCAATAGTTGTCGTAGTATTTGATTTAATTATACTTGCGGTTGATAAGATGGTTGTTATTGGTATTTCGTTTGGTTTCATCGTAGAAACTGTCAATGGCTTTATATGAATACTTGATGCACCTGTTGAGAAATGCTTATTTTCTGACGATGTAGTTTTAGATACAGTGACGGAAGTAGCAGGTATGTTAGATTTCGGTGTTGTTGTAACACTTACATTGTGTGGTTTATCTGTTGAAGTTGTAATTTTAGAGGTCGATTTAGTTGTGCATGGTGTTGCACTTACTACGTTAATAACACTTGTTTTATGTGTAGAAGATTTATGGTTAATACCTTTAGTTACTTCTGACGGATTTGAAAGCTTCTCAATTGAATCTTTAGTATTTATATTATAATCCTTATCAATGTCAGAAATATCCGCTTTAACATGTACACCTATATCTTCTCTAAGTGAATTTTTTTGACGCTGTATTTGTTTATTTCCGCTGGAACCACTTGCAGTTTTTGAAACATTATCTTTGTTAAACACACCAGGCAACACTTTTGCTACTGTGGATGTTTCAGTTACCGATTTTCTTGGTTTCTTTAAATTTTCATTTATATTTTGAATGTTTTTATTAACATCTATTTTAATTGTTTCGCTACAAGTACTGTTGGGTTTGTCATGTTGAATAATAGAACTCTTTATTCCTATTTCTTTTTTATTACTCTCGTCTTCCTTTAATGAGGCAGTTGTTGAACATAATTTTCCAAAAGCTAAAGGTTCAGCCTGCTTGACCGTAGTATTATGAACTTTTGTACTTTCAGTTGTTGAAGGATATGTTACTTGAGACCCTAATGTATCCGAACATATCTCTGTTATTTTTTTAGTATCATCTGATTTTGAAGTTAACACTACGGAATTATTTTTAAATTTATTTAATTCTGAAGATACCTTGGATACCTTTTTATTATCTGTTTCTTTTGACAATTGTGATATCGTTTTATTTTCTAAGTTACTATAACTTGTTGTTTGGATCTTATTTAAGTCGCATTTAGTTTTATTTTCATTGCCAATAACATGTTCTTTACCCAAATAAGAATTACTACTAATTATAGAAATCGATGTAGTTGTTCTTGTTTCTTTTTGTAGCATTTTTATATCACATGTAGCAGACTGCGAACTAATATTGCTTATACCATCAATTCCTCTTTCACTTAAACCACCATTTTTCTTTTCATCTAGTTTTATAGTTCCGGCTTTTACAACTCTTCCTTCTATTGTAGATAAAATGGGTACGGGTGTTACTTGCACTGGTTCCATGTGTTTAGTTTTACCGTCTGTATGAATTTTCGCAGTTGTAAATATTAAAGGACTTGGACTGTACCCCGACTGTCTACTTCCGTCAATTTCAACGAGAATTTGAGTTTTGGACGCTTCGATATTTGATTTTCCTTCGTGGCCACCAAATACGTTCGTATTCATATGATTATGAATGTGAACAGTGCTAAAACTTGGAAATGATTTTTCTTTACTGAGTGACGTACCTTCGGTTATACCAGGTACACTACTCAAGGAAGGCTTCTCTACCTTATTAACAGAAAGCAACTTATCTTTATCGTTTCCCTTGTCGCTCGCGGAGTCAGTCTTAGTTTTTGATAACAAATATTTGGCACTTTGATTGGCATTCTCGGTTTTGTCTTTCTCCTTTTGTAAGAGAGGCTCTATAACAGTGTCATCCGCTTCGTGACTGAAAGTTTGAACCTTTCTTTTAATAGAGTTTCTGGTCGACTTTATAATGCCCGTCCCAGATTTTTTATTTTCATTTTCTACTCCACTCGTAATAGATGAAGTGTCTCCGGCATCTTGTGACGTCTAAAAATTGAAAATACAAACCTAAATAAAAATGTACATATATCAAGTTAGAGAATAGGGATTAAAAATAATTTATCGTTTGATACTATTCTGTTTATAATAAAAACAACCCGCACCGCCAAGCAACTTGCTGTATATACTTAGGTGTGAAAATATGAGTGTCGATTGTTTAATCACTTTATAAGTTTTATCTTTATTAGGAGATTAGTGATTATATTGTATTATTTCTGATTTCGATTCAATGACATAATCGACAATTCACTTTACTAGGTTTTCTAAAACCCGAACAACTGTAGGTACTTGTTTGAAAAATCACACTCGCAATTCGGGTTTTTTTTTTGAAATCATAAGATATGTCGTTACCTTCCGCATGGCAAGCAGCGGATGAGTATGCGGGGGTCAAGCGCCGCGCTCGCGCAGCACGGGCCGGCCGTGCAAGAGCAGCACCGGCGGCGACAACTCCGGCTCGCCGCGCAGTGCGTGCGCGCACTTGCCTGCTGATGCAGACGGGCCCCACTCTTCGGTCGGGCGGGAAAGCACACGGGCTTTCTGTAATTGTTTGGTACACGTATATAAATAGCTTAACGCTTATTGCAAAAGAAAATTTTCCTAGTCCTATTACAGCTCCCAATCATCCTTGGAGGGATAGATTGGAATGGAGAGTAACAGTGCAATGGAATAAGAGATTTATTTAGTTTCTCTTATTTCTTTATTTAGTTCCTGGAGCTTCTCTTCGATATAAGTACGAAGAGATATGTCAAAGAACTAAAGTCCCCGATATAGCTCATAGAATCAGCTTACTGAAGGGGCAACAAGCATATCATATTTACCGCAACACCGATAGTAGATGGGCAGACGAGTTCTCGAATAGAGACCACGTAGCGGGAAACGCAGTGCGGGATGCTCTCCGACTAGATGGACCGACGACTTTAAGGAGTTCGCCGGTGGTGGTTGGATGAAAAGAGCCGAAGATCGTGTCCGGTGGCAAGCTTTGGGAGAGTCTTATATCCAGCAATGAAGACACATAGGCTGATGGTATGGTATGGCTATAATGGATCTTTGCTCCGAGCAGCAATATCGAAGTTTACGATCACCGTTTCGATTGCTGACCTCCTTTTAGAGACAACTAAGAGGCTGAAGTTCATTTCATCTCACCCAGTCGAAAAATTCGTCGCCCCTACTAATTCCAGACTCTACACTAGAGGCTAGTCAGCCGCACACAAAACCATACTCTTGTAAGTAACGTTACCTCCATGATGGTTAGGTCGTCCGGTCCGCTGCAGATTTGATCAACGGCCATGAGCACGACGACGACGACGGGTAGCACTCCCAGCGTCCATCCGACCGCATCCGCCCACATCGGGTAGACGTAGTGTCCGTATGACGCTGGCTTGTATTCGATCCAGTTAAACACGAGTATGAACTGTGAAAGAATATTAAGATAAGAGAGATTAAGATTAAAGTAATGATAACAAAAATATTGTAAAAAGAATTATGATTTTAAATCGGGAAATAATTTCACAGTAGCAATAAAACGATTAACTAAGAGAAACAACGTTCTATTAAATTGACTGACCAGCTTCTTCAAATTAGCGTACATGGTGTAATTTCAGTTTAAAATATTTCATAATTTCGTGAATGGAATTAATCAATACGAATATTAAAGGGTATTAAGAAATGATCGTATTATTATGGTCCAATCTTAAATTTATTTATTTTATTTGTGTCATTTTTTTCTATGTTCTATTTTATTCTATTTTGTATTAGCTAAAGGCAGACGTAATGCCTTATGATATTCTCTATCAGTATCAGACATTTAAGTTATTGGTGATATGTTTTTGATATGGAAATTAAGATAATGAATGACACGGTTCGTCACGGAAATTACTCGTATATTTTTATCGAACATTAGAACATCTTTTCATTACTACGAAAGGAAAGAAGAAAAAAGGACTAAACCACGATGACACGCGCTAATCGGAAAGGTAGAGATGTGTATAAAATTTACTGAACTTATTATTTATTCTCTAATATAGGTAGATATAGGTACGTAGGTTTTAGAAAAAATGTTTTGCAAAACCTAGGCAACACATAGGCATCATACGATTCTTTGGCTTTGATTTCTTTTGGAATATTTTGAACTACTGAATCGATTTAGTTACGAATATGAAACTTATTTAAATTCCGAAGAAATTTTTATTTAGTAAAATTTAAATTTCTTCGTAAACATTGTAGAAGACCGACAGCGATGTTATTTACAGATCTCTTCTTCTACAAAACATTTTTTCCTTTAAATCGATGTGTAATGCACTTGCCGGTATATAAGATACATAACAATATTAGTAATACCAAACGATTATCCCAATGTGTGCGAGTTATAGCAGTAATAGTTTACATACCACTAGCGCAGCGGGAGTAATCACCCGCCACATTGCGCTCCAGAAGATGACCCACAGCTTCGATTGCTGACCGATCATGCGTTGGATGTCCCGGCAAAACTTTTCAGCCCCATAGATCCACGCAATTAAGATGCACTCTCCAATAGCGATGATCAGGACCGACCAGTTCGCCGCGTACTTGTCCATCAATTGGAGCCAGTACATACCGCTCTGAATTAAAACAATGCTACCATTAGTTAAAGAAGATAATTTGAATTTAATGCCTACCAAATAAGGAAAAGGGAGAATTTGATATCCTTTAAGACTGCATGAAAAAACTGCTCAAAATGTACGTAAGGTACTGGCACTAAAGCCCATATGATACATTTTCCTGGTCCCATTACATGCACTATCCCTTATTTTCTCCAATCCTTTTCCCTAATTCATATACCCAGGATCCTTCATCCTTCTCAACTTTTAACTGATTCATCCTTTCTCCCAATCCCCGTATGTAAGGGTTAACAGCGGCATCAACAGGCCTTCTTCGACGGGAATCGAAATATGATGCCAAAACGATTATCTATGTCTATGGGCAACGATAAGCACTTAACATTACCGTGCGTTTCCACTGGCTGACATACATTATCGCTGACTGTCTTGTTGATTCTGTTTCCATTTACAATGCTGTTACCAACACCCTCGCGCCTAGTTGCGACAATCTCAGTGTACGATTGCAGTGTTTACGCGACATTAACGGAAAACCACTCCAGTACAAAAACGCAATTTTACAGACGATGCAGTCCTGAGACGTTATACTAGTAGATAATCTGGAAATGCTACTCCCGACAAAACACACATCGGTGTTGTAAGTAATGGTAACGCGAGGGTCCAACACGACTCGAGACTAAGTCGTCGACTACTGTATTTTAGAAGATGGCCCGTCGTAGCGCTGTTTATGTCGTAAGTGGAAACGCATGATTCCACTATGTTTTGCCACCTGCATTCTACATTTTTTTTTTGGAAAATGAAGGTGGCACAAAACTACAGTATGCTTACGTTGGTGGTAAAAATGAGTCCGCCCAAATACCCAAACACAGCGACAGTGAGCACTACCCACACTTTCTTCTGTCTTAAGTTGGGGAATCTATCCAGAATAGCCGTTGTCACAGTCTCCATGAGCGCGAACTATAATAAAAATAGCAATAAGTATAGTATTTTTAAACATAATTTTATTATTTACTAGCCTTTTGCCTCCGGCTCTACTCGCGTGGTACTACACAGATGTATACTAAAACCTTCCAGAAAAAATGAACAATACGATAGTGAAAACCGCATCAAAATGCCAGTAGAATTAAAATCGAAGAGATAGAAGGACAGACAAGTGTTGCGTTTTGTATATATACGAGTACAAGAGAAGGTCCTGAAGTAGGTACAGGTTTCTATAGTTCGGGAGTCAGAGCATGAATATACGAGTACCTATTTATGGTATACCCTGTGTTATGTCAATAAAGATTTGAATTCGGAGAGATATAGAAGATAATAAAGTCTATACAACTTTATATGAATTAAGAGTGTGAGGATATATTTAGACTTCTCGATTTTCCTTTGCATGCATTTCCACGTAAATATTTCATTCAGTCTGAAGAAATTGCATTTGCTAATGATTATAAAGAATATTGTAGGATACGATAATGAAATGAATATGTACAGACCTGTGAATCAAGTCCAAGCGTCAAGAGCATCACGAAGAACAGTATCGACCACAAAGGGGAGACCGGCAACCTGGTCACCACTTCAGGGTATACGATGAAGGCCAAACCAGCACCTTGGTCCACTACGCGGTCCACGCTTACATTTAGCTCATGGGCTAGGAATCCGATCACAGAGAATATCACCAAGCCGGCAAAGAATGACGTGCCTATGTTTGATGCGGCCACGATCAGAGAGTCTCTGCAAAGAAAACATTAACCGAAATGAAAAATTTAGGTAGGTACAAGTATTAGTCACTGCTGTAAATAAATCGATAAATGAGACTTAAAACCTTACATTTCAATTTACGATTACCCGTTTCGAATGTTCATACGCAGCATAAGCCTCTTACCAAAATTCACTATCCGTGTGGAAACGTAATCATAAAAAAATTACGTGAAATATACTAACATGTAACAATTGTTAGAAAATTTGTTGTAAGAAGAAAGTGTGATAAGACCTCCCCATGCTGGACTTAGAGCAAAGAATATCTGCACGGCTGCGTCACCCCACACCTGTAAACAACAATTAATACATTACTATGAAATAATTAGAACCATAACGACAAAAGAAATTGGCTCGGAAAAAAGTCAAGTGGAACGGCGCATTTTGAATCCTACAGCCTGGACGCCTTGGGAACTGGAGGTGTCCGAGCGATCGAGTTACCCGTCTGTCACAGAAAACTGTCGTGAAATGCACTAACGTGCTTCGGAAGTGAGTGAGATGTGCCAGAGCCCATTTCCAATAACATACCACCTCGTCGAGTGGGGAGTATAATGGAATAAGGGAGTTTCTTATCCCATTATATCTCATAATCGCTATCCCATCCCGTCCCACCCTGCCCCCTCTAAGGAAGAATGAGGTGTGCAATTGGATGAGAAAACCCCTCATTCTCGATCATTTCCAGTATTTTGTACAAATGTAATCCTAAATCTCCAAAGGTGACGGCACATTCTGACTGACTGACGTTGACATGTATCGCAAATGTCCATGGGTAGACATGCTTTCTACCATGTACACAATTTGTTCGTCTACTACATTCTGTTTATAAAAAAAAAACTTATCACAAAGTACCTGAGCATTGGCAAGCTGGCTGAAGTCTGGTGTAAGATAGAACAAGATTCCGGTAGACGCACCAGGTAACGTCACTCCACGGAAGAATAGAATCACGAGCACAACGTAAGGAAATAGTGCAGTAAAATACACCACCTAGAAAGAAACATGTTTGAATCGATTTAATGTTACGTAATAGACCGGTATCGATACATTGCGTACTAATCTGAACAATAAGTATGAAATTGTACCTTTCCCGACGACTGTACTCCTTTACAAAGGCAAAGGAAAACGATCAGCCAAGCAGCAAACAAGCAGATTGCCATGCCCAAACGAATTTGACCGGTTTCCTCTATACCGCTGGATAAGCCGAGCACTTGGTTTCTGCAATCAAGCATTGAATTTGTAGAAATATATGTTTACTATCTACGTAAACAACGAATTACTTCCTCGTACAACATTCTATAAGTAAGAAGTTACAAATTACAAAGGAACAATTATTTACAAGGAACATACAAGTTACAATTACAAAGGAACATTTTCTCTAAAACTTACGTAAAATATTCCTCAGCTGGGGGTCTTCTAAGCGCTACATCTGCCAAAGCAGCGATGTTGTGATGAACTGCATAACTTTGGTTAAAACACTGTCTCAAGTAGTAAGTCCCATTCTTTGCCTCGCACTCGTCCGCCTCCTCATACGAGTAGCACACTGTGAAACAATGGACAGCAAGAACAATAGTTATATATAGCTACATCAAACTTTTATAGTTGTTTCTACATCAACGGAGGTCAAGGTTTCGGTAAAATATGTCAGGTACTTACGTTCTGTGCTCCAAGCAGGGTCACAATTTTGCCAGGGCAGTTGGTAGAAAATGCTGACAAATGAGACGGCCATATAATAAATTGTCCAAGCTATAATGAGATTGTAGTACAGCATGACAATACAGGAAACTATGACCATGCCATAGCCAAGGCCGCGGAAGAGAGGACAGAATTTGTTATAGACAGCGACTGGACCCAAAGCCGCGTATTGTCCGAAAGATAGCTCCATAAACATAAGTGGGAGACCCGCTATCATAAGCATCACCGTAAACGGTATAAGGAAAGCGCCTGAAACAAAAAAAAGCTTGTAAAAAAGGTCTTAGCACTTGACAAGCATTATGGCTGTAAGTAACATAAGTTACTCCTAAATGCTAAAATGCATATTGTCTCACATGTACGATGTAATTACCTACTTAATAAAATACATATATATGGCAAAGTATTTCATTGTAGTCGACAATGTTTGCAAACAATATCGTACGCATATCAATAGCCACTATGTGTCACACAAAGTCAATGCATAGGTAATATTGTTCCGGGCACGTGTTCCAATCACACATCATAGAAGAGGCAAATTGAGCTATATATTCGCATGCAATCTGTATGCGACTCGGCTGTATTGTAAACCGCAAAGCCCCTGTTACATACAAGTCATTTGTAATATGGAACATACATACCATCTTGGTAATATATCATACTATGGTGGGGTCGCGGACGAATGCGAATAGCGCTCCTGTAACCCCAGCACAAGGTGGCGAGGTGGAACACCGTGGGGCTTTAGCCCGTAAAAGTCCGGCATAACCCCTTCGTCTCTAATCGAGGCGGAGGGTATCCATGAGAATTTCCCGACGTAAAAAAGGCTATGGATTGGTACCGAACAGCTCAAACGCAACGTATGCGTACTGTGAACGCCTCGTGTACGTACACACATAGAGCACATAGAAAATCTTGCACTAATGGCCATTCATAAATATTTGAATTCCGAATGTTACGTTTTTAAAAAAATATAGAACTTCAGTTATAAAATACAATAGTTTTAGGTGGGGAATCGTTTGTCAAATATATTTTTTATGAGTAATCGAAACTTACCCGTCGTACTGAAGAGAGAATTAACGAGAAAAGATTACAGAGCATTTTTTTTTATAATTTCATTAGTTTGTTTTCACAGCAAAAGTGCAGTTTTTGACTTCAAAATATTTTTAGGCATGAAGCACCACATTTGAGCACGGTGAGGAATTGCTTGGTACGCTGAATTTAATCGCGATCGTGATTCTCTCAATGACAAGATTCATGAAGGTCGCCATTCAACTGTGGTCACTGGGGTAAATGTACATAGCTGCTGTTGGGGATCGCTAATAGCCAAATTCAAAACATTTTGCACGAACATGTAGGTAAGTAGGTATGTACATGTAGGTACATACTGTTGTAGGTAGGTACAAACCATAGCTTATAAGACCTGGCACTAACATAAACAGTCTAACAATAAATAAAAATAATAAAGGAACTGCCGTCGCATATCAAAAGTAAAAGACAAGCCGGCCGCAGAAGCTACAGTGCGGCCAACATTACGATTTGATAATAATTTCAGCAGTTTAATGGCAACTTTGTTCTTGATTTAACTGGTCTACTAAATTTCTGACTTGAAATACAATCCATGGGGCGCATTACGGTGCGGGGTTATTAAGAGTATCTACTTCTGTGGTAAAAGGGCCGAGGGCAGTATCAGTATCAGCCTGTTGATTTAGTAATAAGAAGCGCAAAAGAAAGCTATTTTGGTCTAAAATATATCTGATGTTTGTACAAAATCATTTAGATATAACATAATGCCTTTTACTGAAAGAACTAATTGTTAAAACCTTTTAATTTTATAAATTTTGACTATTTAAATTGTAACTTTAAACTTAGAAATATTTGTGTAGAATATTACTTATTAACCCTGCCAAGAATATTACTTACCTCCTCCATTATTGTAGCAGAGATATGGGAATCGCCATACGTTCCCCAAGCCGACACTGTAACCCAGCAGCGATAGGAGGAAGTCAAAGCGACCAGTCCAGTTTCCGCGTTCGGGCTCCGACTCTTCCGCCGGTGGCCTCGCCCCCAATTCCTCCTTACCCTGTTCGTATACCATGCAATCATGTACAGCAATAACACAATTTCATATTTCTAGTTACATACAATTATATCCTTTGCTTCACCCGTTACATCACGGCTCTCAGTATACTGACAATCACCTGATAGTCAGACGATATGATTACACACGTGTTTGTGAAACAAACTAGTAAGAATCTCAATGTAATATCATATCCCTTATTAAAATTAGGGTAGCTTTATATACTTTCAGTGTTAGGTAAGTAGGTACAATAGATACATAGTATAACTAGGTAGGCGGTATCTAGTGTACTCACGTCTGAATATTTAAAATCCATAGCTGGAATGTTTTTCGTCACGACTGGTATATGAGCGTTAGTGGACTTCTCCATTTTGTATGCCTAATTGTAGAAGAGTTAACTATTGGAGCATAAGTTGCGGCTTAAGCGTTATCCGAGCGTCTACGAGCGCTGCGAGAGCACAAGGACCTCCGATCATCGCACAGCACATCACACTCGTATATATTCAATAAAACTAGACGGGAAAGCTAAAGAGAACAAGAACACTCCCCGCGTATAAACCAAGTGAACTGATAAAACCGGCGTAACAAATTAATAGCTTACTGAGAGAAATAAATCAAGAGGCGAGCGAGTTAAATGTACACTAAATCGAAAAATACAAAACGCAGGAACGCGCAGATGTCAAGTTTCGCATCGACCGAACTCTGAATGAACATCTAGGTCAATATCAAGCCTCCGCCTCCACCCCAACCCCCGCCCTCCTTTGCTCCGCCGCTCTGAAATTTTCTCTACTTAACAAATATACATGAAAATTGTTCTCGCTACTGGCAGTTTCATGTTAAATGGAGGAAAACTCATAACGATTACTGAAATCGCTACTTCGCTCCGCTGAAACAAGCAACCCACCGCTAAAGTGACGGTTTGGTTTCAAAGGTTAGGCATATGATATGTTATCATCTAATTTCATCATGCAATGGGGGACGGTGACCACTTATCACTTCGTGGATCACTGGTCCGTCTGCCACATCTTTAATAAAAAATAGCTAACCTTTTTTTTAACTTAAACCTGCTTATTTACACCTGCTGCAGATTGCAAGTAAAAAGTTGCAAAATATTTGTTAATAATTTAATCAACTTTGTGATAGTAAGTTTGTAAATAAAAGAAATAACTTAGTAAATAAAAAACATTTGCTATTTCTGCTATTTTCTCATTTCTAATATTTCATTTACATATTTATATTAATTTTATATTCCCTGTCACTTGATACCTATTTATATTAAAATCGTCCTCTTACATAAAACAACAGGCACCTACCCATACATACTTCTTTGTAAATTGTACCTTATAAATATTTTAATATGCGTGGATAAATGCATAGGCATATAGGGTGGATGCTGAAGACGGGCGGCCGGTGAGACGGGAAGGTCGTTGAAAGTAGAGCAGCGTATTGATTACAGGACTGTGCGCGACTGCCTACCCACGCCGACGACTCACATGCACCGACTGACTGTCGAACCTGTACTCAAACTGTCTGATCTGTGGCACATACTGCCCTAGGGCAACATGCTCTCAGCAACAGGATAAAAGACAAAATTAATGGAGATATTCTAATCTGAAATCCATACGTCAAGCAAAAGGCAGCGTCGGACTAGCCATAGAGTCGAAACGAATATAAACGAATCATTGACATAATAATATTGATATGTAAACAAAGCATCGCTTATCGTGGCAAAAGTGAGGGCTTGTACTCCTTGATGGATATCGGCGAGGGTCAGAACATTTTAAATTTAGTTGTCCTGTCATCGAAATACGATTCAGTTCTGAAGACCCATATATCCGAGGCCATTACTGAAAGTAAAAAAGAATAGTCAGGAAAAGGTAAAGGTAGAGGTAGTCTCGTAAACTTCACGTTATAAAACATCGTTAATAAATTAATAAATATATGCACACGTCAAGTCAAACAAGAGATCGTTAAAGAAGTTCAGGAGGCAACATCTTTTAGTCTCAATGTGGATTCTTGTCAGGATGTTGGCGTTACTGATCAGGCTGCAATTTGAGTTCGCTATGTTAAAAATGTAATGCCACAATAGCAAGCGGTCAGCATGGTGCCGCTCCGGAAATCAACAGGCGAAGCTTACGGACCACTTGTTACCTCAGAATTAACACAGGCTTGAATGTGCAAGATCTTATAAGCGTGTCTTTTGTTGGTGCAGGAAATATGGCAGACCGATTGTATAGGTCCTCAAGCCAAACTGAGAGAAGAGGTGCCAAACTTTATTTTTACACATTGCTACGCGCACGTTTTGAATTTGGTGTTGATAGTTGATAGTAGGTACACTTCAAGTTGTACTACAGCAAAGTATTTATTCGGCCTCTTGGAGTCTACAAGTATGTTTATTCACGAATCATTTAATCATTTAATGTTTGGGTGGAGAAAATTGCAGGAATGACAGCTGGCAGAGACAAGTTGAGACGACTGCAGAACATCGGAAAAGCGAGATGGAGGGCCAAAGACAAAGCCTTGAACCATGGAGAAAACGCGATACGCTGCGTTGATAAAAACCCTGTGTGCCATATCTTCGAGCACGGTGTTCGAGCCAAAGGTTTCATTTCAAGCAAAGGCATTGATGGATTCCTTTACGAAATTCAAAATTATTCTGACAGCGTTCGCATTCAACAAAATTTTCGATTTGTCAACCCTGGTAAGCTTAAGCTGGTAAGCCTCTAAACTCCTACACCAGATTACCTTAAAGCTTGGGGATTTATCAAAAGTTTGGAGAAGAGTTTGCGGGAACAACTAGATCTTTTTGACGTTTTCAGTGCTGCAAGTTTATTCGCATCCCAAGTTCCAAAATTAATTCAAGCCGAAAACGTCGATGTTGAAATACAGACCACGCTGTCGGTACAGAGAGCAACTAGGACCCAGAAACAGCACGATGCTATTTCTGCTAAGATAAAATGGGAGTAGGTACTATCTACGGACTCAAAAGAGATGCTACTCCATTATCGTGTACAAAGTCATCATTTCTAACACGGCACTAGTGAAAAATTAAACTGTAACGAGCAAAAGTTTAAACAACTTTCTATAACTATTTAGGACGAATACGCTCCATCTAAGTAGGAACACATACGATTCAGATTCAGCAGATTCTCAACAGAGAGAGGAAGATGACAAAGAGCGGGAAGAGATAGGCGAAGACGTTTTATATCAACCAGCAAAGAATGCTCCTTGCTTGTCTCGAAGAGATTAGGACGCCTGTCGAAGTTGCATACCATGGGCGTGTAATTTTTTGTCACAGTACAACGTGCACACGAGTACGTACTCCAACTTATATGTAGCTAATTGTGTAATTCTCACAATCTCGTTTACGCAAGTAATTTACGAGAGAGAATTTCCTGCGCTTCACGCATTAAGACTAGGCTTCGATCTCTACTGGGGCAAGAACTACTGGACTGGTTGATTATGCTAAACTCAGGGTTGGATCTTATCAAGGATGACGAGAACAGCTTTTATAAACAAGCTATAGACAACCGAGATGAGACTTCTCCTCTTTTGAAAAAAAAGTTGACAGACTAGCATAAGCATTAGCATTGTACCTACATGAAAATATATGTAAAACTTTTAAAATAAAAATTTCGTAAAGCTCTTGACTATTTGATTATCATCACTGGTTTGTTGACCATCAATAGTCATCTGCCCTGATCCTGGGCGGGCCCTTAAAGTCACATTGGCTCCCGGGCCCCTTAATCAACACTAGCAAAAGGTGTCACATTGGATTCGCGGAATAAACTGGGTTAAATACTAAAAGTCTAAAAATGTTTCCATTGCACAGAAAATATCATGCGAACCTTAATTAATAGCTGTGGTTAATAGTCTTAGCTAAAATTAATTATGGGTTAGGCCCGTTTGGTCACTTGTTCCGATTTGTTGCAGAAAATAATTCTCAATTTGGTGTTGATTCGTCACATTAGGTGGAAATAATAAACTTATTAAAAGAAACTGGTACAAAAATTTCTTTTTAATATTTTTTTACCAGACGTGCGATCCGAACACCATGATGGTACAATGACATCATTATTATTGTAACAAAATTCGACTAGTGACGAATCGTAACACGGACACACGTGGTGTGTCCTAACCCTTAATTACGTAGGTGTACTCCTTGCGTTTATGTACGTACTTCCTTACGTAATTCCTAACTGTAATTACGTACTTCATGTCGCTTATGTAAATAATGCGCACACGCACGACACTATTAAACACAGTTTACAGATGCTTTATACCCGCTCAACAACTATACATTACACAGTGTGTTATCACAAAGTGATAACAATCACACTTTCACTCTCTCTGTTTATTACATTGGAGTATGTATTTTTTTGTGTAGGTACCTATATAAATTCTTTTGCAAACCCATGGGCGGTTTATTCCACAGCTGGAAAAAATGCATTATTAAAAAGGTTTTATTAATTATTATGGAAAATATTACTAGCATATAATGAAGTACGAAGTAAGGCATATATATCCTGGTATGTTAGAAAGTTTCGATTTCGAATTTTTCACTTTTTAAAATAAAATTGTTTTTACGGAAAAAAACTTGCTTGTGAATGTCGCAAATTGCAGGAAGTTTTTATTAAAGTTTACTTTTATAAAATTATCGGTACCGGATGTAATCTCATTTTATTGATATTTTTATGTTTTATACCGCTTTTTTAGTTGTATTTTATTATATTTGCTGTCCCAAAATGGTTGGTAAAACGATAACAGCTAGCAAAATTATAACGCTACTTGAAGAAGGTTGTAGTCAATGTTTCGTGTACGAGGAGCTAAATATGAGTTGTTCAACTGTTCAGAGGACCTGGTAGGGGTATGAAGAGACTGGATCTGTCAATAGCAGGTAAGGTTCTGGAAGAAAACAGTGCACCGAGCCACGAGAGGACCGCTTTTGAGTAAATCAGGAGCTAAGACATGGGAGAGATTCGTACGCGGACCTAAAAAAGAACCTTAAAGTAGTAAGAGCTGCACAAATTACGGTCAGGGGGAGGCTTCTCGCTGCCAATATACAATACGCAGTTGTCGGCCGGCTCGAGGCCCTTAATTACTCCGTTAGCAGCGAGCTGCTAGACTGAGATTTGCTTGAAATCGTGGGTCATGGACTCAAGAGGACTGAAGTAGTGTATTATTTTCCGATGAAGCCCGGATATCGCTATATGGTGGGGACCGATGTCGGTGGATGAAGGGGAACGCTTTGTAGACCTGTTTTAAAGAAGTCACCCACTATAGTGGAGGCTCCGTTATGTTTTGGGCAGCCGTCAGTTCTGAAGACCGTACGGAATTAGACTTCATCGAAAAGGGCACAGTAAATGCACTCAGGTACATAACAGAGGTCTAATCCTCATGCAGAGCCCGCATTGACTACTATTGGAAAGGATTCAATGCTCGAACCCACCGTTCTGGCGATGTAGCGCGTATATATATATATATATTTTTTATATAGAAAAAGGCGGCAGGCGAGCACACAGTCCACCTGGTGGTAAGTAGATACTGTCGTCCATAGACATACGCGATACATGCCAATATCAGTCCAGAATGACAAACGTTGGCAGGCCCACAGGGGCCGTTCAAGTATTACGTAAGCAAATTTTAGTCATTTTACCCCCCATCCCCCATGTCATCAAAAATAAGCAAAGCAAAGACCCCCCACCCCCCTTTGGTGCTTACGTAATACTTGAACGGCCCCACGGGCTGCCTACCGTTGCAGATTAAAGGAATGGATTGGGAGAAAGGGGTGGGAAAAAGGAGAGGGCTAGGATGGGATGGAAATGGGTTCTAGCATATTTCACTCACTACCGAAACACGTACCTACGTACATACATTGGGGAAATACGATAAAGTGGGAAATGCAGTACATTTCAAGGTAGTCTTCTGTGAGAGGGGTGGTAACGTGGCCAGTCGAGTGCGCCCAGCGGCTGTGGGAATGCAACGTGCACTCTCACCCTACAATGTCCCTACCCTATGGACGATGTCGGGATTCGTCGCACCTGAATAGATGTTTGAAATATGAAAAATGGGTAAGTAAATATACTCGTATATATATTTACCGATAATGGTTTAATAAAAAAAAACTTATATTGTTTATACCTCTTTATTGATTTAATAATCCAACATAAAACCCATCAATATAAAATTCCGGATAAAATATAGGAATGTATCAACGTGGTTGTGGTCCCATTTTGCAAATCATTCGTAGTACTAAAGTTTGTATATTCATAACAAAACCAAAAATCAACAAACATTGTAAACATGTAACAATTTGGTAATATAAAATTTATTTGATAACTATATTTGAACACTAACCGTATTTGCTGTTTTTACTGTTACCCTAAGCCTAGCGCCGCACCTTTTTTTTTAAACATTCACTTTGTAGCAAGAAGAGTCTTAATTAAAGATTCGAGTTTCCTGGTGTCGGCGGCGAATTTTCGGATGCCGTCAGAAAGCTTGTCGGTCGCCATTTGGTCCTCGTTGAGTTGCCAGCGGAATTGCGCCTCTGTTAGCGATATCTTCTCAATGTCGCTCTCTGCGGCCACCTTAGGGTCCAGTACCTGAAATACAAATAGAGATGAAGACTAATCAAATAAAAATAATCAAATTTGGCTGCCCACCTTTTTACAGTGCCATATGATGGAGCAAATTGTCCTAGTCTCCTGCATATCCTGCAGAAAATTTGCTTGGGAGTTGACCCCTTCTTTTGCAGGGATCTGATAATATTTTGTCAATGTTCTCCATTATTGAAAAACCACAAAACCCTCGTTACGAACATCCACAAAGTCCACAACAATGACAAATGAAATTTTGCGTTTATTTGTGACAGTAATTGTTGTTATTTTTTAACCATGTTTAATACCTTAGACTCAAAACTTTCCAATAGATCCTCGTATAATTTCAATACGTATAAAATATAGATACATAAAAATAATCAAACAAATCTACAAATCTGTACAAATCTATCTTAAGATTGCTACAATGGGGATGGGCCAATATCTTTATGTTATGTCTATTCCCATATCGATGATTTTTATCTAAAGAAGACCAATATAGGTTCAACCACAAAACAGCAGTGTTAGAAATATGATAATTGCAGAGTTATAATAACACTCTAAAGTTTACATTTATTAAAAGTAGTGTGACGTCACAGTAGCGGCTGCATGGATTATCTTGTCATTGGTCTTCGTGTACTATAAAGTCCAATTATTTATTCGAGCCTTGACTCGAATAAATGACATAGTGAAAATTTGTACGGAGATGACACTTTATTGACAGTTCTACATGTCATATCCCTGACTCGAATAAATGATCCGACTATACAATCATACAGTGCAGTTTCGAATGCAATATTGTCGTAAACAACCAGAAACTCAAGCTCAGAAAGATAAAAAACAAACCGCAGTCAGTTCATAACAGAGTGATTATTGCCACAAATAGGTTGTTTTGTTTGATTAGCTCGATGACGGGTCACAGTTAAGTTTATTTTGGTCTGCGATGACCTTACTTTTTAACATAGTTATTACAAACGAAGCAATCCATACAGTCGTAACTGTCACGTCATCGCCTATATTTCACATATTTCGCTATAATTTCCTAGTCCTTAGTCCAAAAAAAAAATAAAACTTTTAAAAGATGTTGTAAATGTCTAATTCTTCGGAAAAGTTAAGCATCATTAAAAATGTTGGCCCATCCCCATTAGCGTAGGCCCTAGGCCCTAGGCGAAGCCGCTCTTTACTTTTAAAAAAATAAAGTTCAAAGTAGCGATGATCGATTGGGAATAAATTTATAGTCGAACTAGCGACCCGCCCTCACTTCGCTTCGGTTTATTAAATTTAAAACAATCGGAATAAGATATTTTCCTGAGGTAAAATGCAGCCTATATTTTAAGTTAGACCTCTAGCAATACATCGGTGAAAACTGCATTCAATTCCATGCAGTAGTTTTTGCGTGATGCGTGTACAAACATACAGACAGACAGACAGACAAAATTTTTAAAAACTGTTGTTTTGACTTCTGTTGCTCTAATAAAGACCTCCCATATTAGTTTTTTTTCAATATCTATAATGTACAGACATCGGCCTGTTACAATTTTATTATATGTATAGATAAATGACGACAGTTTGTTCATTCGAGAGTAGAATAATCAAGAGTATCAGAAAATAATCGAAAAAAAATCGAGGTCGGAATAAAATAAGCATTTTAAGTAATAAGCATCGATCAATTGCAGCGATAGGCCAGTGCGTTATTTTTTCGAACAACGTCGATTGTCATTTGAATGCACTAGAATAATTTCGGAAATCGATTATTTTCATTCGCTATCGAGGGTTTGCTGGTCCAAAGTGTGTTCAAATGAAAGTCAATCATTGTACAGGTCAAAGTGTGCACAAAAATATTAATGTATACAATCGCGGTCATTTACGCCCGACCAGTTAAAAAATTTAACTGCACTGCAAAATCAACACGTCTCGCCCCTTTTACGTTTCCGCCAATTATCAAGATGCCACGTAAAGGGGGGCGTGACACGGCTCTCTAGTGTGTTCGAATTTTGTGGTTGTGGGTATTGTTAACGTTGGCTGAAATTTGCATTTCCTTATTGTCGACGCGACTTTATGGTTTGTTAATTTTTCTATGACCATTTGTGCTCGTCTAACCGTATTGACTTATAATATTTTTGAGGTCATTGCAATGTTGGACCTCGAATTCCTGAATGATCTAGTTTCTTTATTAGTGTACTGTGTCGTAAAGTATCAAAAAAGTCTATGAATATTATTAAAATATGTTTTTTTTTATCATTAGGACACGTAAATTTAGATAATAACATTGTCGTCGATTTCTATGGTCGAAAGCCGTATTGTGACCGTGATAGAATTTTGTTTTCTCTATAAAAATATGAAATTGCTTAGTTATATATTACACAATTATTTTATCTAGTACTGGAAGTATAGTTATAGGACGATAGTTTCCAAACTCATTATAACTACCTTTTTATATATTGTTATATAGATAAACTTCACTATTGTAAAGCGCTATTTCGTCTACTCATACAGCTCGGTAGCTCGTATTGTTTGCTATTGTTCGTTTCGCTACTTGCAACGCATGTCGTGTGCGTAAACAGACGCGTGGATGTGCGTTAGAATCGGGCGATTTTCGTGCTCCAGCTGGGCAAGCTGTGCTGTGCTATATCGCTGCTGCCGTAGTTATACGACTAACGCACCATCTCTGCGAACGCTTTGCTATTGGACGACCAGTCATTGTAGTAGGCACTGGAGCTCGGACGTTGCCACGCAATATTAGACATTAAGGTGATCGGGCGGATGTGGCCGCAATTATATATACATGTATGTATAAAATGATTGATTGATTGAAAACAAAATAATTTGAAAGATGTGGCAGGGTATCTCTTTCTCTTGAAAGTTCTTTGTCTATCAAATGCTATGTCAATATACAAGTCATTACAAATTTTATCATATCAAACTCAATCAAATATAATTTGATTATGTTCTATTGATAAATTGATTAATAGAGGAATGCTAAGTCAGGATTTGTAGCGAAGAAACTCACTACCATGATAGCATCTAATCTGAAAATGCCTTCAAACACTTGATTTTACTTTCAATTAATGACACGCTTAACTCATTTCAAATCAGAACGATGAAGTCACGCTATATCACGTTACGAGATTAAAATTTTAAATCACATGATAACAGATACAAGTGATTAATTTTTATATATGCTAAATCGTAAGAATTCATGAAAAATACCCTAAATAATTAATATTACAGGTTATATCTATAACTTGCTATATTTATAATATTTCATAATGTTTGGTTACTTATTTTAACATTTTTTTATTATTTTCTGTTATTATCTGGCGGTTGACTGACAGAGAATGTCGTAAGGCATTTAAGTCCGCCTTACATGTGCCATGGCGTTTAAATAAATACATAAAGACTGTATTATGAATAGTGTCAAGTACCTAACTGTCACTAGCTCACTAGATAAAAGAGCACAGTAACAAAATCAACAATTGTGGTAAATTGACAATAACACCGTATTATTGAAAGAGAAGCTAAGTTATCCACATCCACACTCGTAGATACGGTAATATTACAATGCACACTAATATTATAAAATACGTAAGTGTCTGTATATTACGCTTTTACGGCTAAACCATTGAAGCGACTTTAATTAAATTTTGTAGAGGTGCCTGAAATCCGAAAAAGGACATAGGATACTTTATCCCAGAAAATAAATACTTTTTTCCAGAAGGAAAACAAAATCCTCGTAGGTAACGCCACAAGCGTAAGCTAGAACGGTGATATCGATTGGTTGATGATAACAAAGTCAAAATGGACATATACAAAAATGACATTTTACGGTAATGCAGTATCGAACGAAAAATCATTTTATGTTTTACATTTACCACTGAATCAGACTAACATTATTATCAGATCAGATTGATGTTATCGTTATAAAATAATTTACATACTTTTTGACTATTTCACTTGTACATATCTAAATTACAAGTAAATTATAAAATTGGACTCACCCTCTTGAGAGGTTGGTCGCTGTTAGCTAATTCCTCGAGCAACTTGGGGCTGATGGTGAGCAGGTCGGAGCCGGCCAACTCGCGGATCTCGCCCGTATTGCGGAACGACGCGCCCATCACCTGCGTCTTGTAACCGAACTTCTTGTAGTAGTTATACACGCGAGTCACAGACAGCACGCCAGGGTCTTCCTTGGCTTCGTACGTCTTCTTTGTGTGCTCTACGTACCTACAAAAAAGTATAACGTAACAGTGAACAACTTTATACACTGATATACTAAAAAAAACGCTGACCTTTCCGACTGCCGTGTTAGCACGCGTCAGTCGAGAAAATAGGTTTCGCTGTTTCTTGTACTTCTATGGAAGACTGATTAATTAATTGTATTTTTTATTCTAAACACACTACATTGTAGGACATTATTTGGACTCTTTGGTTGCATAATTTTTACATGTTTTTTTGTATACTTAACTTTAAGTTTGAAACTACACCTTTATTCATTGTGATTGTAGTTATAAGATAAGCACAAGTTTTATATTTATGTAATGTTCTGTTCTTAGGTCTATTATTTTAGGTTTAGTCAGTACAATCTAGAGTAAATCAATAAATTAATTACATGCTTATTTTAAAAAAAAATTTAGATCAAGCTTGTAGGTAGGGCTTCATGAATTTTATTCATATTGTTTGTATGTATAGGTTAATCATATAACAATATATGATTTGGTGGTGACAGTCTTTCAAAAGAAGACGTCAGTGGCGGTAAAAACAAAAGTCTGTTTTGGCACAACACACCAGCGTATTGACGTGTGAGTTGTTAGTTTTAATCAGTTTTTAAGTGAGCAATAACTGCTGTTTTTCATTACACGAGATTATGAAATAGAGGAAAGTCATAAAATTGCAGCAGACATATTTGTCGTATGTTTTCATAAATAAATAAAAAATCACACATATTTTAGACAATAATATTACAACAATAAAATTCTTAGATGAAACTGCTGGCCCGTGCTCGCTGTTTGTGTTTGTTCTTTAATCATGGAAAGCAATAAACATTGCACGGGCATATTTGAATCACGTAGGACAACAGTTGCTCGCATCCCTATTGGTTGAATTGTACCAATTTTTGTTGAGTCTAGGAAGATGGAAGTACTTACCAATCTAATATACGTCCAACATATGGTGAAATGAGTGTCACACTGGCCTCCGCACAAGCGATAGCTTGGTACATTGAAAACAGCAGGGTGAGGTTGCAGTGGATGCCATGTTTCTTCTCCAATTCCCTGTCAAATAAAAACAACAACCTTGTTGTTATAAGGATTTCTTTGAAAAACGCCGTTTTTAGAGAGATACCATATTAAGATAAACTGCATCTTAATATCTTAATAACACAACTGCAAACAATTGACTGAAAAATCACTGCTACATAAATCTCATTAATTATTATTAAAATGTTTAATGTTACACTTTAAGTATTAGATTATGGATGACAGTGATAGTGTTCTTTGGTGAATAAAAACATCTGATTAGTATTTTGTTTTATCATAAAATAAAGTTAAGGATGCCAGGCATGTCCAGCTCGCTGCCACGGGCCGGATAGCAGGTGCTTGTGAGCCGATCTTAGCCCGAGGGTCATAGTTTGAAGACCCATGCTCTAATTGAATGAAGAAGTTTATTTTAAAATGTGCTGTTTGCAGTTGGCGTAACTAGACTAGACACCTATTGAATGTGTTGATAATGAGCTATAAAGGAGTTGGTATATGTACTAATGCTTGACTGGTCAAATCTGAAAGTACTAAAATCCGTTCCAATCAAATTAGACGACTACAAACAAATCAATGAAATATCTCAACATTTATCTTTAAATCTGGGGCTCATTTGCAGTATCGATGAATCAAATTATAGTTATGTAATCATTTATCACCTCACTATTTAATTTAAGGCAGTGTCAGTTACTTCAGGCCACCATGTTTGTTCGCATTTTGGGCAAATAGGATGGAAACGAGGCATACTTACTTGGCAGCTTGAATACCTTCCCAGGTTGAACCCAGTTTGATCAAGATTCTCTCCTTCTTGACACCAAATTCAGTAAACAAATTAATCAACTTGATGGCCTTGGCGATGCTAGCTTCCTTATCAAATGATATTCTGAAAATATATAGAATGTTAATAATATTATACCAAACTACTAAAATGCGATATTTGTGTATAAAATGAATAATATCAGTGACTAAATGTTACTTAGCTAATTTTAATACTATTTAATAGAATTTTTTTTTCTTTAGAAGCCTAAATAATGTCACACTCCAGGGCACAGGCATCCCCTTACAATAACGAGGAGCTGGAGCGGATTTGAGCGGTAATTTGATTGGGCAGAAAAATAGTTCACCATTTCTTGGTGTTTGGTAAAAGGCAAATGACATTTTGGTTGAAGTCTTTCCTAAACAGAAACGATTCAGTTTTATTAAGTTAGTACGAGGCGATGGCGAAGCATAGTAGATCGCCAGCCTTCAGGATTTTTTTAAATAATTTTTTAAAGGATTTACGCGTGTAAATCCTTCCTACCCAGAAACAATTTGTTAGAGATAATTCATATGCTAGTTACTTACTACTTATCCCAATATTTCTATCAGACCAATTTCTATTTAGTAACTGCTCAGGCGTGCATTACTGCCCATTTAATCATTTTACTGCCCAATGGCCTTTTCACAGATCCAAATATTTATTGAGGTACTCATTTCAAGGTATATTACTCCTCATTTCTATTTTTTACTGCTCATATTTTGCCACCCAATCTGTTATTAACAACAAACTGTAATGTATTACCACCCTTTTAAGTCATAGCCTTAAAAAACTATGGTTTAATTGCCACTGAGTTCCCAATACTCTTCCCGATTTTGTATGTACAGAAGCCATTAACTGTTAGTAAAACAATGGGTCAACAATATAACAATTTACCAGAGCTAATGAACTGTGTTATACAATATCTAGAGAATTAATTTGTAAATAGTTGCAGTGTGTTAAATTAGATGATAAACACAAAGTCCTTATATGTTTTTCTCATTATATTTTTCTTATTTTTGGTTAAAATAATTTATTCTTTCTTAGACTAAAACTCAAAATTAATATTACCTGGCATCCACCTCCACTGAAACTCTTCCGGGTATAATTTTAAGTATTTCACAACCAAACAGTACACTCAGCATGTCCAATGTCTCAGCCACTTGCTCTTCAATGGTGCTATAACAAGAATAAAATTATTTGTAAAAATATGATGTGAGGTAATAGTAATACTCTAATTTCATACATCTCACAGACTTGAAAATATTTCTTTTGAATCTTTGGGAGTTTCCTTTCCTACATAAACATTTCTTTACTTGCCTTAGAGACTCATAGATGATCAATTATATTAGGCAATTTTACAGATTGTGCAATGTTTTTGATACTCCCTAAGAAGGATATTGAAATTCAAAATAATGTTGTCCAATAACCATTATTATACACTTTTATTGTAGATCTAGGGGCAACTTTTGTTCTTCCAAGGACTAAGATTTAAAACAAAGTATTCCTAATTTAAAACAATTAAACTGCTTTTAAATTTCGAATAAGTTTTTAAGTATGTGTACCTGCCAGAGTCCTTGCCATACTTAATGGCTTTGTCTAGGAGATGTTGGTATTGCTCCATGTCAGCAGCAGAGAGGATGAGGCTGGGGTTTGTGGTCGCATCTGTAGGCTTGTATGCCTTCATTGCTGGCAATCATAAGAATTTTCTGTTTTTATAATTTTTGCACACATTTAATTAATTATCAATTGAAAACTTGATTAAATAATAAATACATAATATGAATTTGGACTGTTATATGTTTACTTCATAGTAAAGGTAGGTACTACAATGTCTTATAATTGTTAAATAAAAATATAACCAAGAGTTAATTAAATGCGGGAAAATAATTAAAAATTAACTAAAAGGTTTAATATTAATGTTAAAAAATATAATAAATAAAATGTCAAGGTCAAACTGTACTTCTTTTAGGTAGTTATTCTTTGTCTGCAGTCAAAGGTTATTGTCATAAGCATGATGCAGCTCAAAAGGGTTAGTATTATATAAAAACTGGGTCTTAAACCTTACCCTCAAAGTCCCCGGTGTCAGCGACCACCGTCGAGTATTGCTTCAGTTGGTCGAGAGCACTCATTTTAGTACGCTTTGCTTGAGGTTCAACACTCATACTGGCTGTATGCCTGTAATGTTTTACTAATTAAACATTGAATGATAGCAAGTAGAACGTGAATACAATCGCCGAATCGGTCACGAAAAATAACAGGGTGAAGGTGACCTCTCTGTACTGTACCATCAATCGTCATTCGTTCGGTTTCGTGATGCGATGATAGAGATAACCTCTTGAACATACATAATTGTTAAACGAAGTATAAGAAGGATATTTTTCAAGATATGTAGGATATTCAATTATAACTTCAGAAAGTACGAAAAAGGAATTCAAGTAAGGATGTAATGTAATTAAAATTCTAATTGGAATAATATAAAGTTCATACTTTTAATAGTGTTTCACTTGCAGATCAGTGTGACCATTGCGAGGCACGACAAGAATGCTAAAACTTAGGGTTCCCTGTGCTAAAATATGCTAAAGCTTTAAAAAATTCTGCCAAAAATATCCTCATTCATCAATCATCAATTCATCACATAAGCAGGGCCGACCCTACCATAGGGCGAACGGAGCAGCCGCTCCAGGCGCCAAGACCCAGGGGGCGCCTCAGTGGTCCTGTGAGGAGTGCAGTGCCAACGAGCATGGCTGTTTTCAATCGACAAATTAGACACAGACTTAAGATGTTGTCGAGATCTTCTAAGTTCCATGCTTGCACGCATAACTGGTATGTATTAGGGGCAAGCAAGGGGGCGCCATAATTGGATCTCGCTCCATCCTAAAACTTGCCTCGGGCCGGCACTGCACATAAGTACTCATTGTTGGAAGTCTTCATAAAATTAATGTCTTGCGTTCGGTTAGAAACTATCACAAGAATCGCTTTCTGTAAGACCTTGTTTAACTTTTGTATATTACATGTTTTACTTGCGAAAATACTCTCTCGCATTGTTTAATATTGCTTATCGTGGCAAAAGTGAGGGGCTTGTACTCCTTGATGGATATCGGCGAGGGTCAGAACATTTTAAATTTAGTTGTCCTGTCATCGAAATACGATTCAGTTCTGAAGACCCATATATCCGAGGCCATTACTGAAAGTAAAAAAGAATAGTCAGGAAAAGGTAAAGGTAGAGGTAGTCTCGTAAACTTCACGTTATAAAACATCGTT
This sequence comes from Sesia bembeciformis, assembly GCA_943735995.1. Lineage (NCBI taxonomy): Eukaryota > Metazoa > Arthropoda > Insecta > Lepidoptera > Sesiidae > Sesia > Sesia bembeciformis. The sequence goes on along the minus strand of OX031029.1, from coordinate 8,374,757 downwards.
AATAAATTAATAAATATATGCACACGTCAAGTCAAACAAGAGATCGTTAAAGAAGTTCAGGAGGCAACATCTTTTAGTCTCAATGTGGATTCTTGTCAGGATGTTGGCGTTACTGATCAGGCTGCAATTTGAGTTCGCTATGTTAAAAATGTAATGCCACAATTGCAAGCGGTCAGCATGGTGCCGCTCCGGAAATCAACAGGCGAAGCTTACGGACCACTTGTTACCTCAGAATTAACACAGGCTTGAATGTGCAAGATCTTATAAGCGTGTCTTTTGTTGGTGCAGGAAATATGGCAGACCGATTGTATAGGTCCTCAAGCCAAACTGAGAGAAGAGGTGCCAAACTTTATTTTTACACATTGCTACGCGCACGTTTTGAATTTGGTGTTAATAGTTGATAGTAGGTACACTTCAAGTTGTACTACAGCAAAGAATTTATTCGGCCTCTTGGTCTACAAGTATGTTTATTCACGAATCATTTAATCATTTATTGTTTGGGTGGAGAAAATTGCAGGAATGACAGCTGGCAGAGACAAGTTGAGACGACTGCAGAACATCGGAAAAGCGAGATGGAGGGCCAAAGACAAAGCCTTGAATCATGGAGAAAACGCGATACGCTGCGTTGATAAAAACCCTGTGTGCCATATCTTCGAGCACGGAGTTCGAGCCAAAGGTTTCATTTCAAGCAAAGGCATTGATGGATTCCTTTACGAAATTCAAAATTATTCTGACAGCGTTCGCATTCAACAAAATTTTCGATTTGTCAACCCTGGTAAGCTTAAGCTGGTAAGCCTCCAAACTCCTACACCAGATTACCTTAAAGCTTGGGGATTTATCAAAAGTTTGGAGAAGAGTTTGCGGGAACAACTAGATCTTTTTGACGTTTTCAGTGCTGCAAGTTTATTCGCATCCCAAGTTCCAAAATTAATTCAAGCCGAAAACGTCGATGTTGAAATACAGACCACGCTGTCGGTACAGAGAGCAACTAGGACCCAGAAACAGCACGATGCTATTCCTGCTAAGATAAAATGGGAGTAGGTACTATCTACGGACTCAAAAGAGATGCTACTCCATTACCGTGTACCAAGTCATTATTTCTAACACGGCACTAGTGAAAAATTCAACTGTAACGAGCAAAAGTTTAAAGAACTTTCTATAACTATTTAGGACGAATACGCTCCACCTAAGTAGGAACACATACGATTCAGATTCAGCAGATTCTCAACAGAGAGAGGAAGATGACAAAGAGCAGGAAGGGATCGGCGAAGACGTTTTATATCAAACAGCAAAGAATGCTCCTTGCTTGTCTCGAAGAGATTAGGACGCCTGTCAAAGTTGCATACTATGGGCGTGTAATTTTTTGTCACAGTACAACGTGCACATGAGTAAGTACTCCAACTTATATGTAGCTAATTGTGTAATTCTCACAATCTCGTTTACGCAAGTAATTTACGAGAGAGAATTTCCTGCGCTTCACGCATTAAGACTAGGCTTCGATCTCTACTGGGGCAAGAACTACTGGACTCGTTGATTACGCTAAACTCAGGGTTGGATCTTATCAAGGATGACGAGAACAGCTTTTATGAACAAGCTATAGACAACCGAGATGAAACTTATCCTCTTTTGAAAAAAATGTTGATAGACTAGCATAAGCATTAGCATTGTACCTACATGAAAATATATGTAAAACTTTTAAAATAAAAATTTCGTAAAGCTCTTGACTATTTGATTATCATCACTGGTTTGTTGACCATCAATAGTCATCTGCCCTGATCCTGGGCGGGCCCTTAAAGTCACATTGGCTCCCGGGCCCCTTAATCAACACTAGCAAAAGCTATCAGCTATCATATCAAACGAAAATATCATGCGAACCTTAATTAATAGCTGTGGTTAATAGTCTTAGCTAAAATTAATTATGGGTTAGGCCCGTTTGGTCACTTGTTCCGATTTGTTGTAGAAAATTAATTCTCAATTTGGTGTTGATTCGTCACATTAGGTGGAAATAATAAACTTATTAAAAGAAATTGGTACAAAAATTTCTTTTTAATATTATTTACCAGACGTGCGATCCGAACACCATGATGGTACAATGACATCATTATTATTGTAACAAAATTCGACTAGTGACGAATCGTAACACGGACACACGTGGTGTGTCCTAACCCTTAATTACGTAGGTGTACTCCTTGCGTTTATGTACGTACTTCCTTACGTAATTCCTAACTGTAATTACGTACTTCATGTCGCTTATGTAAATAATGCGCACACGCACGACACTATTAAACACAGTTTACAGATGCTTTATACCCGCTCAACAACTATACATTACACAGTGTGTTATCACAAAGTGATAACAATCACACATTCACTCTCTCTGCTTATTACATTGGAGTATGTATTTTTTTTTGTGTAGGTACCTATATAAATTCTTTTGCAAACCCATGGGCGGTTTATTCCACAGCTGGAAAAAATGCATTACTAAAAAGGTTTTATTAATTATTATGGAAAATATTACTAGCATATAATGAAGTACGAAGTAAGGCATATATATCCTGGTATGTTAGAAAGTTTCGATTTCGAATTTTTCACTTTTTAAAATAAAATTGTTTTTACGGAAAAAAACTTGCTTGTGAATGTCGCAAATTGCAGGAAGTTTTTATTAAAGTTTACTTTTATAAAATTATCGGTACCGGATGTAATCTCATTTTATTGATATTTTTATGTTTTATACCGCTTTTTTAGTTGTATTTTATTATATTTGCTGTCCCAAAATGGTTGGTAAAACGATAACAGCTAGCAAAATTATAACGCTACTTGAAGAAGGTTGTAGTCAATGTTTCGTGTACGAGGAGCTAAATATGAGTTGTTCAACTGTTCAGAGGACCTGGTAGGGGTATGAAGAGACTGGATCTGTCAATAGCAGGTAAGGTTCTGGAAGAAAACGGTGCACCGAGCCACGAGAGGACCGCTTTTGAGTAAATCAGGAGCTAAGACATGGGAGAGATTCGTACGCGGACCTAAAAAAGAACCTTAAAGTAGTAAGAGCTGCACAAATTACGGTCAGGGGGAGGCTTCTCGCTGCCAATATACAATACGCAGTTGTCGGCCGGCTCGAGGCCCTTAATTACTCCGTTAGCAGCGAGCTGCTAGACTGAGATTTGCTTGAAATCGTGGGTCATGGACTCAAGAGGACTGAAGTAGTGTATTATTTTCCGATGAAGCCCGGATATCGCTATATGGTGGGGACCGATGTCGGTGGATGAAGGGGAACGCTTTGTAGACCTGTTTTAAAGAAGTCACCCACTATAGTGGAGGCTCCGTTATGTTTTGGGCAGCCGTCAGTTCTGAAGACCGTACGGAATTAGTCTTCATCGAAAAGGGCACAGTAAATGCACACAGGTACATAACGGAGGTCGTAATTCCTCATGCAGAGCCCGCATTGACTGCTATTGGAAAGGATTCAATGCTCGAACCCACCGTTCTGGCGATGTAGCGCGTATATATATATATATATTTTTTATATAGAAAAAGGCGGCAGGCGAGCACACAGTCCACCTGGTGGTAAGTAGATACTGTCGTCCATAGACATACGCGATACATGCCAATATCAGTCCAGAATGACAAACGTTGGCAGGCCCACAGGGGCCGTTCAAGTATTACGTAAGCAAATTTTAGTCATTTTACCCCCCATCCCCCATGTCATCAAAAATAAGCAAAGCAAAGACCTCCCACCCCCCTTTGGTGCTTACGTAATACTTGAACGGCCCCACGGGCTGCCTACCGTTGCAGATTAAAGGAATGGATTGGGAGAAAGGGGTGGGAAAAAGGAGAGGGCTAGGATGGGATGGAAATGGGTTCTAGCATATTTCACTCACTACCGAAACACGTACCTACGTACATACATTGGGGAAATACGATAAAGTGGGAAATGCAGTACATTTCAAGGTAGTCTTCTGTGAGAGGGGTGGTAACGTGGCCAGTCGAGTGCGCCCAGCGGCTGTGGGAATGCAACGTGCACTCTCACCCTACAATGTCCCTACCCTATGGACGATGTCGGGATTCGTCGCACCTGAATAGATGTTTGAAATATGAAAAATGGGTAAGTAAATATACTCGTATATATATTTACCGATAATGGTTTAATAAAAAAAAACTTATATTGTTTATACCTCTTTATTGATTTAATAATCCAACATAAAACCCATCAATATAAAATTCCGGATAAAATATAGGAATGTATCAACGTGGTTGTGGTCCCATTTTGCAAATCATTCGTAGTACTAAAGTTTGTATATTCATAACAAAACCAAAAATCAACAAACATTGTAAACATGTAACAATTTGGTAATATAAAATTTATTTGATAACTATATTTGAACACTAACCGTATTTGCTGTTTTTACTGTTACCCTAAGCCTAGCGCCGCACCTTTTTTTTTAAACATTCACTTTGTAGCAAGAAGAGTCTTAATTAAAGATTCGAGTTTCCTGGTGTCGGCGGCGAATTTTCGGATGCCGTCAGAAAGCTTGTCGGTCGCCATTTGGTCCTCGTTGAGTTGCCAGCGGAATTGCGCCTCTGTTAGCGATATCTTCTCAATGTCGCTCTCTGCGGCCACCTTAGGGTCCAGTACCTGAAATACAAATAGAGATGAAGACTAATCAAATAAAAATAATCAAATTTGACTGCCCACCTTTTTACAGTGCCATATGATGGAGCAAATTGTCCTAGTCTCCTGCATATCCTGCAGAAAATTTGCTTGGGAGTTGACCCCTTCTTTTGCAGGGATCTGATAATATTTTGTCAATGTTCTCCATTATTGAAAAACCACAAAACCCTCGTTACGAACATCCACAAAGTCCACAACAATGACAAATGAAATTTTGCGTTTATTTGTGACAGTAATTGTTGTTATTTTTTAACCATGTTTAATACCTTAGACTCAAAACTTTCCAATAGATCCTCGTATAATTTCAATACGTATAAAATATAGATACATAAAAATAATCAAACAAATCTACAAATCTGTACAAATCTATCTTAAGATTGCTACAATGGGGATGGGCCAATATCTTTATGTTATGTCTATTCCCATATCGATGATTTTTATCTAAAGAAGACCAATATAGGTTCAACCACAAAACAGCAGTGTTAGAAATATGATAATTGCAGAGTTATAATAACACTCTAAAGTTTACATTTATTAAAAGTAGTGTGACGTCACAGTAGCGGCTGCATGGATTATCTTGTCATTGGTCTTCGTGTACTATAAAGTCCAATTATTTATTCGAGCCTTGACTCGAATAAATGACATAGCGAAAATTTGTACGGAGATGACACTTTATTGACAGTTCTACATGTCATATCCCTGACTCGAATAAATGATCCGACTATACAATCATACAGTGCAGTTTCGAATGCAATATTGTCGTAAACAACCAGAAACTCAAGCTCAGAAAGATAAAAAACAAACCGCAGTCAGTTCATAACAGAGTGATTATTGCCACAAATAGGTTGTTTTGTTTGATTAGCTCGATGACGGGTCACAGTTAAGTTTATTTTGGTCTGCGATGACCTTACTTTTTAACATAGTTATTACAAACGAAGCAATCCATACAGTCGTAACTGTCACGTCATCGCCTATATTTCACATATTTCGCTATAATTTCCTAGTCCTTAGTCCAAAAAAAAAATAAAACTTTTAAAAGATGTTGTAAATGTCTAATTCTTCGGAAAAGTTAAGCATCATTAAAAATGTTGGCCCATCCCCATTAGCGTAGGCCCTAGGCCCTAGGCGAAGCCGCTCTTTACTTTTAAAAAAATAAAGTTCAAAGTAGCGATGATCGATTGGGAATAAATTTATAGTCGAACTAGCGAACCGCCCTCACTTCGCTTCGGTTTATTAAATTTAAAACAATCGGAATAAGATATTTTCCTGAGGTAAAATGCAGCCTATATTTTAAGTTAGACCTCTAGCAATACATCGGTGAAAACTGCATTCAATTCCATGCAGTAGTTTTTGCGTGATGCGTGTACAAACATACATACAGACAGACAGACAAAATTTTTAAAAACTGTTGTTTTGACTTCTGTTGCTCTAATAAAGACCTCCCATATTAGTTTTTTTTCAATATCTATAATGTACAGACATCGGCCTGTTACAATTTTATTATATGTATAGATAAATGACGACAGTTTGTTCATTCGAGAGTAGAATAATCAAGAGTATCAGAAAATAATCGAAAAAAAATCGAGGTCGGAATAAAATAAGCATTTTAAGTAATAAGCATCAATCAATTGCAGCGATAGGCCAGTGCGTTATTTTTTCGAACAACGTCGATTGTCATTTGAATGCACTAGAATAATTTCGGAAATCGATTATTTTCATTCGCTATCGAGGTTTTGCTGGTCCAAAGTGTGTTCAAATGAAAGTCAATCATTGTACAGGTCAAAGTGTGCACAAAAATATTAATGTATACAATCGCGGTCATTTACGCCCGACCAGTTAAAAAATTTAACTGCACTGCAAAATCAACACGTCTCGCCCCTTTTACGTTTCCGACAATTATCAAGATGCCACGTAAAGGGGGGCGTGACACGGCTCTCTAGTGTGTTCGAATTTTGTGGTTGTGGGTATTGTTAACGTTGGCTGAAATTTGCATTTCCTTATTGTCGACGCGACTTTATTGTTTGTTAATTTTTCTATGACCATTTGTGCTCGTCTAACCGTATTGACTTATAATATTTTTGAGGTCATTGCAATGTTGGACCTCGAATTCCTGAATGATCTAGTTTCTTTATTAGTGTACTAGCTGACCCGACAGACGTTGTCCTGTCTTAGCTATGAATATTCAATTCGAACTGGAATAAATAATTAAAAAGAAATAATTAAAAAACATAGTGTTCATTGTAATGCTTTTTGATACATAACATTGTTAGTTTTGTTTTCTGGCGCGTAAATAAATAATGTTGATGGTTTTCCGACACGGGAACAGGCGACATACAATTGGCCATGTGAAAAACATGGATTTTCAAGATTGATGCCACAAACACTTAACGACTGCCCTTGAGATTTATTTATCGACATTGCAAATGCAAGCCGCACTGGAAATTGTAACCGTTTAAAGTCGAATGGCATGTCGTTCGGAATCATAGGGATGCGTGGAATCAAAACGTCTTCGCCTTTGTACTTCCCTTTCAAAGTTGTGGCTTCGATGACGTTGTTCATTAATTTCTTCACCGCAAGCCGGGTGCCATTACAAATACGTGGCTGGTTTATGTTCCGCAACATAATGATTACCGATCCGACTTTTAATTGCAGATTATGAGATGGTAATCCGGGCAATTCCAGCGAATTTAAAAATTCCGTTGGATAGTTGAAAACATCATCTTGGTTCGTGACGGAATCAACTGATTTGTATGTCATCAATTCGCCAGCTATCTTATTTTGAATCTGAATATTCATTTCCTTGACATCAACGTTTTTTGCAGCCAATATAACACGTTCGCTCAACCAAACATGATTTTTGTAATTTTGAGCAATGTTTGGGAACAGTTCTCGATGAGTTCGGTCTTTGATTCAGTATCAGTAAAGTGACAAAAATTGGCAGGGAATTTAATGTATCCAGAGGATGTGTCAACAGGAATTTTGCCATCACCAATGTCGAGCAATTGTTTGGAAAAAACTTCTCCAGATCGGTCGTTCTGCAATTCGACTGGCATGTTCATATTTAATTTGAGTGTTTTGACGTATTTCCATAAAATGGACGACTTCAAACATGCATTAAGTTCGTCGGCTGTCGTTGGTCGTGGAATCACGAAAATCACCTGCCAGTAGAATCATCGCACCACCAAACCGATTTTGGTTGTTTCGTAAATCTTGCATCGTGCCATCATGCCTCCAAAGATTTTTTGTGTGCCATCATGCATTCATCCCAAACGATCAATTTGCTTTGCTGCAACACTTTGGCCATCGCAGAATTCCTCGAAAGGTTGCAAGTTGGAGTTTCATTAGTTTGCATGTTCAACGGCAACTTGAGTGCTGAATGAGCTGTTCGACCGCCTTCCAACAACGTAGCTGCAATACCCGATGAAGCAAGTGCAAGTGCAATTCCATTCTGCGATCGAATCGTTGCCAAAATCAAACGATTCGATTTTAATCAATGATATTAAAAACGTTTTTCCAGTTCCACCGGGAGCATCTAGGAAAAAAAATCCGCCAGTTCCATCGTTCACTACTTTCATGAGCGTATCGTAGGCATATTTTTGTTGCTGATTTAAAAGGGGAACGTTTCTTTGACCGGTTTCTCTCAATGCCTCGGAATCGTATTGGGTTTCGCCTCTCAACTCTTGATTAAATACGTTGTGCATTGGGCGATTGGGCGTTGTCATTCCTAATTGTATTAATCCTTTGTTGGTAAGCATCAAGCACATGTCCTCAATTAAAATTAATGCTTCATTGTGAATTTCTTCGTTCATTTGCAAATCTGCATTCGATGTTCTAAGACGCATCTGATGCAATATATCTTCGGCCATATGATGTTTATATTTGTTCCATAAATCAATCGGTGTTGATGGGAAGCATGTAGACAAAATTATAGAAAACAATGTTCGTATTTGTTTAGCATTTGACGAAATCACAGCATCTTCGAGAGTGTGGTCCCAATGAGTGTCATTCTCTAGCAATCCCAAACGTTAACAGGCTTCTCTGTATGTGCCGCACAATACACCATTAACAGTTCGCAGATATTGGAATGATGTTGGGCCACGAACATTGACGGCCAGTCATCATTCTGGCACATTTCAAAGAAGCTGGTCATGTTGTCGATGGCGGCCTGTCAGCTTGTTGTAATACGTTCTCCGCTGTAAAATACACTCTGACCATTTTCCAAATGTACGGCCAAGTGAAAAACAGTGGGGTGTCTTTCATGTATAACGAATGAAAAAATACGCCTCATCGCTTCGTTACTGCTAACATAGCGGCCCATTTGAAATTGAGTGATTTCATCGTTGGAATTTTCGGCAGCAACTCCGAACACAGCCATGTCACTACCTTTGTCCACGTACTTGCAAATGTATTTACATAATAGATTTTACGGAATAGAAAAATGCGACATTTATATTTGCTTTAAATGTCTTGGAGAGTAACGGCGAAAACGGAACAACCCAACGATTATCAACTTCAATGTCCTGTTAATTCATTTTGACTATTGTTGACCTTCCATTGTCATCAGTGGATCGGCGGCGATAAAGTGGATAACCATCATTTCCAGTAATAGTTTCTGCTACTAATTGTCTTGGATAGCGTTTTGAACATTTTCCGTCAACCATACACGGAGAATTGGGATTTAATATTCCACAGGGACCATGAATCATATTTTTTGTAACAACCTCATGTAACAGTGGATCTTCTTCATTATCGGGAATTTCAGCTGATATCACATCATCGATTTCATTCGGTCTTATCCTCTCAACCAACCAAATGAGGATATATGCATGTGGCAATCTGCGTTTTTGCCACTCGACTGAATACATCCAACAGCGCGTCTCACCGAACACACGATGCTTAACAATAAAATCCATGAGTGATTTTAATTTTTTTTGAACACCCTTGCGGTGATGTCATGGCGCTCAATGGGTGATTGGCCAGGAAATAATTCTTGTCGAATTTCTGTCTACTGTGTATTGCACGTGAACGTGATAAACAAATCTGGTGTGCCATAATGACGTACATACAATATAGCATCTTGTGCGTATTCATGCATATGTCGCGGACTTCCGACGTATGTTGCTGGGAGAACAGTCATTCTGCCGACATTCTGTGCATTTCCGTCAGCATTGATGGCATCCCGAAGATGAATGTATTCCTCGGAACGGAGTTTTGCCTGGTTCAACCTGATAAATGTCAATCGCTCAGTTTCAACTTTGACGTACATATCCACAGCATATTGGTGAAATAGACGCCGACATTTTAAGATGTGATTGTCCTCATTTTCCCGTACCATCAGTCTGTATGAATAATAATTCATTGAACTAACTTTTTTGTTAGTTTCGTCGCCTGTAAATAAATGTTTGTGTTAATAAGATAAAGTAATGTTGTGATTAAGGTAGTAAAGGTAGATTGATTATATACCTGTAACTGGATTTATCATCTTGATTGAAAAATGATACCCATCTTCACCTTGCCAAAATAAGATAGGATATTGTAACGCATCATATGATCGATGTGTTTCGTACACACGCTGCAGTTGATCGTTCCGTCGATGTAAAACAATATCTCGGTTTTCTAAATTTTCACCCACGACGACAATAGCGACTTCATCAATTGTTGCCACGTTATAATTTAATGCAGCTCGATGTGGATTAAACGCAACATTTTTACGTTGTTGATTTCTATTCCATCGATTCCGTTCAACTTCATTGCGCTTCGCGTTGCTCGTCAGTTTGACTTGCTCGTATATATCTTTGACTTGCAGCATTGCGAGTTCTGCGACCTAAGTTGGTACGTCTAATTGGTGGAATTTTGAAGAACCAAAATTCAACTAAAAATAAAAATTGACAAAACGACGACAAAACAGCACTTCTCAAAAAACTCACTGAACAAACTGAAAACTGGATAAACATTCCGATCAAATGGACTGTGCACCAAGAAATGAATAAATGAATTTTTTGATAGACCGATGCAGCTGTTAAACTACATTTGCGGCGCGCGAACTCTCAAACGCGCGAACTGTCAAACGCGCGAACTGTCAAACGCGCGAACTGTCAAACGCGCGAACTGTCAAACGTGCGAACTGTCAAAAGCGCGAACTGTCAAACGCGCGAAGTTTAAATAGTCGTTAAGTTTTCTGATTTTTTTTAAAATTTTCTTCTCAATTTTCTTAATTTTTCTTTCCGTAAGAACCTTTTACAAAGTGTTAGAAAAATAAAAAAGAAAAGATGAATGAAATCGGTAAAGTTGTTCTCAAGTTATGGCGTGACCAACAGAAATAGGGGTTCATTTTTATTTATATAGATAGATAGATTGTGTCGTAAAGTATAAAAAAGTCTATGAATATTATTAAAATATGTTTTTTTTTATCATTTGGACACGTAAATTTAGATAATAACATTGTCGTCGATTTCTATATTGAGTGATTTCATCGTTGGAAGTTTCGGCAGCAACTCCGAACACAGCCATGTCACTACCTTTGTTCACGTACTTGCAAATGTATTTAATAGATTTTACGGAATAGAAAAATTCGACATTTATATTTGCTTTGAATATCTTGGAGAGTAACGGCGAAAACGGAACAACCCAACGATTATCAACTTCAATGTCCTGTTAATTCATTTTGACTATTGTTGACCTTCCATTGTCATCAGTGGATCGGCGGCGATAAAGTGGATAACCATCATTTCCAGTAATAGTTTCTGCTTCTAATTGTCTTGGATAGCGTTTTGAACATTTTCCGTCAACCATACACGGAGAATTGGGATTTAATATTCCACAGGGACCATGAATCATATTTTTTGTAACAACCTCATGTAACAGTGGATCTTCTTCATTATCGGGAATTTCAGCTGATATCACATCATCGATTTCATTCGGTCTTATCCTTTCAACCAACCAAATGAGGATATATGCATATGCATATATCCTCATATATGCATGGATATATGCATATATGCAATCCGCGTTTTTGCCACTCGACTGAATACATCCAACAGCGCGTCTCACCGAACACACGATGCTTAACAATAAAATCCATGGGTGATTTTAATTTTTTTTTGAACACCCTTGCGGTGATGTCATGGCGCTCAATGGGTGATTGGCCAGGAAATAATTCTTGTCGAATTTCTGTCCACTGTGTATTGCACGTGAACGTGATAAACAAATCTGGTGTGCCATAATGACGTACATACAATATAGCATCTTGTGCGTATTCATGCATATGTCGCGGACTTCCGACGTATGTTGCTGGGAGAATAGTCATTCTGCCGACATTCTGTGCATTTCCGTCAGCATTGATGGCATCCCGAAGATGAATGTATTCCTCGGAACGGAGTATTGCCTGGTTCAACCTGATAAATGTCAATCGCTTAGTTTCAACTTTGACGTACATATCCACAGCATATTGGTGAAATTGACGCCGACATTTTAAGATGTGATTGTCCTCATTTTCCCGTACCATCAGTCTGTATGAATAATAATTCATTGAACTAACTTTTTTGTTAGTTTCGTCGCCTGTAAATAAATGTTTGTGTTAATAAGATAAAGTAATGTTGTGATTAAGGTAGTAAAGGTAGATTGATTATATACCTGTAACTGGATTTATCATCTAGATTGAAAAATGATACCCATCTTCACCTTGCCAAAATAAGATAGGATATTGTAACGCATCATATGATCGATGTGTTTCGTACACACGCTGCAGTTGATCGTTCCGCCGATGTAAAACAATATCTCGGTTTTCTAAATTTTCAACCACGACGACAATAGCGACTTCATCAATTGTTGGCGCATTAAAACGTCTTGCGTATTGTCCTGCAGGCGTCTTATCGGCTCTGATGACAATTTTGTGATTATCAGATGGCATGCGGTCTAATGCGGTCTTGAATAATGCAACCAATTCGTTGTGTTGATGGAATAATGTTTGGAGTTGTTCCACAATTGGTCTTTTCACCGAATTGTTGTGTGCACAACGCTGATCGACTTGTCTTGCTGAATCGCCCATAAAATAAATTTGCAAAAATTTGTAGTCACTATCCGGCGTTGGCAATTAGGAACCTGTTCGATGATATATTTGACCCTGAACCTGCAAGGGTAAATAGATGTAATATAGGTAATTGTATAGCAAAGTGTTTGTACCGCCATGTGGCTGGCAAAATACATTGGCAGCACTGCCATTCCCCATCAACTTCTGTAAACACACTCACTTCTGGTAGCTTTTGGCAATTCAGAGCTACCAACGTACTTTACACCATGTCAATTTAAAGCTGCCAACGTATTTTGCACCAGCCACATGGTGATAAAAGTTTATTGTTTCCCATTACACTTACCTTGCAAGTAGGCATAAAATTATCTCGAATAACTTTTGTTGCGCCAAATGACGTCATTTGAAAGCAATTATTGTATTGCTGGATATGAGTCAAAAAATGTTTAGAATCTGGCCCATTTCCGGAAACCAATGAATGTAGTGGCTCTGTTGGCGGTACCAATGGCGTCAATTTGACTTGGCCACTGCCTATGCCTTAATTTTTTAAACTTAAATGCCTTGCAATGTGGACACACAACGTTCATCGGTCCAATAGCAACGATTTGCTGTGAACTGTAATCGATTGCCACATTATAATTTAATGCAGCTCGATGGGGATTAAACGCAACATTTCTACGTTGTTGATTTCTATTCCATCGATTCCGTTCAACTTCATTGCGCTTCGCGTTGCTCGTCAGTTTGACTTGCTCGTATATATCTTTGACTTGCAGCATTGCGAGTTCTGCGACCTAAGTTGGTACGTCTAATTGGTGGAATTTTGAATTTTGAAGAACCAAAATTCAACTAAAAATAAAAAATTGACAAAACGACGACAAAACAGCACTTCTCAAAAAACTCACTGAACAAACTGAAAACTGGATAAACATTCCGATCGAATGGACTGTGCACCAAGAAATGAATAAATGAATTTTTTGATCGACCGATGCAGCTGTTAAACGACATTTGCGGCGCGCGAACTGTCAAACGCGCGAACTGTCAAATGCGCGAACTGTCAAATGCGCGAACTGTCAAATGCGCGAACTGTCAAATGCGCGAACTGTCAAGCGCGCGAAGTTTAAATAGTCGTTAAGTTTTCTGATTTTTTTTTTAATTTTCTTCTCAATTTTCTTAATTTTTCTTTCCGTAAGAACCTTCTACAAAGTGTTAGAAAATTAAAAAAGAAAAGATGAATGAAATCGGTAAAGTTGTTCTCAAGTTATGGCGTGACCAACAGAAATAGGGGTTCATTTTTATTTATATAGATTGTGTCGTAAAGTATAAAAAAAGTCTATGAATATTATTAAAATATGTTTTTTTTTATCATTAGGACACGTAAATTTAGATAATAACATTGTCGTCGATTTCTATGGTCGAAAGCCGTATTGTGACCGTGATAGAATTTTGTTTTCTCTATAAAAATATGAAATTGCTTAGTTATATATTACACAATTATTTTATCTAGTACTGGAAGTATAGTTATAGGACGATAGTTTCCAAACTCATTATAACTACCTTTTTATATATTGTTATATAGATAAACTTCACTATTGTAAAGCGCTATTTCGTCTACTCATACAGCTCGGTAGCTCGTATTGTTTGCTATTGTTCGTTTCGCTACTTGCAACGCATGTCGTGTGCGTAAACAGACGCGTGGATGTGCGTTAGAATCGGGCGATTTTCGTGCTCCAGCTGGGCAAGCTGTGCTGTGCTATATCGCTGCTGCTGTAGTTATACGACTAACGCACCATCTCTGCGAACGCTTTGCTATTGGACGACCAGTCATTGTAGTAGGCACTGGAGCTCGGACGTTGCCACGCAATATTAGACATTAAGGTGATCGGGCGGATGTGGCCGCAATTATATATACATGTATGTATAAAATGATTGATTGATTGAAAACAAAATAATTTGAAAGATGTGGCAGGGTATCTCTTTCTCTTGAAAGTTCTTTGTCTATCAAATGCTATGTCAATATACAAGTCATTACAAATTTTATCATATCAAACTCAATCAAATATAATTTGATTATGTTCTATTGATAAATTGATTAATAGAGGAATGCTAAGTCAGGATTTGTAGCGAAGAAACTCACTACCATGATAGCATCTAATCTGAAAATGCCTTCAAACACTTGATTTTACTTTCAATTAATGACACGCTTAACTCATTTCAAATCAGAACGATGAAGTCACGCTATATCACGTTACGAGATTAAAATTTTAAATCACATGATAACAGATACAAGTGATTAATTTTTATATATGCTAAATCGTAAGAATTCATGAAAAATACCCTAAATAATTAATATTACAGGTTATATCTATAACTTGCTATATTTATAATATTTCATAATGTTTGGTTACTTATTTTAACATTTTTTTATTATTTTCTGTTATTATCTGGCGGTTGACTGACAGAGAATGTCGTAAGGCATTTAAGTCCGCCTTACATGTGCCATGGCGTTTAAATAAATACATAAAGACTGTATTATGAATAGTGTCAAGTACCTAACTGTCACTAGCTCACTAGATAAAAGAGCACAGTAACAAAATCAACAATTGTGGTAAATTGACAATAACACCGTATTATTGAAAGAGAAGCTAAGTTATCCACATCCACACTCGTAGATACGGTAATATTACAATGCACACTAATATTATAAAATACGTAAGTGTCTGTATATTACGCTTTTACGGCTAAACCATTGAAGCGACTTTAATTAAATTTTGTAGAGGTGCCTGAAATCCGAAAAAGGACATAGGATACTTTATCCCAGAAAATAAATACTTTTTTCCAGAAGGAAAACAAAATCCTCGTAGGTAACGCCACAAGCGTAAGCTAGAACGGTGATATCGATTGGTTGATGATAACAAAGTCAAAATGGACATATACAAAAATGACATTTTACGGTAATGCAGTATCGAACGAAAAATCATTTTATGTTTTACATTTACCACTGAATCAGACTAACATTATTATCAGATCAGATTGATGTTATCGTTATAAAATAATTTACATACTTTTTGACTATTTCACTTGTACATATCTAAATTACAAGTAAATTATAAAATTGGACTCACCCTCTTGAGAGGTTGGTCGCTGTTAGCTAATTCCTCGAGCAACTTGGGGCTGATGGTGAGCAGGTCGGAGCCGGCCAACTCGCGGATCTCGCCCGTATTGCGGAACGACGCGCCCATCACCTGCGTCTTGTAACCGAACTTCTTGTAGTAGTTATACACGCGAGTCACAGACAGCACGCCAGGGTCTTCCTTGGCTTCGTACGTCTTCTTTGTGTGCTCTACGTACCTACAAAAAAGTATAACGTAACAGTGAACAACTTTATACACTGATATACTAAAAAAAACGCTGACCTTTCCGACTGCCGTGTTAGCACGCGTCAGTCGAGAAAATAGGTTTCGCTGTTTCTTGTACTTCTGTGGAAGACTAATTAATTAATTGTTTTTTTTATTCTAAACACACTACATTGTAGGACATTATTTGGACTCTTTGGTTGCATAATTTTTACATGTTTTTTTGTATACTTAACTTTAAGTTTGAAACTACACCTTTATTCATTGTGATTGTAGTTATAAGATAAGCACAAGTTTTATATTTATGTAATGTTCTGTTCTTAGGTCTATTATTTTAGGTTTAGTCAGTACAATCTAGAGTAAATCAATAAATTAATCGCATGCTTATTTTTAAAAAAAATTTAGATCAAGCTTGTAGGTAGGGCTTCATGAATTTTATTCATATTGTTTGTATGAATAGGGTAATCATATAACAATATATGATTTGGTGGTGACAGTCTTTCAAAAGAAGACGTCAGTGGCGGTAAAAACAAAAGTCTGTTTTGGCACAACACACCAGTGTATTGAGGTGTGAGTTGTAAGTTTTAATCAGTTTTTAAGTGAGCAATAACTGCTGTTTTCCATTACACGAGATTATGAAATAGAGGAAAATCATAAAATTGCAGCAGACATATTTGTCGTATGTTTTCATAAATAAATAAAAAATCACACATATTTTAGACAATAATATTACAACAATAAAATTCTTAAAAGAAACTGCTGGCCCGTGCTCGCTGTTTGTGTTTGTTCTTTAATCATGGAAAGCAATAAACATTTCACGGGCATATTTGAATCACGTAGGACAACAGTTGCTCGCATCCCTATTGGTTGAATTGTACCAATTTTTGTTAAGTCTAGGAAGATGGAAGTACTTACCAATCTAATATACGTCCAACAAATGGTGAAATGAGTGTCACATTGGCCTCCGCACAAGCGATAGCTTGGTACATTGAAAACAGGAGGGTGAGGTTGCAGTGGATGCCATGTTTCTTCTCCAATTCCCTGTCAAATAAAAACAACCACCTTGTTGTTGTCAGGATTTCTTTGAAGAACGCCGGTTTTAGAGAGATACCATATCTTACGCACACAATACTTAATATAGGTAATATGTCATGGATAAGAATGATAAGAAAAAAATATGTTATATCATTGAAGTGAAACAAATATTATAATTTAAATCCTATTATGGGGCATTAAAGCTACGCCTTATGAAAAAACATCTACCGGTACGAAGTATACGGGGTTTCGTGTCAATGAACTACAGGGGGCGCGTGGTGTCAGCCGGCTTTAGAATAACACCATCCCATCTCTTCAAGTGGGTGTAGCAACAGGCGACTAAAGGATAACAAAGCCACTACCACAAGCCCTGAGGAACTACACCACCTCTAAAAGAGTGGACTCGCCACCCGCCGTTTGGCCAGCATGCTGTTTTAAGGCCATATATCCCTCATGCACAGGACAATGTGCACGAGGAGGTCCGGGACCAGCAGTGGACGACAAAAGGTTTGGTCACGGTTTACGGAACTACATTCGTGAACGGAATGTATGGTTTCCGATTTTGGGAAAAGGTCGAACACCCCCTGAATATGTGATGTTATCTGAGCAAAGGGACCTTATTGTCGGTATGGACTTATTGAATTGGATAAGATTTACTTATACTTAAAATTTTGTTGTTTCAAAATTATGTATAAACATGCACTAAAATCTAATATTTAAGATAATACAAAAAATATTACATTATTTTTTTAAGATTTCATTAAAGTCTCAACATTTCGCACAACCAACAATAAGGTTTTTCGCAGATAATGTAACCATAATATAAGAAATGAGTCTCAGAAGTTAGATGTCTATAAATATAAAACATATATTTATAGGGTTATATTATGCCTTAAAAGAAGGCAAACAAGAAGGCAAAAAGAAGGCAACAACTGCCCCTTAAAAATAGTACTGCTATGTTGTGGAGCTACTTTTTCTAGAATACATAATTGTAGAATACATTATGGAAATAAATAATATGAAGCTGATGCCAACAAAGCATTTGCACAATTACAAACTTATTTTAGGATCGTAAATGAATTATTGTGATGAACTTAAAGGTCATATTTGTTGCTCTAACTCAGGGGTTTCCAAACTTTTTAGCCTAAGGGGGCCCACACTGACTGTTCCACAAAGTCCCAAGGGCCAATAGTTAAAAAACCCTCTCTTCAGAACTTCAAATGGAAATGATTGATTTGCATTGTAGTGACTATTTTAAAGAAAAATATCAAACACATCTTTGCTGGAATTTTATTCTTCCACTCACGCAGTTTGATCATGTGAATCTGTATGAACTACTAATCTGTGTGAAAAAACATTCGCCAAATGAATTACACAACTGCACATCAAGTTTACTGATGACTATATTAAGTCACATTTGATAATTGGAACTAGTTAAACTTGATCCACAACTGCAAACAATTGACTGAAAAATCACTGCTACATAAATCACATTAATTATTATTAAAATGTTTAATGTTACACTTTAAGTATTAGATTATGGATGACAGTGATAGTGTTCTTTGGTGAATAAAAACATCTGATTAGTATTTTGTTTTATCATAAAATAAAGTTAAGGATGCCAGGCATGTCCAGCTCGCTGCCACGGGCCGGATAGCAGGTGCTCGCGGGCCGGTCTTAGCCCGAGGGTCGTAGTTTGAAGACCCATGCTCTAATTGAATGAAGAAGTTTATTTTAAAATGTGCTGTTTGCAGTTGGCGTAACTAGACTAGACACCTATTGAATGTGTTGATAATGAGCTATAAAGGAGTTGGTATATGTACTAATGCTTGACTGGTCAAATCTGAAAGTACTAAAATCCGTTCCAATCAAATTAGACGAATACAAACAAATCAATGAAATATCTCAACATTTATCTTTAAATCTGAGGCTCATTTGCAGTATCGATGAATCAAATTATAGATATGTAATCATTTATCACCTCACTATTTAATTTAAGGCAGTGTCAGTTACTTCAGGCCACCATGTTTGTTCGCATTTTGGGCAAATAGGATGGGAACGAGGCATACTTACTTGGCAGCTTGAATACCTTCCCAGGTTGAAGCCAGTTTGATCAAGATTCTCTCCTTCTTGACACCAAATTCAGTAAACAAATTAATCAACTTGATGGCCTTGGCGATGCTAGCTTCCTTATCAAATGATATTCTGAAAATATATAGAATGTTAATAATATTATACCAAACTACTAAAATGCGATATTTGTGTATAAAATGAATAATATCAGTGACCAAATGTTGCTTAGCTAATTTTAATACTATTTAATAAAAAAATTTTTTTTTCTTTAGAAGCCTAAATAATGTCACACTGCAGGGCAGAGGCATCCCCTTACAATAACGAGGAGCTGGAGTCATAATAATTCATAATTTTGTTACATAATTGTGATAATTATTTAACACTGGGCAGTTAATAATTACTATTTGAGCGGTAATTTGATTGGGCAGAAAAATAGTTCACTATTTCTTGGTGTTTGGTAAAAGGCAAATGACATTTTGGTTGAAGTCTTTCCTAAACAGAAACGATTCAGTTTTATTAAGTTAGTACGAGGCGATGGCGAAGCATAGTAGATCGCCAGCCTTCAGGATTTTTTTAAATAATTTTTTTAAGGATTTACGCGTGTAAATCCTTCTAACCCAGAAAAAAATTGTTAGAGATAATTCATATGCTAGTTACTTACTACTTATCCCAATATTTCTATCAGACCAATTTCTATTTAGTAACTGCTCAGGCGTGCATTACTGCCCATTTAATCATTTTACTGCCCAATGGCCTTTTCACAGATCCAAATATTTATTGAGGTACTCATTTCAAGGTATATTACTCCTCATTTCCATTATTTACTGCTCATATTTTGCCACCCAATCTGTTATTAACAACAAACTGTAATGTATTACCGCCCTTTTAAGTCATAGCCTTTAAAACTATGGTTTAATTGCCATTGAGTTCCCAATACTCTTCCCGATTTTGTATGTACAGAAGCCCTTAATTGTTAGTAAAACTGTTAGTTATGGGTCAACAATATAACAATTTACCAGAGCTAATGAACTGTATCTAGAGAATTAATTTGTAAATAGTTGCAGTGTGTTAAATTAGATGATAAACACAAAGTCCTTATATGTTTTTCTCATTATATTTTTCTTATTTTTGGTTAAAATAATTTATTCTTTCTTAGACTAAAACTCAAAATTAATATTACCTGGCATCCACCTCCACTGAAACTCTCCCGGGTATAATTTTAAGTATTTCACAACCAAACAGTACACTCAGCATGTCCAATGTCTCAGCCATTTGCTCTTCAATGGTGCTATAACAAGAATAAAATTATTTGTAAAAATATGATGTGAGGTAATAGTAATACTCTAATTTCATACCTCACAGACTTGAAAATATTTCTTTTGAATGTTTGGGAGTTTCCTTTCCTACATAAACATTTCTTTACTTGCCTTAGAGACTCATAGATGATCAATTATATTAGGCAATTTTACAGATTGTGCAATGTTTTTGATACTCCCTAAGAAGGATATTGAAATTCAATTCCCGCATTTGACGATGCAGAGAAGGCGGAATGCCTGGCTGATAGCCTAGAGGCCCAGTGCTCCCCTAGCCGCCAGCCGGTTGACGAGTCCCACGTCGACCTGGTTGACGGAGAGGTGAGTCATCGAGCCTCCATCCCTCCCTCAGACTCCCTTCTACCGGTTACGGTATCAGAAATCCAGGAGATTATTCAAAATCTTAAAATTAAGAAATCTGGTATCGACGGAATACCCAACAGGGTGTTCAAAAGTCTTCCGATCCAATTGATCGCTCTCCTCGCGGCCATCTACAATGCCGCCATGCGGAATCATCTCTTTGCAGTCGCCTGGAAAGAAGCCGTCGTCATCGGCATCCCCAAACCGGGCAAACACCGCTCGGATCCCGCTAGCTACAGACCCATTAGCCTATTGAATACAATGGCTAAAATCTATGAAAGAGTCCACCATACCCGCCTGCTGAGACACATTGACTCAAAAGGCCTTTTAATCAACGAACAGTTCGGCTTTAAAGCCAAACACTCCGCAGTCCAACAAGTGCACCGAATAACGGAGCACATACTTTCAGGTCTCAATCAAAAGAGACCTCTCAGAACACTAGCTGTCTTCTTCGACGTAGCGAGGGCCTTTGATAAGGTGTGGCACAACGGTTTAATTTATAAACTGTACCAACTGGAGGTGCCCGAAAGTCTCATTCTCATCATTAGAGACTATCTTACCAATCGCACCTTTCGCTACAGAGTTGAAGGCACGCTATCCAGCCCCCGCCCAATAAGAGCTGGCGTCCCCCAGGGCTCCGTTCTAGCGCCCACGCTCTATTCACTCTATACTAACGACACCCCCCACCCCCCAGGAATAGAGCTCGCCCTCTTCGCGGACGACACCGCCCTCTACGCTTCAGATAGGAACGTACGTATGCTCTCTCTACGCCTCCAGCGCGCAGTCACCGCCCTAGGCGAGTGGTTTGTGAAGTGGAGGATAGAGATAAACCCGGGGAAAAGTGCAGCCATGTGCTTCCCTTTTCCCATGGTTAGCTGTCGTACTCCTAAGTTCTCCCCTCTCCCGATAACCCTTCTCGGTCAAACGATTCCTCTCGTCAAAAAGACCAAATATCTCGGAGTCACTGTAGACCACAGAATGACCTTCCGAGATCATATCAAAACTGTCAGAAACCGAGCCGCCTTTGTGCTCGGTCGCCTCAACCCCCTCATAAGCGGGAAAACTAAAATGTCGCTTAGAAATAAGTTGACATTATACACACACCGGACAGGAGTGCCCCTCCCCGCTATCGTCGGCCGCGGCACATCCTGGACGATCCCGACGACCCGATCACCGCTGCCAATGCGGTTCTCACACTGTACTCGAACACTGCACACAGACACCGTCCCCGCCGGCGGAGACGTGGACGTCCCCCCCGATACACCGTTAACACACACCGGCCCTCAGCCAACATGTTCACTAGGTATAGACACGTGCCTGGGCGCTTCTCGCCGACTCGCGATCCCGCGGTATCCCCCTAATGCAACGCCCTAAGCCGAGGTCCGTTCCTTCCGCCGGTTTACCGGCGGGGGAGCCCTTAGGCTCGTTGCAACACACACTTTTGCTCCTGGCTGAGCGCCTTCTGGGCTCGGGAAACTTAAAAAAAAAAAAAAAAAAAAAAAAAAAAAAAAATCAAAATAATGTTGTCCAATAACCATTATTATACACTTTTATTGTAGGTCTAGGGGCAACTTTTGTTCTTCCAAGGACTAAGATTTAAAACAAAGTACCTATTCCTAATTTAAAACAATTAAACTGCTTTTAAATTTGGAATAAGTTTTTAAGTATGTGTACCTGCCAGAGTCCTTGCCATACTTAATGGCTTTGTCTAGGAGATGTTGGTATTGCTCCATGCCAGCAGCAGAGAGGATGAGGCTGGGGTTTGTGGTCGCATCTGTAGGCTTGTATGCCTTCATTGCTGGCAATCATAAGAATTTTCTGTTTTTATAGTTTTTGCACACATTTAATTAATAAACAATTGAAAACTTGATTAATTATTAAATACATAATATGAATTTGGACTGTTATATGTTTACTACATAGTAAAGGTACCTAGGTACTACAATGTCTTATAATTGTTAAATAAAAATATAACCAAGAGTTAATTAAATGCAGGAAAATAATTAAAAATTAACTAAAAGGTTTAATATTAATGTTAAAAAATATAATAAGTAAAATGTCAAGGTCAAACTGTACTTCTTTTAGGTAGTTATTCTTTGTCTGCAGTCAAAGGTGGCCATGGTAATGTGGTTTGTAGTGTTTCTAAAGAAATGCATTGTCATAAGCATGATGCAGCTCAAAAGGGTTAGTATTATATAAAAACTACTTCAAAACTGGGTCTTAAACCTTACCCTCAAAGTCCCCGGTGTCAGCGACCACCGTCGAGTATTGCTTCAGTTGGTCGAGAGCACTCATTTTAGTGCGCTTTACTTGAGGTTCAACACTCATACTGGCTGTATGCCTGTAATGTTTTACTAATTAAACATTGAATGATAGCAAGTAGAACGTGAATACAATCGCCGAATCGGTCACGAAAAATAACAGGGTGAAGGTGACCTCTCTGTACTGTACCATCAATCGTCATTCGTTCGGTTTCGTGATGCGATGATAGAGATAACCTCTTGAACATACATAATTGTTAAACGAAGAATAAGAAGGATATTTTTCAAGATATGTAGGATATTCAATTATAACTTCAGAAAGTACGAAAAAGGAATTCAAGTAAGGATGTAATGTAATTAAAATTCTAATTGGAATAATATAAAGTTCATACTTTTTTTAGTGTTTCGCTTGCAGATCAGTGTGACCATTGCGAGGCACGACAAGAATGCTAAAACTTAGGGTTCCCTGTGCTAAAATATACTAAAGCTTTAAAAAATTCTGCCAAAAATATCCTCATTCATCAATCATCAATTCATCACATAAGTACTCATTGTTGGAAGTCTTCATAAAATTAATGTCTTGCGTTCGGTAAGAAACTATCACAAGAATCGCTTTCTGTAAGACCTTGTTTAACTTTTGTATATTACATGTTTTACTTGCGAAAATACTCTCTCGCATTGTGTATTTGAAATGGGAAGGCACATTAAACATTTAGAAAAATTACATATTGTTTACCATCAACAATATAACTTACTAAACGCCAAAATTCTTCAATATCAATTACCGAGTCTCCTGCGATGAGTTCTTCCACTTTAGTGTCAAATTTTATTTGGTGGTATTCCTCATCGATTAATTGTTTCAAAGATTCAGAATTTATTATATTTGTGAACGTAACTAAAACTTCTATTCATAAAAAATTTTCTTACGCAACGACTTGCGGATGCAAAAACCATAACGAACTGCCGCCGGCACCAGATTGTGTATGGCCCGCCGACTGCCTCGAAACAAAGCCGGTGGCACGGCCGCCGGTCATGTGTGGATACGCCGTTAGAGACATGTCATTCAAATCTAGAAGTGTGTGAACAACACACTATTTTGCTTGAAATATTATATTAAATTTATTAGCAACAGGTAAAATATAATCTAAAAATAAAAAGTATATCATTTTCAAAGCTCTCATGCAAAAAGATTCTAAGACAAATTATTGTTGAGATGTTCAGCTTGAAAGTACAATTTAATGCCTGCCACTGTTCCGTAATACTATTTACACAAGACTGTAGTGCTATCCAACATATTTCATAATGGCGCAAAATACGATGCTGGCTTGAGCCTACAAATTATTGAAAATGTGAGAAAATGCCCGCGCCTCACTCTGAATAAGCACGAACTATGACTTTGGTTCTTTAGTTCTTTAACAACTTGCTATAAAGAACTCGGTAGTTTCTTGCTTACGTAACTTATTGCTAGAGCACAAGAATGGCACACGAATTTTTTATAGATGCAGTTAGGATTTGCAGACACATTAGGATGGCTCCAGTACACATTTTAATGACACTGTTCACACATTGGCGTGTTTCACTGCGTTTGAGTTGATGCGTTGATTCCCTTTGATTTGTGCACGGAAAACTGACATTCGTCAGGTCGTCGACGAACGTTGGCCGCAAACGGCAAATACACCCAAAAAACGAGGCCGAGTGTACTCGCCGAGGGCGCTCGGCCAACGTGAACTGGAGCCAGAGCCGGCTCTAGCCCATGTAGCGCCCGGGTGCAATCAATACCCTGGCGCCCTCTAGCAGGCTCTTTGGAGGCGTCGCGGGCGGCGACGCCCCCTAAGACGGCGCCTTAAGACGCTCGGCGCCCCCTAAGACCCTACGCCCGTGTGCGCCGCACACTGCACCATAGGTAAAGCCGGCACTGCGCACAGGTGCCGCGCCGCGCGCACATTTCAAATGAACTTACACTCTATTGACTTAGAGATCATTTTGCTACCGGGCGGCAACGTGTCAAACGTACATACATACACTGTCTTTGGATTAGAGATTTTGCCGCGCGCGTGTTGTATTAAATAAAATTGTTATTTGTGTAGTGTAGTAATGCGGTATGACAAGCGCCGAAAGCGTAATAAAAGTAAAAAAAATATTATTGTTAATGACTTTTTTTTTTTTGCTTGCGCATACATATTTGTCGTAAGTAACAAGTATATAAAACTGTGCAATGGCGCTAAGTTCAATGAAATATCCAAAAATTCAGCGCTCGACAGGCGCCCCCGGGCGCTCCGCGCCCGGGTGCACCGTACCCCTTGCACCCCCTGGTAAAGACGGCTCTGACTGGAGCCATTAGCTACTAAACCACCATGCTGTCCAAACATAACGTCTGTTGTATCCGCTGCAAATCCTAACACATCCTCAATATTAAGACCCAAACTCGTTAGCTTGTCACACAATGATGTCCAAGTTAGGTTGTACCTATTTCGTCTTGTAGTTATGTATTACTAATGTATTACTTGTATTACCCGATATTATTTCAATAGGGCTCAATCGTAGACAGAGAACCTATCATCTGTGGGGCCAGGATTACCAATTAAAAAGAAAATAATTGTCTATGGTTACTGTCATACTTCTAGAAAATTCGTGGACATACTACGAAGACCACAAACGACAAACTGACCGGCGAATGTCGTACAATTCTTTTGCATTTGTCATACTCAACAACGTGTTTCTTTTATCTTGTAATTTGCCGAAAAGAGGCGGACGAAAACTTTTCGAGTTAAAAAATAATTAAAAATTTCAACCCACAATGGCTGCTATGTCTGTCATAGGTATTGATTTCGGCAATGAATCGTGTTATATTGCTGTGGCCAAAGCAGGTGGCATTGAGACAATAGCTAACGATTACAGTCTACGAGGTACACCGTAAGTAATATAACAATAATAAAAATTGAAAAACTGATCTTCACTTATCACTACATTTTATTTGAATGCAATATTTCACTTAATGTCTGACAAAGTTTACGACCTGACCTAAGTGCATGTCATGTTCATGTCAAACCGTATATGGAAATTCATACAATTAAAATGAGATAATTTATTTTCAAGCATTGATCAACCAAATTTGGATGATTGATGCTTTCAAGTAATACCGTACCATCTTCATGTCAAAACCGTATATCGAAATTAGTGCAGTCAATATGAGATAATTTACTTTCATATTAATGCCTTCTTACGACCGTACTCAAGTTTAAATGAATATTTCCATTAAATTAACATTAGTTTTTCATATATAGTATTTTCTAGAATTAATATTGATTTACCATACACAATACACTTAACATTTCTTTAACACCTCAATTCACGATATAAAAGTATGTGAGGCAATCAATAGGAATACACAACAAAAAGACATATATTAGCCATAGTTTTCTATCCAAATTGCTAACAAGTTTCTAAGCTATTCTATTAAGCAATCACATATGTGACATTATATAAGAATATGAACCAAATTGTGCATTCTAGTTTCCATAAATTGAAACTTTAGTGAAATCTAAAAAAAAATGTTTTTTACTGCTTTATCTTAATGAGATGTTAGAGCTTGTTTCTAATTTTGAAACAATGTAATTTTAAATGAGAAAATATATCTATTCCATATTGACAATAAGGTTCTTTACATAACATCTTTTTATTTTTCAACAATTATGAACAGGAAATTATTGGTTTTAATATTTAACTTATTTTCAGATCATGTGTGGCATTTTCACCAAAGAACCGAATATTAGGAGTAGCTGCAAAAAATCAAATGGTGACAAATATGAAGAACACTGTATTTGGTTTTAAGAGACTCCTAGGAAGAAAGTTCTCTGACCCACATGTGCAAAAAGAGTTGAAACATTTTCCATTCAAGGTGGAACAAAAACCTGATGGAGGTATTGGGATAAGAATCAACTACCTTGGTGAAGACAATGTTTTTAGTCCAGAGCAGGTAAAAGTTTTAAAAATATATTTTTAATAACATCTAATACTTATCACCAAATTACAATCTAACCAAGCCATGTAATTAGGTATAGCTTGTCTTCAAGTACCTGACTGTATGCCGAGTGAGGTCAGCAGGTAGGGGAAATTGTGTATTGATAAAGGTAATTCAGAAATGTATCCAAATATATATTTAATCTGTTTACTATTACAATTGAAATAGTCACAGAGTAATAACTAGACAAATGAAACAAGCTTTTAACACCGTGGAGTATTCAACTACTTGAAGACAAGTTGTAACTTCATGTCTTAATTTGTATAATAATTTCATGTTGTAATAACTTACTAACAGATAATAACTTGAAACCGTTTTATTGACTTACAATTAACATGTTAAATTATTTTAATAGATTACTGCTATGCTGTTTACGAAACTAAAGGACATTGCAGCCACAGCATTACAAACCCAAGTCAATGATTGTGTTATATCTGTGCCTAGTTACTTCACAAATGCTGAGAGAAATGCCCTTCTTGATGCAGCATCCATTGCGGGTAAGTATTTACTGAGCTCTGTCTGTTTTTTTACATTTAAGAATGTATGTGATATATTATAAATTCACCAAGTAAAATTACTCATAAGTGATATACTTGGACCTCCTAATTGTTAATGTATGTATGGTGCTAGTAACAATGAAATAACTCATCAAGTTTGTATATAATTGTTATTGTTTTTATTCTGGAAATTTGAAATAAGGTGCCCTGGAAATTTTCACAATCTTTCTATATGTCACTATTCTATCCCCATTGCAAGGAGCTAGAAATTATGTAAACAAACCAACATTTTACTATGTTACACAAAGACAGATATAATTGAATAGGCGGCCAATTAACACGGAAGCAGCTCAATAGGTGAGTAATACAACACTAGCGAGTATTTCAATTTGGGTGGATTATATGTAAACAATAATATCAAGCACTGTCATTCAAGTTTCTGGTACCAGAAAGTTATCAGTGCATGGGCTGTCAAAATTTGGTCTGCCATTTTGAAATCATGTGGTCATTCTTGATTTAATTTTGTACTTTTTGCAGTCTTAATCAATTTATTTAACACTCATTCACACAACATTTCAATTAACATATAGGTATTTGTTTTTTTTTTTTATGACAGAGACTGGCACTCTTTCCTTTATTTCATGTACATTAACAAATTTTAATCTGCAATATAAGTATGTTGGCAACCTTAAATGCAACTCATACTGATTTTGTTCCAGGTCTCAATGTTTTGCGTCTTATGAATGAAACAACGGCGACTGCTCTCAGTTACGGCATTTACAAACAAGACCTGCCAGCACCTGAGGAGAAACCTAGAAATGTTGTTTTTGTTGATTTTGGTCATAGTTCACTTCAGGTAAATCATTACAATCCATTATACATTTACTCTTAATACCTGTACTTCTAACATATTTAATTTTCTATAACAGTAGGTTTCCCATGACAAGGGAATCCGTGCCGACACAAGGTCCAACTTATTTCTTGAGAATTTGTACTGAGGTACTATGGATTGACCAAATTCATAGTATAGAATTCATGTAGTTTTGGAAAATAAAATACCAATTGGTCCAGATCCTACATTTATTACTATTTTACATTTAAAAAAATCAATTATTGTCCATATTTTCTTTTCAAAGTTTAATTTTTACAGTCAGAATAGATATTTCTGTGCCCTTGTACAGAACATATAAAAAAGTGTTTTTGTTCCTCCTCAACCATAATCAAACCATGAAAGTCTTGCATCAAGTTTCTAGCCCTTTCGCCTGTATTGTTTACTACTCTAAGGATTGACACAATATTTTTGGCTTCTAGAAACGAGGCGTTAGTTTCCAAAAAAGAAGGACATTCATGGAGAAAACTGTCATCTGATATAAAATCATGTTTTTCTCTGAAATAAGAAAAGAATAGACTTAAACAAGAAAAGATATGAAATTACATGAGATAGACAGAAAACTAGGAAAACAACTACACCATTTTATCTGTCAAACTAACCATACTATAAACTACACCTTCCATCTTCCTTCGATGGAATGTATGTATTGTTTCTCCGTGGTCAATATATTTTCTTTAATTAAATTTGCTACATAAATCTTTAGTTAAATCTTTACTTTTATTGCTTGGTCCACCCCATAGCTAAACTTCTGTAGAGCCGTTTTCGGGATACTTTTCTCAACGTTTTCGTAAACTTCATGGCTTCAGAAAGCACAAAG
This sequence comes from Sesia bembeciformis, assembly GCA_943735995.1. Classification (NCBI taxonomy): domain Eukaryota; kingdom Metazoa; phylum Arthropoda; class Insecta; order Lepidoptera; family Sesiidae; genus Sesia; species Sesia bembeciformis. Next base: position 8,345,440 of record OX031029.1, on the reverse strand, counting down.
CACAAATCTTGGTAAGGTGATTTTACTGCCAAATTGATGGAAATTAATATACAATGTTTGATATGACTGTTTTGTAACTAAATGTATTTTGTAACACAATCTGTTCCACATTGATAAATGTAGTAATGACTTTTAGGGTAGGGCAATAGTTTCAAGGTTTTCCCATTATCAGTATTGACAAATGCATAGTTTGTTAGGGTTGTATTAAATGCTTACCACAAGTTACCATTAAATGATCAATGAGAATTCAATTCCCACCATGGCTTGCTGCACTTTCTGTCACAGAAAGGCATTTCCTACGTGTATCCACACTTCCTCAAAAGGGATATTGCACACTGAGCGGTCCAAAAATCGTTTTATACAGTGAACTCAATTGTTATGAACTGATTTAAGAGGTCTTTCTGTTATGCTCTGACTGCTCTGTTATGTTCTGTTAAGACAATGTGCACTAGGAGACATGTCCAGCCGTGGTCAATGAAAAATCTAGTTGGGTTACTGTGCAATCATGTGGTCATTTGTCTGTCTGCCTCCTATCTTATATGTTATCTATTGGACAATTAATGGTACTACAATATTAGTTTGGGTAGTATATAAAGTCAATAGTGAATGTGCTAAGTGAATGTTATTGTGTGAATCAAATGAATGTGAAATAGTAGAATAATACTACATAAAAATGCATTATTGTCTACAGGTATCTGCATGTGCCTTCAACAAGGGCAAGTTGCGTGTGCTGGCCACTGCAACAGATCACCAATGTGGTGGTAGAGATATAGATATGGCTTTAGCTGAATATTTCTGTCAAGATTTCTTGACCAGATTTAAGCTTGATGCTAGGAAAAATCAAAGGTAATAATTATTACATAAACTATCTCTGTTACATTGATATTCATATTCAGTAATAAATGTCCTCAATAAAAGTGTGGCTCAAACAAAAGGGCAAGAAAGAATCCAGGGCCGTTAAAATATCTTTAAGAAAATCAACCTTATTAAGGAACGTTTAAATTTTCGCGCGTCAATTTCCTGTCAAAACAAATGTTATAGCCGAAAGACGTCATTGACCTGAGAGAGAGTTGAGTCAACCGTCTCGCTCGAACTCGTGGGCTTACAACCGGGCTTTGTAAGCACACATTCGCACTATTCTAACCTATGCAAAAATGCTACTTAATAAATGTAACTATTGTTCGTATCTATAGCAATTAGTATGAACCATTATGCACCGCTTTCATAGTGAAATTCCTATCTTAGTGACTGAAGGGAAAAGAGCAGAGAAAAATGTGAATTTAGAAATTCCATCGCCCCTTCGGTCTATTCAACGTCCTCGGGAGGCGGGGCGGCACCACCCCGTTGGTAACCACGTTGTTAGACTATGTTTCTATTTAAAGAGAATCGTGAACATTGAAAGTAAAATGTCTCAAAATGTAATTTTGAGTGAGACATTGCCTATACAAAACAGAGATTCTTCAACACCAAGAATAGCTTTAACTGCAGATACATTATAAAAACAGCGACCCCCGGCTATGGCCGTAGCCAAGGCTTGTTATATGGTTTACCAATTTCGCAAAACATTAAATTTCACATTATAATTTTCACAACATTATAATTCTTCTATGTTCCAGAGCTTTCCTCCGTCTGCTGCAAGAGGTGGAAAAACTGAAAAAGCAAATGTCAGCGAACAGCACTCGGCTACCGCTGAACATTGAATGCTTTATGGAGGAGCGCGACGTGTCCGGGGACTTGCAGCGCTCCCAGATGGAACAGCTCTCCGCCGAGACGTTCGCACGGTTTGAGAGGACCCTTAGGGCACTCTTACCTAATGCCAGTAAGTTATATTTTAGAAAAGTAAGTTTAAAGTAAGAGTAAGTACATTTCTCGACTCTCATTCCTGCGTTTTCTACTAAGTACGGATTTTTGAATTTTCACTATCCCAGCAGGAAGACATTGTAACCCCAAGAAATAAAATATGTTTTTATTAAATATAAATTTTCTTTATTTCGGATAAGGTCCATAGGTAATGTTAGGAAGTTACAACTTAAACTAATGTTAGTACTTAATATTAAATTATACCTGAAACCACAATGTCTAGAAGGGACAGTCGGCCTTGGCCACAATCGTTCTCAGGATGCTATTGCCGCTCCCTCTCACACTGCTCATCGACGAGGGTGCCCTTTTTCTCATGAGGCTTGAAAGACATCTGTGCGCGCCTCCGCAAACATTGTTGATGCTCCACAAAAGCGGGGGAGCCGCAGCAACATCCCGAAGACGTTATATTGAATGTGAAGGTCGCTGTAGGAGCGTTGAGTATAAGTTATCCATCGGCTGCTCGAATAAAATGATTGGCAATAGTTTTTAGTGTTATTTTTACCTCTTGCAACATCGAGCAAACCTATGAGTCAGCATACCGACAACGCCCTTCGCTCCCTTTCAATGTCAAGGTCGTCCCTTTCCTTAAAGTGATTTGTGCAGTTATATGAATGTAATGCTTATAATATAAAAATCATTTTAGCCATATATGACATTATATGGAAAAGGGAAGCTCATTGTTGGTTCTGATTTCCTACATATTGAGTATTCAGTAAAATCTTTAAAAAAAACATTTTGTATTATTTTATCCAAAAGATCAGATGTTAAAGCAAAGTTTTTACTTAAACAGAATATTGAATCAACGACATTTTAATATAGAATATCTTAACTGAAATCAATAAGTTGACATCGACACTGAATAAGATCCCTCTACTCAGGACTTTATTATTTTAACCAATAAAGTTAAAAAATACAATATTTAATGACAATAACTTGTAATGTTCCTTTCAGAACTGAGGCCTGAGGACATTTCCTCTGTAGAGATTGTGGGAGGTTCCACAAGAATCCCCGCTGTTAAGACTCTGATTGAACAAGTATTCGGTAAAATAGCTTCAACTACATTGAATCAGGTAATCAATAAAATTTACACATTCTTTGTCTTTAAACTTATATTAAATAGTTATTAGACAATTCTTAATATACTCGTAAAATGTTTAACAACAAGCAATGTGAGCAATTCATGTTACGTATGTACATATTTATACTTGCCACAAACTCAGCATGTGGGCTAGTAATTCACGCAACACATCAGTCACAATAATGAAGCCGCCAATCGTACGCAGAAGCCGGTTCCTCACGGTCGTCGATACAGTCTGCACCAGCGTTACATCATAACTTATTAATTACTAGCGACCCGCCCTCGCTTCGCTTCGGTTTACATTTTCCTGCGGTAAAATGGAGCCTATATTTTAAGTTAGACCTCTAGCAATACATCGGTGAAAACTGCATTCAATTCCATGCAGTAGTTTTTGCGTGATGCGTGTACAAACATACAGACAGACAAAATTTCTGAAAACTTGTTTTGGCTTCTGTTGCTCTAATAAAGATTTGTTTAGGTTTAGGTTAGGTTGTTTAGGTAATTAAACACAAAACAGTTGCTTCCGATCTACTACTTAAGATGCTACTTACGTTATTAAAATCAATTGCCCTTTGAATTAACGCCGGCTGTATTACAACGTATTTTAAAAGCTGCGAAACAAAAAATACTAACTAAATTCTTTTTTAGCCCCTGCCTAAGACTGATAATGAGCCATGTTAATTTTGTTAAGAAATTTTAACTACAATCTTTATTGATTTATAATTTCGTAAATTTGAAACATATTTTTTATAATCACATTTATATTGTTCCATTCCCTATACACGGTTTCCTTAGTCGCGTCGTATTTATGGAACGTAACCGCCGTGAATAACGAGCTTTGACTATAATTATGTGGATAATATAGACAGGCTTTATATACATCGTACAATATTGCGTGTGTTTAGGATGAGGCGGTGGCGCGCGGGTGCGCGCTGCAGTGCGCGATGCTGAGCCCCGCGGTGCGCGTGCGTGAGTTCAGCATGGCTGACGTGCAGCCGTACGCCGTGCGGCTCGTCTGGGACGCGGCGCGCGGAGAGGACGGCGACATGGAGGTACCAATTACCATTGCTTCAATAATATCAAATAATAGCACAATATCAAAATGTTAAACTGTCCAATGAGTTATAATGTCCTTAGGTCAAAATCTCCAATGGTCAAAATACCCAAGTGTCATAATGTTGAATTGTCAAAATGTCAAAGTACACTTAACAACTAAAAGTATAACCAAGAAATAAAACGTGTCTCTGTCTATGATAGAGAAATTACTCTACATCTCCATTTGAATTTCTTAAAAATATTATACAGGGTGTGTCGTAAATAGTGGTCCAACGTTAAAGGGTCGATACACCATATATTCAGCTATCACATACCAGAATTTGAAATTTTTTTTTTCCACGGGTCTCTGTTTTATTCATTATTATTATTATTTTGAAAAATCGATACCTTGCGTTACTAATTTGGCTGTTATTTCAACAAATAACATTATTTTTTTATTTTGTTTCTTGTTTATTATTGATAAATACATGTGCTATCACATGCAATCATTTTTTTAATGGAAACTTAAAAGATATTAAAGAAAAAATGTGTTTATTTCAAATTTTAACTCTAATCTGTCGCAAATCATGTGATTTCGGAGGCGAATGGTGTAAAAAAAATGTACTACACTATCTGTGCCCATTATTTTAAAAACTTGTCCAATAAATGCAGATTCTAAAATGGTATTAATAATAACCGATTTCGTAATGAAAAAAAAGTTATTGCCATTTCAACGGAGAAGGAGCCGAATTAAAAAAATATACTTTTTCATTTTAATTAACTCACCGGTATTGCAAAATGTTTTGAACCCAATTAGAAGTAAATTTTAACTTAACTATTAACATCTGAGTGTTATTTGAGTCATGCACAAACATATCACCGGTAAAGAAATGTGTCCTAGGTAATAAAAGGGTAGGTACTTGGCCAGATAACAAAAGATTCATTGAAACGTTTCGGTGTAGCGCGCTACTCTACTCATGTAGTGAAAAAAATGACTAGGTTTTTTTTTATTGCTATTCTCTTAAGTATAAATGAGACAGACTATGCCAAGTAGAAATTCGTAATAATCTTATCAGTTAAAATGCTTCAGTGTGATCCCGTATGTCGCATGCGCTTCTAGTTTCTGTGTGTATCTCCTCCGTTGAATTGCTTGTTTTATTCCAGGACTCTGATTTGCTTCTGTTTGGACTTGTAGGTTTTTGTAATCCCTACGACATCGGCTACGTTATCTGGACTTTGATTTGCTCAACGATTTCGACAAACGTGCAGTGAAGTGAAGATTAGGCGATGTCTCAGTACACACCGCGTGAATATGCTGACATGCAAACGGTTGCATAGAAAACGGTTTGAACCCAATTAGAAGTATTTTTACACTTTTTAAGATAAGTATTTGAGTGAGGTTATGTAAAAAAAAACATTCTCCATAAATCAACTATTATTTATTAAATTATTCACATCATCGTTACATTAAATGTTCAAAATGACCACCATTAGCGGCTATGCACGCTCTGCACCGTCTGATAAATGAACATTTTATTCGTCGAGTAAATCCGCTTATACTAATTTCTTCAGCTGCTGACCGAATTCTTTCTCTTAGTTGGTCCACAGAAGTGATGTCTTCTTTATAAACTTTTTCTTTTAAACACCCCCAGTAAAAGAAATCCAGGGGATTGAGGTCCGGTGAGCGAGGTGGCGTGTACTGAGACATCGCCTAATCTTCACTTCACTGCACGTTTGTCGAAATCGTTGAGCAAATCAAAGTCCAGATAACGTAGCCGATGTTGTAGGGATTACAAAAACCTACAAGTCCAAACAGAAGCAAATCAGAGTCCTGGAATAAAACAAGCAATTCAACGGAGGAGATACACACAGAAACTAGAAGCGCATGCGACATACGGGATCACACTGAAGCATTTTAACTGATAAGATTATTACGAATTTCTACTTGGCATAGTCTGTCTCATTTATACTTAAGAGAATAGCAATAAAAAAAAACCTAGTCATTTTTTTCACTACATGAGTAGAGTAGCGCGCTACACCGAAACGTTTCAATGAATCTTTTGTTATCTGGCCAAGTACCTACCCTTTTATTACCTAGGACACATTTCTTTACCGGTGATATGTTTGTGCATGACTCAAATAACACTCAGATGTTAATAGTTAAGTTAAAATTTACTTCTAATTGGGTTCAAAACATTTTGCAATACCGGTGAGTTAATTAAAATGAAAAAGTATATTTTTTTAATTCGGCTCCTTCTCCGTTGAAATGGCAATAACTTTTTTTTCATTACGAAATCGGTTATTATTAATACCATTTTAGAATCTGCATTTATTGGACAAGTTTTTAAAATAATGGGCACAGATAGTGTAGTACATTTTTTTTACACCATTCGCCTCCGAAATCACATGATTTGCGACAGATTAGAGTTAAAATTTGAAATAAACACATTTTTTCTTTAATATCTTTTAAGTTTCCATTAAAAAAATGATTGCATGTGATAGCACATGTATTTATCAATAATAAACAAGAAACAAAATAAAAAAATAATGTTATTTGTTGAAATAACAGCCAAATTAGTAACGCAAGGTATCGATTTTTCAAAATAATAATAATAATGAATAAAACAGAGACCCGTGGAAAAAAAAAATTTCAAATTCTGGTATGTGATAGCTGAATATATGGTGTATCGACCCTTTAACGTTGGACCACTATTTACGACACACCCTGTATAATTGAATAAATGTATTGAAATGGTTATATAAGATTAAGGTAATGTTTTATTTAGATACAAGGTTCAATTAGCAAAAGGTATTATTTTTCTGTTATTGTTTAATATGTAAATTATTGTTTATAATGTTTCTCTATTCGAATGTACACATTATTTAGTTTGACAATTGGACATTATGAGCTTTGGACATTGTGACATATGTAGAGTATAATAACCCATTACACATTTTGACGTTACGTTCCCAGACGTTGTTTTCTTATACGGCAATAGTACGCTATTGCCGTATAACGCATTTTGCCAGTGTCGACTTTTCTTCATATACTGGGACGCTCTAGATAAAAACTCATTTTTTATACTGATAAAAACCCCTAAGAAACAGATGTCAGAGGTTTAATATGGACGTAAACATTCATCCAGGTGTTCCCGGCATTCCACGCGGCACCATTCTCAAAGATGTTGACTTTCTACAGAAAGGAACCATTCACAGTTAGCGCTTACTACGCTGACCAAGTACCCTATCCCGACACATTTATTGGTAAGTTTTTCTGCATAGAATTATATTATTGTATGTTTTGTTTGCGTAAATAATTAACTATTTGGGGGACAGAACTGCCTCGCCAATGCTAAAGCGCCGCGCCGTAACAGAGCAATTGCCCTTCCGAGAAAAGCATACAAAACATTATATAAAATTACTTTTCTTGTTACATTTGGTATTTTTTGGATGGAATAAAGAAGGCATGTACGTGTAAAGGTAATAAATATAAAAATAATGGAAAATTATCTTTATTCAAATAATTAAGGCAAAATAAAAAAAAAAGATCTTTTACTGCAACATTTATTTTATGGTGCAAACAAATTAAATTGCAGCAACTACACACATTACTGTAATGGACTGCACAATATATTATTTGATTTTACAGACTATAACGCAGTATGTGCTCTATATTTCTGCATTTTAATCCATTCCTTAATCAGCAAAGGTAGACCGCGCCATCCGGGGGCGTGCCAACGTTTATCATTCTGGACTGATGTATCGCGGATGTCTATGGGCGACAGTATGCATTTACGGTCAGGTTGACTGTATGCTTCTGTCGCCTTTTTTCTATAATTAAAAAAATGTTTTTTCTAGCACGTTCCTAATAAAAACTGAAATTACTTAGTAAGGATGCACTAAATCAGTTAAAAGGTTAATTCTTAATTCTTTATTTTGAAGTAGAATTCATAAAAAAGTGAATTTACATAACATTTTTTACATTCAATGCTTTTACCGCATTTTAATTGGTTTTCCTCAGAATAAAAGCCATAGAGTGAGCATTTACTGCAAGTTTAGGTAACTTCTATACATTGCAGAGAAAATTTAAAAAATAAAAGTATTTGCTTCTTTTAGAAATGTATTGAATTACATATTTGTATTATAGTAATTTATTTATTTATTAAAGGTCATCAACAGAATAATGTTAAATAATGTTAACAGGTAAATGAAAGGCTTGTGCAAATCAAGTCTTTTTAATATCTTGGAGACTCCATCTGCAGTAAAATTCACCGAGCAAAAAGAAACACTTATGTTAATTGTTAGGCACTGGGTAATTAATATTACGACTCCTACCCTCAGAAGTACTGTAGACCGAAGCAAACTGGGATGAAAATAGATTACATATTCCTTGCCCGTCACTCGCAGTTTTTTAGTTGTAGGACATTTTGGCGAGATACATAGGTCACACGAAAACTTCCGGTACTGGCCACTTACATATACAGTATTTAAAATGTAATTACAATATTTGAAAATGGAACTGGCCGTAGAATAAAGTTTGATTCATATAACAGTCATTTGTTTTTCATCGTGGCGTCATTTTAAAAATTGCGTGTCTGCATTATGGTGGATTTCCCTCGTGAAAATTTTCGCTGTATGATTTTCTACGATTTTAAGCTTCAGTCAATGTAGCATCCACAGCGAGCACAGCTTTCGCACAGCCAAATGTTTGTAAGATTCATTGTATCCGACTCATGCCTATGTCTAACGATGCCCAAATCTCATGGTACGTCACATGCCCGTGTAAATCTCAGTGAGGAATTTCGTCAAGGTCGCCCGTCCACCGCTGTCAACAACAAAAACATGGATGCTGTGCGCCGCCACGTGATCCAAACAGGCGGATTCCCCAAAGCAACAGTAGCCACGTTTCCATTTTTTTCTAAAAAAAGAAGCGATCATTTGCTTTGCACACGCGCCACTTTGGTGGGTTTGGTAAACGCCGCATAATCTTACACCATGACAATGCCAGCTTTCACACGGCCAAACAGACAAACGACTTTTTGACGGCGAAATACATAGAATCCTCCATTACATCCATCCTCCATACAGTCTCGACTTGACTTCTTCTTCTTTCCAAAAATTAAGAAGAGCGAAGAGGCTGTCGAAGAGTATGAAAAACAAGTTTCCGAGGTCACTACGGAGGAGTGGAATAAATGTTATGGAAATTGGTTTATTCTTATGAAAAAGTATATTTCTGCGCTTTTTGTATTATATAAACTTGTCTGTAATAATTCAATGATGTTTTTATTCCCTTAATATCTAATGCAATGACTAAATAAATACAACGTTTTTAATTTACATCTTTATGTCAGCATGAATACACTACAGCTAGTGTTATACTTCCAGATCAAAAGTTGAAATTGTTTATACAAATTGTGGTAGTTCAGAGGCATCAAAGTCAAGACATAATAATAACTCGGTGATGTGTATTACAAGACTGATTTCTTCTAAGTACTTTTACATTAATTAGTACACGTGGGTAATCCGTACGTACCCACTCATCCGTAGAACAGAGTCCGGTATGATCATAGAGCAAAAACGCCCCATGTTAAAATCAGATCCACTATGTTGCAAGATAATACACGTGGGAAAATATGTGAAAGGGTAGAACTATACCAATTTCAATAACATAATACCAGAAATTCAAGTTTCTGAGTATAGGAAATATACGCGTTTACATCTTCAATGAGCTCTCCTGAAAGTAAGTCCCATCTTGTAGATGGGACTTTGTTCTACGGATGAGTCGATACATATAATAATGACAACTCCACCCACATACAACACAAATCAAGTGTTTTTACAAATAAACCAGTATCATTTCTTATTGCACAAACAATCTATTTACATAGTTTCACGATTATTTTTTCTAGTTATAAATACTATGACAAATCTTAAAATTTATTCAATGTAACACCAAAAAGACATGCATAATTGCTTTTGTAAATGAACTAAATATAAACCAAATACATTATATTTTACTAGGTCAATGGCACATCAAGGACGTACAACCAACCGCTGAAGGCGAGTCGCAGAAGGTGAAGCTCAAAGTGCGCGTGAACATCCACGGTATCATCACCGTCGCGTCCGCGTCTCTCGTCGAAAAGAAACAAGACGCCAACAACGAGAACGTTGAGATGGAGAACTCCAACGAAACCACGCAGAACAGTCAAGAGGCTATGGACACTAACGGTAGCCAAGAGCAACAACAAAACGGTTCGGAGCAACAAGAGGTGAGGCAGGACGAAGTGGACATGCCGCAACAAAAACAGTCGTGGACACAGAGAGTAGGCCAGTGGTTCAGCGGGGTACGTGACGTAGCGCGTGGCCACGTGCTGTTTGTTGCCACGGTCGTAGGTGCTGTGTACATTGACGGTTGATCAGGCTTTCTGTAGATTATGCAAAAAAAAGTAACCAACAATGATTATTAGCAATAATACTGACAGTATTAAGAAGGAGAGGCGTTGTGACATTTTTAAGGAAAGCATGGTTAACGTTAAATTCGGTAATTAAAAATAAACAGTGGTTATTCTTTTCGTTTTATCAAAAACTTGGCTAAAACCAAGTTATTAGCTTGATTTTTGAATAATATATATTTTACCATTTTTTTTTGCATTTTTCTCAAATGTCATTAAAATGTACTTTTCCTTTTTTTCTGTGGAAAGCAGAATAGCCAATCAACCATTCGCATGACTAAAAACTTTGTTTGCGTTCGTAAGTCGGTTATTACGGTAACTTTAACGTTCATATTCCTTGCTCTAACCAAGTCCGGTGACTCTTGAAAGGCCACTAGGGCCACAAGAATTTAGTCATTCCGAAAAAAAAAAAATTCCTTGCTCTATCTGAAATAATAGATTTGTTCTACAAGGTTGTATTTGACGTTAGCACTATCTGTCGCCTATTGAATTAGTCATTGAAGACATTATAGGGGAAATTATTCTGTGAGATACCTACTTCAAACAGGAGTACCATTTGTACTGTTTCAGTGACACTTAGCACTGTAGGCTGAACAAAAACATGTTCAATTTGCGACTAAACAATTTCAAAACCGGCAGCTTTTGTTACGATCAGAGTGAAACACCATAGTTACTTTGTAAATATCACCCATTGGTCTACACGGGAGTTCATTTATTAAAGCAGAAGGAAGAAACATTTTGCTTCTAAAACTATCCTGTGATACTTACAGCCAGGTATAGACAGTTGCTCGTTGCGACTTTGCCACCGTAATGCGCGTGGCTTACTTCCTTTTATTTAAATATTACCTACTAGAAGTCCATTCGCAGTTTTGATAGCAATTTCTATTTGATTAATAAATCAAATAACAATTGCTATTGGTATTTGAGAGTGGTGACAGTCTAGGGATATCTATGCACGTAGAAAAAGACATTTAGTAAATTCTATCAGGATTCTAATACATGATCATCACGTCTATTGATAATTTTTTAATACTTTGCGCAATTTCTCTCGTAAGGCTGATCCACTGTACTTTGTACACTGCAAACCATGATTCGCCCTCGCATTGGCCAGTAATCTAATTCGAACACATAATTCTGTTTAGACATTACTGCATGAACACGCTACTGAAGCAAAGAAGGACTATTCATTCTACTTGTGATATTGTTAAATGTAAAACATACGTAACATTACTAACACGAAGTTGCGGGTTCAAAATTTCATTTTAAAATAATGTAAAGGCACGTTGTTATTCAAAATTATTTAGTATTTAAAGCTTTTTCAATGAATTTCCGTGGCAACAAACAGCAAATTGTTTGTATCTTCCCCATCCTCGTTCGGAGGCCCCATTTGCACAGTTTGTTTTATTTCGTAAGGCTTGTATGTCGCCTCTTGTACCATTCTACTAGTGTTCGTAATGTTGATATTCCTTTTGAAACTTGTCTCTGTGTCCACGCATGTTTAATCCTGCAGTCGTAAATTAGTCGCTTATTTTATCTTCTGACAGCACTTTTGAAGAAAAAGCTACTACGTGAGATTTTTTTTAGTAATTACGCTTGTGGTGGTATGTGAAGGTGCAAATGGGGCACCGCATTGCTTAGATACATTGTATAACTTACAACAAACAATGCATTTTACTACTTCGTATCATTGATGTTATAAAAAAGCCTTGTTTTATGTTATAAATTGTCTAAGAAAGGGATATTTTAGTATCAAGTCACTGTCACTAAATATTGATTGCATTGCGCGTCTGTTCACATGTTTTAGTTTAATACAATACTGTTGCCATTTTGTTTTGTATTTTCTAGTATATCTAGTATGATAATTAAATTATGTTAAATAAAGAATATCAAAATAAAAGTACTATTTAAAATAAAAGAAAACGTAAAAGAACAAAATATTCTAGTAACTGACCAATGCTGAATAAATCGTCTTCTATTCATTCTTCTTTGACGATTTATATTATTGGTTTTTATATTTCGTAATAAAGAATTACGTAATGTTGACATTACCAGGACCCTTTGACCATTTATAATATCGCCGCGGCTTTTTGCTTGACCGTCGTTATAATGTTTTCTAAGCAGTTGCGGTGGTGGGGTGTAAGTTTTTGTAAAATAGTTGAATCGTTCTGTTGTAATTGCAGGAGAACGACGACAAAAAGGATAAGTCGAAGGACAAATCAAAGAAGGTACTAGTGAAAACTGTGGAGCTGCCTATTGACGCGCGTACACATGGATACTCGCAGACAGAGCTCAATGGATACATGGAACAAGAGGTATGTTACTTTACTATACACAAAAATAAAATATCATATTATTATTATTTTGAAAATAACTTATAAAAGGAATAGTTCTTAAAAAAAATTTTGGGCATGACTCTCAACTTGTGTGGGAGAAATTAGCTGAGTCTGTTGGAATTCTTGAAATTTGATACTGTACATCAATTTTATTTTAACCCATTAAAGATATGAGCACATGCAAAACAAAAAGATACTTTTATATTTTTACACAAAAATATTCTAACGTATGCAATTGTATCTAAACTTGTGACTTCTTATCCCTATAACTCGATCATTTTTTAAGCATTTTGAATTTTGATTTCCATTATTTTAAGTTATTTAAATATGTAATTATCTGTAATACCTTATTTTATCGCTCATAGTAACGTATTTTACAGTACTGTAGTTTAAATAATTCCAGCGGGTCATCTTCATTGATTGACTTATATGAATATATTAATTTTTATTGTAATTAATGACACCCTTTTCTAATATATGAATTTATATTTGACTTTATAATGTATAATGATTTAATTAATTATATTATTAATTTAATTACATTAGGATCAAATTGAGAAGTTGTATTTTAATGGTTGTACTCAAACTTTGTAACATAATAATTATGTGATATATGTACTTGTACACCTTACGGCAGAACTAATACGTTTACAAATAAACTGATTTGATTTCATTCATATTTCTAACTCTGATCGAGACTATATAACATAGATTCGTTACAACATAACGTAATGAACTCTGAAAGTATTTTTGGTAGTTTCTTTTTTTACTCAACATCTCATTGCATTTGTTCGGAATACGAAAATGGTCGACCGGCATTATTTATTTACTAACTGTTTATTGTAACCAACCCTTTTAGCATCCTCTGGTGGACATGGGCGTCCTTATGAACACCGTCCTGTGCATGAGGGGTGTATGGCCTTAAATCGCCACACTGCCCAAGAGAATTGGTGTGTCCATTCTTTTATAGGTGGTGTAGTTTATATTTAGTAGTAGTGTATAATTAATTGTGCAACATTGTCAGGGCAAGATGCAAGCGCAGGACCGCCAAGAGAAGGAGCGCGCGGACGCTCGCAACGCACTCGAGGAGTACGTGTACGAGCTGCGCGGCAAACTGTCGGAAGGCGAGGCGCTACATGAGTTCGTTGGCGAGGAGCAGCGCGGCCGGCTCGTGGGGCAGCTCGACTCGCTCGAGCAGTGGCTCTACGACGAGGGCGAAGACCAGAACAGACAGGTGATGACGCCATCATAGACCTTGAGGCGGCTATCCTCCCTAGGCTAGGCGAACTATCCTCCTTTCGGGCCATTATGTTGGCTTCTTAAAATGTTGAATTCTCAAAATGTCTATTCCCAAAATGTTGAATTCTCCCGACTTACTTTTAAATAAACAAATGAATTATTTTGTTGTTAACTATAAATATATTAGACTTTATTAATATGAATGTTAGATATTCTTATATTGATTGGAAGAAATCAAATATAATTAACATTACTTACGTTTAATTATGGCGGGATAAAAATGACTCGACGGCGGTTCTAGGTAAAACATTTATTTTTTCAAAAGCTGTGCTAATTACAAACGTGAAACTGCTTAAATTAGATAAATGTACAAATTGAATAAAAGTAAAAAAACTTCATGGTCCTAAATAAAAAAAATAACGAAATTCGAGATCATCGTATTGTCGGCGGGACATAATTGGGACGGCGGCGCTTCTAGTGTTAAGGGTTTAGGTGTTTGGAGACGGATCTAGTGTGCGTCGTTACGGTTTAAAAATTCAAAGATTTTGTAGCGAATTTGAATTTAGGTTTTTCATTAGCGGCCAGTATAGCAAGAAGTTCCCTAAAGGACAATACTTGAAAGAGTATTGTTAGGTACAGTATGTGTCATAAAAATATTTTCTATTTTCGTTCAGTGGGAACAAAAACATTTTTGCGTAAAATAGAAAACAGCCCCCAAACTGTCAGAGCTCTTCCTATGATAACCTTACTACAAAACAATTGCGTCATTATAATCTACTCATTTGATATGTTCCAGGTTTACAGTGATAAGCTATCAGAACTAAAAACAGAAGGTGAACCTATCAAACAACGACGCCTAGAGTTTGAACTGCGCCCTGGAGCACTAGAAGACTACGCATTAGCCATACAATTAGCTAACAAGGCTGTAGACCTTTACAAGTGAGTACTCTATTAACGTTGTTATAATTTTCGATTGTTTTAATATCATTTTAATCAAAAGAAAAAGTTGTATTTATTTAAAAATCGTCTGGTAGCGTAACGTCAACATGTTACGAAGTCCAATTGTGTTATAATGTCCATATGTCAATGTCCTAAATTCAAACTGACCAAGTGTCAATATCCAATTGTCAAACTGAATAATGTATACATTCAAATAGAAAAACAAAAATAACACTTAAATAACAAACGTCTCATTTATTGTACCTAAATAAAATATTACATTAATTTTATATAACTATGTATATTAATATTTTTTAAATATTGTAATATTTTTCAGAAATTAAAATGTATTATAGTTATTTCTCTATCATAGACATTACAGTAATGTGTAAAGAGGTTTGATTTTATGTTACCGACCAATAATCTGGATATTATGACATTTGTCATTTTGATCTTTGCACATCGTGACATGTGAACATTATAACCCATTGGAGCTTTTAACATTTTAACGTTACGCTTCCAGACGGTAATAATATAGCTTTGAAAATGTTGTGTCGATTTTATTTTGGAAACAGTCACAATGGGTAGGGTTATTACTTATTACATCACAACAGATACACTTTACTAAACAAGCTTCATAATCGTTTTTCCATAAAAAGTGCGTGTTTAATGGACTGGACTATACTCTGTTCACGTGGCGAAAAAAAATGTCAGCGCTATCAGTCACTTGATCTCACTTAGTGACCAATTACGCGAGGGAGCGTTCCTCGGTTGACCAGTTAACGTTGTGTTATGCTTAGTGTTGTTAAAACGAGCGCAGGCGCGCTATATTAGTACTATTGAACCTGAACATTGACCAGGGCTGGATAAGCTGGGCCATCGCCCAGGGCGCCAGGTAATCAGGCGCGCCGCGTTGTAAGCGTAGTTAATGATAACGTTATCAGCTATCGTTGTTCGTTAATAAGTAAATGTCAGTCATTAAAAAATATTCGATCTACTTTTTATACATGCGAAAAACGCTACCTTTAAGGGGCGCTGCAGATTTTCCGCCCAGGGCGCTAGACACGCTGATCCGGCTTCGACCTAAACCATTTTATATGGCTTTTGTCAGCTGATCGAAATCTTAGTGGCTAGGCAAAGTAGGGCAATCAGATCAGATTTTTTTTTCAATCAGATCGCCTAGCGTTCTGAAACGCTTTATTATGAAATTTTTTATTATGAAAAAAGTATGATTGTGGGTTGGTTCTATTCTGATGAAAATCGATCAAATTATGATGGGTTGTGTATTACGTCAGGACGGGCGAGGCGAAGTACGCGCACCTGTCCGAGAGCGACATCGAGAAGGTGTCGGAAGCGTGCCGGGGCGCGCTCAGCTGGCTGGAGGGCGCGCGGCAGGCACTCGCGCACATGCCGCGTCACCAGCCGCCCGCACACACCACGCACCAGATACGGCAGGAGAGGCAGGTCAGTGCTCACATATTGTTGTACAGGAGAGGCAGGTCAGAGCTCACACAGCGTTGCATTATAGGAGAGGCAGGTCAGTTCTCACATAGCGTTGTACGGCGGGAGGGGCAGGTCAGAGCTCACACAGCGTTGCATTATAGGAGAGGCAGGTCAGTTCTCACATAGCGTTGTACGGCGGGAGGGGCAGGTCAGTGCTCACGGACTGCTCACTGCTCACTACTCACCTAGCGCTTGTCGCACACCACTTTGTTGGTTTTCTTATATGAGAATAGCTCAATTAGCGCATTGTGGCAGTATTCGAGTTTCTTTGTGATTAACAATTTTACAGTCAAAACGTAATAATAGTAATAATAACACAATATTAGTAATAATAGTAAAGGTAATTTATTATATATTTTGTATAACTGATATTTCGGTCCAGTTACATGAACCTCGGTTGCAGCGAGACTGCGGGCCGGCTTAACGTGTTGTTGCTATTATCTGTCTTCCCTCCATCATCCGTTCATTCGTCTACCATGATTCATGTAACGGGACCCAAATATCAGTTATACAAAATAAATAATAAATCGTAGCCCTTACACAGAGAATCTTATGTACACTTCCCGGCCGAAAGTAATACACATGGGCCTTTAGAAAGAGACTATCGACTAGCTTTGGTTTTTGTAGAGCGTCGTCTCTGTCGTCTCTACAAAACCGACCTAGCTGATCATAGTCGATGTGTATTATTTTCGGCCCGGATGTATAAAACGTGTCAGGTCGATATCGAGTCCAATCAAAAAAGTTAGCAAGTCACTCAGTAAATTGAACCATCGCGTCGCAGTGATAGAAGAATTGTAGATACGCATCCCGGCCACACATCGACTGTTCGGCTAGGTCTGATAGCCTATGTTTTCGTAATGTATCTGTACTTACTTATTTTTATGTTTCGATTATTTCTATATTAAGTTCTATACTGTGAAATCTGTAATTGGCTATACCACTGTTTTTATTACCTAAATCACATGTATACTTCAGATAAAGCAGCTGTAGATTTCTGTATATGTAAATAAATAAATAATATTGCTTACTAAGTTAAAAATAGCAAGAGTAGTTGACTTTCCTTTTGGAAATCATTTTTATTCTTTTTTATTATATTGAATTTAGACATGAATGAAGTAAGTCTTAAGGTGCTGTTCCACCAAAATAATGTTCAGCACACAAACATTTGTACAGCACTCATAGGTGCGAGTACAGTACTGCACTTTTAGTCTCCGCCGCTTGTGTGTTATCTAGTAGCAGTGCCGCACAGTGCAGTACTGTACGCGAACAAATGTGCTGCGTTAATGGAACCAGTCACGATTCACGTTTCAACATGGATAGTAATGCGGGAAGTGTTTTGTTGTCTGCCTCTGCTTGCATTATTATATGCTGTTTAGTTAAGAAGAAGAGAGTTAAACCACGATGTTGGGTGAGGGTGACTCGAATCCCATATGACAGGATGCATCTCAATTTCTTGTATAAATTTAGTAATTTTATCATCTGTCCAATCCATGTTTAATCTGAAAGAGATATAATATTTATTAATTCATGCATTGCACTATTCACAGTACATATACTACGAAATCTACGAAAGTATGATTCACATAAACAATGTAAATTAACTCCGTGAGAGCGCCCCGGCCCCCGCCGCGCGCCGCAACTTTTATCCAAATCTAAAATAATGTATAAAACTCTAAAAGGCGCATATAAAAAAATGATAATGTACTTACCTTATACACGAGAAATTATAAAAAATAAAACCACTTGGCTTAATTCGACGAGATCGAGTGGTGCACAAATGTTTAACCTCCGGCGACAATTAACATATTGGGTGTTCGCGCACAGCTGCGCACCGAGTGCGTGTGCGTTACCGCTGTATTCACCGCTTGATTGTGTGCGTGAACAAAAGTGCGCGACATTAATGCGAGCATTTTGTAAATGTTCTCAAATTGTATCCACTAGCACTAACATTTTGTAATGTACTGTGCGACACTGAAGAACATGTGCCGCACACCGGTGGATCAGCACCTTTACATACATTGCCTTTTCAAAAATCTTAGAAATTATGGAACCAATGAAATCAATTGGTCTATAGTTACTAATTTCATTTCTGTTTGCTTTTTTATATATTATTATAACGATAGCAATTAGTTAAAAGTTCTACGGGCATTATTAGTTTTGAAATTTAAAAAAATATTATTATTAACTTGCAGAACTTCGAGACCACCGTGAACCCAATCCTAAACAAGCCGAAGCCTAAGGAGAAGACTCCGCCGCCCGCCAACCCGACAGCGGGCGACGGCCAGCCGCAGCCCGACGGGCCCCAAGAACAGATGGACGTCGAGTGAGCGCATCATCTCATTCAGAACCTCATTACTACCCTCTTTACAAAAAAAAGCACAAGTGCATTTTGATTACATTCGAAGTAAATCGTGAATGCGTTAGCCAAACCTGATATGTGCATTTTATTGCCCACAATTAATTCCTAGTTGTTGTCCACAGCTCAATTGCTTTTATGATTCCATATAAAATTTGACACCCTGTAGTCAAGCCCCCTGACAGAATTTGGAAAATAACCTTATAACACCTGTTTAATTATTTGTGTTGTAGAATATTTATACCAATTGGATCAACATACAAACTTTGAAAACCCATTTCATACATTTGGGGGTTCAATTTCGAGAAATCCCTTCTTAGTGAGTGTTTACGTCATAATTACAAGCTACTGTCCAAATTTCATGTTTTTGCCTTCAGCGGTTTCGGCTCGGCGTTGATGAGTCAGTCACTCGGGACATTTCTCTTTATATATAGATATAGATTTTCTCAATAGATGCCACCAGTTCGTAAACCCGCATCTACTCCAAAATTTGCAGTAAATGCGGCTTTGTAAACTGACGGCATCTAATGAAAAAACAGAATAAAAAAATGTACATATCAGGTTTGGCTAACGCAACGACGAATTGAGAAAACCGCTGTTAAAATTATCATTGATTTACAGTTGACTGACCACGAATCACGTGTAATGCATTTGCTTATAGTGTATTTGTGTTAAAATGCAGTGACTCATTGGCCTGGACAATAGGCGTCACAACTTTTTATCAATGGTGAAATTCTTAGATCCCTTTCGCAGCAACATAAACATTACATTCTCATTTACACTACTCCCTACAGATCGGTTGTGTTTTAGATATCATTATACATAAATACAAAAAATAGTTCGGATTCAGATTGACGATTATTATTTACGATTATCTTTACACGATATTTAATATTTTGGTGTTGTATATACACGTATTTTAGTATACATAGTTATAGCTTATTATTTTCAAATATTGCACACATCAACGAGAACGTGTTTTTACTATTAATGAGTCACTGCATTCTTAACGCGAATGTACTATAGACACATTTTAAAACTTTTAGCTGAATTAACACACGAGAAAATAGATTCCGCCGCAAAACGGAGTTTTAAAATTTATCTACGCAAATGCATATGTGATACCACGTACAGTCCAGTCCATGTTAAAATTGACCTAGAAATTTGTAGTTGACGATAAAATAAAATAACCCATGTATAAACGCTCTGTTTTTTCCGGAATATATAAATATTCATCTCATTTTCCTTAAAATGTTACTTATGCTTTTTTCTTCCTAAAGGGCGATATAAGAGGGTGGAAACAAACGTGTCGTCGTCGCGTTACAGGCACAACTGTGGCATACTTTAGCCTCGCGCCTCACTAATGGTGAACTATTGCGAAAGGTATTTATGATGCACATATTCATGTTTTTCTTATCGTTTGTTACGATTGCTTATCAAGAACTTTGAACAAATTAATAATTACGAAAATTGCATTGGGAATTTGAAAGATCATAAGTAACACACAAGGTGTAACAGATATATTCCCAAAAAGTAAAACTAAGAATTCTGTTCATGATTTCCTAGTTAATTGACTTGAAATATTTGAGGTTATTTATAAAACAATTCTTTTTACTGATTGCTAAATTTTTCCTACTTAATAATAGATTTAAAGCACAATACATATATTTCTTTTACAAAAAAAGAATACACAATATTTCATGGTTTCAATCTGGGAATACAACTCGCACCACGTATTATTATATTTAGTTAGTTACCCTATATTATCTGTATATACGGATGTACTATTTCTTATGGAGATGTTATCGATAAACTGCATACGAAAAGTTCATATAATTATCGATAAACTGCATACGATAAGTTACAAAAATCGATAAATGCCTATCACAATTGCCCATCACTAGTGCAATATTAGCACATAAACCGTTAGTGCAATTCCCTCGCGCACGACGACGCCTCAGTAGTGTCCCCCCCTAAGCCCGCGACGGTTCTCGCACGGTTACATGTGACTTTATCTCACTAAATGGACCTTATTGTGCACTTATTTAACGGGTTAAGACTGCTATACAACTAAAAAAAAATTCGTAAAAGCGCAACAATTCTACATTTTGTGGAATGGAACGGTTAGTCGTAACGCGTTCCGTTCCACAAAATGGAGAAATGTTCCATCTAATATGTGATTCCATATAATAACATTATTTTAATATTGGAGTACAATGTATTCGTATGATTTTATTTAATAATAAAATCTTTTAGGAAAAGATTTTCTTTTTGTAAACGCTATAAATATGTGTGAAACATAAAAATCCACCAGTCTCAATAATTTTGAAACTAGAACCCACAATAAGATCTTTTTGCAGATAATGTCACAAATTATAGAATATTTTTATTTAGCCGACTGGTCACGTTTCGTGTTTTTTTTTTTTAATTTTAATTGCAGTATCTATAATATAGTAGCGCATTTCTAACTCCCGTAACCCTGAACGTTAATGATTTATTTTCGGTTACAGTTTTCTCGCGGCGGTGCATTTTATTTATTAACGCGATCCAATGTGTTAAGTTATAAAAACATTGAATAGCGATCAATCGAGCCAAGGGCACCGTTACTGAAATTGCTATTCAATAGGCAATTCTGAATCTGCTTTAGTTAAATTGTTTAAATGTAAACGATCAAAAATACATGTGAAATGTAATAGAATTTTTCTACTACATTGAATAGACATATAGAAGTATGAGTGAGTGAGTAAAAATGTCTGCATTAGCAGTAACGCTACCAGTTTTAGCCACTTGCTTATGTCATATAATTTCCATCCAAAATTCATTGTTGGGCCAATAGATATGAATGTGTAAAATTATTGCAAAAAATAAGGTTACAGTTTCAAGACAACAAAATTAATTTGAGCATTTCTATTTAATTTTACAATTACTTTTTGTTTTACGCCTGAATTACATTAAAAGAATGCTAAGCCAATTAATGAAATTGTATTCGATATAAATTAAAATTGTAAATGATGTATTGAAAAGGAAAAGGCTTAAAATTAATGTATACTGATTCAAAAACAGCAATAAATTAATGATCCTTATAAATTGTGTCCGAAAATTTTGTTAAAACACAATTTCAGGATTTGTATGTGTATTCCCACTATTATGCAATATGCACACAGTTTTATACTGAAAATTATTATGCTCTAATAATTCCGTTAATTAACTTAATAAAGGTATTTTATGGGTTTCGTTGGCCTATGATGTACATTTGGAGACAAGTGGTTCCATTATTACAACTTTATTTGTGCATTTTGAATGTTAAAAGCTTAGCAAATAAATGATTTATCAACTTAAATATATTTTATTACTTCCCTTTGATCTCCCGCCCTGATTGTGGAACCATGCCCTCAGTTGACATGGTTCCACAATCAGGCTTCATCTGTTGATCTATGGATAATTTACCTCTTCAATGCACGGGTGTATTCATGAATAATTCTTTTTCCACTTCCATCCACAGATGAATCCTTGAATAATTCTTTTACCTCTTCGATCCACGGGTATTGTTACATATTTCATATTGTTCTATATTTCAAATTAGGTTGGATCAATGTTGGATTACATTGTGTCATTTAATGTAACATAACTAACCAGATGATAACTGGCTGAATATTAAGTATATTTTCAAGAAATCAAACACGCCAGTAGCACTTGCGACACTGAGGCAAATCTAATGACACTGTTCATTAAAATCGGTTACTACATTCAAACTCTGCGAGTACTTCACTCGTAAAAGTAAATAAATAATAATAATAATATATCACATGTATTACTTATTCCTGTAACTGTAACATTCTTTGTTTAGGCACTCTATACAAACCCTCGACATTCTACACAATTCCGACGGGAGATATGATAGAGAATATAATGAAAGATACGGCACTATATTCAACTTTGATTTGGTTTGCAAAAACAAATCAAAGAAATTTCAAAACTAAAGATTGATGAACTTTAGTAATGAAATCAATGACTCAACGATACATAAAAAAACGTAATCAGTTGATAACATTTTTTTTTTCAATATGCTACCTAGTATGTAGTTATTTTTCAATATGCTACCTAGTATGTAGTTATTTTTCAATATGCTACCTAGTATGTAGTTATTTTTCAATATGCTACCTAGTATGTAGTTATTTTTCAATATGCTACCTAGTATGTAGTTACTTTTCAATATGCTACCTAGTATGTCGTTATTTTTCAATATGCTACCTAGTATGTAGTTATTTTTCAATATGCTACCTAGTATGTAGTTATTTTTCAATATGCTACCTAGTATGTAGTTATTTTTCAATATGCTACCTAGTATGTAGTTATTTTTCAACATAACATTCGGGTCTACTTTGTTTGTCAAATAGTAACATTATCTATAATAGTAAGAAACAATGTATGTCTTAGTTCAGGCGATGTTAATACGATTCCTCAACTACAGTGGATTTCGGTTATAACGACGGCGGAGGGACCACTTTAATGTCGTCGCTATATCCGGAGGTCTCTATATCCGAAATAATAAAAAATCACGTACATATGTATACATATTTATTTATTTATCATTTATTTATATTATACACGGCTGTTACTAAAAAAACGAGTTATAGTGCACTGCTTAAGTTTAGACTTTTGTGCACGCTGTAAGGTATATTCCATTTTCATAATTCCCTCTACATCTAAATTATTATTGCCTTCTCCAAATAAACAGTACTTTTTGAGCGTTGTAATAGCACATAATGCATCTCTAATTGTTGGAATCTCGTTTACATTGCAATCCTCTTCCTCTTCTTCATGCTCCTTTTCTTGTGTTTAAAGTACAGACTCAATAATTTCATTATCCGTCAAGTCATCAGTAGTGATAACTTGATCATCAATATTCACATAAGTTTCCCAATCCGTAACTGTTGCTTCCGCTGATGATAATCTCGCCAATGGCAAGTTATCCATTTCATCATCAGAATCTTCATCAGTTGTATTAATGGTAGAAAATTTACCAAACCCAGCATGTGAAAAACATTTTTTTATTGTATCTGGAGTAACTCGTGCCCATGCTGTTGTTAACATTTCAATGCCATCCAGAAGATTGACGGCGAAAGGAGTCGAGCTGTTTTCATTGTCGTTTACCATTTTCTCGACAAGAAGCTTTCGATAATGGCTTTTCAGAGTCTTAATAATACCTTGATCGATAGGCTGAATAACTGACGTGGTGTTTGGTGGTAAAAATGCCAGTTTTATGTTAGTCAATTTTTGAATGTGTGGGTGAGCTGGACAATTGTCAATAAATAAGATGATTTTTTTATTGTTTCTTCTTAGCTCAGAGTCCCATTTCCGTAAAACTTTTTCAAAAATTTCTGATGTCATCCACGCCTTTTTGTTGGCTTCGTAATCAACTGGCAAAGTTTTAACATTCTTGAAACACCTTGGTTTTTTCGCCTTACCTATAACCAGCAATTTACGTTTTTCACCTTCCATACTTGAAGCAACAAGCACCATTATTCTATCTTTTGATAGTTTCCCTCCTGTACATTTTTCTCCTTTGAATTTTAGCGTTCTATCCGGAGTCAGTTTAAAAAATAATCCGGTCTCATCAGCGTTCCATATTTGACTGTCGGTATATCCCTCAGTTAATTTTGGTAAAACTGTTCGCAACCAATTATCACAGTCGTTTTGCGATACACTAGCGGCTTCTCCACAAACTTTACCGACCACTATATCATGACGTTGTCTAAATCTGTAAATCCAGCTTTCTGAACATTTAAAGTCTGTTTTCCCAAGCTGTCTGGCAAAATGATTAGCTTTCTCTTGCAAAAGAGGACCGCTTATAGGTACCTTTTGGCTTCTCTGTGCTTTAAACCACACTAGAAGTACATTTTCAATATCTTGATGAGTTGGATTACGATTTTTCTTTATTTTCAGGGATTTTGATTCAAAACACTGCATAATTTTAGCGCGGTTTTTCCACATCGTTGATATTGTAGAATGTGAAACTCCAAATTGTTTACACAGATCAACATTGTTTTCACCATTTTCCAGTCTCGAAATGATGTCCACTTTTTCTTTAACAGTAAATGTACGTCTAGGAGCCATGTTCACAAGTTTAAGAAACGATGTTTACTCACTGGAAATTGCTACGTAACTGATTCATAATTTTAACTTCGTGCACATGCTAAGTAACCCTACACACAAACAAAGCATTTGACCATCTGCGAATGTAAACAAAAGATTCTTATCCTTTGTTTACGTTACATTAAAGCTTATGAATGAGTCTTTGTGCCTTTGCCGACTCAGTCTCAATATCCGCAAGGAATTTCTAGGAATCTGTCCCAAATAGTTCGTAAAAACAAGTCGTTATACCCGAATTAGGCGTTACATCCGGAGTCGCTATTGCCGAATGAATTTCCTACGAAGGTATGCTTTAAATTCTAGGGACGTAAGTTCGACGTCGCTATAACCGAAAAGTCGTTACAACCGAGGTCGTTATTAATGAAATCCACTGTATATTGTATAACAGTCTTAATTAACTTTTATGGTTCATATTCCTTTAATCTCCTTCATGATCAATAAATAATTTCTCCACTATGAATTTTATTTATTAAACAAACATTAAATCTTTATGTTAAAAAAAATGTAGGTAATACATACTTAAGTACTATGAAGAAAAAAAAAATATGAATACTTTGTTAAGGAAGTCAATATTAGCGTTTATTCCCACTAGTTAAGTGATGGCTAAATGGATTGGGGAGGAGGCCGATTTTTAGACCGTATGGTCGTTTTAGAATATTACTGGTTGCACATGCTTTACTATTAACGTAGATGTCAGTGTTTAGCACACTACTAGGTGGGAGGTCCCACTTGCATTTGAACATAAATTAATTATCAGTGCATTATGAATCACGCAAGAAGGCCCACACCTTTATAGGGTTAGTATACACGAGAGGGGTCGTTGAGGCGAAGCGGGATGACCATCGTCCGTACAAACGTATTCCCCTGTTTTCTCCCTGAATTCTGGCAATAGGGCAATTACTTTTTAATATGATAGATATCTCTACCATCAGGTTTTGGTTTTTTCGATTAGTTATTTCTTATAGCAGGTTAGATCAAACCCTTCAAAAATAAAAAGTGCCCCGTTTAAACACTGCTTAAAAGAAGCCCAGTGTGTAAATTTAACAACTCATTTAAAAAGCCAAACCGTAGGTACCGCCAGAGAAACTATTTTTTAATGAAAATCGATCGATTTTTGGAGGAGGGAAATGTGAAACCTCGATTTTTACAAACTTTTATAGGTATGTATTATCAGCTCGAAATGCAACTGTCCCTTTCTCTCGAAGAAGTTGCATCGCACGCTGCCGAGACACCAACCAATTGTAAAAATACCTATTTTGATTTCAATCTGCTTCCGCACATCCTCCCCTCTTATGAACCTTCATTTTAACCGTTGTAGACGACGCAGCTTTTCGCGATGGACCCGTCGCTCACTCACCGCTCGTACGTCGAGTAGCTACTCAACGTTCATTTTTACAATACCTACTTACTAAATAAATATAAATCCCATTGAAATAATCGTAGAATGGAAACGGAGCTTCGTAACACTCCCAATAAAATAATAAAATGAATAAAGACAACAAATATTTAATATCGTTCAGTTACATATTTATATAGGGAATATCAATTTAAAAACTGAGTGGCTCTTCATGTTGCTTTTTCATCTGTAGCATTGGGATCAACTTCATTGTCATAATCAGCTAGATTCTTTCTTTTAGAATGATGATACGCATCTTCCACGGACTTGTATGTTAAATAACCCACAACAAAAACTGTAATAAAGACAACATAAGTTCTATTATTTATGAACCTTTGTCTGCAGAATTACTAGAAACTCAGAATTCGAAACCAGATTGAGTAGGCTGGTTGTCCGATCATAACAGTATTTACACGACGCAAGAAGATGCATGTTATATTAGGTCCTTACGTATGAAATTGCCGTTTTATATGGAGAAATTTAAATATTTTTTGTGTTAGAAAATTATATACCTATTTAATTAATCGAAGTATTGCCCATTATTATCAATGACTTTTGCAAATTAAAGAATATTTTTTCATATTATTAGTTCTAACTTCAATCGCATTGATTTAAAACACAAACTTCTTTAAGTCGTCGGTCCACCTGGCCGGACGGCATCCCGCACTTCCCGGTACGTGGCCTCCACTCGAGGACTCGTCTACCCCATTGGCCATGGCTCCTGCGGCAAATATGACCTGCCCATTGCCACTTCAACATGCCGACTCTTCAAGCTATGTCGGTGACTTTAAATCTTCGGCGAATGCCTTCGTTTCGAATCCCATCCCGCAAAGATACATCGAGCATAGCTCTCTTCATAGCTCGTTGAGTGACTTTGAACTTATGGATCACCGATCAGGGATATCGTTACAGGGCACGTTTCGACACCTTGCGTCATAACCAAAGATCGGAGTAGGCGTAG
Source organism: Sesia bembeciformis (assembly GCA_943735995.1). Taxonomy (NCBI): domain Eukaryota; kingdom Metazoa; phylum Arthropoda; class Insecta; order Lepidoptera; family Sesiidae; genus Sesia; species Sesia bembeciformis. The sequence continues at coordinate 8,318,135 of OX031029.1, read as the reverse complement.
ATCGAGTACTTGCATCATGGAATCATGATGACATACAAAACATGGACATACCTTTTTTCTATTATTATAAAGTGTATCTATTACCATTTTATACTTAGTTAGGCTTTTACTTAGTCTTTGAACACTACATTTTTTTTACTTAGAATACCGGTCACCTGTGCATGGCGTGGTGTTAGAAAAAAAATGTTGCTCATATTGCTTAGTTTCTCACCTTATACCTAGCTCCACGTAATAATTTTGAAATACCGGAAAAAGTCTTAATAATTTTAAAATTCCGGAATCCCGGAGGTATGCCCATATTCACATATACGTTTCAGATCATTGACCCTAATTCAATCTACCTATTCCGATCTATGGTCATAAATGGCAGGACTCACTGATTTAAGACTTTTGTCTTCAATTATTGTGGTAAGTATAGGCGACCAGTGGAGCCGACGCATATTTTTAAATGCTGCCTAGCCAAAAAAGAAAAGTATTGAATTGTTACTCATAGACAAAATTATTTTGAATAATTATCTAGTTTATTGTAATTATATTTAAATTGCTGTAGAAAACTTACAATTACAAACTTTAATAACAATTTCGCATCCATTCGTAAATTTTTAACGACTGCTTTCGTAATTGCCAGCCATATGGAATTTACTTTGAATTTAAAATATTTGATATCATATTCGTTTCCAGCGTCCTCCAAAACCTATTTGTAGTTTTGAACACAACATCTTTGAAATTCACCCAGTTATTACGTTTTTTATTCATTTTTCATAAAAAGTCAGCCATATTGGATAAGCCGTTTTGAATTTTTGATATCATGCTTATTCCTTTTCAGCGACCTCCAAAACCTTATAATATGTAATTTTCAGCACAATGTTTTCGAAATTCACCGAATTATTAGTTTTAATTTTTTTCTTCTATAAAACGTATTCGGCGTTTATTCCCATTAGTCTAACAGTCTAAAAACCACTATCAGTAAAACAGAATGATCGTATTCTAAAAGGTAAGCTTTTAATTTTTAGCTATTTATAGGTCAATTCATGCACACGGAAGCTTTTCCGAAATAATGCATATTTCCGTGCTAACTTACTCCACAATAATATCGATGTCGCCAGCCAATAAAGTTTTATGTTTAAAATTTATTGGTAGCGTTGCGTCGAATCACGCACGATCAATCAATGAAATTCAATGAATTCTTCAAGTCATCTATATTTATACACGATTTATACGTACAATAATTTGAGTAAAACGCAGAGCCGGCTCTAGCTCATGTAGCGCCCGGGTGCAATCAATACCCTGGCGCCCTCTAGTAGGCTCTTTGGAGGCGTCGCGAGCGGCGCTCGGCGCCCCCTAAGACCCTTCGCCCGTGTGCGCCGCACACCCTGCACCATAGGTAAAGCCGGCGCTGGTAGAACGGTTCCATTGGATGTTTCATTTTTACTGAATTAGGTACTTACTTGGTAACCAATAGTGGATAGTTGCCGAAGTTCTATAGATAAAGTTAGTTAAACCAGCACTTGCTTTAGCAAATGGCTTCTGTTCATGAGGTGAAAGTTTATAATACACTATTCCTCGGATAAAAGCTAATTCACCAAAATGCAGACCCATTCTTCAAAAACAAGAACCGTATTGACAAAAAACATTAGTTTTATTTTTTATTGAATGACGACTCTTGATGTTCTTTGCGACCAAAAAAGGTTAAATAGGTATTGTAACCTATCCATGACATTTTATCGTCTATTAATCTAGCCGTCTAAACCGATGTAAGTTTCTGTGGTTGAAACTCCAGAAATACTACAGATTTCTGTTGGTACTTCTATGGAAAATACTTTAATTTATAAAATTCTATGGTTTGGATCAATCGATATGAGAACCTCAAAGATAAAAAAAAAATATCCTATGACCACTTGTTTTTCAGTTTGTCGAGAAAAACCAATACTCAAAATTTGGATGGTGACCAAAAACTAACCCTGCGTAACGGATATACCCACATATTTATAAATCTGATTTATTTTATTTTTATTATAAAAATTTATTGTTTTCGAAGTATGGTTAGTATGATAAGTACCTATATGTGTTTTATTAAATTAAATTAATTTTTAGATTGTAAAAAAATATTTTGTGACAATAAACACGTGGATTGGAAGGCAAAAGTACTTGCCTTAAATGTTGGAAAATAATTTGTTATTTTTTTCCTTCAAAGAAGTATCCCTTGAAAGAAATGTATTAGAAATGAATGTAGAATGGGAATAGAAGACAGCTAGAACTGCCACTGCATTGTCAATTTTAATTCTAAGAAAAAGGTTTTCTGACTTTTCAAAATAACTCGAAGGGAAAGCGGCCATCATTTTCAAAGATATACTACTTCGCAAATATACGGCAACATTCCCGCCTTAATTATGAGGTATATAGACTTACACACATCTTTGCCGATGAAGGATGTCGCTGTTATCGACGACAGTGTTACTAAACATTTTACTCAATTTATGGCTATAGATCATAGATATTTTAAGCAAGATGTTACGTTCAATACTTTATGGATTCCTAAATTTAATTAATTGATTTAATTAATTTCCTAAATTTTAATGTGAAATTTAGTTCCTAAATTGACCACTGGCACAGTTACGAGTGTATATAGGTCTATAGAGTCCTTTTCATGAAAGAAGTCCCGCGGTGATTTTTGGAACTAAATTTGACAGGTCGGCCATGTTGTCGTTCGTCGATGTTATCAAGTTCGTTTGTTGTGGTAGATTTTTGTGAGTTTGTAACTAGCTTAGTGCATTTTAAAGATTGTTTACAATGCCAAAAGTTGTAAAAAGTTCGGCTCGAGAAATGATATTGAAGGTGAAAGAGTTCTGTGAAGCGGAACAAAAGAATCAAGGTGTTTTAATACCACTAAACAATGTTCGGAAGAGAGTCGCCGCCATAACAGGTACTTTTTAGAGTTGCCATATAATAATTTTTTGCTGTATTGATGGGACTTTTAGGATATAAATTCATTTTTGCGATAAAATTGAACAAATACCAAACGTGATGAAACTAGGTAACTGAAATTAAAACATATATTACATAGTACATAAGCATTATAAACTTAAAGTTACTATTATTTTTAATTGTTCATTATTTAATTGCAGGTGTGTCAGAGAAAACTGTAACAAGAATTACAAAAGAAGGTATAACAGCGGCGAGTACTTCGAAAAAAATTGTCACCCCGGGGAAGAACGCTCAGTGCACGCATGTCGAACATTTAGAGGAGGAATATTTAAAAAATGACGGCCTTATGGATGAAGAGATGGACCGAATAATTATATCTACGGCTAGTGATACTGAAACAGAATTTGATTCTGATTCCATCCACTCTTCAGACAGTGATGTTCCTATGGCCGCTGATCACAATTATTCAATAAAACTCTGAATAAAAAATTGTAATGCTTTTCTTTACCCTATTTTCTCATCTTTTACATGTAAGTAGGTAGAACACCGCTTATATAAGTAAATAAAAATATACTTTTTACATAACAGAAATATAGGTAAATGGGCATTTTTATCAAAATGTCTACCAACCCACTCATGGGATGACCCATGCAATAAGTCCAAATAACTAACGTTATTATGACTGTAAGTGTCGTGTTATTATTAAATAGTTTCAAATGACTAAAGTTTCCTTTTTTACTATGTTGTTAGGTGCGAAAATTTAAAACAAAGTAATAAAAGCCTACGATTTTTGGTCATGACCGTTACCGAAAACAGGGGACAGTACTGGGAAACGTAGGATGCCACATTTCTGAGTTTAATTTTATTACTTTGTTTTAAGTTTCGCACCTAACAACATAGTAAAAAACGAAACTTTAGTCATTTGAAACTATTTAATAATAACACGACACTTACAGTCATAATAACGTTAGTTATTTGGACTTATTACATGGGTCATCCCATGAGTGGGTTGGTAGACATTTTGATAAAAATGCCCAAATATACTTTTGACTTATCAGAAATATACATGATTCACTAATCTGAACTATTGTTATAGTATGGGCTTGAGTAATGAAATTACAGCCCATCTAAAATGTATTTATTTCTTAATACAATTTAAGAGCTTATATTGTTTCATCGAAGTATGCAGGAAATAGTATTATTTGATAAATTACATATGCTAAATGTAAAATAGGTAAATTTTTTACTCATAAATGGCAACATTATGTCACGCGAGTACAGCGCTGCGTCTGAGGGACTTCTTTCATGAAAAGGACTCTACTATACTGTCAAGCAGCAAACTGTCAGACTAGCAAGATTGCGTTCTAAAACGAATGATTATCACACTATGAAGTTTTAAATTATGCTGCATCTCTTTTTATCGCAAGAAGATAAAAAGGACGTATCATAGTTAGATTGTCTAGAGCAATTTTCAAACTTAGCGTAGATTTTATTATACTGTTTCAACAGCTGTTTCATTGATCATTGCCTTACAATTTAGAGTTATGCCACTATAAATACTGTTTTCATTCAAGATGACCCGTAGTTTGTCTTGTCGACGTTGGATGTCAAGTATAATAATCACCACTAGTTTCACGTTATTTATTACAAGATTATAAATCGTTAGAATGACATCGATTTCTCTTCCAGCTGGTGATGTGTTTGTTCCCGTACAAATAGAAGAAGACAATTTATTTGATGGCATTGTAAAACTTCTCAATATTATAAGACCAACATGGTCCCCTGAATATATTAAATTCAAGGTAGTATACCCTATGCTAATTGATAATTTGTACAATGTCGTTTTTATGTATATTTTTGCACTTGCTTAAGTATAAATACTTTTAGATTTTCACAGACGGTATTACTAACAAATTGGTAGCATGCGAATATAATAATGGCTCAAATAATACAGAAAAAACTGTGCTTGTCCGAATATATGGAAATAAAACTGATTTACTCATTGATAGAAATGCTGAGCTTCGGTAAGTAACAAATACATTTTATGGCTACATTGTATGTGTTTTATGAAGTTTTTATTTGTCTAATGCAAAACTATTATATGAATATGTTTTAGGAATATAAAAGTGCTTAATGTACTTGGTTTGGCACCAGAAATTTATGGTGTGTTTGAAAATGGATTAGCATATCAGTATTTCCCTGGAGTGACTCTTGATGTTGATACTGTGCAAGACATTAAAATATGGCCTTTGTTGGCGAAACAAATGGCTAAAATGCACAAAGTTGAACTTGGAAGAGAAGTATGTATGCTTTATGTTTTAATTTTAATTTAGATGCAGTTTTCCATAATTTCTTAGTTTCTGTGCTACATCTATCATTATGAAATCAACATGAACACTGTAAGTGTTTATTTAACATGTAACTCACTCTATATGTATCATCTATAATTTATTTGTAACTAACGAGCTGCACTATTGGCACTATGCGTGGGTGGTTATTTTAGTTATTGTAGAATCTTTTACAATTTTCATGTTTTTCACACACACGTCATTTAAATAAATCTTAAACTGTGTGGTAAATTATTGAGTAAAATAAAAGACATTAGTACACTTTTAAGACCCATTTATTAGATAAATATTTTAGAATCTACAATTTTCTCATATATTTTATTTGTGTCTTTAACATTAGTCAGTATTGGCCTGCAGTGTTCTAGTCAGTGCTTTTTTCAACTTCAGGCTGCATTAACACCTGTTACATTGTTTTCACGTTTGTATGTTTGTGACGTAAAGAGAAATGTTTTTTTTAATATTTTATGCTATTTATATTGATAATATCTAAGCAAAGGACTTATTAATTTTATTTTCTAACTTGAAATCCATTATTTCAAGATTCTAGATTTCAAGTTATTCAAGTTTCAAGAAACATGTTTTAACATCTGATTTTTATGTTGAATCAATATTTCTTTTTTATCCTTTTTTAGGTTTTTTTCCCTGAAGTCTGATCTGGTAATCTAGAAACATCAATAGGGTTCCTTTTCCCAGATAATATCATATTGATGTTGAGACCTCTGTTTGTGATCAGTACATTCAGTCAATTTGTTTTATTAACAAATTACATTGAATGAAATATGATTGCCCCTCAGTTGAACACCAATTTATGTTGGACGTACAATTTCATTTTTGTACGTCATTACTGTTATAACTTATATTTTATGTTCACTTCAGAAGAACAAAATAAATACAGACTAATAAAGAACAAATAATCTTATCTTAAGGTCACACAGATTATTTTACAGTTTCATATGAACAACTATTTGTGTTTTATGATTTGAAACCCTATGGATCTTATATATAAGGTGGATTTTTTTATAAAGGACTAAGTAGTTATGCTATCTCAATTACAACCAAGGAACCTTGTAATGTCTCATGTACAGTGAATATCAATGAAGGTTATTTACTCAAAGTAGATAGAACATTAGATGTTTACCGTAAAAATAATATTGTTGCAGGTGAAGAAGGAACCAATGGTTTGGGATAAAATAGAACAATTTTTATGTCTACTCCCAGAGCCATTTACAGATGAATGCAAACATAACAGGTTCGTTGCTGCTATTAAGAAATTTTCAAATATTGGGTTGGTGCATAAGTCATAGTAGTTTTATTATACAATGCCTAAACGAGCTTTTCGATGCGTTTGTGATAGAAATGTCCAAGTGAAAACTCGAAAAATTTTGTAAAACCAAGCCCTCAATTCAACGCCATTATTGAATGAAACGCCTCATCAAAATTAACTAGGCGTCCTGAGCGTAGCTCATACTTGAGGTCAAAATTACAGTTCCTAAAGCGTAGGCGCTCAATGGTGGTATAAGTATCACGACTGAGCCGTCCTTTCACGCATTGTATCCTGTCTTTGTCGGCCTCAGTATCATTAAACGGGATCAGGTGTACAAAATGTTTATATGAAAAGCCAACAATACCTACTATCTTGTACAGCGACGATTTCTCTTTCTAATTGTAGAAACTCTATTTGATTTCTATTTCTATCAAAATTATTTTGACGGTATTGTTTTAATTTGAAAAATAATGATTTGTGCACTAATGTAATAAATCAAAATATGTACTTATTTTTTATGTAAATTTGTGTTTATGGTAATATCCTTTAGTATTTACGAGTATACTCTTTACTCTCCATCCCCCTCTAAGGAGGAAAGGAAGATAGAAACTCATCTGATTACACTTCGTGTTCACCATAGTTTCCAACCCTTTTTCCAAATCCTTTCTTAAATCTCCAAAGGTAGGCAGCGCATCTGGGGACATGCTAATGATTGTCCTTTTGGACTGATGTTGGCATGTATTGCGGATGACGCAGAGCGATAGTATCCACGTACCACCAGATGGACTATCTACTCGTCTGCCCTCTTGTTTCCATACACAAAATATATTAACATCTATTAAATATAAGTGCAATGTGTTAACAACAAGTGCTTTTTGTCCCTCTCTGTTATAGGTTTGTGAAAAGCTTTGGATCAATAACAAAACTAAGGATTGAGTTTGAGCGTCTAAAATCACACTTGTGTAATAATGAGAGCCCGATTGTGTTTGCTCACAATGATTTGCTTCTAGGAAACGTGATCTACAACCAAGGTGAAGGGACTGTGGCTTTCATTGACTATGAATATGCCACTTATAATTATCAAGCATTTGATATAGCAAATCATTTCAATGAGTTTGTAGGTAAGATATTATTATTATCACTAGCGGTGCCAGCGACGTCGTTCGCGTGAACTTGTGATTCCCGTGGGAACTCTATAATCGATCTGATTAAAAAAGTATCCCAAGGCTCGCGCATATTACGACGGGCCGCACCGCAGCGTATAACATTGCAAAAATCCTCTTGAATAATTTTCATACAACTGTATAAACCATCGTACACTGGTGTTGTGCTACGTGGTCCACCTCAATGGCGCAGTAAACAGATACAACCCGAGAGTTATTCGCTGTGCGATGACGTGAAGAATTGAATGTCAATAGCTCTGATTTAAATTATTGCGTTGAGTTGCGGCTCGCCGCATATGTAATAGGCGTTATCGCATTGCGGCTGTAACGCGACTTAAATGTTAATCCAGCACATAAGCTATAACTATACCAAGTTTCATTAAAATTCGTTCAGTAGGTTTTCCGTGACGCAGACAGGCAAAAATTCTGAAAATTGTTGTTTTCGGCCGCGTATCACATGTAGGTACTTTACACTGCAATGACTTTCAAAAAATATTTCATATAGAGATACGCTTTTATTATTTTATATATGGTTTAAGTTTATTTCTCAATAGAACATTACATTGTTCACTAAGTTGATAAAGGATTAAAAAATATAACATTATGTAGATACCTATCGTTCAAACGCGCGAGTCAGGAAAACGAAATAATAGATATATCTATTTGTCCAACTCGCACGAAGTATCCAGTCATCGTGAGATGTGTATGTTACTGTGAAACACACCTAAGAATTCTAAGAATCAGAATCAGACGTCATTATTTCCAATAACTTTACTTTTTGAAAGACAATGTAATATGTTCTATTTTGTCTAGAAAGGTTATTATATTGATAATTAATGCTATAATTGATATCTCTCTAAAAATCTAATTCGTACTGTCTCTTTCTGTTTTATGAAGATAGAAAAAGATGCAGCTTGTTTAGTTTGTTAAAGAGCGCTTTTAGCACGATTTGGAACTCAAAACTCGTCCTTATCTCAAATGATAATAGTGCTACCTAAAATGTCTGGTGTAATCCCGACGTCTCCGGCAGCGCGTCCCCGGTGTCCAATGCTTTAAAACATGCATGATATACCTATATAATAAATTAAACTTGTATATAAGATATTAGTAATAACGATTACATTTGTTTCTGGTTTTAAGTTTTCCTTCTATATGGCAATAAATATAGAGTACAACTATTATTATCAAAATTGAAAATCAGTGTGAACATGCCTTTACTATTGCACTCAATGCACTCTTAACGCGAACAGGCAGTAATTAGTTGTGAATGTTAATCTATATTTGTTTTTTGTAACTAATAGAATACAGATCTAATATTAGTATAATGCATATTTCAGGTTTATCTATTGAAGATATTGATTACAAGAGATATCCAAATAAGGAGTTTCAATTATCTTGGATACAAACATATCTTTCAGAATATTCAGGTACCAGCGATCCATCCAAGCATAATATTGAAAAAGTTTATAAAGAAGTCGAACAACTTTCATTGGCATCTCACTTTATGTGGGGAATTTGGTCTCTTGTGCAATATGAACTATCTACTATAGATTTTGACTTTGGCAGGTGAGTTAAAAAAAAAAATATATTTGAAGTTCAGCCTTTTAATTGAATTTCTAAATTTTATACTAACTTCATAATGAGTCATTTTACAAAAATTACCAATTAAATAATGCCCGTCGGCCATCTTCGTATTTCCGACCGTGACCTTACGCTGATTCTGTATATATAATAGAGTGGTTATAAAGTTACGCAATGAAAGTGTAAATACCAGTACACTATAAAACATATCCAAATCAATTTGTGTCATCTTTTATTAAATCATGGTGCAACGGTTGCAGAATTCAAAAATGGCCGAATTGCTTTATTTTCCCTCGATGTATTAACTGTCAAATTTGGTCCAAAGACTTGATCAACTTTCGTTTTTTTATGGGTTTTTTTATGGGTATATTTTTTTTTATGGGTATTTTATGGTATCAAAAAATATTTTTTTTATGGGTGACACGGTATCAATCAAAATTGTCATTTTAAGACGATTAAAATGATATATATAAAAATCAATGATGTTTAAGTCAAATACCCTTTTAACTGTCGAATATGACGCCCTTCATAGTGGAGTAGCTAGTTCATTCGACATGCCGTATGAGTTCGTCTGCATAATCAAGTGTACCTATGTTATTGATTTAACACAAGGCACCCTTTATATAGTGAATGAGACCCTTGACGATTGACTGTGTTTTTGTAGAAATGGCGACAGGTAGACATTTCCATTGGATGGTAAGTGTTTACCGCTACCCATATAGACACCTACAACATCAGAGGGGATATGGGATGCTGCACCCTTTAAAAAGATAGTGAATGAGGCCCATGACGATTGACTGTTATTGTAATGATGGGTGGACGGCCCATAGGATGGTAAGTGTTCACCTGCAACATCAGGGGGATATGGGATGCTGACCATGATGTTTGTTGAGTGTCTACACAATGGTATTGATAAGTGTGATCCATTAATCTCACTTACTATAGAATACAAGTTACATGTTAAGTTTAATACAATAGGTTCTACACATGTAACACATAGGTTCTATTAAGTGCTTGCCATAATTTGAGCCCTAATGGTCAAGAAATAAAAGCTTGCCTGAATATTTTCTGCTGCTTCATTAGAATTCACACACATCAATAACCAGCATTAAATATGTAAAGCATTGTTTCTCAACCTTTTTATTGTCGCGACCTCCCTAAAAAGACCATAAGGTAAATAACGACTAATATAATTAGGTCTTAATTACCGTTTAACATTTGATTATAAATTATTCAATAATTAATAAAGGGATTTTTTACATAACAAGTTCTTAATTTTTCCTGACCAACTGCAACCCCCTGTATATGTGATGGATAACCCTAGGCTGAGAAACGATGGAACGCATAAAATTAAATATATTTTTTTATGTCATGCAGGTATGCAGAAATACGACTAAACAGATATTTCGAATGTAAGGACAGAGTGTTTAAAGAACTGAGTTGATAAATTAAAATAAAAATTTCTGACGTAAGAATCATAATAATGTTTTTAATTGAAATCATGTATAATTATAATTTGTTAATAAACATATTTTTAAACAACCTCCTTTTCATTTATGACTATAAGTAATCCCTTCAGTTCTCTAATAAAAACCATGGCCTTGTTACATTAGGGCCGAGTTTCAAAACTTGCGCTAAAATTAATAATGCGCTTTTTATTTTCGCAAGTTTTAGAACTGTCTAATATAATGTCCAATTATAAATCACATACAACAGCACAAGTAGTAATAAACAATAATATACAAAACGAGTATGGATATTGAACTCATGTAAAACACTGAATTATAATAGGTTATTACTCAAAGTATGAACATAAGAATATTTGGAAAATTTGTCTCATTGAATGTGCAAGAAAGCACAATATAGTGATAGTTTTTAAATATTCTGGTTTTACAAGCTAATGTTATGCAATATTATCTAAGTTTGATACAAATATATAAAACAATTACTTTTGCATTGGCACCCTATATGACTCATGTGAAAAGTTTCTTCATAATAGGGTAGGATTTTAAATAAGATAATCGCCGCCACTTATTATATTTTGACCTTGTGCGGCAACTCTTTGCGCAATCAGGCCACTAATACAAATTAAAACTATAGAACATTATACCGCACCCTCAGTTTAATAAAGCTGTAAGTCGTCTTATGTCGAAATATAGATTTTATTGCTCTTTAAGAAAATGAATACACACCCTATTTTTTTTTGTCACCAAAGTTAAGAAAATTGTGGGCAATACTTCCTTTGTCATATTGTATTTTTTTTTAATATGTCCGCATAAAATAATGAGCATAAAAATATCACTTTACAGAAAGTAATAAGGATTACGATTTATTATTTTAATGTAAATCATAAGAAAAATTATAAAAAGTTATCCAACATTTTAGTTTTTTTGTTCTGAGTTCGTCATTTTTGGCTTATTTATTCCACTGAGGGTGCGTTTTTTTATAGAATAGAAGACAGACAAGCGGGGGGACCATATATTGGTAAGTGAGCTTTCCACAGGGATGATCGGCAAAAGATATTTTCAGCAGCTTTGGCAAGCAACCAGAAAGCCTAATTCCCAGAAAGAAAGCTTGCTAACCGATTACCAATTCTGCTGAAGTGCTCAAACTTATCCTATATCCACAATCATTATAGTAAATTAAAATGCCTTTATATGAAATTGTTTCATTTTGTTGGTCGGAATATTGAGATTAAAGTTATGTTTGTTAAACTGAAATCCCCACTTCTGTTCTTTTATAGTGAGGAAATAGAATATATATTTTTTTAAATATTCCAATATCCTCACTAAACACCAGGTGGTGAAGATTTTGCTAATAATCTCACTAATATTACATTACAGTCATAAGGAATAGGGTTTTAACGGAAGTAACACATTGTGAAATATTGTGAATTGATTCCGTGAATCTGAATTTACCTCAAACAAACATTTTCACATTATAATATTTTCTTAAAAAAATATTGACAGCATATAAAAAAAATATTTAGCTACTTCTTCATTGGAAGTATTGTAACATGTTATATTTACAAATAGAATATAATATATTGCAAGCATTACTTGTAAATATATCATATTATAAAATACAGCATATTACAAAAAGGTTGAAAATACATCTTGTATGTCATCAATCAGTCACCATTGAATTCATGTATCAATAAAACATAATGCAGTTCAAAATCGCCCTCTGACATTTAGATTCAAAGTCATGCAGTAACTCATCAATATCATTGTCCAAATCATCACTTTGAGCCATTTTAGTAACCATGTCGCTGATAAGAAATGCACCTATAGTAGCTTCTTCATGATTATCTTGAATGTCAATGTTGATGACATGGACTGGCTGATTGTGAACCGATCTCCTTGTGCCAAACCACTCCGCAACTTGATCATAAACCCTCTCTTCGCATGTTATTATAACGTCAAACCGCTCTGCTGATACTTGGAACTTCTCTGGACAAGGTTTTATTCTTCTGTTTCGATCTAACATGTGCAACAAGCCATTCTGTGTGTAGAACGCTTTATCTTTTTCTAGTAAATCGTTGTAGATGTCGTCGTATGGAACTCCAAATTCATAGCAATTAGGACGATCGGCGGAGGCCCCCGGTAGTTTCACCTTTTCTCCTGTGCCGAACGATTTTACTTTAAAGCCTTTCTTTACCAGAAATGCATGAGCTTCCATGCTTCGGTTCATGTTGGATGAACAGACTACAGCGATATACAAATCACCCATAATTTTTTTAGTAGCTACGAGAACTGGACAATAAACTGTTACTCTGATATACTACAAACTTTCATTCTTGTACTCTGTCTCTGCCAAACATTTTACATTTAATGTCTTTGACACAAATAAATTATTAATTGCTCAGTTTATTTTACAAGAGAAACCTTTGTTATGTTTAGTTTGTTCAAAGTAAAAAAAAAACAGAAATTAGATGAATTATAGGACCAACGTTTAAGTTGCTAAATCGCCTATATCTAAGTATAATAAGTTTATAATAAGTATTTTTTGCTTGTCATTACATAATGAGTGACACTGTTTGTTATTGGTTTTTGTTTTGTATATGGCAATAGTGCAATTAGCACATTCTGCCCGTGTCAAATTTTTCTTTGTAAACAATTGCAATGTGTGAAACGTTATTGACAGTCCATTTCCATAAAAGTAAGTAAGTTTATTATAGACAGAAGAGGACTCCTTGGAAGGCCATGAAAAACTCAACCCTATACTTTTATTTGATTATCACAAACATTACGCACAAAAAATAGTTTGACGTTTAATAAACTTTCACTAGACATTTATGTAGTATAAAATTTTTAAAATGAATAAAAAAAAACAACTTCATTTCTCGAGTTCCCGCCAAAAAGTCCTTTCGTAAATTTAAAATAATTTAAAACAAATTTGGTTTATGTGGTTTCTATCCATGGGTGATATGATAATGACAAGTAGTTTAATACTATGGTACCTAACTCTTGGTGTATAGATTTCGGCTATGATTTTTTGGCGGGAACCCGAGAAGTGAAGTTTTATATTCATTGTAAAAATTGTATTCCTACTAGAAAAAAAACTACTAGACAGCTACTTCTACGAGAATAGACAACGACGTGACAATTGGATATGGAATAATAGCTATCCCAGTGTCCAAATAAAGTATAAAATCAATTCATTTTGTCAACTTGACAGGTTATATTGTGCCAATTTCGTTATATTTTATGGTTTCCTTTCTTTAGCGTTTAAAAAAAGACGACTAATAATTAAATATGAATCATATTTTTAAAAATCTCTGTACTGCCGGATCAAAATTACTTCATGCTAATAACCTTCATACAACTACCCCATGTATGGCATGGTCTAAATCAACTCTGCCTAAAAGTTTCTTACTACATAACAAAAAAGTGTATCCTCCACAAGAGATCGGTGAGGAACCAAGGCCAGCAGTGAGTAGCTAACATATTTGCTAACTTAAAAAAAAAATGGTTAGTCCAAATATAAGTAGCTGATAAGTTATTACTTTTCAGTTTGTATGCCATCAAAAGACTAACATCAAATACAGCCCTGAAAAACTTTGGTATATCGCATCTTTCGTTAGAGGAATGACTGTAGATGAAGCTGTTAAACAATTGCGCTATGTGCATAAAAAGGGGGCAATATTTGTGCGAGAAACTATATTGGAGGCACAAGAACTTGCAGTCAAAGAACACAATGTTGAATTTAAAAGCAATTTATGGATAGGTATGTAAGCACATAGTAGAAACAAATAGCATATTAGATAGAAACAAATAGCATATTTGTAATAAATGTATCCTTTTTTTCAGCGGAATCTTTAGCTGGTAAAGGCATGCATATTAAAGGTATAAGAAGACATGCACGGGCTAGATTAGGTGAAGTTCGCTATCAGTATTGCCACTACTTTGTGCGGCTCGAGGAGGGCAAGCCACCCACAGATTACTACAAACGCAACCCACTCACACCTCAACAACAACTAGAGAAATGGATAGAACAAATGAGGAAGAGAAAGATCATCAATTCTTATTAGCTTATATTATTTATTACATTATATAAAAATATAAAATTAGATATGGCCATAATTTGTATTATTTGATATGCCAAAATACAAAAAATAAACATTGTTACAATACCAGAATACAGTAAGTACGTAAAGATTTCAAACTTACAATTATAATTCTAGTTATAAAATGAAATGCATGATGTAGTCAATGTCAGAATCATGAAGACTAGTTTAGCATTAGGTTCAGTTGCAACCTCTTGCTTTATTTTGATAACATGAAATACTGTAAGGGAAATATTAAACTTCAGTTAAACGTATATTTAAGAATAAATTAAAACATTCAATACATTTTTATGCTTTCTTATTAACAAATTTATTTACAATAAGATACTGGGAAATTATTGAAATGAGTAACATTTCATTCACGTTAGATTACAAAATAGGATAATACTAATGGATGAATGAGGAGCTTAGGATCAAAAGGTGATATTTCCACTCTATTTTTATCAGAAAATTAATTGAATGTTGTCTCTTGCCATCTGAATATGATAACTTCAGATATGGTTTATATTTGAGGATTGCGAGTTCAAGCTACAGGAAACTACAGGAAAAATGAACACATAATTGCAAATGTCACCTTTTGATCCTAACCTCATCAAATATAATTATTATTTACAGATTGGCCAATAGAACAGTGATTTATAGCTGCTAGATTTAAAATAAAACTTTATCACTGTTTTGTGCCTGTGTACAATATTTAGTCTTTTGCGATATTGCTTAATAATGCAAGAGTAAGTAAAATGAACAAAAGGTCATCAAAGTGATCAGATCACTTGAAGAATTGCAGCTGTCATAACATGACTCATGGTTCAATAAGATTTACAATTTTGTTATATTATAATTGTGATTACAATAATATTTTTAAAACAACCTGTTTTTGCGAATATATCACCCTGTTTATTTTATTTACTCACGGCATAATGTACTTCTCAATTTTTAATAAAGTAGAAGTATAGTATAGATAGAGAAATTGGTTGGACACACATTAAAGTGCAACATGATCAATTTTAAGCAAGTTTTTAAAATGCATTTCCATTTCAATGATAACTGCCACCGAAATTCGCTTGACCATATTTTTTATGTTTGCAAAACGTCATAAAAGACTTTTAAATTAAAATATCTGGTTCATAATAACATTGGACGCGATTTTTCGATGGTAATCTCCAAAATAACCAACCCAAGCCTGTACATATTATAATATTGAAATGTTTCATACACTTAATGATGTTCGAGGTTGCGGTTTCTTCTTCGGTACATAACCATACAAGAATATGGATCCTATGACCAGTAATGTGCCAAGAGCAAACTGGATGCTCAAATGGAAATCAAAAATGTACATAGAAGCCACACAGGAGATTATTATCGCGACAGAAGTTGCAAATCCTTTTAATATATTGTCTGCGTATTTAACAACCACAGCTACTATGAGTCCTCCAGCCGCTTGTAATAACACTAGGTACCAAACAAAACCATCAAAACCTTTCAGTAAATGTTTCATATTGCCTTCATTTATTAGATACGTGATTGTTCCAAATGGTAATGATAGCAAACTTAGCTGAACATTCCTCATCCACACCTGGAAAGAAATATATAGGTATTCATTTAAATCTTCACATCTACCACTGAGTAATTATAATGGAATAAAGTTATTGCCTTATCCCATTATACTCACCTGCACATCCTTCACTGAGGATTACCTTTAGGGAAGAGTATCCCGTTATACTTCCTATTCCCCATCCTTCCTGAATCTCCAAATGTATTCAGCTCATACTAGGATGTGCTGATGTTTATCATTCTGGCTGGACTGATGTTGGCACGTATCATGGATGTCCATAGGCGACAGTGTCCACTTACCACCAGGACTGTCTGCATGACTGCTACTTTTATGACTAAGATAATCTTAGTTTATGTTATGTAGAACCATAGGAGAATAACAATAAGTTTCAAGGTATTTTCACGTGCCTTCATTAATGCAAGACTTGCTGATACAAGGATAACGTTCCACTGCAGGACAAGCCTCCCTTTATAACGACAAGGAAATTTTAGACCATAATTCACCACATGGGTGCAGTGTGCATTGATGAATATTATTATAAACCCCTGATTGTTTTTATATTTTCCGGGTTTCCTCACGATGTTTTCCTTCATCGCTGATCTAGTAATAATGAAAAAAATCTATAAATAAGGAGAAATACAATGATATGGTACGGGCTTGATTTCACGTACGTTAATTGAGACTGTTAATTCCTCTAGGCTATCATGACGTACATACATAGCAACGCGATAAATATTATCCGATTTGATATATTCAAACATACACAAATATTAGAAAATACGGTTAATACTAGTTCGCATCTTCGTGTCTAATTAATTATGCAGATCGTGTTTTATGATTTGGTGTCGATGTTCCGGATGCACGTCAGTTTTGTTAGACGACGTACATCTGAAACTATGAATAAATGCTATATTTCAAATTGTGACCGATCACGATGTTTAGTAATAAGTACAAGGCAATCGATGTGAGCGGATGCTGCAAATACAGCAGCGGCCACAAAATGTTTGATATGGTAACCTTGTAACTCTTAAATATTGTATTAAATTATAGGAGTTACTATTTTAACTCCTATAAATTGAATACTTTTGCCCAAAATCAATCAATTTTAAACCCATACAATTATTAATACATGGGCAATTTCAGGCAATCTATTTCTCTTCAAAGTGGAACATTTGAAAAAAATACTAGTCACGCGAAATATAATAAACTAATAATACTACACACGCAGTGCTAATTTTTTTCTCGACCGTGCGTTGATTTTTGAAAATAAATTAATAAGATTTCGTTCAAACATTGCCAGTGTAATTCATTTAGTAGTCACTAAAATTTGTTAATAAAACTAAAATATAACATTCATTAAGTGACGCGGAGAAGATAGAAATTACAAGTAAACATTGCTAAGACTTATGGGTTACTTACAGATATATCAGACTCTTTAAGTACTTTCTCAAAGTAAATTCCGGCAAAGCCTGATATGAAGCATGCTGCCAATGCTGCGCCAAATCCTATTACTTTCGACTGTTGTGGCAAGTTGGAGTTGGTATTTGACTTGGTATTACTGTCAGTGGACGAGAGCTGGACGAGGGCCACGCCCGCCGCCAGTATGCCCAGGGCGCACCACTGCCACTTTGTCAGTTTTCTCTTTAACACAACTACAGCAAAAAACGCTGTTGTAAGTAGCTTTAACTGATATGTAACCTAGAAATAATTGTATTAGATTAATTGTATATTTGACTACCGTAATTACAGTAATCAGCCCTTTTATAGTCCTCTGCTGGACATAGGCCTACTCATGCACGCACTTGTCTTGTACACGAGGGTTGTATGGCCCTAAAATGCCACGCTGGCCAAGCGCGTTGCCGACTACACTCTTTTAGAGGTCTTTTTAGGTTTGAGAGGTTCCTCAGCGCTTCTGGTAGCGGATTTATTATTCGTTAGTTGCCTTTTACGACACCCACGGGAAGAGATGGGGTGATGGTGCTATTTTAAAGCCGGTCCCACGCGGCTCAGACGGTGTCCGGTATTTGACTATTTTTGGACCATTATTTTATTAAGAGTATTTAAAATCGTAAGATAGAAATTAATTAATTAATTTAATCATATCTTCAATAATATCTAAAACAAAGGGTTAAATCACAAGTTAAGGAAAACATGACAAACATGTTATAGAAGTATGACGTCATTTTTCTGCAGCGCCACTATACCCACGATGAGTGACAAAGATAACAATAGCTTCCCACCATATCCTTACCCTAAAATATTCTCACCCTGAATTAACGACTGAGATTCTTTTCAATAAGTTTTTCATTGCTAGTTGTCCAATAAGTCATAAAAAATATATTACACGAATAGTAAATCATGAATGTTAATAATAATGAATGTTAAATTTGATTTACTTTGTCTTAGAAAATGTGCCATATTTTCAACATTCGTAAGGATTCATAAGGAAGTTATATGACATATTATGATCATCGTTTCTCAGCCTAGGGGCCGCAACCCCCATGGGGGTCGCCATCATATTTACAGGAGATCGCAGTTGGTCGGGAAAAATTAAGCACATTGTATGAAAAAAAAAATTAATTAACTATTTATAATTAAATGTTAAACGGTAAAAATATAATTAGGCCTAATCATTAATAAGGGGTCATGAGAAGATATATTTTAATTTTGGCCTTTTTAGGGGGTCGCGACACTTAACAAGGTTGAGAAACTTTGGTATAGATTCTACTCAGAACTACAGATTGTATGTGGAAAAAATTCCACGCTTTTGCATGTCATTGTAATCCGAACTCTATATCAAGTAAGTTTTAAAAATGCATTGATGTGAAATGTCACACATTTCTATCAATAATATAAAAAATATCTTTTTTTAAAGTTTTTTAAATAAATATCTGATCTTCAGTAAATTGTTTCATGTCGCGTTTAAGTTAATGTAAACTAATAATAATCTATTAAGATCATACCTGATAAGTCGCAGCATCCAAGTTAGAAGCTGAGACATAGAGTAAATTATTTTGAATAATATATAGAAACGATGGCACACAGACACGTAATGTGTCCTTTAGATTCAATATCACTGTGGCATACATAGATTGGACCCCCTTTGCAATACTTCTTGACTCTTGCATGACAAGACCAATGCAGATTATCAATTTGAATACTTCTGCCATAAGAACAGCTGTAAGGAACAATACATATTATGGAGAGAAAAAATATATTGTGTATTATCATGGGTGTGTAGTCTCCGCTTGCGTGCGAGCTGAAGAGAGGCAGACTTCCATGCAAAGTGCACACCCATAACTTACAGATAATAATATAATCATTAGTCACAGATAAGTTTTCTTTTTGGGGACGGTATCACCCATTTTACTATAGAGATGCTAGATTTTACTCAGAACTGCGGTATAAAATGTAGAAAAGAAAAATCCGCGCCTTTGTATGTCGATGTAATTTTATTAATTTTAATATTCTTAATAAAATTAAAAATTAATACATTATTAAAAGTAATTGATCCTTACCTGCAGCTGACGAGAACATCTCCACATCTCTCGTTCTGGCATAACGCATACTAAGACCAAGAGTGGCATTTTGTAATGTTAAAATCACCAGACTAACGTACTTTACATAACCTGAAATAAAATACCTACATTATAAGTTTATATTAATTTATATTAATTTAAGGTCGGCGACGTACTTGCAAACTTTGGTGTTGCAGATGTTCATGGGTGACGGTGACCACTTATCGCCACGTGGTCCGCCCGCTTATCTGCAAACTCTTCTATATAGAAAAATACACCACATACGGAGGTTTAATCTTTTAGTATACTGAAGTGGCAATGGGCAGGCCACATTTGTAGATACACCATACCATCAGCCTGTCTCTTCACTGCTGGATATAGGATATGTATAAGTAATATCGTTTTATATGATAGTAGGTAGTGACGTCTATTATACATAGGTCACACTGAAAATTGTAACAAATTTATACATAGGATTTAACTCGTGAAAATTTTCGCTGTATGATTTTCTACGATTTTAAATGTAATTTGACAGATCAGCAGAACATCGCTCGGTTTCAAACTGCTTTTGGCAATGTAGCACCAAGCAAGACGACAATTTATAGCTGGTTTGCACAAATCAAGCGCGCTCGTACCAATCTCAGTGACGAATGTCGTGAAGGTCACCCATCCACCGCTGGTAACAACAAAAACTCGATGCTGTGCGCCATATGATCGAAACAGACAGGCATGTGACCTACCATGAAATTAGGCATGGGTGTGAATCAGATACAATATATCTTACACAAACATTTGGCTGTGCGAAAGCTGTGCTTGCGGTAGATCCCCCCCGCTGTGCTCAAAAAACGATACGCGTCACTTGGTGCAATGCATGCTTACCACATTCAACGAAGGGGTGTCAAATTTCGTGTGGAACATAGTAATAGATGATGAAACATGGATTTATAGCTACGACCCCGAAACAGTATGAAAAACATGTTTCCGAGGTCACCACGGAGGACAATTGGAAGTTATTGATGAACTCCGTAAAAATAACCGTAAACGCCGCATAATTTTGCACCATGATAATGCCAGCTCTCACACGGCTAAACAGACAAACGACTTTTGAAGGCGAAAAACGTAGAACACATGAGCCATCCTCCATATAGTCACGACTTGACACCTTGTGAGTTCTTCTTGTTTCCAAAAATTAAGAACCAATTGCGCATTCAACAATTTTCATCGCCAGAAGAGGCTGTCGAAGAGTAGGTATAAAAAACCGAGGTCACCACGGGGGAGTGGAATAAATGTTATGGAAATTGGTTAATTCGTATGAAAATGGATTGACGCTCACGGAGAATACTTTGAGAAACAATCAATTGATTGTTGGCCATTCATTGTATTTTTTTCTTATTCATTCTGGAAACTTTCAGTGTGGCCCTCGTATTAGGTAAACGGATAGTTCGCGGCCTTTTTATAGTGAAAATAATAAACTTTTTTGTATTACATAAATATCTATTTTTCTGATTATTATCTATCTATATTATCCCATCGCTATAAAAATTTTGTGGTTTCTGAGCGAAAAACTGATTTAAATGGTTTATACAGGCTTCTCTTGAATGTAATTTTACTCCATTTAGAGAATTTTGTAAAGAATAAATGATAATCCGAAGATGCTGTCTAGATTGTATGGAGGATGCTTTAAAATTTCCCAGACAAGGTCCATCAATTTTTGTTTAGTCATCAAAGATGTAGGTATACGGTTTATTCTGAGATTATTCTACAAAGAATTCTGAGCATTTTTATTCAAGTGTTTGTTTCAATTTTACTAATTGCTAACAATAGTCATCGGAATTAATTGTTTGGCCAAAACTGTTGAGTGGTGAAAGCTAAGCTCTTTGGCAATTTGATGATTGCTTTTGATCTGCTTCAATTTTTGCAATGATAACATCAACACCACAACGAGGAACACTATTCACATCAAAATTACCAGACCTGAATCGACTAAAGCATTTTTTTTGCAGTAGTTTTAGATAAGCATCTTTTCCGTAAATACCACAAATCTCTTTTCGAGCACTAAAAGCATTCTTACCCATTTCGAAAAAAAATTATAAAATTATCTAATTTTCTCATTAACTTTCATTTTAAAATTGTTAAAAAATATGAATAGATAAAACTTAACTTTATCTATTCATATTTTAATTTCAATTTGCCGCCATTACAAAATAGTCAGCTGTCAAACGGTATATCACTTTCCTGCTATCAATCCATGTTTCCAGAAATATAGCATGCTGCTAAAATCATACGTTCAAAAAGACCGCGAACTTTCCGAATACCTATTGTTTGAGTTAAAAGAAAAGTGATGTCATCACTATCAGTCACGTGTTTTCGTCTATTGGCCAATTACGAGTTCACTCTTTTAGAAATAGCGTAGTAGCCGAGGGCCTGTGGTAGTGGCTTTGTTATCCCTTACTTGCCTTTTACAACACCAACAGGAAGAGATGGGGTGGTGCTATTCTAGAACTGGCTAACGCTGCAAAACAGACCGACTTCTCTGCAAATTACATACAGAGTCCTACAAAATACAACTTGGATTAATTCTAACATATCTGGAATAATAGAATCATCTGTTTATCCAGGCCATAATGTCCTCAGTTGATATGTAGCATAACACATATCAACGTTAATTGCTCAATCGAAGATTAGGCAATCTTCGATTGAGCAATTAACGTTGTGTTATGCTACACTGGGTGGATCATGTTACTTTTATTCTTAATGTGAATAGTATAATTTTCTACCTATATTTATGAAAAATGAATCCATCTCCTTTAGAACAAATTCATACCTCTGAAATGATGTTTCCTATAGAACTTCATACAATCTTTAGATAGACTTAACACCAAGTGAGTCATACAAGTCAAATATTTTTAATAACAATTGAAATTAAGTTCAAACTGAAAATAGCACTTTTTATAATTTAATACCTACTTGCTTATCTGCTTATTAAATATTTTATTAATCGCCATCAACAAAAGTAAAGGTACAATCTAAGTAATCAATAAAAGAGATCTTATCTTAAAGTAATCATCTCTAGAAATGCAAAATTCACTAGATAGAAAGCCAAATTGCTGTCTACACATATCAACCGAGGACATTACGGGCTGGATAAACAGATGATTCTATTATTCCAGATATGTTAGAATTAATCCAAGTTGTATTTTGTAGGACTCTGTATGTAATTTGCAGAGAAGTCGGTCTGTTTTGCAGCGTTAGCCAGTTCTAGAATAGCACCACCCC
This sequence comes from Sesia bembeciformis, assembly GCA_943735995.1. Lineage (NCBI taxonomy): Eukaryota > Metazoa > Arthropoda > Insecta > Lepidoptera > Sesiidae > Sesia > Sesia bembeciformis. The sequence goes on along the minus strand of OX031029.1, from coordinate 8,294,939 downwards.
ATCTCTTCACGTGGGTGTTGTAAAAGGCAAGTAAGAGATAACAAAGGCACTACCACAGGCCCTCAGGTAGTACGCTATTTCTAAAAGAGTGAACTCGCAAACATGCTTGGCCAGTGTGGCATTTTGAGGCCATACATTCCTTATGCACAAGAGAATGTGCATGAAGAGGCCCGCCCATATCAATAAAAGTGGATAATAAAAGGGCTTGGTTATGTAGTTTATGTAGTTATGTACTTATTTATCTGTATAAAAGTTAGTTTCAAATTAACCTTTAATTAGACTTTTATTCAGTCTTAGAAATGTGTATTTATAATACCCTAAGGCCAGAATAATTAGACTTTTCTAAGACTGTTCTTTGCTTAGACTGAGTTGTTGCAAACTAACATCTATGCATGCATATTGCATAAGATGCTATAAAATCGGAAATCGTCATCAAATTCAAGCTACATCACACAAATATCATTCACTGGATTTTTATTAATTGTAATAGTGATAGTTTTGATTATGAACTGAATCAACATAAGTATAACAATATTTTTTATTCCAAATACTCCGATATTACTATCTAATAAGTACTATTATTATACAAATTTTATAAGGAATAGGTATATAAAAATATAAATATCATTTCTTAAAATATGAATTTCTTAAAAATACAATCCAGATTAGAAAAACAAAAGGTTCTTACCAAATTTGACTTGTTTATTAGTGGAGTATGTTTGTGATTTCTTTCCGTCATCATGCATATTGTCTGAAGTTAACTGTGTTTCTGCAGTTTCTTGCTCAAGTTGCTCAACGGGCTGGAGATTAATATCATTGGCTGACTTCATAGGCACTAAGTTCTACTACCAGTGATGTGATGACCCAAGCAACAAAATGAAATAATGAGTTACAAACTAATTGTTTCTTTATTATATCAAGGGCAGATGAGTTGATTGTTCTCCTGCAAAGAATTGAGAATAGGGACAATAGAAGGAATATAAAACAATGAATTTTACTGAATTTATAACTTTACATTAGAAACTATTGTTTATATTTCTTACATGTATTTAACACATGCAAGAAATACCTTATAAACAGGAAATATAAATACATTTTATTCTTATATTTCACAACTGAATTCTACAAAAGATCATTAATTTTATTTTTTTTAAAAAATGCATGAACCCCCAAATTGTTGTGTTGCTTTGATACCCATAGTTATTATATTACATTACAAATAATGTAATGTAGTGAATCCGCAATGTTAGCTTAATTATTATAAATTTTATACAAAAAAATAATATAGAATAAAATATATTTAACTACATAGCAGACACATCAACATTCGGTTTTATGATGTGTTTTTCCAAATATAAAATGTCAGATATTAATACCAAAAAATTTGTTTAAAAAGTCGTGGAGTTTAATTGTTAAACCCCATTAGTTCAGAAGTATTATAGAATTGTACAACAATAAGAGGGAGTTTTCTACCCCAGTGTAGTAATGTCAATATATATAGTAGTAAAATATTGTGGTAGCTTGTTTCTACTTCATAAACAATAATTTAGTGAAAAATCCAGAAATGAATAACGACAAGAAAATAATATTGACGTATAGGCGGTGCACACTAGTGAATTGAGTCAATGTAACTTAATAGAGACTTGAATTCCATTTCGTTTTTTATATACCATTTTTAAGATACCGCGGTTTGTATGTCCAAAAAATCAGAACCAGACGTGACAAAATAAGTCACTGTTTCGTAAACCGATTATTTCTTAGTGTGAAACCACAGCCTTGAGACAATATTTTAAACAAACTTATTTGAACCAATACGAAATTAATTAATTATTGATTAAATAAATCTTGTTTTGACATGAATAATATAGTAAATGTTAATAATATTCTTTTAATATGGATAATATGTTTCACAAACAACATTTTCACTTCGGATTTTGAAATAAAAAAATATTTTACCCATGTAATTTTAGAATACAGTCAATGACTTCTATTAGAAGTCACTGAATACAGGTTCAGCTGCAATGCATTGAACTCGATTGAGTTGTTGACGTTGGCAATTACCTTGCCAAGCTGTAAGTAGCTGTCAAAAGTTCATTCGGATGAATCCTATTCCAAACCGAAGTTCGCTATTTTATACTTTTACTTTTTAATGTATTTCTGTGACTTTTGGCCGTGCTTTTGACACTTGACCAGTGTTGCCAACCCTGTCGTAGAGTAAAACTTTAGATGACACTATTCTCATTATCAATATCCAAATCCAGGGCCGTCTTTACCAGGGGGTGCAAGGGGTGCGGTGCACCCCGGGCGCCCCTGTCGAGCGCTGAATTCAGTGCCGGCTTTACCTATGGTGCAGTGGGTGCGGTGCACGCGGGCGCAGGGTCTTAGGGGGCGCCGAGCGCCGCTCGCGACACCTCCAAAGAGTTCAAAACGCCTACTAGAGGGCGCCCTGCACCCGGGCGCTACATGAGCTAGAGTCCTTTTCATGAAAGAAGTCCCCCAGACGCAGCGCTGTACTCGCGTGACATAATGTTGCCATTTATGAGTAAAAAATTTACCTATTTTACATTTAGCATATGTAATTTATCAAATAATACTATTTCCTGCATACTTCGATGAAACAATATAAGCTCTTAAATTGTATTAAGAAATAAATACATTTTAGATGGGCTGTAATTTCATTACTCAAGCCCATACTATAACAATAGTTCAGATTAGTGAATCATGTATATTTCTGATAAGTCAAAAGTATATTTGGGCATTTTTATCAAAATGTCTACCAACCCACTCATGGGATGACCCATGTAATAAGTCCAAATAACTAACGTTATTATGACTGTAAGTGTCGTGTTATTATTAAATAGTTTCAAATGACTAAAGTTTCGTTTTTTACTATGTTGTTAGGTGCGAAACTTAAAACAATAATAAGTCATAATAACGTTAGTTATTTGGACTTATTGCATGGGTCATCCCATGAGTGGGTTGGTAGACATTTTGATAAAAATGCCCATTTACCTATATTTCTGTTATGTAAAAAGTATATTTTTATTTACTTATATAAGCGGTGTTCTACCTACTTACATGTAAAAGATGAGAAAATAGGGTAAAGAAAAGCATTACAATTTTTTATTCAGAGTTTTATTGAATAATTGTGATCAGCGGCCATAGGAACATCACTGTCTGAAGAGTGGATGGAATCAGAATCAAATTCTGTTTCAGTATCACTAGCCGTAGATATAATTATTCGGTCCATCTCTTCATCCATAAGGCCGTCATTTTTTAAATATTCCTCCTCTAAATGTTCGACATGCGTGCACTGAGCTGTCCAATCTTCCGCCGTAATAGACTCAAAGGCCTCTTCAGTTAATTTTACAATTTCTTTTGGATCTTGTGCCACGTTCTTATCCGCCACCTTTCTTTTTACAAGGCTCCAGATTTTCTCAATCGGGTTGAGGTCGCAATGGTAAGGCGGCAACCTTAATACTTCGTGTCCGTGAGCTGTTAATAATTCATTCAATGCAAATGTCGGTGGACCTTTATTTTGTTTGATTAGCTCAAACAGCACAGCTTTTCTCCAGGTGTCTTCAAAATATATACCCTTTTGCCGGAGCCATTCCTGCATACTACTTTTTATATTTGACATTGTAGGGGCTTTGTTTAATTGAGTGCAATGGTAAGGAGCGTTGTCCATTACCACAAGCGACCTTTCAGATAGATTAGGTATTAGTTTTTCCGTCACCCATTTTAAGAAATTTGCAGAGTTCATGTCATCGTGGTAATCTGAGGACTTTGATTGGGATTTGAACATTAATAATGCACCATTTATGAATCCATCTTTTGTTCCCGCATGAGCGATTATCCAGCGACTCCCCGATGACTCTGAGACGAACATTCCTGGTTCCTCCTCACTCTGCCAACAACTTTTTGTATGATAAGTATTGTGTATATAGGTCTCATCTAAGTATACAACGGGTCGTTTTTCCACAGTGCGATTTATTCGTATTTTATCCAAATATTTTGCACGCCATGCGGTAATGTCGTGACGTTCCATAAGTAGTTTGCGTCTGGATTGACATCGCTTGTACTTGAAACCAATCCTATTTAATATCCTGTGCAATGTTGTGATGCTTCCCTGAAAATTGATGTCTTCTCTCAGAGCTGCCCGTAATTTAGCCAATGTTGGTAATTCTTTATGCACAACGTAAAAACTGTGAATTTTTTGCCGGATAGCGCACAAATCGAACCCGTCTAAGTCGACCTTTTTCGGATGCGGGCGACTCTTCCCCGGGGTGACAATTTTTTTCGAAGTACTCGCCGCTGTTATACCTTCTTTTGTAATTCTTGTTACAGTTTTCTCTGACACACCTGCAATTAAATAATGAACAATTAAAAATAATAGTAACTTTAAGTTTATAATGCTTATGTACTATGTAATATATGTTTTAATTTCAGTTACCTAGTTTCATCACGTTTGGTATTTGTTCAATTTTATCGCAAAAATGAATTTATATCCTAAAAGTCCCATCAATACAGCAAAAAATTATTATATGGCAACTCTAAAAAGTACCTGTTATGGCGGCGACTCTCTTCCGAACATTGTTTAGTGGTATTAAAACACCTTGATTCTTTTGTTCCGCTTCACAGAACTCTTTCACCTTCAATATCATTTCTCGAGCCGAACTTTTTACAACTTTTGGCATTGTAAACAATCTTTAAAATGCACTAAGCTAGTTACAAACTCACAAAAATCTACCACAACAAACGAACTTGATAACATCGACGAACGACAACATGGCCGACCTGTCAAATTTAGTTCCAAAAATCACCGCGGGACTTCTTTCATGAAAAGGACTCTAGAGCCGGCGCTGTCCAAATCTATAATTTCGGCCTCATATTATTTCTTATATTGTTCATTTGTCGCATTGAAATCGAAACAATTCTTAATTTCAGATTTTGTGTGCATGTTACCTTTTATTGTGGTTGTAGAAATCTTATTCTTATTCCTTATTTCGTTAAAAAAAAACAGTAGATTTCTACAGTTTTATCCAGGATATAAAAACTGAAATGACTTGTAAAAAGCTGTAGATCTACAGTTAAAACTGTAGGGTTGGCTACACTGCACTTGACGCATGTCCATCGAGAGTCTCTTTTCTCTAATGCCATATTTAGATACTTGGACGAATAATTCAACAGATAACTCGCCGAATACGAACACATAGCCCCGTTTATATATTCGCCCGTATTCACTCAACATAGATCTTTCAAACATGGACGACGTGCGACTGGTTGCTACGGGTTTGTGTCTACTTAATTTATGCAAGCCATGTATTAAAACGAATAAAATAAGTTTATACTGAATTATTTGTTTTGTCACAACTTTGTCAGATTGCATTAGCAGATTTTGAATTTTTATTATGCTTAATTAGGCCCATTATTGCTAAACAAAACACCACATCTAAAGAGGCAGTACCAGCCAAATTTCGATTAGCAAAAGCCTACATTATTTGTTCAAAGTATCTATTCCACATATATCACAAATCATACCCGAAGTATGCAAGGCATTAAATGAAGCTCTAAAGGATGAGATAAAGTTGAGTAAAACGCAAACATGGCATTATTTTTTATTTTGGTAGGTACTTAAATCAGAAATCAATAATCACTAAGAAATCGGAGATCGTGATCACAATAAGAAACTAATAACCGCCTAGCACAACGTTCACGGGTCAACTTAATATTGACCAAGTACGAATATGTAAACACCTTCACGAGTTCCTTTGATTCGCACCTATAAACCGACATCGACTGGAGAAACTTCGAGTATTTGTGGCGAGTAGCGAATATACCCGAATAAGTTGTTTAAATTCTCGTGCTCGTGCTTATTCGTTTGTTTTCAGCGATATTAAAAACGTAAATAAAATGCACAGTACCTAAATATACTAGTGAATTTTGATCGTTTAAAACACGGACATAGACACGACAATTTTTTTTGTCAGTATTCATTGGTATAGATGTGCGTAAATACAGGTTGTCCCGTAACTACGGATCAAACGGATTCTGGACTGGATCCTTCCCAGCGCACAAAAGCATCAATATTAATTAAAAAAAATTATCGATAGATTACAATTTGCTCCATTCATCTTCTATCACATTTTTTAAATTCGATACCAATTAGAAGATTGCAAAAAAAATGTTAAATATATCATGCTTTTGTGCGCATGTTATATATATCATGTTAAAAATATATCATGTTATATATAAATATATCATGTTAAAAAACCCCTGGATGCTTTTATGCGCTGGGTAGGGTCCGGGTAGGATATGGCCTAAAAATTTGGATTCAGCCATAGACATATTTTACCAAAATTTTTAAACATTAATTTCTTTGCTACCATTAAAAAATTACAATCTGTTAGAAATACAGTGTTCCAAAACGTACAAAATTCTCTACGTATCTGACAATCTAATTAGAAACGTGCATCTTTTTTATGTTCATATTAGAGAACTCAGAGCAATTAATAATCTCGAGTTAAAGAAAGAGATGTAGCATCCGTGAAGCAAGCATCACCTGCATACTATAGTGGTAAATTCACTCTCTGTGTGGTAAATTTTAAGCAAGTCATGTAATTTATTACGTTTTCGAACACGACGAACATCACAGCAGGCCACAGCACTGCAATCTGCATTCTGCACTACCACCAACCAAACAGCTTGATTTCATTGGTCTCTACATACTTGCAATTATATAACATTTTCCAAAAATGGGATTACACTTTGGAGAATTAGCTAAAATCCGTGGTTTGATTACATACAAGTTATCTCCTCACGAACAAAGAGCGTATGCGGGAGCAATTTCCAATGGAATACCAAACATTTTTCGCAGATTTCGAGAAAGCGTTTTCATAGTAGCTCCACGTAAGTTTTTTTTAATGTTTATTTCTTGTGTATTTAATAATATGTAAAAGTACATAATATACCTAATTAAATGATTAAATAAAAGTACAAGTACAAAAATCCAAATAAAAAAACGATATTACCCGCTGAATTTCGATGTTAGTTTTAACAATAAAGTGATATTCTTTCGTACTTTGTTCTTTTTCTATTGAATTATTTTAACAGATTTTTTTCAAATTATTCATGATAGCTGGAGGTCGGGAAACTTTTCTAACATATGGCCAAGTTCATATTTTTATACACTGCAACTGCAAAATTTAAAAGAAGAATATAAACTGTTTTCAGTTGTCTTCTGGGTATTCTGTCTCAGACATGCCAACATAAATAATATGTAACTGCTTAATAAGGTACTATAATTGAACCACCAATTGGAAGAAGGGAATTAATCCAAAAAGTAAGAATGGAGATAATTAAAAAAAACCTTATAATCTTTTACTTTCAATAATAGGCTCATGTGACATATGAATGACATGAAGAGAATATTAATTTTGATTATTTACAAATAGGCTTGATTGAAATATGTTAATATTAGTTAAGATATATATATGTAATCTTCTTGGATTTGTTTCCTTCTTCCAATTTATCATGTACAGGCATAAAATAATTGAAATAATCGACAATATAATGACAAAGAAACATTTATTTATTAGAAAAATGGAAGGAATTAGTTGACACAGTCTATTCTTCATCTATTTCAGCAGTTTCGGATGTTGTAGTAGGCCAGGTCATAATAATTTCGTAAAAATCTTTAAATATCTTTTATATATATATCTTGTTCATTTTTAGGTCGTCCATTGTAAACGAATTCCATCAACTGCTTTTTTTCTTCAGTACTAAACTGCTGAGTGCAGTTTTTCTTACAAACACAATCATTATTACTATTTGATTTAGCTGACACTAACCTCCCAGTACTTGTACTCACATAAGATTGACCAAGTAAACGCTGTGACTTCTGCTTTTCCTTTTTGTACAGATGAGTATTTCTAACACCTCTTCTTTTCTTTTTCGGAATCTCGTCTTCAGACTCATTATCGGTACAACTACTTTCACTAGACATATTTAAACTTTAATAATAATTTAATGGCAGCCAAATTGATCGCCAGTATCGCGTCCCCCACCAACAGCGATGTGTTTTTGTTTGACATAATAAAATGTTTTCGCATGTTAAAAACATGACAAAAATAAACTCTTATTTCGATTGACGAAAACTTGACAGTTAGTTGGAAAAGGGAAATAAAAGACGGATTTGTTTCCTTTTTCCGACTAACAATTTTTTTGGTCTAACGAATCTATACGGATTGAGGATGTTTTATTCTTTTTTTCGGACTCGCAGTGTAGCGCTTCGTTTTAAAAATGCAAAAGTATAAAAAAGTGGATATGTCAAAAAATGGCGTTTATTCCCTTCTTCCAATTGGTGGTTCAATTAAGGTATTAATTTCATGTATTCTATATCCAATATGAATTTAAATCATGGCCTTAGATATTGACATAATACAGTATTGCCCATGTACCTAACACTAACACAAATCTACATTTTGTTTTTGCTCTTTATTATCACTTTGTGTGTCATTAAATGTCAGAATAAAACAGCAGTTCACTATGTAAGGAGAATTTATTATTGTAAACAATTTCCATAGATATTCTACAAGTAAATCTTAGAAATACAGGAATCAGTATGACTTTACTTCAAGGCCTGATAGAAATTGTCTTACAGCTGTATACTATCCTCTGTTAAGAAGGTCTGGTACTTAGTATATATTGAATGAGGCAATGAGGCTTAGATTATTAAGCTTTAGCACCTCATTTTCATAGAAATTGTGTCTAAACTACATAATATAATGATGGTTGCTATGTAAAGTATCTAAACATCTCATTGGTTACTTTACAGGACTTAAACTTATAGGATTTAATTACTTACATTTTACACTCACTAGCTTTACTTTTTATTTATGTCATTATTTGTCTCAGCTATAAAATGAATTTCCTGTAAGAAATAATTGCAGTAATATTATTTAATGATTTATGCTTTTATCAGATTCTATATTTGACAGCCGTTAATATAGTTATAAGATAATTATTGTCATTATGTAGAGATGTGTTCTACTGTCAAATAAGGCTAGAAAGAGCTTGAGACGGATATAATTCCATGCTAAGTAAAACACCTGTGTTAGTCCAAAAGGCACAGGTCTCACATGTAACACAGTTGGCTTGCAAGCTGCCATATTACTATATTTGCAATTTTTGTTTCAGCCTTTATTATTGGATATCTTGTGTATGAAGGAGTTGAAAGGGAACACCATAGACGTAGCCGTAAAAATCCTGCTGACTATGAAAATGATAAATGAATGCTTATATGTACTTTTAATTTATCATTGTTTGTAGATGAATAAATAATTAAATATTAAAACAATACATGTATACCTTCTTTTAGAATTACTATGTAATATGTTGATTATTGAGATTTGTTTTTACTTAAATATAAATTTCTCAATTATCACTGTAATGTAGGAAAACGTCGTGCTAAAACCCACTTACCTAAAATCTAAGAAATGTGCAACATCAACCAATCTACATTAAGATCTAAAGAATTCATATAGGTCAGTTGTTTCAGAGAAAAATGGTTAAAAAGGAGTGTACAAATAAACACATACATTCTCGTACACATTATCCTGTCATGGATAAAATATTGATATCATAAAAGTTATTTATGAGTGTAGCAACCAATGCCATATTTGCACCCAATCCCTAATTTGTTTCCTTTTAAGGCTCATTTACACAAGGAGAGTTTCTCGACGGTTCAGGCAAGAATATTGTATAGAATTTTTATAAATGACCAAACTACATGCATACAAACTGTTCACATGATAAAAACTCAATGGTAACATTGATAACATAATGATTTCAATGACTAGCTTTTGACTGATGTTCGAGAAACTGCCCTATTGTAAATTAACCATTATTCTGGCTGGGCCATAGTCATGGATTTGAATTGTGACTGGCTGGACAGATAAAATGTCGATAATCGAAATTATCGTACAAAAGTAGTACACGAAATTATCGTGTCGGATTGCTGCAGTTTAAAGCGTATTTAGTAGGGGATTTCTGGTGACTACTACGTAATTAAGATATGATCGCTCCTAGAACTAGTCCCTAATTGAAATTTGACGACCGATTGTCGCATTTTGTAGTGGTATGTAAAAGGTCGAGAGTTCGATCCCGGTCGGACATTCATGTCTAAAGATAAATGTTTGTTCAAGTCTGGATGTGTATTTGTGTCTGGACTCTGGACCCACGACGGAATTGTAGTGGGCCATCCATAGTGGCGATATTAAAAAAAAAAGTTGCGAGAAACCAAAATTAAAGTGCGCGCCAGTTAAGTCTGCGCGCGACTGGTGGCGTAGCTAATGTTGCCAGTTATGGGAAATTGCTTTCCGATCATAGACATAAATGGGAGATAAGGGAAAAATATAATTAGCTAATAAAGTGAACTACGACCAAATAATAATTCTAAAGTAATAATAAAGATAGGAATATTAGAAATTATGAACATATTTTTTATTATGCTTAATAATAAAAACAACATTCAATATTTTTCAAAAATTTTTAATAGGCATCTAGCGTTACTTTTAAATTTTGCATAAGTGTGGTCCTCAAGTGGTTCAATGCCTTCCATTGTATTATTTTCTGGATCTTCACTCATTTCGTCGTCTGAAGAGTCTGAGCTTCCATCGTCACTTGTAGGATCAATTATAAACTTGTCTAATTCTATATCCAAAAGCCTGTCGGATTCGAAATATTGGTCTTCCATTTTTTCCGCGTGTTGACACACATTAATCCATTCCTCCGTAGTTATAGTACTAAACGCTGCTTCAGTTATTGAGGATATTTCACTTGTAGCTTGACTTACATTTTTCTCTGCAACACGTCTTTTGGCTATAGCCCATATTTTTTCGATGGGATTCAAATCACAGTGATAAGGAGGTAAGCGCACGACCTCATGTCCATGTTGATTTAATAAATATTCGACCTCATATACTGGTTCTCCTTTATGTTTTTTTATTAATTCGTACAACTGTGGTTTTATCCAGTAATCTTCAAATGGAATACTATTATTTGAAAGCCATTGCTGCATTTCTGCTTTTAAATTGCTCATTGTGGGTGCTTTATTTATTTGAGTGCAATGGTATGGTGCATTATCCATAACCACGATGCAGTTATGTGGCAAGTTAGGAAGAATTTTTTCAGTCACCCATCGCATGAAATTTTTCGCATTCATGTCATCATGATAGTCGCTCGATTTTGATTGTGACTTAAACATTAGGAGTCCATTTTCAACAAATCCTGTTTTTCCGCCAGCGTGAGCTATAATCCATCTTGCACCGGTACTATCCGATGACAAAACACCTGGTTCTTCATTCGATTGCCAACATTTTTCGAGGTGATATGAGGCATGGATATATGTTTCGTCAAGGTAGATTACAGGGCGCTTATCTTCCCGGTTTTTACGCATCCTTAAAATAAATTTAGCTCTCCAAGCTACAATATCATAACGTTCCATTAATATTTTACGTTTGGACTGGCACTTTTTATATTTGTATCCCATGCTTCTCAAAATACGCCTTAAAGTTGTTTTGCTGTATTTGAATTCAATATCAAATTTCAATGCGAGCCAAAGCTTATGAATGGTCGGAATTTCTTTTTTGACAACATAAAATGAGTGTATCATATGCCTTATAGCACACTTATCAAAATTGTCTATTTCCAAAAAACTTTCTCGGTTTCTATTTTTTCCTGGTGTTACAATTTTTGAAGTCGAAGCTTCAGCTTTTTTTCCTTCTTGAGTTATTTGAGTGACAGTGCGTTCAGAAATACCTAAAACGAACATATGTATGAATATCCAACAATATACCAATAAAACAAAAATACCCCACACGAAGGCAAAATACCAAGCAATGGTCACCCCAAAAATTACCTGTCAAGAAAGCAACCCGAGCCCGTACTTTAGAAAATGGTACAATTGGACCCTTATTGTCTCGTTCTAATTCACAAGAACGTTTCACCTTCAGAACAATGTCTCTGGCAGCACTTTTAACGACTTTTGGCATGATGATTACGAAATTTAATCAATAAATATGAATAAATACACAAGAGATTCAATACGCACAGTTCACTTGTCATAAGTCAAAACAACAACATCATGGCGGCCTGGGATTAGTTCCAATTTTCGCCGCGCGCAGACTTATCTGGCGCGCACTTTAGTTTGTCCTTTGTCTAAAAGATATTACGAATTTATTTTTAAGACAAAATAACTAGCGTCTCTTTTGTCTTTTAAATATTTAAGTTAAATTTAAAGTTTATTTAGTTTTTTTAAGTTATAATTTTGTTGTAAAAATTGTTATAGAAGCTTGAAGTACATAATAATATCTATTTATTCTTTATTTTACTGTTTCATTTATTATCAGCTGTATGCCCAGTAGCCATGTCAATACCCTAATAAATAAAAAAAAACATCTGTCATTTGTTGTTCGTATTGCAATTTCAATAACCTAAAATTCCAACTGAAGATAAAATTCTGTGAAATTAAAATTGTAAAAATGTTACGGAGCTTACGTAAATTTCGTCTCAAGAATAATCATTATTCTGTGTATAACCAAAAGCATACCTTTTTGACTAATGATTACAAGTGTGATGATGCTTGGAATTCACAAACCTCGTCACCGATATTGACTAAAGTTAATTTTAATGATTTTTATAGCATATTAGATCAAAATTTATCTTCAAAAGGTGTTATTAGTCCTATAGATGTGGACATTTTTGCAAATGCGATAAATGACCAAATTTATTTGGAGGAACTGAAAGAGCTTCTTCATAAGTTAAGACTTACAGCAGAGACAGTGAACACACTGGCTTCTACCCATCATGCAACTATTCGGAACTACATTAAATTTAATAATACTAAGGAATTAATAGACATTCTTAAAGATCCTATAAACTTTGGAATTTTTCTGGATGATTATACAGCAAATATTTTGTTAGATAAATTAATAACATCACAAAACTATGAACAAGCTGCTAATGTCGCTTCCCTGATAATGTTACAAGAGGAGTATACAAATGAAATTACATGCACTTTATGTCAGTATGCCTGTTATAAGTATGTCATGAGCTATGTGCCACCTGAAACAGCTCCACACAAGGACAATAAAAAAGTTGAGGAAATCAAGATAAGAATAAAATTTCTCAGAAACCCATATTTTGATGATCATTTTGATATAAAAGATATTTATACACTATCTGGCAAAACATTGGCATGGATGTCTGAAAGGAGTGATAATCTTAATAATAACTTACAAATTATTGGTTGGTTAGTTTATAGAAAGTATGAAAACTTGTTGACTCTATGCCAAAGCATTGTTAAAAATGCATCATCAAAAATATATATGGAAGTAATAGATTTATTGAAAAGAGAATGTAACATTGTGGAAGCAGAAAGAAAGGCAATATTAGATGAGTGCATTTCTATATTGAGTAAAGTCACTTCAGCTGAAGTACCTTTAGAAGAGTCTTTGAAAATATCAATAGAAAATGCCATTAACAAAACCCAAAATAAGGATATAGCCCAACAAAAGCAGGTAAAACTTTATTATAACTAAGTCTCTTTTTAGTTATGAAATGAACTTTTTTTTATTAAATTCTCATTTGCAATTAGTTTTTTTAACAAGTAAATAATTCATGCAGTACCTAATACTGCTCTCCTAGAAAGAAAAGGTATCGGTAACGTTTCTAATGAATAGAGGTTGGGATTAGGCAGTGTGATTTTGGTATTTGCGGTAAGAAAGTTTTTTTTTTTATAGAAAAAAGGCGGCAGTTGAGCATACAGTCTACCTGATGGTAAATGGATATTGTCGTCCATAGAAACCACGATATATGCCAACATCAGGCCGGAATGACAAACGTTGGCATGCCCCTGGATGTTCGGCCCACCTTTGCATATTAAAGAATGGGTTGGGAAAATGGGGAGGGATGGGATGTCCATATCTAGTATATCTCACTCACTACCGAAACACGTATGTACATTGGGAAAATACAATAAAGTACATTTCAAGGTAGTCTTCTGTGCAAGAGGGGCCATGTGGCCGTGCATTCTTCCCCCTACAATGGATTAATATGGACATTCCTCTTTTCCAGAAATCATAGTCTTGGGTGTCATTTTAATCTATGTACCTAAGTTTTTTTCCCATATGTGAGTGAGTTTATTTTATTTATTTATTTACTCTTTATGTACTATATTGTACAGAGGCGGACTTAATGCCTTAAGGCATTCTCTACCAGTTGACTGTTGGAGTGCAAAAGAACTCAAATAGTAAAGCTTAATTCATCTCTAAATAAGAATAGTAATATAATAATGCATATTTATATGTAAAAATATATTATATAAATATACGCAATATATATATATATATTAAAAAAATAGATATTAAATATACAGACCATACATATGAATAAGTAAATATAAATATAATAATTATAATACATATACATACAAATGATAGAGAAAAGTACCATTAGCTCTGCAAATTACGGAGATAGTGTTCCCAAAGCTTCTTCTTGAGGCTGTTTTTATAAGTAGCTTCCCTTATGTCAGTGGGGAGCGAGTTCCGGAGTCTTACTGCCTGAGCAGCAAAGGAATTAGCCATGAAACCAGTGAGATGAGAAGAGATATAAGAGTGGAGTTTGAACAAAGATAAGGGTCATGAGAGTCCCTCTGAAACCTACATTTCAGGCATTTAGATGTAGATCATATTAAAATAGAAAAAAGTGTGCAATGCATTCTTACACATCTGTGTTGTCAGATGGGCAGCCATTTCAACTGAGAATGATGTGAGGATATTAGATCACATTCACAAAGTCCAAAAATGAATCGAATACAATTGTTGAAAAGAAGATCCAATCAAAGTGACCCTGTGTAACAAAACTCAGATCTAATTTGGCTATCTATGAGATTACTCTAACAAATAATATTTTTTTAAACCCATTTTAATTTTCTTGATGTCCTCACAAACTGATATGATAAGCTAATAGACTGTGCGCCTCCTAATCATATGGGTGTATGAAATGTATGTATTTTCAATAATCTGATCTGATATAGACATAGTAGGTACAATAGGTACAATATCATTAAAACCAGATTCAGATTCCCTGGGTATATCCACATTAATATAATTTTGACACAAGTACCAAAATCACACTACCTAATCCCGACCACTGCTAATAAACAATAAGTAACATTATATTCGGAAATTAAAAATAAATAAAGAGAATAAACAATGATATTCTTTGTTTTATCTAAAACTGCAAGTTTCTAGCCTGATTTTATATTAATGACCTTTTGTGCCCCTTTTTATCTAAGGAGGGCTGAATACATAACTTATGAAATTATTTCAGTTATTTGACACCTGGGTTAAGATAAGGGAAGATAAACTCGAAGAACAAAAAAAACGTCTCGATAGAGCCAAACGCATGGAATTGATCCAGGAAAAACAAAAACAGCTGAAGGAAGAAGAACAAAAACTTTGGTTCTTTGAAACTGAGGACAAGTTAGATCTAGAAATAGAAGAAAAAGAGAAACATGTTGAAGAGGAGTCTGGAAAGAAAAGTGCATCAACAACATCTAGTGAGGATTACATACCACCAGAAATTATTCCTAAACGTAAATAAGACATAAAATTAGACAACTGTACATTTAGTAACATCTTTTATTTAGAGCAAACCTAACTTCTTATTTATTACTTTATACCTATTATAAAAGGCATGATGACAGTATTAAAGAATTAAAGAATAAATGATTTTAGAGAAAAACATATGTTG
Organism: Sesia bembeciformis; assembly: GCA_943735995.1. Classification (NCBI taxonomy): domain Eukaryota; kingdom Metazoa; phylum Arthropoda; class Insecta; order Lepidoptera; family Sesiidae; genus Sesia; species Sesia bembeciformis. Next base: position 8,279,123 of record OX031029.1, on the reverse strand, counting down.
AAAGAATTCTAATAAATTAACCAGTTTTAATGTAAACATTGAGATTAATAATATTTTCAATAAAATAGAAGTATAAAATACTGCATTCGGCCATCTTAACTAAAACACCAATCAGAGCGAATGACGTCACACCTAATTAAACATTACCGTGTAGCTTGAACTTCGATTGATTTCGGTAAAATTTATTTAGTTAAATCATTTGTTGTTTATTAGAGCTTTTGTGATAAAAACATAACATACAAGAATCAACAATGGAACAAGGTTTTATTAAGGCAAATAGCTCTAATTTGCCCAGAATTGATTTGTTAATGTTGGGAGAGTTTCTTGCATCAAATAAAGACTTTTGCTCATCTGAATTTCGAAATGTGAAAACTTCCTTGTAAGTACATTTTTATTAATCTTTAGTGCTAACTATAATTTAAATTACACAAGCCTTTTTAACACTATGTCATACATAGGTTATTTTTGGTGTTAGCTAACATAGTATTACTCGCAGCTAAAGAAAGCCATACTATTTTTACTACTAAGTACTTTTAAGAAAATATTTGAAATAACTCCACATGCAATGAATGTGTAAACTTACATATTTAGAAACACATCTACACCTATAAATTTAACATGTAATGTCAATTGTTTATTTTACTACGTCTGTAATATTAATCTAATCAATTTTATTTATTTTAGGACCTCGCGATCATCATATGGTGATGATGCTATAAGTTACGTGCAACTTAAACGTGAAGGTAAAATTTGCATTGTGAAATGCAAAATTTGCCCGGAACACAAAGTCCATGCAACGTTATATGCAGTTACATTGATAGTTGATGAAGACGAAGAAAAGGTAACATTTGTTCAATGCCACGATTGTGTTGCTGCTCAAGGGGGCTGCAAGCATGCCATAGCGCTCCTTATGTGGGTCCATCGCAGAAGCGAAGAACCATCTTGTACTGAAATACAATGTTATTGGCTGAAATCTAAACTGTCCAGAGTTGGCACTACCCTGAATTTTATAACAGCAAAGGACTTATCAAACGGCAGTTCTAACTTACCATCTAATCCCACAGTGCTAGAAAAATTTTTAGAAGAAGGCCAAAAGAGAAATCTTAGTAACTGTGAAGTACTGAGGTATCAACCAGGTTATATTTGTAATGACTTACTTAGTGCATCAATGCACCAACTTGTGCTGAAGTATAGAGAAAAATGCTGTGACATATTTTTAGATAAAATCAATTTGACTGATGGAATTATAAATGAAATTGAAAAGGAGACTAGAAACCAGTACAAAAATAGCCTTTGGTACGAATTAAGATATGGCCGGATTACAGCATCTAGGGCTTATGAAGTCAGTCGGTGCCAAAAAGATGATGGCATACTGATATCACTTATCATGGGGGGGAAAATCCCAGACACACTAGCCATGAAACGAGGTAGAAGTTTAGAGGATGCAGTGCGGGAGACAGTTGGTATGAAGCTGGGGAAGAAAATTAAGAGTTCTGGACTAATAATATCCAAAAACTATCCAATGATAGCTGGTTCACCTGATGGCATTTGTGAAGATAGCATTATTGAGATTAAGTGCCCCATGAGTGAAAAAACTCATCTCAATTATATAAAAAATGGGAAACCGACTATGAAATGCTACGCCCAGATGCAGATTCAAATGTATTTGAGTGGACTAAAAAAGTGTTTTTTTTGTGTGGCCGATTCTAACTACAGCACAAATAAAAATGTAGAAATTTTATGTGTAACATTTGATGAAGAATACATATCTGATTTTCTTAAAACTATAATTAAATTCTGGAAATCCTATGTATATCCATTATTATATAAAAGTACAGAGTAGTAAATAAAAATGCAGAAATTTCTTGTTTCTATTTATTTAATAATAGAACCTTGTAGGTTAATTAAACCACACGCTATTGTTACTACATCATCAAGAACTTTGACCAAACTTAAGTTAAGACAAGCATGTGGTTTTATCATATTAAATTCTCGTAAACGTCTAATGACCCGCTCAACGTGAATTCTCAAGCTGGCTATTTGTTTAGTTTCCTTAGCTTCAGTTTTAGACAGTTTAGCTCCAGATACGACACTTGGAGGCCGTACTAATAGCACTCCTATCTTACGTAAATACACTTCCACATGTTTGAACCCTCTATCAGCCATTACACACATACCCTGTTGCAAACACTTTATAAAGTCACAGGATTCTACTAAACACGTGTCTGTTATTCGTCCTCCATAACCCGGTGAAATATAGTTCACTAAACCATTTGGTGTACAAGATACAAGATACTTAATTGTGTTGGCTTTTTTGTAATCTGACCAAGAAAGAGCTTGATTTAATGCCTTTGAAGGCTTTTGCACTTCAATCTCCATACAATCTATTATACAGCTTACTTTGTTATATTTATGCCTAAAAGCCATAGGTAAATTTCTTTTAATCATTTCATTGTCTAGTTTTACAATGAAAGAACGTATTACACTTGCTAATATAGGTATATTTTTAAAAAATAATTTGCTTGCATAAGTTGTATCCATGGCAAAGTCATCAGCGAGTTCACGGAATGAATTATTTAATCTAATTTTTTTTAAACACAATAAAATATGGTTAGAGGGGATATTGGTCTGCTCTTGAATCAAATTAATCAAGTAGTAACAGCTTATAGGAACTCCAATGTAAGAACGTGGATTATTTGTGATTTTCTTCAATGTACATTCTAAAATTCTTAAAGCCTCTCGTTTTTTATCATCTTCTATCATCTCGCTGCAGTCAGAAGCAGACTCTATTTGGAGAGATTTTGCTGATGGTGATGATTCTGAGTGAATTACAGAGGGAGTATAAGAAGTATCACTATCCGATTTGTCTTCTTTTCTAAATGTTCTTCCCAATACACTTACACTGGGTCTTGATGGGTTACTATTAACACAATCACTGGTTTTAAATGGAGATGTAGAGACAGAATGCAAGTGCATCTTCAATGGCGATGTCATCTGACTTATCAATTTGACTTGTGTTTGGCTAGCTTTACTTCTGAATTTTTTTGTCATATGTACTTGAATTGATTTATCTATCATTTTTGATATCACTTGAGTTTCTTCAAGATTATGCTGAACTGTAAAAAAAATATCTTATTAAATTACTTATATGTTTCTTTACATGGTGATAGAATAGATAAAGTAACAATGTGTAACAGTATAATAAAATATACCCTTTTGAAAGCCACATTATTTCCGCTGTTGATTTTGATTGACACAATAAACAGGATAGGTAGATACAATCAAAGGTAATAAATATCCAAATAAATTACCAACTTGTGTCATTATTTTGTTAAATTCCATAATATCATTTTAAACTTTCTTGTTGCATTAAATCCCGTTAAAGCATGAAATAATATAAATCTTGAAAAATATGTACCTGAACTTCCAGATGCAATTCCTACAAAATGTTCTGTAACCATACTACTTTCTTCCATTTCCTTTGCACATTCTTCAAGAACCATAATCTTTCGTTTCTTACGTATATATGGTCGTTCTGTAGTGTTAGATCGTGTTTTTCTATCTGGTTGGCATTCAAATTTTTTGGGAATACATCCTGGTTTCATAAGCACTCGTGACACCGACCCCATCAAATGATACTGCATATAATTTTCCATATCATTTGGCAGCTGAAAGGAGAACAAGTGGTCCATTAAAATTGATAACATGAATGATAATTGATAATAAAGACCAAAACAAATATAACCTCAATAATTTGCTTATCAACAAATACTTAAGTGTTTCGTCTCAAACAAAGATTTTGAGTTACGTACCTATCAATCTATAGTAAATACTTACATCAAAGTGGTCTTCACAAAAATAAATTGGTGAATTCGTAACTACATCTGCTGGTTCGCGTCGTGCGAGCTTAAGCCACTTATCTCTCATTATTTTCTTGTTTGGAACATAAACAAACAATTTGTTAGGTGTTGCTATTGATGTGTTCTTGCACAGAGGGACCGCACACCACTTGTAAACTTTGGAATTCATTTTTAACACACAAAATAAGCAATATTTAGTTGACTTTCTTCGTTGAGCGTAAACACAATGCAACGTTTACTTAGGTGTGACGTCACAAGCGACGCCATGACACCTGCGAGTGTTTTCGCGCATAATTCAAAGTAGATAGAAAAAAAATGCATAATTAGCCTTAAAACTTATTTTATTGCTGAAATAATGTTATTTTCGGAAACAGTATACGCGAATCTACATTATAGAAGCGGATTTCAAAATCCGTCATCATGCCTAATGTAAAATAATTTTTTTACATTTATACAATACAAAACAAAATGGATAATATGTTTAGAACTGCTAAATCCTACATTAATAAATAATACAATATTAATAATATTACACATTATTTAAATAATTTTATTTTTTAACTGAGTTCACAATTTAGAATTACATATTATTTATTTGTTTTAGCAGTGTGAAAATATGGGAATTATTATGACTTCTATAGAAAAAGTATTTTGCTCACATTTTACACTTCACAAAACTTGCCTCCCTAATTTATAAATGTAATTTTTTATCATTCACAAGATTCTTCTTGCATTCTAGTGAGATCAATTTGTATTTTCTTCAAGGTGTCTTCAGTCCTCTTAGCTTTTTCTGCTTTAATGTTATCTTCCAGGTCCACTATATCTCTGGCTAAGGAGCCTGTGTCATTAACAAGAGATACAATAGTGTTGCATTCTGAATGTAATAATGCCAATAATTTGTATGCTTTCTTTGCTTGGTCATCTTTTTTAGCATCCTGAAATAATAACAGAATGTTTTTCAAAATATCCCTTTCTTATTTCATTTGGTTTGTCATGCAAATAAAATTAGGCACAGAATGTGCACTTCATTGAATAAATTATACAGGGTGTCCTGTAAGTAGTGGATCGAACTGATTCTGGAGTCGGAATACGCGGTCACGACCTATCACAAAATACAAACTAGTAAATAAAGTTAATTTTACAGTAGTTTTCTTGAGTTAGTCTTGTGTAAATATGAGTTCTGAGTTCCATATAAAAAAAAGTAGAAAATGTTGGTTAATTAAAAGAATGTCCTCTAAAACATTATACACTCACTTATATAGAGAGTGGTGATAGCCCAGGGGTATCTATACTCAACTCACATTTGTATCATCATGTGTTCGAATCCTCGATCTGTACCCCTGAGTTTCTACTCAAGTATTGATTTTTAGCATTATCGAGAAATAAAAGAAAAATTGGAGCATTGGAGCAAAAATAAATAGCATACAACCAATCCGCACTAGCCCTGCGTGGTGAATTACGACCCGAAACCCGCCAGTGATTTACTAGGGGAGGCCTGTGGCCTGCAGTTGGGCGTTACAAGCTCATATAAGTACTATCCCTTAACGCAGTAAAAAAGAAATAAGGGAAATATCAATTAACATTTTAAAATTTGAAATGTTTGGTTGGTTTTTTTTTATGTACGAAGGCGGCAGACGAGCATACAGTCCACCTGATGGTAAGTGGATACTGTCGCCCATAGACATCCGCGATATATGCCAACATTAGTCCAAAATGAGAAATGTTGGCATGCCCCTGGATGCGCTGCCTACCTTTGGAGATATAGGAATGGATTTGGAGAAAGGGTTGAGAAAATGGGGAGGGATTGCAATGGGGTCTGTCACATCTCACTTACTTCCGAAACACGTACGTACATTGGGGAAATACGATAAAATGGGAAATGCAGTACATTTCAAGGTAGTCTTCTGTGAGAGAGGGGTAACGTGGCCAGTCGAGCGCGCCCAGCGGCTGTTGGATTGTAGCGTGCACTCTCCCCCTTCAAATTGTAGGTTGTCGGTAAATTGGTTTTATCGCACAAAATAATATTTAAAGCCTAATATGTAAAGGGTTTTCCAATAAGGGGCGCATTCCAATAGTCGCCGATAGGAATGCCCCTCCGCGTTACCGTCACGTCGTCGTCGTCGTACTCGGCACGTCCTAGACGACTCCAACGACCCACTTTTTCCTTCTGAGTGCCTTCTGCGCTCGCCCTAAACCATACATGTCCGGTGACTCTTGACAGGCCATTAGGGCCACAAGAATTTAGCCATTCCGAAAAACTAGTGCCTTGATTTTACTTCATGGCAATGTTTACATTTGTGAATGTCTAGACCTAACGTATAAACGTTAGGTCTTGACCCTTGGTAACTACTCAATTTTTTTTCCATACTTACTTACTAATCAAGCGTTAGACTGACCCTATTATAAGGGCGACTTTTACCAAACGCTGTTTAAAATTAGCTTAATTGAAATCAACTAATTATGATTAACCCCTAATTACAAATTAAACTAATTTCAATTAGTGGCGTCTTGCACCAAACAGATTTTGTCATCTATTAACAAATCGTAATTAAATTTTGTCTATGACAGTGTGGCATAGAAAGAAACTATAAAAATAATATCTATGACTGTCGAACCATGTTCCGTTTTACGATAGTAAAGTTTTTGAGCATAGCGATTTGAAAATTTTTACAGTTTCCATACTATACTTTGAAAGGTATTTGCTTAGTTTGGAACGTGTGACTTTTTCGATCTGTCAGACAGAAAAACTTGTGTTCATTCATGATTGCGTGTTGATTGTTGTTATTTTTGTTCCCAACGAATCGTGAATAAAAATGAATATTATACCAAGCACTAGTTCGCGTTCTCGTGCCCCTAATTTTACTAGGGAAGAACAAGAGTTGCTCTGTGACGTGCTTAAACCATTTATGCACATCATAGAAAGTAAAAAGACCGACGGCGTTAAGCACGGTGAAAAACAAGCCGCATGGGCTAAAGTGACCGAAACGTTTAATGGAAACACGAAATATACGAATCGGACAACTGAAAATTTATTGCTTTGCTACCGCAATATGAAAGCGAAAATTAAAAAGGAGCATTCAACTGCAAAAATGAACTTATCAGGTAAGATTGTATTTTTTTCACCTATATAAGGTTTATGGCTCACATAAGCACTGTAAATCAAACCAAGTATTTATTAATTTGTTTTTTAAGTATTAGTTTGTTTATTTCGGGCTACTTACTTTCTCCCATTTTCTTGTTCGTATAGTTTAGATCCTAACATTGGTAACTATTTTACAGATCCCAGGAAAAAAGAGGCATTTATTAATGCTATCGAGGCGAACGGAAATGACTGGAATGCTGTCTCTTCAGAAATTAATGAGCCAGCAGAAGTCTGCGAGTCAGGTTTCAAGGAGATGAAAAGAGAAATAAAGAAAAAAGAAAGTCAATATAGAAAGACCATAATGGGTACAGGTATGCACTTATGTTTTGTACTTATTACAGTCCAGATAATATTTACTACATTATTCTCAATTTAGATGATGCATTTTCTCTTTTACTTCAGGTGGTGGCCCTCCCCCTCCAGATTATGATAAACCATTGATGCAATTAAAAAAAATTATTGAGCCACAGATTGATGGCTTATATACAATTTATGATGGAGATTCTCTCTTGATGGCACAATACCAAGAGAGTGTTCATGATAGTGAGAAAATAAAACCTATCGAATATGGTATGTATATAAAATATTTATTGAATATAGTACATATAATATGTAAATTGGATTTTTATATTTTAATGTGCTATTTCAATTATTATAGAAGTTCAATTTAAAACCAATGATGAAGTCATTGCAGAGTCGGAGGAAACAAAAAAAGAGGGAATTACTACTACACCTATTAGTTTTAAGAATAGAGTGGATTTATTAAGAAGAAAAAAGGCAACTCCTCTGAATTGTACTGGTAAGAACTATAAATAATTAATACTATAACAGTATATATATAAATAATTAATATGCATTAATTTTATAACAGATAATGCGAAGCCGTCATATAAAAAGAAAGAAAAAACTAGTGAATTGTTTCAAACTCTTGCTGAACAAAAATTGGAACTAGTACAGATACAAAAACAAGTTTTGTTGAACGACATGGAGCATCAGAGCAAGATGCAGCAGTTACAACTAGAGGAAACAATTCAAGTAAATGATGAGAGAAAAAGATATTAAAATTAAGGATTTGGAGTTAGAATTACAAGCACAAACCATAAAACACTGTGAAATAATGAAAGAAAAGGAATTGGAGTTACAGTTAAAGGAAAAAGAACTCTTGTTGTTAGATAAGAAAATAAACAAGTTGAAATAAAAATTATTTTATTTATGTTTTAAAATTGTTGTTTAACTTGTATAATTTATGCCTTCTCTTGTATAATTTATGTAGTCACAGTCGACTAGATGTTTTTTCTATGTTACCATGATACTAAGAAGTAAATCAGCCATTATAATCTGAAAAATAAAATAAAAGAGAATTATAGCAAATAAAAAGCATATTCATTTGCAATATTTATGTAATACGTAATATTTAATTATTTTTTTAACATACCCAGCAAAATAGTCATTGATTAGAACTGTGCGTTCAAAATTCCTTCCAGCTCGACCTTGTGGTGTGTGTGGTGAGTCTGGTATATCAGGTAAAACTGGGTACTCTGGGTCTTCTGGTGGAATTTCATCTTTTTGCCAAATGGCTATATTGTGTAGCACAGCAGTTGCTATTATTATACCTGTAATAAAATAAACAACATAAGAGCATGAAACACAAATGAAGGCACAGAGTTATAATACTTACATACAAATAAAGGCTAATACATACAATGAGTTCTAATATTTCCAACTTACCAGGTATTTTATGTAACTTCACACTTACACCCCGAGATATTATAGGAAATCGTCTTTTCCAGACTCCAAAAGCTCTCTCTACAACATTACGAGTTTTTATTTGTGATTCTTGATAAAGGGCTTCTCCTCTGGTGTAAACATTGCCATCACCTAATGGTGTCATCATAAAACTAGTTTGAGCGTATCCACTGTCACCCAAAAGCAATTTATTATTATATTTTCCTTGGAGAAAATTTCTCTTTACTGCACAATTATCCCAGATATTGGAATCATGGGCAGAGCCATGCCAACGAGCAACCACATCGAGGAATGTTAAGTCCGGGGCTGCCACACATTGAGTATTAATGGAAAAATACCCCTTTCTATTTCTATAAATTTCAGCATTAGGACCTCCTAAAAAGGAAAGTAGAAATTAGTAAAGCCAGTACAATCAAACTATACCATAGTTACCTATGTATATTTGTAAAATATGTTTCATACCTGGTGACAAAATTCTCACATGAGTACAATCTATAGCACCAATCACACGAGGAAATTTAGCGATTTGGTAGAATTTTGTTGATATAGCTTTTTGATCTTGATCAGATTCTGGTAGTGATATGAATTTTCTGTATAATGACGCAATAGCATGAGTGACCCTGTGTACAATGCGACATGATGTTGCTTCTTCCACACCAATTACATCACCACAAGTAATTAGCTGACTTCCTGTTGCATAATATCTTAGCGTACACAATAACTGGTTTAAAGGAGATACAGCTCCATTTCTAAAAACATAAAGAACAGATTAAGTATTAGATACTATATGTATGCATTGTATATTAGGGTAGAGGGGTCAGTGTTGTTGATTCTTTAGCTAGTACCTACAAAGTGTACTATATGTGCACTTATAAGCTACTATTGTTATTTATAATAATGTGTATCTAGCAAGGTAGATTAAATAAGTAAGAACCTACTTACTTTTCTGTTTTAAATTTCAATTGTTGTTCAATTACTTGTAACAAAAGCAACACTGTCGATTTGGAAAGACGAAACCTTCTAATAAATTTCTTTTCGGTAAGGGTTTCAAATAAATTAGTCCTCGGACCAATAATTCGTGGTGCCCGGGGTCTATTCATATATTGAAGAATTTCCTCGTCGTCGTCGTCGAATAACATATCCAGAACTGATAATTCCATAATAAGAACACGAACAAATGTTGAAACTTTGAACTAGACCCCTAGAGAAAACAATAACAAACATAACCTCAAAATGTGCGTTGACAGTTGTTAATCGCGATTAGCTTCCAATTAGCCATTTCTCTGTAATTAACTTTGACAGCTCACATAATTGTGATTAGTCCATGGTGCAAGGCGGTAATCAAAATTTTATGTTTAATTATTATTTTAATTTCAATTAAGGGTTTCGTAAAAGTCGCCCTAAGTGTCGATATTTTAATACTGCAATGATTTAAAGTAAAAGGCGGTATTTGTAAACATTTTTTATTTAGAAATTAAACGCAATTACATATTTTTTGAACAACTAGAGCAAACAAGATTTGCACAGGAGTTACAGAGAGGAATTTTGCAAGCGATACTTATACTTTTCAAATCCGTTTAAAAAATTAAAAACGGACGATCTATAACGCATCCAGGCCAGCCGGAAAATAGCGCTTTGAAAAATTAAAATTAAGATTGTGCCAAAACTAATAGTCGGTCAGCGTCGGGGTTTTGCACACATAAAGTACCTATAAATTACTACCTTTTCGCGTAGTTTCACCCCTGTAAGTGTAAAAACTGACGATTTGTAAACTTTTTAAAAAACGCTGAATTTGCCGGTTTTTCTCCGTTCTAATTATCCGACCTAGTCGTTCGACATCTCATTTTGTTCGTATTTTTATTCTCTACAAACTTTTTTGTAGAGTGCATTAAGTTGTGCATTAAGATTGCTTCATTAGTTTCCAATTTATAAGCAAAAAACTAAAAATTCTCGATTTTTTGTTTAAAAATGTTTATAACAAATTAATAGACAACATTCCAAGTGGAAAACACAACGGAATTCATCTACGGATTGTCCTTCATATGATGGCACAGTCGGTTTCCTACTAGGATTTATGTCACAGAATCGCTAATACTTTGCTCTATTGCTTGGCCTAGTAGTCCGAGAAGAATGGGTAGGTACATTTAAATATTTTATACTTAGATTGCATTTCATCTATCTTGACGTTTGTGTGCTGAACAATATTGCTGAATAAGCACGAGTGACTGTAAAGTTGATGTAGGACAAATTGGCTTTCCGATGGCTACAGATATTATATTCTGAGATAAAGTACGGGATCTCTATAGCCCAACGCATACAATTGTTCTTTCCAAACCAAAATCTAGAACTGTTTTTGTTCTTCAGAAGATGAAGCATAAGTGCTTTCGTGACGTGTTTCATCAAGGTCGTCATCCAATTAACTCCTCCTCACTCAGTTTGCTTAGAATTTCCTCATCGCCTGAGTGGGGACTCACTCATATCAGCATCATTCAAAATTTGCGACAAAGCATTATCTCGGCTGTCTGTGTGCAGTGCACTAGAAATAACCTCCATGAAATCATCATCAAAAAAGCAGTACATTTTTAGCAGTCCATTGCGCCATACCTTCAACAAGCAAAATCGAATTATGTCCAATCTACATACATACCGTCACCACTAAAAAAACATAATATTCTTTTAGTAATATACAGCCCTAAGCATACACAAATAATAATAATCAAATAAAAATATTGATATAAAAGATAACATTATGTTACACACTTACCACACGTATATGCTATCCAAGGATCAAATTGAGCCTGTACCCCTCGTTATGTCTACGAAAGCGGCGCGAGCGCAGGAAACGCGTTCACCCTACAAGAGCTCGTACTCGGTACTGAGAATAGTGAGAATACGCGGAGGGAGGCCGAGATCGTATAAGTATTTCATTTCGAAAATGAATTCCGTAACTCAAGCAGGGTCAGCCTGACCTTTGAGTAGTCACCGAGGGTTAAGCATAGTCTAGGAACAAATAAAAATTACGTTTTTGCTGTGTGTTTTATAAGAATGAGATAACAACATAAATTCCGTAATTACACGTTTATTATATTTAATTTACGGAATTTTTCTGTGACACAAATGTAATTTAGTCAGTATGGCGTTTTCAACAACAGGCATCACGGTAACTCGTAAACTTGTATAGAACTTTCACAATAAGTCTAGTTTCGTTGTGATTTCTTACCCTAAAGAGAGTTTCATCAGCTATAGAAAAGCATCTGTCTAATTGTCCTTCTAAACTGTTTATTTCCTTTTGTAGTTGCCTGGTGTCGTCTAATATCTTCTTTATTTCCATGTTTTGTTTATCAACATTACTTATTATCTCCAATATTCTTTTTGTGTAAATACACCTAAAAAAATTGTATTGTACATCTTCAAGGTTGAAAGAAGATTATAAGTCATTGAATGTTGAATTTTAATAGATTCATTTTTACTCAATTTAAATCTCGTAATAGTGTAACAGTACATGAAAACTAACCTTTTGTTTCCACCCTTCAATTTATCATAGTTCTTTTTTAATTGATTTTTTAGTACTTCTTTTTTCTCATACTCCTCTTTCATGGCTTTAGCAGTACCTTTTAAACTTACTAGTATCTTCTTACATTTGCTTCTTTCTGACTGTAAAATACAGAATAGACAAAGAATATACTTGGTTAAATAGAATAGCTCCTTTTAATTCTACGGCCATAGAATGAATAGAACTCAACAGACTTTATTTTTCGTTTAGTTCTGCTATTTACACTAGATATTACTCGATGGTAAATGTACGTTCTTTTTTTATGGAAAGTTTAACATGTCAGATAAAGTGCATTACAAGAATAAAGTTTTTTTCTCTATTTTATTTAATATTTCGTCAAGTAAGAAGAACAACCTGCCAATTATTATGGGTTATTCCTCTTGTATTCCACTTTCGTAGTTAATAGTGGCAATAGAACTATCCGGAATTTGAGTTCTATTGATAGAACTATTAAGATTTTTTTCTCGTTGATTTCTACTAATAGAACTAATAGTAGAACTCAACGGATTAGAGCAGTATATAAGGGTTTATTACACTTCGTTATTCAAGAATTCTAACTCACTTGAATGACAAATTCAGCATGGTGTAATAGCAGTTTATACACCATCCTGAAATTTAGTCACCAAATAAGTTGGGATACCTGAATAATGTGAAGTGAAATAAGCTCAATAGAATAATACTAGTAAAATAAAAATATACATAAAAATATAGTTACTAACCTCTGACAATACTATGCTGTTTCTTACTTTGTCCATTTCAACTTTGAGTGACAAGTTCTTGGATGTGAGTTCTTCACTTTTTCTATGTAACATGTTGATATTTTTCTGGACTTTTTCTAATAAATTCTCAGTCATTACTTCTGATTCTATATCAGTTATTCCAATACTGTTTAGAATATTATGCATATTTTTTAAATCTGCTTCAACTCTTTCACAAGACTTTTGGGCCTATAAGGAATAATAATAAGCATTTTAAAATATTAAAGATTATAATATTTTGTGATCACGATTGAATGTCGAGTAAAATAATAATAAATGTCATGATTGAACATAGCAAGTGCTATGTAAACAGGTTATTTATTTTCTATAGCCAATATTTCTTTAAATTATTGTTTTGTGACTGCATACTCAATATAAATAAAAATGTATGTTTACCTGTATATATTCCACATCCATAACATTTTTCTCCCTTTCAAGTGCATCTAAGTTTTGTCTCAAGACAATAGCTGTCTCCTTTAGCTCTTTGAGGCTCTTGTTATTATTATACTTCATTGCTATTTGTTCAGCTTTATCTTCTTTAACATGAATAATATTTTTTTCAATCAATGTATTACCAGGAGCAACTAGATTACTATCTTTTGTTTTCAGTAGCTTTTGAACTAATTCCTCCTCATTGAGCTTATTTCTAATTACTGCATGTGTAATTTTTTCTGGAAAAATAATAATAGTCATATCACACAATAATTAATTATTTATTATTACAGAATGATTGATATAAAACTAAAGTACTTCACTAGAAACTTTTTGAGGATAGTGCTAATAAAAAGTATCAATAAATATAACAAATATTATACAAAATATGAGATGGTTTTTACTGGATAGGGTGAGGTGTACAAAAGTATGAGATGAGAGATTTCCTTATTCCATTAGGGATTAAATAATTTTATCAGCACCAATTCGTCAAATCTTATATGGGTCTTTCTGGCAGATCATCTATACTAGTGATGCATCGGATAGTGATTTGGTCTGATATCCAATATTAGGACCTGTCAAACCTGTCTCACTGTGGTGCGTGTGGGAGTGATGGGCGGGAGTATTTTAGTTGATCATATTGTTTAAGATTGAAGAAAGGTATAACATCTGAGAGCATTTGCAAGAAAACTGATTTGCGCATTTGGAAGCACATATAAATGTGGCCAATTTTTTTTAGTGATGAAAACCAATAAATCAAAGTGTGGAACTAGGCTGAACTAGGCTTACGGAAGTAAAAATTTGCAAAACACTTTGCACCCTGGAAGAAAAAATTTGCAAAATACTTTGCACCCGTGTATTAGTGGGATTGATCCCGACATTAATAATCTTGTTTCTCAAGTTCTGGTACAATTTTCCCAATAATTTTAAAAATAATAAATAAATAGATTAGTATATTGTAACTTTGGCTTACTAAATAAACTATAAAATTAGAAAAATTGTATAAAATAAGATAAATTCGTATACAAAACTAATACATTACAAATTATTGGTGCCCCACGCCAATTTTGAAATGTAAATTTTTGAAGTAGGTATTTTAATTTTTGTATATTTGACTACACGAGCCTCGGGCGGGGGGGGGGGGGGGGGGCTAAGTGCCTCACATTATGTACATTTTATATCCCAATTTTTAGGTACCTATGTATAAAAAGTGCATTTTATATTTTACTTTTAAAGTCACCTGCATTGTAATTGAAATCCCCAACAGTTTTGTGCATGGGTTTGCAACATGGTGGTACCCATATTAAATTCAATTCTTCTCGAATCTTGTTGCCAATGCTCTGCATGAATAAGGACCTCTTATTGGTTGCCAGACCGCTAGGTGTTTGCTTACTCTCATTAGGCAACCTTTCTATCAGAAACATAAAAACTTGCCTCAGTTCAGCTTCATTGTAATAGAGGAATGTCTGGTAGCCAACATCATTCTTGTACCCTAGATCCTAAAGTACATAGAAATGGTAAAGATTGTAAAATTAGGAATGTACAATATTAGGACTATATTAATGTTTTGTGAAGTTAGGGCTGGATATAAATACACATTTATCAATCTTGGAATTATTTCAAATCATGTTTTATAGAACTTTAAATAGTCTGCATTAAAGCTATATTCCAAGTACGAAATTTATGTATAAGAGATGGAATGGTCTAAAATCGTCTATTTAGCCTTAAAGTTAGTCTGAGTTGTTTATAAAACCATAAGTATTAGTTATTAAACTATTATCAGTTGATGTTAAGAATGCAGTGAGTAAGAGTGTAATAAGAATCGCTCAAGATAGTAGACATCAGCTTTTTTGACCAAGTGTTATTTATAATTCATAGGTCTGCTTCACAAACTGCTATATTAAGCAACAACTCAAGGCATTCTTAACGGGAACGGAGTTTACTCGATCTAAGTAAGATATAGAATGGTTTCAGATAAGTAGTGTCTACTTATCTTGGTATTAATGTTTACCTTGCACGTAGATGCTATTTGTGCAGCTACTTCAATTCTATGTGATATTGATATGCCTGTTGGCAATTTTGGTGGTACTTTTAGAGACTGATTTATTGTTGTGAGACATTTAGATGCAGACTCAATAATAATTTCTACCGGCAGATCACAAATGTTCTTAATTCCATCATCAATGTTTCTGAAACAATTCGTCAGTTTTAGATTTTTGTTTGATGGTGCAATATAAATAGATTAAATATAAGTGTAAGTACATGTCAAGTTGTCGGAAAAAATGCAAAATTATAGAATCTACTTCCTCCATTGTAAACGGTAATCTTTATGTAAACAGGGTAAACTTATAAAATTAAAGATTTACGAAATATTTTTCTTTTTTCTTTTTCTTTTTCTTTTTATGATGCAATTTATGGCATTGGTGCAATTAGCACATTCTGCCAGTGTAGGTGCCAGTACTAAATAATACCAAAACACATGCTGAATTATACTAAAATAAAAATAAAAAGTAGAAGAGGAAAAATTGAATTAAAACACTTATTATCAGTTACTTTTTTTAATTTTACCAATTACACACCTTCATTATACAGACATATTAAAATAATAATAAATATTTACAATAAGTTTTATTACAAATAGTATTCGACGGATTATTTTTTACCATATCTTTCGATGGGTCAAATGAGACACAACCTACACTCCCTTCACTTAGACCTTGCTTAACATGCAACAGGCACGCAATATGTTTAGCTAGAAACCTGTTTCTGTATTTAGTTTTTATATGATTAACTTTTGAAAAAATTCTTTCGCATCATTTTTATCATTTTTTAAGTTTCAGTAATTCCCCGCGACGCACATAGGGGTATTTTAGCGATCTAGCTGGCCAAAAGTCAATTCCAAAGAATTCAAAGCAGGTAGAAAAAAAAAGGTTATTAATGAAGTTAAATAAACAGACAACAATAGGCAACCCTTCCCCACCTCTCAATGGCGCGCAGGTAGTTTTAGTTGGAACTTGACCGTTCGCGTCGCTACAAGTGCACGTATCTTTTTCAGCTTTCTAAGTGTAACCGTCTCAGTTAAAAAGTAAAAATTTAATGTTCAGTGTTATTCTTCAAAAATACAGTTATGGATCTAGAACAAGCAGTTAAGAACACATACTTTTGAAGTAGTTATTGTTTCATTTGTTAATGTAATAATAATATTCTGGGTGTTTGAAAAAAGGCTTTAGAGTTTTTAAATTTTAAACCACATTTTAGCGCATTGAAAGGTTTTTGTTGTACTTCAGGGTGCGTCCCGGTTATAATTTTTATTGTAATTGGAAGATAGGAGTTTGTACAATATAATCATTATCAAATGAGCCGCAACTATCCGCAACTTCTCGACTTATGGGTCAACAATCATGATAGTGAAAAAATGACAGATATTAAATCAAAAATTTAGATTATGTTAACGTGGTATTTATTTTGTTTCAGGGTCATCTGGGGGCTCAGGCGTAAGGGTGGTGACCCGTAGATCGCTGTACGATAAAATGCAAGAGCAAAACTTTCCCAATTTTGAAGAAAAGTTAAAATATTTGGAAACTTACCTTTTGTCTTGCGAAGACTATTCAGATGACGAAATAAAGAACTTGAAGCAAAAGTTTTCGTATATTAAATCTGAATTCAAACAGAGGTGGAAGAAAGCAGCTAAAATAGAAAAAAAATTCCTTCAAAATAATGACGAATGGCTGCAGAAAACATTTGAAATACCGAGAGTGCAGAAGCGAAAATCGGGTCGACCATCAAAATCATTCACAGAATTGAGCGAAAGAAGTAAAAGAAGAAAAACAGTCGAGCTTCGTAGTGTGGCAGATGATGACGTGTTAATGCATGCTACGCAGACGAAATTACAAACTACTGGAAAAAGAGATGCTTCGAATATACTGAAACAAATGATTAGTTCTCCAAAGCGAGCTACGAAGTTAAAGAAAGCGTACGAAAAGGGTCAAGAAGACAATGAAAAACAATTAACGCCATTATTAGCTCTTTCAATGTTCGTAGAAGCTGATCTTTCTCGGCGGCAATATGAGATAATTAGAAGCGGCAGTAAAAAGTTATATCCCAGTTATAGCTTGCTACAAAAAGCAAAAAGTGACTGCTATCCGCGTAAAGAATCTTATGAAGTGACTGAAACATGCGCTGAAGTAAATCTACAAGATTTGCTAAACCATACTGTTACAAGATTATTAACGTGTTTGAAGGAGGTTATTTATAACTTAAGTTCAGAAGAACGTAACACATTAGAGCTGATTTGCAAGTGGGGTTGTGATGGGTCACAACAGGCGCAATTTAAACAGAAGATGCAAAATGATGCCACTGATGGCAATATTTTTCAAAGTAGCTTTGTGCCCCTTCAATTAGTTTGTGGTACAAATAAGCAGAAAGTAATATGGCACAACCCAACCCCATCTTCACCGCGATATTGTCGTCCTATCAGAATCAGATTTGTAAAAGAAACTGTGGATATTACCCAACAAGAAATAGAACACGTAGAAAACGCCATCAATTCCTTACAAAATACCAAATTTACATTGGAAGACAAGGCATATTCTGTAAAACATATAATGACACTTACTATGGTAGATGCGAAAGTGTGTAATGCTGCCACACAAACAACATCAACCATGAGGTGCTATATTTGTGGCGCAACCTCTAAAGAATTTAATGATTTAACCATCAAAAAAGATGTTGATGTAGATGCACTTTCGTTTGGTTTGTCCATTTTGCACGCCAGGATTCGTCTGTTCGAAAGCATATTGCACCTTTCGTATAAACTCCCTGTGAAAAAATGGCAGTTAAGAACAGCTGCTGACAAAGCCATAGTTAACGAGAGGAAAACTGAAATACAGGAAAAATTCAGACGAGAAACGGATTTGATAGTGGATGTACCAAAAGCTGGATTTGGTAACACCAATGATGGTAATACCAGCAGAAGATTTTTCACCAATCCAGAACTAGCTGCGGAAATCACCGGCGTTGATTTTAATTTGATATACCAACTTAAAATTATCCTAGAAGTAATATCAAGTGGCCACAAGATCCATTTACAGAAGTTTGCAGATTATTGTATTGAAACTGCAAAACTTTATATACGTCTGTATCCATGGCATCCTATGACGCCCACGATACACAAGATCCTCGTTCACGGTGCAACTGTGGTAGAAAAGGCATTATTGCCAATTGGATTGCTCTCCGAAGAAGCCGCTGAGGCACGGAATAAACATTTCAGGTTGTACAGGCAGAACTTTGCAAGAAAATTTTCAAGAGAGTTATGCAACCTTGATATAATAAACAGGCTATTACTAAGCTCAGACCCCCTTATTACTAGCTTGAGACGAACCCCCAAAAAGAAGACGATGGCTTTCACAAAAGATGCAATTGAGTTGTTAATTCCAGCTGAACCCTTCTCTGACAACGATAACTCCGATTCAGATGAGGTTTCAGAAGACGAAGAGAGTGAACAGGATGATGAACCGTGGCACTCATCATCATCATAGTTTTATAATGTTATTTTTCGGAAATTAAAATTTTGAGTTAAATATGATAATTTTTTTAAAATATATATGTCTCAAAACACTTTCTATAGCTTAAGTCAATTAGAAAATCTATTTAGAATAATAAAATCGAAAGAAATAATTTTGGCCGCCTAGATTGGCAAAATACCCCTATGTGCGACGTAGAGCATGTAACGTAGATATGTAGGTAGCTAAAGCACGATTCGCGGTTTTGTTAGCATTAACCGTTCGAAAGAGACAAAATGGTACAGTTGCGGTAAACATCAGACAAAGACAAAATTATGTGAATGAAATACGAACGAATGGAAATTAGTGTTGCCCGCCCAACCCAAAAATATATCAATAATGTGTTTAAATATGTTGAAAGTTTAAAAATGTACCAAAAAATACCAGAATATGAAAGGATACGAAAAAAAAAACTAAATTAGTTTTACGGAGCCCAAATTATACCAATTTGGTACTGAATATACTAAAAACGGTCACACTGATTCTTGGCCTTCAAGAGTCACCGGACATGTATGGTCTAAGATAGGAGCAAAAAGTGTGTGCAGCAAACGAGTTATAGACCGGCGGAAGGAACGGACCGCAACTTAGGGACTTAGTGCGTTGCTTTGGGAGGGTACCTGTCACCTGTCACCGAAACGGAATCCTCGACAGAGACCTGAACAGTGACGAGCATATAAACCGACATTCGTGTTTCGTCCGAACGCCCTTTGACTCGGGAACAAAAACCAAAATCAAGGCGAGCGCCCGAGACGAAACCCGAGCCGAGGCGAGCGTCCGTTTACACCACAGATGAATAATTCTATAGACCCACTCATAGCGTGGTCACATGCGATATAAAATGAGTTATACACTTCTATATAGTGTCTAAGTTCGCCTCAACCCTAAGCAATAATGAGTATAGTAGGCAGGAGAAGTAAAATGTCGCTTAGAAATAAGCTGACATTGTACAAAACTTGCGTACGTCCCATAATGACCTTCGCTAGGGTTGTCTTTGCACACGTAGTCCCCTCGAACATTAAAATACTCCAAACCCTCCAAAATAGATTCGTGTGTAAGACCGTGGCTGCTCCATGGTATTGTCGCAACGTCGACCTACACAAGAACCCGGAACTTCCCTCCATCGTAAACAGTGCCGGCTTTACCTATGGTGCCCTGCACCTATGGTGCGGCGCACACGGGCGCAGGGTCTTAGGGGGCGCCGAGCGCCGCTCGCAACGCCTCCAAAGAGCCTACTAGAGGGCGCCAGGGTATTGATTGCACCCGGGCGCTACATGGGCTAGAGCCCGCGCTGATCGTGAAATACGTGAAAAACTGCCCGACGCTACTACGACAGAGTTCCTCACCATCCTAACCCCCTAGTAGTTGACGGCCTAACCTATGTCCCCGATAGGAATTCCCAGTTCCCTAATTTCCTAATTCCTGAATATACTAATTTCCCAGAATTAGTATATTCAGTACCAAATTGGTATAATTTGGGCTCCGTAAAACTAATTTAGTTTTTTTTTTGGTATCCTTTCATACTCTGGTATTTTTTGGTACATTTTTAAACTTTCAACATTTTTAAACATATTATTGATATATTTTTGGGTTGGGCGGGCAACACTAATTTCCATTCGTTCGTATTTCGTTCACATAATTTTGTCTTTGTCTGATGTTTACCGCAACTGTATCATTTTGTCTCTTTCGAAAGGTTAATGCTAACAAAACCGCGAATCGTGCTTTAGCTACATATCTACGTTACATGCTCTACGTCGCGGGGAATTACTGAAACTTAAAAAATGATTCCTAGCAATAAGTATAAAAGGGACCACGGATTTTTTTGTTCTTTATTTATGTCTCTCTGTGTTATCGTGCGTGTGTAGTGAAGATAATGAAGCGCAAATACGACCAGAAATATAGATCTGAGTGGGAACAAAATCCTGAATTTTCGTCATGGTTGACAAAAGATAAACATAGTGAGAACGCCTTGTGTAAAACTTGTGGAGCAACATTTTTGAGCAGAATCGCAACAATTAAAAGTCATGCAGATTCTGAAAAACATCGGCAGAAACTTATACATTATAGTGGACAATCCAAGGTAAGAAAGCTATGCCCCCATTAACATATTTATAAGATTATTGTGTCCCTTATTTTTTTTTGGCACATAAATTAATTATCCTACTTGTACAGGATGTCCGATGGATCTTGGCCAGTGTACATGTACAGTTGTACACACATGTATAATCGATTCTCAAGCGATTTCAGAAAGCTGAATTTTGAAATTTTCATAAATGAAAGTGTAGGTATACATACATGCCGAACTGGTTCTGTGGGATGGAAAGATAGTTTTGCAGGGTTCAAACATATGTAATATTTTTATCAAGAATATTAATTTTCAACTGAATGAGACACTAGTTTCCCAAGATAAGAAATAGGTAGTTATTTTACTTATTTTTTACGATAGGAAAATTAATCAAAAACTGTTTATTTTCAGATCGATAAATTATTTCAAAGGAAGGGACTCATATCTGAAGAAGTAAGAAAAGCAGAGCTTATATCTTGTGCAGCGTTGGCAGAACATAACATACCATTTCGGGCCATTACCATTACTGCCATTGCAATAAAGTTTTATAGCGTTCAGGATAATACAGTAAAAACCAAATTTTTATGTTCGTGAATCTATCAAGTGAAACTGCTGAAAATATTTTTAACTCACTGTGTAAAAGTTTGCGAGAATTAAATTTAAACATTGAAAATATTTTAGGATTTGCAGCTGATACAACAAATGTAATGTTTGGCAGAAATAATAGTGTGGTTGCAAGATTAAGTCGGTCAATTCTAATTGTATTTTTATAAAATGTGCATGTCATTCATCAGCATTAGCTGTAAGTTATGCCTGTAAAAAGTTGCCTAAAGCATTGGATCAAATTGTGAAAGAAGTCTATAATTATTTTGGCCATAGTAGCAAACGCAAAAGAGAATTTGCAGAATTTCAGACCTTTGTAGAATCAGAGCATCACAATATTTTACGTCACTACGACATACGTTGGCTCTCCCTACACGGCTGTGTAAATCGCATAGTAGAACAGTGGAATGCACTTCAGCTGTATTTTCAGCAAGAACATCTCGTAGAACATAACCCTAGCCATTCGGCGATTTTTTTACATGAAAGTTTCGAAAATAAACAAATAAAGCTCTACTTTTTGTTTTTAGATTATATTTTGCATATAGTCAACAAGTTTAACATAATTTTTCAAGGTAATGCATGTGTTGTTCATACTTTTTATCGGGATTTGACTGACATGTTTAAAACAATATTAAGTTGCTACATGAAAAGCAGCTACATTCGTGCCACTGCTATTGAGGACATAGATCCTAATAGTAATATAAATTTTGTAGAATTACATGAGATATACTTAGGGATAAAAGTAATCTAATGAAATAGCGCTGTTAAGAAATCAACCAAGTAACAGTAGTATCGTAATTAGAGACTTTTTAAAAAGGTGTCAAAGCTTTTTGATAGAGTTATGTACTCAACTTAAATGTCGATTTCCCATTAATGAAAAAATATTTTCCGAGTTACGTTTCATAGACCCACAAGTAGCGGCTTATAAAAATTTTACATCTCTTATCAGCGTTATGAACAGGTTTCCGAACATTACTACAAATGATACAGTAAGACAATTAATTGACGAGGAATATCGTCAAATTAAGTATGATTCAGAGGTACAAAACCTGATGTGTGGTTCTAGTAGTAGTGCTAGTGCTGTAAATGTTGAACAGTTTTGGAGCAAATTAAGTTGTATTGTTAACAGTAAAAATGTTCCTAAGTACAAAAATTTGACTAATTTTGTAAAATGTCTAATGTGCATACCCATTTCAAACGCTGAATGCGAAAGAATTTTTACAAAAGTTAATCATATAAAAACTAAATACAGAAACAGGTTTCTAGCTAAACATATTGCGTGCCTGTTGCATGTTAAGCAAGGTCTAAGTGAAGGGAGTGTAGGTTGTGTCTCATTTGACCCATCGAAAGATATGGTAAAAATAATCCGTCGAATACTGACTATTTGTAATAAAACTTATTGTAAATATTTATTATTATTTTAATATGTCTGTATAATGAAGGTGTGTAATTGGTAAAATTAAAAAAAGTAACTGATAATAAGTGTTTTAAATCAATTTTTCCTCTTCTACTTTTTATTTTTATTTTAGTATATTTTTAGTATAATTCAGCATGTGTTTTGGTATTATTTAGTACTGGCACCTTGTAGTTTTAGTAGATCACCATTTTTTAAAACGGTCACACTGTGGAGGACCTGGCGCCCAGCTCGCGGCTCTACTGAACTTGATTGACAAGACATGATAAGACAGACAAATCTTATGAACCATTTTTTATTTGGCAATAGTTTTGAATTTGATCGTTGTTCGGAATATAATTTGATTCAGTTGCGTGACAGAAAGTCATTTTACTCATCTACAGCGGAGAAAACACAAGTGAGCAATTACTTTTGTAACGCAAATTGTTCATTGATCTAGTATCCATAAACTTTTCCGTGTTTCTACGCAAAAAATTTCAACGTTTTGCAAATTTAAAACATCATTATAGGAAATAAGTTACTAAAGATGTATTCATTGTTAAAAAATTCTATAATTAAAATATTATCAAATACAATTTACAGGTTACAAAATGGCAAAACAATGGGGACAAAAGGCTGATGAATTGGAGATATCCAATAAAGTTGGTGGATTAGATTTAAATAAAAAAAGAGATAACCAGTCTTCCAACACGGAAGAAGCTCCGGACTCAGCAAATCCAGCTGAAGCATCACTTTTAATGAAAATCATCAGGCAAGGCTTAGTAGAGTCCAAATTAGATATTGAAGTTCAAAGAAAGGATCCAAATTCACCATTGTATTCAGTAAAAACCTTCGAAGCATTGCATTTAAAACCAAATTTACTTAAAGGAGTATATGCATTGGGATTCAATGCTCCATCAAAAATTCAAGAGACAGCTTTACCAACCCTTTTAGCTGATCCACCACAAAATATGATAGCTCAGTCCCAGTCAGGTACCGGAAAAACTGCTGCATTTGTACTAGCTATGCTGAGCAGAGTTGATCCAACAAAAAATTATCCACAAGTGTTGTGTCTCAGTCCAACCTATGAGCTTGCCATACAAACAGGTGAGGTTGCTGCTAAGATGGCCAAATTTTGCCCAGAGATCAGACTTAAATATGCTGTTAGAGGTGAAGAAATGCCTAGAGGCTCTAAGATAATTGACCACATCTTAATTGGTACACCTGGAAAAATGCTGGATTGGGGTGTGAAGTTTGAGATGTTTGACTTGAGTAAGATTAAAGTATTTGTACTGGATGAAGCAGATGTAATGATTGATCGTCAAGGACACCAAGACCAGTGTATCCGTATACATAAATGTCTACCTTCAACATGCCAAATGATGTTCTTTTCAGCGACATATGATTCTGCTGTTATGGAATTTGCAGAGATTATTGTACCAAATCCAATTATAATAAGACTATTGCGTGAAGAGGAATCCTTGGACAACATAAAGCAATATTATGTAAAATGTAAAAATGCAGAAGAAAAATATAGAGCAATATGTAATATTTATGGTGTGATTACAATTGGTCAGGCTATTATATTTTGTCACACAAGGAAGACAGCAAGTTGGTTGTCTGAGAAGATGTCCAAGGATGGTCATTCCGTAGCCGTGTTGTCTGGTGAACTGACAGTGGAACAAAGAATAGCAGTATTGGATCGCTTCAGAGCTGGACTGGAGAAAGTATTGATTACTACCAATGTTCTGTCTCGTGGTATAGATGTGGAACAAGTGACGCTGGTTGTAAACTTTGATATGCCCATGGATGTGGACAAAAAGGCTGACTGTGAGACATACCTGCATCGAATCGGCAGAACTGGTAGGTTTGGTAAAGCTGGCATTGCAATTAATTTGGTAGACTCCTCGTTAGCAATGGACATTTGCTTAGCTATTGAAGCCCACTTTGGGAAGAAAATTCACTTGCTTAACATTGAAGATGCAGAAGAAATTGAAAAGATTGGTGCCTAAATATCCCATTTAATTTTATATTATTATAAGTTGTGTTATTTTTGTATTTGCCCATGATAATAATGTTAAGAACATGTTGTAATATGTTAGGACATATAAATAAAAGTCTTTCATTTACTTTGTATATTTTATTTTTGGAACATTAATCTACCACAATAAATATTTTCGAATAACGTAAATTTTCTAGTGCTACAGATTTTGTTATTATTTAACGTGCGGCTTGTGCTGCTGGTTCGGGATTTGCAGCTCCAGATATCATAACAAAGATCACTATTGGCACAATGTACATCCACTGAAAAAGAAAAACAATAAATATTAAAGTAACCCTAAAAACATTTAATAATGTAATAGGTTTAATCTGGGCAATCTGGATATCAAACTATAGAGTCGCTACAGTGTAGATCTCCACTTAAATTCACGACTGCGTATATTTTTTTATAGATAGGTGGCAGGCAAGCTGGCAGTTCACTTGGTGGTAAGGGGATACTGTCGCCCCGCGACATTTATAGATCTATATATACATATAATAAGGGACTCCAGCTCTGATTGGGCGAGAACTGGACAGAGTGACTTCAATTCTGTAGTGAAAGGTGCAATTGGCACCATTTAGCAAAAGGTGCTTTTAGGCACCTCCAGTTGGTACAGTTTATAGATTAAACCGTTGTGTGAGACCTTATCAATCCTCCATCGTCAAATACGTGAAAGACTCCGCCCGACGCTACTACGACAGTCCCTCACCATCCCAACCACATAGTTGCCAGCCTAACCTATGTCGCCGATAGGAATGCTCTTCCACGTTACCGTCGTCTTCGGCATATCCTAGATGACCCCGACGACCCAATAACTGCTGCTAATGCGGTTCTTACACTACACGCACCATCCCTGCCGGCGGAGACGAGGACGTCCCACTCGCTACTCCGTCAGCACACAGGACTTCAGCTAACACTTTTACCAGGCACGCGCTTCTCGTGATCCCATTCCAAAGCAACGCCCTAAGCCGAGGTCCGTTCCTTCCGCCGGTCTACCGGCGTGGGAGCTCTTAGCCTCGTTGCCCACTTTTTGCTCTTGGCTGAGTGTCTTCTGCGCTCGCCCTAAACCATACATATCCGGTGACTCTTGAAAAGCCATTAGGGCCACGAGAATTTAATTCTATGGCAGTATACTCTGTTAGCTGTATATTATTTATGTATAGACTTAGCTTGGGGTTGTATAGATTAGATTGGGATTGTAACAATGAAGGTGGCATGATCTGTATGAACAAACCCTCTTAAAAATAAAGAAATAAAAGTAAAAAATCATCTTATTCCTAGGCAAACAATATGAAACTGTATGTGTTTTGATAGTGATTGAAATATGTCAGAACCTCCATTTTTCCCTCCATTTAATGAATCCCTCCATTTTTCCAATCCTTTTTCCAAATTAACTTTTAATCTCCAAACGTAGGCTTAGCATCTGGGGGTGTGCCAACATTTGACATTCTGGACCGATGTTGGCATGGATCACGGATGTTCATGGGCAACTTGGCTCTTACCACCTAGTGGACTATATGCTCGTCTGCCGCATTCTTTCTATTAAAAAGATAATCTTTAGCATTTGACATTTAGTTAATCTACATCTTAAACAAATATGTATACAAACAATGTCTGAACTTACATATTTAGCTAAGAATGATCTGTTGTCCTTCATTTCTCCCTTCTCTCTAGCTTCTCTTTCACGTTCTAATTTCTGGATGTATGATGCCGTGTCAGGTCTGTAGAAAAGTTTTCATTGAAAATCACTGGCTTTCTTAGTATTTTATTAATTTAATTACATACTTTACTTCTTAATTATAATAATAGGTAGTCGGAAAAGTTCGCGGCCTTTTTGAACTTGTCTTTAGCGTGCTATATTTCTGGCAACACTGATCACTGCCGGGAAAGTGATATACCATTTGACAGCCGACTTTTTTGTAATGGCGGCAAATAATAATTACAAGTTAAAAGTTTTATCATTTCATATTTTTTATCAATTTTAAAATGGATTACAATTTTAAACAATTTTTTTTCGACAAGGACATGAATGCTTCTACTATTCGAAAAGAGATTTGTGGTGTTTATGGAGAATATGCTTTATCTAAAACTATTGCAAAAAATGGTTCAGTCAATTCGGGTCTAGTAATTTTGATGTGAATAATGTTCCTCGCTGTGGTCTACTATTAAGGTATTGTTGATGTTATCATTGAAAAAATTTAAGCAGATCGACACATAAGTAATCATCAAATTGCGGAAGCGCTTAGCATTCACCACTCAATAGTTTTGGATCATCTGCATAAACTGGATTTTATAAAAAAGCTAGATGTTTGGGCACCCATTTGATTTGATTTAAATGACAGAAACTTGGTGAATAGAATTTTCATATGCGAGATGTTGTTAAAACGAAATGAAATTGATCCATCTCTAAAGAGACTGGTAACATATGATGAGAAGTGGATCACCTACGAAAACCATACGATGAGAAGTGGATCACCTACGAAGACAATGTTCGAAAACAATCTTAGTTGAAGCGAAGTGAGCCATCACAAATAGTCTCAAAGCTAGGCCTCACTCTGAACGAAGTCATGTGTATGGTGGGACTGGAAATATATTGTGTATTATGAGCTTTTGTCTCATGGCCAAACGATTAATTCCTGTCTATGTCTATTGGCAGCAGTTAACCAAAGAAACAACATGTTGAAACAAACAAAGAAGGAAAAACGCCCAGATGAAAATAGTTGAACGTGTTATGGCTTCTGTGACTAAAAGTCACCGTTTATCACTCCATATACGTTTGTCGATATTGAGAATTCCAAAACCAACATTGTTTATTACGCAAAGAAAACTTAAGTTCCACCCATATAAAATCTAAACTGTTCAAGAACTGCACGATTCTGACTTTGCATTAAGGAAAACTTATGCAGAAATAATGTTGTCGAGATTTCGTACTGATAATGTATGGTTAACATATTCTTTAGCGACGACTTCCACATTCACATAGGAGCATATGTAAACAAGCAAACTCCATTACTCAGATGTCAGTAACCCAAGAGAAATGTATCAAGAGCCTTTACACAAGTTTAAGGTTACAGTGTGGTGTGTAATGTCTGCATCTGCCATTATAGGATCTTTTTCTTCAAAAACCAGTGGCCAAAATGTGACCATGAATTTGGAGAGATATTCTGAGATGATAAATGACTTTTTTAGGCAGGAATTACAGAATAGTCCATATTTTAAGCGGAACACGTGGTTCCAGCAAGATGGGGCTACAGCTCATACGGCAAATGTGTCCATGAATGCGGTGCAGCAGTTATTTCCTAAAAAAAACATATCCAGCAATGGCACCATACCGTGGCCACACAGGTCGCCCGACTTAAACCCCTTGTGACTTTATCTTATGGGGATACTTGAAATCTGTGGTTTATCTAAGCACTGTCATACAGTTAAAAGAAAACATTCGTGCTTTGGATCCACAGTCCCCTGTAAATGTGTAAACGCTTGATGGTTGCCATTTAGAAAACGTGGTTTTAAAAAAATAAAATCCGCATTAATCATTTGTAAATTACAATAAACATATTTTGTATAACGCTGTAGTTTTTTTGATGATTATTCAAAGTTTGAAATCTGCCACTGGACACACCCATTATTTCCCTAAACAAAGATGAACACCACCCAGACACAAACAAACTTTAGTTAAATTAGTCAACAAACAAATGTCTATCAGGAATTGAAACCAGGACTTTTTACACAACACGCAGTACTACCAACAACTGAGCTGATCAGTTGTCAGAATGGAAATAGAAGAAAATGCTAGTGTATGCATTAAATATGTATGTAAATACGTACACTGGAGCTTGCTCAACAAAACGGAGGTAGAAGTTTGAATTTATTTTATGTACACCAATGATTTTTGGTTGTGTTGTATTGGTCACTTGGAAGGTGACTGCAATTACTGCTCCATTTGGCAGTATCCATGCATTGATGACATCAGAAAGGCCACTGTCCAGAAAAGCTTTAGCCTTCATTGAAGAAAAAAATTCAGTTTCCTTATTATCTGCAGAAGTTATTATTGTTCTTATTGTATAAAATCCATCTATCTCCGCTAAACTCTGAAAGAGATAAAATAAATGGATACCTATAGTATAACACAAGAGATTCAACTCATATTCTCATGATAGTAGGAATTTTAAATATTAAAACATTGTAATAATAAAATATTAAAACTACTTTTCTAGATAACTTAAAGTATTACTATTTTATATACTTAATATAGGTTTATATATATTACTTAATATTGGTGGAAATAGTAAGTTGTTGTGTACTCTTACATTTTGTTTATTTTCAATCATGTGAAGTATGTAAAAACAATTTTTAAATAACAATAATCATAATTCAGTATATTAAGAAAATTTGAAATAAATGTACATATGTATTTTGGGATGGGAAAGTTTGAGATATTTTGGTGAGAGGGAAGGTGCATGCTATAATCCAATAGCCGTTAGGCACGTTCAACTGGCCAAGTTACCACTCTCTTACAGAAAAGTACCATAAAATGTTCTACAATTCCCATGCCTGTCCTGTTCTCTCCAATGTAATTATTTGTTTTGGTAGTGAGTGAGATATGCCAGAGTTCATGGGATGCATTGGGATGAGTAAAACTAGTCTTGTTATTCTTTCTATCCTACATTTTCACTATTTTCAATTCTATTCATGAATTTCCAAAGGTAGGCAGTGCATCCAGGTTGGCATGCATTGTAGTTATCACAGGGTGATAGTAGCCACTTACCACTAGTTGGACTATCTGCTCATATGTCAGCTTCTTTCTATAAAAAAAATGTTGAAAAATTATGACTTACTCTCAACTCTTCAATATGCTGGTCATTTAACAGTATTTGGTCAATGACTGATGTCCCAGCTCTAATGCTCTTCAAAGAAATATTGCCTCGAGAGCAATACTTGTCATTGTTGCAATTTATTGAGTGTTCCATTTTTATATTCAACCAGCCATCATAATCAATACAGGCCTAAAATAAGAAACCATACATTTAAAAATCTACTTACCTTATTATTCCATTTAATGAGATGGAAAATGTTTGATGATAATAATACCCTTATAATAGGCTACTTGTAACATGATCTAGGCCATCATTTCTCAACCTGGGGTTTGTGATTGCATGTAGATGGGATTGCAGATGGTCAGTAAAAAATAAGCACTTATAGCTATACAAAAAATAAATACATTTATTAATGATTTATAATCAAATGTTAAACAGTAAAAACAAAATTAGTAGGCTAATTATTAGGGTCCTGAGGTTATTTACTTTTTGGCCTTTCTCGAGTTCTCGCCAAAAAGTCCAAAGTTGTTGTATGTTGTTGTTGTTTAAAACCAAAAAGTTATTGTACAAGAATGTATGGAATGTACATTTTTATATGGCATGGGGAATCGGAAAACATACTTGTTCGTTACTAATTCCATGAATCTTGAATAGGTTAAAAAGTGACCACTTGAAGTTTTATTTATTATTTCAAATTCGTTGAGAAAACAAAGGAATGCATTTAGTGCACTTACTGCATTTTGAAATA
The DNA here is from genome assembly GCA_943735995.1 of Sesia bembeciformis. Taxonomy (NCBI): domain Eukaryota; kingdom Metazoa; phylum Arthropoda; class Insecta; order Lepidoptera; family Sesiidae; genus Sesia; species Sesia bembeciformis. The sequence continues at coordinate 8,248,407 of OX031029.1, read as the reverse complement.
ATCTGAGTATATAAATTGCAGCAAGATATAGCTTCATATTTTTCTTCAATTGGTGGTAGGGCAGCTTTATTTCAAATTCCGATTTCTTATAGTAAATTTCAGTAAGAATACTGTGTATATTATGTTGTTTAATATGAAAAACGAACTGTTATTTTTTCGATTGGTGAATTTTCAAGGGAATTGAAATATTATAACAACCTTTGACTGATAGTGCTGATAGATCTGTCATGGATGACAGCTTCTTTTTTTTTCTTTTTAAATATGGCAATAGCGTATCTAGCACATTCTGCCATTATCAAGTTTTCTTCGTATGAAAACAATTTAAAATGCTTTGTTAATATCTAGTCACGTCGAAGCAAGTTAGATCACTCACCCAGTAAAATGATAGTAGATTTACTTACGACAGAGTTAGACTCCATAATCCTCAATGAAAAATACAGTATTAGACCAATTACATAGTTACACCGGCGCCGGACGCGTGCGCCTGTCGGGCGTGCAAGCTTCTATGAAATTGTTGGGAGGCGTTCAGTTTTAGGCGCGCAGCCTGTCGGCCGGTTATTATATGCTCAGCCGGTCGTGATCGGCGAGATGCATAACGCAGCGGTCCACGCGTGTCGCGTGCGCCGCGCGCCCGGTCGACAGGCACGGTGATACTTTGGTGTGTGCGAGTCGCGTGTAAGTACAATTCGTGGCCGTTAAATACCGAACATTTATTATTAATTTAAGTATGACCTATTTAATATATAATTTCATATACCTATATATATATGCGTATCAAATGTATTGTAATGAAATGAGATAATTATTTTACTGTATATTTAAAAGATATTACGCTGGCAAAATCATTGGTAATAATAATGAAGGATCTCAGATTGAGCGCCAGATTTAAATTTCGCGCCATTATTTGTTTGGCGGTTGGCTATTCTGGTTTGTATATAGATGTCACTTAGGACAGTTGAGATTATTCTAGATTCCTTTTCATGAAAGAAGTCCCGCGGTGATTTTTGGAACTAAATTTGACAGGTCGGCCATGTTGTCGTTCGTCGATGTTATCAAGTTCGTTTGTTGTGGTAGATTTTTGTGAGTTTGTAACTAGCTTAGTGCATTTTAAAGATTGTTTACAATGCCAAAAGTTGTAAAAAGTTCGGCTCGAGAAATGATATTGAAGGTGAAAGAGTTCTGTGAAGCGGAACAAAAGAATCAAGGTGTTTTAATACCACTAAACAATGTTCGGAAGAGAGTCGCCGCCATAACAGGTACTTTTTAGAGTTGCCATATAATAATTTTTTGCTGTATTGATGGGACTTTTAGGATATAAATTCATTTTTGCGATAAAATTGAACAAATACCAAACGTGATGAAACTAGGTAACTGAAATTAAAACATATATTACATAGTACATAAGCATTATAAACTTAAAGTTACTATTATTTTTAATTGTTCATTATTTAATTGCAGGTGTGTCAGAGAAAACTGTAACAAGAATTACAAAAGAAGGTATAACAGCGGCGAGTACTTCGAAAAAAATTGTCACCCCGGGGAAGAGTCGCCCGCATCCGAAAAAGGTCGACTTAGACGGGTTCGATTTGTGCGCTATCCGGCAAAAAATTCACAGTTTTTACGTTGTGCATAAAGAATTACCAACATTGGCTAAATTACGGGCAGCTCTGAGAGAAGACATCAATTTTCAGGGAAGCATCACAACATTGCACAGGATATTAAATAGGATTGGTTTCAAGTACAAGCGATGTCAATCCAGACGCAAACTACTTATGGAACGTCACGACATTACCGCATGGCGTGCAAAATATTTGGATAAAATACGAATAAATCGCACTGTGGAAAAACGACCCGTTGTATACTTAGATGAGACCTATATACACAATACTTATCATACAAAAAGTTGTTGGCAGAGTGAGGAGGAACCAGGAATGTTCCTCTCAGAGTCATCGGGGAGTCGCTGGATAATCGCTCATGCGGGAACAAAAGATGGATTCATAAATGGTGCATTATTAATGTTCAAATCCCAATCAAAGTCCTCAGATTACCACGATGACATGAACTCTGCAAATTTCTTAAAATGGGTGACGGAAAAACTAATACCTAATCTATCTGAAAGGTCGCTTGTGGTAATGGACAACGCTCCTTACCATTGCACTCAATTAAACAAAGCCCCTACAATGTCAAATATAAAAAGTAGTATGCAGGAATGGCTCCGGCAAAAGGGTATATATTTTGAAGACACCTGGAGAAAAGCTGTGCTGTTTGAGCTAATCAAACAAAATAAAGGTCCACCGACATTTGCATTGAATGAATTATTAACAGCTCACGGACACGAAGTATTAAGGTTGCCGCCTTACCATTGCGACCTCAACCCGATTGAGAAAATCTGGAGCCTTGTAAAAAGAAAGGTGGCGGATAAGAACGTGGCACAAGATCCAAAAGAAATTGTAAAATTAACTGAAGAGGCCTTTGAGTCTATTACGGCGGAAGATTGGACAGCTCAGTGCACGCATGTCGAACATTTAGAGGAGGAATATTTAAAAAATGACGGCCTTATGGATGAAGAGATGGACCGAATAATTATATCTACGGCTAGTGATACTGAAACAGAATTTGATTCTGATTCCATCCACTCTTCAGACAGTGATGTTCCTATGGCCGCTGATCACAATTATTCAATAAAACTCTGAATAAAAAATTGTAATGCTTTTCTTTACCCTATTTTCTCATCTTTTACATGTAAGTAGGTAGAACACCGCTTATATAAGTAAATAAAAATATACTTTTTACATAACAGAAATATAGGTAAATGGGCATTTTTATCAAAATGTCTACCAACCCACTCATGGGATGACCCATGCAATAAGTCCAAATAACTAACGTTATTATGACTGTAAGTGTCGTGTTATTATTAAATAGTTTCAAATGACTAAAGTTTCCTTTTTTACTATGTTGTTAGGTGCGAAAATTTAAAACAAAGTAATAAAAGCCTACGATTTTTGGTCATGACCGTTACCGAAAACAGGGGACAGTACTGGGAAACGTAGGATGCCACATTTCTGAGTTTAATTTTATTACTTTGTTTTAAGTTTCGCACCTAACAACATAGTAAAAAACGAAACTTTAGTCATTTGAAACTATTTAATAATAACACGACACTTACAGAGTCATAATAACGTTAGTTATTTGGACTTATTACATGGGTCATCCCATGAGTGGGTTGGTAGACATTTTGATAAAAATGCCCAAATATACTTTTGACTTATCAGAAATATACATGATTCACTAATCTGAACTATTGTTATAGTATGGGCTTGAGTAATGAAATTACAGCCCATCTAAAATGTATTTATTTCTTAATACAATTTAAGAGCTTATATTGTTTCATCGAAGTATGCAGGAAATAGTATTATTTGATAAATTACATATGCTAAATGTAAAATAGGTAAATTTTTTACTCATAAATGGCAACATTATGTCACGCGAGTACAGCGCTGCGTCTGGGGGACTTCTTTCATGAAAAGGACTCTACATGGAACGCTAGAGTAAGCGCCACAAAAGAAGTAAAGTAATATGCTCACATAGATTGCGATTGCTCACATGAAGAAATATTGCGCGTAATTGTCAAACTCCGTTACTTTGTTTTCAAATCTAGAAAATTCTTGAAATTTGAATTTGTAAATTAAGAAAGTATTTGCACACCATTATTTAATATTTTTTAACAATGACAAATATTTAAACAGTAAAGTTTTGCATAAATAAATTATACTTTATGTCATGTCGGCGCAAGGAAATTAATTCCTATTAAACTATGATATTATTTTTGCTTGCATCTACTTATACCTTATTTTACAAAATTAGTGTACGTAAGCTTTAAGGGCCGTCATTTCCAAATTTTCCTAGGCTTCAACACCCTTCATCCCACATTTAGTCCTCGATTGGTTTCCACCATCGATTTGAGAATACATACCTACCTACTAGATATGTTATTCAAGCACTCTAGGGCAGGCACGTTAGTCTAATAGTCTTCTATGTTCAGTAGCTCTAGAATTCTTTAATTAATTTGTGTTTTGAAATGGTACATTCTTATTAGGTAGGTAGTACTTTAGATTATAGTTTGACTTTTGAATGAACTCCTCCTCGTCTGCTTCGCCCTAACCGACCCCCTCCCCCCGAAGTTGAAAACCCGGTTTCTTCGATAAGAACGTATGATATGTCATCTAGTCTATTCCCATATCGATGGTTTTCACACAGGTTTATACGCAGTGTCCCACACAAGCGTCATTGTGGCAAAGACGTCGATCGGACAGGTCACTACGAGCTCTTAGGCCTCTTCTGTAGGCATAGGTTTCTCGCTTCACTCTAACTTACGAGCTTTTACATTGCCCTTTTCCTTTCGTTAATCTCTCGTTTATTCTGGAGCCGAACCATACTGTACGTGACGATGGCAAGCAACCGAATGGGATCGTCTGGTCCCTTGAGTGTAACGTAGCCTGCGTTGACATACTGGCTCTAGCTCCTTCACACCCGTAGGGAACTACAGAAAAAGCTAGTGCTGCAGAAAATACTGCTTAATCTTTTTAAATTCAAAGTGCATCACCTGGTTAACACCACCGGTGGCGAGCAGGCAATTATTTTGCTCATAAGTATTTAACTATTATATAATAGCTCGGTTATATATACTAGTTCTAGTTGCTTTGTAAGGTGGTGGCGTAGTCCCTGTAAGGTGACAAGGCCATACTTCATCACTTGACTTTCCACTAATTAACCAAAAGCTTTTTTTTCGGAATGGCTAAATCCTTGTGTCCCTAATGGCCTGTCAAGTCACCAGAAGTTTATCACAAACATAAACAACGTATTGTTGGGCTAATGAACACGATGAAATTCTTATGCAGCTATTACAGTTTACTGTAATAGATAGAGGTAGGTAAACTCCGTAAACAATATTGTGCTGATAGCAGAAAACATTTTTATAGATACGGTTTGATTATGTCTTAAATTATTTTTCTTTCTTTTTATACGAGTGTAATGTTATTTGAGAAAATGGGACCTTATTGTCGGTTCTAGTTTCTCAGTTATTAAGACTTTGGCGACATCTTAAGACCCTTCTGGCTCATGTGGACAGATTCTCAACTGGACGGAATCTCAGGTGGACGGAAGCCATAAAGTTAGGTATGTACATTTATTTTCCTTGAATGCTCTATCCCGACTCTTGTGTGATTTACCACTTATTTAGCCCTACTAGTTCTAGTTGCTCATATGACGAAATAATTTGAATTTTCGCAAGTGTACTTACGTCTTTATGATAACGTGGTTATGATAACTTTTCATAATGTCACATTGTTGCATTTACATTAATTATGCCAATAAATATAATACTTAATTGGAGTTGTGTAGTTGACGTGTAGTCGGAATGAAAGAGTTTGCCTTATTACACCGAGGGCGAATTCCCTGTACCAATCTAAGTTGTTAATTCCCCCCAGAGCACGCACCTACGGGATTACAATTTGTTCTTTAACATTGTTGTTTCATGATGGGCAAACACGCCGTTTCTCTTTTATTAGAGAACAATTGTATTTAAAAGCCAAACAAAGTACATGTTAATAATATAATAGGGCTCGCCGTTATAAATTACAAGTAGGTATAATAAATGTCTTTTCCTATTATTGCATTCACAAAGTGCGATTTTCCGCGATTGCAATTCATTAGTCCGGAAATGCTACATAAGAAAACAACTATTTGAATAGTTTTTTTTAAATTCCCGTCTAATTCACCAAAATACAAGAGATATGCGATTTATATCCCGTTACTGTGTAACATGTAAGTATGGAATTTATAATACACTAGCGACCCGCCCTCGCTTTAATAAGGTTTTATGTTAATAAGATTTTTTTTTTAAATTTCAAAATAAAATATAAACCGTTTTATTTTGAGGTATCCCTAATTTTTTCTAATAATAAATATAGCCCATGTTACTCAGGGATAATGTAGCATTCTAATTGTGAAAGAATCTTTGAAATCGGTCCAGTAGTTTTTGAGTTTATTCGTTACAAACATTCAAAAATACAAATCTTTCCTCTTTATAATATTAGTGTAGATGATAGGTAACATCTGTATAAAACGTCACTACTATCTGTCCTTCTGTCTGTTTGTTCATTTATAATTTAGGTTCTACTGGACGGATTTTGATGCGGTTTTCAATACTGTATCGGTTTTACTCTTCCGGAAGGTTCTAGTATACTACGCCTATCAGTGTAAGTAACGTGCGAACGGAACTGCGGGCTAGTCTTTTTATTTGAATAGATTTTCAAAAGGTCTTCAAAATGATCGACACAAGGTGTACGTAGTCAAAATATTCCATAATTCCATAAATAAAATATAATCACCTCTTTTTACGTACCTACAGGTTGCAAGTAGAACTACGAGTAACATATCAGAAGTTGTATTCGTATAGCTCCACTCTATCCTAAGTAGAGCTACATACTGTAGTGGTAACTACAAGCTGTTGCTAGTTACATTGGCAAATGGAGACGAGCATGCTACATGCACTGAAGAGATGGAGGCACAAAATGCTCAACTAGCAGTCAAAGATGCAGAAGTAAGTCATCCGCCCACCTCTAAGTGATGATATCGTCAACTTAATACGGACCACCTATAGTTAATCTGATAGAGTTAGAGGAGCCCTAGGAGAGTGCAGTGGACGAGAGCAGAACATAAAAGAATAAGGGAGATAATATATTTATCTGTAAAGAAAAAGTAGAATGTCCCTAAAAGTAGCGCGAATAATAATAAATTATATGTATATTATGTCAAGTACGAGTCTGGTTTGAGTCGTGTGGGTTCCGCAAGTACTTAGTGCTTCACTCTACAATGTAGAGTCTACATTAATGATAGAAGTTCGTACATTATATTCGTACTTACATTTATATTTTGAGATGTTAAAAATGTTAAATATGTTGATCTTATAATATCCTAATAACAGTCATTTTAGAGAAAATAATTTCATAAACAGTTCATAGCAGTTGGATTTCTATAACAGTATACTGCGAAACTATTAGTATTCACAAATAAGCTATTATGTGGAGGACAATTTGTAAGGAGAAGACCTAAATCCCCAGGAGTCCGTAGGGACTCCCAAGATGGGATATTATATTTGTCGGACGACCCCAGTCGACAAATATAGCCTTTAGCTAAGATCCCTGTAATGAATAATATCAATTATAAAATGAACTAAACTGTTATTTAAAAAAGTGTTTTTTTTTAATTGTCAATTTTTTTTTCCTAGAGGCCTTTTAAGTCATCGAAAGAGTTAAGTTTAGGGCGAGCGCAGAAGGCGCAAACTCAGAAAAAGTGTGGAGAACACTCAGAAAAAGCCTAACCGGGCGCGGCGGCGGTAGAAGGAACAAACCTCGCCTTTGGATGTTGCTTTGGGAAGGCATTACGGAATCGCGGGGTTGTGAGAAATAAAACATCCCTGGTATTATCAAATGATCACTGGTAATATGATTTGCTACAATGTTTTAATTTATGTTGAGAACGAAATGATACCTCGAACGGATCAGCTGGTCTTTTAACTACCCACGTCGGCCACTGTTATAATTATTGGAATCTATTTCATTACCATTTTATCCTTATTTTATTTTATTTTCATTGGTTACGGCTAGTTACAATTTTATTAAATTACATGAACACTGAGGTCATTACAAGTTTTCACATATAGTAACTGTACGATTATTAATAAATCGTCTAAAATAAGCAAATGTTGTCAGTGGAAATCATGTAACAGTAGAGAAAAATGGATCACAATGATCAATGAATTCACACATGAATTATAATGATGAATTAATAGTGTCATCTTGTTAACGATTCATTGTGTGACGGAACTGTATACGAACAGACAGTGGAAAACACTCGACATGCAGACTTTATACAGGCGAAACACGCGGACCAAAACAAGATAAAGGAGTAAATTCACTATGTTCAGTACGGTTCTTTCGTTAGTAATTTTTCAAATAATTTACTATAGTTTCTTTAATTTTCCGTTTTATGGTATCGTTTTATCCTTTAATAATTTTATCGTTCCCAGGCGCGGAACCACAAGTACCATAAAATAATTTTATCTTTATGATGTTTATGACCCGTAACTTTAACATCAATTGGCATAACAATTTATCAGCTGTCGTAGGTATTAATTGCAGTTAGGTACATAGTAACATGTAGGTATAATATGAAAGCAAATAACAAGTTAATTCCATTATTGAGGGAGAAGATAGGCAGACTACAATAATTTTCGTTTAGGTAAGTGAACTGAAGAACAAATCAATATGTGTTTGTTATTCGCAGTTATTATTATGTAATGTTCAGTGTTCATAAGCGTTTAGGAAGTCTTTTGAAAAACTTCTTTTGTTTCTATAGTAAATATAGATATATATACTCCATAGCAGATCTAAAGTATGGGAAAGTTCTTCAAATAAAATCTGATTTGATAATAAATAGATGAGACACATCTTACGTACTTAATTATTTCCCTTTCAGTTGAAAGCATACAAAAATTTTCAGTAGGTACCTATCCGTAATAACTTTCAATATTTGTTATTCAGGAATATAGAGTGTATTTTTATTCAGTATAAGTATATTTGTTATTCAGAGCTATATCTCTGAATATATGGCTATGTTTTTGATATTTTTTCGGTTTATAACGGTATTAAAAACAGCGTGATAAAATGATAAAAATTATACGTATAAAATGATATCTTCCTTGATATATTTTTTATTCTTTTCGAAGTTAAGGAATTAGAATTACTGGTAAGTATTCATTTTTGATCTAAGATGGCCTGATAAAATTAGCTTTGGATCAAAATTTCATCCGCCAATTTCGTTACTAAATCTCAGTTTTCAATAGCATCCGTAATTTATAATTTACAAACTGGCAGGATTAGAATAATTTGTTTACGAAAACATTGAATGTGACACCGACCACCAGTTTTTAGTTTTGAATTAGTAGACGTAGATTCGAAAGCTGGCTTAAAATTTAAATATCTCTACCTCGAGAACACTGGAAATGACACCCGCAACAAAATTTCAATGTTGAGCGGCAGCCGCCATTTTGTATTTAAAAACCGGTTTCAAATTTGAAATACTCTACCTTGAAAACATTTTAAATGATCCTCATTTCGATTTTTTTTTAAATGTCATCTTTTAACGTGGATTCGAAAATTAACGGAAAATTTTAGTTTCATGACTTTGAAAACAACATAAAAGCAGCCACCATCTTGAATTCATAAAGTGACTTTAAATTCCAATTACGCGAGCTCGAATACATTGACAATAACATCCGTCACAAATTCTTAGTATTAAGTGGCAGTCGCCTTTTTGGATTTAAAAACTCCACCCATTCGACCTCGAAAACAATAGATATGATACTCATCATTTTGAGGATCACTATTGAGTACCAGTCGCTTGAATTTCGACAGTGGTGTCAAATTCGATTTACCCAGCCGTGAAAACATTAAAAAAAGAAAGAGTATGAATTAAATAAATTAATTGCTATTTGGTGAATTTAGTTCAAACAGTTCTTAAATGGTTATATGGTTATTTTGTCGTGCACAATAAGGTAGGTAATATTAGGTGCTTACCTATGAAATGACCGATTTTATTACTGGCCACTGACAATGAGTTTTCATATCTTATGTTCTAATTCGAATTTCTAAATAAAACAAAATGCATCGAATCGATTTCTTATTTCAAAATTATTATTTCATTTGTTTTTCTGTACCTAAATTTTGTTCATATGATTGTCTTGAAAATAAAATGGATAAATTGAAAATACGTGCTATTTTTGAATATGAGTTTCGTCGCGGCACCTACTCAAGTCAGACAACACAATATCAATAGTGTTTATGGGCCAAACATCACAAACGATGGCACTGTGCGTCGATGGTTTTAACGCTTCCGTTCTGGAAATTTCGATCTTAAGGATGAACCCCACGGACGACCTATGACGAAGGTTAATAACGATGAAGTAAAGGCTATAGTGGAAGCAGACCTATCTCAAAGTACAGTTGAGTTAGCAGCAGGGTTTGATGTTAGTGATAAAACAATATCGGTTCGTCTGCGTCAAATCGGCAAAATGAAGAAGCTCGAAAAGTGGATACCTTAAGAACTGAACGAACGAGAGCGACAACAACGCGTCGAAGTGTGCACTGTGTTATTGAACCGTCACAGAGACGAAGGAATTTTGAATCGCATCGTCACTTGTGATGAGTGACAGTTTTAAAACTTTAAGAGCTGGACTTTCTCCCTCACCCACCATACTCACCGGACCGTGTCCTGCTAGATTTCCATTCTCCGTCACCCACCATACTCACCGGACCGTGTCCTGCTAGATTTCCATTCTCCGTCACCCACCATACTCACCGGACCGTGCCCCGCTAGATTTCCATTTGTTTCGAAATTTTGACTACATTTTGCAAAGAAACAAAATTGATTCTGAAGTTGCTGTGATTAGGTCTTTTGAAAAATTCATTGGGTCCAAGAGACGTTTACAGGAGTGGCTTCAATCAACTGCCCGTAAGGTAGCGAAAGTGTCACCCCGTAAGGTAGGTAGCGAATAATATGGGTCAATATTTCGACGAACGTAATAAATAGTTTATGAATATTAACATACATATTCCTATAAAAATAATTAACAAAAAAAACTTTTTCAGTTCTCATACTAATCGGTAATTTCATACGTAATAAGCACTAGAATTCAAATTGTCCATCACTAATAAAAACTGAAAAATACTGCTACTTGACGCCAGATGGATGAGTCTTATTCACGGAGGACTTACTAAGAGAAGTTGTTATTGAACTTTCCTATAGATTAACTACTGGACTACTGCGCGGGGCGAGAGGGGTGTTAGTTTTCCACTATATTTTCCACCTTATATTTTTATACCCGCCCATTATATTTTCCACCTAGCGGTAAAAAGTAAATGCTAAACACTTCGTCTTTACTACGTTCTTTATCCTATATTTCGCTAGATGTCACTAGTATGGAACACAAAAACGTACTTAGAGTTTGTGTGTAGAGGAATGACCTTGAAGCCTTTTTGGATGTTTTTTGTTGATTTTCAGAAGCGGAACAAATAAAACAATTTCTTCTTTTAACTTTTTTTCTCTCGGCGTATCAAATACCAGATATTCACACAAACCACTTGAGGTAGGCTCTGGTGATTTTCCTTTAGCCTGTATAACAGATTATGAAGAACAGAATAAAACGAAAAATATTTGCAATTTCTCCCAACTAAATTACAGCTGGTAAATAGATATGTTGAAACTCCCATTTTTAATTTTTTGCAGGCCGTTTTTGGTCACTACGAAGTCTTCATTATTAGTCTATTGATTTTTGAAATCCATTCCTGTTTTAAATTATTTTTGGGATGGAACTATGTAACATCATTTAAAATCTAATTAAATTTCAAGGAACGGGGCGGGCTTCGTTCACTATCAGTGATTAATAATTAAAACTATAAAATAACTAGAATTTATAGTTACTATAAAATAAAACTACTATAAAATAAAATAATACTATAAAACTTTAGAATACTTAGAATTCTGATTTCTGATACGATTATTGACTAGTATATACGATTATTACTAGCTGTGCCCGGCAGCGTTGCATGCCCGTCACATCGTCATATTTCAACAAATTAACACAAAACAATATTAAACTATACGTATAAACCTTCCTCTTGAATCACTCTATCTATTGATGAAAACCGCATTAATCTCCGTTGCGTAGTTTAAAAGATCTAAGTGTACATACAGAGGGACAGACGGCGGGAAGCGACTTTGTTTTATACTATGTATAGATACTACTCCACGATAGATGGCGGACGGACTCGAGGAAGATTTAAAATAATGATAAAAGTCATAAGTCAATACTTTTATGTCAACAAAAAAGCCTTTAGTAATTTAAAACCAACTTAAATACGTATGATTTTAACGAGATAAATACTTTTTATTTAGTTTTGCTCTTTTTGCTGTTTATGTGATACAAAGTGGCGCCATCTTTTGTCGAGTAGTAAAACTATTGCTGGGAGACGATGCGAAGAGATTTTTCTAGTACTCGTCTGATTACGAATAACGTCTTAGATGCTTACGTTATTGACATGATAATACTTATGTATTCTCATATCGATGACGGAGATCAAGAAATATTACGAATTCTTACTTCCTTTAGAAAATATTTGATAAATCTAAGTAGAATATATTCTATGTGGTTTATTTAAGTGTTCTCAATAATTTATTGTTTCCTTATTACAGGTAAATCTAAAAATGGCAACCAAAAAGTTCGCTGGATCTTCCCCGTACTCTATGAAGCAGACCTATCCGAATGATGACTATTTGCACACCGAGTAAGTGCAACTTTAGATACAACTTTACAACATTAAATATTGTCTAAAATTTTCCACAATTTGAAATAAATTAGTAACATAATTACAATTATAGATTTTGAAAATATATTTCTATTCTAATTAAAAATACACAAATATCTTTACCAATAATATTCGTATTATCAGTTATTTTAATTGCAAAACTTATAATGTTTGTAGTTATTTATAGAATTTTCATTAAAACGACACATTCTCACGTAAGAACGGTACAAAACGATAGTTTAAGAGTTTTATACCATACTATACCATCACCGTCTCTCCACTGCTGGATATAAGCCTCTTCCAAAGCTCGCCGCCACATATGATCCTCGCCTCTTCTCCTCTAATCACCATCGGCGAAACTTTTCAAGCCCTCGGTCGACCTGGTCGGAGGATTGAGAGTAGCATATGTTTCATAAAATATCATCTAGTACTTAGGATTAAAATTAAAAAACAGGTTTATTATCAAAAACGTTCCGTTAGATACATCAACAACGTGACCACGAACCATGCTGTCAAGACACAAGAGAAGCCCGTCGTTGGCGCCATCTTCGGTCTCGGCCGCGCCGGCTCCATCCACTTAGTTAGCCTCATCAATAATCCCCGCGTCAACCTCAAATATGTCGTTGATGATCGTTCCGAGAGATTCGCGGACCTTAGGAAGTACTGGAAGCTGAGCGACGAAGTAAAGTTCATCACATCAAAGGAAGCCGACAAAGTATACAAGGATAGGGCGTAAGTTTTCTCTTTACGGTCATCAAAAATTATTGTGACATTTCAGAAAAGGGACCTTATTATGGATTCTAGTTACCTAGATTTTACTGAATTCTAAAAGAAAAATATTGCTTTATCTTTAAAAATCAGATATTTAGAACATGGTTGTATTGAAACAGATTGTATCTTGATAGATACAATTTTTTATTTAGAAAATCTTAACCGTGTTTAATCTCGTAAAGGTCGTGCGATGTCGGCCGTCTTTAGGGTAACACTACTCCATTTCTTTCCGTAGGTGTCGTAAAAAGCGACTAAGGGATAACAACCCAATTAGCCAGTGTGGCATTTTAAATCCATACATCTCTCATACACAAGACAATGTGTAAGAGGAGGCCCATGTCCAGCAATGGACGATAAAAGGGCTGCTTTTATCGTCAATGGTTACGAAATGTCAATAAGTCCATGTCTACATTACGGTCCCTTTACTCAGATTACGTCACAATATCTCTTACGATTTCTTATGTGTTGTAACTTCTCTTTATATAAGTTAGAGAGTTATTGAAACTTAAATAACAGTGTAAACGTCGTCTTTATTGGCTCTCCTACATACATACACCACGACATTGTTGTCAGTTCAATTGCCAATAACAAGGATGTGTTTTGCGAAAATCCAATCGCAGAAAATATTGAAGATACAAAAAGGTGCTACGAAGCCGCTAAGGCCAAAGGCCGCACTTTGTTCGCTGCCTTTAATCGTCGCTTCGATCCGGCCTATAGGGGTCTTAAAGAGAGGGTGCGAAGAGGCGATGTTGGTCACGTCCAGATTCTTAAAGTCACTGCCCGAGATTCTCCTCTTCCTTCAATCGACTACTTGAAGACTTCAGGTTATTTTATACCACTTAATTATTAAAAATCTAAAACGTACTAAAGAATTAAAGAATCTTTTCTTGAAGTCTACAATCAATTAAACTTTTTATTGTTTGATCAAGCTTACTCCTAATTTCTTCTCTCCTTTATATAACAACTGATATAGAATTTTACACAAGCTTAAACGGAAAACTACAAAAAATTATCGACCAAGATACGAGAAGTTTTATTATCTTTTTTAAATCCTCGTACGAGTATATCTGCCTATCCACACAATAAATATAAGTTAATCTAGTACGAGTATTATTTTGTTCGCTTGTGGTTTATAGATGTCGTGGACGGGGCTACGCATAAACAATAAAAAATCGATTATAATGAATTGGTCCAGTTAAATTGTTTATTTATTGATTATTTATTGCACAGTGACAAAAGGCGGACTTAATACTTATGCCGAGATGGCGCGGTTGGCGCAATGATAGGACTTCACTAAGACTTCTTCAACTCTGTCACTAGAAGTTGTAGACGAATATACCTATCTTGGACAGTCAATCTCTAGTTAGATAAGTCCAACTTCAGTCGAGAGGCCGATAGATGCATTCAGCCTTGCTGGGCAGCATTCGAGAAAATGCGTCAGCTCTTTCGTCTATATACTATACCACAATGTTTGAAGACGAAAGTCTTCAATCCATCCGTTCTGCCCGTAATAAAGTATATTGCCGAAACGTGGTCTCTGACGGTAGGCCTGGTTCACATGTTCAAAGTTGCTCAGCGAGCGATAGAAAGAACCATGCTCGGAGTTTCTTTGGTGGACAAAATCCGATACGATGAAATTCGAAAATAAAATCATATCATACATAAAACATACATAGGTACATCGTTTTAAGAGGTGTAAATATAATTCTTTGAATTTTTGCAGGTGGTGTATTCCACGACTGCCTCGTGCACGATTTCGATATGTCTTGCTGGGTGAGCTGCCTATCCGCGTGCAGGCGTCCGCTTCCGCCCTCATTCCCGAGGTCAAGGCCATCGATGACTTCGACAACATTGCCTTTCTGCTCACTTTCCCCTCCGGCGCTGTCGTTCTTGGCGACAATAGCCGTTTCTCAGCGTACGGTTATGATCAGAGGCTCGAAGTTTTCGGACAGAAAGGTAATAAATTGTTGTTTCATTTGCTCTTTATTGTACTTATAATGAAATGTTACAATAAGACATTACAATATTACCATAAGTGCAAAGTCAGACTTATTCCTAGAAGGAAATTCTTCCAGTCAACCTTAAAATAACATAAAATAACTGTTTACATTTTATGTGTAAATAGTCTGGTTTTCATGTTATATCTACTATTTTTATTGTCTGCTAAATCTACTTTTTTTAATATCTGTTTTTGGTAAATAATTTTGATTGGTGGATAATGTACCAGGATGTGATTGGGTACAATTTCTAGGGTTTTGCTGTAGAAACTAATATTATTCCAACTTTATGATTACAGGCATGATCAAAGTTGAGAACGAGCGCCCATGTCACAACTGAAATTCTCATCGGCAACGAGAATATCAAGCAGACTCCCATCTATTACTCCTTCCCGTCACGCTATAGGCTCGCTTATCAACGGGAGATGGAGCACTTCTTGGATGTTGTACAGAGTTAGTATTACTTTAAATAATAAGAGTAATATGCAGAAATATATAAATAGATAGATACATAGATAAAACTCGTTACTGCACATCAAAACAAAATAAGGCAGTAACAGACATTGTAACACATGAAATGCACAAAAGGCGGTCTTATCGCTAATAACGATCTCTATCAGACAACCTTTGTTAGAGCAAATAAATATTTTAATCACAGATAGAGATGGTGTACGCGTGCGTCTCTATACATATGTATGTATTTATGCTTGTATTAGTGTATAACGTCCCACTAGTAAACCACTGAGGACTTTTGGACCGTTATTCACCACGCGGGCCCAGTGCGGATTGGTGGATCACTTATTGCATAGATATCCTCACTGACTGATTACTAGGGGAGGCCTGTGCCCTGCCTTGGGACATAATAGGATGACGTCGATTGCTATGTACTCGTACTGGTAGCAGAACAACATGTTTTAGTATTTTTCTCTTTGTCCGTCACTGCATCATGCTTAATGCACGCATCAAATATTGAAGGGAATTCCGCGGGATAATTATAGTCAAGCTTTAAGAGACAATGCTAGTCACTGTCACATCGCTGTACTTTTGAGTTGGTGCTGCTACAGACGTAGTGAGAATACCTTACTTACCCATTGGAAATATTCGTATCTTGGCGAGATATTTGACATTTGACAAAAACAAAAAAGTACGAGGGGAGTTTGAAACAAAGTTTGAGGGGGAGCGTGCACACTGCACCCATCTCTCACAGAAGACTACCTTGAAATGTACTGCATTTCCCATTTTACCCTATTCCCTATTGTAGGTACCTGTTTTGGGAACGAGTGAGATATGTCAGAGACCATTCCCATCCCATTCTGTCCTATCCCAGTTTCCCAATACTCTCTCGAAATCTATTCCTTCATCTCGAAAGGTCGGCAGCACGACATGAAATTTAAAATTTATGATAATATGTGTTTACAGAGGGTGTTCCAGTGGACGTGACAAGCTGGCAGATCCTTGCCGTGAGTAAGATCGCCACGGTGGCCGAGGAGAGCGCGCGCACCGGCAAGACCATCGACCTCGACTGGAGCAAAGAAGATATCCCCGCCGTTTATTCATAAAAATTAAGACGTTTACTGTTAAATTTGGAATATAGAAAAAATCTATGTAAATAAAAAATATCTTACTTATTACTTGCATGCCATTATTCTCATAAAAATCCAAGGAAGGATAATTTTTCCTCAGGAATTTGGGGTCCAGATAAAAGACTTTTTACGGGCTCTTATACGGGGCGAAATTAAACATGAATACCTACTTGCTACCTCTGACGTGGAGCATTCCGCTCCAATACGTTCACTTTGAACACAAGGGAAACTCCAGGAGGGTAATCGGGTTTAGTAACATATATCTCCTTTAACCACCGCCGCAATGAGATAAATGACTAAAATCATCTTGGCTTTATTGGAATTCCCTAGTTTTGGTCCCTAGTTCCAATTTTATGTTTTGGTCTAAAAATAATTCAAGGATGCACGAGTGTAGTTAGTTCATTTGAGTCGTGTTGCTATTGGAATATTGATATATTGATGCTTTTGAGGTAAAATCAGGTATAAGATCAGCAACGAATAGTGCTTAGGTAACTAGTTAGGTACATGGTAACTTTTATATACCAATAATATTAATATCTAGTAATACAGTTTATTTACTTTTATTTAGCATCAAAAGTTTATTTGGTATTTCTAAGTTGATGTTTTCAGTTAAGTAAATCAGAGAAAATTATGATTAGATTTGTCAATAATAAAAAATGGAGCTTGATTGATGTCGCCAGCTCGAACCAAGAAACAAATACAATTAGATAGGTATATTATCTAATATTTTATTAAATATAAAAAACAAGAATATTTATGTTATGGTAGATATTTAAATGTATTTATGTTATGGTAGATATTTAAATGTATTTATGTTATGGTAGATATTTAAATGTATTTAGATTATGAAGTTGAGACAATAAAATCTTGTTTACATAGTACAGTGGTTCAAAGACTTCAATTTATCTGTTTTCATTACATCGAATCTAAAAATACAGACAAAACGTGACTCTTTATTTGTTTGTTTGTATATCAATAATCTCGGAATTTACTTGTAATTTAATCTTTTAAATTATTTAACCATACTTAGAAATATACTTACCTACCTTGTATATTATGTTTTACTTGTACCTACCTGTTATCTTGGGCGAAGCCAGGGGAATCGAATTATTTTATTACAAAGAACCGGTATTATTTACATTTAGACAGACGCTAAGAGAGCCTCGACAAACGTAAGTTACTTGTAGTTGAAGTAGAGCGCGACTAGAATTATTTATCCATTGGCTGTGGTAAAGAGGCTGGCACCATAGAAATAGTAAATTGGATAGAGTTGGCATGATGCACATTTAATTCGATTTGTTTGTTAAGAAAAAGTTATAGTTGTCCTCTAAAAGATGACGGGGAGGACGATGCTGCTTCCTATAAATAAAAGAAAAGGCATAAAAGAAATAAAATAGGCATAAAAGAAATTCAGATTGAACCGGTGGCGGCGACTCGCCGCGGCGATGACGTCAAGCGGCATATTTTGGAGCAGTGTCAGCGCCTCGTGCCTAGTGTTGCAATCGTATGACCAAATGGGGCCATGCTTAAGCAGCGATCTTCCTATGTTAGGCATGCGTAACAATCTATCTATTACTTATTTTTGTATAATTTTTTTTCAAATAATTTTTTATTTTATTTTTTTCTGATTATTTTTTTACAAATTGTAATGTCTAAATCCCCAAAGGAGGAGAGGTGGATTGACGAACGTTATTACGCATCTGCGGATATACCAACGGTGGCAATTATTTATTAACCTCACAATAAGTATCGCAAATGTCTATGAGTGACAGTATTTGCTTATTTTTATGACTATATGATCGTCTACCGCTCTTTTTCTATAAAAGAGTTCTGTTATGCGACATGATCTCAATTCGACGTGGATGCGTGGCTCTAATTGAAAAACAGTTTGCCGTTATACTGTGAGTACAACTACGACATGGGGGTTCTTCAAGAAAGCTTTGAATATGATTATACAAGGCTGGCGGCGCAGCCGCATTCCCCGTAGTGTTGGAGGTGTCCATGGGCGGCAGTAGCCACTTACCATCACATGGACCGCATAACCGTCTGTCACCTTCACAATAAAAAAATGATTCTACAGATGGAAACTCAGCGATATCAATCTGAGCAGTTTTATTTATGTATCATCAATCGCTACAAATAAAAGAATTGAAGTTATAAAATGTGTGCACTCAAGTAGTTACCAAAATAGCTCGAAAAAAAAATCGTCTATTTCACTTTATATTTTGGTGATCTACATTGTAGGTATAATCGTTCTATGTATCTCAATATCGACAACGGCGCGGTGTCAGTCAACAAACTAAAAGATTTATCCAGTTTTTAAACTTAGCCAGGTCTGTTTAAAACTTCTTCGAAGTAACGTGTAACACCTCAACTAGTTCAGATATATTTTTAATTCTTGTTACTGAGACAACGATTACAAACATTAAACATAAATATACATATGAATAGTTTACAGTTTTATTTTCATTAAACATGTACTCGTAAACTATTTTATAACCACACTGTAACACCACTTTACAGTTTCAGTTCATTTATTCATTACGTTAATAAAACTAAAGTAGCATGCTTTACCGAGCTCTGAATAAGCAAGTGGATGGTTATGTAGCGGTTGATGATATATATGTATTATATTGGGTGCGGGGAAGCGTAAAATTAAACAACGCGTTGCCGACATGTGAACGCATATCAACCAAACCCGCTCATTTTTATAAGTTAACTATACAACTAACAATAAAATTACATATCTTCTAACAGGTGATACTATAAGTCCAATTGCTACAATACATAGTAGTAGGGCATAGAAGCTTACTAACTTGGCACAACAATTTAAGTAAGTATTCAAAAGTTGTTAAGACTAAGAATTTTAATTACGACTGTAGCATCTTCGGAAGCAAATAAATCTACTCGTCATTCGCATTGTGTAGTGATCGTAAAATAAACGTATCTTGTTACAAAAACTAGTCCATTTTCTTTGTAATAAACTGACGAAGTAATAGTTACAAAGGTATTTCGAAAATGGGAAGTGGTTGCCTTGGTTTACTTATCTTGTATTTCCCAATTAATGTGTAGAGTGTAGTATGATGCCGGTATCATACAATATATGCCGTTGCCAATATTATTCGATAATTGAACATGTACGGCGTTAATGAAATTTTCTCGTAGCGCAGGACGGCACATCATCATAGACTGGTATTTCTCTGTCAACGTTGATTGTGCAAGCATCTGGACATACATATATTATTTAAAATAGAGAGCGACGACGATACATATAACAAAGGAAAAATATTTACACAGACTTATTAGGTCACTATTGCACTTTTGGCGATATGCGCCAAACTGCTTGTGTCTACTTCTATCGTTTGTAATTGTAATTATTTATACTGAATAAATTAAATCGAAATATCACTCATATTTTTTTTTATAGAAATAGGCGGCAGACAACCATACAGTCCACCTGATGGTTGGTAAGTGGATACTGTCGTCCATAGACATCCGCATTGTTTTTGCGCATCCGCACGCAAGTGTTTTTTCAAATTGGTAAAAAGGTAAAAAGCTAGGTCCTAGGTCCTAGGTCCGTAGACTAAGGAAGATGCTGCATCAACTGAAACCCAGTTGTTCGGATGGCATCGTGCCATCCGATGCGCAGGTGCATTGTCATGATGAAAAAGCACTCCGGCACGCAATTTTCCACTTCGTTTATTTTTTATTTCCTCGCGTAGATTTTTGATCAATAATGCGTAATACTCTCCAGTTATTGTCTGTCCTTTCGTTAAATAATCGATCATAATGACACCTTCCGCATCCCAGAAGACCGAGACCATTATCTTGCCAGCGGACGCAGAGACCTTATCCGATTCCAGAAACTTATTGATCAACCTAGTATATCTATGGCTATATATCATACTCACTTATATTCAGACTAACTATAAATTCATATTTAAAGTCAGTATGAGTGTAGAGTACATTGTATGCGTGTTTTGTAGCTTTGGTAAGAAACGTCGCGATTGCTATCATTGTGTCACCACAATGTACGCTTTGATGAGAACACATTATGTGTGCTCCTCCCGCCGCGCCGCGCTCACCTTCATTTTATCCTCCAGCTTCTTTTCAATTTGCCGATATCAAAAATTTTTCAACGGAATGTTATTATATTACGGTAGCAAATAGTACGAACCTGTGGTTCTTCATTAGTAGTATTATCTGTGATGTTTGGCACTTTTTAAACACCTTCAATATGAAAATTTTGTAGACACTAATTCATTGCAGTGTATTGGTCCTTACCTATGAAATTGCCGTTTGTTCATAGTGGCCACTTTGAACTTAGTTATCTTGCGTTTGGCTTAGAATTCCAATTTCAAAGATATTTCAATTTCAAAGATAAAGTTAAAAATTTCCGTTATTTTCGAATATGAGTTCCGTCGTAGCAGCAGCGCAGCACAGACGGCACGCAATATCAACAAAGTGTACGGACCAAACACCGCAAACGAACGCACGGTGCGTTTTTGCTTTGATAGTTTCCGTTCTAGAAATTTCGCCCTCTAAAACAACTCCCGTGGACGACTGGAGACTAAAGTCGACAATTACGCATTGAAAGCAATAGTGGAAGAGGATTCATCTCAAACCACGTCTGAGTTAGCAACAGCCTTCGGTGTTAGTGACAAAGCGATATTGATTCACTTGCGTCACATCGTGAAAGTGAATAAGTTCGGAAAGTGGGTACCGTATTAACTTAATAAAAGTCAAACATGTCTCGAAGCATGCCTTACTTTACTGAACAGGCATAACAATGAAGGGATTCTGAATCGTATTGTCACTTGTGATTAAAAGTGGCTCCTGTATGATAATCGTAAACGTTCGTCACATTGGTTGTACCCAGGAGACACAGCCTAACAATGTCCCAAACGTAAACTGAGTCAGAACAAGCTCATGGTGGTCCTGTGCCGGTATTATCCACTACAGCTTCTTGAGATCTGGCACAACAATTAATGCAGATGTGTACTGTGAAGAACTGCAAACGATGATGGACAAGCTAGCTATTAAACAACCGAGTCCGGTTAATCGCTCTAATTTACTATTTCTCCATGATAACGCTCGTCCACATACTGCACGACAGACAGTCAAAGTTACAGGAGATTCGACTGGAAACTCTCCGTCACCCACCGTACACGTCAGACTTTGCCCCTACTGATTTCCATTTTTTCGGAATTTGGATAACATCAAACACCGTCCATTAGAATGGGAAAAGTGTATTGACAATAATGGACTTATATAATTTTCATACAAACAATATATTTTAATTTATCCATATAAAACGGCAATTTCATAGGTAAGGACCTACGGAATTTTATTCACAAATTATCACTAGTTCGGGGGTGAAAGGAAACATCGTGAGGAAGCTCGCATGCACCGATCCCCACTGGGCCTGCGTGGTGGAATATGGCTTGAAACTTTCAAGTGGTTTATTGGTGGAGGTGTGTGCCTGCGGTGGGATATTAAAGGGCTGATATCGATTATTGAACCATGAGTGATAGTAATAGGCAAATATCTTTCAGATACAAAACTATGCAATACTTATTCGTATTGCATCTTCATTATGTAAATGACCATGAAAAAGAGTTTCAAGAGGCCGGTGAAAGCGGAATTTAAACGATAGGTACCTACTGAAAAGACGCTTCATTAACCGCATGATTTGGCAAGAACAACACGATCAGACGGTCTCCATCAAAAACAAATTAAGTTCACCGTTTATTTATAAAAAATACGATACAATTATCTACGCTTCTACCAAATAATTTAGAACAGAGATCGTGCGACGCAAGTGGCTAAAATAGAAAATTACGGTTTTAACACATGTTGTACAGTAAGCAAATTGTAATATAAATATTTGGAGGTACCTACTTAATGAGCAATAAATGAGTGTAAAATAATTTGTAACAACAAACCTAAGTAAGTTTTAATATTTTAATCACATTATGAATCTACAGTTATTTTAAGAATTAAAAGAGTGTTCTTATTTTTTAAATTGTTATTTTTATTTAATATTTAATAGCTTTTTATTTCATTTGGCATATATATGATAGCTAGTAGGGTCAGGAAAGAATGCCGATCATAAATTATTGTAAGACGTTGTAGATTGAAGTAGACGAGAACTGCACTATGCTATATCGATGCTGACTTGATGTCATAAAGCGTTCTCCACCAGTCAACCATTGGTTATATAATAATTAGATAAATTACAGCTTGCATTAAAAAATAAATAAGGCTGAAGTAGACGTAGGTGTGTAAAATAAAATAATAATCATTTATAACAACTAACAAATAAAACAATTATTATTATCAATTATACATATTATAACAATACAAAAAATATATTGCATTTATATATGTCGCTGTTTTTATACTCGTAATTATCAATACATATATGCAACAATTAATTTTCCACCTACGGGTTATATAATCTATGTTATGGGGTTCCCGTAAGTTCTTACTGTATAGTTTGACAACAAGCAAATAAGTGATGTTTATGATAATTCTGAGAATAAATTTATTTTTCGATAGGGGTTTCATTTTGAGCGGTCGGCTAACATTAAAAGGTTAATCGTTCGCATAAAACACGGAACAATAAAGAGCGTTTCACCATTCATGAGGCACACCGAGTCAGACATCTCTCGTTATTATAGTCGTAAAGTTCGCCCTTTCCTTGCATAATGACATGACGAATTGCGTTCGCGATATTTTTGCTTCTTTATACGATGAGGTCATTACGCGCCAGTTATGACGCAAAAGGCGGGAAAGAAATGTGCTTCCGAATATATTGTTACATCACATTTACGGAAGGTTACAATTTGAAAAATTTGCTTAGTTGTACAAAACCCTAGAATAATGCTATCAACGAAACTACAAAATGCTGAAGCGAAAGCCATTAAATGGACACACACAGATTGTAGTTCTATTGCTCTTCATTTGTTCTAAAAAAGTTTTCAGAAAATTTAAAACAAATTTGGTCACGGGATAATAGAGAACGCGAGTTCGAGTAGAACGTGTGGGTGGCACGCGGTGAAAAAGTACTAAAGTTGTGCGCGATGTCGTATAAATTGCTCGGCGAACATAAACACATTTTTCCTGCAATAAGTCATTATGAACACCTATTTTTCAGCGTTTAAAAACAACAATATTTGTGAAGTTTTAAAAAAATTGTGTGAATTTACGTTTAGGCATTTTCGAATAAGCTGATCAAGAAAGAAAAGAAAGAAGTTAATGGCACTTACAATTATTACGATTAATTATTGTAGTTACTAGAGAATATAGGTACATTTATTACTAAATCATATTTAAAAAGTGCCTCAAGTTTAAAAACTAGGTACAAGTTCCATTATGTGACTCGTTCAACTTTTACGTCATTTCAGTTCCGATTCTTAATTCTTCTTAAAACTTAAATGCATTTAAAAGCTTAAAATCGTAGTGAGCAGTTCTGATTTTATTGTTGTGAAGTAGAGGAAATTCTTCGGGAACTCCTAACTAAGTAATTTATAGAGCTTCGACGCTTCGTTTTGAATTAATCCGTTAAACGGGTTAGAGAAGGAAAATTTAAATATATTTCTCATCTTTTTGCCAACACCATGAATAACATTGCGATTGAACTCATGTGCTGATTAAATAACCATTAACTACCGCTAGAACAAAAGTGGAGCATTTCTTGAATAATTTCATAAAAATAAACGAGCAAATCTCCTCCTCATTGAAGTGGGAGAGCAGTTCGTGCCTGGAATAAATTTCTTCAAAGGGATCGTTTTCAATTTCATGGCTCAATCTTCGGGATCTCAGTGAGAATATGTAAAAGGGCATTTGTCGGTGTCAACACAATGTAATGAGCCCCTTTCGCATTAGCTACGTGCTTGTGGATATCTTCATCCACCTTGTTATTATTGAAGGATATTGGATGGCATTCCATTTCCCTTCAAAGTAAAATTCTACTGCATTGTAAACTTTATATTCCAATTGGGGGACTGTAACGATGAATCTGTTTGATTTTGAATTTAGTGGACAAATATTGTATGCAATGGTAGTGCACTTTCTGTTTCGGGTCACTTGGTAGCAATTTTTATGTAACCTTTCGTATATATTACATATTATTATGCAATCGATGTTCGTACGACAACGCTCAACAGCATTCGACATGTCCTTCGAAAATTGCATAAATATAAGTATATACTGTTTTAGGTAGACTTGGTGAATTGGTTGAAGAATTGATAACTTTAGATATTTTAGACATTTTAGTTTTTCGTATGGTGTATGCTGGATGTGAACACTTAAGTTTTCATAACTAAAATTAAAAGTTGAAAACTAACGGGGAACTGAAAGGGAAACGGAATACGAGATTGCCTGTATAAGGTTTTTAAGATAATTAAGGCGGAAACAGACTGAGCTTACATGACGGACATTACGCGACGGCTGCGATCAGAAAACATGTTTTCATAATAGGAAGATTTCGAAGGAATGTATTAGGCCCTTACCTATGAAATTGCCGCTAGATTTTCGCGTGTTTCACACATATTTATCTATTTAAACGGGTCTTAGCGTGTCTTACCTTATTTATTTTATTCGATGTTTCGGTTGGGTTGCACCAACCATGGTCACTAGCTGTCAGCTCGTGGCAGCGGCAGTGGAGGGACATAGGTTTACGGTATAGTGGTTCATAGTGGCCACTTTGATCTTAGTTATCTTGCGTTTGGTTTGGAATTCTTAATTCAAACTAATTTCAATTTAAAGCTATGACATTCTTTTACAAATCAGTTCTTCATTTATTTTCCGAGTAACGATTGTTTGCTTAGATATCATTGTGTTTGCGAACGTGGAAAAGTAAAAAAATCCCGTTATTATTGAAGAATTAATGACAGTTTTCTCCACGAATGTCCTTCTTTATGGGAGATTAACTCCTTCTAGACTCTCTTTCTAGAGGCCAAAAATACTATGTTAACCCTTAGAGGTGTAAATGATACAACCGAAAGGGCTGTAAATTTGATGCTAGACTTTCGTGGTTTGATTACGGTTGAGGAGGAACAAAAACCATTTTTATTACGTTGTGTACAAGAGCATTGAAATATCTATCGAGACTGTAAAAACAAACTTTGAAAATAAAATGTGCTCCACAATTGATTTTTTTAAATGTAAAATAGTAATAAATGTAGGATTTGGACCAATTGCTGTTTTATTTTCCAAAACTATGTACATGAATTCTTAAGTCAATCCATAGTTAAGATAATTAATCCATAGTTAAGATATTGTCGGCGGCGCGCCCGCATACCCCCTGGTGTTGCAGGTTGTAAGTTTGACATCAAGTTAGCACAGGTTCTCGTTATCCTAAGGCAATAATATTTCATAATCAAGTAATTAGGACCAAATGGAAAAAAAAATAGGGGGCATGCGTGTCTGATTTCGCAAAAAAAAAAAAAAATTATGTCATGGGACACCCAAATGTACCTATTGCAAAGATCACGACTTTCGAATTATGAAAAATAATCAGCATATCTTGACGTATGTGACTAGCAGACTTCAAAATTACAGTCAATTCCGATTTTTTTATATCTATACTGTATGTTGGCCATGGCTTCGTTTGCATAGGTTTGTGACTATACAAAACTTTTAGTCCCCTAACACAATCTTGAAAAACTGTAAAACATGTATTAAATTTTTTGTGTTGTAGAATATTATATCTTGAACGAGTTTTTGACATTTTCCTATAATATTTATCATCTTTTGGTTTATATGATGAAACTACATTTTTTTCGGCATTAGTTAGTTTATTAATTTATTGATATTTCTATGATAAAACATAGTTACACAATAACCTCATCAGAACTGTCGGACTAACTCAGAAATCAATTCCGTGCAACGAGAATTACTATGGCCAATTGCTAAGAAATGAAATGAGTAATAATATGACAAATGTGAAATCAGTCAAGTGTAGGCGTTGGACAAAGCATACCAATGATCTGGTGCTGTAGCGAAATATATATAAGCCCAGTCTGTTTCCGCTTTTAGTGTTACCATAATGGGCTGAGGTATAAAAACCAAGTTAATCTACTTAAGTTATCAGGCTACGTTAATATTCTCAAAGGGTAATGTGGGATATAACGGCAGTTATTGTTTTAATTATTCATTAAATTACATGAGGAAAAAATAGTTAAAGAACTATAGATAACTAGATAAATAATAGGTTTACTGGGAAAACATAAAATGTTCGACACTAGGTCATTTCTGTAAATCTTTCGTTTCTTACTTGTTACATCAAAGTGAGGGGCGTTCAAACAAACATCTCTGAAAAAGAGCAAACAACCTTTGTTGGCCATAACACATCACGATGGCTCTAGGCTAGGCTTATACGTATATAAGTATAATAGTTACTTATGTGAATTTTACACAAAATTAATATTTGGCAGTATTATAAAGTACTTCACAATATGTATTGTGATAAAATGCAAAATATCTCTTGTTAGTTGTTGAAAATTTCATTGTAGCCTATAGAATCTCTGACATAACGTTTTCGTTTATTAACCTACTAGCTTTTGCTAGTATGGTTGCCTATGGCTTTGATTGCGTGGTATTTGTTTTACAAGTAATTGGTGGAAGAACCAGTCGGGTTTTCTACATATATTCTTCTTGGGATTTCAGGTTCATCATCTCATTCATTTCATCTCTTTGTCAAATTTCATTGAAGTCGGTTCCGTAGTTTAGTTGTGAAATGTGGATTACAAAAAGCTGATCAGTAAGTTTAATTAAAACATGTCCAAAAAAAACACTGGTGACAGTCATTCAGAATCATTTAATCAACTTATAAGCACAGTCATTTATAGGTTCGTCACAAAAAGTACAATAGACGAAACCGCACGCAAAAGCTAGCGTAAAACAAGAATAATATTTATTAAAGAGCGACCGAGGTAATTCAGAAGGTAACAAGAAGGTATTTCAGGGTGTCCTTAATTACTGCCAACGGCTAAATGCAACACGAATAGCTCCTTTGGTTAACTCCTTTACAATCTCATAATTTGCTTTATTAACGTTCTACGTGCCGCCTGGGAAAATGGTTAAAAGAATTGTGCTTAACGAACATTCATCAAGGTATATTTTTATCATTTTATATGGTTGGCGGAAAAGTCTTGCACGAAACACTTTAAATTTTTAGAATTTCCCAAAAACTTCTAAGTTGGTCTGAGGAACTTCTAAGTTGGTCTGAGGTACATGAAGGTAGAAGTAGAAGGTTAAGGCGGGTAAGGATTTGATCATTTTTCAATAATGATAAGTGAACATAAACTTCGAACAATAATTTTTAACGAGTGGCGCCAGGGTCACAACACGAGCATAGCAACCGCCAACATCAATCCCGTATCCTGATGGCAGGTAAACCGCTGGTTCGTTTGCTTTGCTTCGGGAGATACGAGACTCAAAGATCACGAGCGGTCTGGGCGACCATCTTCTTTCACAGACGACGAATAACTCCGCTGCATCAATACCGATCCAGAAGCAACTACGCATGATTTGGCAGAAACAATGAGCTGTCATCGTTCGACCACGAGACTCATCTACACAATCTCGGCTGTAAGGTGATGGCATGGTGGATTCCTCATCAGCTGACTGACAACCAAATCAAATTAGAGTCAGTATTTACAAATTGCATCGAAAACCGCATCGAAAAAAGTTTCTTGAAGACCTGGCAACACACATGGCAAATGGCATTGAATGACACATGGCAAGCCATCTGGCTTCCTCGTGATGCAGAGCCGCTAAACCAAAGCCGAACACCTGCTTACGCAAGCACCTTCGTTCCTTTTGGTGGGATGCAAAGGTCTCGCTTTACTACAAGCTACTCACTGCAAGTAAGACGGTCACGGCTTCCGTTGACATTGGTCATCTTCAGAAACTGGCCGATGCAATTCGACAAAGACGTCCGAGATGCGTAACTATTCACTTACACCATGACAATACGCGTCCTGGGCACTCGGTTGTACACCCACCATAATCGTCGGACATACTTCAGCTTCATCCAACTAGTACTTGTTCAGGCCAATAAAGCTTCATCTAAGAGGGAAAAAGTTCCAGAAGTACAAAGGTCTCAAAATGGCAATGAGCGATTTTTTCCATCGCAATCTCCTGAATACTAATCGCACGTCATCAACGATCTACCTAATAGATGGGCTAAAGAAATAGACATATCTGGACATTATATTGTCGATTAATTGTTGTTATTAATAAAGTTATAAAATGTGTTTTCTTGTTGCAAGACTTTTCCGCCAATGTGATACTAACATTAATTATACATGAATTTGTATCGTATTTTTGTTTTTGGCAGAATTAAACATGATAGATGGAATCATTACTTGCGTTGATATGAAACAGTAACGAGTTTGGGGAATAAATCTGATGCCTTGAGGCCGACCCTTGTATATCACACACATACAGTCATCCCATGTGAGTGGCGTTACATTTATAAGTTTATTTACTTTTATACTATTAAAAGAAACGGCACGGGACAAAATGAAAAAATAATTTATATTGTTTTCTTTTTTGACTATTAGTTCTTATTGCCTGTATGCATTCAAATTCTCGTGTAGAAATACGCCAATCTTCTTTTCCTTTGACATCGGAGTTCTCGCTATTGTGAATTGTTTCACCGGAACATTCCGCCATTGAAACAGTAATAACGTTTGTTCAAGAAATTCAAACGTGAAACTATTGCGGAGTTTCTTGAGGAGTGCGCGGTGTGGCATAAACGTCTCCTGCAATATTGTGTCGCGCCTCGTGCTTGTATCAAGGCATTTCCACAAATATTCGATTCGCGCCGTATACTCGTAGAGGCGTAAAGTGTGTGAATATTTATTCAGTGTACGTACGTATAGACTTAAAGATGTCAAGAAAATAGGTGTACCTACAGGTTGATACAAAAATAATTTTGTATCAGCCCGCCAGCCAGCCTTGGCTTCCTACGCGATGTCATCGTTATTCGTGACAGCTTCCTAATGGTGATGATAAGGGATTCCTCTTCAGTCAAAATAATTGTGTAAATATTTTTGTACTATTTTATAAGTGGATATGTTTGTTATAAGAAGTGAAACGTTATTCGACTACACTTAATACGATATTTTATCAAGGGGTCACAAAAATGAAATAAGATTTTCAGTATCGAACGTTACAATGAGTATAGAAAGAGCCCTTGTTGATGAAGCTATGTTCGACACAGTGGGAAGGGGGTGAGGTGAGATTGCGACCCTTCTGATTACACAATGTTGGCTTTCATCCCTTGTGCAAGTCGCGCTCCGGAAATCTTTTGTGATTCGACTTCGGTTATTGTGGTACGGCATACTAATATGAGGCAGGGTGACGCTGAAATATGTGATGAGCGAAACTTATTAATTTACCAGAACTTTTAACATATAAACCTATTAAAGATAAACTATCTCGACAATACAGCTATTAAAAAAAAATTAAAATAAAGCAGCTTTTTCTATTGTGTCCTGAATTTTTCAATTATGTGTTTGGTTCTTTCTGCTCATGCCATATGTTATTGCTTTGTTATCTCCTACATACATAATATGATATGTTCTCCTGAATAATATAAACTCGCTATATATTTTTATATGTATATCTAAACCGAAAAAACACAAAAATATTGAGACAATAGTATTTGTTTATTATTCTGGGAATAAATGGTAGATGAGCAGCCAGTCTTCCTGGTGGTAAATGGATACTGCCCATGGTCATTTGCGGTACATGCCAACTTCAGTCCAGAATGACAAACATTTACACGCCGCATCTCCAGATGCTTTGCCTACCTTTGGAGATTTAGGAATGGACTTGGAAAAAGGTCTGAGAAAATGGGGAATAGGAAATATAACGGGACGGGGAGTTTTCGTCATCCTATTACACCTCACAATCCTCCTTGGGAGGATGGGTTGGAATGGAGAGTCAAGAGTATAATGGAATAGAGTATAAAGAAATGGGAAATGGGTTCTTCTGGTATATCTCATTCACTAACGAAACACGTACGTATATTAGAGGGAATACGATAGGGATGTAAAATGTATTACAGATAGTCTTCTTTGAAAGAGGAGTAGGAACTTTGGTTAGTTTAATGCAGCATGCACCCTCCCCGATCCAAAATATTGTTATAATTTTAGATGGTAATTTAGAAAATATTGCAATTCTGTATAAACTTCGGTAGGAATCTCATTGAAAATCGATAGTAAAGAGAAGATAAGGTACAGCGCCTAACATAGCTGTTATAATGTTACCTCTTAGACTATCTGGTGTAGCAGAGAACTAAATTTGTGCCGCCCGTCGACTCCATGATCTAGTGGTCACTGCAGGCACGCTTCAGTTGCTTCAACATACAATTATGTAGCCTCGTGGTGGTTAGTAGGATTGTTTTAGTAACTTGACATAATTTTTAATTATTCGATATAATTGAAAAATGTTATGTAGAACGAATTATTAGGTTATAATAGGGGTATTTTAAGCATAAAAGATAATAAAGCGTATAATGTACAATATAGTCTGCATAACAAAACTACGGGTCCGGATAAAGGATTTAAGTCAGTATGTCACAAGTTCTCCGAGAGTGTGTTTCTCTTCTGATAAGAATACGTAAGAGCATAAAAATAAAAGTTCACATCGAAGGAAGAGGGAAAATGTCGCGGAATAATATTTGGGATTCCAGTTTTATTTGACTGCAGACCCTCTGCGAATGGAGACAGAGATTTCCCGAGATGGCCCTATCAAACATTTATGGAGTACCCACATAAAAGGACAACACTTAAGAACAGTTTCAATAAGTGTTCTATGTAACAATTGAAGAGTATAGAAGTGGCAAAAACTTGATTACAATAAATACTTGTACTACTTACGTTAAGAATAAATGTCCCCCCTATCATAATCATCATTTTATTCATTTATTTAACACATTTACATTATTGTTTTATAGCCATTCTTCATACCCACATTTCGCCGGCTTTATTTCATACCTTTACCAATACATATTATCGCCCAGTAGTTAGCTAATAAATACACAGGTACATCACAAAGAGACTGAGTTAATTTTTTTCTTTATTTATATGGATATTGGTTATATCTCGGTTTCCTAGAAAATCGTTATGCCACCTAAGTTAGGGTGGATCGTTACTACCTAATAAATTAAAGTGCTATAATGATCTATAAAACGTGACAGCCTATATTAGTGTCAACTACCTTAGTATCCATAACGAGAATCTCAATTATTATTTTTAAATGTAAGTTTATAGATATATTCAATTTTATTTTCAGAAAACAAACCGAGTTGAAACGGCCTTTGAAAGCCTATTCCTATAAATGAGGAGGTGCAACTGAAGCGATCGTTAATCTTCGCCTAATTGAAGTAAAATTTATTTCCTTTCTATTTTATCATACTAGCATTAAGATATACACATACTCTATTGTATCATAGATATCCCCAAATCTCGGAATCAGCAATCAGTCTAGTTGTTTTTGGAATTCAAATATCCTTTTCAATATTTAATAAGTGTACAAAAATTCTGCTCTTTGACGTCTTTGTCACGTCGTTCATATAATATTTATCGTTTGTGTAACAAAGAAATTCCATTTTGGGGGCAAATGCGCAAATACTAGTTCGACGTTTGAATTTCCCCTGTGTAAATGTTATTACAGTACGTCCCGTAGTGTGTTGCAGGTGAAACATTCCGCAATAACGGGCGAGTTACCGCCGCTCGACAAGTGGGATTGGCGTGTAATGACGACAAAAGATCCTGGAGTATGTATACGTCAAAGATGTACGCTCATCGATGACGTTTTGTCTTTTCATACGACATATTATTACTTAAAAATGTGATCTATTTTAATAGATATACGTCCATTATAATTAGTGACAATTTAAAATATTAAAATATACAACGTGTCACTGAAATAATGAAAAACTTGAAATACATATTTAAAATCATTCTAGCGAAAAATAAAATTATTTTAGGGAATATATCAAAAGTTACAAACATGTAAAGTTTTGTTGTTGTATCTAAATCGTTCGTAGCGGTCAATTGTTAGTAAAGGGTAATGCGGCGTCGTCGACGCGCGTGAAATACAACTGCACGTGAAATAAAAGATATATTAGAAATTAACCACAGGTAATGAAAAAAAAGTAATTCTAAAAATTAGTACAATCGATTCTTCGCTCCATATTGAACAACCTATTTGGAGCTTTTGCGTTATTTCAATGACACCTGTATAAAGTATATACCTAAATACATTTGTGAATCGCACTGGTCTTTTTAAGGAAAAAAATTCGAATTAAACTGTCAATGAGACTACAACGAAGTGAATTGAAAGTGTAGAACGTTTATCAAAGTCAGCCGTGTCACCTGTGTCGTCCGGTAAAATTTGTGCAAACAAAATTTATGAAGTTACGCTAAGTAAGACTGATAGACATTTTTGGGGGTTCGAGCAGGGAAATTATGATTTGATTGACATAATTCTTAATACATTTTTCTCTATATTAACTATATTATCCATTGGCGCCTGGTTCCACTTGATAAAATGGGATTTTTACCGGAATATTTTGTAAAATCCGGTAAAATTTTCATTGCCACTGAAGTTATTATTCTACATAGGAATCTTCCGGAATATCTAAAAATACGATCATTTCAATCTGACACTACTGCAAAAAACAGATAGACATACATTGCTCATTATGTACTTACATCTTATTTGCAAATAGTCTTATTTTGAATGCTTACCTATAAATTAATTGCTTCTTAAAATTATGTTTTAGCTTCATATGAAATTAATTTCGGAGGTATATTTCAGGAAATTCTTAGAAAAATCAAGCAACGTGTGAAAAGGATTCATAAAGGGGACGACATGAAATAAATAATCCGCGTGTCGTTTTCTCTTCATTTTTGCGTGGAGCCGCGAGATTATCACGGTTCTGTGTGATTATGATTAAGAGCAGCCAGGTGTGGAAAAATGTTAAATTTGTGTTTTTGCGTGCTCATTATACTTTTAAGTTGTACCCACTATATCTTTATTTGTGGAATTAAATCTGGCTACTTATGTACTTAATATAATTTTAGAAGTCTGTTTAAAATCTATGATAATTTTTTCATCCCTTTAAAATGAACTTTGGTACTTAATACTTACTAGGTATACATAGTGAAGTGAACAGCCGATATTAGAACGTGGATACGTTATGTATTACTCAAATACTAGTTGCAGAGAGGTATCGTGGCCAGGTGCCTTTAACTGCCGTATTTGTCATCCGCGAACAACAAAATGTTTCAATATATCACAATAGTTATGTTCGCGATTTTAAGTGGTCCCATTACATATGCAAAATAGGTATTTTACTGACTATTTACTGTTCATTTTGTGACTTGGATTTATATTTTCTTCCATCGCAATAATAAGGTAAGCCATATAGAAAGTCGCTTGGAAGTGTGGTAGTAACTTAGCCGGGGTGGTTGTTGCAGTCTCTCAAAACGCAGAATTTACTTTAAACTATCGTTTTGTCTATACCTATTTCCATGCTATGTTTGTTCTTTAGGAACTAACATGTAATGGTAAATAGGACTAGTGACAGTTGTTATCGCTGGAAATTCAAGCAATTCACTTAAACCCTAATATAACAGTTTAAGACTAGTGTTCAAAGATAATTAGCGCAATGGAATTGTTGATGGCAATGGAAGCGATATGGCATACAATGCCATATCGCTAAGCATAGATAATGGTAACCCAATCAAAATGCACTCGCAGTCTTCTAAACGTTGTTTTGATAAACAATAGAAGTATCACCTAGGAATAGGTACGGGTCGTTCCGTTCGTGGAAGTTTTTTATACGGTGTGGCCCCGGGGCCACATAACGAACACCTGCGGCCTCATCTACATAATGTGGACAAGTCGGGGCACTCCACTCAGCCGGACAGTTTTGTTTAGTAAACCCCTTGCGCTAGCTGGCTCACATCGATACAACTACTACACTTATCTTTAAACTATACTCTTGTACCTAGTACTATCTAGTACCATTTTTCTAATTTATATTTTAAGTTGTGTAATCATCAGACGGTGTAAATAATCTATACCGTATATACAAATCTATTTCGCATAGACTGTTAGGGTGAGTATTAAGGGTAGGCAAAGACCACAGATTAATCGCATCGATCCTGACGCATCTCTTTCGCCTCGTCTACCTTCGTAAGTCGTCACAACATTTATTGCCTTTTTATTCATGTATATTAAATGCTGTTGGTCCGATTTTAATGGATTATTTGAAAAAAGGTTCTAAAATAAGTAGATATTATTAATTCAAATAGGCTACAATTTAATTTGATTATACAACAAACGATTTACAAAACGTTTTAATTTAATAAAGTCATGATATGAACCTTTTTAAACATTTTTTTAAGTAAATAAGTAGTAGTCTGGCAAATGAAAGAAGAGACTGAAAAGGCGCGGAACATAAAAAAAACTATGGCTATAAATAGGTAATTACCAAAAATAATTCTGATACTTGAATGCAGTAATAAAACCCTAGCAAATGTTAGGCTAATTGCTACTGTTTGCTTAAATGCTAGTGATAACCTATTGTTTTATTTAAATTTGCCGCGGTTTTCCTTTAGTAGAAAGAAATCTCAATAGGATTATTTAAATTTAAGTCGAGATAAAGTTCCAAACCATTTGTTGTTGTAGTGAGTGTTATGGCAAGCGATCGGATCAAATGACGGACCGTGATGCCACTGGGGCGCGCATTTAAAACACACCCAGAGACTCGTAAAGAAAGTGGAGCCCTAGCGACAAATGAAAGTAGAGAAATAGCAAATAATATTACATTTGGGGATATTAGTTTTGTGTTAAGTTGTCAGTGAAACCGACGATCAACTTGATGGCAAGTGTTTACCATCGCCAAACCATTTATAACATAAGTAAATCAGTAAGTAAACTCAGGGTTTAAATATTTTGTCAGTTTTTGGTATTATGGCATGCAAATGTGGTATTAACATGTTATTTAATATTTCCTCATCATCAAAATACTAGTTGTTTTAGGAATACGTAGATACGTTAATAACCGTAATTACACTAATTATACCTTTTACGCTGTGGATACTTTCGATGCTTCTATTGTTTATATATTTGTGAAATTATATACCTATGTATATTTTGAAATATTACACATGCAATGAGTATATCTATTGCTTTCACTACGGACAAACTATACATTTGTCTACATAGTTTACTCGGTGTAAAGTAGGGCCCGCGGCTGCGCGTCGCTTAGACAGAGTTAGTCTGACTAACCGACCTGTTTACTAAAGTGGCCCACTGGTTACTGGGTCACCGATGTCAGATTCAATGCTTCACCTGGAACAAGCACTTAGTTTCGGTGAAAGGACATGTACATTTTGAATACTTAATTAGATGTCAAAAGAGTAAATATGGCTACCCATTATACATAATACTACAGTTTGTATTAACTGAAATTTTCAGTTTTATCTTATTGTCAAGAATATAATGTTGTAAAGCCGTTTTGACAAAATTAAAATATATTTCTGTTATCAAATACTTTATTTGTTTCTACACCGCTTTAAGGACAGTGCAGTTACATGCCTCTAAAAATGTTGAATGTTGAATATTTTAACAAAAACTAATGGATAGCATAAACGAAAGGCATAAAGTATTCAAATATTTGTTACATGATTGTCTTTGTTTATAGAGTCGTAACAGAAAAAGTGTCGTGAAATAAATGTAACAGTTCACAGCTCCTTTTATGAGACACAGAGGAGAGAACGCAAACAAATAAAATCCCCTCTCAACGAATGCGTACGTTCGTCTTGGTTGTGTTTTTTCAGTACAAGCCTATTGTGTTATTGTTTTGCTTTGAGAATAATAAATTATTTAAAAAAATATAAGAGGTAATTTTATTTCTAACTAACTAGTTTGATTAAAATCGAAATCATAACCAGTTTCTATTGGATTATTTATTTATAAAACAGGAGTTTTGAGTGCCTGTAGGCACAATAAAACAATGGTAAACAATGAGAAGCAACCTCTATCTATGCCTTTGCTTCACACGTACGAATTTATCTTACTTTTATAGGAATATTTTTTACCTTTTATTTATTATCATATTTTTTTTTATATTAGAACAAAAGTCGGCACAGTAAGTATATAGTCAAAGTGACATTAAACATTTTTATAGCGCTTTCGCTTGCTTGAAACCCGACATTGTTTGGGAGATAATAAAAACAATTTTTACAAAAATTCGCCAAATTTTCAGAACTACTTGACCACTTTTGATTATTATCATTATTATCATTTTATTACGTTTGGATTGTTTTAATTAAAAATAATTGTCTGTTTTAAGATCAAATGAAATGACACAACGCAACTGTCACAACCTAATGTTCTCCCTCATTAACAGTTGGGGTAAAAAAGGCATTCCTCGCTTTGCGGTTTCAATTAGGAACCCATAGTTCCACGTATAATCATCGGTCAGTGGTCCGTGGTCGTCCGCACCTGGCCACACACCGCAGCCGCTGGAATTGATCATGGATATTATGCAAAGAATGTTTTTACAATATAAAAAATACCTGATAGAAAGATAATGATAGTCTTGCTCTTTCTATACCACACTTTAAGAATCTATTTTCTGTTTTTTTTTGGACCTTCGTCTTCACATGACATGTCTTTTATCATCTTCTCTATATGCACTACCGCTAACTAGCGC
The DNA here is from genome assembly GCA_943735995.1 of Sesia bembeciformis. NCBI lineage: Eukaryota > Metazoa > Arthropoda > Insecta > Lepidoptera > Sesiidae > Sesia > Sesia bembeciformis. The sequence goes on along the minus strand of OX031029.1, from coordinate 8,210,876 downwards.
TTTGGATAATAAAGATAGTACTTATTAGTGGGGTTCTGGTGTTGTGGACTGCATATATATGTGAATGGTATTACTTACTCTTAATATTATTACTTACTCTTAAAAATCGATTAATTATTTACAATTAATTAATCTTAATTACACATCTTAATAGAATTTCGCCCGAGAGTTTGGACTTTTTGCCTTTACGCTGCTGACTAAAGTGCCTACAGCTTACATCCCTAATAATCATCATCATGTCCCGTCTCGCTATTTGTGCTTTCCTATGCGGTGAATCGATTTTGGTGTTCTAAATAAAACTCATTGGTACCTAACACGGCACTGTGGTTCAGCCCATATGATAAAAATAAAAAAAAACACGGCAAAGGTAGATACTTAAAAATACATATTGTTTAGTTAGGACGACGTTCAATCTACCTTTAGATAGCAATATGTAGGATAATGAAATAGGATGCACATTTCATTATCTTTTTAAATCTTGAAATGTACGCCCCGATCTAGCGCCTTCCGCGCTATCTGTACCTACGTCATTAGCGTAACGTTATTGTTTATCTTTAATTTTTTTAATTTGTTTGTTAGTGATATTTTTTGGAATGAAAGTTTAAGAGAAATGTATGTAGAGTATTTTGTGATTTATTTTGTGTCATATTATTATTAAATTCTATTGTACATAGTAGTGCTACGAAATCTATTGTCAGATTTGGACAGGATTTTAGAATAACTTCAACGCCCCGCAACGGTATCTTTCACATGCCGTAAAATAGCTGCAAGCCTCTACTAATAGCTTCTAAAAAGATCCCGCCCCCATTCGTCCACCTTTTTGAGTAGTGTGGGTGCTACGTCTGCCTAAATTTTTCGTACTTACTCCTTACTTATGATAGAGAGTGTTACTCTATTAAATTAGGTAAATTACAAATTTGACAAATCATGTAGGTAGTAGTAGTAGGCAGTTCTTGTGGTTGGTAAATATTGACATCAACAAAATCATATGAACAACAGATTTTTAAGTAAATAGAAAATTTACTTAAAAATCTTACTTCAAAGAGTTTATCAAAACCCCTCATCTTGAGAAATTTGATCAGCATTTGCCCTCGGTGGTTTCGATGTTAAAAACCACGCTGCCAGATTTTCTATTCATCGTTTCCTGTATTCTCACAGTCCTCGATAACAACGGTGTAATGCGTCCTACCCGTAATGCTGTATGGCTCGAAACGTGGTCTCTGACGGTAGGCCTCACAAGTTCACAAGTTCAAAGTCGCTCAGTGAGCGATGGAAAGACCGAGTTCGGAGTTTCTTTGCTGGACAAAATCCGCAACGAATAAATTCTACGAAGAACTAAACTTGCCGACATAGCTCAAAGCATCAGCAAGCTGAACAGGCAGTAGACAGGATCATATGTGCCGCAAGACCGATGGGGGAGGCGAGTCCTCGAATAGAGACCATGTACCGGGAAACGGAGCGTGGGACGCTCTCCGGCCAGGTGGACTGACGAGTTGAAGAAAGTCGCCGGTAGTAGCTGGATGAAAAGAGCTGAGGACCGTATGTGGTGGCGTGCCTTGGGAGAGGCCCTTATCCAGCAGTGGAGAGACACAGGCTGATGGAATGGTATACAGGCTGAATACATTCATCAAACAGATGAAATAATAGAGTTGATATATTTATCTAAACACTTTTATATTTAAACAGAATTATATTACATATACAAATAAAAAATACCACTATCGATCGATATACAATCGAATCATAATATACTTGTAAAATTGTCTATCTATAAGTGTGTAAATACCTATGTTTACACAATATGTATACAACTCGTTTGTACTAAAATACATGTGGATGGTGCAGAATTAGTAAAAATGTTTAAAATTGTGTGTATTTTGGCACTTTTATCTAAATATTATATTATGTTAGAGCGCCTGTATAAAATTAAACGATCGCTCAGCTAGGCGGATTTCTTTTCATTTCTTATTCGGAAAAGTTTTTTTTAATATAGGCAAAGTGACATTAAACATTTTTATAGCGCTTTCGCTTGCTTGAAACCCGACATTGTTTGGGAAATATAATAATAAAAAAAATATTTACAAAATTTACAATTTTCGCCAAAATTTCAGAACTACTTGACCACTTTTGATTTACGATTTCTACAAGAAATTTTCCCGGAATATGTGCGTCAAAATTATTAAAACCGTAAGATAAATAATTAATTGGTCCGGTAGTTCTTGAAATTAACGCGAACAAACTAAAACGAACTACAAAAAAATAGTATTAAATTTTCATTAAATAGAATTTGCATTATATCTCAAAAAACTGTGTACTTGATGTTGACTCGATGTTAATTTATCTCTTGAAAAGTGTTTGTAGTAAAGCTAATATGGATATTTAGTATAATTTATTTATTTTAAAAAAAAACCTATTTTCTATAAAGAATTAGAGAAAGTAATAAAAGTATAGAATATGTAGAATTGTATCTTTTGATTAGCTTCTCATTATTTGGGCTATTTTTATATTATAAAACTTACAATATTTTTAAAACTACTGAACTATGTTTTATATTCGTACAGTAAAACTACATCAAAATCCGCTATACAGGCACCACGTGTTTCGGGAACTTTATATTATAAACATTATAACTATTTTACATAACATATAAGTGTTACACCGGTTCAAGTTTGTTTTCCGTAAATACTTCGTGTCGAATAAAATAAATTATATATAGAAACTAGCAATATTAAAAAAAAACATTAATGCTACAGGAAAGAAACACACCAAAATCAAAAATACGTATCTACAAAATCACACAATGAATTATATCTGATATAAATAAATATATATATAAATATATAATATATATATATATATCCAAAATATACATTAATACTGATGTTTGTTACTGTGCTCGTGAAAATTGGGAAAAAACTTTAGGAGAAAATCCTTTTAAATCTATATTCGCATAACAATATGTATCGTGATATTCAATATAAGAACTTTATTCATATAAAAAAGAACAAAGTCCGAAACATTATATTTAATATTTCGTAGTACACAATTAATTTAATCAGAACATATGTCATATATTTAGGAAAATTGAGTTTAACATTTAAACTATCATATTCACCATCGCGGAAAGTAAACATTACATTATCACGGGCGTTACATCTACTCGCACATCACTTTTATTCGAGTACAACAAAATGATTTCTGAAATTGTAACACATACATAACATAACATACATACATATATACCTGCACGAAGAAATCCAAGTTCTGTGCATTTAGGTGTATCCTTATTACATACTTTCCGAGGAAAGAGAAGAAATCTAACATGATTGTTCGGTGGGCCCATAAGTTAAAAACCAATAGGTACCTATATATAGGCTACAACTCTTAGCCGTCTTTTACGATACCCACCCTTTTCCTGTGGTGCTATTCTATAGTCGGCCGACACCACAGGGCACAAGGGATAACAAAGCGGCTACCACAAGCTCTGAGGAACTATACCGCTTCTCGTAAAAGAGTGGACTCGCCAACCGCTTGGCCAGCGTGGCGTTTTAAGAAAATATGTCCTTCATGCACGAGACAATGTGCATGAGGAGACCCATGTACAGCAGTGGATACTAAAAGGGCTGGTTGTATGGCATTGCATAGGCTACATTATAAGATTTTCATCTTTTAAGTCTATTGGGAAAAATAGTAAAACTGGGTCACGTTATACGGATATTCAGCAATTCTTTTCTGTGTATAGCGCTTAACGGATCACTTTGTACAAGTGTCTTCTTTTACCAATAATTATAATCTTTGATTAGTATAACAGCACTTCATCATCGGCACAGTTTCGTGTCATCACTGCCCGTTGAACAAAGCGCATCGGGCGCAGCCAGAAACAATTTGCCCGATACACATGCGCACAGCTGATAAACTTTAGATTCATCTCTGTTTTTGTTCTCTTGCGGTTTTCCTGTAGTTGTAACCTCTTTGAGATTGCTTATTATAATGTTCGGTGCATCGATTTTTATCTGTAATTAAGAAACGAATGATTAAACTACAGTATAAAGATAACTGTCTAGTAAGGTCCATAGAATGAAATGTTATGATATGACCTACCCGTGGTTTCGTTTGGACAAGAGTCTAGATGGTGCCTACTTGTGAGTAGCGACTAAATGGAGTAACTGTGCGAGTTGTACCTACAGGCAGCGGGAAGCTATGTTATCATCAGACAGCCGTCAGCCTCACGACAAACCTACTAAGAAAAATAATTGGTATCTACTAGTAAAATACTGTGGTATATGAGTTGATCAACTTACTGCTCCAACAGTAGAATCCAGCTTGATGTTGCTGTGTGATGTGATATCGATGCTGCCCGCTCTGCTCTCCAGATATATGGACTGTGGCGCTCTCAAATCCAGACGTCTAGTCAATGACTCCAACCTGCAAGAGATTATTTAGGCACCGTTAATAGAAATTTGTTATCTTATATGATGAACAAAACCTGTGAACATATAAGAAAATACAGTTTTTCTTACGACTCCTGAAGTTATTATTCGAATTACTATTATTATTTGAACCATGCCATTTTTGTCTGACCTACAGGGAATCATCTGGTGTTGTTGTTAAAATTAAAATTATTATTTTGTGTGTATTTAAATTAATATAGGTATTGTGTTCTTAAATAATGATTTTGAAATACATATATCAAATCCCTATCAATGGCTCGCGGTAACTAAAACGTAGAACTAAACGGTAACTAAAATATGTATAAAATTCTGCTTATTCAACAAGCAACTTGATCGAGCAACTTGAACGAGCGTTCATTGCATTCTACATTTGTTATATTGCTGTTTACATGGACTGGATGGAATAAAAAGCTTCATTAAAAACGGTTAGTGAAGATCAGATCTAAACGGAACTTGTACAGTCAACGCGTGGAACATGTTGCCACTGTTTCTACGAGTACTGAGTGATTTCAATGAGCACCTACAGCGATAGGTTTCTGTTTTAGACCTGATGTATAAAAGAGTTTAAATATTTACTTTAGTTAGTTTTAAGTTATTTGGTAATATTATTTTTTTATGGAAAGAAGGCGGCACACGAGCTGAGTGTCCACCTGACGGTAAGTAGATACTGTCGCCCATAGACATACGTACGCGACACATGTCAACATCAGTCCAGAATGACAAACGTGACACGCTCCCGGATGCGCTGTCTACTGTTGGATATTTAGAGTAATGAATTGGGAAAGATGGGATAGGATAGAATGGAAATGGACTGTGGCATATCTCACTCACTACCGAAATACGTACGTACATTGTATAAAGTGGGAAATGCAGTACATTTCAAGGTAATAAGGTAATATAAGGTAATATTCAAGGTAATAATATAGACAGGGGTTTATGCTTACTGCAGATCAGATCCATGTGGCGCCTGTACGGACTGCGCTTGTATCGCACCCTTGACTTTGAGGCCGCCAACGCTGTCGACAACAAACGCGTCAGCTGCTACGCGCACTTCGTCACGCGACGCGTGGAAAATACTGCTGCCGCGGCTATCAAGGACATTAAAAGAACGGCCTCTGCATTCTATGCTGTCCCGTTCTGTGGAGAAAATTTTTTTTCATAAAATATGTGTTCATAATTTTTTGAAAGGCATTTTGTTTATATATGATATGCCCATTTTCCATTCCATTTCAATTCATTCTATCCCATCGAATGGAGAGAATAACGAAATAAATAATAGAAACTCATTATACCTTTATACTCTTGACTCCCGATCGCAGGCCGTCCCGCGTCCCCCCCAAATAGGTCAGCGAGGAGTAATGGGAAAGCTCCTCGTCCCTTTATAGTTCCTATTCTGCATTTTCCTAACCCTTTTTCCAAATCTATTCCTAAGTCTCCATAGGTAAGCAGAACATCCGAGGGCGTGCCAACGTTTAGTATTCTCGATTTGTGTTGGCGTGTATCGCGGATGTTTTTTGATAAGAATTAATAATAATCAAAAATGTAAGTAATATAGATTACTAAGGTTGATTAACTTAGATGTATACATGTGTAAATATTTTTTTAAATATGTAACAATATCTTTGTTTGATATTATACCAATCAAAGTACTTTAATGAAAATGTAGATAAGCAAATGCTTTTATGTTAATTAATTAAACTGAAATGAGACTTGATTGGACTTACTTATCAGAAGCCGGGCATACTCCGGTTGATTAGGTTCCGAGACATGCACGGTGAAATTGCGGTGGGAGTGCAGAGTGATGGGCTGAGCGAGTCGCGAGGCGATCGTTGACGCTACCAGTTTGTCCATCACCCACGTCTGCCCGTCTAGCTGGATGCCGCCTTTTACTATTTGGATAGGGCCAATCCCTTTCTGTAATATTTTTAGTATCTATGAATAATTAACACCTACTGTATAGTTGATAACATTAAAAAAAAGACATCTAAGACTGTGATAACCTTTTTGAAAAAGATACCAAGTAAATTCTTTTATTCGCTTTAGTTTACATAGAAAAATGAAAGACTTACGATGCTTAGTTTCAGAGCACCTATAATCCAGAGCGTCAATGCAATATTTAAAAAGACTAGTATCATTAAGACTACTAAAATAGTGTATAAAGTTGTTCTTCTCCAGCCTTTGAGAAGTATTGCTGGTAAGCAGCTTGGTTTCTTGTTGTCATTGGATTGGTTTGCGGCGACAGTACCGGGTGGAGGGTCACCAGTAGGAGTACAGCCCCATCCGCGAACTACGCCGCTAACCGCTTGTTCTCTCTCCATCACTTAGATCTCTATATTATCAGATTATTGAAACCGTCTGCAATTCTGTAACAAAGGATTACCGCTGATGTCAATTAGACTTGTAATGGAATGTTAATGTGTGTCAACAAGTACAACCCTAGTGCAGGCAGATGCACCATCAAACGTACTACTATATCCGTGGCTTTAATTATTGAATACTTGTTTTTAATTGGTAGTTATTGATGTCTGTCACGCGGATCATATATCATTTTAAATTAATTGTAAAAATAATTGTTTTAAATAAAGTGTTATAAATATTTTAAGTAACACTTTAAATATATTTGAAGTGAAGTAATTAAGAAAAGAAATTTACATGATCTTTAATTTTCTTTCTCTATTAGTTAAATATCAATTAAATACATGTTAACTAGTAAAATTCAACTCGTAATTTCAGTTTCATCTTGAAAATATTTTAGCTATTCGTCTTTGGTTTAGTCGAAGGATATAAACAACAATGTGCAACTTATGTAGAACCGATAGCTCAGGGAGGCGGTTTAGGAGGCTTGCAGGTGGTTGCTATGCCCAGGGGCAGTGAATAAGTACCTCCACGATACTCACAATATTTCGTACAGTCGTAAAATATATTGTTATTTACTGACCAACACTGTATGGCGTATCTGTATATCACTATTTAGGAGGCTGCATAAATAAGGTGCCAATAAACATGCACTTTGAAATGCTTTAAATACGTAGATAATTATGTAACTAGAATCTAACACTAAATTTGTTCCATTTTCTGTGTGATTTAGTGGTTGACTGGTAGAGTAAGGCATCAAATTCGTTTTGTACATATCCAATACTTATGCAATGTTATTTTAAAAATTCTCCCAAATAACAGTCTGATATTGTCAGATATTTTGATTCGTCTGACTTGACGAATAAAAATTGTATTACCTTTGTTTGTAATTTTCAACACATAGATAGCGCACATAACTTTGTGCGCGATTTTTCAATTAGTAGATACGTAATTGAATGAAAAACAAGGTTGGTACGAGACAGCGGGATAAAATGCGCCGTAGTGCACTAATGAACGCCGCAGCGAGGAGCATGCACTAATGAATACAACAATAAGCCCTGTAAAAACTTTTGTGACAGGCCGAATATTAGGTACTAATAACATTGAGATTGGAAATAAATAAGCATATTTGTTCACTTTGTTATTTGCGCCAACAATTTTGGCTAAACGGAAGACTAAATGTGTCTGGCTGCAGTTTTATAATAATTATTTTCAAACCGTTCCAGATGCATTTATTAATATTATTATTATATATCATTTATTATTTTAGATTAGTGCAAGTTGATGAGATAATTGCAAAGCGAACATGTAGACAAATACCTATTAATTTTTTCTTAAAAAAACTAGTAAATCTGAAATTTCTAAAATTCATTTGTTATTAACTCTTGTAGAAATTACTTTATTGGTCACATTTTTTACGTTCAAGCAAAATACCTTATACTTATATTGTCGTACCGTTTCGTAACGTTCATATAACAGATATAACGAAGTAAACATGAAGTAAAACCTTCGTTGATTCTGTCACTATTAAGGTAAAAAAAGACTATTTTTTTTTGTTTTTTTTTTATAATAATATGTGTTTACAATATTTCAGTCAAAAGTATAGTATACCTATCCTTTTTTATCTCGCTGCTTCTTCTAGTCAGCGAGATAGAAAACGTGTAAACTTTTCAATCTATAAGTTAGAATTTTTTAAAATAATCTATAAATATAAGTTATAAAAAGCATGACAGACGGTTTCAAATATTACTTGCAGTCATAAAGCGAAACCGCCGCACACTAACGTCGCTAGACAGAAAACATGGTTTTGCTTTTCTAATGCCTATTAGGTTTTATTGTTATCTAGATATTGTTCCATGGTTGTCAGTAAATCATTCTGTATATAATCGAATTTATAGAAATCCTGAAATATATTCAGCTTATGTATTTATTATATTTGATTTGTTCAGTGAAACGGAATGTATTTCAATGTTTTTTTCTAATTTCAGCGCATCGTTTCAATTGTCAACATACAAAATTTTGTAAATTTTATTTATGTTATGTTGATGGTTCTAGACGCTCTAATTTACCGTTTAGTCGCTAATTTAAATAATCGTTAATTGTACTCGTAGTGTTAATTGTAGTCGTTAATTAAACATTCTTACTTGTTAAATGTCGCCTAAAACTGAAACTGAAGGTTAGGTTTTATTTAGCATAGATATATATGTAACCGGTTGGTTTGCGCATACTATGCTCTATCGTACTCTCTCTATCCTAAGGCATTGTTGTTCGAGCTCTTCTTCGTGCCGATACAATAGGCTGCACTACAAAGACGAATACTTTAACCAAAGATGTATAAATAAGACTATGTAACTTATTACATGCAGTTAATTGTTTCTTTGTTAATCCTTCGTGTTAATGAATCTGACTGTATAGATGAATAATTTTTACACTACAAGTAGAATCTATTTACAGCACAAGATCTTAATGCTAGTGTAATAAAACATAAAAAGCTAAAATTACAAAGCTATTGAATAAAATATTAACCATGTAAACGCTTGCCAAGATTTTCCTCGGTCTTGAACTTGGGTGGAATTTCAGTGTTACAATCTTGCACTGGAAAACGTAGGTATTGTTAAATGTTTATCCACTGAATTAAAGATTAAAGTTCTACTGCTAACTGACACGAAGTGAATTACTTCGTTAACGAGAAAATGCAAGCAGCGAACGCGTGGCATATAAAGCGTAGTAAATATAAGCTTTTAGAGGCTTTTGTATAGCCATGCGGCCGGCTGCACCGGGCGTGTTATGCGACTGAGACTAAAGGTAAATTCATAGGTTGTACAAGCAACACTCGAAATATCTAGCGCGGAAAGAGGAGAGGCGGCGGCGTGCTCCAGAATATAATATAAGGCGATGGAGTGGTCTGCGCGACTCCCGCGCGGTGCCGTGCTGCCGCCCGCTGATTCGGCCCTCATAATGAACGATACAGTACGAAAATAGAAGTTCCCAAACGGATATCGTAGTGTTCCCATTCCCACTACGTAAATACCGGCATTTGTAGCGTTCTTGTCTCTCAGTGACCGCGTTTCTGCTTTATGGACGTCCGTGCTGCAATCGATTCGCTGTTTTAAAAATAGAGAATCAGGAACTATATCACGTCAGAGTTGCGAGCAGCCACGAGTATTTTAAGTTATATATAATAAGTATATGGAAAAGATTTAACATTGGAATAAACACTAACATCAATTATTATCAAAACCTATAAGTAATAAATGGAGTTGAATTAATTAAGTTATGAAGGATGTGGTATTAAATATATTTGACATGATGATAATATATCACTAATGATAATACCTTTATAATAAATCATAACATCTTTACATAACACACAGTTTTCACGCACATTTCTTGGAAATCATGTTACACTAAATGTTTATTAATACCGTGTATTTAAGTCACTTCATCGATCACAGTAAACCATTAGCGTTTACATCGAAGACATCAGTACACTAGTGGCGTCACAACAACACTGACAGTGGATTGCGCGAGCGACGCCAATGTCGGATCCACCTCGTTTTGAAGTGCTGCATTTTTAATCCCTCGCCGGTCTCGTGCGGGACATAACTCGGGCAACTCGGGTACAGCTGTGCTCCCCTCTATTATGAATTCTAGTTAACGTTATCATTAACCGACACCTTCATATAAACCTATTAATAATAAAAACAAGCGGGATCGTGTCAAATAGTATACAAGGAGAAAATTTGTTGATACTTGCAAAGTACTTATTTGAATTGCAATGCACAATGCATATGATATTATTATCATTGTCTGCATTGTATCATACGAGTATGCTTTATATACCTACTTTGATACTAGATTATGTTCTGTTTACGTTTGTTGCTCAATTTCTTGAGTTAATGTGTTATGAAACACATAAGACAGGCTCGGGCTAATACTATTGTATTTAGTATTTGCATTGATGCTTCTTAAACATCATATTTATTTGATTCACACTATGTGTGGCAGCCCTGGGTTATTGGTGAATGCTCCTAATAAACGCAATTGCTTGGATGGTAGATTCAATGAATGTACTTGTAGCATCCACATTAGAAGAGTAACGAGAACGATTTCATTACACATTAAACTTCGCGCATTTTTTTTGTATTTGGGATTAACCGAAAAAATAATTTATTAAACTTTGTCAGTAGAAAACGAATGCAATTAAAAGACAGATTGTATGTTGCAGGCATTGCACGTATCAGGCGTGTTTGTAGATGCTCTCACCGATGATCGCTCCATACCATCCTAAAAAAGAGAGCTGCTTCGATGGTAAGCAGTGTCCGTGTCGGTGCGAACGCAATCCTACGCATTATAGCTGGTCTAATCGACAGCCCAATAATGTGGCATTTGATTCCGCTATATACTGATAAGTAAAATAAACAATTAATTATTGTTACTAAAATAGTTTTAAATTTTATATTAACACGATATGTCCTATATGGTCTGAATTAAATGATTCGATTTGAATTGAATTGAATTGAAAAGGCCATTAATTACGAATCTAAATAAAGGCTAATCTTAATTTTATTTAAATAATGTAGCTTTTGTACCTGTCAGTCATAAGTAGAATATTGGTAATTAATAAATATACACCCTTAAAATGCTCGATTATTCTGAGACTTCAGAGTAAATATGACTGACATAATTTTGTCGGTAAAATTGCTACGTTGTTTGATATCTACTGTACGAATGAATAATGTGATTACATTGAGCTCAGTTTGTTGTCAATTTTACACTTAATCACCCATCCTTTAATAATTCATGGGCAACACAGTTCCAGAGCAATATGACACAGTAGGTATATAATATGACACACTTTTTTAACTTGGCTTGATGATTTATGTTATCAATTCAAGTCGCGTAAAAATGGCAAAGCAAAGCAACAATTTGTCAAAATACAAAGTCGAAGTTTACATTTGTCGATAACAATACAGAATAATAATCCAGAAGATTTCATGTTACTCCTATTCAGAGAGTTTCGGGAGCAGCGATGAAATCATATTGGATGTCACCGAATGTTTTCATCCAAGTTTTATTGAGCTGATAAATGTGAGCCTTCGGGGAAAACACGCTGGCACTTTTTAGATAAGTAAGAGAGAAAAGGCTATTGCGAATGAAGTCGTTCGATCGCTTCGTATTGCCCAATAAAAACGTATATCTAATAGTTGCAATAATGTTTTGTTAATACGTTTCGTAGTCATTGCCCTGCGGAATTTGTCTAACGAGACATGTGATGCGATTATGCCGGCGGCGAGTGACAGCAGTGCGATGTGATTCCCGCTTAATTCAGGCCCGGCTCTCCTCGATCCTGTTTTAGGAAACAATCCCCGTGATCCCGGCGTGATGTTGCATAATGTCGCCGTGCCGCTCCGAGACCAACCACCTCAGTTATCAATTTAAAATCTTTATTCAAATAATGCAATAAAGAAGCATTTTTGTAGACAAATGGAGTGCTTTCAACAAAGGGTCAATTAGACGAAGTGAGTTTCTTGAATTTTAGTGGCTATTAGGCGCTTAGCTTCGTTGTTTGAGTAACTTCTTTGTACGAGCTTTTGTATAATATCTTTGTATTTGTGCGTGCCTTCATTAATTTATACGGTGTGTTTTTGTCAACTAGATTTTATATCGTTGGCTCGTTAATAAAAGCCAATAGATGTAGTAATAGAATGCAACGCACGTGATTTGCAATGTTTTGTTTGCAATGCAAACTAAGTTTGAGAGAGATATCTTCGAATAGCTTGGTGAATGCGAACAAAACCATTGAAACGTGGCGGTGCGTCCGAAGCCAAAGTTCTCCATCATACCTGCGTCACTTGAAAATTGAAAAACTTTTGCAATGCCTTTCTTATGGAAATAGTTCGCGTTTACGTTTGAGTGAGTTGTCATTGTAAGGATTCAGAGTTGCAGTCCAATTAAAATAATACTTGAGTACTTACAACTTCCGTTTAATTTTTATGCAGTTTTTTGTATGTACCTATTATTTTTTTGGATTTGACTTAATTTCCGTATCAGGAGTTGCGTGTTTTTAGGCAGATAAATGCAAACCCTCGCGATAGGTAGGTCGTGTAAATTCGTATGAAATATTGATACAGTTTCGTGTAAACGTGTAACAAATGCGGTAATTTGAGCCACCTGCCGGCGCGTAGCGGCCGCGACTCGCGCACAGCACTGGCTTTGCTATGCACCACTTTTGAACTGCTTACCTTATGTTGCCTCATTATAATATTGTTGTTATTTTTTATTTATCGATCCATTTTAATTTCCAGATTTTTTGCTGCATTTTTGCTTTCCTGCGGATGGTAAAATGACGAGTAACCGAAAAATAGAGACCGACTATGCAACTAAACTCTTATTTTTAATTCGAAAGAATTTTGACAGATTTTATAGATAGACAACCTCATTTTATAATGATAACATATTTTTAGTTAGTACCTATTAAAAATATTCAAATCACGCAATGTGATAGTCATGTAATAGTCATGTAATGTTTTAGTTATAGACACGATTTACGTTATAATTAACCTCTATGGAGTAAGCTTCTAAAAATAAAAAATAAATCTTCAAGTACTTGGTTTTTTAAGTACCATACACTTTCAAATAGAGTTTTTTCAAAATCATGGTGTCGTCAAGAAATCGATTTTGCTGCTAACATCAAATATTTAAAGGGTACCAAAATAAAATGATACTTTTGTAACGCGGTGGTGAAGTCATCCCAATATAATATGGTATAAAAGAATTGCAATAATTAAATGTTGTCAATAAATAAGAGATATTTTAATTGCTTAGGTGGCCGTTAAATTCGTAACTAGGCACATTCCTTACTTTGTCTATTTCCCCAGCACGCGAAGTTCCACAAAAATATTTATTTAGTAAAAAGGATATTGGTGACTGTATAAACTTTAGACAAGTTCAGATTTAGACGAGTTCCGAATTAGACGAGTACCTAATGAATTTGACCAGTTACGAATTTGATGTCCACCTAAACAATCAATATTTTTTTTATTAAAATAAACCAAAAGGTTTCAAATCTACACAAAGAGCTTCAGTGATACCGTTAAATCCAGTGATCCGATATTCCTACAATATAAGGAACATAAATTATAGTATTGTTATATTAATTTACACTGTATTTTACATACTCAGAAGAAAATATTATCCTACGTAGATTTTTAAAACATAAGTTTTTTGTTGCTATCCTTTGGGGAAATTTCATAATTAGCGACTAATTTTGGGTGCAATCAGATCTTAATTACGTAAAGTGGTTCTCGAGATACACCGATGGCCCTGCCAGAGTAAGCTCTTCTGGCAGGGACACCAAGACACCCTTATAACTTTTAAACGGTGAACCGAGTGATTCCGCGGTTTTGAGATTAATTTCGTATATTTATCTAATTTTTACTTGTCTAGTCAGAATTCAAATTCATCACTGTCCCTGTCAGGAATAGCGACGCGAATACGAGATTGCAGTTATAGTTGTAGGTTTCGTGATTAAACCATCAAGGCGAGAGTTTATCGACGCCATCGTGCGTTCCCCGCGCCAATACGCGACCGGGCGGCACCGCCGGCGCCCATACAGCGCTCGAATGCAATAATAGCTTTTACATTTTGTTACCGACATTATGGTGCAATTTACATAGTCCGAATTGCTCTATTTTTACTCTCAAATAACTTGCACATTCGTTTCGCCACGCATGTTATATACAGGGTGTGTCGTAAATAGTGGTCCAACGTTAAAGGGTCGATACACCATATATTCAGCTATCACATACCAGAATTTGAAATTTTTTTTTACCACGGGTCTCTGTTTTATTCATTATTATTATTATTTTGAAAAATCGATACCTTGCGTTACTAATTTGGCTGTTATTTCAACAAATAACATTATTTTTTTATTTTGTTTCTTGTTTATTATTGATAAATACATGTGCTATCACATGCAATCATTTTTTTAATGGAAACTTAAAAGATATTAAAGAAAAAATGTGTTTATTTCAAATTTTAACTCTAATCTGTCGCAAATCATGTGAATTCGGAGGCGAATGGTGTAAAAAAATGTACTACACTATCTGTGCCCATTATTTTAAAAACTTTTCCAATAAATGCAGATTCTAAAATGGTATTAATAATAACCGATTTCGTAATAAAAAAAAAGTTATTGCCATTTCAACGGAGAAGGAGCCGAATTCAAAAAATATACTTTTTCATTTTAATTAACTCACCGGTATTGCAAAATGTTTTGAACCCAATTAGAAGTAAATTTTAACTTAACTATTAACAGCTGAGTGTTATTTGAGTCATGCACAAACATATCACCGGTAAAGAAATGTGTCCTAGGTAATAAAAGGGTAGGTACTTGGCCAGATAACAAAAGATTCATTGAAACGTTTCGGTGTAGCGCGCTACTCTACTCATGTAGTGAAAAAAATGACTAGGTTTTTTTTTTATTGCTATTCTCTTAAGTATAAATGAGACAGACTATGCCAAGTAGAAATTCGTAATAATCTTATCAGTTAAAATGCTTCAGTGTGATCCCGTATGTCGCATGCGCTTCTAGTTTCTGTGTGTATCTCCTCCGTTGAATTGCTTGTTTTATTCCAGGACTCTGATTTGCTTCTGTTTGGATTGCTTTACAAAACGACCTGCCCCAGTTGCTAAGAGACATCACTCCGGAAGTACGAGATGAAATGTGGCTGCAGAATGACGGCTGCCCCGCTCACTATGCAGTTGAGGTGCGGGAGCACCTAAATGCAACATATCCACAAAGATGGATAGGGCGACTAGGTCCAATATTGTGGCCACCTCGCTCACCGGATCTCAATCCCCTGGATTTCTTTTACTGGGGGTGTTTAAAAGAAAAAGTTTATAAAGAAGACATCACTTCTGTGGACCAACTAAGAGAAAGAATTCGGTCAGCAGCTGAAGAAATTAGTATAAGCGGATTTACTTGACGAATAAAATGTTCATTTATCAGACGGTGCAGAGCGTGCATAGCCGCTAATGGTGGTCATTTTGAACATTTAATGTAACGATGATGTGAATAATTTAATAAATAATAGTTGATTTATGGAGAATGTTTTTTTTTACATAACCTCATTCAAATACTTATCTTAAAAAGTGTAAAAAATACTTCTAATTGGGTTCAAACCGTTTTCTACCGATGCCTCTGCATTCGCCATAAATAAAATGCATGTCAGCATATTCACGCGGTGTGTACTGAGACATCGCCTAATCTTCACTTCACTGCACGTTTGTCGAAATCGTTGAGCAAATCAAAGTCCAGATAACGTAGCCGATGTCGTAGGGATTACAAAAACCTACAAGTCCAAACAGAAGCAAATCAGAGTCCTGGAATAAAACAGGCAATTCAACGGAGGAGATACACACAGAAACTAGAAGCGCATGCGACATACGGGATCACACTGAAGCATTTTAACTGATAAGATTATTACGAATTTCTACTTGGCATAGTCTGTCTCATTTATACTTAAGAGAATAGCAATAAAAAAAAAACCTAGTCATTTTTTTCACTACATGAGTAGAGTAGCGCGCTACACCGAAACGTTTCAATGAATCTTTTGTTATCTGGCCAAGTACCTACCCTTTTATTACCTAGGACACATTTCTTTACCGGTGATATGTTTGTGCATGACTCAAATAACACTCAGCTGTTAATAGTTAAGTTAAAATTTACTTCTAATTGGGTTCAAAACATTTTGCAATACCGGTGAGTTAATTAAAATGAAAAAGTATATTTTTTGAATTTGGCTCCTTCTCCGTTGAAATGGCAATAACTTTTTTTTCATTATGAAATCGGTTATTATTAATACCATTTTAGAATCTGCATTTATTGGAAGTTTTTAAAATAATGGGCACAGATAGTGTAGTACATTTTTTTTACACCATTCGCCTCCGAATTCACATGATTTGCGACAGATTAGAGTTAAAATTTGAAATAAACACATTTTTTCTTTAATATCTTTTAAGTTTCCATTAAAAAAATGATTGCATGTGATAGCACATGTATTTATCAATAATAAACAAGAAACAAAATAAAAAAATAATGTTATTTGTTGAAATAACAGCCAAATTAGTAACGCAAGGTATCGATTTTTCAAAATAATAATAATAATGAATAAAACAGAGACCCGTGGAAAAAAAAAATTTCAAATTCTGGTATGTGATAGCTGAATATATGGTGTATCGACCCTTTAACGTTGGACCACTATTTACGACACACCCTGTATGTAAACGCATTTAATATTTAATTTGCCTCCTTACAAATGAACGATGTGTAAAATGTCAATTTGAAACTTTTGTTGGTAAAAAGGATACTAAATGATTATAACTATAAACAATATTTACTTTTTGGTGTCTTCGAGTTCCCCTACTCTGAGTAATTTGTATAAACTTTACTACATTAAAAATGTTCAGGACGCGCACTCAATGTAAAGTGGCATTTCTACTAGTAAGCATTTGGGTTAAAAGAAATGTATGAAATTAGTGCTATTAACTGTAACCAGTAAAGGTGGTGTAGTTCCTTTAGGCGTAGTTAGTGTTATTAAGCCCTTGTTTAACTGAATATAAATAATAACACATACACGGAACTTTTTTTTTTTGTAGTGAAGTAGACGGACGAGCAAGTATTACCACGTGATGGTAAGTATTACCACCGCCCATGGACGCTACAACAGCAGGCGGTATGCGGGTGCGCCACCGACCTTGCAAAATGCTATTCACAGCTTCTTGAAGAACCCCATATTGAAGCTTAATTGAAAGACCTCTTGAGGCAGTTCGTTCCAGAGCCTACGGGTTCGCGGTATAAAATGATTTTTGACCGAACAGTATGCAACATCTCCGTATCGAGGAAATGCGGATGGACCGCACTTCTGTAACGGGAGGTGCGGTTGTAGAAACCCGAGGTGGGAATTATATTGAACAATTCTTCAGAGCATTGCCCATTGTACAGGCGGTAGAACACAGAGAGAGACGCAACGTTTCTCCGAATGCTGAGGGGTTCTAAACCGCCTGTGAGAGTGGGATACATGTCGATGACAATAAAGACGCTTGTATAGATAATGAGGGTAGCAAAAGAAAATTTTTGATCTGTAGTTATTACGTTAGAGTTACGATTATCTAAGTCATGAAATAAATACGTAGACTTTACTTTCATGAGAAAATAAGGTTAGCTACTGTGTCCTATCAGGTTGTACGTAAGGTGTAAATAAAAGGTTGTAATGTAAAATTAAAATATTTGAAAAAGCAAGAATATTCGGATACATGATATTTGGAACAATGAATTGAAATAGAAACACAATGCCGAAAACGGATGAAACAAAAAAAATTCTTCATTCTTTTCAATTCGCGTACCTACAGGTATGCCTTGTATTTCACAAATTGTTGAACAAATGCAACAAGAGGAATAAAATCCTTCTAGTCCAGGTTAATAGGATTGTTTGCGGAGTGTCGCCCTCGTTTAGAGCCGTATCCGATACTAGTGCCTCTTCATAGTATTCCCTGTTTGCTCTCGCGTATTTACAAGAACATTTAGACTGGCTCCACCATTCACATGTGTTGATTTAGGACCGATACTATTAGGTGAAGCGTTTATGAGCGCCTCCTTCAGTAATATATGTTTTTCTATATGGATACTGTATATGATTTCCCATATGTGGGTAATTTGATTTAGTTGATCTCTGTTTTCAGTTCTTGCTATTATATTAATTAGATAATAATTGGATAACTTGCTTGCTATCTAATATACAGGGACTTTTTTAATTGTAGAATTGTTTGTATTGTTGATTTTTTTAATTATGTTGATTTTTTTGTTTAAATTTTCGGAATTGTAGAACGTAAAATCTAGATATTTTCTTTTTATTCTTGACACAAAGTTCCTTACTTACAATTTACACTATTAGGTTTTTCCAATGCATTCAATTTGTTTTGTTTATTGTTTGTTCAATTTCAATGTTTAATTCAATTTGTTCAATTTCAAGCAATTTGTTCTGAAGAACAAAATTGTTACTGTAAAATTTGATTGTTCTTCAGAACAAATTTCTTTATTACTTTACATATTATTTTGCGAAAAATACGTACTTCTATACTATAGATACATCTACTATATTGATATAGCTAATTTTGATTCTATACCCCTCACTTCTAACAGTTCAGACATTTCCTTACAGCCCCGTCTCAAAAAAAGACCCAGTGGAGCGTATATATTAGACGAATTAACATGTCATTATTTATTATCGATGTAAGTATTGTAAGCTACAAATTAAAACAATGTAGTTCCTATAATTGTGTCACACCAAATATTTAGTCAATTGTCATTGCTGGATATTAATTTCTTCTTTTACTTTTCAATTGTCATATTTAACATTACCTTTACTGACCTCAGAGGTTATTTATATTCTCTATCTTAATTTTCTTCGAATAGTTGGTAAACTCCTACACGGGTTTTATACACCCTAGTACAATATTGATTTATACTAGATTTCGCAAAAATATGTTACATTTTATATTTGACATTAATCCATTTAGAGAGCTTTATTTTTTGATTTTATATCTGCACTCAATAAAATAAGTGCCCTAACTGGGTGGAGTCAGTTGGAAAAGAGTCGCAGTAGTAAAGGCGCAATCATCTAATGAATGCTTCCGGCCAGATAAGCTTCGATTAAATGGTCTCTTTATTGCTAAAGGAAGGCGCGTTCTGTTAAATGTGTACCTACAGATATCCTCTTGACGTATGTGTTTAGTTATTTATCACTGACCTTTCTATGTAATCTACAAAGGGTATTAAAATAGCGCTAGGAGAATCGCAAGTATATACTATAGAAAGATAAAACATGGTAATGAAACCATTAGTTATCTAGTTATGAGTGCAAATGGTCGTTAAGTTTATAATTTATTACAACGAAATATCAATTAGACACGGTTTTACAAATGATTTCCGCTGCAAAGAGGTAGCGTGAATCGATATGCGGAAAGATTATTACGAACTTAGTATTTATTGTACATGTTCCGTCGAGTATAAGTAACGTTTTACAATTTATCGCTTGCATATCCTTTCAGCGGGTAGATAATGACCGCAGTAAAACGTTTAAGCACGGAATAACTGCCGCTGGAAGCCGTTATTACAATATTATGAATGGCTTCCCCCACGCGGTGCTTCGCGCCCGTAGCGCCTTCGTACACCTTATTCACCTATGCCTTGTTACAAATTACTGAAACTTTGCATTTGAAATTAATGCGCCAGAAAAAAGCAATACATATCCATTTAACCACACCATTGAGTATTTGTCTTTATGCAAGTAAAGGACAAGAATTTAAAATTACGTACCCGAGGGCTTAAAAGAGAGCGACTGTATAAAATTGTTTTTCTAACAGAGAAATTACTTCGGGATTGAATGCGCAAACAAAAAGCGATTTAACATCAATTTAGGGTAAATCCAGTCACCTACACACCCACATCGGGGAGGACGCGCGGCTCGCCTGCTCCAGTTATGTGTATGTGGATTTATTGTAATTAGAAACGTCGCAAACTTGAATTTTGAGTTCGTTATCGTTGCTATTTATTTCTATTTTCGCCCACTTATTATTACTTTACAGTTAACTATATTGAGATATTACCTACACATATGTAGTATTGCAATAAACCACCCCCCGATGCAGTAATGCGTCCTAAGAATTATCTATTTTATATTTAAAAGTCTACATTAAAAAATTATGTGAAATATAAATACGAATATCTGATAGTACCTAGATACGTTACTAATATGATTTTTAATATTTTACTCGTATCCGTTCAGTTCTAAATAATTTATTGGTATCCGTTCAGTTCTAAATAATTTATTGGTATCCGTTCAGTTCTAAATAATTTACTTGTATCAACTCAGTTCTAAATAATTTACTTGTATCAACTCAGTTCTAAATAATTTACTTGTATCAATTCAGTTCTAAATAATTTACTTGTATCAATTCAGTTCTAAATAATTTACTTGTATCAATTCAGTTCTAAATAATTTACTTGTTGGATACAAGTAAATTATTTTTATTACAAGTTCGGGAATAAAATATCATTGTACTAAAAACAATTAATAGACCATTTTTTCTAAATATTATGCCGTAAGCGTAGATTTGATGACGATTCCCGTGGAAATTTTGTAACGAATTTTGCAACTGATGATAGATGTAAAATTCGTTACAAAATTTCCATGGCAACTTGGACAACTATTGCATTGCATTTCATGAGTCAGACAGGCAAAAAATTAAGAAATAGTTGGTTTAAGCTCTATACTTATCATTCATAATTTAAACGACAATTACTGTTTTCAAATACACATCTTATTGTGCCTACACGACTTTATTACAATCTTATTCTGTGTATAGTTATAGAAATTTTAATATTATTGTAAAAAAGGGTTATTTTCTAGAAATTCCAAAAAATAAGAATGAGATCTTTTATTTTTGGTATGTCAAAGAATAGGCGTTACAGATGTACCAGATAATAAGTGAATTTTATCTATAATATTCCAGGTGAATCTACTTCATTTGCTTTTAGCCACGTGTATTAAGAAAAAAATAAACGAAATCTATGTAGTTATTTTTGCTTCTGGCAATCAAAAATAAGCAAAAGTTCGCATGCACGACGAGTTAAGTGGGGAGACAATAAGTGTATTTTATCTACGCATCACAACCATTATGTGCCGCCGCACTTCCTTTGCTTTCATCGAGGTCTCGGAGGATGTGAGAACGGCTTCGCTCCGGGCGGCGCCAGTAATTAGCATGGCTTTCCTTCCGTATGTACGTCTTGCGATCTGTTGTGAAGTTGCCCTTTTTTGATACAATTTGTCTTTCTTTTTTTTTAAAGTGCGAAATGTAATTAAAATAAGATTAATTGGATGCTTAATTAAGAGTCAGTTATAAAATGATGATATAAGAATGTCTTATATGAAAATATTGCAATTGATAATACAAAACAATGTTACTATAAAAAATTATGAGCTACATAGGCTGACGATTCATCTGATGATAAGAGGAATACCGTAGCTTATTGTTTCTATATGAGGCAGATGAGATATACATACGAGTATCTTCATTTGATTGGATCACTTCTTGTACACGTATAGATACGTGGGAACACAGAAAGTTTAGAAGAAAGTATACAAAGGTTATTTATAAATAATCTTTATAAACAGCCGACTTTTTCGTGCGTTTTTAAAACTTTTAAAACCCCAGGAAATCAATAACACAAACGTTCAATTAAAATATGTAACTTTAATACAAATTATGTATGTGAATATGTATATTAGCATTAATGAAATTGCAACGAATTCGTGTCTGTACATTATATATATACATTTTTTTAACAAACGTCATAATGTACATAATTTTGAATGACATAAATCAGTTTTTTATCTGTCAGTTTATCTGTCTGATTGCGCGTTACTTAGAAACCACTGTATAGATTTTAATATAACTAATAATTTTTGAAGCTTGTGTACTAGATTAATGTTAAGGATACATTGTAAATAGTCCCATAAAAAAAATCCCGCGGAAATCATCATCAGGCCTTTGCGTGTGAAATCACGCGAAAATTATTGATTTGACTTTAATTAAATTTAGTACAGTACCTAATAGTTTAAGTCTTGAATCAACAAATGCTCACTTTATCGCAAGCCGTTACAAATTCTTGTCAGACGCATTATAAAATTCTCAAGACGCATTAGTGACGTCAATATGAAATATGTTGAAATGTAGAGCTACCCACATTTCATTGTACTCCTAATGGATGGATGGGATCTGATTATATAATTTGATTTGAATTGAGATTGGATCGGGTGGAGTGAAATAGGATGAGATGGCAACTTTCACTCACTTCTGAAATTTGTTGATAACTTTCATAACAATTTTTAGTGAGACAGGTAACTCGGTCAATTATACGCGCCCAATCTAATTTAAATCTTTTTAATAGATGCAGTTAATAAAACAATGAACTAATCATTCATAATCTAAAGTCCACACAAACGAAGTAGCGACCACAGTTAGTAATCATATAAATGCATCGTTGAAATGGTTCATGACTGATATTTACACAACAAAGAGGATAATAAGATAATGAAGTCGCAGCATGAGACTAAACTCATTTTTATTATCTTGCTACACACATAGATCGGTCCTTGTTTAGCACAACAAAGAAAGTGTAATCAGTCTCGTTCCAAGTATATACATACGCCCGTTTAATCAAAGAAGTGTCTTGAGGGTTGTATAAAAGGAAAAATTGATCTACCTAATTTAAAAATACTTTTTTGTCCATATTCAAATTGTCATCGTCCTTTAAAGTCCTCATAATCCGTCCAATTTTGAATCGTCGAGCGGCGGTCGGGTCGTAGTAATCAAGACGGCTTCAGCGGGATTTTGTCTTCTACATTGGATGTGCGGACGTCTGTAATGTGCATCTCTCGAAGATAATACAAGCTTTACCATTATAATTCTAATTAAACTCAGAATAAATTGACTATAAAGTTCCGCTATTTAAAATGATGTGGCGTTTATAAATTACACTTACAGTACATTAAATCCAGTGGAACTCGACGTGGTGTGTGAATGTGTTGCGCATTTAAAAAACTCATTACAGGCGGCGACCGCGGCGCGGACGAGTGGCGTCTTTGAAGGCCTGTGCCGCCACTGCAGTATTATTCCAGATTATACCGGCTTCCATACAAATGAAATCTCGCTTAAACCCACTGCAATTTCAGAACTAGAAAATAAGGCTTAAAAGTTGTTTTACTTAACTCGTAGTTTTGAAAATTCTTTTGAAGGGTTCAACGTGTTTAGGTTCGTTACGCTTTGTATAAATACATTTAGATCGCAAGTATTTTACAAAGATTTACACAGTCACTTATACTATATGTAAGGAGCAAATTCTAACACCATTAGGTGTATAGTACCAAATAGCAGGCGTGTACGTAACTTTATTTGGTCAATGTGAAGCCGAGCCTAAGTGTAGTGCGGGCTTCGAATAACCATTACATATTTAGTTAGAATGTCCCCGGAGACTGCGCTTGCGGTTCTTGCCATTAGTGCGATTGAGCACTCGGCAGACCGGTGCTTTACGTGAATCCGGCTTTAGGACATTTGCTACTTATATTTTTTGTATCGTTTCTTTGTCTATTCACAGTGAAAACACTGCACTTAATATTAATCTTACTAATGAAATCGTAAGACGGATTTAGATAAATATATTTCCCATTCCCACAAGAAGCCAAAGGTAAAGTATCGGTGCGGTGTCGGTTAAGGGAGTCTCGGCTCGTATAGATGCAGATGAGCTAACTATTTGTCTTGCCTGATAGCTTGGGGTTGATTAAACCGTGAAACATTTAGCCTCCTCACCTGTGAGGCTCTCATAGGCTGTTACACAAACATTGTGCAACTGTGCAGTGTTGCTGCAACGCTTGCATGAAGATACCGATTAATTTAGTTTGTGTACGTATTTTTAATTGATGGTATAGGGTAAACGGCCCAGTGATTAGGACAGATAAATGACGGACATTACTTGTAATGAATGTTTAGGTGGTCGTAATCGCATCGCGTAAAGTGTCTGCGCCATTACTTCACAGCTGCTGTTGCCGAGATATTGCCTCAACCACCATTTACCGCTTCGGCGTGGATTTATTCTTACACGTCCCAAGGGACAGTTTACAAGTTTAGATAAAATATTTTTCGGGTCATTTTTATAGCATTAATCGAGATGTTTTATATTTTTAGACTGCCATTTCACGCATGTTGATGTGTTATGCAGAAATTTTTCATACGGCGAGGAACACTAAACCTATACTAAATTGATGTCACATTAATTAGGTACGCCCGGCCCAAATATGATTAAATACAAAATTTTAGATAGAAACTGATGTTGGTGTGATTACTTGGCGTGAATTGCTTTGGCTCAATTTGTCATGTGGATAATTAAACGATTGTTTAAACTTTAAAGTCCGAGTAAATACATAGACGATTTTAAGAGCATGCTTTGTTTAGACTCAGACCGTCTATTTATCCGGTCTTAAGTTTTAATTTGTTAGATAACTCAAAAATATTTAAAAATGAGTGGCTGTATCAAGATAACACGAAGTGTGGCAGCACGTAGCGCTCGGTAGGTGTGTCGATGGAGGAGTCACAATTTCCTGCACTTAACAGCACAGGAAGCAATTTTGACGAGTCATCAAACGACGGACACCGATTGACGAACACCTAGATGCTTATCATTACGTAGCTGTAACGACAAATCGTTAATGGAACGTGGTTGTGTTTTAAATTGAAACTTAAAGAACAATTAAGAATGATTGTTCTTATTGCAGTTAGCTTACCTCCAATGCACGTAAATTAAAACCCATTAAAACCGAAACTTATTCCTTCAGAGTAGTCTGCAACAAGAGTGTACAAATCGTCGGTTGATTCCCGGCTGCGAGATGTCGACGTTCGTCATCAAAGTTTGGGAATTGTGGCCATCTGCCGCCGCCGCCTCGCTCTCGGATTACCGCGGGGAGCTTCGTTTAATCGTTTTATTAATACGCCGACAAATCGTTTACTGCTCGCTACCCACCCTAACTTATCTTAATGCGCACTCCAAGAAAAATAAAATCTTCAGCTATTTATTAAAACCGACGTCATTCAACAAGTTCTTCCTATCAATAATTAAAACACATTAAAAACCCATTAAAATGGCTTCGGTTTTCCATTTGTTAGATATATTGTATATGTGCATATTTGTCTAGATACGTTATTTTAGTTGTCAGTTTCCGTTAGTAAAATTTTATAAATTCCTCATTTTTATTTCTGATATAGTTGCAAAGACTTCTTCATTTTTATACAAACGCGTTGTGTTTACAGAGCATTTTATGCAAACATATTAGGAAAGAAGCTTTATATATTCCAGACAAGTCCGTAGCAGGCGGCAGTGCAACGGTGGAGTTCCTTCAAGGTAGGTCCCGGCCGGTGCACTTCGCGCCACCAGTTATTAGGGACCGTAAATAATAACTATTAAAAGCTTCCTTGCCCTGTTTTATTTACAGACACTACGTGTACTGTTTATGTTGCGAATATAAAAAATTGGCAAAAAATCAGCCGCTTAATGTTTCATGATCCAGTAAGGTTCAGTCTTAACTACGAAGGCACAAAGGCATACTGCTGCTTATCAGTTTATACGCGTTTTTATTCCAGTGGAGTGTGTTGAACTGCCGGCGGCGCGGTGTGTGAAATTGACGCCCGTGTCCAGCGTCATTGCTTCTGATTGGATTAGGTTCGAAGCGCTGTCGCTGCATCGATACCGGGCTCAAACGTAAAATTTTACGTGACCACTTTCGTAATGTAGACTTTCGTGACGCGATTGCACTTTCAAATGCCATTCTCGGGAGTTTAGATCCCTCGTACGCGCTCGCGTATTATGTAAATTTAGTAACCGGCAATAGAGTTACTGAGTCTCCATCCTCATAAATGAGAAGATATGAATTCAAGTGACGACTATTCAATCCACCGCCGAGACTTCGGAAACTATTTTTGAGTTTTATTAAAACGAAATTTAAAACTTATAGAAAGCTATTTTGAAATCCAAAGTACATTCCTTGTAATCACAACTAAACGTAACGACAAAGTGTAACATTTCGATATATGCGCATATAAGTGTAAGAAGCCCAAGTGGCCAATACAAAATCGATTGAGTGTAGCGAAGCATTACGGGCACTCTGATCCTCTTACCTTGATGGTGCACCGCTATCGAATAGTGTTGTAGAAAATGGAAGTGAATCGTTGTTGCTGTTGTTGTTTGTATTTGTAGTGGTGTAAGGGTCAAAGTTAAACAAGGTGTCTGATGACTGATTTATTAAATCTAGATCCCCTCTTCATTATTCATTTACATACCCTCAACCCACACTATATATTTTATATTAAACCTACCCTCAACATCTCCCTTTATATATAATAAATTTACTTAAATTACTATTTAACATCACATCCCATCCTCTATATATAACATTAAGTTCAAAGAGTAAATTAGACTATAATACAATTAGTAATTGCTAATCTTTGGCTAACTGACTGCTTTAGAATTTTTTGTTGTTCAGTTTAAATAGGAAAGAGAAGGGATATATTGTCTATTTCCTTAACTGAGTTGGTAACTAATTATTTAAAATTAGATCACTTTATTCAGAACTTTTTAAATTGTTTTCTTTTATGTAAAATGGCATTGTGAAACAATAAATTTACCGATAGCGGTGCAAGAGCATTTTTACGGTGTGTGCAAGTATGTAATCTATATTTCCTTAATGCTCTCGACTTATTCTCGAAGCTAAATTTATGCGCCATTTGCCGCACCGTTTAGCTCTCTCCTTGAATTAGGCACGAACTTTGACTATATTTATCATTTTTATATCATGAGTATATTTACGAAAATGTTAAACTTTTTTTAATCAAACTACATATATACAGTAATATTTGTGGTAATATAATCTGTGATCAAAGGAAAAGAGCAAATTCTTTGAATACAGGTGTCTGAATGGGGTAATTTCTTGAAGAATGCCATTACAGCCACATCTCATTACACGTTACTTTGAAGAATTATGACTTGGCAAAGTCCTTTATTGGAAATACCTTCACGAGCCTGAAATATTGCTATGTCGTGAAGAGCTAAAATTTCTAATTAGAAATTCTTTAGTAAACTTTATTAAGTTTTTACTTTATGCAAGGATTCAAATGAAAATGCCTTGTCAGATGCCTGTTTTTTGACAAGCTAAATTCTACTCTCTTTTATTATTATAATTATTCTCTCCTTTAGCGATTTAGTTTGTAGATTATAGTCTAAAACATAAATCTTATTGTAAATTGTGTTTTTGCTGCCGACCGAAGCAAACAGATAAATATGAATTGAGCACACAAGTACAAATATTATTGAGTAGGTAGTACTTGTTTGTCGCTCGGTGTTTGCTCTGGTAGTCGCTATTTGGATCGCTCGTTCATTTATATGAGTTATGGATAAGGTGAGTCCGCCATTGTGTTTGCTGCTCCCATTCAATTCTTTGCTATTATGTAAATATTGTTCTATCCTAATGATATATCGTTACAATAAGTGTTTTTTTGAATTTATTCAAGTTTTATTGTGTCAAAGAAGCTAGCGTCGTCAAAGAGTTGTTCAACAGCGTCTTTGCTTGATCCTTTAGCTCTGCATAATGTGCGTGATCCCTAGCAAATTTTTACAAGCTGACTGCCAACTTCCAGTAGTGGAAAGACATTAGAAGAAGAAGACGAAGTTTTACAGTGTTCTTGAGGGGATTACAAAAATAAATCATAATTAATTATGATCATAATTATTAGTATTAAACGATTTTTGCAAGTAAAACTAGTACGAGTTTTACATGTAAGTAAAAACTGGAGTATCTGGTAAACATATACCAATCAGTAGCCATACGTAGATAGTAGACAGTAAAGCAACTTACTTTTATACAAGATGCGACATCAGATGACAAGTTGTAGTTTAGTGGAATAATTGATGATTTATAAATTGAAGTTTAAAAAAACAACGGCACCGCGAAATATAGATACATATTCATTCACCAACTTTTAGGGCCTTAACTGGAGCCAAGAAGTCTTTATAGTCAAGGACTATTCGTTATAGCGCTTCGTTCAATTAATTGTATTCTTAAAAGTCAAACTGCTTCTCTTACCCCGTCGTCGATTTCTGGCGGTCTACATTATGCATGTGAAAAGGCACAGACAACGTTTACAATTGGTATTGCTGACAACAATGATATTTATTGGAACATTTACCGGCAGTTTTCCAATGTTCCGCAGCACCTCTGTCGTTAACAGTGCATTAGACGTGTAGCAAACAATTACATTGCCCTGCATGCATAGTTTGGCACAGGACCAACGATCGCTACCACTCGTTGAACACGCCTATTTTCTGTTATATCCATAATATCGTACAATTCAGATTATGGCACTATTTGGGGAGTGCTTAGTCAACAAGGCGCTACGTATCACAATGATACTGAAACAAAAAAATATTGTTATTTATGTAATATGTTGTACAGGGATATACAAAAATACTTGCACCCTCTTAACACTGATTTTCTATTACTAAAACTTTTTTTTCTCTATCGTTTTTGTCTGATCTAATTTCCCCACAAGAAGTATTTTTTTAAATGACTTGGACTGTGACTTTGTTGCTCTATACTAGTTACTCCATATACACACTACTACATCCATTCAATTCATTAACAGCTGTTAAGAACAGCTACAGATACATAACTAAATCCATGTAAATCGGTGCGAGTAAGTGGAACGTAATCGGTGCGAGTAAGTGGAAAGTAATCAGTGTCAGTAAGTTTGTATAAAAAAATATATTCTATATCTAAAAAGTCGTAGAACAAAAGTTGTTAGTTTTTATGAAAGAAATTCATTATTACGAGGGTGCCGGTATTTGTTATTTAACCCTGTAGACTTTTTATTTCACCCTGGATACATTTTCGAATTACACTATACATTTATAAAATTCTAAATTGAAATAATAATGAAATGTACACAACTGAATTTTACTGAACGTTGAAAATAACATAGGAACATTGGAAATGAGCCGTAGAGAATTCATTTCGGTATTTACCTGATCTTACCAATAACAAATTTTATCATTGGAACAGAACGATGAAAAATACCTGCCGTTTTTCAAAAGCACGGTAAAATAAATCTTGTTGTATCTAAAACAAAGAGATCTTGCAGAAATGGAGGAAATAATTTAGTTCTTTGTCTTCGCAATATCGAGCAGGCTGACTGCGGAGTGCTCGCGGGCACCACGGTATTAATCGACGCAAAGCTGATTATGCAGTTCTTTCTGTTGTATTTCGTGGGGTTTTAATTTCACTCTTTTAATATGTTTTGAAGTAAGGATCTATTATATATTGTTTATTACGATTTGGTTATCGTTTTGTCGGTGACCGTAATATTTTATTCTCAATGAAGTCAGCATGCGGGCTATCGTTCAGATAAGGCAAATAGTGTGACCTACGCGAATAACGAGTGCGTGTGCTCTAGCTCGTACCCATTTGTGCAGGTAACATTCAATGATTCTCCCTTTCAATCTTTTTTTCTAGGCATTTTAAAGTACAGAAGATGGAATATAATGTGTCGTTTAATTGCATTTGTGTGTTTAGTAGTCGTACTCAGAGTAATAGCCCGATTGTGTTGTATCTGAGTGCATCGGGCTCCGGCGTCCACACGGCCCACATAACAGCCGGCTTAAGAGCCACCGGACCGTGCGCCGGACGGCGGACATAGCACGATTTGCAAGATCCGCTCTATCGCTACAGAACACGCCGAAACTATTTCACTGTTTTACCTAACACCTACTAAATATTATAAGCTTGTGCAGTACCATTAAATCCTCATTACTATTATAAATATAAATCGAAAGTTGGTTTATTCGTCTGCTAACCGTTACAACTAATTAACGAATTAGAATCAAATTTAAAATACATATCTACGAGTATAGTTAACAGGACGGATTAACTCGTAGAATAATCTTTGATCCAAATCAGATGGGCAAAGTAGCCGGCAACAGCTAGTTAATTATATGCTCATTTCAGACAAATACTATACAGTTATGGGCGGATTCATTTAATCGGATTTTGGGGTGTCACGTGACTTTAAGCCGCGTGTGATAAATGGCGAGTAATTTGAATTCCGAAAATCTATTTTTGAACTTTTAAATCTAGAAAATTTAATCATACGAATTCTAATTTCTTGTTTATATCATGTACTTCACAGCTTCCCTAGATTTGTAGTTGGATTAATATTTGCGTAGATATTAAATGCAATTTTATCTACTATTGTCCAAATATCTGTATGTAGCACGAATGTTAGTTATCGTAAAAGTTACAGTCGGCATTAAAATAATTATGCTCGATAACTAAGTAGAATGACAATGCGATTGCATCGTAAATGCCAATTGTCGAATTGTGATCCGTGTGTCGGCATTTATTGCATAGCACGTCTGTAATTTGCATACGTTTGAATACTAAGCACCGGCAACGTCATAGTTTGAAGCACTTTAATTGAATTGTTCAATTTATGTTTATCTTGCTCAACTTTGTATTTTATTGCGTTTTTTTTCTACTTGACCATTAACCAATAGTTAGTCTAAAATAGTTGTGGCGTGTGGTGTCGGGCGGCCTTAGAATAGCACTATCTCATCCCGTGGGTGTCATAAAAGGCGAC
This sequence comes from Sesia bembeciformis, assembly GCA_943735995.1. Lineage (NCBI taxonomy): Eukaryota > Metazoa > Arthropoda > Insecta > Lepidoptera > Sesiidae > Sesia > Sesia bembeciformis. The sequence continues at coordinate 8,179,770 of OX031029.1, read as the reverse complement.
TAAGGGAATACAAAGTCGCTACCACAAGCCCTACAGTGTCTCCAAAGTATGGACTCGCCAATCCGTTTAGCCAGCGTGGTGTTTTAAGGCCATACATCCCTCATGCAAAACACAATATGCATGTCCAGCAGTGGACGATATAAGGGCTGGTTATTGTAGGAGAATTACTTGGAACTTGTTTGAGATGCTTACACATGAATGTTTACGTAACTAGACGTCAACACAGGTAGGTCGGAAGATAATTTAAGACGAGTTAAGGTACATTCACACCACAAACGTAAGGAACGTAATAAGTTATTTATAAGGAACCGTCTTAAAGCAGACTGCTCGCTGCACACTGTACGTGCACTAAAACAAACTACGGGCTTGCCATACAATTTTAACGTTTGAATTTTGAACCTGGCTGTATATGTTTGTAACTTGAATTTTATCTGAATATGTCAGGTTGAAATTTGCTGTAGTGAGCACTTCTCAAGAATGTCATACACCTACTCTTATAATAAAAATAAAAGTAGTAAAATGCTCTATGGCATATTAAAACATTGTAAAAATGAGGCTAGAAATGTAAAAAAGTCGATGGTGTTATTTTCTTCGATAATTCATTGACTTTCATTTGATTTGATTGATTCATTTGATTGACATTTGACATAGGTTATTAATAAAAAAAAATATGGTCGAAGGCGGCAGACAAGCTTAGTCCACCTGATGGTGAGTGGATACTGTTGCCCATAGACGCCTATACATGCCAATATTAGTCTAGAATAACAAACGTTGACACGACCCTCGATGCACTGGCCTACCTTTGGAGATATAGGAATGGATTTGGAGAAAAAGTTAGGAAAATGGAACGGGATAAAATTGGAAATGGACTCTGGCACATCTCACTCACTACCGAAACACGTACGTACATTCCGGAAATATGTTAAAGTGGGAAATACAGTACAATTCAAGGTAGTCTTCTGTGAGAGAGGGGTAATGTGCACTCTCCCCCTTCCAATTGTTAAAAGCGGGAGTCACACGGTAATACTCGGTGGTGACTGTATGGGTACATAATAGAAATTAATTGATTAAACGAATAAATTCATAGGATATTATAATACTTAAAAATGCAATTAACGTCATTTCTTGTTTAGTACATAATACGTCGTAGCCACTTGATGTAAATTAGCTGTTCATGAAGAGTCTTGAAGAAAGTATGATAGCTTGCTGGGAATCGATTTCTGCAGCCAAGTGTCTAAATTCATAAAATGTAAGCCTTTTCATGAAATTAAAATAATCCCTAGCCTCATACTGTAACACCAAACATTTATACTTTCAGACTGGATAGTAAATATATTTAATTTTATCCTTGATGAAGAGGCTTATAATTGTAATCGTAGACCTTACGTTTTTTGGTTACAGTTTGGTTGCTTTGATTTTGTATTCAAAATGCTCATGCAAAGCTTTTGACTCTTCACGAAGAGGCTAAATGGTTTTTCTTTTGACACTGGGTGTCGAAATTTATTCTCAACATACTAAATTACCTACTCTAGAAGGCTGATTTTAAAGTATCAAGATTATTCATGAAGTACTAAATTATATTAAGTGGCTACGACACATATCACATATTAAAATAAACTTATTATATTTTTAAAGTCAAAATCTTCATCTTTAAATTATGTTATGAAGTGTTCGTGGAAGAGAGAGGTGAAATTGAAACTGGTGTTATTACTTAGTATGCATTGGGCGGCGCGACGTGCGATCGCCCTCACGACGGGATCGGGGCGCTCCGATCACGTTTTTCCAATTGTTTTCTGACGACGTGTATCATTTCTTTAAATCAGATTCCACGATTTATTGTGGCGGCATACGAGTGTAAGTTCCCTATAGAATTGCATATGGTAATGAATTTTTTTGTAAAGTCACATGACATATCGCCATCATTTGCGTTACGAGCGACAAACTCAATTTCGTATACGCGAATGATTCACAAATAGCGTCCTTAGTATTCATGGGGCTGGTTAAGAGATGGTATGACATTTGCAATTTTTGTTTCATTAAGAATTTAGATGTAAGGGATTGTGGAACATGAATCCGGTGGTGATGCGAGAGGCGCCCGAGCGGCCGTGTTATAACGCCCATCAATCACGGCCCAGCCGGCGCGCGGCGGGACGAATACACGTATTTCAACAATTTGTCAAAATTGCTCTTTGACTAGAAAAAGAAATTGATTCCAAATGGACATATTTTATACTTACATGCTTATTATTAACGCATTAACACGCTCAAGTCAATAAACACATTAAAAATGGATAAAGTGTAAAGTCAAAAAGAAATGCAGGATTTCCGTTGATGGGCTATATTTTTTCTTATAAAATAAGTACTCGTAGGTTGTTATAATCATTACCCAATGTAGTATAAACATCTACTTATATTAGCATTATTTTTTGTTTGATAATAATAGGTAGTTTTCAAGTATTCATTATTAAGCAATAATAAGCAACGTAAGTACATCCAAAAAAGCATTATTTATGAAATTTAAACATAGTTTCACGCGCTATCCATCACGTCAAATGTCAATAATGTGTATCAAGCACCAGTGTAAAGTTTGAGGGTATCAATCATTTGTAACCTAATTCGGCATCGAAAATATATAGTTTCCTTTTATACATAAACTACAGAAACTATCCATTTATAATGGTTACTCGACCTAATGGGAGTTGTTTTTTTTTCTTCATATATGGCAATGGTGTAATTAACACATTCTCCCAGTGACAAGTTTTCTTCGTAATAAACAATTTCAAAGTCTAAAACGCATCATATCAATGTCCAGTTCTGTCGAAGTAAGTCAGGAGTCACTCAGTCAAACGGTAGTAGGTTTATTGAGGAAAGAAGAGGACTCCACTCCTTGGTAGCACACGAAAAGCGCAGCTTTTATTTGATTATCACATACACCAAGCACGAAAAACACTTTGAAGTATTATATAATAAACTATCACTATTAAACCACAAAACGCCTTATACACAATTTATACAATAATGAAATAAAAACTCAACTCCACCTCTCTTGTTCCCGTCAAAAAGTCATGGGAGTTGTTTATGTATAATGTTGCCGTACTCTGTTCCATTTCCATTATAGTCCATATTCTCCATGAACATATCGCCTCTTGATCACAAATTTAAATCGTAAAAGACTGGGTTCATAAAGCAATTGCAATAATTTGATTCTGTATTACGTGGCGTTCATATTATCTGCATAGGAAAATGAAATTCAAATTTCCGCAAGTAATACTTAATAAGTGGAGTTTAATCCTGAATGTGGCTTTGTCTAACTTTGCTTTGCTACTGTTTTAGTAGTTATAATGGCTCTCTTTGGTGGATAGGAAACTGTTGCTAATGCAACCTGCCTCTACAATGAACATATACTGTTTGCCATAATAGTAACTATGTATGCATACGAATCTTGATCTGAGGTACGATTATTCGTTTAAGATCTTTTTTTTTAAATCGTCGTTTGAGTTACATATAGATGTAGGGATTTACCAAGTGTATAAGATCAACACGTAGTAGTATGTAATAGTCAAAATTATTTTACCAACAATAATAAAGTTTAGATATGACCTTGACGGTTGAACACGATTTGAACAATTGACAAAATGGTTGTGATCGTTTAATCTAAAATTTACCATTATCTTTTTGATTCAATCAACACATAAAACGACTGTAGCCGTTAAAACCAAAATCTACCAGTATCTCATTGATTCAAACAATAGATAAAACGATTGTAACCGTTAAAACCAAATCTACTAGTATCTCATTGATTCAAACAATTGACAAAACGGCTGTAACCGTTCAAACCACAATCTACCAGTACCTCTTTGATATAAACAATTGTAACCGTTAAATCAAATTCTACCAGTACCTCTTTAATGTAAACAATTGTGATCGTTAAATTAAAATTTACCAGTACCTCTTTGATTCCAACAATTGACAAAACGGTTGTAACCGTTTAAACCAAAATCTACCATTATCTCTTTGATTCAAACAATACTTAAAACAATTCTAACTGTTAAAATCAAAATCTACCAGTACCTCTAGGATTCAAACAATTTGACGTCTCTGAACCTCTTAAAGATTATATTCATAATGTTGTAACATAACAAAGGAAACTTCATAACTTGTGTTTTACCCTGACATGTAAACCAAAAGGAAATAATTACCTTGTTTCACCCGTAACCGTACGTGTAGGCGGAGGCCTTGTTAGCGAAATATATTTACAATTGTCAGGAGTGTCCCGCGGCTAAGTCCGCCAGGTTACTACTAAATAGGGGTACTTCTACAACGTCACGGGAGTATTTAATAGGAAGTAGTAATAATTATTTATAATACGTACTCAATGGTGTTGGTATTTATCGCGGATGTACATGAGGGACAGCATCCATTTACCACTAGGTGGAGAGTCTGTCACCTTCTTTCTATTGAAAAAAAAAAGGTTTCTATAAACATTTGATTTTAAACATGAGCATTTCTTTTTATATTAATTATCAGTCACAATAAGTTAGTGAAATCAGATATAAAGATGAAAATTATGACAGAATAGTCGAGTTTTTTGTAAACCTTTATTATTTATGATACATAATAAAATTTCAAAAATCTGTTCTAAAATCTAATTTTATTAAGCCTAAGGCAAAAATATAGTTATTAAAGCAAGGCTTACAATTAATATCCGTTTGACTTTTTCAAATTATTTTATGTAATTCAAATAAAAATGGTGTAAAACACCATAGAAGAAAGCGTTAAAAGAAAATATTGTATTATAAACAAACCAGACCACGGGAATAGATGCAAGAAACACATCTATCTTATTTTCTTTTCATAGCATTAGTTTTCATAATGTATGTGTGTAGGCGAGGGCACAACAGTGTCGCATGTGCGGCTCATGGCCCGTCGCCCTTCGTAATGCTGACCTAGTGATTCTATTTCGCTTCACATGCGGATAGAAAAATATGTTATTTTCCGAACGGGATTCCGTTTAAATTGATAGATTTGACGTAAGTAGTTGATATGGAGTTTCCTACTTTTTTAAAGAGTTGAAAAATAGTTCTTTTTAAAAGTAAATATTTTTAACTCCATATCTAAGAGCTTGTGCGTATTTATTATCTTGTGTATATTGGAAATTAGAAAAAAAAAAAACACTTTTTTGTATTAGTGTAAGTAGCTTAATAATAAACTGGGTTTAAGTTTACTTTTTAACGGTTAGTTACATAAGCGATAGTGCAGAAAATATCTTATGAAATATATATTGTTTCAGTGTTTTTTTTTATTATTATTAACGTTTACTGATAAATTGCTGGGCTCAAAACTTGTTGGTATTCTTTCTTGAAACATTCCATACACCACCCTGAACTAATGTTATAATCCCACACTATGCTTCCCGTTAAACTCCGATATCCGACGGGGTAGACAAAGCCTAGAATGGAGAACTGATATATTCATAAATGAAAATAACAATGTTGATACATTATGTGGTCGCTTGATATCGGCCGGTAATGTATAACTGCAGGGCACAAAATAGTAAAATAGATACAAAATAGGGCTGAAAATAGGAGAGAGTTTTAGAAAAAATACGAGGTATAATCAATATGGATAATAATGATAATAATATATAATAAAAATAATGATAGTATAATGCACGGTGGGACTTTGAATGTTGAGCAATTACGCGTTTAATTCGTTTGTAAGAACTAGTCGAGTCAATAGATCTCAAAATTGTCAAAACTTCTCAAAAACAAAACTTCCAAAACAGATGCGAACATTGGTATGACTCTATGTTTATTTTCTTCATATTAAAAAAAAGCTTAATTTGAAAAGGTTTTTTAAATCGACAAATTAGATTTGCGAGCAAAAATCTCCCTTATGTTTTAGAAAAGTCAAATTGAAACTCGACTTTGAAGTGCCTCAATATTATCATAGACGGACTGTAATGCCCCAGATATATTTAGATTTATTTGTTTAATTATTTATTTACAATTGAAATTCTGTTTTTAGTATTTAAGTAGAAATTCAGTGGTACGGACTGGGATTTTTACTCATGACCTCACAAACGTAACTCTGAATAGATATCTTAAGGAGGGTAGATATAGGCGCGCGGAGGGTAGCAAGCAGACAAGTAGACAATTCACCTGGCAGTAAGTAGATACTGTCGCCCTGCGACATCACCCATTTATACTAATGAACTTTGGCATGTCCACGGAAGCGTCGCCTACTTTTTTTTAATTTTATTTTTTTATATATACTAGTGGGCGGACGAGCAAGCGGTCCCACGTGATTGTAAGTGTTACCGCCGCCCATGGACACCTGCAACACCAGGGGGTATGCGGGCGCGCCGCCGACCTTGCAAAATTCTATTCACAGCTCTCTTGAAGAACCCCATATCGTAGCTTATAGGACTTAGGAGAAAATCTGAGGGAACACTGAGTATCACGTGACGAAAACTTTTCTTCCATCCATCCACTTCTTGGAAGGCGGCATGGGTTGGGGAGTAGAAATAATATAATAATATAAGGAATTTCCTTTCTCCCATGTCACGTAGTCTTTTTGTAGGTAAATAAAAGACTCCACTACTACATAGCGGTATATTTTAAAATAGTGAATAGATCCGGGATGGGTTCGATTCGCTCACGTCAGAAGTTATGACTCGGTCCAAAGAATGCCACTGCCCTGCGATAGCCTTCCAGTAGGTATTCCGCGGTAGGCCGGAACAGTCTCGCAGCTAGCAGCGAGCAGTAGGTAGGTAGTATATTCGCATAGGTGGCGAGCAGGTCACGTCCAAGTCGACTGCCGGGTAGGTGAGTCCCAGTAAGTAAGGGGATTCACTATTAGTAAGTCGGCACTAGACTCGCCAAAACCTTCAGTATTAGTTATTTCAGAATTATTTATTTGTAGACGGGATGTTAGTCTAAACAGAAAGGATAGCCAACGTGGAGTGCCAATGACGGGGTCACTACCTGCGTTCGATGCGATACGTAAGGACTGGTTTGATACCGGTTGATAACAATAGAATTGCGAAACATATAGTGCGCTCCGGCTTTGCTTTTGAATTAATATTTAATCTATATTTTTGTTATTTAAGTATGTGTTTATAATTTAAGGTATTATTTATTGTAAATAGTTAATAATAATAGATATTTTTATGTAGTAATGTTATTTTTTTTTTAAATAGTTGATTTAAGTTTGTATTTTAATGTAGTTTCGCTTAACTAATGACGTAGTGAAACGAAACCGTTACACCCATTATATTCGAAGTGATGACATGGCATAGAATGGGGAGTATAAGAGTATAAAAGTCCCTTTGATAACTTTTAATGGTATTGTATTGAATGGTATGGTGGCATGGATAGGGATATATTGGGATTGACATATGTTTATAGTACATATTAATACATAATGTAATTATGTAATGTAACATATATTTCAGAAATTAGTCGTATCACGCCTAAAAATAAAATCCCAATACGAACAATAATAATGTTTAGTGCACTCAGGGTTCACAGTGTAATGAACTTTACTTTCGTTAGCAACATTTTTTATACAGCATTGAGTTTGATTTACTATCGTTGTGCAGACGTAAAAGTTTTATGAAGTCGATTTTATGCAAGGCAAGTTACGAGTATATTTCAAAATTGAATTATTTTCCGATGTTTTATTCAATAACAGAATCCAACAATAACGACATCTGCATTAGTACTTTAAATTAATCTGCTTCGAATCAAATATATTCGGAAATAGGATCTAATTTTAAAACATGTTATAATCATTGGTTTCATGACATTGCCATTGGTATCATTGCCATTAGAGCGTTCTAACAAATACAAACTCCTTTGCAACTCATTACCAAATTATTTATTAGGCGACTAAGTGGCGTCAACCGCAAATACAACGTTGTAGAACAAATCTTGAAGCATCGAATATGAATCTTATAGTCAGTAGGTATAATAACTATTGAGCTTAGATGGAATGAAAGAGTGTTTTCTTCTACTAGTTTTCCCTAATTATACTCGTATATTTAACTTATCTAACACAAATTGTTTATAACCTTTCACTTCGTACAACCGAAACATTTATTTCGACCCATGTACTATATTAATAAACTACAACAGACTTGCACACTAGAGACAATACTTCTCTTTTTATGTTAAACTGCTTTGGCTTGGATACCAATATCCAAAATTATAACATGCTGCAATCATTTCAACAATAACTTGTTCACCAACGCAAAAACTAGTGTGTAGGTACTCGTATCGTGCGAACGCTCCGTTGGCCAATGTATATAAAATTACTTCGAATTGTCAGTATGTATTTATTATTTATATTTTATAATATTTTAATATTCGTGAAAATAAGTGATAAAATTCAACTAGATATTGTATTAGTTAGACTATCGAAGTGTAAGGGTTTCATTTAAGCTTGAAGCTCAGGTAACAAAATGGTGTTGTTGATGGATTTTATGCAATTTTCAGTATCTATCACAGACAGCGCAGCGCTGCTTCGGGCCCGTTGGGATTAGGTTCGATCTTTTCGCAATACTTACAGGATAAACAGCTTGAGAGACCCCCCTCGACGCCCGAGCCACAGCAGATAACACGCAGTAGAGTATTATTATGATAATAATCTCTCGAGTAGCACCATAGTAAAAACATAACAGTAGATTATCTTCATACAGACTAATAAGTCACGGTTTAGATTGTGTGCACGATGTACAACTACATAGAAGCTCACCGAAGATAAATGACGTACATCAAATCAATTTGATGTTTGATGTTTCCTGCAAATCGAGAGTAGGTAATTATCTTGAGACGATTGGACCGGAGTTAAACACTGTTATGTTTTTACTGTGGTCGTACTAGCACTGAAAAGGTGGTGTAGTAATAAGGAATCAAACGTAGGCCGAGTCTCGTTATGAGGGAGGGTGCAACTGTTTTCGCAAGACCTTCAAAAATATGCCAGCTACGTAACGTCATGTACGTACAGAGTATGTGTGTGTATGTGTACACAGGGTTATTTTTCAAATTAATCTAATTTTAGACATTATATGTTTAGATTTCGAAGAAATATACCTAATGCGGAGATGACGACTTCGGCACAGTGCAATTCCGAAATATTGCACTGTATCCAGATAGTCTTAGTCGCGTCATTCTTAGTCAAGAAAAAGAGTGACCAGCTGAATCGAAAACTCAGTTTGGAAATTAGTTGGAAGTTTAAATATTGATATATGGTATTTATATATTTTAAGTTGTACGTATATATATGTTTGCCGCGTCGTCGTGTCGGCCGGCTTTAGAATACCACCCCATCTCTTTCCGTGGATGTCAGAAAAGGCCAGAACTACATATGTCCAGAACTACAGCACTTCTAAAAGGGTGGATTCGCCAATCCACTCGTGCAGAGTGGCGGTTTTAAGCCCTACATTCCTAATGCACAAATCAATGTGCATGTGGAGGCTGGTATCGAATAGTGGATGATAATAGGACTGGTAACGGTCACAATTTTCTTTTTCTGAAAGTTTCAGAAAATTGTGAACCTGTGAAGTCTGGCGCGTGCCTTTCGGAGTTTTTAGATATTACTGCGTATCTATACCTAAACCTCCAAGAGAATTCCCCAATAACAAACGACATATACACATTTTTTTTTAAATTATTAATAATTCTTTTAAATCTCGGACATGAGGGAAGTTTTACTTCACGGCCGAGTTGGCGACAATTTAAAAATATGTACTCAAGTAAAACTCAGTATCAGCCCAAAGCTGGACATTTGAACTTACGAATGAGAATTTAGAATAGATATTCCTAGGCTATCACTGTAATTATTCTTTACTAAGGAATAATACTTTTAACTAGACGTTACCGGCAGCTTCCATTGCTTTTATTTAATTGCGATTAATTATCGCGTGATAATTGGCACAGGATGTTCTATTTATTTACATACTACGTCTCTTCAGAGGCAGATAGAATAAAAGACATGTGGATTCACTTGGCCGGTCAACCGATAAATATATTGAGATATTGGCGATTTAAGTTAATCTATACAAAATTTGATACCATGTACCGATTCTCAACATTGTGTTTATAATTAGTCATTTGAAAGTCTTTACAAAGTATTTTTATAGGAAGTTACTGACTAAAATTTCATGTTTCTTCAGTGGTTTTGGCTCGGCGTTGATGAGCAGTCATCAGCAGCAGCAGGACATTTCTCAAGCAATACAGCAGGCAATGTATGTGTAGATAAGTGTTAATTTTAAATGCTATACCGAAAACCCGACTGCATATGATTGAGTTAATAAAATTTTCTACAGATAGATTTTACGAAACAAGAGTAGCCACTCGTAGTTACGATATGCCGAGGCGTGAGTGGAATAAATTTTTGTTCATAGAAACCATTTTCAATTTCACGGCTCAATCTTTGTGTGCTCGGGGTGAATATGTAAAAGGGCATACGTTGGTGTCAACAAAGTGTAATGGTTTTGTGCTGGAGCGCTCTTGATCTATTCGTTGCAATCTAAAGCGATTGATAAAATTGTCTATCTATCGATGTTACTTCTATTTTGTATGTTTTTATTAAAGAGTTAGTTTACTGATTTCCATTTAGTGAGATTTCAAAGAAATATAGCTATACTGGAGGACGTTAAACAATGTGTGGTTAGCTTGATTCCTGTGGGAACTTTGTAATTAATCTGAATAAAAGTATCCGCGCATCAGTTAAGACTATGCCAAGTTTCGTTAAAATCTGTTCAGTGGTTTTTGCGTGATTCGTGATTCAGTGGTTCAGACATGCACAGACTGACAGACAAGCATAAAAAAGACAAAAATTTCAAAACAAATGTTGTGGGATCTATATCACTCATAGTTTAAACTACAGTGACTTTAAAAAAATATTAAATGTACAGAATGTGACCAAACCACCAATAAGCTGCGAGGTTACGATATTTGTGGACAAACTGCAGGGCGCATTTATCTATATGTTAACGGATTGAAATGAAACGAATTGAACTTTGCACAAAAACAGTCTTGGTCTTTATCTTGGTTAAGTTCCTAAATGAACCAAATCGGTTCCGTAGTTCCAAAACTATGACAGTGTAAACTTTTCAAATAATGCAAAAATAATTCAACATCTATTACGTACAAATGATAGGAAACGACTCGTGAGGCACTACAGTTTGTTGAAACATCTAAAACGTATGGAAAATAATGAAATTTTGCTTCAGACTGGCTTTGCCGTTGTGTTGTTTTATCTATTTACAGATAACTTGTACTTGTATCAGCCTATAACGTCCCACTGCAGGGCACAGGCCTCCTCTTATAAATCATTGGGGGGGTTACGGCCCGTAATCCACCAGGGCATAGCGGATTTAAATTGCGGATGCGGGCATTTTTTAAATACAACGTTATCATCTAATCTTTATAAACGTAAGTAATGTATTTATAAGTTATGAATTAACATTGATAATAATCTTGCATATTTTATTTCAATATTTGGATATGCCAAGCATGAGTGATCAGTTAAAAAGTGTCTTGCTATGGAAAGGATGAAATGAAACTTTTTTTTTTCTTTCAATCCTTTCTCGACCTCGTCTCGAACAGTTGTGCACAATTAGTTTCATTCTCCGTCGCGAGACATCGATCAACGTCGTGTGTTCACTACCCAGCATTTCAGTTCGATTCAAACATTACAATCCATCCATGTTTTAGCAGTATTACAGTTTCACTATTATTATTTTCAAGTGAATATGCATATAATTAAAAAAACATCGACAACTTTTATACTAACTACTTATAAAGACAAACAAAGTGGTCCTTTTCGTTCTTTAGTTGAGTATATATTTTTAGAAATTTTAAACTTATTGTTTTTGCTTAAACATGAACTGCATAAAATGCAGTTGAGAAAACAGTATGACGCGATCGTTGATGATCGTAGTGTTTATTTCGTTGTTTACAAACTTTCAACTTTCAACATATTAATTACTAAATTGAACTTAAAAACAAAAGCATTTGCTATGCAACAAGAAAACGTGGCATCGTCACTTTTTTTATTTAATCATTCCATCATATGACGTTACTTATGATTTAAACCTGAGAAATTATTATCCAAGTTTAAAATCTTTTATATTAAAAAGAGATTTAGAAATATTAACATATTTTTTGTCGTCTAATATTGACTGGACTTTTATCTATTTATGCAAAAAATACACAAGTATCATTATTGTCAGTTTGCCGCTATATTGAAAAATCGCTAACATAAATGGAAAATAAAATTAAATATGGCACTAGAAAATGTTGCCGGTACAGGCGGCGGCGAGTCTTGACAAATTATTTAAGAACGTGTGTTAAAGGACGTGGCCTATTATACGCATGATTGATCGTGTTGATAGCTCGCATGCCGCCAAATGCTGCCTTTTAATCTTTTTAAAGTTGACACTAGTCTTTTGTAAAAAATACCGATTGCTTTTGTTGTTACCTCTTCTGTAGTTCGTTTCGATGTCTATAGAAGGGCGTTTATATATAATTAACTTACAATTAATTATTGATTTTACAGTTATTTATCTGAATACTGAATACGCTGTTGCTTTCATAGCGATTTATTTTTATTGACCTTGGTTTTACTTCGAGCAGGTAGGTATTGTAAATAACCTCAAATAGATGATATATTATGAATAGCTCACATACACACGCAGCTTATTTCGTTTTATATGGGGGATATCCATCATCTTTATATCGGACCCAGTTATGACAGCCGCGTAAAGGTTGTTAAGGATATTAGGCGGAATTAACAACAGTTTGTGATACTTTTGACACGGAAAAATGTGTAACGTAGAATGCAAACAGTCAATTACAATTACAATCTGTCAATTAATTTTGGGATGTTACGGGGTAAATTTTTACGGATTAAAATATCTTTATATTTCGTTTTATTGTACTTAGTTTATAAACTGTAATTTATTGTAAGCGATTACCTGTCGATAACGGTGGGTGGCGACAAAATTACGACATCATATAAAATAATAAATAGAAAATTCTTATTCGATTACATTACCAACTGGTTGTTCTGAAACAGCAATACGGGAGAAGCGAGACCATTTAATGGGATCTCCGTCTAAGTACACAAGGGCGAGTACACGAGTCTGGGAGTAATTAGCGCGAAGACTGTCTAAATGCTGAGCGGTCCTCGGTCGCCTTTTCATGTCCGCTTTGCTACTGATTTATTCTGATATATTTGTTTTCGGTCATATTTGAAGTTATACATAAACTTTTGGCACAAACTTATAAAGTAGGCCATTGTGACCGTAATTTGGTACTGATATTTTAATATTTTTCTCTTATATTGCGTTCTTTTAGTAGTTTATATTTTGCATACTTCGAGTTACTAATTTTATAACGACTTATAGTTTACTGCTTCTTCTATTTATTACTTATAATACACCATGTTTATAACAAAACAGGTATTAATAAATTGCGTGCTTATGTACTATAAGAATATACGAATATTAGAAGTTCATTTGTTCATATAATTTATTTAGCAGTCTTTAAAAAAATAAAGTTTACTAATAAACCAGTATATAACATTTAGTTTTGCATTAGTGCGCATTGTTTGGCAGCGAACACGTGGGTTTCACTTCAGGTTAACTCGCCTGAGCCGGCCGGGAAACTCGCTTCCCGGGGGAAATCACCGCAACAATTACATCTCAAAACCTAGTTCCAATAACACCCCGGCAAACCTTTAAAAACCAATACGTACAAACCTATTTACGATTAAACCTTCCCATCTCAGTGTAGTGGCCTTACCCTTATTTTTTTTTAAACGAAATCCTTTTAGTTTAATCACTCCGATATCTGTATTGCTAACAAAAGATTCATAAATGGTAAGTACTTTAGTATCTCCAAAAGGTATTACGTATTTACGAGAATGCTCAGTTCTGTAAGTTGGTTTGTGATAATACTATGAATATTCAGAGGCTTCGGTTGTCCCTGAGGATGGAACCCTTTTGAGCATAAGAGAGGAAACGCGGACGATGAGTTTCAAAACAATATGATATTATCGCGGCATTTAGGCGGTCCTAATAAGATTTGCTTCAATATTAATGCGCATCGCGGCGTCCATTATTTAGGGGTATTAGCTAAATACAGACAGTACTACCTCAAATCTATACTTAAACATAACGATTTCAAACGATGAAAAGGGGTAGGTAAGCACTTAGAAAAAAATATGTGTTAAACGATTCTGCCACGGCTATAATACTTGATACCGTTTTGATAACAAAAGAATGAGCCTACTATTACAGAACAATCGTGTCCTCCAACCTTTAGCTCCATAAAAGAACAGAATGATTAATTGTTTCTACGACCTCTTCAAAACACCGCTTCTTATTCTTTTTAAATACTTCCGTTATTTTCCACCTCGATGGCGATGAGAGGGTGGTTTTAGACTATAAATTAATATTAAATCACGGCTTAAAAACAAAAAATACTTTCGATGTTGTACTAGGTTTTTCAAGCTGTAATTTGTTAGAAATTTAAGCGTTAGATTTAAATCGAAGTATTTTCATAGAGTTAGTTCTATAGCCCAAGTTTATAGCCCAAGCCTCTATAGTCAAGTTTATGTGTAATGTAAACACAATACTTTCCTGTCGTATGTGATTTAATGAAGTTCTACGGGAAATGTAATGTAACTAATTGAATTGATTTTAATTAACCCTTTCCTCGTCTTTACCATATGACTGAAATGATATAATCAACAGTTGTCTCGACAGGAAATTATTCTGGAAGGTCTCCGCCAGCCATGCGATGACGTCTTCAATCCTAGGTATTTATCTCACACATTTTTTGTTTCAAAAGTTTGTAATAGGTAGCAGATGCGTATTCTATGTCATAGCTTAGAATTAAAAACGAACGGCGCCGCCGTAAATGAGAATTAACGCCCAATAAAATCAAAATATCGAACACTACATTCACGTTTATGGTGACGTGTTAAATGCATCCGGTTTTTGGAATAAATCTAAACGTACTGTATAACATTTAGATCTTTAATACAGAATTAGGGTTTATACGAGTATTAACGAAAAAAACAGTTTGTGTTACTTTTTTTTAAGCGACTTGTTATTGTTAATTAATATTAGCATTAACATGAACGTTGGTGTATTAGCCTAAGAAAACATGCTACAATAAATGTGGTATAAACATGCAGGTTTCGCGGAAGACACATGCCTTGTGGGTCGGCGTCCGGCGAGCGTCGTAGGCTGGCAAACGAGAGGCCGCTGCCGGTGCGAAGCCATGTTTCACCGCTGATGTATCGCCGGGGAGCGGCCGCCCTCGTTTTTTCCCTAACAAGCCGCACAGGCCCTGCGGGTAGCTTGTGGAATGTTAAATACACACCCTCGTTAACAAACTTTTAGATACTTTAACCCCCTGGTTTAACGTTAAGAATGGCGATGCGTTCTTATTTGTACGTAATGTGTCGGTTTTTGTAGGTTACCCAAACACCTGTCGTGCACTATGATGTTGATTAGATATAATTAAATACCTTTGTATGTCTTATTATACAGCTTAATTTAGGTGTAATTAAAAAAAATATATAATGTTTATTAAAGATCTACAGAGGTATTTTGTTAACAATAATATTAACTAAAACCAAAGTGGGTACAATACAATACTTTGTTTACACTGAAATCAGGTTTTGACTTCTTACTAGCATACATTGTATGGAAATGCCGAATCAATTTGGAATTTGGGACCAAAGCGTGCGCGTTCTTTGGTGCAATTGCGTGTAAACTAAAATTGAAGTGTCTCGCTCGAAATGCATGCGGCAAAAGGCGTCAAAGGCTTTATTCATACTCATCTACACGTACGTAATACCATAGCACCACGTCGCCGCCGCTGCCCGCTGCACGAAATATTTAAAGGATCATAAACATATGGCGTGTGTTCAAAAATAAATTTGCAAAAACGTCCCACTTTATGGCTACAGCGAATTAAAAATAATATACATTCTTTATAAATTGTACTTTTAGTAATTAAAAAGTAAAATAAAATTAAAAGTTAGGTTTCTTAGTAAGTATTACCTATTGAGACCAATTTGTTACTCAAAAACTTGAAGCACCGCGAATCGCAACTGTTCTGAGTGAAAGCTTAAAGTTTCAGTTAGGCAGTTACGCTCCCCTTCCGGACGATCAACGTAAATTATTCCCCCAGAAGAAATCTCTAAGGGCTGAATGACGGATAAGGGCCGGGCCATTTTATTGCGTACACCGGCCTGCGTTTGTAACCGCTTTAAAAACCGACCTTAGAATATTAATTGAGGGATAATATTATTCAATAAGGTGCTGTTAATTTAATTATCGATCGCGAAAAAATGCCAAAAGACGAATTCAAATATTGAAAGATTTTAACATTATCAGAGTACCTACATAGTACGTAAGTTTGCTGCAGGTCAAGCTGAACATGCACCTTAACGTTATTATTTTGTAGAGTACTGTTGGTCGCATTTACTTATTTATTAAATATAGTTGTATTCTAGGGGCCGTTCAAGTATTACTTAAGCAGAATTTTAGTCATTTTTAATCCCCCCCCCTTCCCCTCGTCAGCCAAAGTAAGTATAGGTGTTACCCCCCCCCCCGGCTTACGTAAGCATTCGTATAATTTTTACAAAATCTGTTCAAGTTTCTTATTTAATCAGAATTAATATTTTTTGCCAAAAAAATACGAAAAGTAAATAAACAAATATTGCTGACGTTATCACCATTCAAACCCCCCCCCCGTCCCCCATGTCGTCAAAAATAAGCAAAGCTAAGACCCCCCCCCTACCCCCCTTTGGTGCTTACATAATACTTGAACGGCCCCCTATGACATTTATAAGACAGATAACTAGGAGAAAACAAACAACAGCAAATCATATTATTTCGAGCGTCTAAATTAGCCAGTGACAATTAAAAGGGCAGTTTTGAAGACCAACATGAAAATATTTTATATTTCACAGCACATTGTTATTTTGACTTGGGGTTATTCAAGAAAACTATGAATAGGACCTTACAAGGTCGGCAGCGCTTCCTTATCATCTCATGCGTTTGAAATTTCGATGAACTGTGGTAGCCACTCACCATGTTTGTCTGCCTTTGTCGTACATAAAAAGTATAAATACTATTATATAATATTTAGCAAGTATAAGGTAAAAGATTGTTAAGAAAAACGTTGGCTAAACAGTCCTAATAACTGGTGTCCTAAATGGTATATTCTCCTTTCTAAATTGTTTATGGCAGTAATTTTACTCGGCTGTAAGGCATTGTAAGTGATAATTAAAACCCTGTTAGATACTGCTGTTACAGGCGTCAAGTTGGCTTTAATGTTATACTTATTTGGGTATTATAAGTATCATGAAAAAGCTATCAATATTTTAAATAAGGATAAGTAATAAAACTAGAAACATATGTATGAGTTATAAAACTTTTATTACACGAGGAGGATTTAAATATGGCGGCTTGCAGAAATACTCACGAGGCGTATGTTTTGTAGCGCTTCATAGCACGCGTAGCGCCGTCTGCTACTTCCGTCGCAAGCTTTCCTTTGTACGCGACTGTTATGCACATCTTGCTTTAAAATAATTATCAGTTTTAAGCATTGTAAATACATATAAATATTGTAGCCGACAATATTCTAGACGAATATTTTAATATTTGAGCCACGTAATCCTCTTACTAAAAGGGATTCTAAAACTCATTCCACCGACATAATCGACACGAATTTTTCACGTATATTTCTTTCACTCACAAATCCAATTTAATTAAGGCGAGGAACTCGCGGTTAAAATCCTATTTAAGCCGTTTTTATTACCGCCCGACGGGCAAAGACGGTTCGCCACCGCGCTCTAAGAATTTGAGCGCTCGTGAGGATTTTCCTAGCTTTTATCTCAACAGTCCTGAGTAGAATGGTAAGTGATCTTCATGCAAATTATTTATTTCAGTTACTGATGCACGGCGATTGCTACCAATTAGGCTACTTTAAATAATAATTTGAACTGTTCATTGCTTTTTTTTTGTAATTATTGCTAAATATTTTCAAAAAGTAATCGGTCACAAAAATACCACGACTATAATATTGTGGCTGTTGCCTAACGCTGCAGATAACAGTAGCAAATTTGATGTTGTAATTGTTGTCTATAACAATACACTATACACAATAGTTGTTGAAGTTTATATAAAGACGTTAGTTCCCTTGATCATCGACAGATGGCGCTATACAATTATGTAGACCACAATATAGTTCCGTTTTAAGATTGATGTATAAGATCAAATGTGTTTTGTTCAGTATGAGTGTTATGAGTTATGTAGTTACTTAACATCTACTATAGGTACCTTTCTTTGTTTGTACTTTTATTTGTACCCTTATGGTCGGGCTACATCCTCATTAGGATGGTCTGAACCATTGGTTGGTTGAGTTCGCAGATAGGAGCTATCCGTGCGGAAGTGCTTACTCCTAGGATATTTTGATAGGTTAGCTCCTATTTTGGATATCGAAGGATTATTGCGCCTTGGTGGCGGCCTTCGTAATGCAGATTTATCGTATGATCAACAGCATCCTTTACTATTTCCCCGCAACAATCTCATTGTTGAGCTAATAATCACCTACTACATAATAAACATTGCCATAATGGCCTGCTAGCTCTGATGTCAATACAATAATCCAATAGATTGTTGAAATCCTTCATGTTGAAATATAGTCCCCCAAGTTATAGATAAATGTAACTATTGCTTTCGCAATAAACTTTAACAATTATTTTCGCTTATGGCTGATCTCCCCAGAGTGAATGCAAAGTGAATGAAGTTAAGGCGTGAATGAAGTTACTCACAGCGCTGCTGTAGACTACGCTGCTTCTATTTATATTACACGGTATCGCAAACGTGGTGTACGCTCTATAAAATCTTATTTATGCATATTTGGTTGTTTGGTAACGCGCCATACACGTTGCATTAACACGGATTTAAGCACAAACCTTTTTCTTTCTGCTTTCAAACGTATTCCGATAATGGAACTGCATTTATCGGTGCTAAAAACGCTTAGTCAGATATTTACACTTTAGCTAATTCTGATGAATTTCAAAATTCGTTTGATAACGAACTAGCAGATCGTAGAAGTACATGGAAATTTAACGCGCGGTGCGTCAAATTTCCATGTAGTCCGAGTTTCAGCGGTCATTATGAAATCTTTGCTAAAGGTTCAAGTTTCATTTATATAGGGTTGAAGGTTCGTATTTGATTTCGTATGAGGAATTGTTGACTGTTCTTACGCAGATAGAGAGTGTTATTAACTTATGCCCGCTTACCTTCTGATATAGAAGTCAGAAGGGTTATAAAAGACCCTTCTGAACCTAGTGCTTTAACGCCATCACACTTCTCCATATAAGTTTGAGATGAGCCAACTATGTTACGCTTGCATCATTCCGCTGTACTGGATCAAATGGTGCAGTCGTTTCTAAACTCTGGAAGAAAGAGTATCTTCATTTGCTCCAAAGACGAGGAGAATGGAATATTGCTTCCAATCTTATAAAAAATAAAAGCTTTAAATATCTGGGTCACATCGTGTCTAAGGATCTCAGTGAAAATCACGATATTGAGAGGGCGGCAGACAGATTGACAGAGCGTTGGCGGTTAGAGGCTACATGCTGATCTGCAGGTATTCAAGTCTAAGACTTGACCTCGTTACAGCTGGTTCTGTATCCGTTCGCGAGGAAAACCGCATGGTGGCCAGACCTTGTCTGCATCTCTAATAACGTTTAGTGAATTCTTCACAGAACCTTGTTGCCGCTGGATCTATGCTGGTGCGCAAGGAGAACCCGCGAGATCGTAGGCCCGGTCTGCGATCTGAATCTTACTTAATGAAGGACCGCAAGAAGTAGTGAGATTGAAGCGTGTGCCTGCCCAGTGTGCCCTGGCTGAGAAGAGAAAGAGAGCTACCAGGCCCCACAACGACCATGGAAGGTACCTCCAGCCAGTATATGCTGGAGGCGTACAGGTGAGGTCATTAGATTTGGCTGGGTCTCACACTTTATTTCTCGTTCTTCTTCCGCGTTAATCCTATGGAGAAGTATCTCGTAAATTAGTAAATAGTATCTCGTACTAGTAAATAACCTAAGATCGTGGTATCCTTCAGATGTCATGATCATTCCCACTCACAAATACAAATAAGGACTTATTTTTAAAATGAATCTCTTACTCGGATTTAGAACAATTGAGAGAAGTTCACGTTGTGTAAAATCAGGCAGTAACAACATACTCCTACAATAAGAAAGAGGAGATAACACTTGAATATTACTATTCATACATAGGGTACATAATTAACCTTAATTTAATATTGTTTTTATATAATATAAAAATAACAGATACTCTCGTATAGGGAATAAAATGCGGATATCGCAGTAAACGGGCGCACCTTGTCCGCGGGGCCGGGTATGTGGTCGGTGTTTACCCTCCGTTCGGAAGAGTTCCGCCTAATCCCGCCACTCTCCATGAAGCTCACTTGCATCGCCCCTTGCTTTTTGCTGTATTTTATAGATATATTGTTTACATAACATAACATACATTACATAACGTTTACATAAGTAGAAACTGTTAAATTACGGGATTAGAAGCAGAGAAAAGATGCACATAATACGTCACCGCTCTTTATGTAAATAAGTACAGAAAAAATCAAATTCAGCACACATAATTACAACTCCATGTTCAATATAGGTACACATATATGAACCTTACAAAAATTTAAATATTGTTTTGTAATCCATAGCACAAAGTAGCAAAATTTATCTTTCCACTTGGCGCACACCAGCGTTTTTTTCCCTTACGTATATGGGTAGAAATAAAGTAGATATATATGGATAATATATGGAAAACATATTTTTTAAGCTAGATACTTGCAATTTCTCGGAATGGTCACAAAGTTCAACATGCGCTCTAAGTGTACCTTAATTGGTCCAGTAATTTTAACTTACCCCGAAGACCGTTAACAGAACTTCGTTATAAATCTGTCTGTCTTCGTTGTAACTCAATCCTACAACATTTCATTCACAGTGGTCTAGTAAAAATGCAGTCATAGTGAGCTGCTAAATAATTTCGTATTAATTGAATCAGTGCTACTCAAGTTGTGCATTAGAAGCTATAAGATCGTGAAAAGGGGCCAGCATCCGCAAGCCGCGGTAATGATCCGAGAGTGCATGCATAATTTACCCACAAAGAGCTTGTTTTGTAATGTAATTAGTTCGTAATCTCGCCGGAAAACAGCCAACAACATTATTTTGTGCCAGCTAAAATATTAAAATAATTTATTATCGGCGAGCGACCATGCGTAGGGTTTTATAATTTTGCTTTCGTATTTTATAATTAATACAAT
Organism: Sesia bembeciformis; assembly: GCA_943735995.1. NCBI lineage: Eukaryota > Metazoa > Arthropoda > Insecta > Lepidoptera > Sesiidae > Sesia > Sesia bembeciformis. The sequence continues at coordinate 8,158,369 of OX031029.1, read as the reverse complement.
GAAATCAATATTCAATTGAATTAAAACACAATTATGTTGTATTATGATTCACTGAAAGAGTTACGTCTATCTTCTGGTTAATGGCGTTCATATGCACGATTACAGTGACATGTTGTTCCTATTTTAATGCTCTAATAAATGTCCGTCAACCTTTGTTTACTGATACTTTCGTGTTCATTTTTACTAAACTACTATACCAAAACATATAACGTATAAACATATAAAGTATTTTCGGGTCTTATCATCGAGCCACTACCGGCGATTTTTTTAAGTCGTCTGTCCTCCTGGCCGACGATGAATAACGATGATGAACGAGGCATAACATCGACCGAGGTCTGACTTTGCAATGATAATTTAATCACGATATAACTGTCGAGCACTTTTGTTATATCGCCTTAAAGGTAGCAATAAAATACGAAGCACGATTTTATGATACGAATTGTTTTAGCAGCTTTGTTTTATGGCACATTTAATCAGAAAATAATGACTAAATTTTATTACATTAATAGCTTATGTAAAATTACTTAAAACTCAACTGTAGCAAACGATTGTTCATTTTTTTTAAAGAACACCTTATTGCACATTGTTGTACAAAAGGTGAGCTGAGTAAGCTGAGAGGTGCATTTGGTAGGTGCGATGAAAGTTATAATACCTATAATTACATTTTTCCAAGAAAAATCCAAGAAAAAGCATACCATTATATTATGTCAATTAACTCGGAATCTTGAGCAAATCCATGGTTTACACTTCGATGAAAGGTCTATTAAATCTTGTGTTTTTACCACTAATTCTTTTTAAGTAAGTTAGTTCAAAAACCAAAAAGATTATTTTCATTGAAACTTGTTCCTCCAGTAGTCAGAAATATTAGCTTCTCCAATAAATTATTTATTTATTATTTGACTTGGTATGACATCAAAAAATGTACGAACTGAATAAGACTAATTTTTAAGATTATTTCTATTTAACTGCTAAAATTTTCATTTCTGCAGAAGAGGATCTCCGCCTGGTGCAAGCGTTTTATTAAGTAGACAGGAAATGTAATATTGCACATGCATATACCATCATGGTATTCATACATTGGAAAATATTATGAGCGGTGCAGAACAGTTTTCAGTCGTAATGGGAATGATTAAGCTAAGTAAACCAGTAATCACGTACTGTGCAAACTCCTCGGGGCATGTCAACAGCGAGCCGACCGCTGCATTCAGTGGAACGAGCGCTACGCATCGCAACTGTCGCTGGTTTACGCGGGCGGCATGTGTACATAGGCTGCTTGCTTACTCGTATTAACGCAAATAGTATGCCAGTTGTAAGTGTTGATGTCGTTCAGCATAATTTTTCTATGGTCTTATTTTGAATTATATTTGGCCTATTTCAGCAAATATTATACATATGGATAACAAGTAATAATTAACTTTTAAATAAATTAATTTTCGATGCTTCGTTGTAAATGTTCAGAATAAACTATTGATATGTCAAGAGATAAAAAGGCCTTTCTCACCACCACCTGATACTGTATCAAAAAGTCAGTTATACTTTATCAGAAAGTCAGTATCGGCTATATTTTGTTGGGGAATAATTGATCTATCAGATTGTTAACAGTACTTTAACTTAAACCACTTAGAGGCTCGTAGGTTACATAAAACCATCAAAGGATAAGAAAGCTCGTAGCAATTGTAGTGGTTGTAGAACTCGTAGCAGTCGTAGCAGAGGCTACGAGCTACGTGCAATAGCTACGAGACAATTGAATTAAAACGCAAGTTATCGTTGGCCGGACACCAATTAACTATCACTGCCAATATCGACTTAGCACTGTACGATTAACGCTTAGCTGAAATTGACTTCATTGATGGTCTATTCAATTTGTTCTAGTTATTGGCAGTCTGAATTTAAATTATTTTATTCGTTATAATTCTGCCTTATATTTTATCTATTTTTTGTTTTCAATTCATAGTTATTAATTTCATGTTTAATAACAGGCATCTTTATTATTTTGATATATTCTTGCACGGTTATCGAGATGTTATAGCGTTTCATAATAGGTAAATTTTGACTTTTTTCTAAAAAGATATAGCACGACTTTGCGAAATTCTAATGTTTTGCGTGATCTTATTACGCTAGAGAAACTCTTTGCGAACTTTATTATGTGTCTGAATAAATGCATACGTTTGTTTTCATTCCAGCACTCCGCGATGACAGGTTTGGAGGAAGCGAGGCTCAGTGGGGCCGCGTCGCGTCGCGTCCGTCGCGTGCACGTGATAAATCGCGTACAGCCATCACTTTTTACTAACGAGACAAGGTGTCGTGCACCTGCGTGTAAGGATATTCAAGGTACGATTGTTAGCGGCAGCAACAAGCCAGCGATACTTTTTTGAAAGATATTTTAGTGAGAGCAGTGTCGGAATGTTTTATTCTGATTTCGTTGGGAATTTTTGAGCGCGGTTCAGTAGGCGTTGCCGTGTCGTACAACTGCACCGATGACAATAAATATCGGAGGCGGCGAGCCGTGAAATCGAATAGGCTCCGTCTGTGAGCGCTTTACAATCAGCAGCCGCCTGTCGCACGCCGCCGCCCGCCCTCTATAACTTACTGACGATTCCATGCATAAAAACTTATTTTAAACCTTTACAAGCCGATATTGTTACCGGGAAGGATTATTTAAATGTTAATTTATATTCCAATTATAGCCATATGTTATTACAAAGATTACGTGTTCAGTATTCATATTTACGTACTAATTGTGAAAGATAATAATGTTTATTATAAATGAATAATCATACAATATTTAGGTCAGTTACGAACTTCACAAGTTATTTAAAAGTTATCTCTTGTTAGTACAGAACCGTTCTGTATCCAATCGAGTATTGGAACGAGTTCTCCTTTGCAACTGCATAATCAACTTATTTACACTTCGCGTCGGTGGCACTTAGATTGACAAATGTGAAAGTCAAAGTTACTATAATAATTTATTTATGAACAAAAGTAAAAGAGTTATAATTGTGCCAAATCTTAGTTAATCTCTATAAGATTTAGAGTGTCTTGTTATAATAGCTTCGTACTCTTTTTAAAGTTTATTTGTAAATATTGCACAAGTGTTAAACTAGAGACAATTTGAATAAAGTACAGATGAATAATTAAAACCTTTATACATATTTCACAGTAAGAACGTGTCTCAATAATACAAGTACATTTTAAACATTCGCACGCAGAGTGCCGGAGTAATTTGCGGTTGTAACGCTCGCACCCCGCCGCGCGCTGCCGCCGCCCGCATGTCCCCTGACGCGTGTTCGATTAGAGCACAAGTAATTCCGGAAAGGAAATTGAAATCTTAAAGCAATGCCCCACGGAATTTAGCATTAATATAATGCTACAAACACTCCAAATGTACATAGAACGAAATGAAAAACAATACCCAACTTTTAGTTCGCAATTGCGAAAGTCATATGAGAATTTATACTCATAATAATATGTAGGTCTGTAAACATTTTGAATAGTAAATTAATACAGCTTCTAACACCAATGTGTGCGCAGCTCACAAGTTAACGCTCTTTTAGTGGTGATATTTTAGCGTTGCATTCACAAACAGCGGTGGAGCAGTCGGGTGTGGCGTAATGAACACAAGCCCGGGGCCCAGGAGTTTAATTTTCCTCTTCCGCGCGGCTGTCCCGGCCGGCCCGCTCATTAATGGGGCGACAATACCTCGCGCCTCCTCATTTGCGCGACGAGGCGGGCGCCGCGCGCGAGACGTCACATCGACGACTAAACAAAGCCTTTTATATTACTGCCAAGCAAGGAAATATAAATAAGCCACCACTATGGAAATAATTAAAAAGAACCGAAGAAATGTAATTGTTTTGGATGTTTTGGTTATGTTGTTTGGATTTGAGATTTTCATAAGTCTAATTTACGGTTAGGCACGCTTGAGTACTATCGGTTCCCAAACTACCTATGTAGTGCAAATAAAAAAGCATGAGAGCTGTAACAATACTCTTTCGAGCACTCTTTTACCGGACTTCTTGCTTCAAAACTCTTAAGAACCCATACTGACCGCCACTAATGTGGTTCTATCTTTTATTTCTTTCAAGTACATTATTTCCTCTATTTAAAATTGGCTACAAACATATTTATCTATTTAAACGGGTCTTAACGCGAATGTTTACCTTATTTATTTTATTTTACAATACAAGAAACAGCTAATTTCTTTTAATACTAGACCACAAGACCAGAATCCCGAGGTCAGCAGATAGCGGGCATTTATGCCGTCCGCTAAAGAAGTAACGGAGAAAGTTGGAACAATATTAAGAAAATACATTAAGACCATATATACATCGTCCTCCAAAGTAGCGAAATACCTACGCTCACCAAAGGATGTAATACCCTATCAGATGCCAGGTGTCTATAAGATAGACTGCAGCTGTGGTAGATCCAACATAAGTCAAAGCGCACCGTAGCAGAAAGGGTCAAAGAACATATCACAGCTGTGAAGAATCGCCAGACGATTAAATCGGCGATAGCGAACTATGTACATAACGCCGGGACCAATCACTGGATAGAACTTCATAGTCCAAAAATTCTTTATACTGATCGCCACTATTTCTACAGGATTGTGCGTGAAGCAATTGAAATAAAAAACAGAAATTTCAATCGAGATGATGGATACAAATTGTCCTCGACATAGAATCCAGTGATTAATAAAATTAAACCTCGCGATTTTTCGTCTGACGCTACTTCTGATATTGTGAATGTTGTGTGCCGCAACTTTCCGGAATATGAAGACCAAATGCGGGTAGTTAATGAAACTGCTCGCAACTCTCGACGTAGATTACCCGCCTCCTCAGTCAGCTCGTGACCATGATTGGTGCAATCCAACCGAAACGTCGAGTAAAATAAATAAGGTAAACATTCGCATTAAGACCCGTTAAAATAGATAAATATGTATATTAAAATAGATAAAACGCGAAAATCTCAAATGTTATTTCGCCCTGTACTTTGACTAATTTACTATTTGATTCGAAATGTCGTGCTTACTACGTCTTGCCTTTGTTCGCTATTAAATATTGTATATCTCATAGTTTGTTTGCGCATGGGACTGAACTAGAATGTAAAAATCACCTTATTAGATCTTTTTCATGCAGTGAAGATTTGCTATGCTTTTCAGACAACCCCTGCCAACTGAAGCACAATATTTCAACAAATAAAAACTAGCATCGAGACTTACATGTGCGTAGTTAGCCTAATTTCTATTATACAATGCTTACTGAATAGTATCAAATTGTAGTTGAAATATAGTTGGAAGCGGACCATTGAACACTGATATTTAGTTTGTGAGTTGGATTGCAACATTAGCCTCATGAATGAATCATCGCTTCGTGCCCCCGGATCCCGAGACGGTATTCGATTAGCACGAATAATTCCGAAAGGGAAATTGAAAAGCTAAAGCGATGCCCTGAGGACTTGCTCTTTCTGTTATTTGCGGGCAGCTGCCGAGATTGCTGTTCAGAATACACAACTAAATTTCAATGTGTCCGAACTCATGTTAACATTTGAGTTTGCTGCTGTTCACATAAGTAGGGTCATCTTTTCATGTGCCGTGTTTAAATCCTTTGTTTGTTAAGAATATTTTATATCGTCTTTATGAGTTGATTTTCATAATTAAGGAATTTCTCTTGTCACATCACACTTATGGGATGGGATGGAACATCTTACTTACAGCGGTATTTTGCGAGAGAAAGGTAAATAAATATATAACAAACATGGTAATATACAAGTTACCAAAAGGTTAAAAACATATTTCTTGTTTCTATTTCTTCTATTTCTATTTCTAAACATATTTCTTCAGGTCTCTTGCGTACAAGGATTGCCAATGCCCTTACCGTTCTAATTACTATACACGACTCTCTCATTTCGGATTACCAACGTTGGTAGTGCGTCGGAATGTTTCCTGCTTGGTTTTGCTGCACAAAATATTAAACGGCGCCTTGTTAATACCTGAGGTGGTAAACCAAATTCGCCTTGCTGTTCCTCGCTCTAGCCCAAGATATCCTTTAAGCAAGCAATTAGTACCGTTACCTTCTAAAACAAACCTGGGTAAATTCGCGCCTTTAAATCGTCTTCTGAATACTTATAACGAGTGGAATTCTCATGACATCGACATCTTTAATGATTCTCTGGTATGTTTCAAACGCAAAATTTTACGTAAATTCTAGTCGGACACTTTTTGTTTTTGTATTTTTTTCATTTATTTAATTAAATTATTTAGTAAATTGTAATATAACTTTATTTAATTGGATTTATGTTCATCCAAATTTAAATTCATTTTTTTGGTCATATTCGTATTTTATCATACTCGCATGCCTCTGTGTTGAACTAGTATGCGCCGCACCTACTAAAGTATTGCACGCGGTATGTTGAATTATAAGTTTTAACGTTTGTATTTTTTCGTGTAAATGCTGTTGGTGTGTGTATCTTGCAAATAAATAAATATTCAAGTTTGTAAATTCGAATCATAGTTGTCGTGGCTACTGGGACATTAATGTTATTCAGTTATTGAATTTTGTACATGGAAAAACTAGGTGAAATGTTGTAAAATATTGTCACTTGCTCGGCGGTGAGGGGAAACATCGCGAGGAAACTCGCATGCTCCAGTAATAAAAAAAAAACATAAGTATGTGATCCACCAAATCGCACTGGGCCTGGGTGGTGGATTTACTAGGGGAGGCCTGCGCCCTACAGTGGGACGTTATAGGCTGATACAAGTATAAGCACATTGTAATTTTATAACTATATTATTTGACCATAATAGTCGCACAGATCTGTCGACATATAATATACCTAGTCTAGCCATAAATATTGTTACAAAAATTGTATGTGGGTTTTTTGGTTTAATAGATAACATAGTTTATTAAACATCAGTGTATAAGTTTGTGATAATCCAATAAAAGCATAAGAATGCATTTTTCATGTGCTTCCAAGGAGTTCAACTATTAGGTAGATAGATACACTTTATTACCTAGTACATCAAAAACATATAGATTAATACAAAGTACAACTACTCGTAATCAGAAGTACAACCGGCGGCGTAGTGGTCTTATCGCTAAAGCGATTTCTTCCAAGCAACCTTTAGGTAGTAAGGAGAGGTCTATATAAGAAATAGAGGTATATGGTGCAATAAAGAAATAATGTCTTTATATACAAACATAGATACATACATACAGAATTAAATAGATACATACATACATATATACATGCATACATACATAATATACATACAGAAAGATCTAAGGAACTAAAAAAGATAATGAAAAATAAGGAAAAGAACTCTTATATACTCAGTAAACCTACTACAGTAAACCTACAGTAAATCCTCAGTAAACTGGACATTGACGAATTGTTAACTACGAAGAAAACTTCACTGGAACAATGCGTTGATTGCGCCATTGCCATGTAAGAAGTAGAATTCCGTTAAATATATCTTGTGCAAAAGGTTTTACAACAGAATTTTAACACTTTTAAACTTTATACCACCAGAAGAAATTGTTAATGGAAACAATAGTGGAGACATAGTCAGCATTGGTCCGCACATTATCTGCTTTGTCTTCGAATCCAGCTGTAAACTGTAAGTAGCCGTGGACGGGTTTGTTCAGTAATCCAGCGTTAATTAGCAGTTGGTTGAGCTAGCTGTGGCGACACACGGCCACAGTGGAACAGCAACATAATTGTACAATTATTATTTTTTACACTAGCGTTTAGACATCGTGATATATTTTTTGTCTACTTATTTTAGCAAGAAAGAGTTAGAAAAAACTGTCAAGCGGCACATATTTAACCAGTCGGCGAGAGCGGGAGTCCAGTCATACGGAGTGGTGTAAATGTTTTAGGTAGGCGCTAACCGCTAAATAAATAACGCCACACTCAATGGCTCACACTAGGATTCCCTGTGTCGTGGGTCCAGAGACACATACAAAGAGTAACACAAACACACAGCCAGACCCGAACATACATTTGTGTTTAAACAAATGTATATGTCCGACCGGGAATCGAACCCGGGACTTTTTGCACGGCAAGTAGGGTCACTACCAACTACGCCAATCGGTCGGTCAAATGTCACTTACATACAATCATTGAAACAAATTTTTGTTCTACGCTGAATTTGACTTGATAGTATTTTCACTCTAAGTTTGCTCGTATGCTGACCTACCTATAATCCAATACCAATGTGAATTTGAGGACAAAGGAATAAAAGTTTCCTGTCCTAGTTATACGTGTGTGTTTATTGTAATGTAACTGGTAACGCGACCCGCATACGACCCGCTTTTATCACGTTGTTACCGTCTGGTCGTGTAGTGCGAATTCATAATTACCTTAAGGACAAATTATGCTTATAGGGTTTCGTTGCACGGATATGAAATAGTCCGACTATAATTGCCAATTTTAATTACACGTAAAATACAGTGTCGAATTCTATTGAGATGAAAGTGAATAATATTTATTAGATAATAAAACTAACTTGTGCTACTGCCCATTTTTCACGCATGGTAAATGTTCAAACTGGTGCATAAACGTTTATGCACCAGTCTTTTAAAGCTTAGTTAATACTTAATATGGTTAATACGGTATACTTAATATGTTGTGAATATGGTAGAACTTATTTTTTTTTATATGGATTAAGGCGGCAGACTAGCATACAGTCAATCTGATGGTAAGTGGATACTGTCACCCATAGACATCCACGATACATGCTGACATTAGTCTAAAATGACAAATGTTGGCAAGCCCCCCGATGCGCTGCCTACCTTTATAGATATAGGAATGGATTTGGAGAAAGGTTTGCGAAAATGGAGAGGGATAGGATGGGAATGGGCTCTGGCACATCTCATTCACTACCGAAACACGTACGTACTTACGTACATTAGCGAAATAAGATAAAGTGGGAAATGCAAACTTTTCAAGATAATCTCCAGACGAACGCGCCCAGCGGCTGTTGGATTGCAGCGTGCACTCTCCCCGTCAAATCTAATCTAAAGTAAATATTAATCTCAAATATTAATAAAAATCTAAAGATTCATTAATTGGAACGGTCGCTGCATAGTTGATTCTTTGAATGCTACAATAGTTCTCTAAACACAGTCATTACAATTGTGTCCGAGTGTACTTTGTAATATTTAACAAGCAATCTCAAGAGTATATTAGGAGGCCATCCGGTCACACCGTCTCTAATCCAGGCCTAATTGCTGGACTGAAGACTATTGGGCTTGAAACGGCGAAGCCAATGCAATTACTGCGGCTAAGGATTTACAACACAAATATACTCCTACTTACATATAATGTGTAGGTTTTTGTCTATTAAATAATTTTTTTTTTACTTTATTTTTTTTTAAATAACAAAAAAGGTTGACTACATAGCACAAAAAATTAGCAAGCTGCAGTGGCAGTGGGTAGACCAGGACTGTCTCAGGACCGGTAACCGATAAGGTAGACTAGTCCTCGAATGAAGAAATGTAGATACCGAGAATCGAAGCGTGGAACGCAAGGTGAACTGACCACTTGAAGAAAGTCGCCGGTAGTGGCTAAATGAGAAGAGCAGAAAACCGTGTGTGGTAGCGGTCCTTGGGAGAGGCCTATATCCAGCAATGGAGACACACGGGCTGATGGTGTGGTATGATTATTAATTATTTACATTAAGTACCTGCCGTAACTATTGAATTGTAATTTGATTTTATTATAGGCATTCATTCCCGAAATTTATTAGATGTAGGTGAACTTGTGTAAGAATCATTCTCTTTATTACTGAAAGCTGTAAGGACACTTATTATAATTATTATTTTCCTTTATGTTGTTTTGTTGTAGCAGTTTTATAAAACTCATTAACTCATAAACTCGTAAACTCATAAAACTAATATTTTTTATGACTGTTTTGTTTATCAAAGAATCAGTGATCAGTGTTTCGGGGGTGAGTGAGATTTGTTGTCAGAGACTATTTTTCTTCTCAATCTTAACTCTATATGCTGATTTATAAACTCACCATATACCGATGGAAGTATTAAAGGAACTTAATCAATTTATCCGTAATCACTAAAACTAAAATTTATAATATAACATGACAATGACCAAGAAATTCGTCATAAAGAATTGAAATATGAAATTAAGTATTGCTCACATGTCATAATATTCTCTATCGATAGGATGGTGTAGAACTGGATTATGGGAAGGGATGGGATTGGATTATATTGTGAAATAGGAATGGATTGGGGTTGGATTAAATAAGTTGAGATTAAAACGAATTACATGAGATGCAAGATGGGATGGGATGTGATTATGGAAAGTAGGCATCACAAGAGATATAAAAGAAAGAAAGAGAATAGTCGTATCTATACATAATACATTTTAGTCACTTGCATAACATAAGTATCCGTATAACCGTATCTAGGGTGTCGGACACCGAGAATGCAACCCTTCGCGTGGTTGCATTCTCGGACAATCATTCGATCACCGACGCTGACCGTTCGATACACGTACACTTTTCCACCACTTATTCAATATTTTCTATTAGTAATTAAGTTATTTTAGCCAGAGATTGAATTTTGATGTTATATATACAATGGAAAGGTAAATCAAAATATTCAGAGGACTCATAAAAGTACCATGCACGTATAAGGGCAAACTTTGAACAACATTTCCCGATACAATAGGTCCCAAAGTAAAGTCATCTTCAACATAAAAGAAACACATCTGAATTCTTAAGGGGAAATATTACTTTGCAATCGCGAAATTCTTTGCTGAAACAACTCGTGGGGAGGTAACGTTCATTCCGACAAAAGACGAGCAATATTCTGTGCACAAAGGAAAGCGGCCGATATATTCAATGCAGTGACACAAGAAATGGCGGCACAAAGCGGTAACAAACCTCATATTGTGAGTTACATCGCGGTTTGGAGTTCCGCACGGAGAGGCGTCGCACCTCGACAGCCTGCAATATTAAATACTTTACAACTTTTATACTTTGCGATGGATATCTTGTTGTTGGTGAGTTTATCGATACTACTTAGATGCATATTTTTATAATAGTTTCACATTTTACTCCAGGGGCCTAATATTAGCTCTTACTCACAGTCATTTTACGCTATGAAATGAACTAACTGCCTTATAATTTCGTACTATGTACACACTACAAACAAGTCAGTAAACGATCACGTGACCCATTGCAACCGCATCACAGCGTTTTCTGATTGGCAAAGTCATATAGTAGATACGAGGTGGATCTGCACTCTTGTGGAGAAAGAAAACTTTTGAAATCATTTAAAATCATCGCTCTAAAATCTTTTCGCGTTAATTACATTATAAGTGCGACAGGTGAGTTTGCATTAGCTATAAAAAATAATTGACAAACGACTTCCCCCCAGAAATTATTGTTTTCATTAATTGTAATTCCATACTGTTTAAAAACGTAACATTCGAAATTCAGATATTTATGAGTGGCCAGGAGTGCAAAATTATTATTCTCAATGTGCCCTAGGTAGCAGCGGATTTACCTCTGTCAACCTAAGTGCGTTTTATATTTCTTTAGTGTTTGCAGTTATTTATTCCTGAGAACATGCGTCTTTGGGTCTTGTATGAAATGTCTCCTATGTAGGAAATCCGGGTATAGTATCCGGGTATTTTTTTTTTATAGTGAAGTAGGCGGACGAGCAAACGGTCCCACGTCATGGTAAGTATTACCGCCGCCCATGGATAGGTGTCCACCAGTTGCAGGTGCGACACCAGGGGGTATGCGACCTTGCAAAATCTTATTCACAGCTTTCTTGAAGAATCTCATATTATAGGTTAATGGAAAGACCTCTTGAGGCAGTTCCTTCCACAGCCTACGGGTTCGCGGTATGTATAACCTGATTGTAGTTTTTGTTCTTTGCAATATCTGACTTATCGGTTTAGAATTACCTAATGAGTATGGAAAATGGCTGAAGATGCGTTAAGAGCTATTAAATTAAGATATTATATTCTCAATATGGTCGCAGTAGGGCTGAAAGAAGTACTAGATGGTTTTTGGTCATTAATTGCAGTTGAAATTCGTCATTCATGCATGAAGAACGCTCCATGCTGATTCCTGGTCCATAATAAATATATTTTCCTCCTTCTTTCTTTCTAATACACAAACTAGTGCAGACAATGTTTGACTAATCACCTCTTCATTGCACTGTCCAGAGAGAACCATTTTATATTAAAAAAAATATATTTAAATCTAGAACGTAAAAGGTTGAGTAGCACAGACCAAAATAGATACTTCCAGCAAAACAAACCATAATTATATTTTATACATGCGCTCTATTGACTTTTAACAAGTCAACAAGTTGAATTTTATTTTGTTATAGCTTACTGGTATAAACAAATAATTAACTGAATGTAATTTGTTATTATTAAACGTGTGTACATATTGCTGCTGAATGATGATATGATGATGATACAGCTGCTGAATGATACAGTGAACGTAAAAAATCCCCATATGTTATTTAGTTAGGCACCTATTAAACGTCAAATCATGAATATTTAAAAGTATACTAGATAGTACTTACGTAGCACACAATAAGTATACTAGATAGTACGTAGCACACAATAAGTAGGTATACTAGATAGTACGTCGCACACAATAAGTATACTAGATAGTACGTATCACACAATAAGTATACTAGATAGTACGTAGCACACAATAAGTATACTAGATAGTACGTAGCGCACAATAAATATTTCTTTTTCAACATAGGGTCTTGATATAAGGTCTTGTATAGTCTACATCGAAATTTAAGTTACAAATATTAGTTATACATAAAAGATAAAAACAGGTAATTAAGTTCCATGTTTGTGATACCGATGTTATGAAGGTATTCCCTGACGATTCCTGCAGTGTATGCTCTTGCATAATCATGCATAGAAATGAAATCTTGGCCAACATACTCAGCACATGTTTTAGGAGTGGGAGAGTGCACGCTGCAATCCAACAGCCGCTGGGCGTGCTCGACTGGCCACGTTACCCCTCTCTCACAGAAGACTACCTTGAAATGTACTGCATTTTCCACTTTATCGTATTTCCCCAATATACGTACGTGTTTCGGTAGTGAGTGAGATGTGCCAGAGCCCATTCCCATCCTATCCTATCCCTGCCCATTTTCCCAACCCTTTCTCCAAATCCATTCCTATATCTCCAAAGGTAGGCAGCGCATCCGGGGGCGTGCCAACATTTATCATTTTGGACTAATGTTGGCATGTATCGCGGATGTCTATGGGCGACAGTATCCACTTACCATCAGGTGGACTGTATGCTCGTCTGCCGCCTTCGTACATAAAAAAAAAAAAAAAACATGGCGTCACATGAGTCTCTACGTATTAACGAATGTAACGGTCGTCATTTAGTGGTGACAACCGTGGTCCCGTCACAACCTGAAATTCAGTTTTGCTTTCCTTGGAAATTCCTGTCCAGACTGTCCATGAGCCCCCACCATAACTCACTTTCTCTTCAATACAGTACTGCACAAAACGCTCTCCCAGTCTTCGGTACACCTTCCTACTTACATTATTACCATACAGCATAATCTTGAATGCACCAGGGAAGAGTACCTGGCTCCATTGACGTTGAGTCCAATGGAAATGTTCGCGCGCAAACTGAAAGAGCGCCATTCGGTGCGCTCGTGTCAGTTTGGGCCCATTGGCTCATTTATGTAGTTTTATACACGTAATCTGTAATGAGGTCAAGAGACGATTTCATAAGCTGGTCGTGAAGATAAACCGATCTTGTCTTTTCGTCGTCACTCGGAATCGTGGTCCTCCTGGACAACGAACAAAGCCGCCAGTTTCTAGGTATCTATGGCACACTCTTTGAACAGCAGAACCGCTTAAATGAAGTCGTGCACTCACATTTCGCTGACTAAGCCCACAGTTTGCGCGGCTACTTCAGGTGCAGTATCCATAATTTTAAAGTCAAAATCGATTCAAATCTCAGGAAAAACAATTTAACGAAACTTTTATTGAAAAACAACCCCATTAAATATAAAAATTTGCTTCAATTCAAAGTTTCTGCTTCCTTATTTTTTACAAAATAATGAACTGATTCGGCTTTTTTTCTGTAGTTCAAATTCGTGAATTCAAATTTGCAACAATAGCACACCAAAATGTTGGTGAGTAAGCCAGCTTCAAAACTGTATAACGACTTCTTCTTTGATCTAATATTATTTTTATATTTCAGGCCTTTATACATAAAAATGCAGGGTGGCTCGGTTCAGATGTCGGGGAGTGTAGTTCGTAGTGAGGATATCAATAGAACTGAAATATTCAAAAAAAAAAAATTGTTAAACTCAGATTCACAGCGAAATAACCTTAGATTAGATTCCCGTAAAAAATTAATGGCCATTACTGCAAATCCCAAAATCGCACTACCTAACCCCGACCTCTGATTATAACACAAACATAGGTAGTAGTCCAGATTGAGAAGCGTATATCATAAGCTATTTCTTTAGGAAAGTTTTAAAATTTCATTTTCAATTTCCTTTTGTGCTTAAAAAAAACAAATCCAAATAAATTTCGAGCGTTAATCGGTCTAGCTTCGTACAAGTTCAGAGTTTGTGAAATTATTCAAGAGATTGACGCATGCGCGCATTTTACGCGCCACCCCCTAAAGCCTTACGACCGCCTTCCTGGCGTAGATATTACCTGTAAAATGAACCCTCCGATCTTATAAATAAAGGTTTCCATTCAGAAGACACGTCATCTCGCGAAAATTTCGAGGCCTACATCATCTTCAGTTCTAAAGCCGTCATTATGTTCGCGTACGAAGAATTAGATTTTCGTAACGTATCCTCGGTATCCCATCCGTCGCTTGTAGTGGTTTTATGGGAGCTTTTAAAGAAAATGGAACTCTATTGCTTTCGTGCTAAGGTATATGTTAGTTTGGATATATTTTGTTTCAAAGGATAATCAGCGCGCAAAGGTTTCAGTTTTCAGTCGGCTGCGAGCCTTGCCAGCGGTCGAACGATCTCCGTTGTCCGCTTTCGGTACCGCGTTTGCAACTTATTTCGTAGTGAACTCGAAAGAAATTTATATTCGGGATCTTTTAGTAGTGTTGTTTAGACAAATGATATAAGTTCATTGTATACTGCAATTTTTATTATTTAAATTATTTATGTTGTTTCGTAAAAAAATTGAAATAAATAATTTTGTTAAACAAATTGCTCGGAAAATGTACATAGCCGACCGTATTTATTATAGGGAAATAAAGAAATTAATCAACTGTGAGTAAAATGTGAATGTTAAAGAATTATTTTAATTTTACTTCCTTTGCCATAAATACTTAAAATTTAAAAGTTGGAACAATTAGCAATTCGTTCGCGCGTAACATTTAAAATTAATAGCTCTTACTTAACTGGACTGTTAATGAGAATAAATTGTGTAATTATATGGTGTACATAAATAAGATCGAATGTAAATCGTAGTTAGCGTGGCGAGCTCCGCGCGGGTCCCGGGCGATCCTTGCATACTTGCCGTTCCCCGGCATTCCCCAGTTAATTAAAGCCCATTTGTACACTGTCTTGCGAAATATAATTTATGAAATGACAAAGCGTTTCAGTGTTTACAAAATATTTGACTCGAGAAATATTCCGTTTTCATTTGCAATTCGAATATTTTGTTTTTAATCCTCTAAATAAATATTTTCAAATATTCCTGAAGGAATACTTCCGCAAAATATTTAATAAACAACTGTTATATAAACATGATATGTATGTATATATACATAGGCATATATTTAAGAAGTTGTGTAAGGTATTGATAAACAAGGCCTCCACTCCACCTCCTTGTCGATTCCAAATAAGCCCGCCTCAATTCCGAGCTCCGCCTACTCACGAAAGGTAAATATCTTCTTATGTAAACACTCTTATATACTGTGGGGTATACAGGCCTTTTATCTATTTTAATTATATTTGTACATCTATATATTGGGACTCAAACATTGTATTTTGTTGTTAATGACTAGTTTCTGATTACGGTATGATTACACTATTTAAGTTTTCCAAGATCAAATAGGTCAATCTGAAGTCATTTTTACTTTTAGATACCCACGTAAAATGATGAACTTAAGATGTTGAAATACTTTTTAATGCATCGATAACATATCAATGATTGATGCCGTGCATTGGTATTAAAATTAGGTAGGCAAATAGTATGGAGCAAGTAGGTACGTATAAAAATATTATTTTTATGCTTCTGGAGCTGTAGTTTTAATACGAGTAATACTAGTGATCGCCCAAGGGTTACTCCAGATACATAGAAGTTAAACAACAAGCTCTACTTATCTACTTATATGAAATACACGATACTGCATATAGTACGGTGTTGATACCATCAGCCTCTGTCTCCTCACTATTGGATATAAGCCTCCTCAAGTCGAACTTCTGCTCGTCTACAAAATTAAAGCACTAATATGTTTACACAATTTGATTCTTTAGTTGTAGAATATCATCATTGTTTGACTATTTTTCAATTTAATTACTTGATCTATTCGAGTCTCTCTATTTAATATAACAAGTTTTCTTAATATGGAAAATAAAGAATATGGTCTTATTTTCTTCTTCATGTTACGATAGATACTGCACAGGTGGTCATAAAATTAAATGTACTACAATAACCCTGAAAATAACACGTAAACAACAAAACGAGTTAGACTGTTGAACAAGCCGTGAAACAAATGAACGTTATTTTCTCAAATGCAATTGGGTTACTAACAGGACAACGTTAACAAACAAAATAAACGGAGCCAGTGAAACTTCCGCAGCTAAGAAGTCGAAACTGTGTGTACAATGTCGGCGAAAACTGTGAGCTCTAACAAGCCGACCATCCGAAGTTGTTTAACGTAGCGAAGCGAAGCGGACAGCGGGTGAATAATTCTACCGGAGTGGTCAGCAACTGTGGAGCGGTGGAACACTCCGCCGGCGCCGGACAATTTCTAAGTGTTCGCGGCTGCGGTATACATACGCCAAGAGGCTTGACTTACTTCATGAAGAGTGCTATACTAGAGAGTGCATGCAGGCTACTCCACGGACGATGGACTCACACTCTCTAGGTCGGAGTCGACAGACTCCAGCCGCCAGGAACCATATTGTCTATACTGACCACAAGGGGAGAAAGTGAGTATATTTTTACATATCATAGTAAAATTAAAAAAGTTTGAGAGCCATTTCAATTGAAGTAACAAATGCTGCAATAACAATTAATGTGCCTAATAATTTCTTAATCGTTTTGATTGTTCTGAATTATATATCCGGAGAGAGGAATTTAAACGTTTAAACCAAACAAATGAGTCCTATTATTTCTCTCAATTTAGTCTAACAAGCGACTAGAGTCAAAGGTTCGCCGAAGCGCGGAACTCAATGGCCGTGAATTTTGTAATCTTCATTAATTTCAACTGGAAGTTCACTTTCGCTGTTTCTATTCACTTTTTCTCCTTGAATTAAATATTACGTTGATTTTATTAGTTGTTTATAACTAAAACTAAATTATGCTGTTTCTCTTGTTCATCTCTGGTGGCGTCATTAATTGTAGATTGCATTTTTAAATCCGGAAAGAGTATAAGTTGTACAATGCATATCTTCGTATCTTAGAATGAATTATGTGTCCAACCCGTAGCAGAAGAAATTTTCATATAAATTAAGTGTAGAAAGTTTTTAACCAGTGAAAGAAACGTGCTTGTAAACTTTGTAGAAACATTTAAATTCACCGGCGGTGCTCTTTTTATGTGATGTTGTTACTTTACTTGTTTCGCTATATTATTTTTAATGGTTCTCGAGGTGCTTACGTTTTCAGGGGGTATTCCATGAATCAGCTAGGTAGTGTTAGTCTGTGAATTTATGTTGAAATGAAAATATATTGCGCCATAGAGTAACAATGATTGTTGACAATAATATCAATTAGATAGTCCGTTCTTATTATTAAAATTGTCAACTATTACTGCCACGACACTAAAATAACATTTTAAAGTATAAACTGCTAGCAAAAAAAATTGTATATTAAGTTAGGCGCTTGTTGCCGTCGCTCAGCGCGTCGCGTTCGTGTAACTGACGAGCGAGCGTAGAGCGAGGGGTGGAGGCTACACTAGCTGACTGTGTGCCGAGGAAGGACAGCCGAGTTACTTTGTACTGTTTCCGTTAGTCACATTTTCGCAACACGGTATTCACATTTCGAGGACTGGAAAGTTGGCGTTATCGCGTTTAAAATAGAACGACAAACACATCTAACTTTGTGATTCAAAATGGACACGTCCTGCCGGGCAAACCGTTTCGTCTGCGTATTTTGTTCTATTAGCGGCCGGGATATTTGGTTATTCATATAAGTAAATTGTTATTGTTTAAAATTTAATGAATAGAATATACTCGATATAATAAAGGATAAATGTCATTATATTACAACACTAGCGACCCGCCCTCACTTCGCTTCGGTTTATTAAATTTAAAACAATCGGAATAAGATATTTTCCTGCGGTAAAAAGGAGCCTATATTTTAAGTTAGACCTCTAGCAATACATCAGTGAAAACTGCATTCAATTCCATGCAGTAGTTTTTGCGTGATGCGTGTACAAACATACAGACAGACAGACAGACAGACAAAATTTCTAAAAACTGTTGTTTGGTTTATTAGTTTTTTTTCAATATCTATAATATACAGACATCGGCCTGTTACAATTGTATTATAAGTATGTATAGATAGATATTCGAAATATGGTTCCTGACTCGGATAAGTCATTTATTATGATGTCTATGATAATTAGGCACTTGTATTCAATTGATATAATCATAAAAATAATAAGAAAGTATTTAATTATTTTATAACTCAAACAAACAAAGAACAGATTACCTACTTATAGTAGCACTACCTACTTATAGTAGCACTACCTACTTATAGTAGCATTGTGACAACGTAGAAATTTTAACACTCACTCACATTCAAAGTTTGCCTCGACACGTTTCGAACTTCGTTCGGTACGAACATTATAAGTACGGGTAAGTGTACAAATTGATTTATTGAAGTTCAGCGGGCCTCTGAGTTGCGCCTGAGTATTCAGTCCTTTGCGTTATACAGATAAAATGGAAATAAAAAAGAAAGTTCACAAACAGAAATCCCCTTGTCGCGAGATTTACGAGCCGACGCACCTCCGGCGCAAATAAGTTATATGTAAATTTTATGTACAGCCGAGATATACCTGGGTTAAATTTATGGACATATACAATTTGTCACTGACTATTGATTACAATTTTATTGAAAAATTCAATACCACTAAAGAAGAAAAACAAATGACATTAACTCTACACGTGTTAATGTTAAAGAGTTGGAAATACATTAGTGATCAATTTCCTACTAATACATTTGAATGAAAAGTTTTAGTAACCTAACAATTTGCTTTATGAAATCTAAATGTGGGCTTTTCTGTTCTAATTATCAAAAGTCACGCGAACGGCGTTTTAGGCGTAGATTTTGATGAACAATGAAACTTCCTAATAAGGACATTGTAGTCAGCTAGGTGATTTCGTAAAATTTGTCAATTTCGAAAACTTTAGTCGATAAATCACTTCCGATCGATTCTTAGTTTTCGAATTTGTAATTCGACACATATTTTTGTTACTTTTATTGGGCAATCAGTTATAAAGATTGATACACTGAAATTGATTGGAATTGGCAGTGTCACAAAAATCATCTTCTATTTGATATTTCATTGAATATAATAACGACTCGGAATCTAATAGCCCAGAAATGTGTGGCTTTTCGTCAATCTTTTTTTTTTGGTTTATAATAAAAATGTTTGTATTTCTATTATACACGATACTCACACCCCTTTCACGAGCAGTCATACTCGCTCAGTACTATTTACTGAAGAAACTATTTTCTGAGTTTTAAAAAGACTTGATTACTTTAAAGGCGCTGATTCTAATGGAATTCCATCCATATTTGTGGCTCGTTGTGCACGCTCGCTTACCTTACCCTGAACTTTGATCTAAAATAAGCCTCATACCGACTGAGTTTTGCCTTTAATGTGAAAAGAACCTTTAGTCATACTGTTACATATTATATCAAAAAAAAAACAAACCGACCCATAATCTTTCTCTCAGTTTTCGCTAAGGTTTTTGCAAAGTTGTTGTGTCCTGTCTTGTCTTTCCACTTTAAGCAAATGTTATCAGATAACGGACACGGTTTTGTTAAATCCAGGTCTACAGTTACAAAGCTTATAAATTTTATTGACACAGTGACTCCTCGGTAGACTCTAGTTTAACGATCGACCACATCGACCGTTAAACTAGATACTGATTATATACTGTATACTGATTTAAGATGGGGTTACTCATGCAATACTTGTGCGAAAGTTGGAACTTAATGGCGTTCTCTTGAAATGGTGTCAATCTTGTCTTACTGATAGGCAGTCCCGTATTGTAATGAACGGATACTCGTTTGATTTGTTTGCAGCGCATTCTGGCGTACCCCAAGATTCGCATTTAGGACCGTTACTGTTTAATATATTTGTTAATCCTCCATTCTACATATTCTTCATATGCTGATGATTTGAAGTTTTTCAAGAACATAAAACCTCCTGATGATGATATCGATATGCTCTATGATCAGTGCGGGTGACACAAACACGGCGGTTTCTGGACTCGGTAGCCACCTTAGGGATATAATCCAAAGCTCATCTAGGCGGGTTCCAGCGACGAATAATCGCCGATGGGAGTTGCGTTGGGGAAATAGGATAAAGTGGGAAATGCAGTCTTCTGTGAGAGAGGGATAACGTGGCCAGTCAGCGTCAGATTTCAGCGTGCCCTCTCCCTCTCAAAAATCTGTTTTAAGTGATATATGCTAAAGTATTAAAGATTAATAGAATAGTGAATATCTAATAACATATAAATATGATATACGTATAATACATAAATAATGTCTTGTTTTAATATCTTATCAGCGAGGCATTAATATAATAAATACCGTAATTATAAATGATGGTTTTAAAATCAACCCCGAGAATTATGTTTATTGAATTCAAACACGCTGTAAACTGGTATATTAAATTGAAATTATTTAAATTAATTTACTTTGACCTAAAATGTCAAATGAATGTTGTAAGGCGAGTAGATATTTGAAGACAAAGAATTAATATGGTGGCCCGAAATGGAACAATCCACACAGAATTACCATAACGCAAATGCAAGCACAATTTAATCGCTATTTTCAGAGTAAAATTTCTGTTTGTCAATTAAAATATTTGGAAACACCGAAATCATTTCAGTGGAGGTTAATTTGATTACTCGGGAAACTGGATAAGAGATTGCAAATTATGGTTTGTTATTATAATGCATTTATTGCCCTTTTTGCACAAGTGCAATTATAATACAGGTTCAATTATGATAAACTTCAATTGATACTCAATAAATACACATCCATATATTATAAAAGCATTTAGAGTCATTGTAATAAACTTATTTGTTTTCTTTATTCCACGGGTATATAGTATTTACATATGGTACATTTCTTAACTTATTGTAACTTGTCGTACTTATTGTAACGTACTATTAATTATTGTAACTTGTACTTAACTTGTCGGTATTGTATCACGTGAGTCGAGCAAGCGATTGCAATGCAATTATTTGCACCCTGATTGTCAAATAAGAATATTTTTTTAATTAATTTTTTTTTGTTACAATACTAATACAACATTTAGAAACGTAAATTAAAGAAACATAAAGGAAATTAATTAAGTAATATTATAACAGATACCTACTTTCAATTCCTTAATACATTTTATTTATGGCGTTTCTCTTATTGGTTATAATTCATCGTAGAAAAATTAGTATTATAAATTCTCTATACAAACTGTTCGCACGTATTAAGGCATTACGACAAACATTGTACGAGTATTATTAAAGCACAATATTGCTAAAAAGCGTTTACAAAGGTAGTCGGGAAAAATTCTGGGAACACTGATCACTGAAGGAAAAGTGATATACCGTTTGACAGCTGACTTTTGTAATAGCCGCGGATTGAAATTACAAGGTGAAATATGTATCTTTTTATATTTTTTAACAATTTCAAAATGGAAGTTAATAAGGTGAAAATTAGATATGTTTTACATTTTTTTTCGACAAATGTACAACGACAATGTAAAACGACAACAAATACTCGTAAAGAGATTTGTGGTGTTCACGCAGAAGATGATTTATCTAAAACTACTGCAAAAAAAAGGTTCAGTCGATTCAGGTCCGGTAATTTCGATGTGAATGATGTTCCTTGCTATTGTCGTCCTATTAAGGTAAATGTTGATATTATCGTTGAAAAAATTAAAGCAGATCAACACATAAGCAGTCATCAAATTGTCGAAAAGCTTAGCGATCACAACTCAACAGTTTTGGATCACCTACATAAACTGAATTTTGTAAAAAAGCTAGATGTTTGGGTGCCGCATGATTTAAATAACACAAATTTGGCGAATAGAATTTCCATATGCGATATGTTGCTAAAACGAAATGAAATCGATATATTTCTGAAGAGACTGGTAACAGGCAATGAGAACTGTTTCACCTACTATTATAACAATGTTCGAAAACGATCTTGGTCGAAGCGAGGTGAGCCATCACAAATACACAAATGTCATCACAAAGCCATGCCTCACTGAGAAAATATCATTTTAGGTGTAAGGTGGAACTGGAATTGTGTATTACGAGCTTTTGCCATATGGCCAAACGATTAATTCTAATGTCTACTGTCAGAAATCAGTAAAATTG
Organism: Sesia bembeciformis; assembly: GCA_943735995.1. Classification (NCBI taxonomy): domain Eukaryota; kingdom Metazoa; phylum Arthropoda; class Insecta; order Lepidoptera; family Sesiidae; genus Sesia; species Sesia bembeciformis. Next base: position 8,135,579 of record OX031029.1, on the reverse strand, counting down.
AAACAAGCACTTGAAGAAAAACGCCAAGAATTAATGAATAGAAAAGGTGTACCTAGTTTTCCATCACAATGCTCTACCGCATACATTTTTGATGACTAAAGAAAAATTGATGGACTTTGGCTGGAAGTTTTAATGCACCCTACATACATTCCACACATAGCACCTTCGGATTATCATTTATTCCGCTCTTTACACAATTCTTACATTCAAAAATTAATTCAAAATACAAATTACATTCAAGAGAAGCATGTATAAACCATTTAAATCAGTTTTTGGCTCAGAATCTCCAAAAAAATTATAGTGATAGTATAATGGTTCTGCCCGAAAAATAACGAAAGATAGTCGAATTAAATGAACAAAATTCAGTTCAATAAATATTTATGTAATACAAAGAAAATTTTTATTATTTTCACTATAAAAAGGCCGCGAACTAATTCGACTACCTAATATATAACAAAGTTACAAAGGAATGTTATTGAGTCGAATTTTAAGTAGGTGTTTGTCTTAAGTAAAAGTTTATCATGCGTGTGGCCGATTTTCATCTAGTCAACGAGTTAAAGGAAAATTTTCTTTTACTAATGGTCAGCAAATCGAGCAACTAACTGATTCGATTCAAGTATCGCGCATGTTGTATCTCGGAAATGGGGGCGGTGAGAGGTACAGATTTATCGTGAGCAATCACAGTTCACGTGTTGGTATTCCATCGCAGGTCCCGGAGAGCAAGCATCGTATCGACTGAATTATTTACATGCGCAGTACTTGACGAGCGACGACGAAGAATGAGTGCGTGTCAGGAAATATAATTTTTATTTGTATGTCAACGGAATTCAATAAAAAATCATGAAGTCACATCAGTTCTATTAAAAACAGTCGATGTTTTATTTTTCAGTTTATAATTTTAGTACCCGTATAAAGGGTCGAATAGCGCTTAAGTCTAACCCTAGACTAAGCTTAGATTTCTTTTGAAAATAGATGTAGGTAGAATGGGCCCATGCTTGTACACGGTAAATCGTAATGAACCGTTTTTTCCGTTCAATGTTGGACATGGGCTTTCTCATGGACATTGCCTGGTACATGAGGGCTGATTGGCCTTAAAACTCTACGCTGATCAAGCACATCGACGAGTTCAATTTTGTAGGGTTGGTATAGTTCCTCAGGGCTTATGGTAGCGGCTTTGTTAGCCCTTAGTCGCCTTTTATTATATCCACGGGAAGAGATGAGATCAAGGGCGTAATCAGGATTTTATCCAGGGAGTGACTTGTAATTTTAAATGTGTAATGCAGATAGTTTTTTACTTATTCTTTCCCATGCTGGGAGATGGGGGGGAGCAAACTTTCTTCTATCTCTCTAGTTATAATAGAGACGTCCGCTGGATTGCTAGGCTCGTCGCTAGGCGTTGTGCGAGATATGGTCAGCCCTATTCCATTAATAATAAAAATATAATTTATTTCAGATCAATGTCTATAGAAAACTTTGTATACAGAATAATTTTAAAATAATAGCATACATCTATAGTGAGACACTGGGTTAACGTACACGAACCCCAACCTAATGTCTCTATGTACATATATATGTATATATATGCCCATTGCTGACGATCACACGTTTTGAAAAGTTCTTAAAGAATGAATGCGCCCCGGGATCTCCTAAACCTTTAAAAACAACTTGATCTGAATAACGTCTTAGCTACAAGCGAGCAAAAGTGACTAAGTTGTCGTAGTCAAGTTTATGAGTGGGACAAGCGGGACAAGTTCCCGCGAACTAACTTCAAGTGCTGTAAGTAAAGCGTCTGTGGTATGGACTCGCCTTCGCGTATTACTTCCAAGCGATTTCCCCATCTCTGAATCACTTTTCAACTTGCACATCTGTGGATAATAAAAAAGTAAACTCGACCCTCGTATGCAAATGTGTACGTGTACAAGCTTACCTACGTCCTAGAGTTTAGGTTGAAAACTAATTTGTAATGATTGTTTTTAATTTAGAGTTCCATATAATGCCCATTAATTTGTAATTATTACTTATGTGAATTATTTAATTTTTAATTTCGTTTTTGTGATTTCTCATGCATCACTTCAAAGTTTCAGGTATAGACTGCATTTCTAAATAAACAATATTTCATAATTTTTGACCCTAAATACATTTCAGATATTATATCCATAAAGTCCAAAAGGCAGTTAAAGAGTTATTTGTAATAATGATATCTGATCCAGTGTTTTTTGTACATCCACGACTAGCGCGCTTGAACTATGCGTAGGTACTATATTATATATTTTCATTATTTCTCAAATAAGTGAACAATCTGTTGTAATGTTCTTTTGAAAAATACATTTATTAAACCATTAATTTAATTATTGTGATTTATGTTCGCTTGTTGTATGTAATATATTACTATGTTTTTTCTATTTTTTTTATAAAACTTATTATTACCTGCTCATAATTTAGTCATAATATTTGATCTATACATATGAAGCTAGAAAACGTGAAAGCTAGAAACGGGCTACAGTATCCAGCCACTTACCATCAGGTGGATTGTAAACTCGTCTGCCGCCGTCGTCCATGAAAAAAAATTCATTTCACCGTTTTTCTAAGCAATGTCAGGGGGCTAAAATGCAAGATGTCAAATTTTGTTTAGAATTATAATTTAATGCAATTATTGAATCCATGCGAGCGAAGCCGCGGGCAACAGCTAGTAAATAATAAAATCATTACTGGCACTATTTTTTTGTATTGAGTTTTTTTATTTAAGAAGTAACATCATTAGATTCATTGGTGACCTTAGCAGTAAACAATGACTCGTACTAACACGAAGGTGATAAACTAAAATTATCGCCGGTTTTAAATACCTGCCTTATAAAATTAGTGACATCGTATAATTTAAATTTATGGCGTGGTAATTAATGGAGCTGTGACAGATGTTAATAACTCACATTAATTATGTAATGCTATTATGTATCGGCGTTTGACAATAAAATGTCAGTTGCGGTGTTAATCAAATTTGCATTTCATTAATTCATTTCGACTTCCCAGCGACTAAAAGTTTTTTTTAAATAATTCATGATTAGCCCAACTATTGGTGTTGCATACCATTTCTGGTTTTCAGTGTGTACGTCCGTGGTACATTTAACAACAGTTTCACCAGATACGCCCAGTGGGTTCAATCGAAACTGGACCGAGTGCTAACTCGGACTAGTTTCGGGTGTACAACTACAATATGTATCCTCCTTTTCAGAACTCCTTTAGTAGAGTTATTTAGGCATACGTTGCATTATATTCTCGGCAACTAACTATTATTTATTACAATAAGTGTAAAATAATTCTGGTACTATTGAAATGCATTATAACAATCGGTTGAAATGAACGGATCCGTCGGGGCACGAGACAAGCGGCGGGCGTCGCACTCCCTCAGAGGCATAAGCGTTGTTTTATGGTCGTCGTGACGCCAACAAACTTCGGCAACTGCTTTATGATCCTAATTTATAAGTGAGCGGCGGCGGGAGTATTTACGACTCTTTCTGGAGCCCTCCCGCGAGTGCGTTACAAGAAATACTCTGCGTACACATGTATTTGTTGCTGCGGTTCTAAAATTGTTGTTAAGTCCAATCGATACTTTTTTATATAAAAGTGTGACATTATTGGAGCAAAGAGGTTTTATTAACGGTCTAGACTTAATAACCCTGGTTAAGATTTTCTTAATTAAAATATCGTTCTTTAAAGGTTTTTTAGATCTAAACATGCCCTAACATCTGATTGTTAAGATGTAGCAATAACAAATTAATATTATTTATTAAAGATTTCACTAAATCTCAATATCTAGGTATCTAAAACCGACAATAAGGTTTCTTTTCCAGATAATGTAACAAATATGATGTGAGCAGAGACAAATTATAACATTGAACACCTTCTCGTACAAATGTATTTATTAATAAACATATCGATTTATTTGAAAGAAGCCGGCAGACGAGGGGACAGTTCATCTGGTGGTAAGTGGATACTGTAGCCTGTGGACATCCACGATTCATGCCTGTATGGATAGCCAGCCATGCGTGCCAACGCCCATGGATGCTCTGTTTACCTTTGGAGGTTTAGGAATAGATTTTGGAGAGCGTTGGGAACATGAGGAGGGATAGGATATGATGGAATGTGGAATGGGATGGGAATGAAGGGGTTCCGCCATATCTCACTCACATGGTCAGCGGTCAGCGGCTGTGGGATTGCAACGTGCACCCCCCCCCCCCCCCACTCCAAGATTAATATTTATTCTTTAAAAATTTAATTCAAGTTTAAATTCCATGTTTTATGTTTTTATGTTTATTTTGTACATGTCGATAGGGAACATAATATAATTATAACCTCAATAAGTGATTTGACTTCGCATATACGCATATACCATGATATATGAAGCATTTTTTATTTAATCAGTCGTTACCAAAAATGATTCAGTTTCAGTTTTCGGAGTTTCAAATTCGCTGCAAACGTCGTTTGACCTGTGATGACGTGCCTACTGCACAGTATTGTATTTTCGACTATTGTGTATATCTCACAATAAACGTTAAAAAATAAAAAAACTAATACTAAATAAATGTGATTTAAGTTTAAAAATACTGTCATTTAACTTTTACCACTATAAATAATGTATATTTCATATAGCCTACATACTAGTACTGGCGAGGTATTTCAGTGCCCTTAGACTAATTTTGCAGACAAGGTTGTAATACAGTTTTGAAATTTTACTTTAACATTCCGGCTTGTGTCTTGGAGTTGGTATTGCGTCGTAATTCATCAACAACTTCTAACAAAGTAATACATCTTAAGTTTGTTTCGACTATACCAGGTTATGTGTTAGTACTTACCTACGTGCCTTTATACATTAGCTACGTTTCGTTTTCTGAACACAAATATTCATGTGACTGATTTATAAATGGAGGCAGCTTATGTGAAATTTTGCAAGCATAAATTAATTTTCAATTTGCCTTTGACGTTTCGCTGAGCCGGCCCGACATGTCTACCCGGTAAGGTATTAACTTGAACATGACGACCCGGGCCTATTTCACTGCACCCATATCGCTTGGGATACACTAACATGCCGTACGCAAACTGATAATTATTCTATGTTAGTTGAGAAACAAAGAGGAAGATATTAATTAGCACGTACGTAGCAATTGCAGTTCAAAGTGAAGAGTGGTCACTGTGATCTAGGAGTTAAAAAGAATTCTTGAACAATTTTTTCTCTTAATTTCTAGGCGTTTCTAAGAAATGGATGTAGGTATGAACGATGTATAATTATTTATGTATCAACTAATACATTTAAACAAATGTTCTGTTCTGTTCCATTCTGTTCCGTTATAGCAAAATTTACAAATTAGCAAATCTAAGTCTTTGGTTAAGTGTCCTATGAATACAAACACTTAAACATTTAAAAATTTGTTGCATTTCGTTATTATTGTACATGTTTGTACAAGCAATTTGCACAATTTTATAGTGCATTATTAATTCTCTATTTGTTAAGCTGTAATGCGATCTATCAATTTTGTAATATTCACTTGAGCTAAAAAATCAGAGCGATGCATTAATTTAATAGTTTTCTCTTAACGAGGAGAGTTCTACTATTTCTAAGATTCTAAAATTAGAGACAATTGGATGTAAAATCAGCACTTCAAAGCAAAGTGGATACCGAAAGCGGATTCTATTTTAATGTATTTTAAAATAAATATTTATAGAACGTTAACAAACAAAAAAGTAGAGAACACCGATTTTTACTTCATACCTCTGCAAAGTTGACACCCGTAACACTTATAACGAATTCATGTAGACAGAAATATTGAGCACTATCGGGCGGGTTCGAATGCGGCCGTAGTAATACTGAATGCAACATGCAAAAGCCATTGAGTAAGTGAATAAATGGATGTACTTCCGAACGTATCAGTGGCCCCGCCATTGTGTGAACATGAATGTGACATAACATTACCACTTGCAATGACGTATTGCTGTATATAGTCTGTCTAATAAATTATTGTACCTGTCATATTTTTAATTGGTAATAATCGACATGTTGATAATCCTCATATGGCCGTTGCCAAGACTACAAGATGAGTGTATCATTATTAAATAATTAATTTTTATACTTTACATTTTTGTTTTTTAGATGATGAATTTGATTATAAAACGTATATTTTCCTATGTATTCCCAATAAGCTAATTACTTTTAATGACTGGATAAATAAAATAGAAAGCATATTACAATTACAAAAACTTATTTGAAAGACCTGTATTTCATTTGATGATCATAAATCACACGTTTTATAGGCAATAAAAATACAAAATAATTAATCAAACTAATCAATTTGATTAAAGTATCAAAACTTATCGCACAACCATGCAGTGTTGATCACATAGATTTTTCAATGTCCTAAGAAATCCCCAAGTGTTCAGAATCAACCCCTTGTGGCCGACTCTAAATCAAGCACGATACAAGCATTAAAAATCAAATCGAAATTAGAAATAAAATTGCCATCCGTTTCAATGCATAGGATCATAAGTGCACCTACTTGGCCCCCGTGTCCGAAGTCCGCAGAGACGTAGAGGTCCTCCCCAGCTGGCACACTTTACATTCACTATTTTTCGAAGCCGATGGCAAACCAAAGTTTATTTCTACACCTTAATTTTGGGTTATTATTTAATGCGTCTAACCGCCGAGCGGCCGTCCCAAGCGAGAGCCGAAGCGCAAGAGTGCGTGTAGTGTTGCCACTCACAAATGTCAACACCACCTTTTTTTAAATATTGACTACTAGAGAGGTCAAATTCGAACACCAAGTACAATAACTTTTTTTTATAAACCTGTGTGTGTATCCCACTGTTGAGCAAAGGCCTCCCCTCTTTTATACCAAACCGTTTTGCTTAACGCCACGCTCCGCCAAGTCCTGTGGTATGCATCTAATTCGTCCCGTCATCTTCTCGGTCTGCCTCTACGTCGGTGTCCATTTTGTGGCATCCACTCGGTAACAATTTTCACCCCACCTTATATAGATTATATAATGTGGGTACTATAGGTACTCATTTCTTGAGAACTCTTTCATTTCCACTGTGGGCGAAAAGGCATCAAGCAAAAAACGAATAGGTTAAGCATCATATTCGGTTTTGATGCAAGCACTCGCGAGGTCAAAGCAATTGCTAGCTATAATGTCAAAGTTCCTCGCTGGAGAGTCTGTAAACTGACTTCACAACAACGATTATGATTTTTTTAATATCATGAAATAAAAATGTGTAGTCGTATCTCGTGGAATGAAATCTATTAGAGGTGATGAAACTGACTAGATTCATTAGCTCCTCAGATCATGGTTGGCGTAAACCAGCCGAAAGGTCGAGTGAAATTAAAAACGGAAAAAAATACGCGTTAAGATCTATTTAATAATAAATATGTGTAAAAACGCTAAAACTTTATGTACGAACGCGGCAGACGAGCATACAGTCCACCTGATGGTAAGCGGATACTGTCGCCCATAGACATCCGCGATACATGCCAACATTAGTCTAAAATGACAAACGTTGGCCCGCCCCCAGATTCGCTGCTTACCTTGGGAGATATAGGAATGGCTTTTATGAAAGGGTTGGGAAAATGGGGAGGGATAGGATGGGAATGGACTCTGCCACATCTCACTCACTACCGCAATACGTACGTACATTACGGAAATAATATAAAGTGGGAAATGCAGTACATTTCAAGGTAGTCTTTTCAAATTCACCGGGCATGAAAGATCTCTTACTTAAGTGTACATATTTTATCGTAAAAATGCGTGGTAGCGTTTGTTAAATTACTACTCGTATATGGCTTTCCATGCAATACGTGGTAGACAGGACTCTCGGCTTCTTCGACTTAAAAACGCGTGTTGAAGAAAACTATCTTGTCACATGAAACAGATTGTAGTCTTAATACGAGTAAGAGGTTAATATCTTTCTGCCTGATGTGGCCGGAGCTTATTTTTACTGAAGCTTGCGATGTGTCTACGTTTTTATTTGGATCTATAAATTCCATTTGGAAGCCTTTCCCATTGTTAAGGTTTGTAAAATATCTTAAAAATGTTTTTCCAGTTACAAAAGTGCCATTAACAATTTTGCATATTAACAAACAACATATTAACATATATAACTCTGTAAACAATATAAATATAATGAGTGTCTTACTATGGACTGAAACGTAAGTATTGATTAGTATTTATGCATATAGGTACCTACTGTACGTAGTCGTAGTTACGGACTGTAGCCGGTAACTGTAGTAAGGCTGAATGCAGTTCGGTTCGGCGGCGCATTGGTTCAAATATCCGTCGCTCCAACGATGGTTCACCGACACGAAGGAGGAAGGCGATTTCAATGTACTTGATTTATGGGCCACATAATGGAGCGCTGCGTTGCATTTGCTGCATGCAACCACAGTGAACCGTCGGCCCTCACCGCTAAACATTAACCAAATATTAGATATAGCAAACGAACCCTTGCAGATACGGCTATTACAAAGTGTTATTCACCCGGCGCCGCCCTATCTTGCGATACGTCATTGGCAAATTGAAAACCTAATTTATGGCTCTCCCATAGCGTGAGCTTACACAGCTTACTTCAGGTTGACATCACAAGTACTGGGGATTTTCTTATTTCCTCGAGCACCCTGCAAAATCGACGTTGACTTCCACGTAACCTCCATTCGCATTTTCTTTAATGGTGGATACCAAGTGGATACCTTAATAGCTAGTTGTGTCTGTGCAATAGAGTACTGGTAAAGTCGGTAATATTATTCTTAACGTTTATTATTGGTAACGAAAACATATTTATTGTTGCTCATGTATATAAAAACTGTCAGCCGCGTAGCATTGAATGTTGCTACAGTTGTGCACTGTGTATGGTATTCGAAGCGCAAAGTGCTACGTTATTCAACTTAATAGCCATTAATTTGGTTCGTTAGCGGAATATTGCTAACGAATGTGTGGCGGCCGCGCGTTCCGACAGCCGGCGCGTGGTGAAACGCTCAATTAGCACACCACCACCAACTAAACCATGACATCTACAATTTTATGTTCCAATATAAAATCACGTCCACATAATGCCGATTTAAATGCAACATTAACGAGCGCTTATATGGAAATTCGGTTTCCAATTCTTGGCATTAGAGATACGTGCCTTTGAGAAAACAATTTTGAATATATTTCATTGCATTTATTTCTCGGAGGAGGAAAAGGAGCCTTATTAACGAGAATCTGGAACAGAGGAAGCTCAGAAGTCAAGCTGCCGTGATGTGGATGATTAATATGGCTCATTTGCGGTACGCGCCCGCTCTGTGAGAGCGGCTACGGGCTACACTGCTACGAGCTACGCCGCTACGAGACTACGGTGCTACGTGCCCGTCTCTACGTACATCGTTTACGCTTCCGCGCTGAGAATTTATTAGATTCCACCCCATTTCTACCTTTTATCTCTATTATGTATTTAACGTAATATTACTACATTCCTTACACGTCGTAACATTGACTACATTTCACATTTACTACATTAGTCTTATTATATTTCGTAAGTAGATAAGGAACAAGTATTTTTCGAAATTACTGTAAATTTTTCTATCACATTATTACATTGGTAATGATTAAACTTTGGGGGATCAAACGTTGGTAGGAAGCTAATATTTGATGTAATTGCTTTCTAATGCCGTGTAAACCCTCCAAACGTGTTGGGAGACTGGACCGGGAGATAAAGTGCGCGGACGCTCTCGCAGACTTTGTTTTTTATATTTACCTTTTCTTCCTCCTTGGATTTGTTGTTGTCATACGGAAAATTGATAATGGTTTTATTTAAGTACTGTTTGAAAAGAAATATAAATAATTCAGAGAACAACTATTCAGGCCGAAAATGTTTAAAGTATACGTAATGTGTAAAGTACATGTTCGGTAGTGAATGAGATATGCCAGACTCCATTCCCATCCTATCATTTCCTATCCCTACCCATTTTCTCAATCCTTTCTCAAAGTCCATTCTTCAAATGTAGACAAAGTATTCCGGGGCGTACTAGCGTTTGTCATTCTGATCTGATGTATGGCGGATGTCCACGGGCTACGTTATCCACTAACCATTAGGTGGACTGTCTGCTAGCCTACCACCTTAATTCTATAATATAAAAATGTTACAAGAAAGTTGGTTGTAAAATTAGCCTCGTTGAATGGTTATAATCCAACTGATCATAGAAAGGCAGGTTCTATGATCAGTGTCTTTGATTTCTCTACTTGCAATTGAAAATGTCTGTAATTTATTAGTATTATGCTACATTGATGGGAAAAGTCATGTACAGTCTAAGGAACAGATCGCTTGGCTGCCCGCCTTGCCACTTCTGTCCCTGTGCTGTCTGACTTAAAAAGCATTTGAAGACTGTGATTTTTACGCACATGAATGTAAATAAATTGTTTGTTTCGTGAATTCGAGTAAGTTTGAAAGAGGGTTAAGTATGTACAATCCGCCGCTTCAAGCTCCCCCTCTTATTGTATCAGCATTACGCTAAATCCTGTGAGGCACTCGCTCCGACAACTCGATGTAATGTTTATGTTAGAACATGTGAGCTGGATCGAAATACGAAAATATTATTCATGAGATTTATATTTGAGATTAAAAAAAGTAACAAATAGGACCGACGACCGAAGTCGGACGTAATTCCTGAAAGCAAAGGACAGTAATGAGAATTCAACAAAAACGAAATTGTAATTTAAAAATATGTACTTCGGCGTTTTGAGACTTCTTAAATGTAGAACGAGCAACCTATATCAAATTTTTATATATTGTATAGACCTATAAACTTCTCATAGCATGTACATATCTGATAATCTTCTCCTTGAAATTACTGATCATTCTTCTACTTTCTATTTGCTTTAATTTACTGTTCAAGCGGTTCGCTAATGGACTGGATTACTTTTAACTATAAAGTGCGCTCAATCTCTGGCAAGTTTTAGAAAACTCGTGCAGGAACACTACCTCGCAGGTTAACAGTTCTCTTTCACCCAATATCTTTTCTAGTTCCTTAGATCTTTCTGTATGTCTGTATGTATGTATCTATGTAAGTATAATATATAAAGACATTAATTGTTTATTGCACTGTTCGTCTATATATCTATTTCGTCTACAGACTTATCCTTACCACCCAAAGGTTAACTGGAAGAAATCGCGTTAGCGACAATGCTGCCGCCGATTGTATTTCTAATTAATTGTACAAGTATTTCTCTATATGTTTATGGTGTACAATTTTTTTTGGTTTTATGTTTTGTCTATATATCTACATACATATTAATGCATGCATTACATAGCATTTTGAACAGCACGAGGGCGGAGGTTAGACATTTAGTCAAGTAGACCGTAAACTCCTTAGTCATCAACTTTTAAAATTCTACAAAAAGTATGATGATATCTAGTGGTGAGTAATCAACTTCTCGGAGTGTTTTAACTCACTTAATCCTGCTCCGCTTGCGGATCCGACCCTTCTTAGTTACTCCTTAACTCTTTTGATTCACCTACTTATTCACCTTCCTCTCGGAGAATCATTACGTTTCATTCCCTTTCCCTAATGGTTGTTGCATAAGCAAAAAAGAAAAGATCATGCCATTGTTACACTCACGCGATTACACTCACGATCATGATTGGCGCCGGAATCGGAATGAATAACAATTCGATGAGACAATTAAGGGATTCTGCTCCGCTCGCGGATTCAACTCTTTTTATTCATTAACTCCGGAGTTACCCATCACTAATATATCGCATAAGTGTAAAATTAAAAATGTTATGCATACCACCAAACACAAGATGCATACATATGTAGTTATGTTGGATCAATGCAGCCACGTGGAATGTATCAACGGACTTGCAAGAGATATCTCGTGGTAAGAACGCGTACTAGAATTTTTCAGTGAGCAATGCTCGTGTCGCGCTCGAATCCATGTAAATTTATGACCCTCGCCGTGCAAGCTGGCCACTATTGCGAATACCGGATAAGGTGCTTTCGTGCATGTCTCCATGAAAGATGCACATTCGTATTGTTGTTATAGCAACAGTAAAAGTCTTTTTCTAATATGTAAATACGATCTCTAATAAATTCCTGTTGAAATATGTGATATCAAAACGAGTGTATTGCCTTGTGCATACCGTATGCAGCATACCGTATGCTGCATACCGTATGCTGCATACGGATCGTTTGACAGGTACTAACTAAGTGCAAGTGTAATGTGTCTATAAAGTAGGTTGAATAATTTTCATTAATAATTTCATGAATACATAGAAGTGGTATTTCTATGTAGTTATCTAAAGAAGTTGGATAGTCTGCCCAAAATAGAATTGGAGTGCCACACCTTTGATGCTTATCGGTCTTGGAAGAAAATGTTCACTGAACATGATTTTTGTCTTGTCTCAGTTCATTCCGAGTTGTGTTGATGCCACGTTGTGTTGACGCCATTTAACATGCGATTCATATCTTCCAGCGATTCTGTCCTGATGACTATGCGACCGGCGAAAGGAAGATGCGAGATGTACTAACCGTTGACATTGATTCCGTGTCCTTTCCAATCCAGCATCCTAAATGCATGCAGCGCGTTATAACAGTCCTGGTCACTAGGCAAGTTTAACTCCAGCAAGGAAATCGATAGACGTATTCAGCTCAGCTGGGCAGCATTTGGGAAAATGCGTCCGCTCTTCTCGTCACCTACACCACAATGCTTAAAATAAACTAGATGGCAAAAATTCCGGGTCGCTAATAAATGGCGTGATAGTTTCTTAAATACATAAGACTAATTTGCGAAACTATAGTATATTGTAGATGACTGATTAATATATATAAAAAATGTGTAACACGTTCTGTACACTATATAACTTTAATTAAATATTAAAAAATAAGAAAATTTCGCTTCTAACTTATGACAACAAAAATACACTTCGCAGTATGTTAAATCTTAAAAAATAAAAGTTTTTTTGTCAATTTTGTATTTCCTCCACGAGCTCGTATCACTTCAATAAGACGATGTGGCATGCTGTAAACCAAATTTTTAATACGATTTTGGTCTATGTTTGCCCATTCTTCCACTAGCGCATTCTTTAACTCGTGTAAGGTAACGGGAGCAGGAGAGCGTTGTCTCACGCATCTCCCGAGCTCGTCCCATGCATGTTCTATGGGATTTAAGTCTGGGCTGCGAGCTGGCCACTCCATGCAGGTAATACCGACGTCTTGAATATACATATTGACCAAATGAGCAGTATGTGGTCGCGTATTATCGTGAATAAGAATGGAAATTGCACCCATATTCACTAAGAATGGACCAGCATGCTCATTTAAAATCTCTCCTACGTATCTGACAGCAGTCAGAGAACCGTTTTCTATGATCACTAACTCCGTGCGATCCTCTGAAGATATCCCAGCCCAAACCATTATTGATCCTCCACCGAATGGCACCTTTTCTTCAAAACACGCTTGATGATACCGTTCTCCTGGCCGTCTAAATACTCTTCGTCTCCCGTCGTGCGTAAATAAACAAAATCTGGACTCATCGGAAAACATAACCTTGGACCAATCTTCATCTGTCCATCGGATGTGTTCTCGAGCAAACCGTAACCTGGCAACTCGATGTTCTCTGAGCAGTTTGGGGCCATTTGCTGGTCTATAAGGCTTTATATCAGCTTCACGAAGACGTCGCAGAATCGTATTAGAGCTCACATTGTTGTGGTGAATTTCTTGAAGACTGTTTCGGACCTGAACAGCCGTGAGATGTCGATTTCTTAACATAGTGCTCACGATGAATCGGTCTTCTCGTGTAGTTGTGCACCTTGGCCTGCCATTTCCTGGTCTCCTGATGTTCATGCCGGTCTCTTGAAATCGCTGGAGTACTCTTTGGACCGTTGATAAAGATACTCCTACTGTTCTAGCAGTGCTACGCTGACTTCTTCCTTCTTGTACCATGGTAATAATCCGTGTACATTCTTCAGGTGATAACGACATGATATTGCATTGAATACTCTGATCAATACAAGGAACCATTTATAATGACAGCTCCGTTTGAAACAAAAGCAGAAAAAATATTCTTTTCCTAATTTTAAATTTTGAAATTTTTCAAAATGCAGAATATTTTTTTTTAAATCTGTAACTTGTACAAATGAAACCTCTTTAGAGATTTAGAACAAGCATTAGTAACCTCCTTACTACATATTATTTATTCGAGCGATCTAGGTATATAATTTATGGAGATACCTAGATTTGTGCGATCCAGTGTAGTTTTCAATCAGTGCACCCTGCCAGTTATGACATACGGTGTAGAAACATGGCCGCCCCTGACGGCGGGCCTGATCCATAGATTCAAAGTCGCTCAACGAGTTATGGAGAGAGTTATGCTCGGAGTTTCTTTGCGGGATAAGATCCGAAATGATGAGATTCGCCAAAGAACTAAAGTCACCGACAAAACTCGTAAAATCGGCATGTTGAAGTGGCAAAGGGCAGGACATGTTTGCCTCAGGACCGACAACCGTTAGGGTAGACGAGCCTTGGAATGGAGGTCACATACCAGGCAGCGCAGTGAGGGACGTCCTCCGGTCAGTTGGACCGACAACTTGAAAAAGTTCGCCGGTTGTGGTTGGATGAGAAGAGTCGAGGGTCGTGTGTGGTGGCGAGCTTCGGGAGAGGCCTATATCCAACAGTAGAGAGACATATGCTGATATTACTGGTATTGGTATCTAAAGAAGAAATTATTACTCATTGATACCACAAATAAAATTCAAACATGTGTTGCTCATTAAATTTGATAGAATATTTAAATTTTTACGGAAGCTGTATCTTTATGTTTTTAACTATAAAAGTATTTTTTGACTAAAAATAAAGCAATTCATGAAAATAAAAGTGCATCTTATACGTTCCTGTAGCAGAATGGGCTGTTTTAATGGTAACAATACGCGCGGGAGGCCGCGAGTCGAAGCCTAGCGGCGGGACCGATACCAACACAAACAAATTGGAATTGTAAAACCGAAAATATAGAATGTATTTGCGAGTTTATGTAAAATGACCAAACAGTACTTTTTTGTATACATTTCAGTCAGATACTAAACCCAGAACGTATAATAACTATGAAAATTAAAGACAAACAAACTCTTTTGTAAATAAAGTAGTGCTATATTGCATTCTACGAGTAGAATTCTTCAAGAGAATTGTGAATAGGATTCTGAAAAGCTGGGCGCACCCAAACCTCCCTGCTGTTACAGGTGTCCATGAGCGTCGGTAACCACCTTCTATCAAGTGAGTCGCTCCAACACGATTGATGATTGACTCTGTCATCACTTCTATATAAAAAAGTACGTTTGCTTATTCGCATGAAAATACATCTAAGAGTTCTCACCATTAAACAGATATAAAAACATATTTTTAACAGCGATATAAGAGCGAAAAAAGATCAGGAAACATTCGAATAGTGTATAACCACTAAAAGCCCGGATTCGTGTTATCTTTTCATGATTACCGTAATATGCAAAACGGCGTCATGACTTTTATCTGTAATGTTGAAAGAATAAAGTCCAATTTATATTGTTTGTACAAGTGCAGCCCAGCGCTAACAGCGAGAGCATTGTAAGCACTCGTGCCGCGACAAATTCCAGTCTGCCAAAGGCATTCCACAAAACATCGGAAAGTTTTATTCAATGGGCCGTGTTGTGTGGAATAAAGTGTGGTGTGAGCGCGTTGTTCTACCGTATAATTTTATAATTTGTAGTCGTATAATAATAATTGAATAGTACTGACGATTTTCGAAATATCTCTTTGTCTATAGTTTTATGTTTAGATGTAGCGTAAGTTTTTATATTTAAAAGCATAAGTGCAAAACTTACGCTATTGGAACTTGAAAACTTGTGTTTACGCTTTCCTTAAAAAAATGGAATGTCTATGAGAAAATAATTAAATAATTGAAAGTAGTACCTTTGTTCCGAGTTTATGGAATGATAAAATGTGTAGTTTTAGTAAACTTTGTCGTATAAAAGAAAGATTAAAACCCTCCTGTGGTAATACCGGGTGATCAGATTTCGCGTCGAGTTGCGCTTAGTCTTCAGAGAATAACGTTGCCGTGGAAAATAGAGCCACTTTGCACAGCAACGAAACAGTGCAATCTTATAATAATGTAACTTTACTACAGTCACAAACTTGCAATATTTCCTTCCTCTTCTTTGTTCTAAACTATCATTTTCCCCGCAGGATACCTTATGCTGACAAAACCACTCCGGAACCAATCCTGAACAACAATAGTGGACGGGATACAAAAGCAGATTCGATCAGAAACAGTTACAACAGTCAGTTCAAAGTTGGCATCTACGGCTGGAGGAAGAAATGCCTTTATATACTTGTCATGGCACTTATGCTTATGATGATCATCAACCTAGCTCTGACCCTATGGGTACTTAAAGTATTGGATTTTAATTCCGTAAGTAGTTTATGTAGATATAACACTCCATGTAACACTCCATGTAAGCTGCAAGTTTGCATTTTCGTTTATTATCAGAGTAATTACGATAATTACGGGTATATGAAATGCCTTTTTTGGTGAACTTGTGAAATTGTCACTAGCTCGGGGTTGAGACGAAAACAGCGTGAGAAAACCCGCATGCTCGAGAAATATAAAAAAAAAATGGAAAATCTGGAATATCAAACCACACTGGGCCCACGAGATGAATTACAGCCCGAAACCTCCCAGTGATTTACTACGTAAGGTCTGTGCCCTGCAGTAGGACATTAAAAGGCTGATAAAAGTAGGTACAAGTACAATAGGAAAAAGGTGTTCTCCAATTATAAAAGTGTGTTAATGAGATGAATTTTTCAATTTTGTTTATACAGGAGGGTATGGGTCAGTTACGAATAGTTCCGGGTGGTTTACAACTTCTTGGACAAGCTCTGGTGCTGGATTCCCTCTTCGCTTCCACCATTAAGTCGCGGCGGGGACAGCCTATCTCCGTGGAATCATCCAGAAACTTTACAGTTTCAACTCGCGACTCACATGGTCTGTTACAAAGCAGACTCTTTTTAGGTATGTAAGGTACCATATCATATTATAATAAATTTATACTAATTTATATATTACTAGCAAAACCCGGCAGACGTTGTCCTGCCCTAAAATCATATAATATAAAATCACAAATTATTCTGTTTTGCCGTCGATATTATTATTTTGCAATCGGTTAAATGGAATAGAAGTACATGTGCTGCAGCGCCATCTAGTGGCGCGTTACAACAAAGTAGATAGCTCGAAAATATTCTCCGTGCTCAAATACCTATGTATACCAATTTTCATTTTCATACATATATGTGCCAACTTTCATGATGATCGGTCAAACAGTGTCGAAGTATATTAATTTCAGATATACCAACATCCATTTTTATATATATAGATATATGTGTGTATGGAATGTATTTATGTATATTTTAGCATATTGTATGATGCTGGTATGGTATGTATTCATCATGTATATTTATTTATAGCTAAATTATTTATTCTGTTTGTCGTTTAAGTTATATATTTATACCTCTCATCGCACCGCCCAATGTAATTCTCTGATCAACCCACAGGCTACCTGGTAGAGAATGCCTTGAGGTCTTAAGCTCGCCTTTTGTACCATAATGTGTTATAAAGTTTTTTAAATAAAGTAAATAAATAATTCTCTGTTATATAAAATATAAGCAACTCACAATAGTAACGGCGACATATTGTTCGGTGGAGCAATACTAGTCTCTAATTTTTCTTCTTTTTTGAGCATATGAATAAAGTATCAGTGTGGTTATTCAACATTAGGTTAATCGAGTTGCTAATTATTTCTATTCAGAACAGGGGTTCTGGAATAACAAGGATTTTGCCACCAATTCTACAAAATATCTTAATACTATAAACTGTGCATTACTCAGGTCCCGACCGCTTGGAGGTCAACGTGGCCCGCCTTGAAGTGCGGGATTCGAGAGGAGTGTTACTGCTTGGTGCTAGTCAAGATTCCATCACCGTGGGCGCCGAAACGCTCACCGTGTCTAGTCCAGCTGGTGCCACATTGCATACTTCTGCTCAGACGCCGCTTGTCAGAGCACCGCCTTCTAAGCAATTAGTGTTAGTATATCGTATTTCTGTAAACGTATGATATTATTGTATACTAGCGACCCGCCCTCACTTCGCTTCGGTTTATTAAATCTAAAACAATCGGAATAAGATATTTTCCAGCGGTAAAATGGAGCCTATATTTTAAGTTAGACCTCTAGCAATACATCGGTGAAAACTGCATTCAATTCCATGCAGTAGTTTTTGCGTGATGCGTGTACAAACATACAGACAGACAGACAAAATTTCTTAAAACTGTTGTCTTGGCTTCTGTTGCTCTAATATGGGGGATGTTTTTTTTTTCAATATCTATAATGTACAGATATCGGTCTGTTACAATTTTATTATATGTATGTATATAGATAGATATCCATCAGGTAAATTATTTATACTATTTGTCATTTAAATTGTATATTTATACTCTAACAATGTATCTGTCTCCTGATCAACCCAGAGGTTAGCTGGTATCGCCTTTTGTACGACAATGTGCAATAAAGTTTTTTAATTAAAATAAATATACAGATAGAAAATTTTGTAAGTACATATATTAAGATCTGGAAAAAAATAGTTGTAGTTTTATTAGTCCCATTGTGTGATTACTTTTTTATGTTGATTAATTAATTTTTATTTTCTCATTAATTAAAATACTGAGCAGCGAGTTGTGTAATATTGTGGAAAAATAATAGAATAATGGAAATAATATTATTCAAACTGAAACTCAATTATTTGTGTCTTGTTACCGATTTCACGAAAAGAAACATGTTCCGTATTTTTCACTCCTCCATTGTTTGTACGATAATTGTGGTAAAAAATGTCATTTTAGTTTAGAGTCACCGACGCGCTCGCTGGAGATGCATGCGGCGCAGAGCATCGCTCTCGAGTCTAGAGCCGGCGATATCAGTGCAAGCTGTCTCACCACCTTCCGACTTAAATCCATCGCTGGCTCTGTAAGTTTAATTATTATTCTTATTCTCTTAAATTTAAACATGTATATGTTTCACGGAATATATGAATGTTGAAATCTCAGTTCTGTGACGTGTATAGTGAATAGAATTATATCCGTGCAAGGCACGAATAAGTTGATAACTCCACGTACATAAAATTAGAAGTTCTAGTATATTATTATATATTATTTTTAATTTACACTACAAAACATCTTTCAATACCCGATAGCTTCAGATTAATTGATTTCAACATGAAATCTCGATATTCAATCCGAAACTATAAACATTAAATTTTTAAACTGTACACTTGAAAAAAAGGGCTCGTTTCGACTTATTAACTTATTCTCGCCATGCCATGGTCTATAAAGCTATAAATGCAGACTATGGAGAACCTTTGAAGAGTTCAATACTGTATTAATTTCCGTTTGTGCCACGCTCGGTCTTGAGCTGTTATTATGCTATGTATATATGTTCTCTATGATAATTGCAACAGGTATCATCGATTTGCTGGAGGACTTACGTTGTTAATAATATTTATTGATTACATTATTTTGTCGTGTCGTGTCGTGTGGTATCTGACGGCTTTAGAATAGCAACATCCCGTCTCTTCCCGTGGATGTTATAAAAGGCAACTAAGGGATAACAAAATCGCTACCCCAAGCCCTGACGAAGTACCCCACCTCTGAAAGAGTGGACTCGCCAACCCAATTGGCTATACAACCCTCATGCACAAGACAATGTAA
Source organism: Sesia bembeciformis (assembly GCA_943735995.1). Lineage (NCBI taxonomy): Eukaryota > Metazoa > Arthropoda > Insecta > Lepidoptera > Sesiidae > Sesia > Sesia bembeciformis. Next base: position 8,115,785 of record OX031029.1, on the reverse strand, counting down.
ATAAGGAGGCCCATGCCCAGCAGTGGACGACAAAAAGCTGAAAACGGTCACGGTTACTATTTTGTCTATATTATAAAATTAGTATAAAACATCTAGACTTAGCTTCAAAAGTCAACTTCTAAAACACTATTTAGCTTTTGTGAACTCATTATTTACTAACGTGTTCCAGTCTCATGTATATTATAATATTTAGTTTTAGTTATCTCTTTTTATATTTCTCTTTATTTAAAGAAAAAAAAAGATATAAATCACAATTTATATCATTCTTTTTTTCCCTTCATATATGGTAATGATGCAATTAGCATAATATGCTAGTGGCAAGTTTTTTTCGTAACAAACAATTTCAAAGCCTAATACGTTTTCTTTTTTTTTTATGTACGAAGGCGGCAGGAATCGCTCACTAAAACGTTAATAAGTTTACTGAGGACAGAAGAGGACTCCTTAGAAGCACACGAAAAACGAAATCCTACGCTTTTTTTTTTTTTTTTTTTTTTTTATTTTATGTACGTAAGCGGCAGACGAGCATACAGTCCACCTGACGGTAAGTGGCTACTGTCGCCCATAGACATCCGCAATACATGCCAACATTGGTCCAAAATGACAAATGTTGGCACGCCCCCGGATGCGCTGCCTACCTTTGGGAGATATAGGAATGGATTTGGAGAAAGGGTTGGGAAAATGGGCAGGGATAGGATGGGATGGGAATGGGCTCTGGCACATCTCACTCACTACCGAAACACGTACGTAACATTGGGGAAATACGATAAAGTGGGAAATGCAGTACATTTCAAGGTAGTCTTCTGTGAGAGAGGGGTAACGTGGCCCGTCGAGCGCGCCCAGCGGCTGTTGGATTGCAGCGTGCACTCTCCCCCTCTCCATTATCACCAACACCACGCACGACAGACACTTTGAAGTTTATTAAACTATCTCTATTAAACCACAGAACGCCTAATACACAATTCATACAATAATCAAACAAAAGTTGAACTTCACTTGTCGAGTGTCCGCCGATCTTTCTTCATTTCCATCATCACTTGCATAATCACTTTTTCTCTTATTCTATTTATCTTACTACTTATACTAAATATGTATATATTGTATAAATAATTATGATGTCGTATATATTACGTAATTATGACATCAAAAATATTTATTTCTTCTCAAAGTTTGTCCGGCAGAGATCGCTTTTAGTCCCCCCGCGCATTAGGCGGCCAGGCCGCGGGGCCAGGTCGCAGCGGCCAGTTAGTTCTTCCACGATATATACAAGTGCGCGCATTATGCGGCCAGCGGCCAGCGGCCACATTCTGGCCGCGCGGCCAGCAAGAAACATCGCGACTTACACGCGGCCACTCGCTGACGTATCTGGCCGCCAGACGAGCCGCCCGCATGCAACTGGCCGCCGTAATGCGCGGGGGGCCTTAGCGATAAGACCGCCTTTTGGGCATTTTACGAGTATATCTACGATGTTTGTTTAGTTTTTAGTATGCAATGGGGAGTTTTATTTATATATCTATTTCAGATTCGCCTAGACGCTCCCAACATATATATGCCAAAATTAAAGTCTGCTCTGCCGTTGCCGCCGTCAGCATCTCACACGCACGATCCGCATCATCAAAACATCTACCAGTTGTGTGCGTGCGCGAACGGCAAATTGTTCCTTGCACCGCCACATGGCGTCTGCGCAGCCAGGGAGGAGAGTCTTATATGCCGATAGTATAATTTTTATAAATAGTTTATTTTTTTCTTTTTATATGCCCACATTTATTGTTTTTATTTAAACATTTAAAATTATTTAAGCTATATGTATACCTACTTAACAACGTAGAGTTCATTTATTCATTTCTTTGACCGATGTTTTATTACTTATAGGAAATTTACTTGTTTATTTACCTATAGAAAAAAATCCTATGACGATGTAAACTTTTAAGAGTCTAATATGAATATTTATTTGTTCATAATAAGTATGGATTTAGACTTTACGAGAAGAAATATTTGTTAGTGAAATACCAATTCTATAAAAAATTATGTTGAAACACGTATTATCTAGCTTACTATTAAATTTGATCTATCAATTATACAACGATATTCGAAAATATATCAAATTACATACAATTGCTACTAGTGCCTTTTGGGATCACGTTTTGACGATTGGTTAATGTATCCTAATAAAATATGTATTTTCTGGCTATGTTTATTCAATATATTATTTTGCGAGTGATTAATTTTTCTTACTTTATTAAAACGATTCAACTAAGTCAATTTCCTAAATTAAAAAAAATATGATCACTTTTTTAGTAAGAAGGCGGTAGACGAGCATGCAGTCTACCACTCATACTGTCATATGTCATACAGTGTACCACTCATACTCATTCTCATAGTGTCAGTAAGTGGATACTGTCGCTCATAGACTTCCACGATACATGCCAAAACTAGTGAAAACGCTGGCACGCCTCCGGATGCGCTGCTTACCTTTTGGGATGTAGGAATTGATTTGGAGAAAGGGTTGGGAAAATGGGTAGGGATAGAATAGGATGGGATGGGGATGGGCATATCTCACTCACTACTAAAATACATAGGTATGTATTTTGAGGAATAGTATATAGTAGGAAATGCAGTACATTTCAAGGTAGTCTTCTGTGAGAGGGGTGCGCCCAGTGGCTGTTGGATTGCAGCGTGCACCCAACCCCCACCCCTCCAAACTTATACATATTATAAGCCATGTATCGACAATTCATGAGATTTTCGTACATTTCCCAAGTTAATTATATTATTAGTGGAACAATTTTGCACATATTCTGAATCTTTTAAATTTTGATTGTCCCACAATCAAAATTAATACAGAGATTTGTCGATATAATTATTACAATCATTACAAGTGTATCATTTACAATTTCACCACTAGTTATTGATATGTCGATAATTGTATGACTTTTTTTAAATTATTTTATAGTGTAGGAACAAGTATATTTACAATTTGATGTGATTATGTATTTAGATCTCTAGCATGGTGTATGTTCTTAAAGTGTTCAAATAATATATAGAAAAGAATACTTGTGGGTATTATGTGTCTCATCATTTGTGTAAAGCAAAAATTGGTAAAAATAAAAAGGATGATCGATAAAAGTATCCCAAAAAATCAACATGTACCAACACACTTGAGATTTACCTCAAATGAAAGCTTTTATTCCATAAATTTTTCAATCTTAAGGCAGTTAATGTCAAAACCGTGGGCGAACCACCATATAAACCGTTTTCTATTCTTATCTTGCATTTGTTAAAATCCTTTTCATATTTTATAAAGTAAAAAAACATCGGGTTAGCGGGTATAACTGCTTATAATGATAACGGTAGATCATAACAAATACATTGTCACTAATTTTATGTTTAATTTGGTGGATTGGGACGACATCTATACATTTTTTTCCATTGCCCTTTACCTTTTCATTGATTTGTATGGTCAATAAAATAACACGTCATCAGTGTATTTGTAAGTTATGTGACATAATATTAATCTCAAACGATATGTTTTTGTCTTGTAGATTATTTTTATTCTATTATCAATCACGAAGGAAGACTATGTGCGACTATTTAAATGATATACGAATTTTATGTAGGAAATGTAATGTAATAATATATAATAGAAGGACTACTGCGTTACGAAGGGTATGTAACAGGTGTACGTGTTGTTAGGGATCATTGTCTTTATAAAACCAGCAATACATTGCAAGTACTGTATATGTATAGATTGAATTTTATTAGAAAATAATATACTGTATAGCTTACTTCCTGTTAAACATACTAGTAATATCAGTTACTGTAAACGTTTGTTGATATTGTTGTAAATATAATTTATAGAAAAACAATATAAATATGCATACAATGTGATTATATGCCTTTATATTTTTATACTAAACCCCGCTTAGAAATAATTTCATATAAATACTTAATACTGTAATGTGAGTACAGACTTTAGACAACAAATCTTCGGCTATTTTGTATACTGTGATTTTCTTTCTGTCACAAAACTACATTGTTGTTTCTGAAAGAGGGTACGTAGGAGTTTTCAAGTTAAATATTAAGCAATACAAGTATAGTGTCATAATTAAGTTCTATACCTAAGTAAATGTTGATACATAAGTAAATAGGTCCAGCTTAAAGCATTTCTAAATAAATTCTAAAAGTAGTACGTAACACAGTTTGTTATAAACGCTTTGTTATAAACGAACGCTACACATAACAAAACGCTTTAATCATGACGAAAATAACTTCAGAACTTTATCACTAACTTTGCTTAAAGGATGTTACTGCAAACCGAACAAATTAGATAAAACCGTGTTGCAACTGTACACGATTGTTACTTGAACACTATTCGCGAATTTATTTCCCACAAATTTTCCACGTTAAATATGAATTTTAGACTGAAATAAGGTACATACGCCGCTGTAAAATTATTGCAAATAGGTACAAATAACTGAACGTCGATACAAGTGAGTTATTGTGAGACACAATGAGCCTCCGTGCGAACAGTCAGTGTTAAAGTTTAATTAAAGATTCATGATAAATTGTCGCAGGAAGCTGCATTCTGCGCCGCGTCTCGCACGTGAAAGCTCGTTCCGCGAACACTTAAATAACTTAAGCCAGTAACCTAACAATAAATTCATGAGCCTCCCGCTCCTTTTGTCTCGACCCGCGCTGTTTTCATAACGCTAATTGGCAGGAAGGACTGTTAAAGCGATAGCAAATGAGCAAAGGTTACCTTAATATTATACTCCTAATTACAAAACGTAGCAAATTATTTTGCTCGGATAATGTATGCTCGCTACGCCGTACCTACCTAAGTAGTATTTAGTTAGTCAACCAAGATACTCGCGAAGTCGTAGGCAACCGCAGCGCGCCGGAAAGTAGATTAAAGTTTCAGAGCACATTGCATTAAATTGCATATTTAGAAATAATATTAACGTCTCGTAGTCCCATCTACACCTAATTGAATTTCAGAGTCCTTTGTTGCGGTACAGCCGGGACTCTTAAAGCCATTTCAAAGACACCTCGCTCCTCGAGCCGGCATCCAGTGAGCGAGAGGAAATAAAGTTATGATTTATGTAGTGAAATATGTTTCACGCGGAGGGGCAACGCTCTTTAAGCGATGCCGACGCCTTCTGTCGTTGCCGACATAAATTCGCAGCGTACGAGAAGACAATCATTTACAGACAAATAATGTTGAATGTGACTTCTTTGTTACGCTTTATTACTATTAAAAAATGTCAGTTACTCACTTTCTATAGAAAATGTGTCTATCGTTCTACCACGTACCAACCAATATAATATTTGCGGGGAGCTCCTAAGTTCATTGTCAAGTTTGTTCACGTGGCGGTTGAGAAAGTTTCCAGCGGCAAGTTTATGATACTAACGATCAATTTATTAAATTACGTTACATCGCTGCGGCTAATGAAAAGTCTGAAGGTTGTGAAACTGGTGTGTACGAGTTATGAATACTTTTATCCCTTTTCTGGATTTGTAATCCTGGCGATTTGTGCGCAGGGCGAAGGTTGTATGTAGAGTGGATTGCAGCTATCTGGCGACGGTGACACTCAGGTCGTGTTCCTTAGCTCGAATTGACGGAGGTCGAGCGTGGCCCGCCTCGATTAGGCACTCGCTGGCCGGCAGGATTTGATTGCGACTCTCGGAAGCTACACGGGATTATTATGTGAAACTGTGCGGACATAGCAGGCTTATATGAGCATTTCTTGTATTATTTACCCAAAGAAAATTCATAGGTTTTAGGTCATAAAGTTTTGGAATTTCTTCTTTCTCTACATAATTTACTTCTGAACCTGCAAAATATTGTTTTATAAGTATGAATGTATGGAATATTGCATTTGTAATAACCAGTGTGTATATTTAATAAATACGCTGCCAATTGATAATTCCTAAATAATTAGATATTTATTGTACTTATTTGTTAAATAATTCATTAATTTTAATTTATATATTTGCAAAAGCTTGCCTGTTGCGACAGTCTGTAGTGAATAATAGAAGGTCAGGGGGCAAGTCACGTGTCTTTATGATTCAATTGACCGCGGGCGCGTACCGTCTTCAAGCGGACCTGCATCACGCCGACAGCGCCACGTCAAGCGAAGCACTCACTACCAATGGAATTAACTCGCAACAGTGAAAACGTTGTGCTTTTATGATTGCCTGGTACGTGAATCTTTGTTGTCCTTAAAATGTATATGTAGGTAGGCTAATTTATATGTTTTCATTCATTACTTAATAACGGTAGTTATAATATCAATATCTCATATCTTATCAAGGTTTTTGAAGTCAAGTGTTAATTACTAGTCAAGCCTAACATTGTTAACTATTATATAGGTTTAATAGGTATCCATATCAATTGATTAACATTTTCAATAATCTATAGTATAGTTACATAACCAGAAATAAACTAAGTTAACCGGTTGACAAAAGATAAAACCATATTTATTATTTATACTGTTTTCTATGATTGTAATTTTATAATAATAGTAAGTATTATAGCAACATTTAGTGAATCAACTGTAATGGAACTGCGGAATGCAAGTATAGTCTAATGTAATGCAAACTGCAAGCATTGGGCATTGGGATAGAATCGGATTCCAGGGAAGCATTCACTCCAACATCTCGGCCTAATGCTTGACGCTTACATATCTATCGGTCCTAGTTAATAGATATGGGTGCTAGTCTAATTTATCAGGCTATAAATATATATAGTATACCAGAATATCTATAATAATTTTTTTTAAGAAAATCTTATCCGACTGTCAACTTAACCTAGATAAACAGTAATTAATATTTAAGGTTATTTCTTTCAGTCTATTTCCGTATTGATAAATTGCCCTTTATAAACACTAATAACAAATTATCATTTTGATTTTTAAACTATTTCACAGTTGCAGATTTGGTTTCAATTTTTCGTACTAATTATTAAATAAAAACCTAAAAATTTAATTTGCAGGTCTGTATTTTTAGTACCACTCTTAACACCAACATCCATGATGCATTGAGTACAGCCAAGGACCGTAACAGATTGCACAATATTGTGCGTCAAAATGTATTCCACGGTCGTGGCCACGACTCTCAATAATGAGGACAACGATGCAAGAAGGAGGATTTTTAGTAAGGTCCTAAATTTTCCTCAAATAGTGACAACTGAATAAAATTTGCTTTCATTCAAGCAGACTATTTACAATACTTACAATCTGTGCAGCAAAAAATATTTTTAAAATTACTTCTCGGCATCTTTCTGAACAAAATGTAGATTTCATTTAAACGCTCTATCTACACTTTCTATGCACAGAATACAATAAATACCGAACCACGCAAGTAGGTATATATTTATAATGATAGACAGGTGGGCTTATATTTATAGCTTTAATCTAAACCGACTACGATACTGTGATACAGTATCGACGCAAAATTAATATTCAGATAAAGTATCAGTTTAATGAATTTATCAAGAACCACTAATCTGACACATAAAGCCGGTAAGTTAAATGTAAACCCTTCTCCGTTATGACATGGCTGTACCTATTATATTTGCATACGCTTAAGTACGTACTAAATATAAGATTAAACTAAAATAATTGTAAATGGTATTTAAAAGTAAAATAAAAATAACTGGTTACATTTCGTTGAAAATATTCAATCTATATACTACATTAAATATTTAATATTTAATATTAAATATTTAATAAATCATAAAGTTTCATAAATTCCTAGGTTTATAAATATCCTCCCCACAGCCAGAATTACATAAGAATTATTAATATACCCATTGTTAAGTTATACTCATAAGCGTAAAATGAACGGATGTACAGACAAATGTATTGTTATGGAATGCTTAAAGAAGTATGCGACTAAATGTAAGTAGACCTACATAAGTGTCTGTACTTACACATTTCCGAAATTCACTTTATGCTGTGCCGTGTGGGATGCATGTGCAAGTTTATGAAATGTTTCAGTAATCCGTCCCGCGCGAGCGATAGTGTTAATGCGAGGCATTAAGCGCGACTCGTCTGCCTGCCTACAATGACACGTTTCATGGCCCCTTCATTAAAATACTCGTACAAGCTGCAATATTAACTACGTGCTCGAAAAGAATTCCTTATTAAAATACTTCAGAGACAGAACTGTGTTAATGTGTGTTGTAATCAAGGTAAGATTTATCGCCTAATTTTATAAAATGAAAGTATCACCACACCTATGCACGTTTACTCAAACCTGTAGGAAGGTGTTCGTTCTATATATTTTATTCATTTCATTGCTGTACTCCATGATGTTGTGATCGGCGGTAAATTAAACACAAATATTGATTCAACAGTTGTCAATGTTACTTGATTAAAGTCAACGAACAAAAACAACATTATTGGCAGCCACGTAAATTTTTATTAACGAACATGCAAATTGGCGTGGGTACACAAAACTGTCCACTATGAAAGCTGTAAATATATATTTCGCATTAAATTCCGTAGAACTGTTATTTATGAAAATGAGATAACTAATTAAATAGGTTCCTTAGGCCAAGAAAGTGGTTTACCAGTTTTTTAAAGAATGTTCCAACTACTGAAAATATCTCCAAGGTTGAACCTTGAAATTAGATTCTAAAACTGAAAAAGATGCACAATATGACGTAGTAGTTGACTGCAAGTTAATAAAAAGTCATATATAGGTTAAAGATTTTACTTCATTCGCTATTATTTAAGTTGTTATAGTTGTTACAGTCATTTGGTGCTCAAAAAGGGTCTTATCACAAACACCACGCACAAAAAAACACTTTGAAGTTTAATAAACTATTATTATTAAACCACAAAACAAATTTTACAATTTGAGGTTTAATAGTGATAATTACAATTATACTATTATACAATAATCAAACAAATACTCAACCTCACTTCTCGAGTTCCGCCAAAAAGACCGTCAAATAATTTGGCAATTTTAATTTTCATCTCCTTGGGAAAATAGAATAATTGCAATGACACGCAATTTACCTATTCTCGAGAGGGCACAAATAATTGCTCAATATAATATAATATTAATGAAATATCTAGAAATGTAAGTAATATCAGAAAGATTTATGCAGTGCCACAATATATGTTTATTTTTGCTTTTGAAATTATGCAGTTACTCCATCTGTTACTTATTTAATTTTTATTCTAAGAGACAGATTGTTCGTTTTTGGATTATTGGGATGGCGAGGAGGAAAATTTGATGGATCATAGACGGGGGGGTCATCGGCCTGTGATCTAGAATGTTAACAGAGAATTAATGAGACGCGAAACAGAAGTTAATGGTTTTAGATCAACTAAATTGTTTGCAGATATGTTTGATGTGAGTCCTCAAACAATTAAAAATAATTTACGTTATATGGGCTTACAGTATAGACATTATGTCAAGAACATATATATGACTGACGGTCATAGAATTGTTAGAGTGTACTTCGCCAGAGAATACTTGGATTTGGATTTGAGTATTGGAGTAATAGTATTCTGTGATGATAAAACCTTCAAATCTAGTCAGCATGAACGCTTTACATCTTTGACGTTACAATTTGACTCGTTATACCTACAGAAGATCATGTAGTACCTAATAGAAAGTCTGGTCGAATTTCAGCAAATATTTGGAGTTGGATGACAGCTGATGGTGTTGGAGAGCTGTGCTTCCCTACCTCCATTAGCGACGGCTTTAAATTATGTACTACAAAATTTAATTTTACCAACAGTCCGAAATGTTTACCCAGAAAATGAAATACCACTGATTATTTTTTTACAAGACAACTGTTCTTTCTTTGCACACGGCGAGGGTAGTGCGTAACTGGTTCAGTGCACAACCGGGACATAGGGTTAATCCCTTGGCCCTAAACCAAGGAAACCAACACATATAAACCTAAACGAATTTGAAAATCTTTGGGGCCAAACGGTTCAAAGATGGTCGAACCGTAATGAAAGAATAAGAGGTGCTGTGGAATGCCATAGTAATAAGTAATGGGAAAAAATGCGGGATCTGATATCTGCTCACGGCCTGTAGGGCCAATGAGGAATCATCTGCAAGCAGTAATAGAAGCAAACAGCGGTTACACCCGATATTAACATCTTTATGTGTATACATGTGTTTACATTGTCATTCGTTTCCTATTCTTTCATAATGCTTATTCAATTTGGAACCTGTAGACTTTTAGGTTTTAGATGTAGTGACATAGTGTAATGTTTTATAAACAGAAAAGGAATATTTTTGGTCATTATAATAAAACGAAAATGAATCGAGTGACTTGTTTCAATAGTAGAACATAATTTTAAAGATAAAATACATTGATTTGTCTTAGCATATTAAGTAGAAATTCAAATTTCTCAAAATAAATTACTATCAGTTCCATCATTAATTCAAACTAAGAGCACGCAGCAAACCATTGGGGTCATTACAATAAATCATAAAAGACAGTAGTAGTAAGTAAATGTCAAATTGTTCTTGCAAGCAAAAATATCCGTTATGACGTGCAACGGACTATCAACCTTAGGATGGTAAACCAGTTTCTATGCGGAGCCTACCGTACCTATTTGTCAAGTATTTATAAGGTGAAGAACTGCGATCCGGTCCCTCATATACACTGGATCGCAAAAATTCCGGGTCTAACTTATGACAACAAAAATCTTCGCAGTAAATCTTAAAAAATAAAAGTTTTTTTGTCAATTTTGTATTTCCTCCACGAGCTCGTATCACTTCAATAAGACGATGTGGCATGCTGTAAACCAAATTTTTAATACGATTTTGGTCTATGTTTGCCCATTCTTCCACTAGCGCATTCTTTAACTCGTGTAAGGTAACGGGAGCAGGAGAGCGTTGTCTCACGCATCTCCCGAGCTCGTCCCATGCATGTTCTATGGGATTTAAGTCTGGGCTGCGAGCTGGCCACTCCATGCAGGTAATACCGACGTCTTGAATATACATATTGACCAAATGAGCAGTATGTGGTCGCGTATTATCGTGCATAAGAATGCTCATTTAAAATCTCTCCTACGTATCTGACAGCAGTCAGAGAACCGTTTTCTATGATCACTAACTCCGTGCGATCCTCTGAAGATATCCCAGCCCAAACCATTATTGATCCTCCACCGAATGGCACCTTTTCTTCAAAACACGCTTGATGATACCGTTCTCCTGGCCGTCTAAATACTCTTCGTCTCCCGTCGTGCGTAAATAAACAAAATCTGGACTCATCGGAAAACATAACCTTGGACCAATCTTCATCTGTCCATCGGATGTGTTCTCGAGCAAACCTTAACCTGGCAACTCGATGTTCTCTGAGCAGTTTGGGGCCGTTTGCTGGTCTATAAGGCTTTATATCAGCTTCACGAAGACGTCGCAGAATCGTATTAGAGCTCACATTGTTGTGGTGAATTTCTTGAAGACTGTTTCGGACCTGAACAGCCGTGAGATGTGAGATTTCTTAACATAGTGCTCACGATGAATCGGTCTTCTCGTGTAGTTGTGCACCTTGGCCTGCCATTTCCTGATGTTCATGCCGGTCTCTTGAAATCGCTGGAGTACTCTTTGGACCGTTGATAAAGATACTCCTACTGTTCTAGCAGTGCTACGCTGACTTCTTCCTTCTTGTAGCATGGTAATAATCCGTGTACATTCTTCAGGTGATAACGACATGATATTGCATTGAATACTCTGATCAATCCAAGGAACCATTTATAATGACAGCTCCGTTTGAAACAAAAGCAGAAAAAATTTTCTCTTCCTAATTTTAAATTTTGAAATTTTTCAAAATGCAGAATATTTTTTTTTAAATCTGTAACTTGTACAAATGAAACCTCTTTAGAGATTTAGAACAAGCATTAGTAACCTCCTTACTACATATTATTTATTCGAGCGATCTAGGTATATAATTTATGGAGATTTCACGGTTTTTATTAGCGACCCGGAATTTTTGCGATCCAGTGTATAGTAGTAAAATGTGATCTGTATTCTTGTTAAATGTATCCTGGTCTCGTAAACTGGCCCTAATATAAAAAATAAACCAAGTAAGAAACTTAAACTATCCTTTATTGTAAAGCTGTTCACAGTCAAGAAAATGTTTCCAAAGACATTTTCGCAATAATCGCACATCGCCTTAGCAATTATATCACGATGAGCACGATAACTTCGCGTTAGCGGTGTACTGCGACAAACGCGTTGCGTTAGCGTTGCTGGTAACGGTCAATGCCACGATACTAGCAGCGCTAACGTGGCATATATGAGTGTTTTTGAGAGATTCCACAGTAATTGCAGTATATCGATCGTCTCGAGAGCGTTGTTAACGCCTGTGGGAATGAACGTTAACAGTTCAAATACTTAATGATAAATAATGCTACAGTAAAACACCCGCAATAAAATTTCCTGTGTCGTGAATACGTGAACATACACAAAGATGAACACACCACCCAGACCCGTAAACATATGTCTTTAAACTAACCGGATTTAAACCTTTAAACTAACTTTAATCTAACCGGAATCGAACTCAGGACCTATACTTAATATAATTATCAGAACTATGAATATTATTTTATAAATAAAATGAAGTCCTTAAAGATATTGTCACTTGCTCGGCGGTGAGAGAAAACAGAGAATTTAAAAAAAAATGTATGTGTATATATTGTGTATCCACCAATCCGCGCTGGGCCCGCGTAGTGGATTATGGCTACAATCCCAGTGTTTTACTAGGGGAGACTAGTACCCTGCAGTGGGACGTTATAGACTGATATTATAAACGATTTCTATTCTTGAATGTTCCATTTTCACGGACGTTCATTGTATTCATTGTTCAGCACCCACTTTGTATTTCTACGAACGCTTTAGTTCATGAACGCCATATATAAGTAAATTAGTTTATTTCCTCTAGACGACAATTTAGCTCACGCTCTTGTCACAAATTGTCGGCGGGGTAAATGCAGACTATTAAGGAAATACAGCAATTCAAGCAGCCCTTACCCCATATTACAGCGCAATCTTATACCGGCGAAATTATGAGCAACACCTTCTTATGCCGTGTTTGGAGGCAATAACACGTACTCCGTTGAGCAATAAGTCAACGGACATAGCGCTGACAAAACATTCAATTTGATAAAGGGCTTCGGTTCTGTAGCTTCATCGCTAATTTAAAGATTCTCTTCAGCTTAAGGGATATTTTCCGATTTATTTATTAATTTACGGATACAAAAGTTTAAATAAATATGTGTATTATAGCTAAAGCAGACAAATTCCAGAATAATTCTCAAATTAACTTAGTACAGATAATCTGAGAACTATTTAAGCGATTACAGTGCAGTTTCAACATATCTTATTTTGAGAATTAAATGCAAGATTTTTTTCTAAATAATTACTATGTAGTGGATAAGATACAAATGCAAAATAAAAATATATTCCTACCTATCAACATACATACATATATTTTCAATATGTATCTCTACCATACTAATGAAACTAAAAGTCATTCTACTAGAATCTCTGAACAAAATCGTTATTATTAATTGTTAACTAGCAATTAATATTTCAAACATACAAAAAACCTATACAAATACATTTGTATTTTAGTAATTGCAAATCAAGTATCAAACTCACTTATTCGCATACACTTTTAAAATCGATAATAAAAATATCTATAATAAAAGTACTAACCATCTCCATCAGTTGCGGTGAGAGTAGCACAACATATTTTGTACATCGCAATATATGCCTACGCAAATGTATCCCAAAATTATATTTACAGTATTATCAATGATTTGTCTAAAACTTCTGTGAAACAAGTTTGTCTTAAGATCTTAAGATCTATATGACTGAGTTTAAGATCGAAAAATCGAAGAACACGCAAGACCTAGTCCAGTGAAATCGGCATTAAGAAACCGACAAATAAATTTACAATTCCGTCTGTGAGTTCAACTGCATCGGACAAATGCTAAAACTCTTTTCCGTGAGTTGCTGTACTGAATTTAAATGACGTAAACAAACAAACGCTGCATATGTTAAACCTACATGTAACATATGTCTACTACGACTATTGTCGAAATATCCAGTGTGTCCGACTGTTTGTCGAACTTTGTTGATACAACAGTTTTTGTAGCGCTGTCCGGTTATATGTGTGACGGATGTAAATCATCCATATAACCTTTACGCTTCGATATCGATATGTCCCACTGAAAGATTCACTGCCAACATGAAGAGTTTTCAGGTCATAATTACCTAGCAGGCCCAGTGGAGAATACTACATAATCACCAATTAACACTGGGCATGAGGGCACGCGGATGCCCTCACAATGTTAGCTTGGCCGTATCCATACCAGGTAAGGGTCTTAGCCTTTTGAGGTCTTTTGAGCTATAATTAACAAAACGTATTAAAATTGGCATAATTATTTTTTCCATACAAATTAAATTATTCCAATAATATTAAAATTTAAAATATTGTGTTCGGTAAAACAAACACTTTTGTCAACTTTATTATGAACACGATAAATTAATCTTCTTTATACAACACAGTATAAGTATACAATAAAAAAAGGTTTGTCTGTATTTTTGTACGTGTTGATTACGGTAATTACTGATTAGATTTTTTTTTTAAATTTAACTGTTCTTTATAATATTTATTCCTCTATTTTAGTGTATTTTTTATCAAAATTAGTGTTGTGTAAGTGTTGCTTTAAAGTTGTTTTAATAACGAGGCAAGGTGACAAGGTAACAATTTTCTTGACAAATTCGAATTGCGAAGCAGTGGGCTAAAGCAAAATTTGTCTAGATGTTAAATGTTAATCTTCAGTAAATACACAAGCTTTGTTTGTTACCTGCATACAATATACTAGTATAAAAAAACGTCGGTTTGTCTTTTTGACTTTGTCTGTAATTAAATTACTGATCCGAATTAACTGCGTATTTACCGAATCCGCGTGTGGTTTTCACTGTTCTTCATCCCGGAATTTTAGTGTATTTTTATCGAAATAAAAAGTAACAATAATTTCGTATCGGTGCTATGCTATACAAAATGCTATATGGGTTGTGATCATCCGTAACTGTAACCAGCTACTTTATCTTCCACTCCTGGACGTGGGAATCCTCATGAAGATTATCTTGTTCATAAGGGATGTATGGCCTTGAAACGCAATGCGAGCAAAATGAATTGGTAAGTGGCCTTTAGAGGTGATATCGTTCCTCAGGATTAGTGGTAGCAGTTTTGTAAACCTATAGTCGTCTTTTACGACACCTACAGGAAAAGAAAAACTGTTACTATTCTAAAGCTCGCCGATACCACACATCCAATCATAATCAATGAACTTTGATGATTGTGATCATCAACGCTGAGTAACTACATATATAAGTACAGAATGTATTTATCATTTGATCCCATTTAGTGATGAGTATAATGAGATAAGAGAAGTATTTCATCCTATTATATTGTCTGCTCTCAATCTCGTTCCATTCAATACCATCGCTTAGAACCGACTAGAGAGTGTGTAGTTTTAAAATAAACTCGCTATTCATAATAATATAAAAAGGAAGGATGGTGTGTTTTATGGAGTGAGGAAAACGCCTTGTTCCTTAATACGCTTTATTACCCATCCTTTCCAATCCTTTTCCCAAATCTAAATCACCGAAGTTAGGCGGCGCATCCGGGGGCGTGCCAACGTTTGTCATTCTTGACTAATATAGGCATGTGTTGGTATAGGCGGCAGTAACCACTTACTCTACCAGAAGAGGACTGTCTGCTCGGCTGCCACCTTCTATAAAAAAGGAACTTATGATTATAGTTGAAACGGCGCGGCGTAAGCAAGTACAAGCGAGCAGTGATGTTATAAGGGGTTTTCCAATAGGGACTTGACAACTTTGAATTCAATTTGTGAACGCACCCTTTCACTAATCATCGAACTGTCACTGTCAATTTATTCAGTAAACTTAACATTTTCATCATGGAAAAGTACACGAACGAACAACGTCTGCAAATTATAAAAATTTACTACAGAAATTCGGAGTCGGTGACCGCTACTTTAAGAGCGTTAACTCCGATTTTCGGTCGTAATTCTCGCTCTAGTAGACAGGCAGTAACAAGTTTAGTGCAAAAATTTGAGTCTACATATTCGTTGTGTGATGTTGCCGTACCAGTGAGACAACGGGTTGGTCGAAGTGTCGAAAATATCGCTGCCGTTGAATCGTCCGTAGCAAATGATCCAAAGCAGTCAATTCCACGGCGTTCTCAAGAGTTGGACATCGCCCAGACCACTTTATGGCGAATTTTGCGTAAGGATCTTGGTTTACACCCATACAAGATCAAGCTGACTCAGGAATTGAAGCCGATGGACCATTTGAAGCGACGTACGTTCTCCGATTGGGCTCTGGAAAAGATGCGCCAAGATGATCAATTTCATCGCAAAATCATCTTCAGTGACGAAGCTCATTTTTGGCTCAATGGGTTCGTCAATAAGCAAAATATGCGTTATTGGTCGGGTGAAAATTCACATGTGCTTCATGAAACACCACTTCATCCACAAAAAATAACTGTTTGGTGCGGTTTGCATGCCGGCGGCGTCATAGGGCCATATTTTTTCGTCGACGATAATGATCGTCACGTTACTGTGAATGGTAATCGTTATCGCGCCATGATTACCGATTATTTTTGGCCCGAATTGGAAGATATGGACTTGGACAACATGTGGTTTCAACAGGACGGTGCCACAAGCCACACAGCACAGGTTACAATCGATTTATTGAAGAGTAAGTTTGATGAGCGTGTTATCTCAAGAAATGGACCAGTCGATTGGCCGCCTCGTTCGTGCGATTTAACGCCTCTAGACTTTTTTCTTTGGGGCTACGTCAAGTCATTGGTCTATGACAACAAGCCGACGACGTTGGAAGAGCTCAGAGCCAACATTGAACGCGAAATAGCAGCTGTTTCGGCCGAAATGTGTGGCCGAGTCATCGAAAATTGAGTCCAACGAATCGACCGCTGCAAACGTGCCCGCGGTGGCCATATGAACGAAGTCGAGTTCCATTCATAAATGTTTTGATTGTACTTCAACCCGATAATAAAGTTTTTGAAATATCTCAAATGGTTTGCATTTTATTTTGAAAAAAAGTTGTCAAGTCCTTATTGGAGTGAGGTTTATATAAGTGAGGCACAGCTTTATGATATACCTTTTCACGGGGGATAGATTTTAGTAAAAAGGCAGATATTTAAAAAAAACACTTCACTGTAATATTTACCCACATATAAATATAGACATATAAATATTACCAATAAAGAAATACTGGACAGGGACCTGCGAACGGCGACGCAACTGCCATGGAAAATGAAAAACAACCAAGAGGACATATTTATTATTCTTTGCTTAACTACTCTAAAGGAAACGAGAGAAAGAGGCGACTTTATCGAAACCTATAAGATTCCCAACAACCACTATGATATCCCATACTTGAACTCCGTATACAATACTCAAGCAAACAATAATCTGAGAGAATCGCTACCTCTAATCCCTTCAAGTACGAGTACAAGTAGAGAGGTCATCTCATGGAATAATCTACCACAAGAAAACTAGAAGGAGGGAATCAATTCAAAAACCATTTAGACAGCACAAGTGTATTGATATAGACGCATCAGCAAGAGCTGTCAGCTTAATACATAAATAATAATAATAAAAATAGGTACGACAAATAATAGTTTCAATGTTTGTAAGTGGAAGAGTAATTCGTCGACACTCGACGTGCCACGACCGGTACTACACGAAATTGATTTGTGCTGCGTCACTCTCACGCACGCTTCGCTCCGACTGATGACCGGTGACAGCTCATCCAATATAATATATCTAGCTGTCAGTGGACGCACTTATCGGTGTGAATACTGAATTTTATTATTCTCGTTAGCAGGTGAATTGATTTACATTTATTTATTACTATTTATACACATTTTAATTAGATATGTTTATTTATGTAACCATCTATGATTGGTATTTTTATTAAATGTCTCATGTTTGTGACTGCAAAACTATACAAGCTTAAAAGGTGTTCTAAGAAGCGTCGACTAATTTGATTAGTCGAGAAACTGTTGTTGTTTTTTATGGTAAGAGTCATTGTCTGGAGCCATAAGGCGTACACTTCTGGATGCTGTAAATCTCTGCAAAGTTTGTAATCATGTAATAAACCATGTACAACAAATCAACTTTCGAGTTCCTCCCCGTCGCCGAGTGAGAACACAAACGCTCTTTTCCTTTGTGTACCTATGCAGAACTAACGTGGCGTATGGTGTCGGCTATAGAATAGTACTATCCCATCTCTTCCAGCGGGTGTCGTAAAAGGCAACTAAGGGATAACAAAGCGGCTACCACCAGCCCTAAGGAGCTACACCACCTCTAAAAGAGTGAACTCGCCAACCCGCTTGGCCAGCGTGGCGTTTTACGGCCCTTCATCCCTCATACACCAGTCAATGTGCCTGAGGCCCGTGTCCAGCAGTGGATACTGAAAGTGTTGGTTGCATTTGCATTACATTGCATTGCATGCAGAACTAGCGCTGATTGTTGCGCGCTGATACAAATATAGTGCCACACATTTAAACAAACACGACATGCAATCGATGTATTCGACAATTCCTTAATCATGTTTAAAAGTAAAATGCTTATTTTATTCCTAAATAACACCTAGATATAGTGCCCAATAATGTGTAACACTAAAATATACTCGTAATTGATCTACTAATTGTTTAATACTTCTGAAATAGTTCATTTGTTTATTTTTTAATTTATTTTGTGGACACACACAAAACACAGTTTTATGGCACCAAGAAATTATCTGTATGTACCCTTCATTTGTAAATGTTAAATAAATAAAATAATCATTAAATGAGAGAAGATGTACTAAGGGTAATGTTATCTCCCGCGGAAATCCCTTCAAGCAGACCTATGAAATAGAGACATGGGTCGTAACAGAACAGGCGTGCGTAATGACATTCTCAAATAAAAGTAATAATAATAAAAATAAAATACATTCTTTAGTAACTACCATTTAATTGTCTTAGAATGACTTTTACGTTACCCTTTACTTTCTTTTTTTACGTTTTCATTTTGTTCTTGCATCATTATCTACTGAATATGGGCATACTTTGTTCTCAGTGAGAAATGCTTATTTATTATAGAAGCAAAACTATGAAATACTTACAAAAGTCCTGGTATGTATTTCACAGTTTTTCTCCTATAATACATACGAGCATTTTCCTAAAATAAAGAAATACGAGTAGATGCGTATTTTGATGGGACTCGTCATATTACTTGCGAAAAGACTGTTCGATCAGAGTACTTCTTTATCTACATAGGCCACGCTCTGTCTCCAACATTCCGCCAACTTGTTTGCTTTAAGTATGAAATATTACACTGTCCTGCTATGGGACGTATTCCCGTTCTCAACGCAATTCATAGGCGTCATTAAAAAAAAATCCTATTTCATGTATTTATTTTAATAACTATAAATTCAGATGTATTATTGTTATCTTATAGTTACGTTGAATAAAAATAGTTAACTTTAACATAACCTTAATAACCGAAATAACCTGCTGTAATTCATTGCGAAAATAAGAGCGCGGGCTTGTTAACAAACGTTTTTTTTTATAGAAGTAAGGCGCCAAATGAGCAGGCAATTCACCTAGTGCTATCGCATATGGAGAACCGCAATACATTCCATCATCAGTCAAGAATGACAAATGTTTATTTGGAACATTTGGATATTGAATAGTAGATTAGGAGCGAGGATTGGGAAGGATGGAGAATTTTATTATAGAGAGTAAAACTAGATGAAGAGTTTTCTTTACTCCATCCCGCATTCTTCCTTAAATGGGAACACGTTACGTTAGTACCTTTTATAAGAAATAGTACTCGGCCAGTCGGGCATGCCAGTCGGCAGTGATGGAATTGAAGCATTGTGGTTCGCAGCGTTTTTCACCCAACATACCAGAGACCACCAGACTACCAGAGAGACCACGGGCGAAAAACGCTAGTCCGAAGCACTAAATAACTAAATATGTCATGACATGAGTCATGCTCATGATTAAAAGTAAGTTCATTATATTATTATACTTGCTACTCCAACTTTTTTTGTGAACCATCAATGAAACCTTATTTACGAAAGGCATATCGTATATTAAACACAAGGTGGCACATGGGCGGCACACGAGATGATAAGTGATTACCGCCGCCTAAGGTCATCTGCAGTATCAGGGAGAATGCAGGTGCGCACCGACCCTACAGAATCTTAAAGCTTTCTGGAAGGTCTAGATGTTGAAATCTGATATAAAAATAAACTAGATTATAAAATGACTTCCTCGTTCATTGCATTTTATAAATCATGAGAAATTTCAATTTCTGAGAGTCTGTGAGAGACAATCGGACGGCCAACGGTTCTTACAAGTGATCTGTCCTGTCTTATAAGACAGAGCAGACCTATGTAGTAAGATTTAGCTGCATCTCGTCCTATACTTAGTCACTCACAAAATACTCATATCAATAAAAACTTATCTGAATTGGTCTAATGTTTCTTTGTTAGAACTTATAAAAGAGTATCAGGAAATAATAGTTGCATTAGTTCACATCCACTGGATGGTATTATGTAATTTAACATTGGTCAATAAAATTAATTATCGTGTTTATAAAGTCAAAGTTCATTTTTCTGTCAGATATCTGAAATTTGTATCTATTAATACAGTGTCATCATCCATTATATTGTCAAGTGATATTTTAAGATTTTAAATTTTTTTAGGTATCTTTTTTATAGAAAGAAAGTGCTAGACGAGTGGACATGCTACATGCTGGATATTGTCGCACATAGACATCCGCGATACATGCCAACATTAGTTCAGAATGATTGTAATTCATTCTATATTCTGTGGCCCATAACTAAATAAATCATTGATAAAATAAATAATAAAATATAAAAAAAAAAATGGCGAACCAGCTTTAGCTTTAAAGGGTTTTAAATAACTTTTCGACTGAGTTACATCAACCATGACCGACAAAATGTGAGTTACAACAATCATGACCATCGATGGTGTAATAAGCCGTCTTGATCACACGCTAATGAGTTAGCTCGTGACCCTGGTTCTTATGAGCAGTCGAAATATCCAGTAGAATAAAAAAAAAATTATCCAGTTATATATCCAAGCATCCAAGAATAAATATCCAGTTTTTAGGGGAAAAATATGGCATTTTTAAGGCATGTTTTCAATTATATCTGTTTACAATTTCCCTGTTTGACAAATCTAGGTTTCATTGGTTGGTTGTTTGATAAGTCTTGAAATGTGTGGATCACGGATTTAGCAATTGGTGAATGGATAGATTTAAAAAAAAAATAATTAAAAAAAATATTATCGGCTAGTGCTGAACAACTAGATTAGGATAATACGTATTTAAAATTTTATATAACTATTATTAATTTATTGTTATTAATTTATTTCATTTATTGTGACAATGGATCAACATCAGAATTATTTTTTCTCAAGTTTAGCATAATTTTTTTCCATATTTTCTGTTCACGTTAATTTTATCGTTTTCGTTAAGAAACGTATTTTTTTTTCAAACTACGACGGAGAAAATCGATATATTGATGAGTTGACAATTTTTCTGAAAGCGTCATCTTGTAGCTTGATCAAGTTTTAAATAACATCGTCCAAGTGTAGGCGGATGTCAGTCGTAGCCGATTGTTGTGTCGAGTTGAAAAAGTTTCCTTCTTCACACGGAATCGACGCGATGAATTATGCATGGGTATTAAGTTTGACGGCAGATAAGCGGCCGAAAGATTTATTTGCCGATATGATGTGTAGAAAACAATCCAAGTTGTTGCCAGTTCCTGAATTATGGTTGTTGTTTTATTGTGAGCACGTCAAATATGCGCCTCAGTTGTGGACGAACTATAATGATATTATTTATGCTATTTGGAACATTTATTTGTTCTTATTTTTAATATATTTTTTCTCCGACAGTGAAATGATATTATTGGAATGTTTAATGTAGATACGATAAAACCGTGTTTAATGTTTAATGAAGTAATTAATGTTTAATGAAGTAATTAATGTTTAATGAAGTAATTAATGTTTAATGAAGTAATTAATGTTTAATGAAGTAATTAATGTTTAATGAAGTTATTAATGTTTAATGAAGTAATTAATGTTTAATGAAGTAATTAGTCCTAACAATATTTTTGTTTGAGAAGAACATTGAGTTAATGAGATATAGGATCCAGATACAATTTCGTTACTTAAATTAATATTTTGCACCACAGAAAATAACCATAAAAATATAATTCAGATTCAGAATTATATATCTTCAAGTAACTCCGATATTATAGCGATGGTTCATATTCGTATACGTTTCTGCTTAACTACACATTCAACAGTGACACAAATACTAAATCGGCATTGTGGCAGAGTTGCTTTTATCTGAGTTACGCACGCTCTTACAGGACCGTCCCGGAAATTTAACTTCGTTAAGAATGAAATATGTCCCGCCGTTATTCCACGGCTTGTTGCGCGAATACTTACATTTCGAGTTCTCCACCTCTAGTTTTCTCATCAGACTCAACGGAAATAATTTCAACCGAGACTGAGTTATGACAAAACTCGGACGGACATTGCCGCATCCGTAATGAGAATGGAGTCGAGATACGTCCATAATTTATTATCACATGCTCGTGTTTGTTATAGTTCGAATAGCGAAATTGGCTCTTTTTGCTGCAAGCATCCTAACTAGATTTATTATTGGACGTTTCTATGTGTAAGTAAATGTATTTAAGTAGATATTGTTGTTCCTGACTAGAATTACGAACATTTACAACGTTCTTCAGTACCTAACGTCAGGGAGAGATAAGGCGAGTACATGAGGTGAAATAGTAGGTGGGTGGTGCAAGGAAGTATTTAATTAAATCTAGCGGCGGGGGCTCCTCGCCGCTGTACATCACCGCTGCTAATCACAGGTAGGCCGTCTACACGTTCGCCCATTTGAATTCCAAACTGTTATTTTGTAAGTGCCAGAAAACTCATTAACAACCTGTTTAGTTAAAGCTTCGTATAAGCATGTTTATAATTTCTTTGCCCTTTTACAACTTTTACGTACGGCAATAGGGTTTATTTGGCGTTTTCATGTCTTTTAGAACCCGATCGACATCAATAAAAATTTAGACGAATAGTTAAGTGTATACGTGGGCTGTTCCAAAAGTTTTCAGCTATTTTGTTAGTATCAATCAAATTGTCCTATATTTATAACACATTGGAGGGTAATTTCAATGTAAACTGCTATAGTAAAAATCACTGGGCACCTTCATATAGTTTTTTTTTAATTTATTTTTTACGACAAGACGTCAGCCAATAATTGATTGCAACAATGAACGTGTCGCTTGAAGCATTTCGTGCAATGGTTTTCTATGACTACAATCTTCTCCTTCGCTAACAACCGTGAACTATTGGTACCGTGAATTTAGACATGGCTGGGAAAGCCTCGAAGATGATCCTAGGCCGGGACGACCGCCAACTGCGGTTACCCATCAGGTAGAGTGGTTAATGAAGGATCATCGGACCATTACACATCGAGAGATTCAGGGTGAACTGAAGATTGCATCACGGGCGGTTTCCACTATCCTGCATGAACATCTTAAAGTCAGGAAGGTTGCCTCGTGATGGATAACTTTATTCTCTGGCAGAAGAGCAAAAATCCCGTTGGAAGGTGTTCGCAACAAAGATCCTATAGCTTAACTCCTGATGAATCTTGGATGTACATGCACTCGTTTACAAAACAACAATCCACATAATGGGTGTTCGAAGAGGACGATTTACCCGCCAAAGTAGTTCGCGGCCCAAGTGTAAATAAAAAAAAATATTGCTGTTTTTTTCCGACGTAGTGAACCAGTAGCGATAATTCCACTAGAAGATCGTAATACGGTTACTAGTGAATGGTATTGCGAAGTTTGCCTTAAAGGAGTTGAATGACGACCGCCCAAGGAGCGGCGCTCTTGGCATTCTTTTTCACTAAGATAATGCTCCTGCTCACATGGCCGCTAGAACCATCGATTTTTTAGCCACTACAGGCATTCAATTAGCCCTTTTAGCCTTTTTAGCCCCATCCACCCTACAGTCCAGATTTGGTCCCGTGCGACTTTTATTCATTTCCCACCATATAAAAATGCTACGTGGACGAAAATTAAAGACTTCGGATGAAGCTGTCAATGAATTTAGGCGACTCCTTTCGACCTTTCTCAAGAATTTTTTTCCCAATGTTTCGAAAGCTGGTTCAGTCGAATGAACAAGTGCATAGAGGCTGGAGGGAAGTATTTTGAAAAACTGTAAATATTTTTTTTGATACTTTTATTATTTTTGGTTTCACTAACATTTTACGGAACAGCCTAGGTACGCGTTAACAAATTTTCCTAATGTGAACATACGGAAGCAGTCAAGAATTGTCGTTATATTGACGCGCCTTATCCGTTGTTAGCGGTGAGAGGAATTCACGCTGCAAGTTTTCTGTGCTGAATATTGGTGTCTACTAGATTATATTAAAAAAGATGCGAATAACAAACACGAAAACATAAACTCAAATTTGTTGAGAAAACATTTTTACGATGAATACTTGTTGAATATTAGTGATATCAATGTAACAAATATTTTGTTAATATGGTACCGATGATAATTAATTTACAAAATTTATAAATTTGTTACTTCTATTAAAAGTAGGTACTGTATTTTTTCTATAAATTATTAACGACATAGAAACTTTTTTAACTGCAATTGGAATAAGTCAATATGACTGACTATGGTTTGATTCGAATGTGTGAGAATTCCATTGAAATAATTGTCAAAAAATATTTTGTTATCAATAATATTGTCTTAAAACTTTATGTAATTATTATATCATTTATAAACTGAGTTTTTTGTTAATCGTTTATTTTTTACATTTATTTCAGCCATGTATGATAATATTATTCATACGTTACCAAATGGCGAAAGAGTAACGAGTACATATGCAGACATTTATCTTGACGATGATTATTGTGGCTATAAAAAACCTGACGCTAAAGCATTCAAAGCTCAAACATATGAAAAAGAATTCCACAAAGAAAAGGAAGAGTGGATGTCGCCTAGTGATTTACTTGTTGGAATAGTAGATCTTCAACCTCCATTCACATCAAAAATTACTAGAGGCACAACTCACAAAGGTATTCTCGCAATAGGTGAAGATGTTCTCGAAATAGAACGTGAAAAATTTCTGAAACACCTTAACGGTTTACTAGGAGACAACGATGCTGTTTGGAATAGGATTCTAGAACACGAGAAAAAACTAGTTAAAGCAAAAGTAAAGCAAGTATATCTTGACATATTTTCGCAGAAAAGCATAACTATACAAAAAGATATGTCCACGTTTTATGAAAACACACTACAAGAATTGGAAAATCACTTAAGATCTGAAATACAAGAAGTGCTTAAGAATGCATATGCTCAGATTGTGAGTACTTTAAATACAGAAACAAAATCGAAATTAGAAAAGGAAAGATCAATCATGGAAAAAATATTGCAAAACAAGTATGAATGTGAAGTATTTAAAGTTAAGTATTATTACAAGCTTCTGTTAGATAATGAATTAAATAGGATAAACATATGTCTAAAACATGCTATCTGTGAACGGAATGATGCTCTGAATGCTTTTTACAAACAACTTGAAAGTGAAAATATTACTAGTACAATGTATATTATGTGCGCGGAAAGAAAAAAATGTAAAATTAAACAGTTTATTTTAGACAACTATCAAACGACCGAAATATATGAAAGGCTTCAAAAAATCAAAGAACGGCAAGATATAATCAGTGCTTTTAGGGAAAAGGAAGTAAAAATTTCAGATATTAACAAAAGATGGCGGGACAAAATACAGAAAGTTCTACAATTATTTCTGAAATTCATTGCTTTTAGTTTAAAACTTCTACCAGAACAAACTACATTTTTGATCAATTTCGAAAAAATGTTTATCTTACAATTAAATGAAATGCACAAAATGCCCGAGAAAGCCTCTTCAATTTTAATAGATGAAGAAAAGTTTAAAAACATTTTTAAATTTGAAGAACCGGAACTATCTGAAATTGTTTGTGAAAAGGAACCATTTGTTCTTGTGGGGGATTTGTCAGATACCCCTCCTCTACGATATAGGAGCAGTGAAACTTTACCTTCCGACGTAGAACTGACACATTTAAGAGTTCAGAGACAGTTTGTTTACGCGAAATGTCATAAATTTGAGCAAATCAAAGCGTTGCTAGATTCCGAGCGCTGTAAATGTTTAAATATACTAATACCGGAGCCGTCGTCTGCAAAGTCAAAATCTATTAAAGTGGAGTCGATGGAACAAACAGAAGTTACAACGGATAAAACTGAGTCTTCTAAAGAGTCTTTCTTAGTTGACGACCTAAACCGTCTTCGCGAATGCCCTGCTAGATACTGCCAAGACTGGGTTAAAGGAGTAACTTTCCCCAACTTAAATTTTTATTTAAATTACACCAAAGAAAATTTTGCAACAGCTAAGGCTATACTTGGTAAATCACTTGAAAAAAAATTAATGCCTTTATTAATTGATCCGAAAATCATAAGTTACGCTGAAATACCATTTTCAGCAACTAAAGAACCATATCACAATGCTGAGACACAGTATTCTAGCCAAGAAGATTTATACAGCCCTAATATTATTTGTCCTTGCGTGGATGATGTTATTGTAAAACGAGATTTATTAAATATCCTCAAACAAGTTCCTAGTACAACTATAAATGAAATAATGATTAAGCGTAAGATTTCTTTAAATCGATTACTGCAACAAAATCCAAAACTACTACAGTTTTTTACAGATGAGTTTTTTGATTTTCAAATGTAACGATTTGAAATAATGAATGTTATATGTATACATGAATATTTATATGTATACAGACCATATTTTATTTTCACGATACTATTTCATAAAGTTTTTTAGGTATCGGATTCAAAGGTATTTTATTTTAAACTTTATCATTTATTTTTGTTTCTCTTAGGCTGGAACGAGATAGATCGTAACGAAGCGGAACACAGCAGAGATCGCACCGCACCAGTAGTATCTCTATTACCACGCACAGTGACCACACATGTTACAAATTTAAATCCACAACTGGTGTAGCCAGTGAAATAATGATTTGCAACAGGCGTTCTTTGTAATTTAGTATAAATCGAGATTTTTTATATATAAAGATAATTAGTAAATTAGCAGACAGTCCGTCAGATGACAAGCGGATACATCGCCCATGGACATATGTTATATGTCATGACAATGACAATATAGTACATTATAGTACAATAATTATAGAACATGACAATGTCTGTCAAAAGTAACGAATATTACTTTTAGAAATGAATATTCTCTAGTTTCTTATCTCAACTTATCTCGTATAGATTCTTACCTTATATTATAAAGCCTATAATATTGTACATTATAATATGTATACCTTATTATAAAGAAATACAGGAACCGATGGAATGACGTCACTTCAGTGCCTGGCTGAGCCTATCTCACAGCAGGTTCATCGTACTATGCGCTGCGGGTAGTCCGATACGTCTGACGTTAATTGGTGTGTTTCGAATGTGCCATTTATAATTAAATTGAAAATGGCTGCCATTTTACGCGTGTTCATATAGTATATAGCGACTCCTTAAATCTATAAGGTTTATTTATAATAAAGTATTTTGGAATTAAGATTTTATAGACATTGTGTTTGTGGAACATTCTCAAAACTCAGCCTAAAAATAAACGTTTCGTCTTTAGTTAATATTCAAGCGATTCTTAGCCCAATAGACGAAGATGAAACGTCAAGCGCATATGGTTAAGCTCATGCTTATGCATAATCAAATGGGCGTTACCAAGACGTCACAGAATACCGTAGAATCGCTGGAAGAATATTATTCTATTTGCTTGTACTATGGACTTTAGAGATAGTAAACTTGAGTGTGTACACTGTCTCTTTAGAAGCTACAGAACCCAAAACAGTAGTTTTTAAATATTTTCATTGTATGTTTATCTGATTATCTGTATGTATATTTGTTTGAGCATCCCGGAAAAACCTCTGAACGGTTTGATAAGGTTTTCATTAATGTAGAGCTAAGTATCCGAAGGAAAACTGGTATATGTGTCATCTTCCTATGACACAAGGAAGTTGAATTATAGAGTAAATGAAAAATCACACTTAATAGAATTAGGTACCCACTCAAGAACTACTAGATGGATGTTCATCAGAGAAATCCAACATGTCGGTACTTTTACAGGTGTTGAAAATATTTTACAGCTATTTAGTCCACGCAAGTGAAGCCGCAGTCAAAAGCTAGATTGAGACATTCGAAATTAATCAATTATAACAACTATTCCTGTGTGTTTTCATTTAAGGGCTTCTTTCTACGAGAACTCCTATATCATATTTACTTTTACTCTATGGTATTTGTTCACATACTTTATTAACGTACTCGTACTTTTAGTTCTATGGTACCTGTGCTTGTATTACAACTTACACATTTTCGAAATCGTCGATACTATAGGCGTCTTTTTTTGTTGCGAATACAGTGCGTAAGAGAGAACAGTGGGGATTAATGTTTTCTATTGTTATTTTAGCGTGATTTCTCTACCTTTAGATTCCTGTGCTTCTATACCCGAAAAAAAAATTATTTTATGGTATTTAAAGTGTGACAGTTAAAGTATTTTATTTTTAGAAACGAATAGAAATGCGTTTTATAATACATATATTTTTAAATTTTACAACTTTATGAAATTTTAAAACTTTTAAATCTTTTATACTTTTATTTTAAATATGTTTAAAAATTCTACAGGCACATTACCGAAATGCAAAAGGGTCGCTAGCACTTACGCGGACATTTATCTCGACTACGATTATTGTGAAAACAAAAAAACCTGTCTCTAAAAGTAACATACTACAAAAAAAAAATGTCGAAGAAAAGGATGAGTGGACGTCGCCTAGTGATTTACTTAATGGAATAATAGATCTGCAACCTATATAGGTTAGATCACCTATAGATCACATCAAAAATTACAAGA
Organism: Sesia bembeciformis; assembly: GCA_943735995.1. NCBI lineage: Eukaryota > Metazoa > Arthropoda > Insecta > Lepidoptera > Sesiidae > Sesia > Sesia bembeciformis. The sequence goes on along the minus strand of OX031029.1, from coordinate 8,086,662 downwards.
GGCATAGCTCACGAAGGTATTCTCGTAATTGGTGATGGTATCCTCGAAAAGGAACGTACAAAACAACCTTAATAGTGCACTACAGGGCAATGATGCCAAGTACAATTATATTCTGAAACATGAATTAAAATTGGTTGAAAACAAAGTAAAAAATATATATGAAGATATATTTTCTCAGAAGAACATGAAATTTTCTTAGAAGAAATAACATCATTTTATGAAAATGCCTTACAGGAATTAGAGGATTACCTAAGGTCTGGAATGATAAGTGCACTCTTGAATGTATACGCTAAGATTGTCAGTGATTTAAATGCAGAAATAAAATTAAAATTGGAAAAAGAGAAATCTACTTTGGAAAACACATTAGAAAGTAGATACGAATCTGAACTTAAAAAAGTTAAGTTTTATTATAAACTTCTCTTGAACAACGAATTGAATAAAAAGTGCACTTATAAAACATGCTATTTGTGAACGAAATGATGCCCTAAAAGCTTTTTAAAAGCAATTTGAAATTGAAAATATTACTAGTGCAATGTATATTATGTGCGTAGAAAGGAAGAGATGCAGAATTAAACAGTTTATTTTAGATAACTATCAAACTACGGAAACAACTGAAACGCTTCAAAAAATCAAAGAAAGGCAAGATTTCTTGCTCTTAAAAGGCGGTGCTCTTAGGGAAAAGGAAGTAATAATATCAAATATTAACAAACGATGGGAGAAGAAAATACAGAAGGTTCTTCAATTATTCCTTAAATTCATTGCTTTTAGTTTGAAACTCCTACCAGAACAAACTAGATTTTTACTAGACTTTGAAAAGATGTTCATTTTACAATTAAACGAAATGCAAAGAGTGCCTGAGAAGATGCAATCCATTCTTATAGACGAAGAAAAATTTAAAAACATTTGAATTTAAAGAACTAGAATCGTCAAGAGCTCTTTGTAAATTTGATACAAAGATTGTATTTGATTGTATTTGATTTGATTTTGTATTTGATGGAGATATCTCAAATAACATTCAATCGTGTACCAGTAGTGAAACCCTATTTTCTGACGTAGATCTATCTTATATAATAGTCCAGAAAAAGTTTATTTACGCAAAAGTCTTGAATTTGAATAAATTAAGTCTTTATTGGAATCTGAATGCTGTAAATGCTTAGACATCCTATCCTCGACGAAGGATTCCCGAACAGAGCTCTATACATTTCCAGAAATATCACAAAACATACAAGGATACACAAATAGATCACTTTCAATTTCAAGTTCAACTAATATAGAATCAGCACATCAAAAGGAAATTGGAAGTACAACAACAGATAAAAGTGAGTTTTCTAACGGGAATCTATTAGTGCATGATATGATCCGTCTTCAAGAATGCCCTGCCCGGAACTGCATAGACTGGGTTAAAAAAAGAGGGTTTTCCGCTCCTAACTTCGTATGTTGATTTCACTCAAGACAAATTTGCAATAGTTAAAACTTGTCTAGGCAAACTACTTAAAGCAGATTTTACTAGTGAAATGCCAGAAATAAGCTGTAGCTACAAGCCTAAGGCTATAGCTCAGACTGCATTACCTTTTTCCGCAACTAATGAACTATATCACAATGTAGAGACACGGTGTTCTGAAGACGACTTGAGCACACTTAGTTTTTTCTGTCCACGTATAGGTAATACTAACAGTAATGTTAAATACGACAAAATAAAATCTCCAAGCAATGGTTAAAGCAAAATACTGGGGGAACGAAGATTATTTCCCTTAATCGATTACTGCAACATAATCCAAAACTGTTACAGATTTTTACAGACGAATCATTTGATTTCCAAATGTATTATAATTAAAATAAACTGCCTTTAAATTCTTCTATACATGCTTTTTCTTTTAGCTACTTGTTTAACTAGACTATGAAATTTGAAAGAACAGGCGTGCGTAGGTCTGATAAAGCGAGAGGATCCCTCTGAAATGACCCAGCTTAGACATTTTCATATTTATTTCATCATAATCTTTCGTTTGAGACTGTTATCGTGCGGCATATAAAAGAAAATGTTTGAAATAATATTTTGTACTTCCTGTTTGTTGTGACGTAGATACCGATAGGTTTTGTAGAATTTTATTATATCTAGAAATAATGCTATTGACACTCGTAACTTGTACACATAAATGTATTGTGTGTACTACGCAGTGACCGCAACTTCGTTCGCGTGGACTTAAACTAACAATAAACTAACGTATGTGTGGTTAGTTTATTGTAGTAGTATCCTGTGCTGTCCCACGCTATCCCATCACATTTCATACCTTCTCACCGAATCCCATACTGCCCACCCATTCCGTTCTATTCCGTCTCGTCTCATCATCCCTTCTTCAACATTTAACGCAATTCAATCCTATCCTATTCTATGTCATGCCATTCAATCCCAGAATACAACTCTATCAAATACATACAGTGAGAGCAACACCTCATTCTAAATTTGATATTCCTCATGACAACTTTATGTAAAATGATTTTCATGGGAGCGTTTTGCATAAAAAGTGCCCTATACCTATTGTTCCAGGACGTAACAACTACTGTACTAAATTTCGTAAAAATCCATCCAGTGGTTCCTTTTGATATTGCACATACATACATACTAACAGTAAGTAACAAATCCATTATAATGGATCTAGATAAAAAATAGTGTAAACACCCCTCGTGGACTATAATTATGCCAAGTTTTATTAAAATCCGTCCGATGGTTATTACGTAATGGGCGTTCAGACAGACTGACAGACAGACTAACAAAAAATCCAAAAATTGTTGTTTGGGCTCTGTTTCAATCGTATTGCAACGACTTTTTCAACAAATATTTCGTTTACAGACACGGCTTTGTTACGATTGATTTTAATACGTATACATAATTATAGATTCCAGCATACTTTTAGAAATAAAGTGATAATAATTAAAATAATTAATATGATAATAATACAAATTAATTATTACATGTGCGAAGAATCCCATCCGCACTTATTTGCCCCTATGGTGGTCTCTATAGTATAAAATTATCTTAGCTATTTTTAACCAGGTGTTCCACGTAAGCATGTTCCAAAAATCACTAATTATTCGCGATATCTTCACAGTTACAAGCTAAATTCTATGTATTCATTTGTTCTTATTTGCTCTCCTATATTTGATTACACAAGTTTTGTCGTAGTACAAGCAGTAACATAAGATTAATCCCACTAAAATATAAATTCGAAAATTTTGATGTGTAGATGTTTGTTATTCAATCACGTTGAAACGGCTAAACCGATTTCGTTGATACTTGACCAATGGGTAGATTGCAATCCAAATTAACACCACGGGAATGAAATCGCGGGCAAAAGCTAGTATGTTATGAAAACCAAGATGCTGGTTAGGAACTATATTATTATACCTATATTATCATGTTTAAATAAATCAAATTAAACAACAAATTAAAGCATTAAAGGTGTAGTGTTGTCGATGTACAGGCAGACCTCGCTTTTACGGCAGGTTGCGTACTTGTTAATGAGCGATATAAAACGAGACACTGATAAAGCAAATAGTTATCAGGCAGAAACAAGAAACATTTTTGTGAAAAATCAACCCGTTTAAACAAAATAATGCACACTTTAGTTACGGTAACATAAATTATCATAATGTAACATAACATATTGAAGGCAAATATGTTTTTTTTTTTTAAATTGTATTTTTAAATTTAGGGGTCATCTGGGAAATAAAGCCAGAATGTCATCCAAAAAGCTCGGTGTGCTGAACAGAGCGAAGCGGTACTTCACCCCTGGGCAACTTCTAATGCTCTGCAAAGCTCAGGTGAGGCCCCATATGGAGTACTGCTCACATCTCTGGGCCGGCGCACCACAATATCAATTGGACCCATTTGACTCCATCCAACGACGTACTGTTCGAATTGTCGACGATCGCACTCTCATGACCGCTTAGTACCCCTCAGCGTTCGGAGAGACGTTGTATCTCTCTGTGTGTTCTATCGCCTGTACAATGGGGAATGCTCTGAAGAACTGTTTAATATAATTCCCACCTCGGGTTCCTACAACCGTTCCTACACAGAAGTGCGGTCCATCCGCATTTCCTCGATACGGAGGTGTCGCGCACTGTTCGGTCCAAATATCATTTTATACCGCGAACCCGCAGGCTATGGAACGAACTGTTTCAAGAGGTCTTTCCATTACGCTTCGATATGGGGTTCTTCAATAAAGCTGTGAATAGGATTTTGCAAGGTCCACGAGCGGCGGTAACACTTACCATCACGTGGAACCCGCTTGCTCGCTGTGACATTTAAAGGCGAGAGAAATGTTATTATTATTATCTTCAAAATTCGGTGAAAAATTAAGACAATTTGATTCAAATATTTGCATTGCAGCGTGGAAGTGGTAAAAACTTAGATAAAAATTTGAACTCAATAGTTTATATTGTAACTATCGGAACATATTGTAACTATGGACCCATTGTTTTCGCTTAATATTTTTTTTATTATTATTATTATATTCGACCTGGAAGAATCTGATCGCGCTGTTCCTCCAACTCGATTGAATTCTCGTTAGATCATTTTTGGTAACGTAAAACAAATAATTCAGTAATGTCATCAATCAATATTGATTTGAATTTCCCGGCAAATTTGAACTCGCGTTTCGCCTCTACATTGGTCTCGAAGTCCACGTGACGCAAACTTGCAAACGGAACCTAGTGCTTGCACTAGTGCACTAAACAAGAATCAAGTAAAAATAAGTAAAAAAAGTAAACGTAAAGTAAACATCAAGTAAACGTAAAAGAATCAAGAGACATTTGTATACACATTGCAATATTTAAAGTAAATAATATGTTTTTATTTTTGTCTATTTATTGGCGGCTGAAATCATGGATTTTGATCATGAATACATTGATGTTCACAAATGGTTTTTTGCCAAAAATATCAATGACAATGATTAATTTTTACGAAATTTTGAAACAAATTTATAAAATACAAAGCCCAATAAACTCATATATTTACAAGTAAATACTTAATATCTTTTAACTCAGAATCATGAGCAAAATCACTGGTTTCAGCTATCGGGAAAGGTTTAGACCAGCGACATAGACAACACAAGTTCGTGAAACTGTATGGCCACCATGCGTGTGGCATCACTAGTAAATTGACGTATAGTGATGGGAAACCACTCCCTGATGAAACTAAACATCTCCCTTGACTCGGTTCATCACTTGATACTTGACTCGGTGAGAAATTCTTACAATTGATTTTGTGGCAATTAGGCATTTTTGTAACAACGATTTGCTAGAGACGGAACACACTGAATGTGCAACACAAGAATTAGGAGCTTAGCGCCAACTGCATTTCCCACTTTATCTTATTTCCATAATGTACGTACGTGTTCCGGTAGTAAGTGAGATGTACCAGAGCCCATTCCCATTCTATCCCTCCCATTTTCCCAACCCTTTCTCCGAATCCATTCCTATATCTCCAAAGGTAGGCAGCGCATTCGGGGGCATGCCAACGTTTGTCATTTTGGTATTGGCATGTACCGCGGATGTCTATGCGCGACAGTATCCACTTAATACCAGGTGGAGTGTATGCTCGTCTGCCATCGTCCATAAAAAAAACTTCGGTCACGCACAGCTTACGTTATCTTTGCCTTTATATCTGTGATTCGAACAAACCCAGTATAGATGATGTATTTACAAATTTTGCATGTACTACATAATCATATAAATTGCACGGTTAGCTAAGAATAATGTAGGGACGGGTGAGAGGTGTATATCGGGCGTTAAGGTAAATTTACACACGTACCCTAACAACTTAACTTATTAAGTCGTCACCCGTCTCATCACGGGCGCGACGCGACTTATGACATTCCTAGCGTAACGCTTGTTGGTGCTTCATTAATTTGGAGTTATGCAAACTACACCAGGTTGTTTAAAATCATGAGTCGTGATCCAATTGAAATTCATTAAACTTTGTCCAGCTGAATATCGTCTAATAAAGTAAAGACACACAAAGTATAACTTTGAATAAATGTATGTGGGATCAAATCTGAAGCCCGTGGGGTGGTATCATAATAACCAACTCTCGCTACGTATTTTCATTTCTGTGGCCACTCCATACATTAAAAATAATTACTAACTCTCAAGCTCAAATAAATTATCATTTTTTGGATTTATTATAAACTAGCTGACCCGACAGATGTTGTCCTGTCCAAATTTCAATAATACAATAATTTCAATAAGTTTATACAAAAATCCCATAGAAACTTTCAATTTCAATTTTCAATTTTTCCCGAATTTTACAATATTCCGGGCAACTTTTCCAATTTTTCTTTCCCTAAAAACCTTATTCGGACTATTACGAATATTTAAAAAAAAAATAGCCAAATCGGTCCAACCGTTCTCAAGTGATGCGCTTACCAAAGAACAGCATTTAATTTTTATTTATATAGATGAATTCGTTGAAGTGTAAAAGGTGTTAAAAGTCAGGCGGCATGTACAAACATTGTAGCTACTAGATTTTATCTTCCTCGTGTTCCTCAAAAGACAGCTATCACTAGCGAAGTTGACAAATAAATCTACGAACAACGAAACGCCCGGTTAAATAAACATAATCTTGTTCAACTTACCGTAATGAAGTGACATCGAATTCTCAACTCCAATGAAGATAAAACATAGGGCTGAAAAGCACTAGAGCATTCATTTGTTTCTCGTTAATTTAATTGTAGATAAAGCAATAATAACCTTATCGGGCAGTGATTCATTTGGCACAAACAAAAACACTGTAACGTTCACTTCAATGAATGAATAATTATTTTTATGGTTCACATTAAAACAGAATGTCAACGTATATTGCAACTCTACTATTGCGGGCAAAGTTAAACACAGTGTTATGCTAACTTGACGTTTTGCCATTCCATAATATTGTGTTAAGCGCCAGTTCCCGCGAAATCTGACACAACTGCACACTCTGAATAAACTTGCCAACTTCACTTGTAAAGAGTTTATACATTTTTAGATCACATTTATATTTCACATATATATTTTATTATTTCTATTATTTCTGCTGCCGCATATTTACGGTCTAATTTTCTTTTATGGTTATGCACTTGGACCTCTTTTATGATTAGTCGATATAGATTCTGTATAGACATTCGACTTATGATAGACATCTAAATCGTTACCGGATTACTCGATTAGTTATCCTATAAATTATGCCTTCAATCTCAGTGACGTAACTGACGAACCATTACTATTTTTAAGGCAATTTAAAAATATTTTTAAATATGAAACAGTCGAATAAATATTTATAGCCGCGACCTTTTTATAGTGAAAAGAATAAAGGCTTTTTGTGTTACATAAATATTTATTGAACGGAATATTGTCCATTTAATTCGACTATCTTTTGCCATTTTTCTGGCAGTGCCATTATCCCATCGCTATTAAAAAATGGAGTTTCTGAGCGTAAAACTGATTTAAATGTGTTATGCAGGCTTCTCTTGAATGTGATTTTACTCCATTTAGAGATATTTATAAAGATATTCGGATATTCTATATATGATAATCCGAAGGTGCTTAAACTTAAACTGCATTAAAACTTCCCAATCAAGGTCTATCAATTTTTGTTTAGTCATCAAAGGAACATTGTCCTTTTGTCGTTGAACATTATTAATGAACGGAATATTGTCCATTTCATTCGATTATCTTTCGCCATTTTACTGGCAGAGCCATTATCCCATCGCTATATTTTTTTTGGGGTTTTGGGGTGAGCGGAATAAATAATAATCCGAAGGTGCTATCTCTGGACTGTATGGAGGCTGCATTAAAACTTTCCAGTCAAGGTCCTTTATTTTTTGTTTAGTCATCAAAGATGTATGCGGTCGAGCATTGTCGTAATGGAAAAGTACACCTTTTCTATTCATTAATTCTAGGCGTTTTTCTAACTCCTAACGCTCTACAATATCTCTGATATTGTATATGATCTGATCTGATTTCATCTCTCTGAACCGATATATCAATTGGACCTATTTGCTCCATCCAACGACGTGCTGTTCGAATTGTCGAAAATCACACTCTCATGGGCGGTTTAGAACCCCTCAGCATTCGGAGAGACGTTGCGTGCCTCTGTGTGGTCTACCGCCAGTACAATGGGGAATGCTCTGAAGAATTCTTCAATATAATTTCCACCTCGAGTTTCTACAACCGCACATCCCATCACAGAAGTGAGGTCCATTTTCATTTCCTCGATACGGAGGTGTCGCGTACTGTTCGGTCCAAAAATCATTTTATACCGCGAACCCGTAGGCTGTGGAACGAACTGCCTTAAGAGGTCCTTCCATTATGCTACGATATGGGGTTCTTCAAGAAAGCTGTGACTAGAATTTTGCAAGGTCGGTGGCGCACCCGCATACCACTGGTGTTGCAGGTGTCCATGGGCGGCGGTAACACTTACCATCACGTGGGACCGCTTGCTCGTCCGCCCATTTCTGTATAAAAAAAAAGTTATACTCGTAGATGCTTATTTTAAGTAAAATTGGTCCTCTTAATCTGACTCTAAATTCCTACATGATTTTATTTTTTAGCTGTCGTCCCTAATTAATGGCTGCCTAAATTAGTAAAATTCTGCTGACAATAAAACATTGTCAGCTAATAACGATTTGCTCCCAGCTATTGTTTTTGCTACTATAGGTATATTTTATAGCTTACCAAATTGCTATAAAGAATGATGGGCACTTTTGTATGAAACTTGGCCTGAACGCCAATACAATTGTAATGTATGTCAACTTATTGATTATAACCTATAGTTACCTATGGGGGTATCTATAAAGATGTTTGGTAAGTAAATAATTTAATCTAAAAAGATTTATTATGATAATTAGCACTCAACGGATAAGAAGGAGTATTTTCCGGGGTGATTGTCTAAGCCTACTTTGATTCTGCCTCGCGCTGAACCCTCTGAGTACCAACACCCTTGGAGGAGTTGGCGACGATGTTTCAGTTTCAGAGAGGAGGAATATTTATGACCCACTTACTCTAAATGAATGATCTCAAGTTGTTTGTTCACACTTCTCACAAACTGGAGGAAGTGGTAAAGATCACGAATAGAGCTGGGTGCCGATAAATATGCGGTACTCAATGAGGAGAGAGGACAGGTTGTTCGTTCCGATGAAGCTGAAATCAGTTCCAAACGGTTAAGAACTCTCACCGAAACTGAAACATATAGCGAGGTACATTTTCGAGATACTTGTACGACATATATCTCACTTCTCTTGTACATTAGGGCCTTGCTGCGATAATAGAAATCGAAGCTTATATTAAAAACTTTAATTTGATATGCATGTGGTATGTATTGGATATACCGGTCAAAATGACGCATCATTAATTTAAATACATGCCATTTTGTAATACATGGGTAACACAGAAAATTGTTTGAAAAATCAGTCTTGTGCCTTTTTTTATTGGGTTCCATAATTTGCTGAAATTATCAGCAAAATGTATGAATCATACACTAGGCATATAAAAAATATAGATATAGGTATTACAGGTATATATCAAGAAAAAATGTTGTTTTGAGCTCTATATCACTCGTAATGTTTTGTTTTTTTGAAAAGTTATTGCAAAACTTATTCAAAAAAATCGTTTCATTTACAGACAAGGCTTCGTTCTGTTTTTATTATATGTATGGAATATAGATAACATGAAGAACGAACATGAAGAACCTATTATAGTCATACTACAAACGCACTCCTCGTTATCATTAATTGCGCATATTGTAAAGAGGCAACTACACTGATCCTCCCCACCCATGAATGTCGAACATAGTTGGTACGTACCCAGGTATTTGCCCAGGTACCCCACACGCAAGCCTGAAATCACAAAGCATAGCGAGGGCCGCCCTGATTATTATTGATCAAACGCTCCAATGCACTACAAAATCGTTCTCAAATATCTACTCGTGTAACAGTTACACATACCTTTTCACACCAACTTGAATGCTCAATTATTTAAAAATCACTTTGAAAATGATTCAATTTTGAATTTAGCGATACGCATTATGTAACTCTTCCAAAAGTTTTAAATGTGATAAATACTGAACATTTTTCATTCATAAATTTTGAGAACCACTTTTATTTTACTTATCGATAAATATTTCTTAACGTTTTTGTAAAATTTTGTACTTATATTTCAATTCCTATGCATTTAAAACTGCCGTTTCAATAATTTCTTTCGAACTCATTTATACCTTTTGTAACCATAGCGACGTTATCAACAGATAAGTAAACATAGACCTAAGCATGATTTAATTAAATTAGTGTTTGCATATTTAAAAAAAACTGCTCCTTGAGATGTGATTTCTTAATTTCTCGTTTGTAGGTATTTACATTTTTTGGATTATGAAAATATATTAATATCCCACGCTAAACGTTATTATTTTTATTGTAGGTTTACCGTGAATTCTCAATGTAACAAAACAACAATAGTAAGTATACAAAAAATGGTTAGGACAAACATTAAATTTTTACTATAATTACGACTAGTGTTTGATTACATTTGTAGGACTTAACTTCCAGCACTCTATCATAACATTCATAACAAATGCCGCCTCTATGTGTTTTTGTAAGCATAATTGAAAACGAAGTTCCACGACTGCGCCTCGTTCCACAAGCACCGTGCATTTAAGCTGACGTGGCGACGCCGACCGCACACACTAGCCACTGAATTCTCTTCAAAATCCATGTGGCTTTGTTAACCATCACACAACATAACGTACTTAATTTCCTACAGAATATCAAAATCAATATGGAGGCAGATACTAAATCGGCAAACAAAAAGAGACCCCGTAAGATTATGGTCATTAAGCCATCTAAATACGAGACGACTGAAGCTCTTCACAATAATAAAAAATATTGGAGTAAGATTTTTGATAACATTGATAAGTCCACCGCTGAGCTTGTAAGTACCTATTATTATAATTGTTATTGTAGAGTACTCACCGCAAAGTTATTACAACATAGCATTTCTGTTATTACTTTTTGTTCAGTCAAACCAGGACTTAATTATGCATCTTCTATCTCCGTTTCAACAAACGTTGCCTTCTAGGAATACCATTAGGCATTAGGTCTGTAAAACTTTTGTGCAGTTAAGCTTAAATAAATAAATAAGTATTATAACGCTTAAACTTACTGTTTTCTTGTTATCATAATGAACAACACGGGAACTATTGACGGAAGAATCCGGTGTGAAAGTCGGAATCCGTCATGAAGGTTTTTCGTATCTTAGAGGACTTTTTGTGTTTACGTTCATAGAAAATGTATAAATGCTTTTGAACGAGTTTTATTCGTTTACATATATTTTGTCTAATTCTATAACACAAAAGCCATCTTTTTAACATCAGAGGTAAACAAAATCCATATTTTACATTCTTATAAATTAGATGCATTACTGATTAATTTTGTAGAGCAACGAAAGAAAAAGTAAAGATCTATCGCAAGTGTTGCCTAGCGACCTTTACGAGCGCGTTTGCAGTACTCTAGGCATTCCAACAACTCCGCACCTCCGGGACGAGACTGTGAAAATTACAGGTAATACATACTTATCAACTAAAACATGAAAAACGTTTGATGTACGACCGACGACCATGCTACCTAATTAGCTTGTAAATAATAAATCATTTATTGAAGATCAAATATCCTTAGTATTGTTAGTAAATAATATTAAAAACATAAAAGTTAGTGTTAGTAACATAATAGTAAAACAAACAATAACACTAAATAGTATTTGCTCTTCTCTCACTCTGAAACATGTTATGTTACCTATTTACGTGCAGGTGTATCCAATGCCTCAGAATGGGAGAATTGCACTTGTCAGCAAGTGTGCGCAGGATGCTGTTGGAAGAGGCACGCGCACAGTCGCCTCAACAGGGAGGCGCACCTTTTGCGTACGATGGAGTGGAAGCACTACAGAAACGCGCCAATAGCATCAGCACCCGGAACGCATTATTTATTATATTGGATATGAAAGGCGTTGGTATGCTCGCTGCGTGTAACGGGTCGACAGACTGCATGTGTAAAAAGATGGACAGTACGTTTTAAAAGCGTCACCTATACTTCCCTAGTACACCGTGCAAACCTGCGGGCCAGCATGTTACATCGAACAGCCAACGCCCTGCCCTGCGTTCTCTTTCAATGTCCAAGTCATCACTTAAATCTTCGGTGATCTAGTGAATCAGATAGGTACTTAAACTAAGGTACTCTGTTATGAGGGGTACCACAGAGCATTACACGAAGAAACGTACTGTGTTTCTTCGTTTTATCATACATATCATATATATAAGGTCGATTATTTTCTCTTGTTAAGGATTGTCAAATGAAACTAACTATATTGTGTTGCTTCGGTATATAAAGAAACGACATAAGTATAAAGTTTATTCTTCAATCCTTTCTACAATCTATTATTTTTCCTTACAATACTCTTATTTATCTTTACCCACAATTTGACAGTCAGCACGATTCTCTTCACCTGACGCCATATTCCCATATCCTACACTGTTTTACCGACACTATGATAGTTTTACCGACAGCACGGAGCGCGGCAAATCTCAAATAAATGAAATATATTTTCTTTACACACACACACACACATATATATATATATATATATATATGTGTGTACATATATATATATACATATATATATACATACCTATATAATATGTTATATACTTACTAAAATTTCAAACTGGAGTTACTATTATGGATACTAGAAATTACTTTTCAATGTAATAACAACATTTTTAATGATATCTAGCCCACCAATATATATTTACATTCGATAAACCTTCGTTACGCACGATGACGGTGATGGTTGTATTAAACTATTGCAGATTGTCAACAAAACTGCTGACTGGTTTATGTTATGATTTTAACCTTTTCAAAAGTAATTGGATTTTAATCCATCGGGGGATTTATCAAAAAGGGATTTATTTTTATCATTAAAATGAAGTCAAATATTCGAATATGTTTATTAATTTTTATTACGACATCTCGCAAACAAATACGAGTTGCATTTGATACTTTTCTAAGAAACATCGAAGTAATTCAATGCAATATAATATTCGTAAATTTCAGAAAAAATAACACGAAGACTTCAAAAGGAACCATTGCTGTCCTACAGAAAGTCCATTTATATAGACCGAGAACTAGACTCAGATACAGATGTGGAATTGTCTCCCAGGTATATACTGACTTAAAGAAAATGTATGCTTAAGATATTCAATAATTTTAATAACTATCGTCAATCTAAATTAAATTTAAATCTCATTATTTATTTCATATTAGGCCCACTATAATCTAGTTAGAGCAAGTATAGTGAGACAAAAGTTGATTTTAAATTATCGTCGGTGGAATTAGGAACTACAATGCTTTGTTTTGGTTCAACTATGGGGTAGCTCAATGGGTTCACAAAGTATCCGAAAAACTCGTAGTTAACTGGAAAACTAGTTAATGCAAATATAAGGTAAAAGATGGCGCTGTTTCGTATTACTTTTCTTTCTCTTTATTTTTTTAAGGGCTTAACACTTTTGTGCATGTCAGCCCCATTGTACCATAAAGGTTACAATTTTTATTACATATCTACTTAACTCTAACTTCCTCTTAGGCTCGTTCTGGGAATACATCACCGACAAGTGTTGGACATCGTCAGCTGTACCACAAATTTGACAATTGGGGGGATTAATTTTCCTCGTAAGAAAACCAAACTTCTTTAGGGGCATATGCCCAGACAGCAACATGAAGCCTGATTGATAACAGCCAGATTCCTATATAATTTAGACTAAAAAAACATTATATATGAGGCGGCTCGGACTGGATACTAGGGATGGGCAAATTTGTTCAGTGACGGGCTGAATTGAAAAATTAAAATTTATGACACGCCAAAATAAATAATTAAACCATAATATTAGGTACTAAGTTTTTTTTTGTCTATTGGCGGGCCGAATAAAAAAGCTGTAGTTTACCCATCACTGTAAATCTATACCATATACCGTCCTCTCGAGATCTTCCATTAAAATACTCTTTCTACGCTTCATATTAATTTTATTGGTACATTTCTGTATAGGAATTAATTGTAATGTACAATCACAAAGAAAACAACCTGCTAAAGCAGAACAGATAATAGGAATATCAATGAATAACACCTTATTTTACTAGTTGTAGATGAATGAGCATAATTTCTTCAACAAATAATATGTCCAATTCTTCTTTATTTTAGGAGTAAAGAGAGTACGGAGAATATTCATTATGAATTCCTCTCAAAGCCGGTACGGGAACAAGTGACGTGGCCCACACGGTACCTACAACCAGAAAAAGAAGAAGAGAAGAGTCTCATCAGAAAGGCCGATGACCTCACAGATAGGGTATCTATTGATATTTATTCAAAATTAACTGTTTCTCATGTACCTAAACTCCAGGGAATTTTAGTAAATTAATCTAACTCTCAATCTTTATCCTATCTCTCAATAAAAGTTTTATTAAAATCCATCCACCAGAATAGGCTTTGGACAAATCGACAGACAGAATCTTGCTTCTACTTCACTAAATAGTCTCCTGACTTATTTTCGAATCTTTTTGTATTGTAATAAATAAGTACGTAAGCAATGATATTATGATCACAAATTTCTGGTATAGAATAGGTATGATGATATTTTCATAAGTTACAAGGAAATAGTTTTCCCTTTATCGACATTAACTTAATTGACGTCCAAGTTTTTATGGTCTTATATTTTCAGATAGCTCAGGAATTTTGTGCATACATGAAGGAATTAGGAGGCGATCAACAATCGCAACTTTTTACACCAAAAGCCATCAAAGAACTGTTCCAAGTATGTTTAAAAATAAATAAATTATAAATTTAAAAAAAATCATTTTGCATATATATAAATATTATGAATTTTAAAATTTTCGCGTTTCTCACACACATTTTTTTCACTTACGAAGCACAATTTTAGCAATTTTAATTCTGCATATCTTAAAAAGTGGTACTAATTTAAACAATCTACAGATTGAATTCGATACCCACGTGGCACGAAGCCTTCGAGTGATACCGAAAGAACTGCCGACGGTTGAGGAAAAGGTAGCCAATGTTACAGGAAATCCTGACGTAAGTACACTGATCATAAATTTATTAGTTAGTAGGTCACCGTCACCGTTACTTCGTCGTCCGCTGTTGGAATTCGGTCTTCATATGCACATTGTTTTGTGCATGATGTATACCTATATGACGTTAAAACGCTACGCTGGCCTAGCGGGTTGGCAAGTCCTCTCTTTTAGAAAGGGTGAACTTCCTCGGGGCTTATAGTTATAGGTTTGTTGTTCCATAGTCGCCTTTTACGACAACGATGGGAAGAGATTTACATTTTTACATTGTAGAGAAAATACAGAATACATGTACCTAATTAAACTGAAATTTAAACATATACTTGATACATAAACTTAGTTGATACAAAAACAGTATAAAAATTCAACCAGATTCAAAGAAAAATTCTCAATTTATTAATATCGATCGTAGTTGTGTGTGCTCAATTTATAGGATAGAAGACTTATTTAAGTATATTCTAGGTGTTGCAAGTGTCCATCGGCGGCGCATACCATTTGTGGGGGCCACCCACCTGTTACATAAATAAAAAAAGTTAAAATTCGGAATCGCAAACCTAGTAATTCATTTTCATCATCAGAAACAGTATTTGCTCATCCATGGTGTTTCAGAAATCACAATATGCAGCACTGGAGCGCGAAGTTCCGAAGGATATAAAAGCAGAAGAACAACCTGACAATCTCACAGCTTTCGGGCGTAGTCTTCCAAAGCGTGATCAGTGGAGAGCTCCAAAGAATAATACCGAAGTGATGTGGCGTTCAGCGCGGCACGTGCCCAAAGACCTCGTTACATTGAAGACGGTGTGGGAGGGAATAACCAATCTCAAGTAAGTAACCAATGACTGTATCTTCAAATGATTCTAAACTTGACGAATAGAAAGAGTATACGCGATAAATCCGAATTATAAATATTCGGATGAGATTAAATCATATAAATGAGATTGTATAAATCAGAAATAAAAGAATGGGATCAAATAAATTAAATAAAACAAACGAGATTAAATAAAAATGAAGTCACAGCTCATATGTCATCGCCTACTTTCCAAATTCATAAAATTAGTTTTTTTTTTATTTATACTGGATTTGAGTCCCACTGGGCAAAGGCCCTAGTTAAATAAAACTTTTAGTTAAATAAAATAAAATGTGTTACAATTCGTTTCGCACATAATTAAGCAAATCGTCAAATAATGTATTGGTGACATTAATGAATCTGACGGTTATTGTTTTCTAATAGGAGTGTGAAGGAGTATTGCCGCTGGATGATCGATCACCCGGAGTGCAGTAGAGCTCCATACTTAAGCAGTCTGGGTATGTTCGATCCAGCGGTGCTGGATGCCAGAATCACCTTTGAATCCCCTCGTGGCGCCCTCACGCCGCCTCTCGTCTCTACAGACACCGCTCCGGCACCTATTGACCAAATCCGTAGAAGACTTTCAGAATTAGCGGACCCATCATAATTACCTGTTGTTATGGTGAAAAATAAATATTCAGCTCAATATATGTATTATAATGATAATGATATTCGGGATACAAATATACACTGATACAATTTCAAAGATATCACACATATTTATACGTAACTATTGTGTTATCTCAATGACCATTGTTCTTATTTATTTTAGATATCTTATTATACTTCAAATTGCTATTGTTTTATTAATTATTACGAGACTGTCAATACAATAATCGCCAATTATTTTGTCTACTACTAATAAAAATCTTGTCTATATTTTCTTTAAATATTAACTTATTTCTATACCTACATAAGTTTAATTACTTAAATGCTAAGACAAAAAAGTTGTACAATAAGGCATTTAATCATACGACAAAACGACGTTTTATAGATAATTTTATAATTAAACGGAAAGGGCAGTGTGCACGGAGCAATCCTTCAGCGGCTGGGAGCACTCGACTGACCACGTTACCCTGCACTCACAAAAGACTACCGTAAAGTTAACGACATTTCCCACTTTATACTATTCCTTAATGAACGTACGTGTTTCGGTGAGTGAAATGTGCCAGAGCTCATTCCTATCCCATTCTATCTCCCTATTTAATCAACCCTTCCTCCAAATCTATTCCTTTAAATCTCCAACGGTAGGTAACGCATACCTCATAACCGAAACATATACCTACCTACGTTCTTTTTAGAATCGTTCTAGACGATCATTCCAAATGTTAATATGACCGATTGCTATAAACTCGTATCATTATCGCAAAACTTGAGTCGTGTTTCAACTGATCAATATTTTTTGCAATATCTCTAAGGTTTTATGTTGATTTCATTTTTAAGAAAATTTTATTTCGTTTGTCGATGTCAATTATTTTAACAGATACCTATGAAATTGCCATTTTATGTGGAAAAATTCAAATAAATATTTTTGTATGAAAATTATATATTTAATTAGGTAATCGAATGGACAACCATTATTATCAATGCACTTTTGCCATTTTAATGGAAGTTGATTGATGAGATGACTCTGCTACAGAACTATGCTATAGATATTACGCTTGAAAGATCGCTATATAATCAATCGTATGACCTTAGCGAATATTACCTCAGTGTATAGTCGAGTCAATGAAGCTTAAAAATCGTCAAACCTTCTTAATCCTCAAGATCAGATGCGTTTTTGATGACTTTTTTATTTGTTATTATTGATTTGAAGTCAGAAACATTATCGTGCGGGCAAAAAAAATGTCAACCCAAAAATAGTATTATAGTTTTAACAGAAAAGTAGGTACTCGTATTAACGCTTATGGCTTATGTTTGTTACAATCTCTACAAACGTTAGGAAAATATTTGTTTTTATTTAAAGTTGATTATTATATTTAAAAAAAAATCTTTTTTCAAGATTAGAGTATCAACCTATGGTAATATATCTTTATGGAATAAATCATCACATCATATCCTTTATTTTTATTACTTTCTTCACTATTTCTGCTATTCTATTTCTAATTCCTCTGCCATCCACTACTGATTCCTCTGAACATTTTCGAATGACTGCGAAAATTAGTGCCCATAGGATACATATATATCATATATATCATCATTAATCGTAATTAAATCTATTTTCTTGGAAAAGTACCTATATTTACTTTTCCATGAAATTTAAGATGTTTGCCATGTTTGCAAAAAAATATTGTTCTATCTATATAAGTTGCTACCGCCATCTGTAATAATTGGGTTGAACTAATTTACATTATGAAACTTACTTCCTTATCTTACAGTTCGTGAAACAAGACATTGCTAGGGCGCGTGAAACGTTACTAACTAAACATATTTTTACTAGATGGCGCTATAAGGTACTTAGTGAGAAAATAAAATTGACCATATCCTTAAGAATAAATAACTATTTATGCTTATGCCATATCGATGAAAATTGACTATGGAGCCTGTACGGAGAAGGACTTGAAGTTTCTATGTAGCCGTCCTTCGTACAACGTTTCGCACTAACTGCACGTTGAGCACGTTGAGCACGTTGGTCACTCAGTTAGTGTTTAGTTAAGTGGCAGAGTTTGAGAGTTGTCCCTATGTCCTTAAACCCAGAGCACTACAAAGCATACCTAACCAATAAGATAAATACTTATATACGTTTATACAAATACCTACAGAATTCCTGCTTCCGTGAGACCTAAACTAAGGCAAGAGGAGGAAATGAGCAGGAGAAAGATATGTAGGTATTGTGGTTTTCTCATGCACAGACAAGCAGACTCACAAGACTGTTTACGGACAAAGGTGTCTTGTTATACTCACTTAGGTTATACTCACTAGTTGGTGGTTTAGGGGGTTGGTAGTGGATAGGAGTATTTTTAGAGAGTAGCCCTGAACGATTACCTATGTGAGATTGGGTGGTGGTGGAATAAATGAGGCGACAATATAATTGCGTCTGATTTATTTTACATAAAATATTCAATTATATACAAAGTTATTAATTAATATAATACATATGTAAAAAGTTAGTGTCAACACTCTCGTATGTATGCGTTTCCGTGCATTGCAGTTTACTTGTAGTTTTAGATCATCATTGACTGTTCTGATGGTCACTTCGCTCACTTGTAATTGGGCACTTGTAATTTAATTGGGTTGAACAGAGCCCAGGGGAAAAGGATGTGAATCTGAAAAACACAAATTTATGCCAAGAAGATTTGTACAAAGAATGTACTTTTGTTTGAAATACGTTAAATTGAAATAAGTGACTTAGATGGTTATTAAAAAAAATGTCATTATGTTGTAATATAAAGAAACAAAACAACATCTAGTAATACTTTAAAGTAGAAAATGCAGTACATTTCAAGGTAGTCTTCTGCCACGTGTTAACGCGGCCAGTCGAGTACGCTTAGCGGCTATGGGAATGCAGCGTGCACTCTCCCACTACATAAACTTTGAATAAAGAATTTTCAAGAATCAATCTGCACGCATCATTTTTTTAAAACTAGATGTCAATCCTGCGTCATGTTCTTGTCATATTCGAGTCTTATGAAGAATAATAAATAATCCTTAAAATTAGATAAATACTTAAACTTAAGAAGTTATAATACATTTTAATATAATTTAAAAAGTGACACGATATTTGTACGATGCCTTGCGGAAAGAAGCCGCTTGTTAAGTCTTGGGATAAGCCAAAAGACTTAAGGGTTATCACACAATCTCGGTATGAAAAGAACGAACCCTCGGTCAAAATACATTGGCAGAAAGTCATACGAGACTTGGAGCTATTTTATAAAGACGACAAGGTTGGTACAATCTAAATTCGCAATATAACCAAAAAATTACATAACTAATACTTTTAATAAGGTTTTAATGAAGTTGTATATTTTGCGTGTGTAATTGCGAGTTGGCTAGCAAAGCAAAATCTTTACAGTGCCCGCGACTTCGTATGCGTGGACTTTAGAATATGTACGGTTAGCTTGATTCCCGTGGGAACGGTATAATGGACCTGGATAAAAAAATATCATAGCACCTCTTGTTACCGAAGGGCGATTCATTTACACTTCCTTGATAAAGGGTTAATGCGTAACAGTGCGGTTTTCAAGACATTTTATACCGCGGACTAAAAGGTTGTGGGACGAACTGCCAGCTGAGGTTGTTCCACTTAGTTACGACATGAGGCTCTTCAAAAGCTCTGTGAATAGGATTCTGCAAGGTCGGCAGCGCTCCCCACTGGTGTTGCAGGTGGACACCTAGGCAGCGGCAACTATTTACCATCTTGTGGACCTTCCGCCCGTCTGCTACCTCTTCCACAAGAAGAAATGCCAAGGATTATTAAAATGCGTCCAGTGGTTTTTACGCGATGCGCATTCAGACAAACTAAAATTCCAAAAAAAAAATTGTTTTACACTGCAATGATTTTTTCAAAATATATTTAATTTTTGTAACAGATATATTTACATACAGATGTTACAGATGTATGATGTAACAGAGATATACAGATGTAACAGATAACAGATCTGTAACATTAAATATATTTAATGTTACAGATATTACACACACGAGGGGAGGTCCAAAAGTTTCCGACCTGACAAAGAAAAAAGTCACTCAAGTTCATGAAACTATTTTTATTTTTCAATATAGTCTCCGTCTATTTGAACACACTTTTCGGATTGTTTAATTAACATTTCTATCCTAGTATAAAAATAGTCTTCAAAATGTGCGAAAACCGCAGCAGTCACTTCATTATCAGTAGAAGATTCAAATGAAGATGTTCATGAAGTAGTTTTTGAAAGCCCCGTCCTTGTTGCTATTTCTTTCGTCTTTAGCCGTCAGTCGCTTAGAACTTCTTCTTCTACTAATTTGATATTGTTTGGAGTAAATGCCTCAACAGGTCGACGGATGCGAGCTTCGTCGCAGATGGACTCTCTTCCTAAACGAAATTGCTACCTATCTTTGACGGCGATTTTTTTTTTAATAGAAAAAAGATGGCTGACGAGCATACAGTTCACCTGATGATAAGTGGATATTGTCTGTCGCCCAGCGAAATCCGCGATACATGGCAACATCTGTCCAGAATGCAATCGTTGGCACGCCCCCGGATGCACTGCTTTCCTTTGCACATTAAGGAATTGATTGGGAAAATGGGGAGGGAGAGGATCGGATGGTAATGGGCTCTGGCATATCTCACTCACTACCGAAACACGTACGTACATTGGGTACATTTCCGTACACATTATCCAACCTTTATTTGATATCGGTCGGGCTAACACCTTCTTTTCTAAGGAACTTAATCACGGAACGATAATCCTGTTTTAACATTTTAAAGATTTTGCAACTTCCGGTTGAATTAATTGAACCGCATTGCATTGAATTTACTTAAATAACTAGGTTCACAGTCATTCGCATAAATAAAGTTGATATAATTAACGAATGATCTTAGCTCTATGAAGGAGATGCAGAAAATTCTCTAGAAAAAATGTCATACGTCCGATATAAGAAAGCTTACAAACGTCAATCCCTTTTAATATTTTTTTTCTAGTTTTGGGAGTCAAATTGCGACACTGTGCGCGAATTAGTAGGTCCTGTACTCTTCCAAAGGATGGCGAAGATTTTTAATTTGCCTTTAGAATCCACGAAGTATGAAGCACACTCTGACGTCAGCTCCATCGTGCCTTCAGAACAATTCTATATAGCCAGAACAACGTCAACAACTGCAGCACATGGGGTTAGAAATATTATTCAAAAATATTGAGAACAGAGTAGTCATTTGTTGAATTTCTTCGTTTCCGATAGTGATCAATAAAGACAGTAATGTCAAGTACAATCTTTAAGTCTATTTAGTTTAAAGTTGCTCTGGGCGTCTTAAAATTAGTGAATCAGTCCAACATAAATTTGTAAATGAATAATACAACAAAATATTAATTAAATACAAAATTGAACAATCAGCGAGATGAAGTGGTCGCGAGTATACTAAAACAGTCATGAAAAAGACAATTGATGTAGTAGACCACGTACCGAGAATCGTCTTTACCATGTAATTTACAAGACTGCTCGCCGAATCAACGGTTTGATGGTATAATAGAAGTAACTGAATTTTGCAGTATTAAGTCACGGAGATTCAATAATTTAAATCAAAGAATATCAAAATAAATGTACATTATACCATGAAGTAGTTAGAAAAGGAACGTATACCTGTAACATTAAACAAAGCAGTGACCTTTTGAAAGTATCTAAGTAAAGCAAAAATACGTGATCCATTTTGTCCATTCGATAGTAATTAAATTAGTAAGAGCCCTTTGAGTTGTTTTAGCGATAGCAATTTATCTATTACACAATTTGCAGTAATAACACGAGTATAACTGAATATTTTAGCCCCGAGTGCATGCTACTTTCTCCATAAGTAATTTTGAAGCATCTATAGAAGAAGAAGAGGGGGAGGAGGAAGAGGTGGAAGAAGAAAGTGAATGGAGCTCGTCATCCTCCCAAGTTGGATCTAAACTGCGGTCTCGATCGCGATCCATAGTCCTATCAAAGGCCTTAATCAAATCCATGTCTGGGAAGCTCTCTTCATTCTCATACAAATCGAAAAGCATGATGAAATCAATGTCTAGTAGGAAATCCTTTAAATCGGAAGCAGAAACTGGTCTTGACGATACACCAAGAACGAGTGACGATTTGGACGTTCTTGCTGATAGCGTGCTCTTAAAGTATGTTCTTGAACGTGATTTAGCTAGTTTACTTAATTCTTATAGGATAGAAGAAAGGTGGCAAATGAACAGATAACCCGCCTGGTGGTACACGGATACTCTCGTGGATACAATAGACATCCATCGTATAAGCCGACATCGGTCCAGAATAACAAATGTTGGTACACCCCCTGATGTACTGCATACCTTTATCGATTTAGAAATGGATTTGTATAAAGGGTCTCGAAAATGAGGAATAAGATATATAACAAAACGTGGACTTTCCTCATGCCATTACCACCAGTCCTCCCTTATTGAGTTAAAATTATAAAGGAATGAGGAATTTCTTTTATTTCATTATACTCTGCGTCCGACTGAATAGGAGGAAAGGAATAGTATGGAGTGGGATAGGAAATGAGCTCATTAGGGAAGGGAAATATTAGTTGTCTTTGACTAACATTTCCCCTCCCTATTTATGGTAGGTACTCTTCTCTGGTAGAGGAATAACTTGGCTATTGAGCAAGAATTTTTTCACGGATTTGCGAATGGAAGGAGAACTTTCTCTCGCTCCTCGCAACTAGACCCGCACCTATACGAAAAATCAAAAGACTGAAAATAATAATTATTAAGAAGAAATTATATAGATATAGATTTATATAAAGAAATTATATAGTATTTGGATAAGTGTGGACAAGAATAAAAATAAATTTTATTAATATTTTCGTGAATTTAGATACAAGCCAGAAACATGTAATTTTGGATAAAACAAAAAGACTGTACTAACCATTATTTATTCCCTTTGTTCATTTTATTTCCGAATATAATGTTACTTTATGCTGTCGTTAAATATGTTATACTAATGCATTTTCTTCTCAGGATGGTACAGATTTAAAAATTGAAATTGTGCAAATATGTTCTTTTAGGCGTCACTCTGTGCCAAGGAAGAACCCATTCTTCACTATGTTATATTGTAATGAATCTGAGACTGACATGATCAAGTGGAAATCCAAATACAAACAAAAGACGTTTGAGGTGTCCGCTTCCGATGAGTTTAGTAAGAGAGCCGAAATAATGACGAAAAAGGTTTGTTATGTTTATATATTTATATTTGTTATGTTTGTTTTCAGACTTAACGATTTGTCACAGTTTGATTATGACACACCGATAATACTGCGTGTTCTTTTTCTTCATATATGGCAATGGTGCAATCAGCACATTCTGCCAGTCTGGTGTCAAGTTTTCCTCGTAATAAACAATTTCAAACTGTGAAACGTATCCTGTCAATGTCCAGTCCCGTAGAAGTAAGTCAGGAGTCGCTCAGTAAAGCGATATAGGTTTACTGAAGACAGAAGAGGACTCCTTGAAAGCACACGAAAAACGCAATCCCACGCTTTTATTTCATTATCACCAACACCACGCACGACAAACATTTTGAAGTTTAATAAACTATCACTATTATAACACAAAACACAATTTTTACAATAATCAAACGAAAACTCAACTTCACTTCCCGAGTTCTCGCCAAAAAGTCCAATACAATACAATCCATATTGCGTGTGAGTTCGGACCTTAAATAAAGAAATACAGGAATCAGTGTAATGTTTCTTCAAGACGACTCATACAAATGATTCGTATTATGCGCCGTCGGAAGTCGAGGACGATACGATATGTATTAGCTTATAACGTTCCACTTTAGTGTACAATGTCCCATAGTAAATGACTAGGCGGTTTCAATTCATAATCCACGATGCAGGTCCACTACAGATTGGTGGATATACATGCTTTCTCTTTTCAACTCCTTTTCTTCTTCAACTCTCCCGTATTCGGGTTTTCTCATGACGTTTTTTGTTCATCGCCGAACTAGTGATAGTTTAAAAAACAATACTTAAATAGAAACTTAATAGATAACAATCTCATAATTGAAAATCGAAAACAAGATACCCCTGGGCTATCATGGGCTCATAATGATACGATCACAATGTATCACCGTGATATCGTATATTACGTATCATCGTGTCACATTACATCGCAAGTATCATCGTATCTAACCGATCATAGTGAGCTCACGTTTTAATAGATATGGCGTTTCCCTTAAGGTTATAGGGCCAAGTGACATTTTAAAGCTAGCGAATGCAAAGAATGGATGCACCCCGCATACACATGTGAACATTATATGTTTATTATATATTTAACCAAAGTTTAACCAAAGGTTGACTGAAAGAGAATGCTACCAGGCATTAAGTCCAGACCACCTTCTATAATATAAAAATAAATGCAAGGCACCGGAGCGCTGCTATAGAACACAAGCTACTTTCTTCTTTCTATTCTTTGATATTAAATGCTTGGTTACTTTACAGGAGAATTACTTACGTTTACACTAACTTTACAAAAACGTTACTTTTCATTTACTGTATTCATTTGTCTGATATTAAAAATCGAATTTTCTGTAATGTTCACCATAGATATAAAATAAATTCCAGGAAGTTCTATGTATATGACGTCACATGAGATAAATTAAATCACGTATATTCGACTTCATGTTGTATGTACATTTTTATCGTCTGATAAATTAATTGCCATTGACGCTAACCTTTTCTTATTAGATCGCCAAAGAATTCTATGATTGGTGGGTAGACTTGGGCAATGTTGAATTTAAAAGTGAAATTAAACGACCAGAAGACATCGAGGAATTATTTCAAGTAAGTATTCGCTTACAAGACACATTAGCCCATTAGCAAACGTTTGTTTTCGTTGAGATTTAAAGAATGTAAAAGTTGAGTAAAATGACTTCAAAGTTACAATCTACATACCTAAGTATAAATTTGCTTCGTACTATACTTAACTATCAATGTTTCACGATCGCGCGTCTGTCGTACGCGTAAAAAGAGGCCTTATATCTTTCACAATATACCTTTAAATACATTGACTCAAAAAAGATCGCGTATACGAACCACAAGTGGTTCCTACACACCACCTACCTACACAAAACCTACGTGGTTTACGAATGGTGTAAAAAAAATGTACTACACTATCTGTGCCCATTATTTTAAAAACTTGTCCAAAAATGCAGATTCTAAATGGTATTAATAATAACCGATTTCGTTATGAAAAAAAAGTTATTGCCATTTCAACGGAGAAGGAGCCGAATACAAAAAATATACTTTTTCATTTTAATTAACTCACCGGTATTGCAAAATGTTTTGAACCCAATTAGAAGTAAATTTTAACTTAACTATTAACAGCTGAGTGTTATTTGAGTCATGCACAAACATATCACCGGTAAAGAAATTTACCGGTGATATGTTTGTGAAAAAAAAAAGTCATGCACATTTTTTTTACACCATTCGCCTCCGAATTCACATGATTTGCGACAGATTAGAGTTAAAATTTGAAATAAACACATTTTTTCTTTAATATCTTTTAAGTTTCCATTAAAAAAAATGATTGCATGTGATAGCACATGTATTTATCAATAATAAACAAGAAACAAAATAAAAAAATAATGTTATTTGTTGAAATAACAGCCAAATTAGTAACGCAAGGTATCGATTTTTCAAAATAATAATAATAATGAATAAAACAGAGACCCGTGGAAAAAAAAAATTTCAAATTCTGGTATGTGATAGCTGAATATATGGTGTATCGACCCTTTAACGTTGGACCACTATTTACGACACACCCTGTATAATATAAAGCAGCTGTTGACAAATACATACGAGTATGTATTTGTCAAATGTACCGCCGTTTATTGGGGTGCAAATATTTAGGCAAATGTATAACAAAAGTTCTCACTTGTTACGTTTCCGAAGTAATTTAAGGTAAAATAAAGGTCGTTATACTATAATCACTCAATTCTTATTAGATATTTTATTCTATACTAATTAGATGTTATTGAGCACTAAATGATGGTTCACGATAGTCCACAAAGTGTATATTACCAAAGTTATTACAATAAAGTAGATACCTATCTTAGTTTAAGGTTGTACTTTGTACTTCGTTGTTTGTACTTCGTTCAGTTTTCCACTTTATCATTAATAGGCCTCTTTCTCTCTCTTTGCACTTTGCCGACTTAGATTGGACATATGATTTTGATTTAATATTTTTCGCATACAGCGTTTACGAAAAGAAAGGTCTTTTTCAAAATATAGATTATAATATTTTATAATACTAAATATTTGATTTGAACTCTCAATATTTGAACTTTGAACTATTAAGTTCAATTGCAGACGGAGTGTTTCAGTAGTATATTGGGTACAATGAATAAAACTTTTTAAATATTTTGGAAGATTATCTCGTAAATTTTTACAAAAAAAGCCCAACGTTTTGGCTAGTGCCGTTGCACTAGCCAGTCTTGTACAAATTGCACACTGGAGACTCGACCAAAAGGCTTTCGAGCATTATTCGCATAATTCCGCAACACTGGTTGCACAATGAGAAAAGCACATAAATGCCTTTTTACTGAATTTGTTCCCAAACATTTGTGGTTTGATCACATTTAGGGACAGGATGACACTTTTACCAATACTTTTGAGAATTTCTCGTTTTCTGAGAATACCAATGATAACCAATTAATAAGTATCTGCAATGGAACCTATTTTTATATTTTATGGAACGGTATGTTCCAGTGACTAAAGACGAAAATGAACGTCAGCTTACTACTGGACAGGCAAACGAGAGTAGCAAAATAACATTATGTTATTGGATAGTAGAAACAATCAATGATCGTTTAAAAAACTAATTTCGCCAATTAAGATCGCAGCATGTGAACATAATTCCCCACCGCATTAAAACGAAGAGCTGAAAATCGCTTGTGCCCTTATGATGAAGCTCATCTCAAGCGTGCCTTGAGCTCGCCGATGAATTAATTAACGAAATACATTTGAAATATGCGCTCTAAACCAATTGCGTGAATTGCTTATAGAAAATAATTTCAATTAATCCAGAGCCGTTTTCCGGGCCACAAATGCTTATGGTCATGTGAAATCGATATTTTAACGGAATATAAACTACACTGTAATAATAATTATCGAATCGCATTTTTGTGTGTTCATGTAGGAACGTCTGATTTTCCATCATTCCTTGAGATAACAAATTATATAATAAGTTAGCTTCTAAATATTTATTTTACCAACAGGTATTCCTTTTAGGAAGCATAAATCATTATTTGACAACAATTTTATTAGTAGAAGGACGTGATTTGTACATTTTGATTATACACTGAGGGAAGAATAGTTAAGATCGTATTGTACGTTCATATAGCGATCTTTCAATTGTAATATCTCGGTAACGTGATACTTTCGAACATGATATCGAAAAATATTTTTTGTTTGTCTATACATTCGCTATCGACGTATGTAGGTCCCATCGTGCGACGCAGAATTGAAAAAAAGTCAAATAGGCAGCTCGCGCGACTATGCCACAAAGTTTCGAGAACCCCTTTTGCCTACCTTCCGTGCAACTTGTAAAATTGATAATAGTGGAATGTTTATTTAAATAATTAAACATCAATCTCCTATCAGTTCAGTGATATCCAACACTTTTTTTAATTAGCTCAATGATAATAGTAGATCACAGTGTTTATAGTGATAACAGTGATATCGGTGCTACGTTTACAAAACTCTTACAAAATCTTACGTTTACAAAATCTTAGAATCACCTCAATTTACCTTTAGAACCAATCGCCTTCTATTTAATTTTATCCATACTTTTGACATTGTTCTGTCGAGTTTCGAGATGGGTGCGTTCCAATAGAGGAATGAGGACGAATACCTACATTAATATTTAATTTTTGAAATTGAAAGCATGAAGTCTCATAACGCTACAATCGGCGTCCCTGACGCATCTTGTGCGGGACATATTCAAGGCCCTAGAAACGGGGCGTCCCGACTCTCGCGCTACGGTTGACAATTCTAGTGATGACTGAATATTACAAACATCATACAAAGCCTCCTTTAAATATATTACCTGGAAATAACACGAGGTTATTGTTTTCTAGGTTTGGTTCGATGAGCATGCATCTCGCGGTCTCGTGCTAAATCCAAAGATACTGCCTTGTGTACTTCAAAGTATCGCTGATTACGTTGGCGTGCCAAAGGTAAACCACTTTTATGGAGTCGATTACACATTAAGTGTTTATGTTCCATTTTTGCCCTACATTGACGCCGATAACACTATAATGTTACACTCTAATGCATAAAAAGTGTTCTGTTTAATTTTCATCAAGTTCATGAATTGTCAATATTGCTGTTTCATGTTTTTGTACAGGCCTCTTGCCCGAAAGTCCTAAAACGACAGATAGCATATGATATTCATGCGGAGACCAGTCCCGCCCACACTATGGCTTTTGACACTTGCCTGCCGCATAAGATGAAGCATCTCCCTCCAAGAAACAATACAAAGCAGATGTGGTATTCCATCAAAATACCAGAAGACCTGCGCAGTATGTCCGCTGTGTGGGACGATATACAGCACCTGACGTAACTATATTACAACCTCTTTATAGAAAGAATAAAATAATGTTTACCTATAATAAGTTTAACCTATTCTTCCAAACAAAGACGCTACAAAACAATGAACAAACAATTTAAATTTGAAATTAGTTAAATGACTTAATTATAATTTCGTTAGGTCAACAAAAGAATTCCAAAAGTGGTTAGCGGCAAGGCCTCAAATGCCGATGCCGCCGTGCTTGAAACATCTCGGCTCGTCTGGGGATAAGAAGTCGCTGTTCGTTGTGCCCTCAGACTTCGTGACCAGAGATAGAAGCACCTCCTCTTCCGCGCAAGACTTGGCGTTGCCCGTCTCACAGTTCTCGCTTGAGTTGAAGGAAGTATTGAGCAAGCTTATGAAAGACTAGATAGTATTATTGTGAATATTATGAGTAGCTACTCGTATGGTTCAGTTCGGTAAACTTACTTCCACAAAATTGAAGCAAATCGCAATATATTTCAGGCTAATGAATTTCAATTCAGTTTACCTTCATAACTATTACATATTTTTGATACGTGTTGTCTCTTTGTCATTTAATACTTTATAAATTTTTAACATGTTTTGTGTATTTAATAAAAAATGTTGGTTATTATCCGGTGATTCATTTAGGACAATCGTAATGCATAAAATAATCTGATAAATTAAACATACTTCAATCGTATCACTCTAATGTGTAAATCCGAAATTAGATATGCTTGTTTGTTTGTTACTCAATTACCTCTCAACTAAGCAATGGAATTTTGCATGAAACTTTGCATGAAGAAATATTGGCCAAGACGAAGAACATGTTAATTTTTATCCCGATCCATTACGAATTAACCACGAGGATCTGAAAGAAGTCCACACGAAGGAAGTCGCGAGCCAGATACTTTAGAATATTTTCAGGGAAAAATAAAAACATATTTACTGATAAGAATTTATAGTAGTAATATTTCCGTCTGTGGGTACGTATCTACTACATTAAAAAGTGTACACTAATATATTTATTTATATATCATTCTTTCCCGTCAATTGAGGTTTACTTAAACTATACTGTTACAGTGAATGTTATAGTTTATAGTGAAATGAAAACTTTATAAGTGATAAAATAAATCAAGTCTGTTTTGGGGACATCGTGTCCACTTTTGACTCCATATCCTTCAAATTTAAATGTAGATATTGTTTGTAAACAATATATGTTTTTTCTAATGCGGAAATATACATACAGATACTAAAATAATGCTATATTCTTTGTTGTATTGCCATATCGAAATCGAATCAACATATTATTATTAAATATGGTCTATATTCTTATATCTCGTAGAGTCGGTATGTTGATATGGCAATGGGCAGGTCATATTTGGCGTAGGACCGATAAACCGATGAGATAGACGAGTCCTCGAGAGGAGGCCACGTGCAGTGTGGGACTCCCTCTGGCCAGGAAGACGGACGACTTAAAGAAATTCGCCGGTGGTGGTTGGATGAGAAGAGTCGAGGATCGTGTGTGGTGGCGAGCCTTGAGAGAGGCCTATATACAGCAGTGGAGAGACAGAGGCTGATGGTATGGGTATGGTATTGTATATTTTATTAATGACAAAAATTATAATCACTTTATAATAAGCAAAAATTATAGGCAATCATTACAAATAATAATAATAAGCAAAAAGGAAGTAGACAATAGAAGATTTGCGATAATTAGACCTTGATTATCCATATACACCCCGATAACAGATATCAATCGAAATGTTTTTATTAATTCATTTGCAATCTAAATAGCACGAGTAAAAGTACAAGCTAGTGTTAGTGCGCGAAACAATAAAATGGCATATTAATTTGCAATCACTAAACTTAAATAAATAATAAACTACTTATACAGTTTTCAAAGCAAATAGAGAGTAATAATGGCGACCAATCAAAGTGATTTAAGAAAGGATCTAATGGGCGAAATAGTGAACAGAAAGAAGATGGGCGACAAAAAGTTTCATTCAGAGACTTCACTGCAACAGTATGGTGAACGTGAAGATCCAAGTGTTGCAGATCCCGCTGATGATCCTGGGGTTTGTGTTTGTTTATTTTATAGCTTTAATGTATTTGGTTTCACATTTAAAGTTAGATTAGAATTGTTAAAATTTGAGAAGTACGGAAAGTTTATTCAGAATTATAATAGTTTTCAAAATATAGGTTTTTGATCTAATTGTGGTTGCGCTTATTTGAAATTAGTTTATAGATATAATTAATTAAATGCAATGACTCGTGGGGTAGGGGGACTTCACTTTTGTTACCTGAGCAAATAGTTTTGGTTATTGTCCGTCATGATGATACTTGTAATTACAAATACATGTAATATATAATGATGCGTATACGTGTCTCTGTATCTTTAATTAATGGAGTATTTGCTGTTCATATTCCTATTACATATTTTTGTGGCATTATGATATTTCGGTATAGATGATGAGAAGATGCTGAAGTAGAAAATCTTCAATTTGTGTTAGTTGCCAACGCTACTATATAATATAGTATATCCTTCTGTAACTGGAGCCCTACCTACTGCTTGCTATATTTAAAAAAAATGTATTACGGCAAATTCATGTAAATACATCGGGAATACAAATATAGCTGAACACGTTCAATAAATGTGTCGAACTGCTTGAGGGATATAGTGAAACTATTGTAGATATTTTCAAAATTATGCACAACTGAAAACAACGAACAATACAAAAAGAAAATGATGTATTTTTTTAATATGAGACAAACAAACGGCTGAAAAACAAATCACTATGAGGAATTTGTTGCTATTATGCAACAGCCGCTGGGAGCGCTCGACTGGCTACTCTCTCACAGAACAATACCTTGAAATGCACTGCATTTCCCACTTTATCACGTGATTGTAAGTGGCTACCGTCGCCTATGGCCACCGGGGGGTATGCCAGCTTTGTAAAATCCTATACACAGTTTTCTTGAAGAAATCTATGTAGTAGCGTAGCGAAAAAATCTCAGTTGTGAAAACTATACTGAAAGAAGGTTTTCGGCCGTGGTCGGACGTAAAGAGCATAAAATCGTGTAGAGAGTTGAGACGCCTATATCCAGAAGACCAGTGGTATGGTATAATACATATTTAAATATAACGTGTAAACAATAGACCATAAAGGAAAGTTAAATAAGAGCTTCCACCCAGATTAAACACTTCGGTTGGTTAAAAAACCCTTCGTTGGTTTGTTAATTGGTCTGCTGGACTTTGTTACGTCGTTACAAGTTAACGGGACATGACCTCAGATACGATTATTGCTAATGACCCTTTGCTTAATTCGTATTTCGTCTATGTCTACTTTCAACACATATAACAAGGTACTTTTATTACTGTCTTAGCTGCCTACTCGTAACTAGCGCCCACTTTGAACCTATTGTCACACGAGAATCTATTTTTATCGTACACTCTGGACACGGGCCTCCTTATGCTAGTGCATAAGGGAAGTATGTCCTTAACACCATGCTGGCCAATCGGGTCGGTGAGTCCACTCTTTAAAAGGCAGTGTAGTTTGTCAGGGCTTGTGGCAGTTTTGTTATACCTTAGTCGCCCTTTACAACACTCACGACGGGAAGAAACAGGATTTTATAACACATTCTACATTTTTGCAAAACTTGTTCTATTTTAGACCAATCCTATACGATCCTCGTTCTATAGTTCTATTCTCCTGGACCCGATCGATTTTGAAATACACTGAAACCTTTCGTAATAAACACCATGTAAACTGATGTTTATCAAAAAAATCACAAGTGAATCAAATCAGTCAGTCATGCTAACATTCCCGCAAAATACAAATGAATAAAGTTGTCTTTATACGTTAGAGATGAGAATCTATTCAAACAACGGAGTCTCTTGCATTTATTACAAACGACCTGCTTTATTACATTTATTACAAGACAATTATTAGAATGTAATATATTGTATGTCTTAAATGCAAAAGTCACCAGTATTCGCAAGTTGTATATAAGTATGTACTTAAAGTTTACCTTTAAAATAGGTGCACAACGAATCCGTGAATGGCGCATCAAGTTCGGAGGAAGCTCCCGCGAACAGACGCACCATGTCGCAACCAGGGCCGGTCTCTGGCAGCCTGCTGACAGCCACCGCGGCACGAGCGGCGCGGCGGCGACCGCCACGGGTTAATTATGCTGACGATCTTGGGAGGAACGTAAGTACAAGAACGATTCCATTAAAATTATTCCCATATAGTTAAACATTTAACAGCATTTCGCAGTCAACAATAATGTTAAATAATGCGCTCGTCAGTTTGTTCTTAGTCTAGATATAGGGATTTTTTTACAAAATTTGGAAATCCACGTTCTCTACCATAGAAAGATTACTTCGAAATCTCCCTAACAGCTAAGATAAGTAGCTAATGTTTAAAAAACTGTACATTTTCAGTTTCTTATAACATACACGTTGTTAGAATATTACGAGTTCAATATTTTTATAAAATTTCAGTAGAATTCGGTATAGGTTTGAATGCATTTTGATATAAGATATGATTAATTGAATTATATGCAAAATCACTTATATTTTTTTGAAACATAATAGGCGAGTTTGGAGATAGTTTACAATGTATATATTAATCTGTTTATGCTATTGTTTCATGTAAAATAAAATAAAATTCTGTCCAGAGACTTGCGTGATACGCGTTCTGACAGACAGACACACAAATTCTAAAAATGGCTGTTTTGGTTTCTGTTTAGTTCGTAGAGTAAACGAACTAAACGGATCTGAACTAAACTGAACTAAAAAATCGCTGCAACGATTTTTTTTTTTTCAAAAAGTATTTAATGTGCAGACATGGCTCTGTTACGATTTTATTATATGTATAGTTAAATAAAATTATATTCGGTACTGAAACGATAATCGGCAAAGTTTTTTTCTAAACACTGAATAATTATTTATTCACTGATAAAAACGTCTGTTCAATTTTCGATTAAAGGATTCAATTTATCAATTTTATCGCGGGTAAATAAATCCTAGTATATCTAAATAACGAATTAGCTACAATCCATCATATTTTTTTAAACAATTAAAACGAGGTATGGAATAAAATTATTTTGCTTTTCATTCCTCGCTACTTGTAGAATGTAAGAAAGTCTAAAGTCGAAATCGTTTAGGTAAGTATGATAAAATTAGCATTTAGTGATCTGACCTAAAAGGACATCTGTGATCTAATTTACATATTAAATAGATACTATTACAAAATATTGCAACTGACATCATGAAATAAATTTTATAAAGAACTAGCGACCCGCCCTCGCTACGCTGCGGTTTATAAGTTTTTTTTTTCAAAATTTCAAAATAAAATATCCATTAGACATGGATAATGTAGTTTCCTATTTGTGAAATAATTTTTGAAATCGGTTTGGTAGTTCCAGAGATTACCCCCAACATACAAACACACAATTTTACCTCTTTAGTATAATAGTATAGATTAACTATTATATTGTAATTACAATATACGTTACTTTATATCATGTAATATCGAATATAGTAAAATACAATTAAGATTCATTTTTGTTATTAATTAGAAGCTTGTTATTTAAAAACATTTTTAAGTATTATATTAGTTAATTAATTTCAATTAATCAAGTTTATTTTAAACAGTTTGTCTGCCTTCCGCCAACAAACTGGCATGCTGTTTGGCGGAAATGTAATAATATTTAGTTGTGTGGATCAATAGAAAATTACTTCCTAAAAAGAAAATAAATGATCAATATGAAATTCCATGAAATCGATCGTACATTTGTGAAATCTGGACCTATGACAAATATTGCGACGATCTAACATGACGAAACCATAAAAGTTTCCTTTATTCCTTCAAAATGCTTTTTATTAACATTTTAAATGTGATTTAAATTGAATGTGACCTGCCTTTTGGCAAATCACATTTCGTCCAGTATAGGAATTCCCCAGTCCTCATTAGTCATGATAAGGTGATCACGCATTGTTTTGTAGATAGTTACACATGTATTACGAACCATGTGTTTTTCCATCTGATATAGACGCAATAAGCCTAGCTTGTAATGTACTGCATTTCCCACTATCGTATTTCCCAATGTACGTCCGTGTTTCGGTAGTGAGTGAGATATGTCGGAGCCCATTCCCATCACATCCTCTCCGTCCCCTTTTTCCCAATCTTTTTCTTAATCTGCAAAGGTAAGCAGCGCATCCGGGGGCGTGCCAACGTTTGTCATTCTGGACTGATGTTAGCATGTATCACGGATATTGTCTATGGACCACAATAACAATTACCATCAGGTGGGCTGTACATTAAAGTGCCACATTATCGATAATCGATGGAGGAGGAGAGTCCTCGAATGGAGACCAGTTACCGTGGCGCGGGACGCCCTCCCGCCAGGTGGACTGACAACTTGAAGATAGTCTCCCGTAGTGGCTGGATGAGAAAAACAGAAGAACGTGTCTGATGGCGCTCGTTGGGAAAGGCTTATGTGGATACACATAGGCTGATGGTTTGGTGTGGTTTACTTTACGAAGTATCTGTACATTTAAAAGTATTTCGGAGCCAATACAGTAACACTTTAGCACAGTAAATAGAAACGCTGGGAATAAGATCTGTAGACGTAATATTTAACCAAACTAATTATATTATTTTTATTTTATGTTATATATTCGGGAAATTCACAGAGAAAAAAGCACTTAAATATCGAAACAAATATACAACATATACATGCAAAAAAATTTACAAATTTTACATTAATCTCATACATATAAAAGATAGAGTCTACACAAAACAGAGAATTAAAATTAATGCAAAATTTCATAAAGTAGGATGAGAAATATATGTAGGTATATAAAAAGTGAAAAACAACAAAGAAAAAAGAAAAAATTGAAAAAAAAAGTCATTTCATTTCATTAAAAAATTATATAGACGTCAGCTTGTGAATATTTGAAGTGAAGAGCTATCATCATCTTGGTTATTCATGCGTGGTTGTAAGTGCACCAGTGTATTCGTGTCGTCGTCAACACAGTAGTGTGTTCCTCTTTTAACTTGTGTCTTATAAACCAGTAATTTTTCAACATATTTTAATTTTTATTTCAAAGTTCCATTAAGTTATTTGACTATATTGTATCAGCCTTTTAATGTCCCACTGCAGGGTACAGGCCTCCCCCAGTAAATAACTAAGGGGGTTTTAGGCCGTAATCCACTATGTGGTCCCAATGCGGATGGATTTGGACAAACATAATCTAGATTTTTTTTAATTTCTGGAGCATTAGGAAACCGTCACGATGTTTTCCTATCACCGCCGAGTTAGTGACAATTTCTACATTCCACGACTGATCGGTCACTGATCAGTTATCACAAATATCATAAAGTCATAGAGAAATTAACTTTATATAAAAAAATTATATGAATTACATTAAGAATGTATTTAGATAAACTATATAATGATTTGATTATATTATTATCTAAAAAATACAAATATTCTATAATGAATCAAATCACAACTACGAGCGGATTTGGACAATACGATCCTAACTTGATCAATATCAATATCACTTACCATCACGTGGGACCGCTTGCTCGTCCCCCCACTAATATATAAACAAAAAAAATGTTTTTGTCCGACGTTTGAGAGTGCCTACTTCCTGGGAAGCGCATTATAGCTAATTCAAAATTTCACATTATTAACTTTATGTAAATTATCTGCTTATCATTATATAAGCTGTCTGCTTGTCAGCTTCTTAGATCGTAAAGGGAGCATATTGACTAACGAGATCAGCGGGCTACTACATCGTAAAAATCCTGACGTCCGCTTAGTATGATCGGCATTGATCGGCACTCCCGACGACTACCTAAGTGGGTTCGTTTCCCAGTATCTACCTATTTAAGAATAATTGTTTGCTTATTCTTAGGGTACTTTTTATCCATCATCTCCGGACTTGCGACGCGAGATTAAATAATATAATAGCTATACTAAAATATTATAATAAAAATAATGATATTTAATGTAATTAACATTTAAACAATACCCACATATGAATATCACGTGATAAGTACCTGGTCGTTCAGTCATTATCTCCGTTTTATAACTATAAATAAAACCCTAATGATAAAACTAAGCGATCGTAATAAATAAGTGGTCGTATTTCTATAAATAGATATTGCAGAATAATCGTGTGTTGTAGCCAATATTCTGCAGTCGATGAGGAAATAAATATGCTTCTTTTTATATCAGTAGATGAGATTATTTTTCCTTGTTTTATGTTTTCCTTTTGTTTAAGTACCCTATCTACATGCAAAGTTGTATTTCCAATACCTATTGTTTCGTTTTATCATGTTTATCTAAATACCTTCTTAATGTGATTTGTAATCTTTTTTCTGTAAAATTAATTTCTCTGTGACTTTATGATATTTGTGATCGGTCATGGAAATTTTACAGAAAATCCGCAATACATTTTGGGACGAGTTGTTTTGTCCTGTTTCAAAGTAAATTTATTTTAAGCTTCACCCAGAGTTTGAACAACGAATTCGTATATATGGAAGCAATGGGTTGTAATGATTTTTCCCGGGAGGATTATTATGGACATACCTTTTAATGATTTCACCATGTTACCAAGTCGATAAAATTAAATTTAAATTGACGATCATTTCGCATTTTGTTTTGTGATATATATCTACTTACATATTATAGCCTGAAACCATGGATTCCGCTCAAGATTCTAGTTTAATTGAGATATAAATTTATTTTTAGGATTGGTATTTAGTAAACTTTGTAGGTATGATAAATTTGGTAAAAACACAAAAAAGCTAATTTTTGTCTAAAGAAGTTTATTTAATTTTTTATCACAATGAACTCAGAATCATGAACGAAATCCATGGTTCAGCCTTTGGGAAAGATTCGGTTACACCCAGTATTTGTCGCTTTATTTTATAAAAGGCACGTTAAACAAAATAAATTCATACATGAATAACAAACGTGTCGCAAAGAAGAAGATATTTTTCATAAAAAGGGACTGAGAGTATAAAAAGCTTATCTAGACCGTCGTGTTTATAAAAAATGCAAAAAAGATGTGTGTATAGAAGGGCAGGGCGAGTACAGTTCCATATAACGTCGAGCGGCGAGCGCGGGCCGTGTTTGTGAGGCGGGTCACTCTCGCGCAGCCAACTGTAAACCTTTTGAGTCCAGCCGGCCGCGAGCCACCCGCCGTCACCCCGCGGCCCCCGCACACGCCCGCCTGTAAATACCGAGCGCGGACACACCGTGCCGCCCCAACGCCTCGCCTAATGAAATTTCAATCTCTTTATTTTTATTCCCCTATCGACTGTTAACTTGCCACGTCATAAATACTCAATCGAACGTTCATCAATACACACTGATACACAATATGTGTATATACCGTATATTCATTATAATACGATAAGTGGT
The DNA here is from genome assembly GCA_943735995.1 of Sesia bembeciformis. Taxonomy (NCBI): domain Eukaryota; kingdom Metazoa; phylum Arthropoda; class Insecta; order Lepidoptera; family Sesiidae; genus Sesia; species Sesia bembeciformis. The sequence continues at coordinate 8,047,999 of OX031029.1, read as the reverse complement.
TAATCTGATTTTAATCGTAACCTGCGTGATTTGATAAACATGTATTCCTGTTTAATACAAGAGATGACTGACGCTGGATTATGACGTATAATCACTAATTAGTATTACTTATTTTGATTAGATAGTAACAGAATGAAAAAATCGGATTAGAGCTAGCTACCTGTGTAACACATCACATCATTACAAATTTTTGTGAGGTAATATCTATCTATAGCTAGTAATATGATATTTCTGTTTTTAGGAAAATTTCAAAGAAGTCTACCTTTTGCAGACGTATGATTTCGAATTTCGGGTGATACACTAATGCGGACTGTAAGCTCCTTTACACATTTATTCATTATTTACCTAAATGGTAGGTATTTTTTTCATTTATTTCGAGAAACAAGACTTTCTGGAACACGTGTACGACAGAACATCGGTCAAAAATATGCTTGTCTAGTATAAACAACTGTTATCATCATGTGATCATTGTTATTATCGAATTTTTATCATCATGTGAACAATTACAGGCGAGAATCGTGCGAAATTTAATCGCATACGAGAATCGTATTACCGCTATATTATTATATATTATATAATCGTATATTATCGCTCGAAACTTTCGAGGAACTCGACCAATTGAATCTAAAACATCTCGGTTATGTTTGTATATGACGGAGTAGTAATAAAATTACAACGATGCAAACTTGTCAAAAAATCCAAGGTTTAATTATTTTATACGAGAAAAAAAAAATAACAAGTCCAATATACATAATCGATATTTTGTTGGACAGGGACATTATCAATGGACATTTGTACAAATTTTGTCTAAATATATTTTACTAAAATGTACGAAAAATGATGAAATCTCATCCTACTGGCGCATTTTATTTATTTATTAAACAAACTTTATTACACATTATCGTACTATGGGCGAGCTGGATGCCTTAAAACGTTCTCTGCCAGCTAACATTTGGGTTAAGCAGAAAGATACATAGGGAAGTGCGATGAGCGGTATAAATATATAATTTAATTAAACGACAATAGTACAATCTCAAATACACCCCATGAATACATAATATTACAATATGTATTTACATAATGAAGACTATTTTAATCTTATTTCCCATACTATGTTACATTTGTCGAAAGTTTCATAGAGTTAATTTTTGATAAAGCATAAAAACCACAAAAATTGTACTCCCGAATAACGTTTCATACCACTTGCTACTTCGGAGCAAGGTTTCCACTGCGCGAGTGTTCTATACTACACTCGTAATATGTTTCGCAGTTTAAAGCGTGTCCTTTTTTGCTCTTGTGTGGAACGCACCAAAATTCGTTGCAGAGAAAACGCGGAACACCGTAATGGGATTATAGTGAAATACAGGTGGTGTCGATCGAGAGAAACAAGCGACTAATGAAGTTATTAATCCGGTTGTGCACGGCTTTCGATATTCACCGGTTTTTAGTTTCGTAACAGTTGTGCTGAAATTAAATTGTATGGCCTGGGGATATTGACAGTTAAAAAATTAAATGGCATGGAATCCTAGTGTGGACCAATGAGTGTAATGTTATTTATTTGACTATGTGACTTTTAAGCCTGTATGAGCAGTGATAGGCCAGGAACACCTGCCTAACCAGAGTTCATATCCTAGACATTGAAAATTCGCACCTCAGTTCTTGTTTTTAGTACCTAAGTATTGAGACAGTCCAAATTAATAGTGATGAAAAGCTATATACTCAAGAATTGAAAAAGGAGGCACGTTCACACAATATACATACGATTATGGCCGGAAATCCCCTCGTGATTTCTAGGGGAGCCCTCCCAATACCCAGCAGTGACCGATCAGGCTGATATCGAGTTTAGAGTAATTTATAGTAATTAAGAAGGTGCACGCAACACTACAATCCTGGGCGCACTCATCTGCCTAAGTTATCCCATTCTCACAGGAGACTACAGTTAAATGTTCTGCATTTCCCACTTTATCCTATTCTCCCAATATACATACGTACTTGTTTCGGTAATAACTGAGATATACTTACTACCGAATTTACTAGCGAAAGTATTTAACGTTTGTATTTAGTCTGTTAACTACCAAATAGTAAGTAGGTACTACCGAATAGTAAGTGAGATATACATACTACCAAAGAGACCAGTCCCATTACATCCTATCTTATTCCTTCTTATTTTCCCAACTATTTCTCTAAATCCATTCCTAAATTTGCAAAGGTAGGCAGCTCATTCTAGACTCATTGGGCATACCAATGTTTATCATTCTAGACTGCCGTTGGCATATATCACGGATATCCGTGGGTGACAGTATCCACTTACCATCAGCTAAACTGACAGCTCGACTGACACCATCTTAATATAAAATAAATTTCCAGTTAATTAATAATCAGCGAAACTTCACATCCTATTTACCTTTAGTAGAAAAAAATCCTAATATTATTTGGTCTCACTGTAAATCTTGCAAATATACCCACCAATACTTCTCTTGCTATCTGTACGTGCCCAAAAATATTTTATGACGAATTTATTAACCAACAGACATTTCCTGCATCTTTATCATTACCTAACAGCTTCGATTGCCAAATCTAACCCGTTGTCTAGTATCTATTGAATCGGATCTGATCAAAGAAGGGTATCTTATAAATGCTTTGTTTTACAGGAATCTAATGACCGACAGTTACCAAAGCTGGCGACATCTAATAAAGGGGGGGAAGACTCGGGGTCCGCCACTCCTGTGGGTAAGTTGTTAATTTGATATTTTGCATTTTTAAACTAAATTTATTACGAACTTTTAACTTTATGTTTGTTATGAAAAAATGAAGGTTCATTGATGCAAAATTATAAACCTTAATAGCTAAACCTTATATAGGCCTATATAGCTAAGTACCTATATAGACACATACGCGGTCTAAGTGACTATATAGGTACTGGTGGAACGACCATTACCAGATAAAATTAAATTAAAACCGGTATTCATAAATTAAATTTCTGAATAATTGAATATTGCAGGCGACGGAAGCAGCTCACTGCCAAATAACTACAAAAATGGAGATATTAAATCGCTTAGTAAGTAATTATTTTTGTTATTTCAATATGATTTTCATATCAAAAATACCTTCAGAGGAAGATTAACGTCTTTGTGAAGAAAAGATAATTTTGATTATCACTAATTTTTTTTAAGTAAACAAGAACATATTATCATAGGTATTAATATGTTTGTAAATATTTGTATATGACCTCGGCAAGTATTACTTCCACGATACATAATATCTTCAAACGAAGAGTTCGTAAATGTTTCTTAGAACAAATGCAATAGTAAACTTATATTAAAGTTGTTATGTATATGTAGGTATGTAATCATATTTATGTGTGATATTGATATATATATATATATATTGTGTATGTACTTACTTATGTAACGTTACTTATGTAAACAAGTGATAAATGTATGTATGTCGTGTGTGTGTGTATTATATTAAGTATCTATATATTCTATTAATTAGAAACATTTATTTTAATAATACTTCCGTTATTCTCTTTATTTATTTTTTATTTTCCTTTTGCTTTTCTCCTTTCTTGATTGCGCCGCTTACATTATTATCTTTCCTCTCCTGAAGATTGGCTGGAGACAATGCCGTGTAGCATTAAAGTCGCCCGTTGAACTTTGTGCATTAAGTGTTAAATTAAATAATTAATTATTATCACATAATGTTATCGATGAATAATAACTTATTTAAGATGTCTTTTATAATCGGAATGAAATTTTGCACTCGTATTATAGTTAATTATACCAATTTGTTTTTACAGACAGTTATCGAATTTATACGACCGTGAACGATGGACGCGGAGGCACCACTCCTCGGAAGCGCTCCGTGACGACAATGGACGCGCAGTCAATACGGTCGGTGGAGACCCATGCCCCTCCGCCTACTAACCCCGAGGACAATAAGCAAATGACTACGTAAGATATTTAATTTTATTTAAACATCATTGCACAAGTATTTGGCGTGTACAAATAGCGGACTTCAATAGGTGTACAATACACAGTCGACCACCAGAAAATAAAATGCGGGTGCATATATACTTTAAATATATATAGTAATATACGTAGGTACATATACATATAAAAATAATAACAAACATAATATAGTAAATACACATATATTAAATTAAAAGGGCACAGAAAAATTGAACAGAAAATATAAATCGTTAAATCTGATGCTTTAAATGGTGATCGCGAAGCAATTTTAATTTGTATTGCTAAGTTAGCTCAGATGGTAGGGATTCTAGTAACGAATATTAGCTAGGGTCCGTTACAGCGGGATGTATTATCAATCATAAAAAAACACCTATTAGGACGTTTTTATGCATATAACGGTATTAGCTGGTATAGCACCCCACGCTTAAACAAGTGATAACTGTTGTGATATAAACGCAATGGTCAAATATATAACATACCATAAGCATGTGCTTCTCCTTTTCTGGATATGGGCCTCCGAAGGCTCACCACCACACATGTTATATAATTTTTATCACTTTAATCCAATGAATGATATACTAGAATATTTAACACTATTTTTGTTTGATCTTATATAAACTAAAATAATAATTATAAGAAATGTTCTTCATTGGTTACAAATGCTACATGTGCACACATCATAAATGTGAGAGAATACAATAGACGACCGCTAAGGCTATCGCTAAGGCGATCTCCTCCAGGCAACTTTGAGACAGAGAAAAATAAAAGTAATATACTCGTACGTTACTTTATTTACTTTAAAATATAAATAAATTTACGTTATCTTTTATATTTCAGAGAATACCTTACATTGATAGTGAGCTGTATGTATGCGATATTACTCGTGACTCTGGGAATAATAATCCATCTATGCGACCCGTTCGTTCCGGCTATACCCATGTCACCGGTAAAAATACTTACTATTGTTTGGTTTTAATTATAATAAAATAATATATATCGGTTTCAATTTTAAACGAATTATTTCTTTGCAGATTTTCTCCATCGTACTTAGTGGATTTGGATTTCTATATCACATATTTTTATTAACTGACATTAATCGGTACAAAACAATTGCGTTAAAAAATTTGAAAATTAAGAACGTACACGAAGAGAAATTAACAGCTTACTTCAGGAAGCAAGAGGTAAATTTTATAAATAATTTTATAACTAAAAAAACTATAACTCACTTCACTATAAAAAAAAAACTTAATATTTTAACCCATCAAATCATAAATAGGAACCTACCTGATGTACCAAGGGATTCCTGTTCCCACTTCCGGTCGCACAAACATACTTAAAAATACATATTTACATGCATACATATTTTAAAAAATATATATATTTAAGATCTGGGTATTTTGTTTGTTTTTGTGGGTGTATTTGAATCCATAGTGAATTTTATTAGTGTGGACAGTGAACTGAGTTGTTATTCGTAAACATAGAACGTGTCACTGAAATAACACAAAAGAGAAAAAAAGTGTGTTCAGTATTGAGGGTAGAATCGATTGTACCAGTTTTTACACTACGAATTACCAACTACACTTTCATTCCGTACACTTTCACGGCTACAAACACTTCAAACCGTCACATAATGACCGTCAGACCGACCGTCAATGAACTGAAGAAGGCAATGGATATGATGTTGGACATCATTATTACAAAAGTGGCAGCCTTTCAGCACGAACTACATCAGCCAACAACTGTTCCTACAACATTTGAACTGGCTGCAGAATCTGCATCGTTCAATGACGTCATCTTGCAAAAACAGACTTCAAAAAACTTTCAACAACATTAGACCTTCTTGCGAGAGAATTCTGTAAACTGGAAATGCGCGGTAGACGTAAATTCCTGCCTATGTTATTTCCTGCCGTATGTCACCAGGTCTGCCATTGCACTTTTATGTATCCTTGATTATGGTGACCTCTGTTAAACTGATCTGAATAAAACTCAACTAAGTAGATAAAACTTAAGCGTCTTCAAAACATTTGCAGTTTTGAATTATATTTAATCTAATTTAAAAAAAATTAATACCCGACGACCGAAATTCTGAAGGGTTCAACAGGCCGCAGATAATGCCGCCAAATACAATTAAGTTTTTTGAAGCAATTATAAGTTTCATTTAATTTTACCCATATAAGTATACTAAAATTAAAATATAATTTAAGGAGGAATTTGGTACCGTTACCCTCGACGACCGTACTCCTGAAGCGTTCAACAGGCTGCAGATAGTGCCGCCGGCTATCCTAATTCCGTTGAAACACGACTACTGCTTCAGCCAAGGCAGGCATTCCGGCAGTTTTTACCTCAAAATGGGTGCTGCTGGTACGTACGAAAGAAACAGTTCCAGAAATTGAAAATAATATATTTTGAACATAACATTTTAACAAGGATTCAATTTATTCTAAAGAAAAAGTATTTGGATTTTTGTTTCGATTTTTACTCAAGCATGTTGAAATGAATGCGAAATATGAAATGGCCCGACTGGTATTTCTTAACCAATATCAATATTAAAATTAATGGGGTAGGTATGTATTTAATATATTATTTGTAGATATTTTTGCTGTAATTTATAGTTTGCTATATGTTGTAGCGTTTGCAATGGGCCACCTGGTTCACTCGTTGCTGCTGATCGCGGTGCAGGTAAGCTACTTCCTCGACGACAATGTCAACAATGAAGACTGCGTGGACATCGTGCAGTTGGTGCTCGACGTTTTCAACCCCATCTACTGCTTCTTGCAACTCTACTTCATCTTCAAATACTCTAACGTCATCATACTGAAAGCTCAGGTAAACTCTCACCATTTGTTATAAAACTCTCACTAAGGTTGTAAAGTCTCACAATGCGTCTTTCAAAAGTATCCCTAAAAATTTTACTGTCTACTTTATCTAGAGCTCTTTTCATTCTTGAAATATTGATTTCCCTAATAAAAAAAAGTGATGTAAGTACTCTTATGTCCGGCATTGAAGTTTATCAAACATGCTTTAATAAAAACTGTGTATCCAGGACTTTCAACAATAATTGGCCTTTTCCAAGATACTTAGAGCGTTAACAAATCTCCAGAGATCTCCGGAGATCTGCGAATGCTCGTCTGACCCTGGGTTTTCGCTCAGTTCGAATAATTGTAGGGGGAGAGTGCACGCTATATTCCTACAGCCGCTGGGCGCACTCGACTGGGCACGTTACCACTCTCTTACAGAAAACACCTTGAAATGTACTGCATTTCCTATTTTATCGTATTTCCCTAATGTACGTACTTGTTTCGGTAGTGAGTGAGATATGCCAGAACCCATTCGCATCCCATCCTATCCTATCCTTCCCGATTTTCCCAAACCTTTCTCCCAATCCATTCCTTAATCCGCAAAGGTAGGCAGCGCATCCGGGGGAGTGCCAACGTTTGTCATTCTGGACTGAAGTTGGCATGTATCGCCGAATGTCCATGGGTTACAGTATCCACTTACCATCAGGTGGACTGTATGCTGGTCTTCCGTCTTTTTCTATATAAAAAATAAATAAATAAAAAACAAATTATTAAGGTCTAGCTTCTTCTGCAATCTATCTGCAAAGCTATAACAGGAGAGCTGGTTTTTACCTGCGTACCAAAATAGGTACTTCTACCGGCAGAGTTAGCTAGAGAAGCAAGCTCCAAAAACCGTTATTTATATTGATAATTATAATTTAACAGGGCCTTGCTCGCTTGGCTTTTATGCATATGATTGGAAGCAGCCTTTGTTTCTGGGTTTACACCATCGTTCGAGAAACAATTCTGGCACTGACTCTGTATGCCAGCTCAAAAGCCAACGAAGACTATGGAAATTCGGATAATGATACCATAGCAGGTAAGGTTTTACCATAGAACTAGGAAACTTTACAAAGGTTTTAAACACATCCTAGAAAGTCATTTGAATATACAGTCGCGTCATTCTCTGCTTTTGGCTATCCAATATAGTTCGACTATATTGGACGACTATATTATATTTTTCTGTAAAATACTAAAATAAAACCAATGCAGTTCAACTCAACATGGGTTCTTTCCATCCTTCGGTCTCTTCGGTCCGCATACATATTTTACATTCATTTTTTTGGAAAGAAAGCGGCAGTCGAGTACTTATGCAGTCCACCTGGTGTGAGCGAATCCGCAATACATGCCAACATCATGCCTTCATGCCCTCGGATACGCTGCCTACCTTGGGAGATTTCAGAATGGATTTAGAGAAAGGGAGAAAGAGAAAGAGAAAATGGGCTGTGAAATTTCATGCATATATTAAGAAAAAAAGAACAAAATGGAAACAAATAAATGCCAGTGATGCAAAAAAATTACTGCAACTTTTATTCTAAAGTCGCTGAAAAGCTACCGAAGATCTTTAATTATGTCTCATGTACATTATTAATTTTGAAATTTGCCGAATGAGTAATGTTATTAACAAACGAGCAATGCGTGTGAAACATTATCAAATATCTTTGTTAGTGTAAACAGCAGCCTTAATTATATGTACGTTCTGTAAATACCTGACAATTATTCTATTTCAGAGATCGACACCGGGTCCCGTTTCCTCGGTGTAGATAATCTTTACAACGAGAACTGTACCGGATCCAGCTCTATTTTCTCCATATTTGAGAATGTCTCGCCATATTTATACCCATTCAGCGTCGAGTTCAACATTCTTATTGGTAAGGACAATACAATGATTACTTAAAAATAAAAGGGTTTGGCGACTTATGTCCAATGTGATGATTGTCCAATAGGTAGTTAATTATTATTGAATTGAAATATTTGTCCATGACACTTCTAATGAATTTGGTTGGTCGAGTTTCAATGTATATTCTGATGTGATACGCTATTTCTGATGTTTGTTTATTTTTTGTGATGAGTGGGATTAAAAATGCAACTTAGTAGTTTTAAAATGAAAATTGAATAAAGAAAGTTTTGAACCTTTGCAACACAGCCTATCCTATTTCTAATGTATAATATTTCAGTGGCCGTGTATTACATTATCTGGAACAATGTTGGTAACTGCGAGAACGAAGACAACAATTCTGAAATAAATTCTAGTTTGGACGATAATAACACGATGTGCAAGTAAGTAAATTATCACTATAATTATCAAATCGTTACATTTTTACATTACTCATATAATAAATACTGTCTATCTCTATAGGCCTTTACGGATGAGGACCTGGAGGTTTCTATGTAGCCTACAAGAATAGAGCACTAACTGCACTAGTTTTGGTCGCACAGTTAGTATACGGTTAAGTGGTGGAGTAGTCCTTACGTCTCTAAATCTAGATCCCTACAAAGCCTACCTAACCAAAAGATATATATAGAAGTACATTCAGAGAGTAGCCCTGAACGAGTACGTGGGAATGGATGGTGGTGGTTGCATGGTGGTTTATTTGTAGTTGGTCACTGCTGACTGTTCTGATGGTCACTTCGCTGACTTGCAATTGGGCAACACGTTAGGGTTGAAATGAGCCGTTCTGTTATAATCCATATGAAAATGTAGCATTGCTTGCAATTTTGTAATAATTGTCAAGAAAATTTATGATCTCAAGTTCTACTTATGGAGTAGTAATACCATATTTCGAAAATAATTGTTTAAAATTTGAAATAATGTAATATTTTACTTTATTTTTTTTAAATCAAACTAAATCTAACCGCGTTAGCATGATATAGTATCAAAGTAAGCCAAATCGAATAAGGTGAATAAAGTGAATCGAACAAACTCGAATAAAGAATTATTGTAAAACTTTAATCTTTTTTAGAATCCCGACGGCAAATGAAGAGAATGACTTTACAAGCAACATTGTAATCTACGCTGACTGCCACGCCTCCAACCGCGGGCTGTTCTTGGGCCTTATCGCCATGGTCATCATTGTGGGCATGCTTATCATCGGTTTCGTCTTCAGCAGTGTTGAAGAGTGAGTATTATTTTTAGAAAAGTAATTGCCTCATACAACCTCCTATGGTACCTAATGGATATATAAAACTAAAAAAATAGCTCAAGGATTTAAATAGGTTACCTAAACATATAAGATAAAACGTCGAGTCGGCAGTGTCTGGTCTATTAGGAGACATAAGCGGCGATAGCCAGTTGTTAAACTAACCGTATGCTCTCAAGTCTCAACTCTCTAGCATTTCTTGTACATTCATGTAAATTGAACAAATCTCCTGTAGAAAAGAAACACCTGTAGAAAATCATGCACAGAAACCTCAATAGTATAACTTAATTATATACATTTTTTATAATAATTTACCGCATTTAGAAAACACTGTTATATTACTTCTTTTACATATAAATGTACAAATGTTTTAACTCTTTTCCATACACAATTAAACGAGATATTATTTGAGAAAAGGAACCTCATTGTTTCTTAGATATAGATACTTCGGTGAATTTAAAAAAAAAAAAAATTTATTTCATTGCTTTATCTTAAAAATTAGATGTTAGAGTATATTTCTATATATACAGAAGCTTGATACAACGAAATTTTAAGTTAGGAAATTTTAACAGATTCATACTGACAATAGTGTTTCTTTGCACAGTTAGCGTCACCTACGAGTACATCGTGTGTAAGATGTTGTTTCAAGTAAACTATATTTATTTGTTTGAGGTCACACGTTTTTTGTGTTAATTGTATATCTCCTGTATTCTGATGGTTTTTGACAAGATTACAATTGTCACGCTGTCATGGCTATTGTGCTAGAAGAATGGACAGCTAGCCCTAAGGATAAAGCATCAAGACGTCGCGCTCACATTTAGATGTAGAATTATTGTATTTGGTAGGTGCAGTTGGTTAAAATATACTTTATGGTTTGTAGTTTATTTAGTTTCTTATATGAATTTAAGTGTCATAGGCACATATTTTATATGCACATATGCAAATTATGCACATATTTTAAAAATATTTATATAAATATTGAATACCTGGTATTCATCTACTTTTTGTTTGTTTTACAGAATCCAATATCTAGAAATAGGCTACCTCCTAAACAACAGCACCAAACTAGGCCTGCACGTGGCGATGCTCATAGCAGCCGTGTTCGCGTACAATCAAACCAGAAAATTGGACATCAACGAGCATCCTATCTCCCTCCTTGACGATATTCTCCTCTTCATATGTCTACCTGCTTTCTTCATGGAGACAGTTTTCTCTATGGTCGCCACTATCAGCATCCTAAACATCGTTAAAACCATCGATTTTGTTGTTATGGTAAAATTTTAATTATATTTCAGTCAATGTATTGTGTGATGTAGAAACGGCACTCTGGACAAGCTGGTTAGAGAGTTCACACTTTTAGAAGTGGTGTATTTCCTCAGGGCGTGTGGTAGTGACTTTGTTGTCATTAGTTGCCTTTTGCGACATCCATGGGAAGAGAATAGCGTGGTGCTATTCTAAACCCTGCCGACACCACACGGCCTAAACAAGACAATATTTAAGTCTATACATCCCTCATGCACAAGACGATGTGCATAAATAAGGAGGCCTGTATCCAATAGAGGATGAAGAGGGTTACAGTGAGTTTGCTGTTGCAATATTTATATGGCTTTCTTTCAGCAGTAATACAGTTAACAACAATATTCGTGTGCTATTGCACTATTGATACGCGTGCTATTGATATTTTACAAGCTCATTAATAAATGGTCATTAATAATTATTTATAACGGATGACACTATAATTAGCCATAATGTCACCGATGTATAATATGCACATTCTTAATTACGTGCGTATAATTCACTACTGTGTGCGACGACTTGAGTCATAAACTTTTCTTCATAAGCATGTGTGGTTAGTTCCTCGTATCATCAACATTGTCGACAAACAGATGTGCGCTAATCAGATTGAAAGCGTGTAACTGGTCAAATTACTCACCCTTACAAAACACTGTTATGAAACGTATCAATTTGTTTCGAAAATGAGCGAGGGTTTGCCAAAGTTATATTCTATTTCATTCCATGGCATGAAAACCGATGGGATTTTATCTACATTATCTGCATGCTTAGATGCATCCAATTCCGCTCCATCCGAATCTATTTATGCCCATCTCATCCCATCCGACGTAATCCCATTTCATCCTATCACATAATCCCCTTTCAAACCATTCTATCGATTCAGGGGTATAATGAGATGAACGCAATCCTCATCATATATCTCATTTTATTTTATAGCATTACGAAGGAAATTTATGATGGTTCAGGATAAAAGTGTCGTATATGTTGATCTAGGTCATAAGTTATCACTGACGTACAATCATATATAATGTCTTAAGGCATTAAGCTCGCCTTTTTTACGATATTGTACAATGAAGTATATAAATAAATAATAAATATATCCTCATTATATTTTATAACGTTTACAATGGAAATTTATAACTTTTTGGGATAAAAGTGTCGTATATGTTGATCTAGGTCATAAATTTATCACTGAAGTAATTTTAATTAAAATATGTAGAAATTGCCTCACGACAAACAAGCATTGATACATTATTAATTTTATCCACTCGTATCTACATTTATCTAGAGATAGTACTATTTATTAAATATGTTTGTCTAAGTGGAATCTATTAGGAAAATAATTTAGAAAAAAACAACAAGAATTATTTTCTCTCATTTACAGGTAATACAAATAATGATTCAAACGGTACTGCTCGTGGATGGTCTCCGACGTTGCAGCAACAGCAGGAAACTTCGTCGCGCGAAACCAGGCAGAGAACTCCTCATGTTCTTATTAATAACTAACGTGGGCATGTGGCTCTTCAACACGTTCTCATACAAGTCGCCAGAGAGTCTCGACGAGAGATATGCCTTCTATGGAAAAGTTTTATGGACGATATTAGGCCACGTGAGCTTGCCTTTGATCATGTTCTACAGGTTCCACTCCAGCGTGTGTTTCGCGGATATATGGGATTCAGCGTACAAGCCTGGCTTAGAACATTAGTAAGGAGATAAAAAGAGATGGTTATAATTAATAATATCAATTGCAAATGATTAAAACATCTCATGCTTCTTTGGCACGGGTAAACGAATCATGAGTAAAATACAACGCATTTGCAAGGTCGCTTGTAGATGGTCTTGCCGTCCTAGAACATGATCAAATGTAAGCTGACGAGTGATCAAGATCTAGAATGTTCCCATAGATGTTATGGTAGAAGATGTAGAAATATTATTTCATTGTTTTTATTTGTCGCTGAAATAAAGTACTTCTATTTTTTAGGTGTAAAACCGCTCGAAATAAGAAAGGATAACTTCAATAAATATTATTAAATCAATAAATCCAACATAAATACTATTTAATACTGCTTCAATATCCATCATTTTATTGGGATAACTAAGCTGTTTGTACAATGTACACATAACTATAAGGGTAAATTCTGTTCTTAGACGTAAACGAGCTGACCACAACCGTTACCCCGACTTAATTAACACTCGTCTAAGACACGAATTTAAATGAAATCCATTTCAAAAACCAATATAATCAATATTACATTTGTACTATCGATTGTATTGAAATGTATTTTATCTAATGTTTAGCATTGTATTATAAGTAATACAATGAATTGTATGAATAATACTTATAATACTTATACAAGTATTATAAATAATACAATGAATTATTTGTTATGAAACGTTAGTAAACACTATTTAATTTATATAGCTGTATGATTAGAAACCACAGTTACACACATATTCCCAACTTACGTGCTAATAAAGCACAGTAGACGGGAGGGCGCATGCAGCGTCTTAGCTGACCAACTCGGAGAGCCAGTTAATTAATGTTGCTGCCCCCTAATGCAATTACCGAATATTAGGTTAAGTACTTGGACGGAGAGGCAACCGGAGCGCACTTAGGTCTGCGCCACGCCCGAGATACAAACTAGTTACCTCACCGCGTTACCTGTACGCTATGCCTACGCTGTGTACGAGTACATCTACGTGCCAACGTTACTTTACCTATAGAAACTCAACTATCGATGACGTAAGGCGTCCACTACAATGTTAATATTCACCTTTATACATCGAACGTGCTGGAAATAAGCGAAGCGAAAAACGCGCAAGTTGCCCAATTACAATCCTATTTACATTCAGCCGGTGGGCCGCAAAGCTAGTAAATGATACAAAAATCCGTATCGATGAGCACTCTGTGCACAGATTTCCACGGCTTTTGATAAGCTTTAATCGACCCTATTCCGGGTTGTAAAAGTCCGTTATTGTTTAAAAGTATCCTTGGTTTTGTTTCCCTCAACTAATGGCACAGACAAATATGATCCGCGAGTGAACCAGTAGGGCAGCGTGAGCGCGACGCACGGATATGCGCTCGGTTGACCAATGCCACTGTTGTCTAATTGTTTCCGACCTTCTCTGAATAACCACCTCGATGTATTGACGAAATTCGAACACGTGAAGGGCACCCAATAGAGGTATTTTTTATGCTTCAATAATCCTTCACATTGAATTTCAGTTATCACATAAATTATCCGATATTAAAATAAGGAGCTCTAGCATTTTTTTATGTTGCAGTAATTTTACAGTAATTTTACAGATCGATATTAGACGTCTGTGTTATCCCATAATTTATGAATAATAAAGTAAAAACCACCTTTATAATTGTATTATTATTTTAAAAGGCCAGCTCAGGTGGCCGTGCTCCATTAGCATGTCACTACAAAATTAATATCCCTTTGTTTTTCACAACACTTTAACTGGATGCATTAATTGCATTATAAAAGCCTTTCCCGTACATACTAATTGATTTACTCTGCGGACCTTGTAAACAATACGAATTTGGGCTACCAGAAAGCTCTTTCTGCTCCTTTTAGGCCAACTAATTTCAATGATTGTTATATAATGGATTAATATACTTTGATTTGCCTTGCAATAATCGTTCACTTATGCTTTGGGTTATAAAATAGTGTCTTATTTATATAAATATTTTCAGAAGGAACCATATAATTCTGAAGTAATTGACATATAATGTTACGTATACTTGTTGTAATTTTTTTTATTAGTAATTAGTTTTATAATTAGTAAATTTGTATGAATAATTTTTAAAATAAATGTTTTATTTTGCAAAAAACTTGATGAAATTTCAAGTCTGAGCTCGGAATCATGATCGAAATCCGTGGTTTCAGGCTTCTGGAAAGGTTAGGACGTAACCTGTATATATAAATAAAGATTAACGCTAAACTACCTAGATACCGAACAAACTTATTAGTATCTTTAAACATATGTTAAACTGAACAGAGGGTTGAACCTTAAATAAAGATTAAAGCAAACTACCTAGATACCGAACAAACTTATTATTATCTTTAAACATATGTTAAACTGAACAGAGGGTTGAACCTTAAATAAAGATTAAAGCAAACTACCTAGATACCGAACAAACTTATTATTATCTTTAAACATATGTTAAACTGAACAGAGGGTTGAACCTTAAATAAAGATTAAAGCAAACTACCTAGATACCGAACAAACTTATTATTACCTTTAAACATATGTTAAACTGAACAGAGGGTTGAACCTTAAATAAAGATTAAAGCAAACTACCTAGATACCGAACAAACTTATTATTACCTTTAAACATATGTTAAACTGAACAGAGGGTTGAACCTTAAATAAAGATTAAAGCAAACTACCTAGATACCGAACAAACTTATTATTACCTTTAAACATATGTTAAACTGAACAGAGGGTTGAACCTTAAATAAAGATTAAAGCAAACTACCTATATACCGAACAAACTTATTATTACCTTTAAACATTTTTTTAAAGGTAATAATAAGTTTGTTAATAAGGTAATCATTTAACATTTGTTAAACCGGACAGAGGGTTGAACCTGGAAGCTAAAAGGCTTATACATCGCAAGGATCGGAGATTTATTCCATAATGGCTTTGGCCTGCGACTTTGTTCTCGTGGTCTACATGAATAGTAACTTATGTGTTAATCCAGATTACAGTCTATTTGACAAGTTTCAACAAAATCGGTTTAGCCACTACAACGTGATTGAGTAACAAACACCCAAACGTCCAAACTTTAGCATTTATAATGTTAGTGGAATAGAAAATTGACATGTGGATAGATAGGTATGTAGGCACACATTTACATTTTGCCTTCATTTTTATTAGAACACAATGGTGTATTATAGTGCATGGCAGCGGTCACGCTCGATGTAACGAGCGGCGCCCGCGCACACCGGAAGGGCGCGACGCGACATCACACCGGAAACGTCCCCACGACCCGTGACCTGTGCGCACACGCGCCTTGCTATCCGCGTATAGCACACGCCACAGATTGTTCCTATTTTTTTTAATACACTTAAATCTAGTCATAGCACCTTATATTACAAAACACAAATGCAATACAGAATGCTAGTCCAAACGTCCAACGATTCTAATTGGCAATGACCAGTGTTCATATAAAGCTTGTAATCCAGTGTGAATGCAAAACCCAATAAACAGTACTCAAGAAACATTAACAACCCTCGACGTCTTCATTAAGTACTAGAACATGTCAATGTTAGTGGTGTTACAGAAGTGTGAAGAGCTCTCGCCGCATCAGTCCTTAGTTTCGACGATTGACATCAAGAGGCAATAGCAGCCTAATTTGCTTTCCACCTGAAAAGTAAGTACTCCTATACTGTGTGTCTCTCCACTGCACTATTGGATACAGGACCCCTCTTCTCTTTTTTAAAGAGACGACAGACGAGCAGACTGTCCACCTGGTGGTAAATGGATACTGTCGTCCATAGACATCCTCTATACATGCCAACATTAGTCCAGAATGACAAACGTTGTCACGCCCCCGGATGTGCTCCTACCTTTGGAGAATTAGGAATGAATTTGGAGAAAGGGTGGGAAAATAGGGAAGGATGGGATAGGATGGAATGGGAATGGGCTCTCTATCTCAATTTCTATCATTTGTATGATACAATATAATATATTACAGACAAAATCTGTTTCTCAGTTTATTTGTTTGTTCGCGTTAATCTATGAAGCGATTATGATGCTGTTTTCACTGTTGATTGAAAATTTAGTAGTAATAAGGCGAGTTTTGTGTGACACAATGATCAAATTTAACAATTTCCGGGAATAATTTGATTTCGAACGGCGAAGCAGCATGCAGATGTTTATAGGATATAATTGATAAATATTGTTTATATACACCTACTATATAGGTATTTTTATTTAATTGTGCATAGATAAGAATGCTCCCATTTAAATTTCATCAATTAGGATCTCATTTCACCATATAGGACTTATTTTTATGCACTAATTGAATAATTTGTTGCAAATATATTAATATTATAATATCTAACTTTTAATAATTAGGTAATTACCATCTTCATCAAAAAACATCTACCGAACAAAAGGAGTGGAAGAATATGATTTACAGTAATATATTTTGGCACACTTTACTGTGCACCCTAAAATAAAAACGACAAATACGATGTTTCGTAATAGATTCAATATAACTTACTTACTACCTAAAAGCAAGGTGCTGACCGCCGCTAACACTGACTACATGCCATATTAGATTACTCTTTTATCGTAACTGGATTCGGCCACGAAAATATACGAGTAACAATGAAATATCTCGCCCTATTTATAAAACAAATAAAGTACCCACAATGAAGTGGTCAGAAACGCAAATGGTCAGGTATATGATAGCAAGTAGTCTAAATATCAATCCTATAATGTTATAATATATTTATCAATTCTTGACAATAGGTATGCTTTTATGGAATATTGTTTCAATTCTTTTTTTGTCGCACTGTATGGCGTTCGTCTATTTTGTAGGTTGTCTAAGTAATGTTTTCAAGAGCACCACCACCAATAGCTTTATTCATGGTGAATGAATTAAACTGTGTAATATTAGTGTGTAAACAAAGAAAAATAAAGAAAGAGACTATCAGCTAGCTTCGGTTTTGTAGAGTGTCATCTCTGTCGTATGTCGTTACAACAGAGACGACGCTCTACAAAACCGAGATAGCCGATCATAGTCGATGTGTATTACTTTCAGCCGGGATGTGACACTTTTCGTGGTCTAATCAGGGACACAAAAATTTACTTCCAAAATAATTAATTTCTACTCTTTTTTGACGCACTGTCACAGACTTAATACTTTTAAGCCAACTGCAATTAAGATGATATGATAAATATAACATTAGACTTGATTTGAATTCCATGACCAGTTGCTATTATAGGCCACTTGAGTTTTTGACCTCATACTAACCCATAATAATATCGACAATATTACCACAGAGTTTAAACTCATTAATGATCAAAAAAAAATGTTAAAAGTAGACCTTAACTTCAGAATTAATTATGATAGAGTTAATAATGTACGAAAGCGGATATATTACACAAAATTTACCTATTGAACATCGCCTAAATTCAGTTTTCGCCCCAACAACGCGCTCATGTGATCGTTGTGCTATGCATAATTAGACACGCCGGAAATAATGTTTAAAAGGTGCGGTATAGTCGGTCGCCCGGCTTCCAAGACGCGGCTCAACCCTTGCCCTTTCCCTGTTGGGAACCCTTCAACACACTCGTAGACAAACGAAGAGATTATAGCGTACACACGTGCTCGCGACTGACTTGTTTGGGGTGTAAATTGAATTACTTTAGACAACAAGTATTTTAGAAAATGCTTTTAGTGATGTGGGCTGATAGACGTTCTCTTGTGGCGCATTTATAAACAGTTTGTTTATGTGTACCTACAATAAACTTGGTATGTTCATAATGAGTGCCTTCAAAATATGGCATTAATAATCAAGTTCCACAATATGGCGCTAAGGACTTGTTAAGCCATTATAGTTACTTCGTCAATTTGACTATTCTCGGAGCAGTCGGCGCTGATCAAAGACGCGTCGCCGCTCGCCCGGAAAATTGCCCGAGCCCAATGAATATTATTAAACTCTTCAATAGTTCCTTGTACTTTATTCTTGTTAAGTAAGCCGGTCCGGGCCGTTGTCCTACAGACTTGCGCTTGTGTGGGTTTATAACCTAATTAACACACAAGAGTGGTAAAATTGATAGTTTAATCAAATAGTTTGATACTTGCTAGCTTACCATTACCTGTATGGAAACAAAGTATCTATTTATCAAAAATACTCGTATCTATATCTTGCTATCATCAGGAGGTTGTGTGATTTTTTATTAGTACGTTCGGGCAATTATCCAAACAAGCATACGGATAACCATGAAAGGGGAACCTTGGTAATTTACCATTAATCGTTTAGCAGGCTCGTGATGCGAGCGAGCAGTGGCAGTAGATAGTAAATATAATCCGCGGGTGGTGTGGCGCGCGGCACGCTCCGGCGACCATATTTAGAGATATGTGACGATCCAGCGGATGCCCACTGAACCGGGAGAGGATGTGAGTTATTAAGTGGTACACTTTCAGGTGATCTGTCGAGTGAGAGAATCGCGACCCCGTCCCGCGACCCGCACTCCCCACGTCCGCCTAGCCTCGCTTTGCCCCTAACGTTGATATTCTGAAAACATAAAATGATAAAACATTTTAATGCAATTAATTATTATATGCCTTTTTATTGGAATCCGTAATGTATAATAATATAATTTGCGGCGGTTTTGCGGTTTACCCAATGTAATGTGCATGAATAATACTTAATTCATTTGCATTATATTTATTTGCGACATTTTCATAACTGTATCATCGCAAATAGAAACCTGTATGAGTTGCTAATTCGTATTATTCCTACAGAATATTAGTACCATTAGATAGAACTAAATATAAAAAAGAGAACGTCTCTTAAAATTACCTCTACTTATACTTACCTATTAGCTAGGTGGACTATGTAGGTATGTCTATGTATAGTAAATGGAAAATTATATAATAATAAGATTGTAACAGGCCGATTTCTGTACATTATAGATATTGGAAAAAAACTAATATGGGGGGCCAAAACAACATTTTTTAGAAATTTTGTCTGTCTGTCTGTATGTTTGTACACGCATCACGCAAAAACTATTGCAATGAATTGAATGCAGTTTTCACCGATGTATTGCTAAAGGTCTATCTTAAAATATAGGCTCCATTTTACCGCAGGAAAATATCTTATTCCGATTGTTTTAAATTTAATAAACCGAAGCGAAGTGAGGGCGGATCGCTAGTAAGAAATAAAATTGGATTGTTGTCTATTTATATTTATTACGTATTGACTTTGCAAAAGAACACAATATAAACATAAAATTGTCATTAATAATTGCCATATCCACAGAGAAAATAATAAATCATTGGTATAATATGAGACTCGTCCCGTGTGCAGCTCATCCATTCGAATCGCGCTTCTGATGTTATTCATATCGTATCAAACGTTCAGCGCATTACACTGATTCTCACTGTTTGGACTTACCTATAATACACGTGTTCATCGGCAGATTGCTGAACACAGGTGATGCACTTAACAATCATTCATCATTAGTGTCTAAGTAACTGAAACATGGAGTCAGGGCCGGCCTTAGCGCTTTCGCCGCCCTGTGCAAGATATTCGGATTGCGCCTCCTCCTTGTATCTGATTTTCTGTCCTAAAATATTCTTGATAGCGAAAAAAACGTCCACACACCAATATCTTACCATCTTAAAAAGGTATCTTCTGATTCTCATATGCGTTTGCTATACTGTAACTGAAAATAAAGTTTATTATAAAAGGTGACCTTCGCTACACGCACTATAAAATCAACGAACTGCATACTAGTACGACTATATAATACGCATTCTGCAAAATGTTGGCATTCCACTAATATTTAGATAGGTATAACATTAATAGTTATTTAAAACGGTTTACCGAGACCGTGAAAATTAATTACCTTCGACATGGCACAAAGCTAATGTGGCAGCAGTGTATCGGCTGAAACAGGAAACGGGCCCTATTGGCCGCTGTAAATCAATATCCGGTGGGCGCGTCACCGGTGTTTGCCTATAAAACTCTGTTAACTACTTCCGCAAGATAGATGCACCTCCTCTTAATACAGTCTTTATTTAGTTAGATGCAACTTGCAGGAAAACATATAAATAATTATAATGGTCATGCTAAATACAGTAAGCATTGGATAGAGCTACAGGACTACAGTATTTAAGGATCATGAAATGGAAACACTGCTATAGTTTAATTTCGCCTACAATTCAACTTATTAAAGCACGGCGGGAGTGAGTTGATAAGTCAACAAAAAAGGTCGAGGGTCATACATCGAGTAAATTCTAGTAAATTAATTATTGAGTAAGATCAACTACATATCATTTTACATTAAATGATTTTTTTTTGCTTTGAACATCGAGATATAATTTTAAAGATGAAACCAGTTTCTCTGGAACTATCCAGGATCTCTGGAAACTATCTCTGGAACTTTTAATTTTTTGCTTTTGAATCCAAAGTGATATATCGTGCTAGAACTTATAATTTAATATTTTATATATCTCGAGTTATCAACTTAGTCCTGTCGTACACAGATATTCGGTCAAGAATCTCTCGAATGGCCAAGAGACATATTTGACTGTCATTAGTAGATTAATTATTCAAGAAGAAAGAAAGAGACAAAGCCTTTTCCAGCTTTTGCTTGAATAACTTATACTTATATAACTATATTTCAGATATAATGAACATTTTTCTTATGGGATCATTTTTTAAATGTTACCTATTTTTTACAAGAATTCAATAAACAAACGTAAACACAACAATAATACAACGGAAACAGAGTAAAGGGCACATTCGAGCACTCAGGACTGATGTCAGAAGCCGAATGACAAAATGGGAATAAGGGGACCAGCAGATCCCCAACCTGCTGGTCCTCAATTCATAGCGTAGCGTTCGGTTGACAACAGCGAGCGAGCAACGTGACCTGACGTGACCTTGTATGTTTCAATATTTTTATCGGTCTGAATTCAGATAACAAAACCGTTTGGTAGTAATAATTCTAATTATGACAGTTATTTGCACCAAGGTAACGATTTAAAGTATTTATTTAATTCAGATGTACTTATCGATAAAAGGGCCTTTTTATAACTTTTTTAGAGGCTTTTTTATTTTTATCGATAAAGGGCAAAAAAATATAACTTTGTTTTTGTCATAAATCAGTGTTACTATTTGACATATTTTTTTTTTGCAATGGTCTCACCTTTATTTACATAAATATTCTCGAATTCAACATTATATTATAAGTGGATGTAATCTTTATAAAATATGAAGATTTATTAAAAAAAATGTCCTGCCGAGAGATCAACTTGGTGTTTCATTAAAAGTTTGTTGTTGAACAGAAGTTTCATTGCTTTATACAGCTTGGAATATGTCGGTTGAAATTTTCTTACGATATTCAATTCGTAAAGAACATACGTTGGTAGTAAACTAATAATGTTGGGTTTGATACGAAATGAAATCGCAATAACTTCCAATGTCTGCAATCTGCATAACAGTGAGGAACTTTCGACATACTTGACTACGTTTACGAGCGAAATTTTATTTTTCATTAGCTGAGGGCATAAAGGTATTATCGGCTTCACGTTAATGCACTTAAATTCATTTAATTCTAGATCTTATTACTGGTACTTTAGGTGCTCGTAGTGAGTTTACATGTTGCCAATCGTCTCAGCAACATCTAGATAGAAACGAAAATAACTTAATCCACTGTACATGTACCTGTTTTAATGAGTAACCAAACCATTACATTTTTTTAATTTTGATTAGACAGTGCATTAAAAAGTTATATATTCAACGTAGACAGTATATGCAGTACCTGTACAATGTCGAACAAAAGTTATTATCCAGCAGATTTGTTGCATGAAAATAAGTATCGGATAAAGAAACGATATTTCACGTATACAAAATTAGCCATAGTCCCGGAACAATTTAGTTTTAATTCTTCCCCAGGTCGGGATAAAACCGTACAGGAGGCGTAAAAGCATATGTCGGTGTAATGAAGATTTGAGGATAATCGAAAAAGCGCCGCTCGGCAGACGATTTATTTGCAGCGCGACCGTCCGGATAATAATGCCTTTAAGAGCGCTTCCGGGCGCACCGAGCCCAATTCTAGTTGGCTAGTTTACTTGCCTTGCTTTGTTGATCATTCTCGGATTCGTTGCATTTTAAGTCTTATGAAAAAACTCTTGGCCGTGATCGTTTATGAAGTTACTGGACCGTTTTAGAATTAAAAGCTATTAAAAGATTAACCCTTATAGAACTGAAAGTCACTCGAACATATTGTGATTCTTTGTGAAGCAATTTAATTTACCATAGCTACACGCTCATGTTTGTAGTGCTTATTTGTAAACTTAAAAAATGTATTATAGCCTATATCCGATAATGGAACTTATAATAATTCAGTGCAATGTATATGGCTTTATGTTTATAACGACTACAATATTATAATATAATGCTACAAATATTACACAATATGTGGCTTATGAACAGTCATACGGCATTAGCGTATCGTTTTTGCCAGCCTTATAATAATTGTACTTAATAGTACTTGTGTACTTAGAACGGAGGTCCAGTATATCCAGGAAAGGTTAAAAGCCATTACATTAGAGCAGTGATAATGTTTAGGATACAGTACAAAGCGTTTAACAGATGTTGGGAATGTCGGATCATGGTTTGGAAATAAACTAGACAAGAACAAAAATCATGGAGGTTAGACCATATCAAAGAACACCATTGAAAATTAAATCAACTTATATACGATTGAATAAACTTATAAGTCGACCTAAGTTTCTTTAGATTGTGTAAATACCTTCACTCTGCTCGGAATCGATATTGAAACTCATCTAAATTTTAAGCAACATATCCAAATGATAAAATCAAAACTGACCAGCTTTACATATACACTACGGGAACTAAAAAAGACAACTGACCTCCACCGATTTAACCCCCTATTATGCGTACACACATTCATGGCTGTGTTAAGGTGTGATACAGCGGCGGGGCAAGACCTTAATTTGATGTGGGCGAAATTTAAAAAAATACAAAAAAAAAAAAAAAAAAAAAAAAAAATTTGAAAAAAATGTTTTTCAAAGTGCAAGTTGTGCTTTTTGCTTATGTTGTTCTTATGGTATTCTTTTTAATATTCTTTACGAGCATGAAAACCTCGTACACAGCGGGAAGTTCTAGGGCTGGCCCACAGGGTTAGCCGATTGTCACATTTTTCACGAATCAAAGCTGCATGAAATTCAAGGCGCGAGGCCCCTCGGGCAGCGAGGCTGTAGGCGGTGGCCCACGTCGCCCACGCCTTGCGCCACTTCTGGTGTGATACTATGGGAAAAAAGCCCAGATATTCAATAGCTATTTATCCTTCAAAACATTGTATTCGTATCTTAACAAACACAAAAAATACAGACAGTTGCACACCGCATTTCAAAGACTTACAAATATTAACTTTGCCATCCATATACGTGGGGAATTCGGAGTTTTGTGAAAAAGTAAAAGAATGTTCTACGGGTTCCAATTTTTTTATTACATTTTTTCAAAGTACCACTTGCATCTACACAACGTTTTATGCGTCCGAACCAATTTCAACCAATTTTGAAAACATTTTTTTCGCTCTTCCTCAGGTACCTCTTTCACAGCCTCTTCGAACGTAGCTAGCGCGTCTTCTGGCGACGAAAACTAAAAAGTTGGGATTGCGTTTTGGAAAATTAAAAAAAAATCACAAGGTGCCAAGTCGGGTCTGTAAGAAAGACGGCCTTATACTTTAACCGGAGTACCTACGTTCAAAGAGTCCCATGTTTTAAGCGCTGAGTGAGCGGGCGCGTTGTCGTGTTGCAGCAGCAGTCCGCAATGACCTGTGTTTGGACAGTTGTTACTCACTGCAATAAAAACGTTTGGCAAGCATGTGGATACGTACCACTCTGCGTTAATGCTGCTTTAGTTTCGCAAATATATAGATATCAGGTAGCCAGTCGACCACGCTTAAAGTCACCGTGCCAACGATATACAGTTTCCTTAGGAGGGCACTTGTTTGCAAACGCCATTTTAAGTCTATTAAAAGAATCTTCAGGTTTTAAAGAACATTTAAATTCATGCACGATATTTTGAATTAAGCTCGTAAAAAAATATAGGGGGGAAATTTTATTTAGAATGTTTCGTTTTTATGTTCTTCTTCTTCGGTTTGATGACAGTATCAGTCGTCGACTCTATTTTGCCAATGTCACGTGTAAACGAATTTCAATTAAATGTGGCGTCTCTCCGTAAAGCGATAGTAGGTTTACTGAGCACAGTTGGACTCCTTCGAAGGACACGAAAAACGCAGTCTTATGCTTTTATTTGATTATCACAAACATGACTCTTTGAACTTTAATAAACTATCACTATTAAACCACAAAGTTCACAATACATATAGTAGTATTTATAGTATATATATGTATGTATGTATATGTATGTATATGTATGTATGTATGTATATGTATGTATGTATGTATATGTATGTATGTATGTATATGTATGTATGTATATACATATAGTAGTTTTTTATAGTAGTTAAACAAAAACAACTGCATTTCTCGAGTTTCCGTCAAAGAGTCTCCTGTTTTCATGTTATAGATAGCCATAATTTTAATCGACATCAAAATCAGCCACTGTTCCATAGATAAAAACTCTTTGTCGCAAAACTTTCTGAGTAGCCTGGTATATTTTAGAAATTTGTAAATTCGTCAGAAAATTTCCCCACCTCTGTACGAAACAAGACGATCTTCCCCGACGCTATGAACTCGGACCAGGAAAAACAAAATTATGCTATGATACCTCAATCGAAACCGAAGAGACATAGTACTTGATTACTTTTAATATTTTAATACGATGTGCATTAAAATATTTATAATAAATTTTCGTTTGATATGTAAGAACAACACGATTTAAAATTTATTAAAAGGCTAAATTCTTTTTAGTCGAATCTTGTTATTATGATACTAAAGAATTCTTATTATGAAAAAAAATATTCAAAAGGATAATATATTAAGTTAATAATAATAGTTATTAAATAAAACAAATTATAGGGCGAAAATAATCATACACAATAATTACCAATAAAATTATCAATTTATTAGTTGAAATAAAAAGAAATTTTAAAATTAAAAATATTATTTACCTACCTACAAATTTAAACATCGGCCTGCCTCCATACCCTTGCCACGCTTTAAGGGGCGCTCATAAGCGATATATTTATTATTGTGAAACATCTTTGATATAACCATATGAAAGCAATAAATGTATTGAGTATAGAGCCGACAGACTAGAATTTACAGGGTTTCATGCCTCTTAAAACTGTAAATTTTGTAATGAAGATTAATGTAGATTTTGGAAGAGATTGCACGCTGCATCCCCACAGCCGCTGGGCGCACTCTATTAGCGACGTCACCACTCTCTCACAGAAGACTACCTTGAAATGTACTGTATTTCCTACTTTATTGTATTTCCTCAATGTAAGTACGTGTTTCGGTAGTGAGTGAGATACGCCAGAGTCCATTTCCATCCCATCCTATCCCTCCCCATTTTCCCAGTCTATTCCTTAATCTGCAAAGGTAGGCATCGCATCCAGAAGCGTGCCAACGTATGTCAATCTGGAGTGATGTTGACATGTATGACGTATATTGTCTATGGACGACAATATCCACTTACCATCAGGTGGGCTGTACGTTAAAATGCCGCCTTTTCTCTATAAAAAAAAATGTAAGCTTACTGAAAGCTCAGTACTAAAGTTTTTCAAGCCGAATATCCTACTGATCCACTGTTATATGACTTGTATACCACCTAACGTGCTATATGGACAATAAACTCAAAAAAAAAACATATACCTACATATTCTCTTATTGTGAAAATCATCTTTGCTTCTTATTTCAAGTCACAATATAGCAATTGATTTATTTTTAACAAAGCAATTAAAATTAAAGTTAATTGCATATTATAATAAAATATCGACTAATGTATAGTAAAGGAAGCACAGAGACCGACCGCCTTCAAGTCATGCTGTTCGCTTGTTGATAGACTTTCGACCTCACATTAAGTGTTTTCTGTAAACCTTCTCACATATACAAAATACTACACCATATATCTTCTTCCTTAATGAAATCTGTCTGTATTTTTATTCATTTATACATTTGGTGTGTAAATATATTATACACAAAATATTATAATATTATGGGTACTGTATGATGACATCGAAACAGGTGTAGACATGGAATGACCACAACCACAAATGGTTAGAGACCTTTCACACAACATGGGGGTTGAATGAAATACTATTTATTAGCACATTACAAAAGACGAATTAATATATCTAAGACTGAAATGTACATATAAAATTATAAATAGACAATAGCTTACTTAGATTTATTCTCTTCTAAAAGATTCTAGTCCTGTATCTATATAAAATATGTCATCTAAATCGCTATGAAATGATGATTGCTTTTCGATTTGACTTATTTTAGTTGACATAATAGGTAAATTCGACATTTTATTTGAAAATGAAATTTGTGCATTCCAAATAAGTATATTTATATTTGCTTCTGACTAAAAGACTGATCAAAGTAAATAACATGAAGGTTTGTAAGCTAAGAGCCAAAAATAACATAAAAGTATTTACCTAATCATGTAACTTTGAAAGTGACTCAATAACTGAGTTATATCTCGACAGGCGCGTCAATAAACATAACAAAATAGGCCCATAATAAATATGGAATAGGGTTTCCAATCAAGTCTACTTCGCGCCCCTCGGTCCGCGCCCACCGTACCAACAGGAGCAGACTTCAACATTTTTAGACTGATCACATTTATTTGTGGTAATAATATTATTTCACTTCAATAAAAACTGTGTGAAAGTATAACTTGAAATTGTGCCCTCTTTGTTAGAAAAATTAAACCGCTGCGCTTTAACTTTCAGCCCAAAATATTAATAGTTTTAAATATCTGTACCGATTTATTACATAGATACTGTCGTCTTGATTAATATTAAAAGTATCAATTATTAATTTCGATACGGCACCTGCCTTAGAGTATCATATGAGTAAAAGTATCGATTAAAAAGGATCGAGTACAAAATGATCGTTATGAAACAAAAAGTATTCGATACGGAATAGCATCGACACGTGTCCGAGTCCCCTTCAATCTCTACCTTTCGTTGCTTTATTAAAACATTGATTTAAGTCAACTCTTTAAACGTTTAGAGGCTCTAAACTTCCTGACCTGACAGGCTAACGATGGGCTAGTGCCGTCAATTAGGTAATGAAAAAGCAAAATCGCTGCATCGGACCTGCAGCGGTTCTTTACAGAAACCTCATTTAGATAAATGAAACTTTTGTCGAACTTAAGTATCCACTAATCCATTCGGACTCCGCAAACCGCCTTTTTCTCGTCCACTGCTAGGCATAGGCCTCCTCATAAAACGGCACGTAAACTCGTAAGGACAAACTCTGAAAACGGCACGATTGCCAAGCGCGTTGGTGAATCCAATTTTTAGAGATAATGTAGTTTCTCAGGATATGTGGTAGCAGCTTTGTTATCCTTTAATCGCCTTTTACGATATCCAACGGGAAGAACTGGGCGGGGCGATTCTAAAACCATCCGACACCACACGGCCAATTCCTAATATTTAAACAAAATTGTTTATTTAACAATTATTTCCCATTATTTAATATTAAATTAAAAAGCGATTTCATAGAAAATACACATAAATAAAAAAAGATTGTATATAGACAAAAAGTATAGGAATAAAGGGTAGTTCTATAATTATGATTCTCGTAGCGCATTCGTAGCACCGTAGCGGGTCTTGTAGATTTCGTAGCACACACGCGGCGGGCGCCCGCCCTGCGTACCTGCTCGCATAATATAGACAACGCTAGGCGAAGCCTTCAGGACAAATTTTTAAATTGCGTTGCAACTACCCACGTAGCGGCGCCGTATCCATGCCATTAATAATGCTTTTAATGCAATACCTATAATATTGATTTTTATTCGAAATTAAAATTAATTACCTACCCAATAATGTTGATTTACATCCTTGAAAAAATTAATTGAAACTGTCAACTATATAGTACTGAATATTCGAAGTGCGGAAAATGTCGACCCTCACCGGTTGATAATTGATATTGATCAAGAGTAATGGTGATTAACCGAAATTATTTGGTTATGTAGAATTCAGTCATAAACCGGTGGTTGTTCACACTTGCATATACCTGAAATATTAACTTCGGGTCGTTTTTTGTGTGTGTCTCAATAAAAATCAGACACTATACTTTATATATGCATGTACAATATGACATATAGTGCAACATAATTATGGGTCACGATTATTATCACTCTTGTGTCCGGAAGCAATTGGTTCCTGTCGACTTTCACTGGTGGATGTCGAAAGTCACCAAATTGGGATATTTATAGTAATATATACAAGGATAAAAAAGAATACGTTCAAAAAAACAATATGACCCATCAAGCATCAATTATTCATTATCCTTCAATTGTTCTCTTTTGTTCTCTTGTGGCCCGGCCCTATTACACCAAGCCACTCTCGACTGATCAATTAGAGAACATAGATGGAAATAAATAGAATATGTAGTAAACCTATTATTGTTTATAAAATTTTAAAAACTATATATATACGTCGTCTTAGAATGACAGTAGAAAAGAATGACTCCAATTTTATAGAAATCGTAAATTGATTAAAAACAACATTAATGGTTACCACTATCTTTCTATTCACAAAGTTTGTATATTCTTAGTCGCTAATGTAACAATTAGTAGGACGGTCAAGATAGTACTGCTAGTGGTCACAATGCTCGTCGCGCCCGTGATAAGGGAACTACATCAAGATATGTAGGGGCCCACTTCGAAACTTTGCCCCGTGCACAATGTGCTCCTGCTTCTCTAATGTCTAGTTTCAGTTTAAAATGCCGACATAATATTATCTACTACATACATTTTACTCCGGTACTTCTTTGTTATTCTCTAAAACAAGCAAGCAGTAAACAGGAAGTAGAGCAACGCTTTTTGTTTCAAGGTTGCTTTTCCATCTGTGATTTTTATTTTCTTAAATGTAAATATATCAATACTTATGTGTATTCTTAATTTGGTTTAATACCAAAACATACAGAGGCCGCATTTCATCCCGCAGTCGAGACAACATTTATTTGCACAAATATTTGAATCCATATTTACATAATTCAGGCTGCTACGGAATCATTCCGTGCTAGTTCTGTAATACACAAAATGAGCGTATCCCAAGATCCCGCTTACAAATTGAAGCACTTTGGGGGTGTATTCTATTAGCGGTATTTGCTTTTCGTACTACTCGAGTTTCCATTGTATTGCTAAAACAAGGTTGCGGCGTTTTGTGAAAATAAAAGACACGAAAATTACGAAGCAATTTCAGATAAAGCTTTTGTTCATTTGTTGAAAATCTAGTTGAACTGACAACAAATGTCAGAACTCTGAAAGTTTTTTGCAATGATTCGTTATTCCGACAAGCGGAACGTACGCACAAGTTTCAGAATAGGCGCATTAGGTCCATTGGGACTGTTGGCCCGAATGGAGCGCGCATACTAATTCGTGGTCGTTCGAGGAACATTCAAATAGCAACCAAGCCCGGCTTACTGGGGATATGTGAGACGCCCCAAGATTTAGTTTACAACTTAGATTACGACCGGCGCCTCCCGTGGTCAAGAATTAAACAAGTAATCTGATGGGGCATACGTGACACGTCCCGCTATAACAATCATATTTATTAAGTCTATTTAAATTACAGACTATTTAGTGGGACATTTTTTAAAGAGGTCTGAATATTTCAATGTTGTTAGAATGAAAATAGTTATTAAAAGTAATCAACTAAAAAAATAAACACGTATACTTTAAAGGATTATGCTAAAATTGTGTCTACTAAATGTATTTCGTGCATAATATTTCAATTGGCAAGAAAAAACAAAAAGGATACCTTGAGCAATTAACAAAAAAGCTGGCCAAAGAATAAATTTACAATCTAATTCGGCCCCACCCCTAGCTGTAAACAAATAATTAGAATTGTAAAGTAGGTAATTTATAATCTGACGAATTCACTATCTCACTTTTGTAAGACTGATTACCTGGTTCTCAGATAAGTCAACTTAACGACATGTTCTGTAATAGAACTTGTTTTTACAGATATTACTTAACGTTTCATAAAGGCATACATATTGTTTATGATTTTCTCACATTTTCATATATATTGTATTGTTTAGTAAACTCTTGTTACAAACTTAAAGCTTATTAAGTTACGGCATGTATGTAATCCGACCGAAACTAAGACTGTAATGCTCTAAAGGTTTCATCAATTTATTGATCTTTACAAGATTAAGTGAATAGTCTATTCCAGTTTGCACAGCAGAGCTTTACCTGTTGCACAAATGGAATGGCTCACGCTGCGGCCTACATCTAGTGAACGGAAGCTTACAGCTCACTCATTCTTTTTGTGTGCATTTACGTTTCAGATTAAAAGATCCAATCGCCACCCCCTCGCACTCGGAAACTATCGGATGAAACCGGAAAGCATCGCTAGATTTGCGCTCTCCTGATTGGTTAGCAGAGGAATGGGGTGAGTGATGACGCGTTCAAGAGAAGTTTTCGCGGTGGAAAATCAGTTGTGGTTGAGGGGTTGAGCAATGCGACCGCGTGCCGCGAGACGCTCCCCATTGCGCGTAGCGGCGTCCGCCTCGAGGGTAGGTAAGTGAACATTTTATTTGATTAAAAAGCAATTTCTTCGGATAAATCGCGAATATTCTGAGGTGAGAATATTTTAAAGAAAATTATCGGTTGTGGGAAAAAGGTAAATCTAAAATATACTTAATGGATTATGAATATGCGGGAAGTCCCCGTCTCCAAATTTTATAGATTGTAACTGAACTTTTAAACGTTTTGTTGTGCTTATTTATTTATCTGTTATATAAATAATTGTACTGAATTAATATTCTTTCAATAAGATTGAACTAAAAATTGTCCTTATCTGAAACATTGAAGTTCATCAACTAAAATAACGTAGGAAATGTTGACAATTAATAAAACCAGGTACGATTAGTTATTATGTGAGTATTTTTAAATACTGTTTTTACTTTTAAAACTTTATATAAAGAGATATTACAATTAGAGGTTCATACAACTCTACATACTCAAACCTTACCATAATAAAGCCTTGCTGGACATAATATTAAAAACCATATTCAATAAACTGTGAAGAAACAACAGACACGTCAAAAAATCATTTTTACTAAGCTGTGCTTTTCGAAAGCTTTTCCAAACATTCTTTTTAAGACAGCGAGCCGACGCGGCGGCCGGCGGTAACTTACTTCCATACTTCAGGGGTGTCGATGAAAACCTTCTCATAAGTAATTATATATGTAGTTAATCGTAGTGTTTACTAGAATAAAAATATTTATTACAAAAAAATACTACTTACTGAATTTGTCGTCATTAAAATCGTATCAATATCCGGTCAAATCATAAATTAGTCGTTCAGGCGATCCTTGGTGATAACATATTTTAATAATAAATATGGATTACTTAACGCTGTGGGTGAAATTGGGCTGTCGATGATTGTGTTGATGGTGATTATTAAATGCACGACAGAAAAAATACTCACATCATCTATGCAGCTATAACCTGTTGCTCTCCTCAATAATTAAAAAGTTAATACAATTAGTTATGTCTTACACACGACGTTTATTGTATATACATAAATTTTCATCGTATTTGAATTGCATTGTATACACATATGTATACCCTTCTTTCGCCTTTTTGACAGGGGGGGGTATTTTTTCACTTTTAAATATTATAATTAATTTATAACAATCAATTATTAACACGAAATTTTTAAAAACGTTTTATTTCAAAATTGTTCAAAAATATTTCAATTTTTGATAATTAACTTTAAATTATTAAGTACTTTAAACTTATGGGACGGGCCTACCATTAGAGACCATGTTTACGCCATACGTACCTTACGCCTTAAATGACAAGACGACTTTCGACTTCAAGCATTTATGGTATAGGAGATGAGAAGAGCTGACGCATGTTCCCAAATACTGCCCAGACGAGTTGGGCAGCATTGGAGGAGCCGTTTAATTTTTTTTTTGACGAGCCTTTTCCAAACCTGCCTCAGAAATCTTCTGTCAGATTTGTATTGTATAAGCCGCAAAATTTCATACTCATTATTTCTCATGACATGTTTTCATATTCATCGTATTAAGAAGATCTCGCTTCATGTTCACTTGGTGCCGAATTTCTTCGTCTGTGACGCAGTCAATGGGTTACTTACGTTCTGCAGATAGATTCTTAACGTAATATAGATTGTGGTATAGGATAGATGATATAGGAAACGGAACACGCATCAGAGAGTACCTTTTTATATTGTCGCTGCAGGAAGGCCCATATTTCAAAGTCGTAGAATACTAAGAATTAATCTAAGAATAAGCATTCTAATATCTAAAGAAACGCTAAAAATTTTTAGCGCTAAAAAACGCTAAAAAAGAAACGCTTTTTTTTATTCTAAAAAAAAGCCTATACTGCATGTCATGTACATTGAAATAAAACTATGACGACCTTTCTTTAGAACCCTCCAAATTCAATATATGAATGAAATATTATTATAAATTACTGATACGTATTTAAGGAGATATTGACGAGAGGATAATATATTATTTTGTATTTGCACAAGATTGAATACCCTAAGTCAGAATTCGGTTGATATTTTCCTCAATGCTGGCCCGTATTAAATTTGGATAGAATATTAATCTTCAAAGGATTGTAATTTGGCCGGGAGCGGCGTGTGTGCCGAATCATCTATAAACAGCCGACCTTCCTGTTACATTTTTATCACTTTTATTAATCATATTTCATGAATTTCAATCATTCGATTCTCATTAACCAAAATGTTGTTACCATACCATACCATCAGCCTACAGACATACTCGTAGGGCTCTCCCAAGGCTCGCCACAACACACGATATTCAGCTCTACATCTAGCCACCACCGGTAAAGTCCTTCAATTCGTCGGGCCAAGTGGACGGAGCGCGTGCCACACTGCACTTTCCAATACGTGGTCTCCATTCGAAGACTCGTCTAACCGTCGTCTATCAAAATGTAAAAAAGTAAAAAAATATTGCACTATTCATATTAATACAAATTAGTAATAAAAATCGTATTAATATTAATTAATACACTATTCTCTTTTCAATGACCCAACTTAATACTTGATACATTTTCTCAGTATAATTTTTATTTGTGCTATCCATCGATCGAGACCATTGTTGGTGTAACCTATCGATGAAATAAAATAGGTAAACCTATGTTTAAGAGTTTATATATTTAACTATAGTTTAAGACCAATTTCAAATAGACTTTTTTTAACCATTAGTATCAAGCAAACGGTGTTTAAATTGAAGTAGATAGAATTTTATTTTTTTCTGCTCGAGCATTTGAAATTAATACAAGTGCGTTCGTTACCTTTACACAAATTCAGTTTTAAACTTTAGAGATTTGTTTTTTTTGACGAACGGTATAATTTTACAAAGCTATGATTTTAATGATAATACGATATATAGACATGGCTACTGTGATCAGAACCGTATCTCTAATTCAAGAAGATCATGCATTATAGCCTACGACAATGCAGCTGGATATTTGATCCAGCTTCGACTTTGAAAAGTTTCTAATCTCTTTCAAGAGACTAGCAGCGTTGCAAATAGATGTGATCCAAAAAGAGTTCGATCTACTACTGCCTAACATGGCAGTTCACTATGGCCGCCTAACAGCATCGCTAATTATGAGTCCAGATTATTCTCAATGATGAAAACCAGCAATACTTTAGTCGACGAATACTTCGTTATTTTTACCCTACAAACGTTCACATAATGCAGAGCGCTTACGATTTACAGTCGAATATCTAAATTATGACGTGGTCGACTGAAACAAAAATCTCTTCACAAATGAGTGAAAAGTAATTCTTTTTAGTGACAATTATGTTTGAGCATGTTGGCGAGCTAGCATGTTGTCTATACATACAGGAGAATAATCATATTGGAATCCCCAATACGAATTATGATCAGCAGAACTGAATTGAGACATGAAGACCGAGCTTACAGTTTTAAATAAGATCTGGAATTATATTGAAAACTGAACTAGACTTTATGTGATCCCATTTACACAACCAGGAGGGTGTTGGGTTCATGCTCATGTAAGAAAACGCATGCATTCATAGAGCCAGAGCGACCTAAGAGCTGAAAGAAGCCAATGTCCAAGTTTTACTTTGCCCATTAAATCCATTGAACAGTTAGACCCCATTAAACATTTGTCGAAACATTTGAGAAGAAGCATTAGTAGCAGTCATGAAATAACCGATCAAAAAGAATTTATTAATGTGTTACAAACTTGTGAGACTAAATTCCCTCCGAAAGTTAATGTACGTTTGAATCTCCCATATTTAAAAACGTGCTATCGTCGTAAAGAATGTGTTATCTAAAAAAGAGATCACTTACTTAAAAGAGAGAGATTACTTAAAACATAACTTACTTTAAGTGTATAAAAATGAGGCGGGTAAATTTTCGTAAATTTTAATTTTCTATTAATTTTTTGGGCTGTTTATTTATTTTATTTTGAGTAATGTCTACATCAAAATAACCCTCGCTTTTAAGGGTTTATAGGTTTTTAAAGATTTTTTTCATACGAAAGAATAAAACTCGACAGTTGACCGAACTTATATTTAATTCTTTATAAATTATATTTAATAAAATGTTATACTTACTGTAGACACAATGTTTAATCATATATATTTTTTATTTACCTAACATTTATACAACAATCCTATATTAAATAAACAATCATACTCGTATCAGATAACAACGGAAAAACATATCTATGGTTTTATTGAATGACAGGAACGAAGAAACCTCTGCTTTATGTCAAAGTTGTTTGAACATAATTTTCAAATGTCTATGTATGAAATAGAGTCAGAAAATATAACAAAGGAAAAGTCCAGCGTTGTCCGTCAGTCCAGTCATTCAGTAATGAAACAGTGGACCATAACCACTCCATAGTTCAGTGCGCACTCGGCCTCATTTACGTTTTCACTCGCTGAACATTTACCTTGTTATTTTATGGAATTTTACCAGTATCATTATAGTGACCACATTATTTTTCGTTTGTTTACATTTATGACATGTACCCAGCTGGCAACATCTCATTTATTAAATGCACTATGCCACAAAAAAAGATACATTAATCATTTTATATAACAAAATGACATTAAATATATATTAGAGCGTGCGTTGCAACAATTTATTTATCAGCCTTTAATGTCCCACTGCAGGGCACAGACCTCCCCTAGTAAATCACTAGAGGGTTTCGGGCCGTAATCCACCACGCGGGCTCAGTGAGGATTGGTGAATACACATACTACAGATTTTTTTTTATTTCTGGAGCATACAGGGTTCCTCGCGATTCCTCACGATTTATTTATTTAAACTTCATTGCACAAGTACTTGACGTGTACAAAAGGCGGACTTAATGCCTGACGGCATTCTCTACCAGTCATACAACATATCGAACAGAAAACAGAATGCGAATGCAGTTTTAGTTTAAATACATAAATATACATACATAATGAACTTAAATAAAAATATATAAGATAGTAGTAGACATATACATAAGAATACTCGTATACTTCATATATAGATATACATACACACTATTATAATAAATAATACATACTACGTAACCGAGCAGAAATATTTAATTATGGAGGCAGCGAAAATCAAACAGAGAATATATTTATTGTTCGTTGCAACCATACAGTTATAATAATTACAGCACTTAATTGTCACGTGTTAAGTTACAACAACATATATATCGCTAAATTTGGACTTCCATCGCATCACTTCCCGTTTAAGGCGACTAAGAGATAACAAAGCCGCTGACACAAGCTCTGAGGAACTACACCACTTCTAAAAGAGTGCACTAGTCACCCCGCTTAGCCAGCGCGCCGTTTTAAGGCCTCACATCCCAGCAGTCGACGATAAAAAGACTGGTGACGGTTTTCTTATCGTCAAATATGGCAATAGTGCGATTAGCACATTCTGCCCGTGTCAAGTTTTCGTCGTAATAAACAATTTCAATGTCTAAAACGTATCCTGTCAATGTCCAGCCAGTCCCGGCGAAGCAAGTCAGGAGTCGCGTTGTAGGTTGACTGGGGACAGAACAGGACACCTTGGAAGCACACGAAAAACGCAGTCCCATAATTTTATGTGATTATCACAAACAGCACGCACCAAAACACTTTGAAGTTGTCACAATTAAACCACAAAGCGCTTAATACACATTTTTTACAATAACGAAACAAAAACTCTCGAGTTCCCGCCAAAAAGTCTCTACTGGTGACGGTTTACTGTTGACGGTAACCGTTAACTGTTGACAGATCGCTAAATTGCAGCTGTGGCCTAGGTATATCTATTCTCGACTCTCATTCGTGGGGTCTAGAATTCAAATCCCCAGTTCGTACTTGGAAGTTGCGTACGGGGTTTTAAAATTATCTATAACTCGGCGGTGAAGGAAAACATAGTGAAGGAACCAGCATCCTCGAAAAATAAAAGAAAATTTCGAGCATGTTTATCCACAAATCTACACTGAGCCCGTGTGGTGGATTATGGTCCGAAAGATCACAAGCGGAAGCCTATGCCCTGCAGGGGCGTTATAAGCTGACATTGACATTGAATAAATTTGTATATTCGTAATCTTTTATAGGACTAATTTTTGCTATTGTTTCTAATTGGATAGTTAGTTTCCTTTAATCACGGATCACAGTGTTAATGTCATCGTGTCGTAATTACCTGTATGAGAATAGATACCCTTATTAATTAAGAAATTGTTTCCGTTCACAGATTTGATAAAAGGCAGTAGCAATGTGTCGGTACGAAAATAGAAAGAAAATATGATATAATTATGACCTTTGATAATTTATTTTCTTCCATTTTATTAGTGATCACATCAGGCTAAGAATCTCTTGAATTGTATCTTTTGTTACCATTAGGAATAAACAGAAACAATAATAATATTTTTTTTTATATTCTCATAACTTTTAATTATACTTATAAATAAAGTAGGAGAGTTAGTTCGTATTGAATTTCAAACTTAATAACGTATAGTTATGTTTTAAATAAGTCCTAAAGTTAAACATTTCAGGGGATATGAAACGTAGGTTATAATATTTGATGTTGCTGCGACATTTTGTATTTACTTTTAATGAGTTTCCACGAATTCACTGCTTCGTATGATTTGAAACCAATCAAACTTTTTCGGTGAAACCTTCTTGTACTTTATATTTTATCTTAAAAACGCCTTTGAAATGATACTAAAGGAATGATATTATTTTAAATCATCTGAATTAAGATGATTCAAATATCATCTTAAAAACAAATATAACAGAATATATAGACGCCTGCCCTAATAAATCGCTAGGGGCTTTCGGCCTATAATCCACCACGCAGGCCCGGTGCGGATTGGTGGATAAACATGTACCACTTTTTTTAAAATTCTTTTAATTTGATATTTTTTAAAAATTAATACATACGCATTAATGTTTTGTTAATTACTTAAGTATAAATTAATTACTTATGTATTAGTTTAAATTCTATATTATTTACTAACAGTAGGTACTATGGATAAACATCCCAATTATTTCCTAACTCTGAGTATGAAAATAATGGGTTGTTTTTGTTTTTATTAAAATATTTCTTTCTTCCCGAGATTGTTGTGAGACCAACTACTAAATTAGTCTTGATGATTAGGATACTGATTTTACAAATTTTTAAATAAATATTTTCATAAAACAAACGGTTATTATCAGCATAGG
Source organism: Sesia bembeciformis (assembly GCA_943735995.1). Taxonomy (NCBI): domain Eukaryota; kingdom Metazoa; phylum Arthropoda; class Insecta; order Lepidoptera; family Sesiidae; genus Sesia; species Sesia bembeciformis. The sequence continues at coordinate 8,009,125 of OX031029.1, read as the reverse complement.
AATAATAATAATAATAATGACAAAGTCTGCCATTGCGATGTCGCTGCGTTATCGAGTGGTAGCTTTATAATCCAGCAAAATTAGAATTGAATAATATAGCACGATGTTAATACTTTATTTTGATGTTTCAAATACGAGTAGTTATAGCATTAAAAGTCCTGAAGAGTATCGTTTCTTGAAAAAAAATCGGATAGAAAACCGGGAATGAATCTTTTACCGGGAATGAATGAAAATGGATGCTTAGCAAAATTATAGCTTGTGAAATTTGCTACACAAAGATGATACGAGTATTTTCATACAATAAATCGTTTGTACTATATAGACCTCGAAATTGTTAGTACTTTCAAAAATTGAAAACACTAGTTTTTCGCCATTATCTCGAAAAATATTAGTTTTTAAAAAAAATTGCAACTCTTCCAGTTTGGTGCATAAATGATACTATGATACCACCAGGTGGACTCTTTGCTCGTCTACTGCCTTCGCTTGTGTTATTAATAACCTGCAAAGTATTAGTCTACCAAAATTTTGCATTCTAGGATGTATAAAAAAAAGTTAAAGCTTAAAAAATAATTAACGGTCTAAATATAACAATAAAATTTACTTTTAAATTTACAATTACAATGAAAAGGTCAAGTAATAGACACTTAATAACATCTCGTACAATTAAAATAAATATCTATCGATCGTTATACAGCTGTGCCGCTATGACTGTGATTGACAAAGCCGTTACCTACTTACATTGAGAAGCCAGAATTATATTGTGTAACTTCATATGTTCCCAATTTGTATTTTGTATTGTATTTGTATTTATTTCAATAACTACTTAGGGTCTAGTTTACACCTTAATTTTAAAGGCAAGCACACGTCAACAGACAGATGGTGCACAATCTAATATAGCCTTCCAAATAAGCAAAGAACCCATGCTATAAATAATTTTTTGACATAAGACTCACGATCGAATTTTTATGGGTTTTGTTACATTCAAATATTTGTAAGAATATTGTAGAAGGAATAGTTCGATTAATACCATATTTTCATTTCATTATTTAATTCTTTTTACCTATTTATGCAATGAATATTTCACATAGGGACCTCAACGTGTAGACTTGATTGATCGAATTCGCCTGCCTCTTCTATTGAATGGCTATTGTGAACACGTACGACTGGTGGAGCCTCAAAGCGTGCGATGTGGTGACATGAATAGGCAGACGTCACTGCGAGCGGCGACATGTATGCAGGCAAATGTAGCCGGATTGCATGACTGCTATTTCGGAGTCCAATGAGATGTCTCCACACTAGCTCTTATCTTCAAAATTCAACTTTGATTTTTATACCTTTGAGAATAAATATGAGTATTTACTAGCACTTCGACTGTCCCATATCAAAATCTAGTAAGGAACAACTTTAGAAAAAAATATTTTTTTGAAAAAATTTGATTTATAAAGCTAGCCTCCAACTATTTAAAATCTATCGTATTTATGAAGGCTTCGAAACTTTGTAAATATAATACATCACGTATTGCTCATATATCATTAAAAGTCTGTAAAACTTGTAATATATGAGATAACTATAATATATCACGTATGATATGTCTAATATTTTGTGTTGTATGAAATAAAAATCACATTTTTATACTAATTTCCTATGTTTTAACTTCGCTGTTTGATTGTTTTTGGGCTCACCTGTAAAATATACTTATATAAAATATATTATTAAAATATACTTACTAGGTATCAGACAATTGAACTACTGACTAGTTAGAAATCCATTTTCGTTATAAAATTTAATCACGCGTACGCATAATTCACCAGACGTATCTTGTACTCTACTGGACTGATTTGCATAAAAAAATAACTTTCCAGAATGAATAGGATTCTCCAAGGTCGGCGGCGCACTCGCAACTCCCATGACGTCACAAGTGCCCGAGAGTGACGATGACCACTTACCATCACGTGGGCTACCCCTCCGTCCGCCACCTCTCCAAAAAAGTACATATCACAATAAAGTGGCCAAACAAAGTAATAGTTATAGAGATTACCGATGACGAACAGACTAAAAAGCACAATCTTTGTGTCAATTTACCTGAAAATGTATTAGGTATGTAAAAATAATTTCAAGGATTTGAATGTAACAGCATAATTATAGTTCTGGATTTAAAATGCCTTTTATCCAAACGTGTTACAAAGTTCCCGCGGGAATCATCGTGAGATTCACGCGTGATGCACAACTCACAGGATATAATTTAATTTAATTTAATACAGCAATATTTTTGTATAGACCGATTGTGGCAGACGAGCAGACAGTCCGTCCACCTGATGGTAAGTGGATACTGTCGCCCATGGACACCTGCGGTACATGCCAACATCAGTCTAGAATGACAGACGTTGACAAGCCCTCGGATGCGCAGTATCTTGGATCAACATATAGGACACTTTTTATCTCGAATCTTGATAACCCCCTACGGGAATAAGTGGTGTAATGAGTTGAAGTGTTACTCCCATCCCAATATACTCTCTACTCGATGGGATGGTATGGATGGGGATAAAATGCTATTACATTGGATGAGATGCTAAGAAATCATTGAGAAATAGTGTAATTAGATGAGATTGGATAAGTTGGGTTGCTTGGGAACAGCATGGGATTGATAACGAGTTCTGGCTAGTAACTCTCATTCACTTCTGTAACAGATTGATAATTTTCTTTGCAGTAACTCGGTTAGTCGGACACGCCCAATCCGACTAGCTAACACCTCAATTGTTATGTAAACAGGTTACTCACTATTTATTATTTATTTATTATACTAACCCATTTACATAACAATTATTATGTTCAATCACGATAACATAAGTTTTAATATCTTAGCTAACATCTGTTCGTCATTAATGTTAATGATAGTGAACTAATGAAGAATACTACTGCACAATGAACTAATAAAGAATTCTACTGTACAATGAACTAATCACAAATACTCTCAAGATCTAAACGTAGTCGTATGCATAGCCAGCTTTATATTATAGGAGGCTACATTTGTATATCATACGCAAATACCTTGTAGAATTCAAAGAATTTTCTATCGCAATATATTTTGTTGTTCCACTTCGGGCAAACATCGGTTCGCAATATTTGTTTCTTTTTATTAGCTAGCTATTAATTCAAAACAAGGGTCTGCCTGGAGGTTCGGCTGACCGACATCCCCCGGGAGGGCACGGGATAATGACGTCGCGACTCGCCAACTGCCACTCAACAAACGTAACGCGAATGGACAACTCAGTGATATCAAGCAAATATGGAACAACATGTATGCCTTTACAACAAGATACTGTAGAACGTTCCACACCACAGATATAGTGGGATAGATAACGCAAGATGTCTGTCGCTGCATGCCAGAAGTCGGCACTAAGCTCCGAATTCTCGCGCTAGTCGTTCAGTCTGTTCCGATCCGTGTCGCTAGCAAGTCGTTGTCACAAAACACAAGAATGCCTAATTTCGCTATAATCAATTGTAAAAATTCATCAAGAGTGGTGAAGCGAATCAAGGCAGATGTTTCGTTTCATCGGTGATTGGTTTTCCATCACTAAAATTTACTCGTGATGTCACACGCTCGGTTTCCATAGAAGTTCTTTTTTTTTTCGGATTGACTAAATTCTTGTGGCCTTAGTGGCCTTTCAAGAGTCACCGGACTTGAAGCCATACAAGTTCACGAACTTGCATTATCCATGTCTATGTATAGCACACAGCGACTCTGGAATTATCTACACGCATTACTTTCGACAGGTCTTCCCGTCACAAATTTTATAAACAAATGTATTCAATACCTTTTCAACTCACAACCAACTCCTTCTATCACAAAACAATATCTGTAAACTACAACATGGCTTAATGAGTAACTAGAACTCCCCTTAGGGCTAATAATTACATAGCCGGGCTCGGTGGGCCTCGGTTACGTTTTATAAAGTCCGCAGACGAAATAATGGTTATGAGCATTCGCGGGCGAGCCGGCGGCTTACTTCGACCGGTTAACTTTGTAAGTCTGCCACAATTACTCTAGAACCGCTTAATAAGAAGACCTGCTGAGAGTAACACAGTATTTTTAAGACTTCTCGTCTCGACTGCACGGTTTGTCGCGTTCATATGAACTTCGTTACACGTACGAGAGCGCTTTAATCCACCCAATAAAAGTAATCGTGCGTACAGTTATTGGAATTGCTTAATCAAAAATACTGTTACTGTGCGCTTTTACCTTCGCAATACCCATTTATGCGATCTGCTGGATAACTTTAAATTTATTGACATGTGCTTTAACAAATAAAGTCACATGCATTGTTATATTTTCAACAATATTTTATTTCACTTTTAGTTTAGGTACAATATTTTATTATAATAATTATATTTAATTACATTAAAAGTATTCGAATTGAAAGGAGTTATTTTTATTTTGCTTAAAGTTGTTATTTAAGAGCCTGGTCTACAGATACGGAATTTAACTGCAGTTATTTACAAAATCTTAGCCGCTTTACTATGGAGCGTACCATTGATTGTCTGGAGACAACCCCCCGTTCTAACGAGCTAGTCAAACCCCCCTCTTGTATTGTTTGTCGCCACAGCGCTGCTCCCGATCCTATTGCACTTTCATGATCCTCAACTTCGCCCTTGACTCGCCGATTAGGCACCGTTTCACTTTGCGCTGATTTTTAACACTCAATATCAAAGAATAGACAGAAAATGTGCTTAAGAAAGACACGCTTTTTGGCGTTGTTTCGAATTCATCTATTAGAACTAATGTTCTTTTATATTTGTGATTTTGAGAAATGGAAATCAAATTCTCAAAAGCTATTGCATCGATATTTTATGTATGTAGGTAGGTATATTATATTTGTTATTAAAATGGCGATAAATTAAATGTCATTTTCACTTATAAGAGACCTATACTAAAAAGTGGAGAGACAGGCTATAAAGTTTTTGCTTTCATTACTAAATTCTCTCGTGTCATGAAAACCAATAAAATTAATCGAGATTTTTTTATAATAACTGCAATAGTTCGGTGCTTTCATAGTTCTTATGTCGTTTTATTTATTTTAGTTTATTCGTTTGTTTTATTATAGTATTTTACTCTCAATATAGACAAGGGAACTAACGTGTTCACCGTGAAATGTGAATCAAAGAAGGTGTCCACGTAGCTTCTTTATATTGTGGAAGCAGCTGAAGTGCCCACTGATCCTTTAAAGCGACTCTAGTGGACAAAAATAAATGCGCGCCTGCCCACAGACGACAACTGCAGTTTTCATTGTCCTCCAAGAATACCGCTTTATTGCCTGCGAAACCAAATAGCCTCCCTTTATATCTCAGTTTTATATCGGAGGACGCTTATTGTAGCGGCTCACTGCACCGCATACTGCATAACTGAAATTGATACCTATTTATTTTACATAATAATACTTGGGGACAAAATCTGTATAACAATTTAAAGAACGATTGTATTTTGTACACAATCGAACCTTTTCTGTAGCCTGTACTATGGATTCTTCTCATGATTCTCAGTAAACTGACATTATATTGTTAACTTTTTTTATAAAATTATCAATTGACATTTTATAGCAAATTTATATTTAAAAAATTGGTAGAGAATAAAGAGTTTCATTACTTCGTGTGTTTTGTTATATAGGTGCGTTATATAACTTCATTATATAACTGAAGAGAATTGAATTTGCAGCAATATATTCATAAAATTTTCATGACAACGTAGTCAGGAATCATGTATGAGTTCAAACTCCGGTAAAGCTTCAATTATACCCTGTATATTTACTGAGCAAACGGTGTGATGATTTTACAATATTAAGTGATAGTCCTAAACATGATGGGAAGATGATGGACAAACATGATACATAAATATTAAATCGCTGGGAACTGTATATGGCAACAATTTTATTTCGATTCTTAAAAATACTTTGTAAGTTTGCATTGAATAATTGTAAATGGGCTAAATAATTGTTAACTTTTAATAATTGTCACTTGCTCGGTGGTGGGGGAAAACATCGTGAGGAAACCCGCATGCTCCAGAAATTAAAAAAAATCTGAAGTACGTCATTCACCAATCCGCACTTGGCCAGCGTGGTGTATTACCACCAGAAACCCCCCAGTTATTTACTAGAAGAGGCCTGTGCTCTGCAGTGAGACGTGATAGGCTAATATGAGTACAATGTAAATTGCACTTTATCTGTAACCATATTGTATTAATAATAGCAATTAGGCTTCTATGCTTACAAGAGAACGTTTTTAGTTTGATACCTCGAGCTTTTAAAAATGGACATCTAAAGCCTTGTTTCAGGTGTGAAGCATTTTATAGAAATCCAGTTTATCACGACATTACATTTTATACCTCTGTTTACGACTTCAACTATTTTAAAGGTCTGTTTTACAGGTTTAAAGATATACTACTTATCTACATTTTAGAGAAGTTCTAGATACTTCGTTGTATAATCAATAAATTGGTAAGTAGATTGAAATTAAGATTACTTGCGCAATGGATTGATTCTAAGTAGTTCCTTTAACAATAATGTTGTGTGCCAATTATGGTACATTCCACGTGTAAGACGGTAGCTATGATGTAATAGTATCTAATATGAAATAGATAGATATTCCTGTAACAATATACTAGTTACAGATCGCAGAGACGTCGGCACTCATGTGCATTCTGAAGTAGAGGAATGAAATGAGGCGTAGCGGGTAGCGTGCGAGGCAACTACCGGAAGTAATGTCAAAGCTTGCATTGTTCCGGGGCGGGCGGCGCGCGCGCCGACGGCCGATTGAACATTCTCTCCGTGAATTGTCCACTGATTTTAATTGAACGAAACTAATGAAGCGCGGGGTGTAGGTACGTGCCCTCTTTACAGAGAAAAAATATCTAAAACGTGACTCTCTAAACCAGTGTAGCTTCGTAAAAATGTATTTTACATACTTTTCAAATGTTCACATTACTGTACTCGAACTTACGAATGATAGCATTGTAATAGCTATTACACTATATACGTTATTAAAATTCATAAAAATTCTTAAATATCCTGCAGTTTATGAAGGTTTTTATTAGAGAATTGTGTGCAATTTTATGATATATCCACACTATATAACATCGTGTAATATTGTTATTATTATTAGCTTGTTATTGTAATTAGGTTAAAAATAACAAGACTTCACATTCATTAGCAGTGTGTGCGGTAGGTATAATGTTGAGTGACTTTGAGACATGTTATATAACTTTATATAACATGTTATATGGCAGATAGCGTTCACATTATATACTCGTAATATGCTATATATTGCTGCTCTTTATTGTACTTATAATGAATTGTTACAATAAGACAATACCTACAATAGGTATTATCATGTGTTCAAAGGCGGATTTATTCCTAGAAGGAATATTTTCCAGTCCACCTTAGAGTAACCGAGACGAATTATGTCATGTTTATAATATTAAATCTCACACGTGGACTCTCCTTTACATAAACTTAATTATGTCGCATTTTCATTTGGAAGTTTATACCCTAATCACCACACTGGGCAGGCGGGTGGTGATCGCAGTGCTAGGCCTTTCGCACCAGTGACACTGCTGTCCGTCTTTGCCTCTGTGGCAGTGGGCAGGCCATATATGCCGCAGGATAGATAACCTATGGGGGAGACGCGACCACATATCGGAAAACGTAGCGTGGGGCGCCCTCCGACCAGGTGAACTGACGACTTGAATAAAGTCGCCGGTTGCTACCGGTTAAGAAGAGATGAATACCGTATGTGTTGGCTGTCTTTAAGCGAGGCCTATATCAACCAGTGGAGAGACACGCGCTGATGGTATCGTATGGTATGTCGCTCTCAGATGTCGCTAAAATAATAAATATCCATACAGATAGAAAATATTAACAAATTATACACGTAACTCCTCATTATTCAACATACGGACTGTTTAATATTCAAATTGATCATATTGAAAATTCACTTGTGTGTTTGCAGAATTATCTATTTATTGTGAGTCGACCCAATTTAGTCTCGAACTCCGCCATTATGGGACCCTTCGACAGCACAATAAAAATGATTTATAGAGCGACGAGATCGCCCGCTCAAGAATATAATACGACTTTATTTATTGCGAACGAAAGTGATAATAAACATCTGTCTGCCGCCAATTTTTATTTGAACAACTACTGATAATAATGGCAAAGCTTTTGGAATAAATTATAGGTATTGAATTACTCTGTTACTCCATTTTCAAAACGATATTGATTTCAACAGATCAAATCTATTCCGATTACCATCAGCCTATGTCTCTCCACTCCACCACACACCATCCACGGCTCTTCTCATCCAACCACCACGAGCGAACTTCTTCAAGTTTTTGGTCCACCTAGTTGGAGGGCGTCTCACACTGCGCTTCCCGGTACATGGCTTCCACTTGAGGATTCGTCTACCAAATCGGTTATCAGTCCTGCGGCAAATATAACCTGCTCATTCTGTGAGCTATGTCAGTGACTTTAGTTCTTTTGCAAATCTCTTCGTTTCGGATTTTATCCCGCAAAGGAACTTCGAACATAGCTGTCTCCGTAGCTCACTGAGGGACTTTATATTTATGGATCAGGCCCACCGTCAAAGGCCTCGTCCGGTTACCTACTAAATATAATTTCAGCTAAAATAAATCTTAACTCTTGCGTTACTGACAAATAGTTACTGTCGCAGATGGCTTAAAAAGCCAGGAAATTAATATCGTAATTAACAAAGAATGTGTCTAAAATATTCAAACAATATAAGTAAGTGGTGTTACCGTGGCGCGTAAAAGCAGCGGTGGTAGCGTCATTATTGGCCACATATTTGCGGCTCGCGGCGGCGAGCGGCTCGCTTACTGAACAAACTAATCTGAAAATTACACGCGCCCCATCCCCCGGCCCCGGCCTTACCCCATGCTGCCCATGAAGCGGCAAACTGGACAAAACATTGACAAACTACCCCCTTTGTATTTTACAAACCATACATTGAGTTATATCGCATTTGCAACACATCGTTAAACATTTAATTTTAAAATAAATATAGCTTGGACAAATTTTAAACAAAATGGAAAATGTCTTCATTTGAATGATTACTAATATCCGTATTACGAACTACGAATAACCGTAATAGTCTCTATTACGGTTATTAAGTAATGTAATACAGAGTATCCGACTTATTCCAAGTAAAGCTAAATTTCATAAATAATAGTTTGTTCGGGTTAACACTGAGTTAAAATCCATTATTAATCTCCGGTTGACTAGCTGCTATATCGCGTTACCTGTTTTCTTTTCTCATAAAATATTTACGTAATAAAATCCGATAAACGCTCCCACAAAGTAGAAAATCCTTCGCCGTGGGGTCGAGACATTAATTTGAAGCAAGCAATAAAGGCGCAGAGAGATGTCTTCACCGCGGCGCGGCGCGGCGGTCGGCGGCGGCGGCGGCCCGCGCGGTGACGCTCTTAAACGCCGCTCTATAAATTTCCCAATAAAAACTCTGACGCCACACCGGATCACAGCAAAATGCACCTTCCGAGACCCATCTAAAACACAACGTTGAGATGAAACTACACGGGAGAGATGTGCACTTTCGTAAATGACGGTTAACGAGGAAATAATTTACTTTGATATGATTCTCCTTCCCAGCGACCCGGCCAAAGAAAAATATAACCTAACCCCTTCTCAGAAAGCTCTCAGTCCGAAAGCTATCGTCTGGGCAAATACAATTTTTGGCAATTGATTTTAGCTAGGAGATTAACGCCGCGGTTAAAGCCACGCCGTGTCGTAAAATGTAAGCGAGCCTTATTCAATTAAATTTGGCGACATTATAACAATCTCAGCCAGCTCATTTGGGAGGAGTAGGACGCGGGTGACAGCCCGTGCCTCATTCATTATGCTGATTAGATTGCATCGTCTGAAAATTATAGAGTAATCCCGAGATAAAAGCAAATACGAATACAAATTCGCGGATTTGCAGAAGTATCTGTAAATTTCGGCAAGATGTGTAACATTTTCAGCTGCAATGTCGATTAAGCCGGCCCGGCCCGTCAATAATGTTCGTTTGTGTTCATTAATAGAATACACAGCACGCAAACCACATTCCCCGCGTCACCACAAACAAGGATTTTATCGAATCAATGAAGACCCAAAACATAAATAAGCATCGTAATAATATATATTCACGTCTTTGTTCAATCGACATTTCAAAGTTATAGTTAGATGTAGTCTTAAAGCTGTAAAAGGGAAGATCAGACGCCCTTATACAAATGTCCTTTCCAACGGTTGTACTTAAGGTTGGTTAGCTATACGGTAAGAGAACTGAGAGTTTCACCGTCTGCCAACACTTGAAACAACATTGCGCCATTAGATAAGGCGTGTTTATTCTCTTAAAAAAGGCTCTATTGACATACCGTCGTCGGCCTACAGTTTCCAAATCGATAGATGTTAGAGATTTTAAAAAAATCGTAATTTAATAAACTGTCATTTTTGTTGTGAAAGTTTAATACTCTTTTTCAATGTAAAATAAAATTGTTATGTAATGGGCGCGGGCGGCCTGGCGAACAATTGTTATAATTCGTTCCGGTCCGATCGGACAGACGGTCCGGCATTATTTCTAATCGATTGCGATTGTAGCCGCTCGCACGGTCCAATCTACTCTGTTCCATAAAAGTTGCACGCTACTGATACCTTGTAGGCTGCTCAACGGTACGAATTTCTCTCGTAGACTAGTAATAGCCCATCGCTGAGCTTATTACCCGACGCCATCTATTGAGAACGGCTTTACAAGGAAATCCCGAATAGGTTGTATGTAGTCCACGTTATATTTAATGTAGATATTTGCAGCGTGTTATCTCCTTTTGTATTAGATAAATTTTTAGGAATTTCTTAGGGAAGCATTTTAATTATTTAGACAGAGAAGAGTTAAATGAAATCAAATTTTAATATTACAATTTCAAAACAACTGTACTCCTAACAAAATATTATTAACTAGCGACCCGCCCTCGCTTCGTTTCGGTTTATAAGTTTTTTTTTTACGCCGAAATAGCTCGCAGATGGCAGAGTTTTTTCCGACTTACTTGACACTTATCGTTATATTTTGGCCAATTTACACAATATCTTTATAAATTATAACCTATGTTACTCAGGGATAATGTAGGATTCTAATGGTGAAAGAATCTTTGAAATCGGTCCCGTAGTTTTTGAGTTTATTCGTTACAAACATACAGAAATACAAAAATACAAATCGTTCCTCTTTATAATATTATTAGTATGATTAATGTTATATATTGTTGTTATTATTTTGTCGCTGCACAATAAATAATATTTATTAATTTTTAGTGGATTCCTTCTCAACATTTTCTTAGACGTCGCCTTTATTAAAGCGTAGGTACCTACTGTTAAATTCTTTACAAACTTCCGCAAAGTTCATTTTATGAAAAAACAGCGAAGCGCTTAATTTAAGTTCCTTTAAAAAGTCTTACGCTTACGTTCAAAATAAGTTGTGGCTTAATAAGCGCAGTTAAAGAAGAGCAATTACCTACTAATTAAAGTGTTCTCAAGTTCGGCAGTTGTGGCATCCGCGGCTAGACGGCATCTTGGTGGAAAGTTTTATCCCTGATGGGACCGGAACCAAGTTGCAAACTAAGGAAATAGCCTGTACCCGCAGACGACCACTTAGCGCACGCTGCGATAGATTGCAGGTCTTGTGTAGAATTCAAACTAAATTAAAGATTTCAAGGGAGTAATGATGTGCCTCCGGCAGTAGAGGCACGAGGTGAAGCACACCGCATATTAGTCGTAGAGCGGCAACTGTCCGGATACAATTACAGGCGGCAATCGTCGTAACTGGCCGCAGGGTAGATGGAGATACTATGGGCACTCATCCATAATGGAGGACCCCTCTCATTATTTAGCGCGGCGACAATGCAGCTTACTTACCACCCAGCGTTTTTACGCAAACATACTTTAGTTACTATAATATTTACTTGCAATGTAAATTGTTATTTTAACCATTCAAGCGATGACCTTTGACCTTTATTGTTTGGCTATTGTTTGCGGGATGCAGAAATCTCAACACCGCCATATTAGTTACTTTAACTAGGAGCATAAATTAAAACAAAAAATACTATTATTATTCAACAACTTCTGTATAGATTTTGTAAGTACCTACATGTTATATTTTATTTCTTTATTTGATTTAGACATTATATAACAATACCTTAATATATAAAGGTATACCTTAATATATAAAGATATACCTTAATATAAAAATACATAATATTTATAAATTATACACAATTATTTACCCGATCCTTGTGTTGGTCAGTGGTTTGTGCCGCAATATCCCTCGGAAATGTCACCCGGAAAATGAGGTTCTTTGGTCAGAAGAGCGCAATCTTTAGGTGCAAAAATTAGTATAGGTTTACCGGTGTAGCAACGGAACCCCCATTTAAAATTACCATTTGAAGAATTGTGATTGTGAATTGTGAAGAATGTCAGGTGAATTTTTGATAGGATTATAATTTAGGTAATTAACAAAATCAGTAGGTAATATATTCTTGCAGAGGGGATTAGTTTATATTTATTTATGTACCAACAATTTATTGTTTTAACAAAAGGCATGCGTGAGTGCAGAATTAGAGCATGCACGATACATATGGAATTGTTGTGGTAGTAGCAGTTGCACAACGGCATATTGGGTTCTGTTGGAAATATACTGGTTCTGAGAGGTTTTTTATGGTCTGTGTTTTCTTTGTACTTTAATGTACTGTTTTCCTGATAGTTCCTTCGCCGCGCAAGCTACTCGGTTCTGGCCTGTCAATATTAAAAAACTAATTCAATATTAATAAACTGAGCATCTTCCCGAGGTATTTTCAAGAGATGGCTTAAAGAACACCTTCTTGAAGCAGAAACCGGTCTTTTGTGTTGTAGGTATATATTCTATGTTATAGATGTATATTTGTATGTAGTTTGTGTAAATATTAGTATGTATTCATGTATATATATACGTATTATAATAGTCAAGCTCATGTATATTATATTATGTTTATATTTTAATATTTTCTTACAGTAGTTCTTGTTTCTATCTCATATTTGTTACATTTATTCACTGCCCTACCACTTCATGCCCTGCATAGTACAAAGGTTGACTGGGAGATAATGCTGTAAGGCATTAAGTCCGCCTTTTGAAGCAATTTATAAAGAAGAGTAAAAATAATAATATATCAATAAAACATATTTCTTTTTTCTTTCACTGCTCAGCCCTTGGTAAGCATTGTATTTTGAGAGACTTTACATTTGAGCAACGCTTCGGCCAGACCAGCCTTAATGTAGGTAACTCAGGTACGATATATTTTTTATAGAAAAACGGTGTCATACGGGCTTATCACCACTTATACATTCCACTTATCACCATGTCAACATGCCAATATCAGTCCAGAATGGCAAACGTTGGCGCTGCCTACATTTGCAGATTAAGGAATAGATTGGGAGAAAGTTTTGGGAAAAGGGAGAGAAATAGGATGGGAAAGAAATGGGCTCGGTCACATACCACTCACTACCGAAACACGTGCGATGGGAAAATACAATAAAGTAGGAAATGTAGTACATCTCAAGGTTCACATCTTTCAGGAATCAAGTAACATCGACATGGCCAAACGTGACTGGTCCAGCTACTACAGCTCTTTCATTACGACGTTAGGCACGTTGTTGAAGCTTACCAGCAGCATACAGCGTCGTTCTTGTTCTAACAAACGAAGCGTGGTCAAACTTGATAAGCAGATCTGAGCCTTCGCTCACAACGTCAATCTGGTAACAATTTAGCTCATTGGGGAATGTGGTGACATTCTTTACATTCGTGTTGAATGTTCCTCTTGATGTTGTGTCATGGTTCATCCAACAACAACCTCTAACTATTTTAAAGAATGTTTTCGACCACTTAACAAGCCCTCCCCATTTTCCCAACCCATTGTCCAAATCCATTTATACATATATCTCCGAAGGTAGGCAGCGCATCCAGGGCATGCCAACATTTGTCATTCTGAACTGATCTTGGCAGGTATTGCGGATGTCCACGGACGACAGTATCCACTTACCATCAGGTGGATTGTATGCTCGTCTGCCACCTTTTTTCCATAAAGAAAAAAAACTCACTCTCTTAATCTATACTCTTCACATCACCGTCTTCGTAATGCCCCTATTCATTCTTCAAACTTCTATATTCAGACCATTACAGTTCTTTCAGTTAGACTATGAAATCAATTATATGCTCAGTCGCTTGCTATTTTTAACAAACTCTTCAAAGCACTTCCTCGCTATAGTGTAATTATTTTTATACAACTATTCTCTCCTACTTTGTTCAGTTCGTGTGTATATATGTATTTTGTATGACCATATAGGTATATATTTTACATTTCATTGTTATTATAATGTATTAATTTGTATCACTTTATTACAACAGGAATGCAATCAAAAAATTCATTCGTTCATTCAAGTAGCGGCATACACGCGCCGCATACACATTCATGTAAATTTGTTACACATTGCCTATAAAAACAATGGCTATTGTTGAAAATCTAATACTATTTTCCGTTACACAAAATTCGTTTTATCTGCAAACGGTACACACAGAGGCAGTTAAAATAGCAAACTCTGACATTTTTATTCGAACGCACGATTCACTATCCTAGTTTTATTGTAGCGGCCCTCATGTGAAAGCCAATACACAACGCGTGGAGTGGTTAATGCGCCGACCGTAATATAGAAGGGCGATGGAAGGCGGTGAGGATCGGTTCAGTCGCGTACAAGGTGGAGGACACCTGTCTCCTCCTCAGAGTGTCGCCACCGCGTCGATTTTCCTCCGATACTTAAAATATGGTGTGTCATCTTCCCCGCTCCGGTTACTCGTTTGTTCAGCGAGATTTGTCTCTTGATTCTTGGTCCTTTTACGAATATCATTTTTGTAACTGGATACCCTTACAATGTCTTTTAGTCGCTCCAAATAATGGCGATACTTGTAATATTTGTCAAGTTTTTTGACAAAACGATTTTATACGAACAGACAGTATTATGAAATGAATTTATTTTATTTCTCACTAGTCCTTGCTTGCGACTTTACTAACTTGATTTTGTATTCTGCAGGAACACAATATTTATCTTTCTAATGAAACTCTTATCGATAACTTGAAAATCTATTCTCTTTTTTCAAATTTTCAAGTTAGGTTTGTGTCGGTTCAGCAAGACTGTATTATATCTGTATTTATTTCAATTCAAAATGTTCGCACTGTAAAGTAACTATTATTTAATCTGTGTCCAATATAGATTTATAATATCTACCTCTGTATAGATAACGTTTTACCCTATTTCTATTTGTTCTCACGGCTGTATTGTTTGCCTATTTAAATATGTGTCAGAGATTTCTCCCCCTTTAAAAAGGGTGATAAAAGCCTACAATGTCAACACGCTGTACAAAAGTAATCTCAACAGTTTTCTCTTTTTTGTTCGCTCGTTCTTTTCGCGACGCCGCGCGCCGCTAAATTTTCTCAGTTGTTCAACTATATAGGTACTTAACGGGGAAAATAAAGAAGCAGTCTTTATTGTGCTATTACTAATGCAAGTATCGTTAGCAGACATAAAAGGAAATAATTTTGTTAACAAATAATGCCTTACTCACAAGTTGACTTTTACTTTACGTTCTCAGTAGGTTTTTAAAAAATACATTGATAATAAAGAAATACATTGATACTAAAAAAATATACATTGATAATAGAAATTATACTTTGACAAATAAAAAAAACACCTGCACTCCCTTAACAGAGAATTTCTTTGGTGAAAACAAACAACTTTAATTGGGAGACTTGGATTAGATTGGATTTAATTGGTTTGTTCAACATACTATTTTTCACACAAAACTAAAAACACTTATTATATGTTACCTAAAAATGTGTTTTACTCCGTGAAACAAAAAAATACGCAACATTGTCAAACTGTTGAGAAAGAGACATTGCAAGCGGATGGTGCGTTACACAAGGACAAAGAATACAAAAGAGTGACAGTCATCTAAAAACTTAACTTTCTTTTTTGGGAAAAATATCAAATTGAGAAAAAAAGACGTTTAAAAGAGTTTATTAGTTTCAATGATATAAATTCAGTGTTAAAAGGGTACAAATAATTATTTAACCCTGTAAATATAAAAGTACTCGTATCCAGTGCGAATACATGTATACTAAATACGTTTCAAAACAACGGTGGCTTGCTATAGCATAGCAACACGAACATACGCGTCAGTGGCTGGGTAGAAGCTCACCACAATGGGGCTCAGTGGCCACTCTATTTATAGGTATCTGTACATAGGTATATAGGGATCTGTGCTCATGCATTATACACACAATACACGTAAATGAATATCACATTTTGTGTGTTACTGTAACAAAGAAGCTATATGCTGCATATTGCGAAATTATCGAAAGGTGATAAGTCGCTAATCCCATGAACAGATTGACCTGGTCTACAGGTGGCACAACATAGAATACCCTAATTGTACACCAGTTGATTTTCTATCCTGACTTTACGCAAATGTTTCTAAATCGGTGCTGTTTAATGTTTGAAATCAACTGTGACGTAGTTACATTTACCTACCTATACCTACACACAAGGACCTACGTTTTACTGGTAAATGGGTCACTCTCGTAATTTCATAACAAACGCATGAAGCTTTCACTCTAGTCTCCTGGAACAATTTGCAATACTGAAAGTGCTAATATAGGTACGTATAATATTAGTTTGATGTCTTCTCGTAGGCAAATATACTCAGTATAAAAAGTACCTAAAATAACATTAGATACGTTTGAGACTACTGGGCCCGCGCGGTGGATTATGGCCTGAAACCCCCCAGTGATTTACTAGGACAGGCACATGACCTGCAGTGGGACGTTATATGTTGATACAAGTACACGCACATTTAATTTAGCATAGTGGGTACAGTGCATGTTACTTGGACAAGAAAATTAATGTTCTGTTTAGAATATTAATTGAAAAGTAAATTTTCATGCATATTTTGTAAATAAATGAAAGTGAGAAACTTTCCTTGCCCTCTATTAAATTGCCATGAATTTTATCACGCTGTAATTAATCACCAAATGCAAATGCTTAAAAATAACTCTGGAATATTCAATTTAAGTTTAATTTTCAAAGCATAAATTCGGTTTAGCTCCCCGGAGCGGCGCGCGGCGCGTGATTGAGTCGCTGACTCTCCGCAAAATTGCACCCAACATTTTTATCCCTTTGTATTGTAGTTGGAAAATTTAAGAGAGGATCCTTTAAGTCTTTCTAATTTCGTAACTCATTTTGATTGTCTGGCGATGAAACGCTGTGTTCATTGCGGTCGAAAAACTCTAATACTGTGGAATTGAAACTCCTGAAATTATTGTTTGTTGTTAACTGTTTAGTAAAATACAAATGAACGCCGTTGCTCAGTTCATTATCGGCATTTTTTTTATTTTTAATATAAAATATGATATATGCATATATGCTGTCATATGCTTTCCTTTCAAAGTTCGTAATTCATTTCTAATGAAGTAATTAAAAAAGCGATATTAGTATAAAAATGAAATCAAAAAGCAAATCTAATACAGCTTTCAGTTAGTGGCAGCAGTTAGTTGACTTAATTCAGCTGCCTCTAAAAAAACATGCGTAGACGTTCGCCCCTTGCATGAAATTAAATTTGTGAGAAAAAAAATTTCCCAGAAAGTAACTTTATATTTACATCTTCGCTGTTTTGCGCCCACTTTTACTGTGTTCCCTTCATTTTCTTCTGTGTTTTATAGACTGTTTATTTTTATATTTAGAAAATGTTTCTCTTTTATAAATAAGTCATGATTTTTTCGCCTACACTAAACTTATAGAAAATATAGATGGCTGGAAAATTATTACAAAATAAAATTGTACTAGTGCTCGTAATAATGTACACGGTCATCCATTGAAAAATAAGTTAAATTTGAGATAATAATACGCTCGAAGAGAGATGGATGAAAAATGTAATACCGACCTCAACAAGGATTCCCGGATTATGTCCCTCAAGTATCTCGCGCTACTTAGGCCAGAACCGGAACAAAATTTTTCACTGCTTCCCCCCTATTTTTACCAACAAATTTGTCAGCATAATATAAAATATTAGTTACAGTTTGGCAAAAGAAACGTGGCTCAACGGCAGAATCGTAATTCCGCACATGGCAACATTTTTTGAACAGTATGTTGAATTTATAGCATACTTGTTATTTCTTTTCTATCTAATTATTGTATTGTTTTACAAATGCACGAAACGTGTAAAATATAATTTAAATTTATTGTATTAAGGTATAAAACACGAGATAATTTAAGAGATTTAATTCTGTCATAATCAGTATAATCAATTATTATTTAAGAAAAAATATAAATAAATCGTTTAAAAATCAGTTTTAAAAACAAAAGTAACAAAAAATTGCCCTAAAAAATTAATAACCGTGCTATAAAATTTAGATGTAATAACTGTCTAATTTCTTTCTACATTTATTTATTTCAGTCTCATGCTAGTTTTAAAACAAGAAATGTAAAGTATCAAATTCGTTTACTCTGATTAAAATGATTGTTAATTGTCTAAGAGTTTTTTATATATTCTGCACGTTTCTACATGTATTTGAATGTAGTAAGTACATTTTGTATGATAATTCCGGTTGCGCTAGGTGGCTTCACCCCGGTCCCCGTGTCGTCATCCGCACACATGAGTTCACTCCCAGGTTGCAGTCGCAACGTGACATTTAAATATGAATATGTCGTTGCCGATGCGTCTCGTGAGCCAGCTAATAATCTGTGATTTTTCCGCACATCTGCTCCTGCAGCGGCGCGGCGCGGCGCTGGAGTCGCACATTCAACGCTTCGCAATTAATGCTTCGATGCACACAGATCTACATCTTACTTCATTAAAACTTGCAACTATCTGTAAATACATATTTCAATGCAACTAACTGCATTTTATAGTTCAATAATCGCGCTAACTTATAAGCGATATCAAGCTTGCACTTTTTACGAGTATAAGCGAGTTATTACAAAAACTTCATTCTGTAGTTAAAAACTTTTATAGCTTAACACAAAGTTTTCTTATAAACTAAAGCGTTAACAGCTCTATAATAGACAGATATTTGGAAAGTAATTTGAGTCATCGGGAAAAAAATTCTCACAAATTGACGTCACCCTTCGTGTGGAAAATCTTTTATTTGTAGAGATATTTATTGTTTTGCACTAGGGTTGCCAGATATTTGCTTTTCACCCATTCATTACGGATTTTCAATGTCTTTTTCGGATGAGTAATGAAAAGAGTACCGGATTATGCTTTTTGATATAAAACTATATACATAGATAAATACTCTTTTAGGAATTTATTTTGTACTTATTTGACAGTCCTCTTGGAGTTAAGTGGATACTGTCGCCCATGAACATCCGCTATACATGTCAACATTAACTTTGTACTTTGGAAATTTAGGAATAGATTGGAGAAAGGGTTAGGAAAATGGGAAGGGATACGAAAGGATGGGATGGAAGACTGGCATACTTCACTCACTACCGAAACAAGTTGGGGGAATAGAATACAGTGGGAAATAGAGTACATAAGTATTTTAAAGTAGTCTTCTGTAAGACGGGGGTAATGCGGCCAGTCGAGTGCGCCCAGCGGCTACTGGATTGCAGTGTGCACCCTCCTTCCCACAAATACAAATATATAATTGCGTGTAATTGGAAATTACAGCATAATTATATATTTTATCAATAATTCAATATCATCTGAAACCTTTCATTTCAGACAATGTTGAAGAATTGTACTTACAATATCAATTGCTACATCTATATTGAAATTTTAAAGGCTGCAGACAAAAATAAAATACCTCGAAACATCCAATAAAGTGATTCCGGCCAAAGGAAGCAAGAAGATAACCTACTTACCGATCCGGCGTATTCTATTTGCCTGTAATAATCGCGATGACAATCTCATATTACATAAAAGATTTGCCCTCTTTTCGATCGAAATGCGATTTTCTCCCTACAGAATTATTGTCGGGTCGTCTCGAATTTTTTTCGCTATTGAAAAATGAGTGCTACTATACTATGAGAAATTTTTGAATGTACTCGAATGAATAAGAAATTTTGGCGCAACGGAGATGGCATAATACGAAGGCGAGCGGTTGGGTGATAGGGGAGGGTGTCTACGCGAGACTGGCAGATAATGGGGACATCCCCGGGGACGACCTCCCGCGGAGACCTCACGCAACTATCCAACTATGCAATATTCTTTGTTTTTGTTCGCCCCGAACATTTAAGTGCCAGTAATATCGTTTTGTTTTACCGTCTAACTCCGCCCCGAGAAGCAGATCTGTTTAATGAAACTCTACACCATCAATTAGCCGTTAACAATGTTATTCACTGTCAATTAATTAATCTCTTCTAGTGTACCCATTTATAATCTCTATTCGTTACCAAAATCTTACAGGAGGAGATTACAGGAACCACAGTTTGAAATATTTAATTAGTTAAAATTAATTATTTAATTAATTTTGAAATTCTGTTAATTAGAGCCACTGGAATATGTAATACTAATAACTTGTCTAATTTCCCATTACTGTATACTGACTTTTATCAGTCTATAACATCCCACTGCAGGCTGGGCACAGACTTCCCCTAGTAAATTACTGGAGGGTTTCGGGCCTTAATCTACCACGCGGGCCTAGTGCGGGTTCCCTCATTACTCGGTGGGAAAACTGTGCACCTATACCTATCTACATTTCTGCCAACAATACCTGTTATCACTAGAGCCGATATCAATACATCTCTGTAACATTCATCTACCTGAAAATAGAATCATAATAAGCTAACAGAGATGTCATAAAACAAACATGACATCAAATTCCCGCTAATATTCGTCACAGTCTCTTAATAGAATTCGGGTCCTTCGTCAAACAACCCCAACACATTGTGCTAATATGAGTACACATCCAATACTTGCTAACACTATTCAAACAAAAGTGGGCCGATGGGTTTGGGGCTATTATAATGTCATTGTGGCACCGTGCATGTAATGTACATCGGTGACAATAATTCTGCTAGATAAGGTTGAAGCGAGTTCGGCATTGGGCGGCACGTTTGCAGCATTAGCCTCGGGAATAAGTTTGTTCATTACGCGAGTGAACAATACGGTAGGCTCGACGGCGGCGGAGGAAACGTGCGCCGACGCCGCGACAATAGAGCCGCCCGCCTTATCACGCCGGAACGCGTCGGGCGGCGCGCCTCCCCCGCGCCTCGCGTACCCGCCCGCGCCTGCTTGACGTATGAGCACTGAATAAATGGGAAAACTTTTAGCGGCTGCCGTTATGGGAGAGCGAACAATTGGTCATCTGTTAAGAAAGTGATGCTCAAATGTTCGTTAATCTTGTAGGGCCGACTGACAAGGTATACGAACAGTTGATACAGTAAATTGTTGTTGACACACTTTCAGTTACTGTTTTTTCTCTAAATTAATTTATTGACGTATACATCAGCTATTAGTAATTATTAGTAAGTGTCTTGAAAATTACATCAAATATTCAAAATTAAAATAAATTATTTATTGTTGTTTAACGTCGTCCATTTCTGTGCCGTTCTGTAGCGCCCTACATAACCGCATTTCATTATGTCGTACTTTTCTTGTATCTACGTTATCAATAAAAATGACAAAATCTACATATTTAACTTTAACATTGTCGTCTTACAAAATATAAAACCCATCGTAAACGTTTCAGCAAGTAAAAGATAAGCAATTTGTATGCATTTTTGTGAACCCTGTCGTATCGCCGGAGGAGGTTAAACAAGCCGTTTGTTTATTAAGGCCATCGCCTAATTAATTAATTGCTCGTCCATTTCTTAATTAAAATTAGGGGAGGACTTCCAGTGATGATGAAAACATTATTTATTTATCAACTTATAAAATGTCACATTGATACAGTGTGAGTTAACGCGATACACAACATTATGTCAAATCGTGGAGCTCTTTTAGTACGAATCACTACCTTGTTCTGTATAAATATTAAATATTATAATACTAATAATACTTCATATTCTATGGTGACTTGAAGAATAAGAAGATGAGAAGAGTTAAGAAGAAGCCGCACATGATTCGGGTTTCGAGGCGATGGAACCGTGATATATATTGGTTCGTTGTCGACGAAACCTGCAAAATGTGTGGCGGATTACAACGTTAAGAAGAATCAACGCAGAAGTTCGCAAGACATAAATATTTGCATTTTTTATGTTCTATTCTATTCATAATTCTTTTAAACGTGAAAGTCGACATGAGGCCATTTGGTCATTTCTTTATCCCATCTAGACTTCTAAGTACACAAATATAGTATATACCTATAGGTTGTAGTAGGCCGACGAACAAGCGGTCCCACGTGATGGTCCCACGCCGCCCATAGACACCTGCAACATCAGGGGATATGCGGGTGGGCCGCTGATCTTGCAAAATCCTATTCACAGCTTTCTTGAAGAACCCCATATCGTAGCTTAATGTAAAGACCTCTTGGGGCGGTTCGTTCCACAGCCTACGGGTTCATTTAACAAGAGAACATTTTCGTTCAATGATTTTTTATACTTTCGTTGCGGTCTAAACCAGAAACAAAGTGCTACTGTGCACTGTTTCTGTCGAATCGTGCAGAACAAACATCCAGTGCTACTGTTTATAACTTCCGTGAATTTAAACACGGTCCTGCGACGGCGGTGACGGTTGAAAACTTCAAAACTGTGTGGCTCATGATTGAAGCAGACAAACGAACGATATATCAGCAGATACGGGCAACATTACGTATTGGTACGAGTCAAATTAAAACTATTTTACACAATCACCTACGGGTAACGACGCTAGATGCTAGATGGATTCCTCACAATTTGAACTAAACTCAAAAAGGTGCCTAAAGAAGAGTGGACTGAATGCTTCACATGATTGTTTCATATGGTTTTATATTATTCATAATTTTTAATGGTTTTGCAATGTCATACAATTTGGAAATTTCATATGATAATTTTAGCTAAACTTTTCTACTTCAATACACAGTTTACACCACAATACACCACAAAAGATAAGAAACAGTGTTAGAATGACGTTGAACACTGTTTTAAATGTTTTTTCATTTTATAGGATTAAATATAAAATGTAAATGTTTGTATGTATTGTGTTTTAAAATTAGATCCCTAGTTCAATTAGCTAAATAAGACATGTTGCAAAAGTAAATCATTAGCACACATTTTACACACGAGTACGTAACTACGAATGTGGGCAGTTAACTTTTTGTCACGTTACTTTTTGCCAATGGACACACTCTGATGTATCTACTGAAATGAAGCAATTTCGCCCACAATAGATATCAAAAAAATTAAACCGGGCTCAACGTTCATATGTATATTCAGAATGTACCTTTTACCAGTTTATTCTGAGTATGCAAGTGCTTTTTTAATTTGACAGGTGAGCGAGCACGCCTTACTTCATCTATTGTGTTGTAAAAGTATCGAAATTGAACGAGCGCAGTCCATTTGGCCGGTTTGTGAGGACCGACAATAACCGCCGCCCATTCGCGTCTCGCTCACTGAATATCCAAATCGTTTTCCTCGATTTCATTGCATTTTGATGGGTACCATTGGCATGCGCTTATTTTCGGACGTTGTAAATCGTCGATAAGTTAATTAAGCGAGTTATCTGACATGTTATTAACCGATCATTGGTTGAATGGATTGTTGTACATTCTAGTGAAGATAAATATGAGTTCTGAATGTATAGCACTGCTCGTTACAACATGTTTGCTGTTGCGACATTATCGCACGTAAATTGGCTCATTTCATAAACACCAATTAATCATTGTTATATTTCTTCACACTGAGCCTTCCTGCCCTTTATGTACCAGAATATATCTAAACAGAATTGAAGCCCAAGGTCTATGATTAGTTGATTAGACGATGAGGCACATCTTGCTATCAATTGTGTCAATAACTATCAGTGCAGTGGAATTGACAAATGGGTGACATATGGTGGACGCTAGAAGCTGCATGTAATAATAGCTCCATATCAATGCAGATCGCGATGAATGGCGATCATTAACCTCTGCCGGACTGTGATCATCATTTGCATCTATGGGAACGTATCAGTTGATAACCGCAGCTATTAGACATGTGGAGATTTGGGATTAAAATGTTATACAAATAATTTCTTTGTACCTTTACCGTTTAAATCTAGCATTATGTTTTTCGTATTTATTGTACTCGTATGTAAAAAGGTACGTTTGGTTGTATTTATTATAAGTGAATCCAATCTTTATTTTATTGTTCGCGATACAAAGAAAATATGTTTATTTATTATCAATTAAAATCTACATCCTTTTTATATACGCATTTAAAATCATTTTTATATATGCGAACTAGGTATATTCTAGCAAAATATATTAAAAAATAACAGATATGTTTCTTCTATATAAAAATATGAATAGCTAATATGCATCATTTCTCTGTATTTGTAAAGTCGTAAAATGAAATAAAAATGCAATTTCCTACACGACCCTCTAAAAAGCTTTATACGATTCATATTCAGCGGGGGCGAACGCGACGTAGGTAAGTTATTTGTGAGTGCAAATAGCGGCTGTGAATAGGTCGCAATGACTGTAAGCGCACGTGAGTGGTGCATCATCTGATTCACCTGCGATAGGCTGAATGCAGAGCGTACCGTCGTCCAATTTCGTGCGCTAAATTGTTCATAACGGAAGTTCATATCCGGGCGTCGGGCCGCTCTGCGCTTCGGGCGAGATTAGGCGGTAATTACCATTTCCGGTGACAGAGGACGTAGACATCGTTCGAGAAGAAACGTTCCTCAGGCAACTCGACGGAAACGTTGCGCATTTCGCGCCGAACACGGAAGGAAAAATTATGCTAGGTGCAACAATTGCTTCCCGTAATATTCAATTTGCAAGTAGCGTTTACCTATATGATAATTATTAGCGATTGAATAGTAACGTAAGAAAATGTGTTGCATGTTCTTATTTCAGATATCAGCTTAGTTAACTGTGACCTCAGGAAGTAGATACGTTGATATATTATCTACTGCGCAATAAATGCTATACAGGTTCAAACTTTGAGGAGGTTTTGCCAAGCCATTTCAAATTGAGTGTATAGCATTACGGAGTAGGAAAAACTGATTACTGGTATATACATACTGATTATTATATGTAAGAACAGAGTGGAGTGTGGAGGAAGCCTGCGTTGTTGTGTGGCGCGCGCGCCTCCGCTGCCGATATGATTGAATAAACGAACACGGGCCTCCCTAATGAAACATATTGAACGTGTATCGAATCACTTAGGCGTGCCGGTGCGCTCCTGCACTGGCTTTTTAGGGCATGTCAACATACCGTAGGTGAGCCCTAAATAACATTACGGTAGAGTCTCGTTTTAAAGGAGACAATAAATTGAATTAACTCTGGCAACTTTGAACGTCAAAGGAGACTAAAAAATCCAACTTCATTTTATGGAGCATAATTTTCTGGAGCATCAGTGCCTCTTTGTGTTGCTTAGAAAATATTTGCGCAAAGCTGTGAGCCAACCGCCCGCAAAAAGGGGGGATATTAATTAATTCATTAATGTCATTATAATTACGACATTTACGACGTTTAGCGTACATTACTTTCAATCTACTCTTTCTGAAACATTTTTAAGCTGTTTAAGGCGAGGTTATTTATACAGATAGCTCTTATTCTATGGTATCTAAGTACGTACAATTTTCTTAATGTATGAGTACTTAACTTAACGATATTTTTGTTTTACTTATTTAAAGATTTCTGTTTTCAATCTAGTTGCAGTATCGCCAGCAAACGGATAGTCGGCGCCTATTGCGTCCTTGTGCTCAACACAACACACGGTCCTATAATAGTATCCTGCGGTCGACAGCAAAGCCCTTTGAACACGTTCCGACACGTTCAGTGACTTACGTACAAATTATTTTGTGAAGCGTAGCTGTGCTGTATCCGGCACCAAAACACTGTCAGCTCGCGTTAGACCCGTCAAAGAATTTTTAAATCAATCCTATCTCTGCGCACGGCGCTCATAGAAATCGAAAAAAAACTAAAATCAACCCACACCCGTCAAATAACATAGTTTCGCATTGTTTGATGTTTTTATGACCATTTTATATTCAACCCATAAATTTTAATGATAACTTCAATGATGTCATCTGAATAATATGTCGATATATACCAACTCCCCGCCACGACTGATTTCCTATGTTTTTTCATAGAAAGAAAGTGGTAGACGAGCTCTTGGTGATACGCTATACGCTGTATGGCCACATGCTATGCATGACAACATCAGTTTTCGGAAAATGGGAATGGATAGGATGAGATGGGAATGGGCTCTAGCATATCTCATTCCCCACCGAAACACGTACCATGGTACACGTAAAATGGTACATTTTACATTAATTTTCTATTAGAGGGAGCAACTTGGGCAGTCGAGTGCGCCCATCGGCTGTGGGATCGTAGCGTGCATCCCTCCCACTCCCCTCCTAAAACCCTCCGTCTTTGTTAGCTTCGGACCCTTCTTGATAATTTATGTGACCATTGATTTACAATAATTAGTTTAGTTCTTATTTACCTTCTTATCTATACTTCTATACTAATACTAGCTGTGCCCGGCCACGCGTTGCTGTGGCTGCCCAACAGATGGCGCTAAGGGTGGACAACCCTTATCACTAAGGGGTATGAAAAATAGATGTTGGCCGATTCTCAGACCTACTCAATATGCTCACAAAATTTCATGAGAATCGGTCAAGCCGTTTCGGAGGAGTACGGGAACGAACATTGTGACACGAGAATTTTATATATATATATAGAGAAGAGATAGAGATAATAAAGAAGTAAAATTGTGTGTTTGTTTGTATGTTGGAGGTAATCTCTGGAACTACTGAACCAATTTAAATTTTTTTTCACAAATTTGAAGCTACATTATCCGTGTCTAATATAGGCTATATTTTATTTTGAAATTTTGAAAAAAGATACTTATAAACGGAAGCGAAGCGAGGGCAGATCGCTAGTCACTTAATAAATGTATCTAAAAAATGTACAGTTAACGCATAGCTGGATAGAAATTCCACTTATTTTTTTGGTATACTTCAATCTGCAAATTCGTAAGTATATTAAAAATAAATAAATAAGTATATTAAAGCTCCTAAATAAAAATGAACGTTTTAGCTGCAAAAACTCATAAACGTTAGGTAATAATAATAAATATTGGTCACCCACGTGTTGGAATCGTGCGATATAAATTTTCAGGACAAATTAGCGTATGGACGAAAGGTAGGTGCGATCAAATGGCAAAATTCAGTAAGTGGTGAACTGAGGACTGTAGCCCGGTAAACGCCCGCCACCATAACAACTCAGTATATTTTGTAAATGTTTAAGAGCATAACACAGTGATTATTTCAATGACTGTGGACACATTTTAACATCTATTTTATCAAGCAATCAAGAATACAGGGTATGTTAAGTATTTTTTAGTGTTTTCCTTTTAATATACTACAAAGTTGACGTCGATTACACAAATCTGTTAAACAAAACCCCAGTGGCTTTATTGCGCGCTACCACTCAGAATGTCATTGTTAATAATCTCTCTTTGTCGTTGTAACACAGCCTTCCGATTTGCTGCACGCTTTTTTATAGCTTTCTTTGATCCCAGATAGATAACATTAAATTTTATTAAACAAAATATGTCATAGAAATAAAGGAAACTGAATCAGAATCCTAAATTTCTCGATGTCTTCATGTGATTAATCTGCAGTATATTAAGTATATTTACTCATATTTCAAGTATATTTCAGTATTCTGAAGCATGTTCACGCAAGGTGATTCATATCATAGTAGGTTTTTGAGGTGATGTTTTAAATTTCCAATTTTTCGTTTGATAAATAAGTAAATATTAATAACATAGAGATACATAATTAATAACCTCAGCATTTTAAAAGTTAAGACAAAAGGTTTTCTGATGATTGTCTGATGTCAAAGTGTACGATACAATTTTACTGACGCATGTTATGTATATTGAATTAGGGGGTCAAATTACAAAATAAACCGTGACATTATTTATGTTGGCAAAGCTAACTCAAAATTTCGTTATTTAAACACTCAAAATAGAAACATGTTCTAATATTTGACATTTATGATAAATTAATAAAAAATGTGTTATTTTTGAAGATTCCACTAAAGCCTTATTAAAGCCTTACTAAAGTAATCTGGAAAACTAGAACCGACAATAAGGTTCCTTTTCTCGGATATTATCACAAATTAATAGTTTAGGATTACTTTTGAATAATCTACATATAAAAAAAATATATAAAACATCATGTAATTACAAATATTTAGTCTGGCCATAAACACCGTTACAATGAGGAAAATAAATAAATTACATTTGAATTTGGAATCTGTCATTCTCACGTGAAAAATAAATGTTTTTTCTCATTTTGGTGCCAATCATTGGTGATAACGAAAATCGTATTGCTGTAGGTGCATTACATAAAGTAGAGATGGAGCCAAATGCATTTTTTAAATCTCTCCATCCGCTTGGTATTAGCCGAATGTTTATGTACTGGGCTCTTGGCAGGTACATAGAAACGTCCTCCGTTTGTGACAGGAAAAGGTCTGGCCGTCCTACGCACTATTTGTACTAAACAGACGATTAAAGCTGTGCAGAAGAGAATCCGAAGAAATCCCCTTCGGAAGCAAAAGAGTTTATCCAGAGACATGAATATGTGCCCAGAACCAAGTCATGTAATTTAAAAGATGACTTGGGGCTTGTTGCTTCAAAATACCTACTAATCATTTCTTAAATGATAATAAAAATAAGGTTGACAAATCAAAACAACTTTTTCGACGGTACGCAAAGGGAGCTCACAGACAAGTCGTATTTACGAACGAGAAAATATTCACCATTGAGGAACATTTTAACAAGCAGAATGATCGAGGTTATGTCATAACCCTAGAGAAGCTGTTCAATTGGTCAATAGGGTGCAACGCGGCTATTATCGGGCTTCAGTGATGGTTTGCTGGGCTATCAAGGAGTGACTGAACCATATTTTTGTGAAACAGGTATTAAAACGTCGACCTAAGTGTATTCAGATACGATTCTTGACAAGATCGTAAATCCTCTTAACAACACCCTGTTCTGTAACCAAGAATGGTCCTTTCAGCAAGACTCAGCCCCAGGTCATAAGGCTCGCTCAAGACAGGCGTGGCTAAAAAGGAATATTTTTAGCTTGATTAGAGCCGTCATATAGTCCCGATCTTAATCCGCTCGATTATGATTTATGGTCTGTTTTAGAGAGCATGGCATGCTCTAAACGCCATGATAATATTTAATCCCTAAAACATTCCATAAAGGTAACAGTTGCCAATGTTTCTATGTAAAGGATGCGTGTTTCAATCGAAAACCTGGCCACGTTTGAAAAATTGTATAAAATCAAATGGTCACCATTTCGAATACACGTTATATTTATAAAATACTTACATATTCATTTCTAAAATAACACAAATTCTTCTAATAAAATGATAAGGTAAAAATAGAAATATACATTTTTCTTTGTATAAATATTTATGGCATGACTAGGTAGGTACGAAATCGTAGGGGCGGACGTGGGCAACCCAGAAAGTTTGGGAAAAAGAAAAAGATGTTGTATGGGTTCCAATTTATTTATTACATTTTTTCAAAGTACTCTCCACTTGCATCTATACAAAATTTCATGCGTCCGAATCAACATTTTTTCCACTTTTCGTCAGGTATCTCTTTCACGGCCTCTTCAAACGTAACCAGCGGGTCTTCCGATGACGACAACTGCTTCCCTTATAGTTTAGATTAAATTTAGGAAACTAAAAAAAAGTCACAATCTGCCTGTGAGGATGGCTTAAAACTTTAACCGGGGTACTGTCCAAAAAGTCTCTTGTTGTAAGCGTTGAGGGAGCGGCGAATTGTCGTGGTGCAGCAGTAATCCGCGGAGATCTATGTTTGAGCGGTTGTTACTCACTGCAGTAAAAACGTTTGACAAGCACAAGGCTACGTACCATTCTGCGTCAATGCTGCTTTGGTTTCGTAAAGGTATAGATATCAGGTATCCAGTTTAAGTGAAAAAACTTACGATTAAATTTTTTCCAGCGCTTCTCTTATCACTTTGGTAAGCGTTGGCTTATTTTGAAACAGCCAAACAGCAGATTGACGCTTAATTTTTTAATCATAGTGGTAGATCCAAGATTCGTCACCTGTGACAATGTCGTAAATGCGCCGAGACGACCCTGCTTCAAATTTTGTTATCATATCACGCCACCATTCGACACGAACTTGTTTTTAAGCCTCGGTGAGGTTGTGTGGCACCTAGCATGATACTATCCTCCTGACTCGTAGATGTCTATGTAATATTTCATATACACTCCCCGATCCAATCTGCAATCTGCCCTGAATCTTCTCGTATGTAATTCGCCTGTTTTCACAAATTAAATTTTTCACTGCCACTACGTTATCTACCATAACAGCCGTTAAAAGGCGACCGCTTCTTTCTTCGTTAGCCAAACTTAGTTGACCACGCTTAAATTGCTAACGATACACAGTTGCTTTAGAAGGGTACTTAGCTGCAAATGTCATTTGAAATCTATTAAAAGAATCTACAGGTTTTTAAAAACATTTAAAATCATTGCTCGGAAATTCAATTTTTAATGAGACGATATTTGGATTCAGCTCGTAAAAAATATGTTGAGAAATTTGAATTTGAAATGTTTTGTTTTTATGTTATAGATAGTCATAGTTTTAATTGATATAAAAACCAGCCAGTGTCCATAGATAAAACCTTTGTATTACTGGTATTACGTTTTTACGTTAGAGATACAACATAAGAAGGTACCATAACACGTAATATTTGATAATAAATATGTAGCGCAGTTTGTTTGTGCCGTGAACAGACGCAAATTGAGACGAATCACGACTCGCGGTGCTAACAAGTGCAGAGAGCTACTTATATCTAAACTACTTCACACCTGAATGATTGTTATAATACACACCATACAATGCATTTATAGAAATAGGGTGGCAGATGAGCAGTCAGGCGATCTGGTGGCAAGTAGATATTGTCGGCTATGAACATCCGTGATACGTGCCAAAATTAGTCCAGAATGACAAACATTTGCTCGCCAGCGTATACTCTGGAGAATTTGCGAATGAATTTTGAGAAAAGGTTAAAAAAATGGGAGGGAATGGGATTGAAATGGGCTCTGATATATCACACTATGTGTGAGCTTCCAAGCAAAATGGGTTCATTAGTGCAGCTTAATAGTTTAGGGCAGAATACGAAACTGGAAGAGCTGCTCAATATAATGAAATAAAATATTGGATCAGTAGTTTCTACTCGTATATGAGAACAAATTTTCAGATTACAATAAAATCCAAAACGTCACATATGAATTTAACTTTATATAAATACAGATATCTCGAAATCTAGAAGCTAACAATTGATCCCCTTTTACTCAGAAGCCCACATATTATTATGTAATAAAAAAACAAGTATATGTATTGTTGCGAAAATACAAATAACCATAAAAAATACAATTCAATAAATTCTTAGTTTTTTGTCACATTCGACTATGCTGTATATTTTTTTAACATTGATATGTGCTATCATAACGTCCCATTGAAGAGCATAGGCCTCTCCTAAAAGTAGAAAAGGCCAGAGGGTAATAATCCACTACGCAGGTCATGTGCGTATTAATGGATACACATATTCCAAATTTTCTTCATCCTCAAGCATGCGAGTTTTCTAGTGATTTTTTCCTTCATCGCCGAGCTACTGATAATTTCAAAATCCGTACCCACTCAAGTACAAACTCAGTGGGTAAGGACTGGAGATTTTAACTCACGACCTCATGATTTGATATCCCCAGGCTATAAAATATTAATGTGTTATTAAGAAACTCAAATAATTGTTGCTGTCAGTTAAATTTAACCTGTGTTTAACATGCGCTTCAAGACTTAATAGTTAAAAACAATAGATAGCAATAGTAAAAAGGTTTTTCAACAATAGCTTGATTCCCATTTTAATGGCCTTTTAAGTATTATTCAATACGGTTTTTGACACGGTTTTACAACCTCACATTGAAATAAATGAAATTTTGTGGAGTTCCTGGAGGAGCCTTTAACTAGTTTACTAACTATATTAGAGACCGTTCTTAGGTAATTACTGTAATTAGAGTAGGTGATTTCACTGGCAATTCAGTGGCAAGCTTTGGTGTGCCACAAGGAAGTGCCTTAGTTCGTCTCCTCATCAACATATTATGTATATGTATTTTAATTAATTTTGCACACACCTTGATGTCTGCCGAACCATCTGTTTCCCCGATGGTACGGCTCAACTTTTCTTTTCAACCTTCCACAAACCTGAAGCTGGTCTTCGTTGAAATAAAATGTATTATGCATTATGCACTATAAATTATAAAATTACTATATGCACCAATATTAGTAAGTACATTCATAGTACTACTTATTTAGATGTAATAATATACCAACATCTAAAATTATCAACATGATATTCTTTATCATTGTGAGTGTCATTCTTTCATAGCGCTATCACTGGTCTAAGCCACTTTAGGGTCCTGTGGCAAAACACCACTTTGTTTTCGTCAGCTTGCCGCATTGACTCCATCCTTAATGCATCCGTGCCTGAATCAAGTGTCCTATCACAATATATAATCATGTATGACATTGCATATTAAGGTGCCAGAAGTTTTATCATACTGAAAAGCTCCTATTGAAAAATCTATCTTGGAAATTATGTTCAAGTCATTCAGATTCCCAAGTAAATAATAAATTATTTGAATTATACAAGGAAAACGTAACTACTTAAATCAAGTGATTCGTCGTGTGAAGAAGTATTTATCTGAAAATGGAACCGTACCTGGATCCCTAAATCCTAAACCTAAATCCATTATTCCTTTCAAACGTAACGTATTTCAATAATAATATTTTTCAACAATCGTCCCACTACTAATTAAAACAAAATATGGGTAAAAATAGGATTAATATTATTTCTTGTTCCATTAGAAAAATATTTTTATGAACTTTTTTTGCTATTTTTCCATAGACCACTAGTACATTAGAACTGGTTGATATTATTATAATATTGTTGTCATTCTTTCATAGCGCTATTACAGGTGTAGGCCACTTTGGGCTCCTGTGGCAAAACACCATTTTGTTTTCGTCAGTTTACCGCATTGTTACATCCTTAATGTATACCGTTAAATAATAAGAAGAACTTTGAATAAATAAGACGTTTTACTCGGCTTTGCAAATGACGTTTATTTATATATAAAAAGAACATAAACGCTATCAAGTCAAGAAAATGCTAATGTTTAACTAGGTTGGGATGTTTTTGTATGGGTAACATATCATTTGCTCTAGTTTCCTTTCTACGTAAATATTTGATTGCGGCTTTTTGTTCAAGTAAATCACGGTAAGTTTAGAGTGCAGCGACATCGCGAGGCATCAGGTGCGATACACTCACGCAAATATTTTATGAAAATACAGGGAATCTCAGCGCTAGGGATGTACCGCTTTATATCTTACAGCAAAACAAATATGAGTTTTAATAACTTGTAATAATAGATATGATTTTTCTTAGTTATGAAACTCATCGTTTAACTTCCAACGTTTGTGCGACTGTAGCGTGCACCCTTCTCCACCCAGATGCGGTGCTACTATTATATAGCGGACGGACACCACGCGACACTAATAATTCAATAATAATTTAAATTATTATTAATCAAGATTAATAATTAAGATTAATAATAATTTCAAAAAGTAGCCTGAAATATTTTATTTACATATTTATTTTATTGTCAGACAAAATATCCATAATGTGTTAGTAACCATGAATCTTAAGCTAGTGATAGTGATGGTAACTATTAACCACCTATATGATAATATACCTAACGTTTTGCTATATTATTATATAATAGCAGTAATAATTTAGTACAAATATGATTTAAATGTGATTAAAAATTGAAATAAAAAATTGTATGTACGTATAATATGGAGCACAATGCAACGTGACGAGACTAGACTAGGGGTGTCGGCGTCGCGGCCGCATCCACAGCCAAACGGTAAACACTTTGCTGTAATCTCGAGATGAGAAAACTTTCAGTTCTCTTAATTCAGAAACTTATTCAACAACCTAACAACCTTAGAGCGGACCGTCCCGCACTCCCCGCGTCCCGCGCGTCTCGCCCGGCGGACACAAGACAAACAAACGGCGATCTCACTCTTCATCCACTGTATATTAAAATATATGATAACTTTACCAAATAGTAAACAATAACAATAGATCTCACATGAATCCCCTTACTATTTTTTAATATACTCTAGATTTCCCAGTAATTACCCGGTGATGAAAATTACGATTCCAGAATTTAGCCCTTGAATTATTAAATAATGATCTCAATTTTTATCACACATTGTACAATTAAATACCTTTCAACGTAGTTCGTACAGAGCTACTGTAACTTATGACAACCTGCGGTTTGTCTCAATCCAAAGAAATACTTCAAATCAACAAATAGGTACTCTGACCTACGGGGAGGTCTCGTTAAATAGGAAATTACGTGTACCTAATTAGTAGAGCTTAAGTAATTGCTTGTGTCCCTTTTTTCACATTAATAGATAAAATTAAACTTAGTCTCTCAATCGAAATGTAAACAAAAAGTTGATTATGAACAAATGCATATTTTGACAATATGACAGACCCGCGCCATATTTCAAAACATGAACAAGGACTCACTTCATCTGAATTTTGTGCGTAAATTTTATTTCCAGTTTAATTATGCTTTATGCTGTTAATTACTCCCCATTAAT
The DNA here is from genome assembly GCA_943735995.1 of Sesia bembeciformis. Lineage (NCBI taxonomy): Eukaryota > Metazoa > Arthropoda > Insecta > Lepidoptera > Sesiidae > Sesia > Sesia bembeciformis. The sequence continues at coordinate 7,974,140 of OX031029.1, read as the reverse complement.
AACATTTTGGTAATATATTAATTTTATTTCCATTTTACATTGACAATTTACTTAGATATACTTTACTCCAATGCTAATCGATGTTAAGATCACTGATATCATAACATCAATAATTTAATCAGCCCATTGACAGTATGAAGTGTTATCCTCGAGTGGAATCAACTCCTCGACGCAAACAAACAGACATTAAAGGATTACCGCGTATAACTACGTAATCCAGTTAACATGAAACACATTTCGGTAAACAAAACCATACCACCACTTCAGTGTAAACTTGCCTCATCCGAGAACACACCTGTAATATTTCTGAAATAAAATCTAAGGTTCCAAACTCTAAAAAGGTTAAATGAGAAACGTATTCTAGAAGCAACTTAGATGTGCCGTTTCAATTCAATTACGTTTTACGCTCCAGTGTCGTGTTGAAGATTAGGGCGACGAGAAAATATTCACGGAAAAAATATAAAAAACATATAAATCGGTGAGTCGGTGTAATTTTAAAGAGAGCTCGATTTACCAGGTGGAATTAGAAAGCATATTAACAGACAGATGTTGGTTTAGAAAAACTATGTACATTGCAAGTTTATTTTTCAATAAAAGAAATGGAACATTTTACGATACATTTGTCTGTTCAGATCTAAACAAAACAATTTGAGTAGAATTGAATTATTATATTATGTACTTACATTTTACTTTTGTTAAGTATTCAATGACAATGTCAAACGAGTAGTAAGTACCAAGTAATAAACCTAAGCGCTGCCGTTAACATTTTTAGTGATCCTTTAGATTTTGTTGCTGTAACATCTCATATGAACTTTTTCTTATGTACGTATTGTGTTGTGTGTAGATGAGTCCAACCATACGAGGCCCTCTGAGCGAGTCGGGCGACCGTCCCAGCGTCACCGTCACTGACATGGACACTGTGCACGAAGAAAACGATAACGACAGGTATTCCGTCACGCATATGCAACTTTATGAGACTTTGATTAGGTATATTTGTTTCTTTTACGGCTGGCTTTACCTAGCAGACGTTTTGGGCAATCATTCTTTACTCCATTACTGTAATGCTTTCGTACAAATTAACTACCTAATCGTTAATCTAACACCAACATTACGAGTGAGTCATCTCATCACATGCCGATTTCCAAAAAATAATCCAATGTACAATGGTGGCTATAATAAATTTTGCCTTTCTCATGAGTAGTTCGGAAACGTCAAGATATAACTGAATTGAAATTATATATAAGCATGTACTGATTGCTTTTAAATATACTTAAGTAAATATAAACATACAGATTTTTCTGCACATTATCCATCATCGGTTATTGTAAAATGAAAAGCCATCCTTTTGCAAACATAGGAAATGAATGCGTCGCGACGGAGACAGCAGGTAGTGGACATAAATAGACCGCAGATACCGACCATTTAATTAAAGTTTCTTTTAAATTGAGTTTCCTTTTATAATCGTAGCTCAGTTTTATCTTTGAACTTAACACGGGATCTACTGTATTTATGCGTGCAAAGAAACTGCAAAAATAGAATAGAAAGAATTTCTTGTCGTAAAAGGATAATATTTTTCACATTTTTATTCACAAAAGAAAGATCATAATGTATATTATGTAATTATATCTCAGATATTATCTGAGAAAAGTTACCTTATTTTGTTAGTTCTAGTTTCCCAGATGTTGAGACTTTAGTGAAATCTTAAAGAAATATTATAACATTTTTTTTTTGAAAAATAATTATATGAGCAGCGAAAAATACTGATTGGGCAGCAATAAGCAAGTGGATGCAGTGGTAGCGTTTGCTACCATCGACTCGCTGATTATTTATTTTTTTAAAGGTGGGTTAGGTTTAAGTTCTCTGGTGACAATAAAGAAACAAAGTTAGGTTGTCTCTCTCATGATAATATTCTTAAGAATTTAGATTTTTTTAATAACTTCAGATATAACTCTGCCTCCCCACCATACTCACCGGACCTTGGCCCGACAGATTTCCATTTCTTTAGATTTTTGAACAATTATCTGCAAGAAATAAAATTTGATTCCTAAGTAGCTGTGATTAAAGCTTTTGAAGAGTTCATTAATACCCGTCCACGAGACTTTTACAGGAGTAGCATCAATCAACTGCCCGTGAGGTGACGAAAGTGTTAATTAAGTAAAGAAAGTGTTTAGATAATATGGGTCAATATTTCGACTAACATAATAAATATTTTTATAACATTTTTTTTAATTTCTCATACAAATGGGTCTCTTCATAGGTAAGCACCTAATATCTAGTATGTATTCTCAAATCGATGACCTAAGTCAATAAGTCCATACCGACTATAAGGTCCCTTTCCTCAGATAATGTCACATTACACGATGACCAAGTAAGTGTATTATGATTGTCTTCTAACAATTTGGACGGCTTACCCTGTAGTAAATGACCTATATGTAATTTTAACGAGAAAATTTAAAGTGAAACAAAAATATTGCAACGTAGCGCGCATGCAGAACGAATAAAGTGGTATATTCTGATATTCAAAGTAGGTGTGCAGAGGATACAACGAAGCTTGAGAAGACATTTCCGGCGGGCGGATGCACATTTTGGAGATTTTGCGCTCAGACTCGCAGTCGAATATGTTGTTCAATACAAATGCACTATGGACGATTCTTTAAATATAACATTCACAGAGTGATTTTTGTCTTGAATATTATTCTTGTCATCTGTCATCCTTTGCAATTTAAAACCAGAAGTACCTACTTATCAACGTATACTTCGCTATCTCAACATATTAAGTATTATACTTTCTTGCCTTTTTTGTAATGCCATTATGCTTTAAAAAGTAAAAATCTGTACCTCAACGTTGTTCTGATATGTCTATAATTCATATGAGCCTTGGCGAGTGTTGTGTTTATCTCCAGTACGAAAAAGCTAGAATTAAATTATTGTTTATAACATATATTTTAATGACAAACTCGTAACTTCTCTCTGTTATTCTAAGGTTGACGGGAAGAGATTCTTTCTTCCTTCCTTAAATCCGACTTTGAACTTATGGTAATACTCTAATGTCTTATCGTAACAATTCATTATAAGTATAATAAAGAGCAAGAGCAACAACAGCAATCAATTATCTAATTGATGACTACTTGGAAAAAATAATTAGGCCATAGACTATATTGAAATTTCAAGTCACATTGAACCACAGGCTTGATATTTGGGTTTGATAGATGTTAGGCGACGCGCATGAGCCAGACTGCATACTATATTGTAGATTATAATATGTTCTCAATATTGATAATGTGACGCTTTTGTTCCACGATGTTTGCCAACTTTCAATCTTTTAATATGATTTTTATTCTCTACTAAATAAATGACAAGAAAAAACCCGTCTGATTTATAAACTGTTTGGTTATTATTAACTCCAACTACATGTTGTATAGGTACATTTTCATATCACGACTGCGACATACGACCACAACCGACGACACTACGATCGGTAGTAACGACTGCTTACCATGTAAATTAGAGATGAATTTTGGTAATGTACGACTGTATACGTCTACCACCGACAACCGCTTCACCCACCACAATGACCATAGCCTATACAATTGATACGTATCGTTTGAAAAAATGAATAAACGGAAGTTTCTAATTATGGTTTTGTTAAAATAGGTCGTAGAGTCCTAACAATGTGATGCGTAAAACTGTTTTGGGTCGCTGGCGGTAGGAGGCAGTCGTTACGACCGGTCCTGCTATCGTAGGTTGTGGTCGTATCGCATGTCACAGTTGTAAGTTGCGAAAATGTAACTTAAGTACTTAAGGAGGTTTGTATGAACTATTAAGAGTCAGTTTTGAAACACTCTGTAAAGGAAAATAGTGAGAAGCAGTACAAGAGGGATTTTGGTGCAGACGCTCATAGCATTGAAAATATTTATGACGGTTGATAGAGCGCTTTGTGCCGCGCGATACACCTCACGGCTCCAGCCCATCCGATTCACCTGCGAATACCGAACACATAACTTCACATTTTAAATAATTCAACCTGTATTTGCATAGATAAAATAAAATAAATTTATACTTCCGGTTGTACGTACTTTTTGTATATAAAAATATTTTTTATATTAGTCACATTTTTAGGGCTTTATAATTTCATAGCTGCTCTATTTTTAAGTTTATAAATTGGTAGAGGTACCTACACTTATTGTTCATAATAACACTATTATAAATAATATTAATATATCACACTCAATGGCCCACACTACAATAGAACACAAACTACCTAGACTCCAACAAACTTTTTTTTATACAGATATTTTTCCAGGAATTGAATCCAGGAGACCTTTTACATCGTAAATAGGCCTTATAATCCAATTAGTTGGTAATGAACTAACCGATTGTAAAAATTAAATGTTAAAAAATTATGTACCGTGGAATATTATTGAATATAATAAGTAGATTCACTTGTTTACTGCGCAATATGTCAACTCGGTTGCGCAAATTAAAAACCTAGTAAGAGACACTTTTTTGAGAATTTCGTATTTTTCATGTCTTATCATCAGTGAATAAGTAAAATAACCATATTATTAAGTGTGGAATACGGGTGAGACCAGGCAGCCTGATCCTTTAGATAATCAAATGACATAACTTTAACTTTCAGAAGGGCAAACTCAAACATAAAACATTTTGGTTCTCGTATAAAATTTGATTTAATGCACTTACTAGATTTTTAATTTGTACAGCCGAACTGTTTATTAACAATTTTCAATATGCCTATTTATATGAAACAAACACTATCTCATAGACATTCATTATAACTGTATTAATACTGTATGTACTTGTATCTACCCATATATTGTTAAGATATACAATTTTCTTAACGCGTCGATTCCCTCTTGATTATCACCCGTTCCGTTCCTGGTGGTGATGATTGATAACTAAACCACAATTGTTTTACTAATGACAAATAATGACATAAAATTATGTCAGTTACATTCCGTGTAAGTAAAAGTCGTGGAAGTTCTGAAGTAAAAGAAGTCGAGCCAAAACAAAGAGTATTAAAAATCATAGATGGTAAATTAAAATGAAGGTTACAATAGAAGTAGAACATGGGTAGAACAAGTGGTAATATTGTTATCGGTTTATGTAACGATACCATATTAACGCAATTGTGCATGTTTGTGCAGCGATGAGTCGTCGTACTCAGACGTGGGGCGTCTCCGAGAGCGAACCCGTGCGATGCTCGGCGCAGCGACCGAACCGCTCGTCCAACCGAATGCACACTCGCAGCCCAACAGTCGCCGCATGTCCAGCGACTTCGATGGCAAACTTGCTGCCAACCTCAATACGAGGTTTGCTTTACTCTCTTTATTCTTTTTGTAAATATAAAATAATACAATGACGTACAATAGAAGTATGTGGCGGCTTAAGAGGGGAGGAGGGCTGAAGCGAATTTCAAAAATAGATAGTTTCGCCTTTTATTGCTGTCTCGGGGGTAGATATTGAGAGAAACAAGGACCGTAACAGATGGCGCACTATCGTTCGTCGAAAGTATACCATGCTGGTGGTCACGACGCTCATTAATGAGGACAACGATGCAAGGAGGAGGGTTGAGAAAAAGGGACACTTGCACTTCGAGTTGATAATACCTATAAAAATTCTAGAAAATCTAGGTTTCGTATTCCCCTGTTTCCTCCTCCAAAAATGGACCGATTTTTTTTAATTGCATTATAAAATAGCTGTTTCTGTGTCTGTACGTTTTGCTTTTTGAAATAAGATTTGTTAATCTATACTACATATAATAAAATTGTAACAGGCCGATGTCTGTACATTATAGATATTGAAAAAAAAAATCCCCCATATTAGAGCAACAGAAGCCAAAACAACAGTTTTTAGAAATTTTGTCTGTCTGTATGTTTGTACACGCATCACGTAAAAGCTACTGCATGGAATTAAATGCAGTTTTCACCGATGTATTTGACTTTATAATGTATTAATTTGATGGATAAATGATATAATTGATTATGTTATTAATTTAATTACTTGTATTAATTTAATGTTATGAACTTGTATTATTATGAAGTTGCATTTTAATAATTGTACTCAAACTTGTACCGCCTTATGGCAGAAATAATACGTTCACAAATAAAGGGATTTTATTTGATAAAATTTGCACACTGTTCTGCTTTTTGCAGCGTTTAACGTGGATTGCTGCATTATATTTCTATTTCTGCCTTCTATTTGCTTTCTGCACAAAAGTATATTTCTGACAACTTTTAAGTGAACTATAAAAACTTGGGATTCTGAAATAATACATAAAATTTCCATTTCCATTTCTGGACGTTTTGATTTCGTGAAAAAGAGTATTATGGTACGGTGGCGGATAATGATACCGATGAGAAATAATCGAATGAGCAACAAAAACTACTGAATGGGCAGCAAATCTATAATAGTTCAAAGGTTGATTTAGGTTCTCTTGTGACAATGCAGAAATTCAAACTCGGCTACCACGAGCCGTCCAGGTTTAAATGAATAGACTAACGAACTGAACTGCTCATCGTGGTGTTTCATGACATTAAACCTCCCAATGACAACACAGTTTTATAGCAGTATTTAATTGCAAGCTGAACTAGCATGCAGCTTTGCTGTCATCGCTGTCCTTCTTACATCGATATAGAGGCCCGTTCTTTTCAACATTAACTAGCCGTGTGCTTTTCGTGGTAGTAGATATGTCTCACTGTAACTTTATGTTGTAGACGTCCCTCAGCAATAATCGCTGCATTTCGCCGGCCATCACAGGCACTAGCTTTATGCGCAGCAACACAACGCCGCTTCCTCTCGGAGCTTGGGCCACACTCACGCGCATCAGTCGCCTCCACCACTCACGAACCTCCGCCGTCAGCCGCCGAAATATTGGGATAGTAAGTACAAACCATTGCATATAAAATTAAAGTAATATAGGAAACGGATACAGACGAAACATAGTCATTTTGTAGGGGAGACTGCACGCTGAATTCCCACAGCCGCTGGGCGCACTCAACTGACCATATTACCCCTCTCTCACAGAAGACTACCTTGAAATGTACTGCATTTCCTACTTTATCGTATTTTTCCAATGTACGTACGTGTTTCGGTAGTGAGTGAGATATGCCAGAGCAATTCCCATCCCATCCCTCTTCATTTTCCCAACCCTTTCACCCAATCCATGTCGAATCTGATGTGTTATCTTTAAACATTGCAAAAGCTATATTGCTATATGAGAACACGATGTAAGTGAAAACGATTAGCTTGTTTATTATAAATATAAAAATAAATTGCATAAAGATAAATTAATAAGAACAGTTCAACAACTATAAAAATACGAATATATACTTTAACTTTGCACTTTAGCAATAAATAAAAGTGTGTGCAGCTAGTTTTCTAAGTGTTTACAAATCAAATTATTCTCCTAAAATAATATATGCTGTATATAGGTACGTTTAAAGATGTGATATCAACATAAATCAAAGTTAGCCGGTGCGAGAGCTCTCGACGGACCGCGGCGGCACCTGCGGACGACACCGGATCACCTCTTACAAATAGTTTTCGACTCCACAATGTGGATTTATGAATTAAATTGTTATTTTATAACGAGAATAGAGAGATTTAAACATTACCATGAATCACTTGAAAAATAACCCGAAAATGACAATATACTCGTAATTACGTATGTACCTAACGTACTATTGCATTCAAAAGTCTTTAACTGATGTTCAAATTAAATTGCTTAAACTTGGACCATACTAAGTACAAAAGATTGATAATAATATGCTATAAAACAGTATTGCTTGAAGAGGCGTATTAACGAAGCTGGTTGATCGAAAACCAGCTTCTTTATACGCCTATTCGTTGTAGGAGACAGTGACTAGACCAGTGTTCAACACTATATAAAAATGTGTTCAGCAACAAGGTCTAAAACACCTATCTGCAAAAATTGTTCTCATATTAAACTACCTATTTTTAGTCATTTTCATTAGACCCGAACCCTAAACAGATTACTGTTTAGTGTTCTACTTTAAAAAAAGACAAAAATTTTATACATTTGTTAAAAACCTTACAATCATTGGATTATAATTTATTGGCTACAATTATTGTATCATAACTATAAAACAAAAATTTCGATGAAATAAGATAATACGATGCAAGCTTTGTTTCAAAAATATTACACTCACAGTAACATCCTAAACATATGTCAAGGACGTGGCCAGCCAACGCCATCCAATGGGCCAGGGGCGGCAAGATGAGAGAGCGGATGGGAGAAATATAAATTGTAGGTACAAATACAATTTTATTCGAATCTCTAGGGGGGGCAACTGCCCTCCCCTGCCCCCCAATTGGAGACGCCCTTGACATATGTGATTACAATATACTCTTAAATCTTACTATTGAAATCGAGGTCTCTTCAGACATTGCATCAATGGGCTCGTCAACCACTTAGAACGTGAATGCAGAGAGGGGCGAGTAATATTCAACTGGGTAACGTCACGCCGGCCTCATTATGTTTGCAATAATGCCAGACGCCCACAACACGTCAACACCATTCAAATCACATCCTTTGTTTTATACACTATGCTAGTATACTATATAGCTTTTATTGTCCGGTTTCACCAAACAAAATTGTTAATTTTGTAAATCTCTTATGAAATGTACAAGAACACCTCTTGCTCTGGTCCATATGTCTTGAAAGAAATATAAATAAAATTATTTATTTACATTTAGTGAAGCCCTGAGCAAAGCATTATCTGCCCTCTACGCTAAGCTGTTGGTGGTTCTCGGTCTTGCTTTCCCGGTAACTGAAGTAATTGGGCACGGAGTTGAAGAAGGTTATTACCAGGTAATTGTTCACAAAAATATTTTCTACTGAAATTGTAATGATTTCATATAATAACTTCATTATTTGTGTTTCAGGGATTTTATTTGTACCTATATTTAGTATCAGTCATGTTCGTGATATTCCAGTATGCCAATCTAATGAGACAGAAAGCCGTCAACACGATTATTCATGACTACGGTGAGATTTTTAATGTTGTTTTCGCCATCATTATAATCAATTGATGATACCTCATAGAAGATATGTAAAACATTTTGCAATAAGTGGGCACAAATTTAAAAAAAGCAATACATTCTTTAGTAATTAGCCACATTTGCTTAACAAAATGGGACATTAAAATCACATCTTGTTTGCATAATTACGACCGCAAAGAATATTACCTTCTTTAGTTTTCATTCCACTAACGTTTTAAACCATTCGTATAAATGTCCCGGAAAATTTGCGTCTATATGTGTTCCTTAATGACCTAAAACGAATTGAAACGTTCTTGTGTATTGCAGAAGAAACTGATAAAAATGATAAAACAACACCTGGTGAAAAGCCAAATGAAAAGCCAAAGCCCAAGGAAACGATATCTCGTTACGGCAGTTTCTACTTGAGACTCGGTGCCATTGGTGAGTGATATGCATTTGATTGCATGACGGCTTTTTATTTTTGCCTCTTTGACTTTAAACCTAAGTAAATCGTTAATTTTTTATCCCATTTCTTATAAAATATGATAACTCTTGCCAGAAAAGATAGACGCGCTTTAAAACACTGTTGTAAAAAGCATGTAACGAATCTTTTTGGTCGAGAACTTGTCAGACCAGCGGTAACCGGTCTACTCTATTTGTTTGTTTCTTTATTGGTCAAGCTAGCTATATTTTCATATTTGGCCAATATAAACATATAAGTATACAATTCTTCTAAGATAAACATCCTACGCAATCCTAAAAATCGCAGTCCGCACAATTCCCGATATCAATAAACACAAGAACACCGATGAACAAATAAACGTTACCGTTTACAGTTGAGATAAAAAAATATTTAAATAAGTACTTCATAAAGCAAAATATTGAGGACCTACTTTTTGAATCCTTCCAAATCTTTTCCTATTTCTATGATATTGTGTTTTTTTATATACGTATTATATATCTATAGAATAATACATACGTATTATTCTATAGATATTATTGTGCGTGTATAAATGTATTTATGTATGTATATATTTACTATTATAGTGTTCCAATGTCATATAATAATATAGTACTATAATAATATTAAACTTATAATTTCTATTTATTTACTCGCATTGTGGTAAATTGGTCGTCAGGAGATTGCTATAATACTATACAATTGCGTAGTTATATTCTCTCCGGTAAATATTGTAATACATTTTTGTCTATATTAAATGTTATACGATAAAAAATATCTATCTATCCCAATAACAATTTTCAGCATTTGGCATCGGATCAATGGTGTATAGCGGATTAGAATTCGGAGAGTACTTCGAGATGACTGATCAATGCCGCTCTGTGCTCGCTGCTATAACCCCAGCACTGCGAATGGCACTCACTCTTCTACAGATGCAATTCATTTTCCTCACAAGCAAAGAAATTGAATCTGGCACATACAAAATGATTCAAAGATTTGGCTTCATGCATATGATCGCTACAAATCTATGCGAGTGGTTGTATGTTCTCGTTGAAGAGACTAAACATGAGATACACCATCTCGAGCATTCAGTATTGTCAAAGAATGGTACTCATAATGAAACCGCAGCAGTGCCGTGTCGAAGGGCCAACATTATGGGCGCACTGTTACAAAATGCGTCGCCCTTTCTGTTCCCCTGCACTATTGAATATTCTCTTATCTGCGCTGTCATTTTGTATGAAATGTGGAAAGAGGTATAATTTTATTTATTTGATTTATTTATTTTAAAGCTACGAGAGATAAGAAACATAATAATTAAAATAATTTGCAGGTAAAGTGTACTCCAGAGGACTTTGAAAAGAAATTCAATTACACTAAAAATAAATCGAGAAATAATTCTGTGACACCCGAGAAAATTTTGCAACAATTTGGTAAATATTAACTTTTGGTTTTACTTACAAAACTTACAACAGTAGGTAAATATGAATTTAAAAAAGCAATATAGTATAAAATATAATATTACATGTTTTTACTTTGTAAATCAAATTTTACAAGCGGTTGATATCATCTTTCACCAATAATTGACTTAGGGTTTCACCCATCAATTTTAAACATTTTACAAAATCTACCATATTTACAAAACTCCTCGACTGATTTTGATTAAATCTAATATATTAACCAGAATGAATACCGTACACAAAAACAAATTTGTTTGAAGACAGACAAATTTTTGTTAAAGTCCCACCGTAAAAAGAACCCGCGACCTTTTGCACAGCAGTCGGGGTAGTTTATTAACTAGGCTAAAAGGTCGTCGTCTATGATATGTACAAGATATTAATTTAAATTATATGTGATACTAGTAAAGCTTCATTCATATTTCAGCCGGTATGCTCGGCGTGGGCTCACCCTACGGCAGCAAAGCGGCTTTACACCACTTCTCCGTGGACTGTTCCCACGCTCATCGCGGGCTATTTGCCGGAATACTGCTCATCGTTCTCACTATTATATCTCTTATTATGTTCTTTGTCCTCGCTCACAACCCCCTTACAATTAACGTGAGTAGCAGTTTAGCTTTTTAGCTCTAACCACATTCATCGCTCAGTACATGCCGGATTTCCTGTATTATTTACTTCGGAAGCACGTGTAATTCGTCAAGGGTTCATTCGTGTATTCTTCGATCGTGTCACCACTCTTTTTCATCATTCTTTCTTAAACATTACTCTTTCATCGTCCATTTTTTTTTCCATTAGTTATATGCTTTCTACTAACACGTAGTATTTTCTTCATCACTCAACTTTCTACATATCATTTTCTCCAAAACTATGCCAACACTCAACTTCCTTTTGAAACCGTTCCATCGCTCAAGCGTTCTACATGGCATTTCCTTTGTCACGCTTCTATCATTTCTACTAAATAGCCGACCATTCTTCGATTCTCGGTTTTCTTCAATCATTATTCTTCAGTTCGCAACAAAATCTCGCGTCACAACGATCTCAATCATTGCATTTTTTAATTACATGACTGGAACCTCTAATAAAAACATATTTAATATACATGAATTGATTTCAGGACGCGATATTCCAAGTTAATATCTGTGAGTTGATTCTGTACACGTTAACCATCCTCGCTTCAGGAGTAGCCTTTAAACAAATGAGGGTACTGCCGTATAAGAGAAAATCTCGAGGTAAATACTATATTTAAATAATGCCAATCTCTCATAGAGGTATATAGATGTTGCAGGCCCCATTGCAACAAACATGATACACTTTTTACGTTTCGGTCACATTCAAAATTATTCTCTACATGTTTTTTCAGGTACATTTTAGTAAATTTTTCTTCGCTTTTCTTCAGTACGTCTTCAGTTTAGTTGTAGTTTTTTATCTAAAACGACCCCCTACCCCCTCCATTATTAGTATTCACCGTCTTTCACCCACCTCCATCACCCATCTTTCAAATACATGTAAACAGCCACACACCATTACTTACCACGAAAGACGACACATTAGATTAAAATCTATTTATTTAACAGCTATAATAATATACAATGTGAAAAAACCCGAAGCCTAAGCGCAATGACATTTTAAATGATTCTAAACACACCTTAACTGATAAAACATCTCTTTTTCCCAAAAATGTATGAGTTGTAAGCGCATTATCTACACAAAATCTAAAAAGTTCTATATTCTCTTTTGACTTTTTACTACTTTTAAAATTCATTTTATAAATGTATTTCAGCGGTCCTGGGACTGGATACGTCACTACTGATCCTTGCACAGTTGGGAATGTTCGTGTACTGCATGTTCAGTTTGATAGGAAGCCATCATACTGTGGACTACAGCAACACTACTGGTCTAACTGGATTCTTCTCAGAATTCTTATCACTCAATCAGGTATTTTCTTAATAACATTATAAATAAAATTCAATTGGCCACATCGTCCACTTTATGATTCACGGTTCACGGATACACGCACAAAGAACACAAACTAGCCAAATTTCATGCGAACGAGTGTTATAAATGAGATGGGTATGATTGACAATATTTTTTTAAGTTCTTTTCGTATTTCGATGTCTAATCGTAAAAGAGCGCAATTATCTACGTACATTTTTTTTTGTTAATTTAACTTGTAATCGTCACCGATTTCTTTAAGTATGCCTTAATAGTAAGCCTAAGATTAGTGAGTTCCCGACCAATCTTCAGAATCACCAAATATATAGGTATGTTGTTTTGCATGTGCAGACGATATTGCAATCGTTGTTCATAATCGACGCGTGGTGGCGCCGCAGCAACAACTCCAAGCAGCGCCGCGACAAGCCCGGCCGGCAGCTCATCACCTTCCTCCTCGTCGCCAACATGGCCATGTGGGCCATCAACACGCTCGAGAAGGTAACATACATTTTATTTTAAACTTCAATCTCTTTTTAATCTCTAATTAATAAGTTCTAAGCTATTTTAATCTCTAATTAATAACCGCTAGTCAAAACCATTATTCAATAATTTTAATCAAAAATCTCAATTTTAAGTAATACTTTTACAGATCTATAACACAGGTCTGCAAGTAAAAAACTGGATAATTTTTTTATACATAGATTACTTATAGATTACGTGATGGGATGTTATTAAAGTCATTTTTAGAATCTGCGACCCTTAAAACATATAATTCAGCAAAAATATCTCATGCAGCTGGAAAATATTTTTTTTGCAGACCTGTGTAATTATTATTGTAATGTAACATTCTTTTTTTTAATAGCACGACTTTATTTGATTAAATATATCATATATAAATTATCTATTGCTTAATTTAAACTCTATCTATTCTTTCTTTTACAAACGATGTGATTTTTTCACGTTTTTTAAACTAAAGAAAACTGTAATTCCTTTTTTATTAAAAATATATCAAAACTAAAACCATATTATAAACGGAAATATTCGAGGCATTTAGGATTAAATTATCCGAAGTATACTAGATCGGTGATAGTCTAGAGTCCCCTTAGTTATTTACTAGAGGAGACTGGCTCTGCAGTGGGACGTTATAAATTGTATTTATATGTGTAACCATTTAAGCCCAATTCTACTTGTGGTTCATTTTATTTACTATCTGGCCCTAGGTTGTGGTAACGACTAGTTTTAGAATAGCATTATCCCACCTCTACCCGTAGATTTCGTTAAAGTCCACTAAGAAATAACAACCACAAGCCCTGAACAACTACACCATTTCTAAACAGTGGACTCGCCATTGCAACCCACCAATATCCCTTGTGCACAAGACAGGGTGTATGAGAGGGCCCACATCCAACAGTGGATTATATAAGAGCTGCTTATGGTTACTTATGGTTTCAAATAGAACGTTATAACATACATGTAAATACTGTGACTACTTCGGTCTTTGATTTTTAATGTTTAAAAAATATATTCTAGAATCGAGCAGAGTTCAGGCCGGCACACCTGCATTTTTACGGGCCGTGGGCTTGGACGATCATCACACACGTGTCGATGCCGCTAGCCATCTTCTACAGGTTCCACTCCACCATCTGCCTCTTCGAAATATGGAAGAACAGCTTCAAAAATAAACCTATTTATTTAAATGTATAAAATTCAAAATAGAATTTTATAAGAAAATAATCCTCAATATACGTACGTGTTTCGTTAGTAAGTAAGATATGGTATGTCAGATCCCATTCCATAGTATCCTATCCTATCCTGCCCTACCCATTTCTCCAACCCTTTTTGCAAATCAATTTCTAAATCTTAGTCAACGCATCTGAAGGCGAGCCAATGTTTGTCATTCTTGACTGATGTTGGCATGTACTGCGGATGTCCATGAACAATATTTACTTACCACCAGGATGACTGTCTGTGTCTACCACATTCTTTCTATAAAAATAAAATAAAAATAATAGGTCAGATATCATAAAAAATATGTGTGTATTCCAAACTTTATTGAAAGTTAAATGTTCTCGTCGTTTTTGTTTATTTACAAAAAACATATTTGGGTATTGTTTCTTAAGATGTTTTAATAATATCTATATTTTCTTTTGATAGTTTGAATACAATTTGTTTCATTCTATAGCAAAAGTTTAATTCAGGTGTCAACAATTTTCAACATGACAATAAGACAAAAAATTATGAGAATGAAAAGAAAAAAATACTCGTGTGTATACTTTATGTAACATGTGTAACGTTTTTGAGGATAATTTATTAACACCAGCTGTTCCTAATTAATAAAAACTTATTGCGTTAATATTTTATTATACTATATGCTCATATGTACTAGTATTTAAAAGCATACGTAACGTAATAACAACGTATATAGTAACGTAGCCCGCGTGCCTGTGTAAATGTCTTTCTTTGCAGTGTGACATAATTGTATCTTATAAAAAAATAAAGTTAGATATGAAAATTTTAAATAAATACTTATTTAAAATTTTATTATTGTAATATGCTTTCTTAAAGATTTTTTTGTTTTATTGTGTTATATTCCTTTACGAATTTTTAATTAGTGCAAAGAGTATCAAAATTGTTGTATTGTATTATATATATTTTTTCTTCTATATATGGCAATGGTGCAATTACTACATTTTGCCAGTGGCAAGTTTTCTTCGTAACAAACAATTTCAAAGTTTAAAACGTATCCTATCAATGGCCAGTCCCGTCGAAGTAAGTCAGGAATCACTCAGTAAAACAATAGTAGGTTTATTGAGGACTGAAGAGGACTGTTTGGAAGCACACAAAAAACGCAGACTCACGCTTTTATTTGATTATCACAAACACCACGCACAATAAACACAAAAACTATCACTACTAAACCACTAAATGCCTAATACACAATTTTTACAATGATCAAACAAAAACTCCACTTCACACCAAAAAGTCCTGTATTGTATATTACCATACACGTAGCCATAAATAGTAACAATGAAGAAACATAAATAAATTACGTTTGAAGGAATCTGACATTCTCACGTCCATCCGCTTGTTATTAGCCGAATGTGTGTGTACCGAGCTATTGGTAGGTACATTGACACGTCCCCTGTTTGTGGCAGAAAAAGATCTAGCCGTCCACGCACTATTCGCACTAAATAGCCGATTCAAGCTGTGAAGGAGAGAATTCGAAGAAATCCCTTCCGGAAGCAAAAGTTTAAAAGATGACAGGATTTGCTGCTTCAAAAGATATAGTGCTTCAAAAGACGTACGTTCAAAAGACTTTTTTAAAACCTGAAGAATCCTTTAATAGACTTCAAATGGCGTTTGCAGACAAGTGCCCTTCTAAGGCAGCTGTGTATTGTTGGTACAATGTATTTAAGAGTGGTCGACTAAGTTTCACTGACGAAGAAAGAAGCGGTCGCCCTTTAACGGCTGTTACGGTAGTAAACTTGGTGGCAGTGAAAAATTTGATTTGTAAAAATACGCGAATTACATACGAGGAGATCCGGAAGAGATTGAAGATTGTATGAGGAGTGTGTATGAAATATTACATGGATATCTACGAGTCTCGAGGACAGCATCACGGTAGGTGCCACCCAACCTCACCGAGGTTCAAAAACAAGTTCATGGGTCGTCTCGGCGCGTTTACATCGATCCACAGTGACCTCACTTGTGACAATTCACAGGTATGGATTTATTAGTATGATGCAGAAACTAAGCGTCAATCTACTGTTTGGCTGTTTCAAAGTGAGTCAACGCCTACCAAAGTGAAAAGAACGAAAAGCGCTGGAAAAAAAATAATCGTAAGTTTTTTCACTTTAACTGGCTACCTGATATCTGTACCTTTACGAAACCAAAGCAGCGTTAACTCAAAATGGTCCGTAACCACGTCTTTGCCAAAGGTTTTTACTGCAGTGAGTAACAACAGTCCAAACACAGGTCACTGCGGACTATTGCTGTACCACGATAACACGCCCGGTCACTTAACGCTTAAAACTAGGGTTTTTTGGATTTTGTGACTTTTTTTATTTCCCAAAATTAAATCCCAACTAAAAGGGACGTACTTATGTAGTTTTCGTCGGCGGAAGAACGTTCGAAGAGGCAGTGGAGGAAAAATGGAACCTGAGGAAGAGTGGAGAAAATGTTTTCAAAATGAACCTTTATCTATACAAAGAGGATCTATGCAAGCGGAGATTACTTTGAAAAAAATGTAATAAAAATATTGGAACCCGTAGAATTTTTTATTTCTTTTTCACAAAACTTTCTGAGTTTCCCACGTATGTATATCTAACAAAAGACACACGAAATAACGCGAAATTTTTATATTAAAATTTAAGAACCTTTAAGGAAGTAAGTTTATCGTAAGGAAGTGTTATCACAGAGTTGAGAAGCTGATCAGTAATACATAACGAAAAGTTGAATTCATTAAAATACATATTTACAAATACAATAAATATCATACGTAGATATAGGTACCTACTCGTAGATAGGGTACGTAATACGTGATACGTCACGCACGTTGTTCAACCTCGGCTCAGACAAATTTCCGGATAGCATGATGGGCCAATTATCACATTGAACGTTGTCCTTTGTCAGATACTAACTACAATATTTACTGCACTAATTATTAGTATCTCTATAGTCATATAATTATTATCATTAACTACAAGTACAAGACATTTCATTAAGTACAAGACAACGATTTATTTATACAAATTGCGATGGTCAGCACTGAGGCAATTACACAGAAGTAGACAACGATTCATTTATACAAATTAATATATTAATAAATGTATACAATTTGTTTATGTAGACACGACTTATAAGAAAAAATCATACTATCTACTTATCCTATCCTAATACTATAAGAAATATCTGAATATGTATCGATACTGGAAATAAAAAATAAGGAACAAAATGCAACTTTTCAGGACAGCCAATCAGTCGAATTTTTTTCGAAAATGTAGTATAACTTTTTTGTTTTTTAAGCTATTAAAATGAAGTATATTGCAAAGTTTCTTAGATTTTCGTGACCACCATTATTCCGTTAAATATTTGTTTAACTTTCTAATGTCGTAGATGGTAAGCAAGTCCCTTCTTAAAAACATAAGAGAATTATAAATAATTAAAAAAAATAAAAAAATGTTTTACAGTAACAAAATTTCTGAACGTATAAAAGTGATGTAACTCTCATGTCTGTAAGAAAACTGACTGTTGATTTTAACGTAAGTCGTTAACGACACTCATTCGTGAGGTCGTGAGATCAAATCCTAGGCCTACTCGTATGTATACCAATGAATTTCAACATAAGTAGGGAATTAGAAATTATTGCCAGTTCGGCGCTAAAGGGAAACATCGTAAGGAAACTCGTATGTTACGAAATTTAAAAAAAAATCCGGAATATATACATATATCCACCAATCCCCACTGGGCCCGAATGGTGGAATATAGCCCGAAACTCCCTAGTGATTTACTACGGAAGGCCAGTGCCCTACAGTGTAATGTTCAAAAGTGTGACGTCACGTATTTTAAAAAGACTTATTTTACTGTTTGCGTACCTACAAAAGACCCTAACCTGTTGTTACATGAATTCAGAGCATGTGAATTTACCGAACCTAAATATTGGTGTCCGTTTAATAATTTTTACCACTGAAGTTTCAGTTGAGGATGATGACATCGATTATCTCAGACTGGCGAACGCCTAAAGCCCTCAACGAGATAAGCAAAGTCCTTTCAAAGATACTGTTCAGCCAGATAACGACTGCACTCAAACTCTCTAACATTTTGAATTTATCTTAAATGCAAAGTAATAACATAATAGAAGATAATGTTAAACGTAGACCTGTGTTTAGAGATAAATAAAATAGATCAATATCAATACATGTGCCGAAAGGAAATATGGAGGACGTCATCGAAGATGTTGTATGGTAAGTTTAAAGTGACTGAATTCTAGTTATGTAAGATTTCTAAGTTTAGTTAACCACAAAGGTTTAGTTACTTATAACGTTCAATAGAATAAAATGTTATGGTCTATTAATTTAAACATTTTGTATGTTTTAAGGCGTCGAAAAAATTATTAGCCGTCTTTTGAAATTAGGTGTCCCTTATACCTATAATATGAGCATAATGTCTGTAGTCTGCGACTACCTGTATTTGACTCCCTGTACCACCCTATAGCAGCAGTTGTCCATAAAAAATAAACCCATTTTCAATTTTCCAATACACCAAAATATATTAACAAACATAATAGACGTAAATATGTCATACTAGTTTTGTTTCCCAGCCTCGCCCGCTTATATTCGATTCCACTCCCGAAATCGTTAAATTTTATCACCTGTCTTATAAAGTTTGCTTTATTTTTGATGGAATATTGGCATTGCAATGATAATGTGACTTTGCCTGTCTGTATTTAATCTTGTGGGCAACAATGTTCTAGTCATTCTATTTTGTGTGTTATGCGACTACTAAGAAAATGCCTTTTACTGCTTTTACTAAAATAAGTTGTAATAGAATAAACGTTTCCCACTACAACAAAACGGACTTTCCACTGCCCACTGAATACCCTGCACGACAATTTTCAAAATCACTGAATCTATTTTTATAAAAATACACTGAAAAGAGACGCAGTACTTAGGCCACTAAAGTCGATGTTTTTTTTTTTTGTATCTACTAGTGGGCGGACGAGCAAGCGGTCCCACGTGATGGTAAGTGTTACCGCCGCCCATGGACACCTGCAACGCTAGGAGGTATGCGGGCGCGCCGCCGACCTTGCAAAATCCTATTCACAGCTCTCTTGAAGAACCCCATATCGTAGGTTAATGGAAAGACCTCTTGAGACAGTTCGTTCCACAGCCTACGGGTTCGCGGTATAAAGTAATTGTTATCTTTTTACTTTCGAAAAGTATATTAATCTCTTTTAATATGGAGAAAAAATAAGAATATTTCTTGTTTGTCATACAAAATACACTGTTTTTATAACTAGAACTGATTTTGGTAAACATGATCCTGTTTTTATATAGTGTTTATGTAACACTCTGGGATAAACACTACACAACAGTGAAATCCGTGATAAATTAGACCATAAATTCCCAGACTAGCGCAAACAAACAGACAGATGTTGCCCTTCAAATACTCGTTGTACAATAGTCCAATAGTTCATAGTCTACTCGTACTTACAGACACCAACGGGTCTGTAAGTACTACAGACCCGTACAGTAATACTTCATAGTATACTTAATAGTAAACATATCATAATTACTATCATATTACATTAGGTATGACAGTCATACCTCCACCGAGATGTCAATAGTGCACTTCGAACATGGACCTCACCACCATCACCCGCACCGGCAGAGTACCACAAGACTGGAACGTAAAATTAGACACAGTCGGTAAGTAGAACCAGCCGTGACCGTGTGCAGTCGGCTGGCTATAGAATAGTAAAAAGTATACAAGCCCGTCTCTTCCCCGTCGGTATCGTAAAAGACGATTGAAGGATAACAAAGTCGCTACCACAAGCTCTGAGGAACTACACCACCTCTAAAAGAATGGAGCCGCATGGCTGATGTGGCTTTTTAGGGCCATACATACTTCGATGTCCAACAGGGGACGATAAAAGGCCTGGTTACGATAAGTATAACATAGAATGGAAAAATAATGACTTAAGCTATGCACTTCAGCACTTATGGGCAACTATACAGGGTATAACTGAACCTTGCCCGACGGCTGAGCGCAGGTATTTAGTTCATGATTCTGAATTTATCGACATGAAATTTTCGTGTCTTTTTGCAAATATTTTTTTTTTAGTTTTTACCAAATTTTTTATACAATGCACAAAAAAGCCAATATTTATGCAAAAAAACCGCAATATTTTATGCCAATTATCTCAGAATTATATGCAAAATCCGTTACTTTAGGCTTCGGGAAAGGTTCGTTTACATCCTGTATGTAGGTAGTTAGGCAAAGAAAAGTAGTTGTATCTACTACTATTATATTAGTATACCTATTACGTACTAGCTTTTTGCCCGCGACTTCGTCCGCATGCAAAAATCCAAATATGAGAAATCGCCGATTATTTTAAATTAAATTATTATAAATGAGTAGTTTATATGCCAAATTTCTTAAATAATTCTTGAGATACAAGCGATGCATACAAAAATGTTCTCCTACTTTTTCCCTCCTCTTCCCAGTAAAATTTCCAAAAATCCTTCCTTAGTGGATACGTATGTCATAAAACCCACCCGCTGGGCTTATTTCATGTTTTTAGCTTGAGCGGCTTCAGCTCGGCGAGGATGAATCAGTACATTTCTTTTAATATGTATGTATAGAGTGGAAGATAAATTTCATCTTAGTTATAAGGAGTTCATGTCATTAACTTAATACAAAACGCAGAATGACAAATTTATAACTTTATATTAAATTTATAAATCTCTTACTTATGTGTGCATGGTTTGTTATAATGTGCGTGAAAAAAATATATCCTAAGCCACTTCATAATATCTGTTTTGTGGGCTCATCTCTGACACTTGATAGTTTGTTCCAGCTATTTCACTCTTGAACGAATGTTCTGTTAATCTTTGCGATTAGCAAAGAAACGTCTATCTATAGTTTATATTGAAGCGATAAAAATTGTAATTTTAAAATTTTAATTTAAATAGATTGATATTTTTAAAAGTAATCAACTTAAATTAACTACGAACGATCATGGGATAACATAAGAAACGTAGGTACTAAAGGGAATTGCTGCAGGATGGTGCATGCGGCTCGTTAGTGGAGATGTCTGAAAGTGACACCACCGACGCTAATTAGCTGGAGGCTTGGAGGACATCTCGCTAGCCAATAACCGGTGCGAAACTAGTGCAGATAAAAATAGAACTTTATTGCACAGACACGATTTAGTTCATCTCGTCTCGTGACGGCTTTGAAAATTAAATAAATTATAATACACAAAGGTAATTTTTGATCATCGATCTGTTTGTTAGATATATTATTTTAAAAACACCAATGATAAATTGTAGCCAAAATTTTAATTCTTTGGGATGATAATGGTCGCGTATATTTTACATTCGTGAATACTATTACTCAGTGAATTTTATAAGTTGTAATTTATTTTCGAATTGACTGTTTTACTGAAGACCTTGTCCACTTTCCAGTGTAAGCATGCGTGTAAGCATGCGTGACTTACATTTAATACATTCTAAATTCTATTACAATATGACTAATTATTTACACACACGTTATTCACTTCGACAAGTAGTCTTTAGTACTTACAGTCTACATTTTGCACTTCAAGAAACAACATACGAACAGACGTACTTGGGGACTTCTCACGTGTAAACGAACGAGAAATATCGCGTTTTGAATCGATTTCGATTAACTGACCCAGACGACGTGTGATTTCAAATGCAAAATAAAACAACGGTCCGAGTGCAAGCAGATGACGAAAAATAAAGAGAAATCCAATCAAAATGCACCGAAGGAGTGGCGGGAGAGATCTGAGCCGCTCCTTGCCGTGCCTGAGGATGAAAGGTGAGTCCGCAGCGCCTCATTAAATCCACTATTAGTCGATAAGCGCTTGCTCAAACAAAACAACTCCATCTGCAACCTTAGATCTAACAATATTTAATTTGCATAATTTAAACTTAAAAAATTTAAATCTATTATTATATATAAAATCGAATTTACTCATAACTTATGAATGAATACCAATATAAAGAACAGCAATAATTGCCGATTTTACAAGAGAAGTGCGTACACCTGAACATAATGGAAAAAGGAATGGAACATGTTGGAAAAAGTTCAAAAATTGTTTCTCAGGTGTATAAGAAAATGTACTGCTATTACTCGTATTTATATCCATCATTGTGTCGTAGGAATGGTTGGATGTAATACATTAGAACTTGGGCGTAATTTATCTATTATAATGTTTGTAATTAGACTTTTACAAGGCAAGTTGTCATTGCCGTCGTTATTAAGTGATGTGTCGCTTTTTGTCCAGGATCGGTATATCAGCATTGGTATTTATATAAAT
This sequence comes from Sesia bembeciformis, assembly GCA_943735995.1. Lineage (NCBI taxonomy): Eukaryota > Metazoa > Arthropoda > Insecta > Lepidoptera > Sesiidae > Sesia > Sesia bembeciformis. Next base: position 7,951,207 of record OX031029.1, on the reverse strand, counting down.
AAATAATGAACTACGAGTGCGGAAAGTACTGAAAACCCGCGATGAGTCATGTTATTTCTCCTTTCATTTGTAGAGACTGAGTAGATACAGTCCATACATAATATTAAGTATACATATATTACATAAATACATTAATACGAGTATGCATACAATAAAACTAGTCTCTCAGAGAGACAGATTTGTCTTTATCGAAACGATTCAGACTGATTACCCACTGTTTAGACTCAAGAACATTTATTTATTTTACTATTTAAACAACATTTATTGTTTTGTAACCATAATAAAAAACTTATAAGTATAATATAAAAAGTTCTTTATTGCCTAATGTTTTTAATATAGAGAAAAAATGTAGTTTCGTGTGTCGAGTTTGCCTCGTCATAAATATTCGTAATTCATTTTCATGGTCAGCGTCATCAGCAGCAGCAGCACAGTTTGCACCTAATAACCTGTGCCAACAGTATCCACATAAAACAAAAGACAATATGGTATTGTAACAACAGTTTTGTCACCTAACCTATTTTTGGTTGAGACAAGTTTTTCCATTTCAAGCATAGGTACTACAATCGACTTTTATATGCAATTGTCGTCATATCGCATCCTGAATTCGATAAAATCGTCCTGATGTCGTTGTCGCTTACAATCTCAATAGTTTTTCTATATTTTTAACAGCGAACATCCTCCGCACTCGCTGCCACGCTTGAGTGTAGTTCCTCCATGCAGCATCAGCTCCAGTACCGAGCACATTGCGCCTGCGCCGCGACGGAAACCTCTTTCACATGGCGAGTAAGTTACAAGCTTAGATTAAAAGAACATTTACTGTTTAAATTAACGTTATACTAAAAGATATACTAAGATTCGCCTTTAGTCTAAGACTCCCATATACACATCAGGGCTCAGGTCTTTTCTGGTAAATCACTGGCTATTCATATAATTCACCACGCTGATATACTCTTGTATCTCAGGTTTAGTGGATGCAATGCCCCAGATGTTTTCTTCTCCGCTGAGCTAGAGATATTTTAAAAATCCGTACTTCAGTAGAAGCTCCTTACTTAAAACTCATGAAAATCGAAAATAGAATTATCTATCCTATACTAAGTTATATAGTGAATAATAGTTCTTTTATATTCCTATCTCCTGTACATAATCTTTACCAAAAAAGTGTTATAATAAAGCATTTCCGATAAATCTGTTCTCTTCGCCATTACAAAATTAATTTATACCTATATACAATATAGTCAGAAAAACAGCAAATAGAGCAAAATGTTTCACATCATAAATTACATTTGATATTAATTTTAGATTAATCCGTTAATTGCATCAATATATTACAATGTTTCAGTGAATCAATGACAGTGGTGCTGTCAGCGTTTTATGCAAAGTTATTAATAGTTTTAGGAGTAGCGCTGCCCGTCACCAGCACGATACAAAACAACATCCACACAAATATCACTTCCGATGTAAGTATTCATGATGTTAGTAGGCAAGAACTTTAATTTGGATTAAGTTCTCTCTAAGATTAGATAAGAACAACACCGTCATACAGTTTATGTTTCGGTGTTAAAAACATGCCAGCAGATGAAGTTTTTTTACGATTTCGCCTTATCTACGAGTATAATTAACCAAAACACGTCAAAGCGAAGGTTCGCAGCTCATACGCTGCCTTCTTGTTTTGCGGAAGTTTAGCTCCACTTGTTGACTGTACTTAATAGGTACTTTGATATGATATGATACAATTTGAAGAAATCACAAATATAAAATTTTAGAAATAATCATAAAAAATCCTAGATCTGTGAAAACAAACTGTATTTTTAATAAAACTATTATATTCGTACCTGTACGATTGTTTTGTTATAATAGAAATTTCGTTATTACTCTGATGTTTTATTAAGGTCAGATATTGATATGTTTATAGTATATATAATAATAAATATGTTGTTCAGGCAAAAACGTGAAACTAAAATTTGTCTTTAAAATCTTTATTATAAATAGTTAATTATCAAAATATTTTTTCAGCTATATCCCTCAAATGTATCGTTTTAAATTAAATAAAATATCTAAGGCATCGGGTCTCTGCTGCATTTGGTCCGCTTATAGCCACATTGATGCATTACAAATATGTATATATAATACATTAAAATATAAATTAAAACGTTACAGGTGTACACAATGTACTTATACGTTGTCAGTATGATGTTCCTGGGTTACACTTTCTATCACCTAAGATTAGCCAAAAAAGACAAAGAAGGTAAGTAGAACTTGTTCTGGTAACTACATACTTTATGTCCAATTCTACCGCAGCTCGGGCTATCAAACTCTGGAACACTCTTCCCAATAATAACATTAGGAAACCCCTTCTAAATTTTCATTTAAAAAGTTGTTTCGGCGACATTATCTGTCTATGCAATAGAGTTGATAAATAAAGTTACTTAGATTTTTATTTCTTTCTCTGAAACAACCTCCCCTTGTCAATGGCTTATAATATATTATATTTTTAATGTATAGTATAATTTATTTAGTATAGTTGAGGGGGAGAGTGCATTAAGGGGGAGAGTGCACGCTGCAATCCAGCAGCTGCTGGGTGCGCTCGACAGGCCACGTTATCCCTCTCTCACAGAAGACTACCTTGAAATGTACTGCATTTCCCACTTTATCTTATTTCCCTAATGTACGTATGTGTTTCGGTAGTTAGTGAGAAGTGCCAGAGCCCATTCCCATCCTATCCCTCCTCATTTTCCCAACCCTTTCCCCAAATCCATTCCTATATCTCCACTGGTAGACAGCGCATCCGGGGGCGTATCAACGTTGGTCATTTTGGACTAATGGTGGCATGTATGTATGCTGTATGCTCGTCTACCGTCTTCGTCCATAAAAACAAAAATATTGTATGTGTTTATATGGTAAATGATTGCACGATGCACCGCCCTTCATATTTGTGTTTAACCAAAGGTTGACTGGCAGAGAATGCCACTAGACATTTTGTACAATGTTTATTTGTGCACTAAAGTTAAAATAAATACTCTATCTATCTATAAGTATACTCTATCTATAGTATATATTATGTTTACTCAGTAGTAAAAGACAGAGAGTTTTCATTATCTACCCATACAAACCAATTAATAATTATAATACCCATTTTTTTTTCATTATGGAAAAAAAGTTGCAGACGAGCATACAGTCCACCTGATGGTAAGTGAATACTGTCGTCTATGGATATACGCAATACATGCCAACATCAGTCCAGAATGACAAATGTTGGCACGCCCCCGGATGCTCTGCCAACCTTTGGAGATATAGGAATGGATTTTATAATGTAAATCTGGTCCCAACGCGTACAAAACGCGAAAGTTTAAAAGTTATTTAGGAATGGATTTGGAGAATAGGATGAGAAAATGGGGAGGGATTGGATGGGATGGGAATAGCCTCTGGCATATCTCACTCACTACCGAAACACGTAAATACACTGGGAAAATAAGATAAAGTGGGAAATGCAGTACATTTCAAGTTAGTCTTCTATGAGAGAGGGGTAACGTGTGGCCAGTCGAGTGCGCCCAGCGGCTGTGGGATTGCAGCGTGCGCTCTCCCCCTCAATGGACGGGTATAGATTTAGATATTTTTATATAGATATAGATTATTTTATATAATATAGATTTAGATATAGATTTATATATAGATATTTTAAACAGTAGCAGTAAACAGTAATTTTACACTGCGGGAAATGAGCCTCCTCGTGCACATTGTCTTGTGTATGAAGGACGTATGACCTTAAACAGCACGTTGGCCAAGCTGGTTGACGAGTCTACTCTCTTAGAGGTGGTGTAGTTCCTCAGGGCTTGTGGGGTGCAGCTTTGTTATCATTAGTTGCTTTATACGAGATCCACGGGAAGAGATGGGGTGCTACTATTGTACCGTACAGTAGGGCCTCCGTATCCGCATCATGGGGACATTAGCGGAGAGGATGGACTGCCGTATACTGAGTAGTAACGGCACATATCGATGCCGTTGTGTAGTGTCTCTTTATATGAATTTCTTTTTTAATGATTTATATTTTTTATTGTTTGTGTGTATTTTTATGTATATGGGCATATGCCTGAAATAAATTATTTATTATTATTATGAGACTGCGTTTTTCGTGCTCTTTCATGGAGTACAACTGTCCTCCGTAAACCTAGTATTACTGAGCTACACCATATTTACTTGGAATTGGCAAGTAACACCTGACATTGGCCAAATAGTCTTCGCGCTTGAGTCGACAACTGATACTGCCATCAAACCAAAGAAGAAAAAGAAAGTCTACCCGTTATTGAGATGGCGTTCGGCCATTATTTTATCATTGCAGGGAATATGAATCACACGCGTTACGGCAGTTTCTATTTGCACATGGGCGTGGCCGGCTTCAGCGTAGGGTCCATCATCTACTCCTGTCTACAGTTCGGGGGCTACTTCGACCTTTCTGGGGACTGCCAGACGGCCATAGTAGCTGTTAAACCTGCACTTCGCATACTTTTCATGGTCGCTCAGACCGTCTTCATATTCTCCTATACAGATGTGAGTAATTTTTGTCATGTGTATGAACGCTAAATTTATAGATGTACACAAGTGCTGCAGATGCAAGCTTACAATATCTAATCTTAATCTATATCAATTTATTTATTTTGTATTTGTATATTTATTTAGTTTATTTGTAAGTGGTAGACTTAAAAACTACGGGAGCGATTTTGACAATTTTTTCATGTATAGGAAACTAAACTAATGCAGATGAACGTAAGCTATACCTATTCGAATTGCAACGTGGGCGAAGTCAGAAAGGATCGTTAGTAATAAATAATTGATTAGTAATAATAATAGCCTGTAGATAATTAAGTATGTTATCATTATTATATAACGAACCTGCGTTGCGTAATAATAATAACAAAATATATGCCGCCATGCTATAATAATGAAATAGAATTATTCTTGGAATTTCATATAATTATAAATTAAAAATAAATACATTCAGATTATATTTTGGCCTTTTCCCGTGAGTGTCGCTAAAGGCGACCAAAAAATAACATAGCCACTACCACAAGCCCTGAGGATCTACACCACCTCTAAAAAGGAATGGACTCGTAACACCCCAACGTGACGTTTTAAGGCCTCATGCACAAGACAATGGTCCATGTCCAACAGAGAATGGCTGATTACGGTTACTTTTAGATTTATTATATTTGATAACACTCATTCTAATAAAACATGTAGATAACATGTGGTAATGATTTTATTTACCATTATTATTCTAACTCACAGTGAAACCAGATATTTCTATCTAACTCAAAACATTTAGAATTAAATCTAAAGGTTAAAGTAGAATAAGTACAAAACCAACAGACATAATTTGAAGATCACGAAAATTTCATTTATTACGCATAGGGTGTTAATAAGTTAACAATTTTGTGTTGATCTCCTAAATATTGCCCATTTTCCTGTTCTTGCCTAATGTGCAAAACGTCTATAACATAAAAATGCAATAATAAATACAGTTATTCCCTTTACTTGTGTTCATTCTTAACAATAACAAGAAAAAATTAAACAACGGAATATACTGTTCTTTTCGTATTTGAATTAATCTAATTACTTTTCTACAGGCAAATAAAATAAATAGAAAAAGTGCAAGTAAAATGTAAAATATAGACTTTTTTTTCTTGATTCGTTATCATCTTTATCAAAACTCATTAAACTACATGCCCTTTGCCCTTTAATGTTCTCATATGATTGAATTGCCACGAGTGGACGAGCCGCGCTTAAATTGTTAGATTTGTTTTCCCACTGTCGAGACAGGAGTCACACGCAGTTTCCCAACTTATTAATAGTGTCCAAGTTATTAATAGTTAGGGTTTAGATCAAGCTATTAAGTCAATAAATAATAGATGTGTTGTTTTCTGTGTTATGTACTGCAAGAACAGTAGTTAATAGATAATAAGTTAATAGACTATTGTTCCCAGATTCTGGACCCCATGAGAGTCGTAGTCCTAGACAGATTCGGCTTAATGCATTTAATAGCTACAAACGTGTGTGAATGGCTCAACATAGTCATTCAGGAGACGAGAGATGATATAATAGCAGTTGCTTACGGGCGTCCAGCACTCCTCCGATACGGCAATTTAACTGGACCGAACCTGTTCATTAAAGAAGTCGAAAATAATTCTACACACGATTACAATAATGCTGAAAATGTTACAAGTGTTGAAAGTGACAACATGAACGCCACAGCAAGCAAGGATTCGTGGACTTGTAACATAACTGAAATTATAACTCCTTTAATTAGAAACATGAACCCTTATTTGAGGCCGTGTGGTGTTGAATATAGTCTGTTGTGTTCTGTGATCATTGTTGTGATCTGGAACGACATATGCACGGTGCCTGGATCTGTGAGTGCCCACCACTTATTTATTTTATTTCATACTCGAATGGTCCTCCAATGAATGTTAAATAATCATCAAAACAACCATTTTTTAAATATCTAGCCGTAGTAAATAATTACCTACTAATAATTGAGCGTGTGGTGTCGGCCGCCCGCAAAATAACGCCGTTCCATCTCTTGCCGTGTCTATCGTAAAAGACGACTAAGGCATAACAAAGGGCTACCACAAGCCCTGAGAAACTACATACACCACCTCTAAAAAAGTGGACTCGCCAATCCGCTTGATGCCCCTATACATCCCTCATGCTCAAGATAATATGCATGAGGAAATCCATGTCCAGTAGTGAAAGAAAATGAAGAGATGATTACGGTGAAAAACAACCACTAAGTCGATGGGGAGTCGACTTGGTGGTTGATATTGTGAGGGATGGCACTCCTATTGCTTTATTGTCACCAGAGTCTAAACCTAACCCACTTTAAAATTTGCTGTCATCAATTTACTGCTCATTTAATTATTTCTCCTTGTTTATTAGCGGCTTGTGTCTTGTGCCAAATTGAGCTGTACATTTAATTTAAACAAATAAATAAACAAATTTATTTAATTTAAACAAATAAATAAACAAATTTATTTAATTTAAACATTTGAACAAATAACTCGTTAACAGTTAATTTTAACTCGTTAACGTTAACAGGTGGATATTGCGGATTGTGAATACAAAAGATGAATGTTATCAAGTTTAAAATTGGTCGCAACCAATAGCTCTCTCAATTTCTTCAAAATTACTTAACGGCTATAATTATGTATACTGATGACGCTATGCAAAAAACTAAAGCATCTTGGAAATTACAAATAAGAAAATCGATTGAGATACTGATTAACTTTCAATAAAGTAGTTCATATTCTTTTCAATAATATAAATATTTCTTCCAGAAATTAATAAGTCCAATACCAGAAAAAGAAATGCGACAGTGCTGTGCCCGCCTGAAGTCCAACAAGCATTTTTCTGTGGACTGCGGGAGCGCACACAAGGGCCTGTTTATGGGCGTCGCGGTACTGGCCGGCACCATCGTCAGTCTCATGCTCTTCAACGGACTATTCCAGAACAAGAAATACGTCGAATTTGCTTTGTTGCAGGTTACTCTTATTTTCAACACTTAACACCATCTCTTATACAAGTACATTCGTTGATCAATGATGAAATGAAGCACTATACGTAACAACAACAGATTAGTAGTTACAGGGATTAAGTCAAAAGGATTATGCAGTTAGATTATGCAGCATGCATTATATTATTTATGTTTAGAGATATGTATGTATACGTAACATTGTTTTCATTGGGAGGTTTATGCCCTAATCACCACGCTGGGCAGGCGGATTGGTGATCGCAGTGGCCTATCGCACCGGTGTCCGTCAGCGGTCTTTGGTATTTGAGACCTAGCAAATGAAATGGTTATACCACCATTGATCGGTCGTCAGAGCTCCGTCTGTTATTCAGCAGGTGCTCCGCGGCTTGGGTCCCATGTGATGGTAATCAGGACCCCTTAGACCCCTTGAAGATAGCGCCGGTAGTGCCTGAATGAGAAGAGCAGAAGATCGTGTGTGGTGGCAGTCCTTGAGAAAGGCTTATATCTAGACGTAGAGAGATACAGGCTGATGGTACGGTATTGTATACATACCGTTATTGTTTAATAATCTCGAAACATAATATTAACATAAATAAGCGAAAAGTCAATATTTGAAACAATCATAATGTTGTGTTAAGATATAAATCCTAATGTAAAAGTATGTTCATTTCAAATATTTGTTTTTCAGTGAAGGCGGATTAAACGTACTAGTACTTATCTTAAAAAGGTTATTAAAATAACAGCATGAGAAAATTAATTTAATATACGACTAGCTGATCGGTTTGCTGCGCATTTCTGACACTGATTGGCCTGCCTTCTGCAAAAGGTTCCCGGATATGATTCCCGGATAAATAAATATTTGTTTAAAAACGAAAGTGTTTGAATCTGGCTAATTTGTGTTTCTTCGTGACTAGTTAAGTGTGCTTTTCTTGACCCACGACGCAGAAAATTTCTGGTATAAAGCTGTTGTAGTCCATTCAGTATCAAACACCATGTTATTAGACACATGCCATATCGGTGTCATTGGTGCTATAGGCAACATATGAGCAATTAGTATATAAATTTTAATATTATTCATTTTTTAACTTTCTTGATCCAGAAGTTTGACTAATCAACATCTATTTGTTGCGAGTATAGGTAATAAACTTCTAAACAATTTCAGATAAACGTATGGGAAACTATTCTGTTCATCGTAATGGCGGTGGGGTCGGCTGCATGCATTCAGCGCATGCGCACCCTGACGCTACGCCGAGGCACTGCCGCCGGCATGCCCCTGGAACACGCGCTACTGTTAATTACACAGTGCGGCGTCTACCTGTACTATCTTTTCCAAATCATCGGCACCGGTTTCCTACTACAACGATATTCCGAAGAAAGACAATTTACAAGGTAAGCATCCGACTCTCTTACAGAAAATTGCCGTGTAACATAGAACCCCAAATGTTTCAGAAATGAATGAGTTCTCAGAGCTCTTTTCCTTTTACTTCTTTTACCATCCCAAATTTTATTTTCTTCGTGCAACAGGATTAATTTGGAATTGTATACCTAATGATACTCTTTTTCCCTATTCTTCCTACATATGGTTCCTAAATTCCGAAGCAATGAATCTGCGGATGTGCCAACGTGCGTCATTGTTCGTCATAAATAGAAAAATCAATTAAAAAGTATTAACAACAAAAAAAAACAAAGGAAAAACAAAGCAATAACAAGTATCATTTAGGAGTCGAAGTTTTTAAAATCCATTATCAGGCACTAAGCATATAACTAGTATGAATATTTAAATGCTATTGACAGCACACAACTGGGATTTTTATTAGTTCCGTGATTGACGATGTCCAAAAAAAAGGATCATAAATTAAGGTTTCCTAAAGCAACTTTCTTAGAAAATCACGGATATGCATATAACTCATAGATTCTTTATAAGTGATAAACTAAAAATAACTGTCATACTCGCATTAACAGACTGAACAGTTACTTTATTTATTTAATAAAATTAATCAGCATTGACATTCATTGGATTTCAGAATAATAGCGCCATTATGCGCTGTGATACAAAGTTCGTGCCAAACACTGTTAGTCATAGACGCGTGGTCTCGGCGCTGCGTGGACGACGGACGGCGGCGGCCTGGTAGACAACTCGTCACCTTTCTGCTGATGGGCAATTTTGCACTTTGGCTGCTCAATCGAGTTAAAAATGCCAGGGCCGAGTTTCATCCTGTACAGGTAATAATCTATTTCAAGTACCTTGTGGACGCGGCGGCTAAGTAGTATAGCCGTACGCTAACCCACTTGCGGATCCATAGGTTTTTAATTTAAGCCTGACCTTATCTCTCGAGGATCTCGACGTGGTGCTTAGGTAGTGCGTTATCGCCACGCGATGCCCCAGGCCTGGTAGCGCTTCTTCTCGGCTTCTTCTGGGTTCGAGCGTCTTCTTCGAGATCAATCGGTGCAGCTTAAATCGTATTTCACGCGCGGGATGGGAAAGGCACAGCGTGTGCTACTTCCAGCATTGTCACTTCGACGCGGTTGAAGATTTACTTAGCGGGATTATAGTCGTGGACAGAGCCCACGACTATGCGGTTTCTTCGCGAACTTTACTAGCGGCACTGTGAAGACTTATCTGTAGTGAATGTAATGACTCGACTGCCATGATGCAGCGATATATATAAGCTTCCGAATGTCATTAAGCTAACATTTGATGTGGGTAACAAAAATATGAGATTACCCTAAGAAATACCAGCACCAATGTTATTGGCGCGAACATACCTAATTTTGTAGTTAAATATCCGCCGATGCAATTGCATCGTCTGTGTTATAAATCCGATGTATGGTGGATTTTTTATAAATGCGCATCGGTATAACTATTACGTTACTAATATTGACACATCATATATAATTATTAGATACTATAATTAATACGCTTACATTTTTTTATGGAAAAAAAAGCGGCAGACGAACCTGATGGTAAGTGGATACTGTCGTCCATAGACAGCCGCGATACGTGTTAACATCTGTCCAGAATATCGAGCATTGGTACGCCCCCGGATGCACTGCCTACCCTTGAAAATATAGGGAATAGATTTGGAGAAAGGTTTGGGAAAATAGGGAGGGATAGAATGGGATGGGATGGGAATGGGCTCTGGCATATCTCACTCACTAACGAAACACGTACGTACATTGAGGAAATAGAAGAAATTGTGAAATACATTTCAAGTCTTCTGTGAGATATATTACTAATATTGAAGCAAAGTTGGCGTGCCTTCAAATAATAACCATTTAAAGAAAGTAGTTAAGTAGCGCGGCCTTGGCACATTATTACTGTGCCAAAGCAAGAAATGAAAGGGGTGAGCGATGGTTTTAATACACCTGCAACACTGCAATATAAAAACTCCTCATTCCAAATTCATTCACGACAAGGATACTTACTAAACATGGGTAGTATCGAAATGGTCAGCAAACGATCAAACTATACGTGAGGAACTCATGTGGGGAAAAGTGTGCCAAAAAGAAAGAGTACGACACGATGTATGTATAGCGGTTTCTTTTTAAAAACTTTCAATTAATATTACAAAATTAAAAACGCAAAAGGATGTTCTATCTTTGATTATTCGATACAGATTGACTACAAAACAATGTAAAATAATGTTCTCGGGAATTGGAGCCGGCCGCGTCGTCAACCGGAACGATGGTTATGTCTTTGTAACTCAAGTTCCATTTTTTTTAAAGGTCCGTGCACTTGCTGCTATGCAAAGTTTCATGCGCCTGAACCAATTTAAAAAAAAACAACTTTCTTCTTCAGTTACCGCTTACATAGCCTCTTCGAACTTGGCCAGCGAGCGCGACTTCCGCCGACGAAAAGTGTTTCCATTTTAGTTAGGATTTAATTATAGGCAATAAAAAAGTCACAAGGTGCCAAGTCAGGTCTGTAAGGGGGATGGCCTAAAACTTTAACCGGGGTACCTACTGTCCAAAGAGTCCCTTGTTTTAAGCGCTGAGTGAACGGCGCGTTGTCATGTTGCAGTAGCAGTCCGCGGAGGCCTGTGTTTGGACGGTTGTTACTTACCGCAGTAAAAATGTTTGGCAAGCACGTGGCTAAGCACTACTTTCCGATAATGCTGCTTTGGTTTCATAAAGGTACAGATAGCAAGTAGCCAGTTGAAGTGAAAAAACTTACAATTAAATTTTTCTAGCGCTTATTGTTTTTTTTTACTTTGGTAGGCGTTGGGTCACGTTGAAATAGCCAAACAGTAGATTGACGCTTAATTTCTAAATCACATTGGTAGATCCAAGATTCGTCACCTGTGACAATGTCGTAAACGCGCCGATACGACCCTGCTTCGAATTTTGTTGTCATATCACGGCACGAACGGCAACACGAACTTGTTTTTGAGCCGATCGAATCTGCAATCTCTTCTGAATCTCCTCGTATGTAATTCGCCAGTTTTCATAAATTAAATTTTTCACTGCCACCACTTGTTCTACCATAACAGAACCAAATGTATGAATCCAACATACAGCAGATTCAAGGCTGATAATATAATTATTAGTAGGTATGCCACTCATGAGCAAAGTTACATTTTCGGCTGATGTCTGTAAATTTCAATGCAAAATCCGCCGAAGGACGAAAATATAGTTTTTCTACAGTACGATTCCGCCGCCGAATTTTGAGTCAGTTTGTAACTAATAGGCAAACACTAAAATTCCACTGGTATTGAACACCAGGATATTTTGTCCTCTTTCATCCGTAATATTTTAATATTAGTTTTCATCCAGAAACACCTTCTACAAAGGTCGCTATATTTCAAAGACATTGAAAATGTTAACTGAACCAATTTAGATAAAATAATTATTAGAAATAAAATTCAAAAACTGCTTACAATATAGTTTCTTTATATTTTACAGATGGAATTCTATGGCGTATGGGCATGGACTCTCATAACTCATGTATCTGTACCACTTCTCGTCTGCTACAGGTTTCAAGCCACAGTTTGTTTTTACGAGATTTGGAAAAATTCTTACAAGAGAAATAAATATGTTAACGAAATTGATTTAGATCAATTTGAATTAAAGAGTCATCACGTAGCGTAAACTATGTATGTTTTATGTAAACTATGTTTAATCAATGTATTTTTATCGGTGATTTTATACTCTAATGTAATTAACAGTAGGTACGGTACCTACATACGAAGGATTCAATTAAACATTTTAGACAATAAACAATTTTATTTGTCTATATTCTTTTTATCTTTTATTGTCTTAACTGCCTTACTACAGAAGTGATCCCAGAAGTGATCCCAGAAGTGATTTCAATATAACTTTTTTATGTAGTCTAGATTGATTATGGTAATAGTTATAATAGTATCATCAGTTAAAAGGCAAATTGCATAGTTACATAAAATATGTACAATATGTAAGACAAGGGCCAAAATAAATATTCTGTACGCCAGCGCCATGAAATCAAATACATATTTAATTGGCAGTTTCTGTTTCTCCATGACTGTATTTATCGGAAACATCTTTTCAGCCTACCATGACATGACCTAACTTTTAGCCGCCTACAAATAGAAAAGTAAGTAGAAAATTTTTACTCCGTAAATACTTAATACAAAAGCCCTGAAGAGCTACCCAACCCACTTGGCCAGCATGGCGTTTTAAATCCCTACGTCCCACATGCATGAGACAATGTGCATCAGAACGCTCTTATCCAGTACTGGACGAAAAAAACTCAGGTTAGGATTACAGTTAAGGCCTATAGAATTAACTACACGCAACCAATGACTTCTATGTATTCTACTAAACAAGCAATGCAGTACTAATAATTGCTCATTACGTCACGGTCAATTATCCACAACTCCTTTAGTCGATCGCGCGCAAGCGAGAGACGATGTGTTTTGTTCTATAATACTTACCTAAATCAAACGATAGGCACGTTACGATATCGATACGTGTCTCCATTAAGTTACGATATGGGGTTCTTCAAGAAAACTGTGAATAGGTGTTGCAGGTGTCCATGGGCGGCGGTAACACTTACCATCACGTGGGACCGCATGCTCGTCTGCCTTCTTTATTATAAAAAAAAAATTGAAAACATTTTCTCCACTTCCTCGGGTTACTTCTTTCACTGCCTCTTCGAACGTTCTTCCGGCGTTTGACACGAAAAAATGACACCAAACGCTGCAATCGACAAAATATTGCGTGTTTAGTTTAATGTGGGAGATATAACGTTGTTATTGTTTACACGTGCACAGTCTTTGAAGTTAATTTTATGTAATTTATTTTGTATTTTCCTACAAAACCAAAATATTGTCGTAAATTAAAGTCATTCGTCAGCCATCATATTAGATATTTCTTTTTCGCATTTAACATAAAGAGCGAGTAGCGATAGTGACTACCACCAATCACATTTATATAGAATATATAAGAAACACTCATCATACAGATGAGACAATTTTCTAACAATGGAAGTAGGTAAGCAGAAAATAAATGTTTGCAAATAGTTGATTATACTTTTTTTTGTATAGATATTGGTTAATGGAAACAGTATATATTGTAAAAATATATTCTCATATTCTCAAAGACAAAGGACCTTCCGAGGGCATGACATTTCATAATTACCTAAGTAGGTACATATAAGTATAATTAATTTACTGACTATTAACTATTATCTCTTACGCATGTATATTATATAATATACTTTATGTAACATAATATACCTGAGAATACTTTTAAGTATTGTACTAGCTGAAATTATATTACATTAGTATTTTACTTGAACCCACTCTATTAATATGTAGGTCATTGTAGGTATAGGTTAAATTCATATTGCAATACTTACATACATTACTTACTTACATGTACCTATAGAGTAAATGATGCTAATTTGGAATACTGTTGGTAATATGGAATATCACGCTATTAAAATCGCTAGCCACTCCATCTATAAAAGAACACCGGCAATAAGTCTTAGTAGTCTATGGGCCAGGTAACAAATAATGTATCAAGCGAGATCCGCCATCTTAGCAGTATGGCGTTGACTGTTTCCGCAGCAAAAGAGTCGTCCGCAAACATTTTATGTAAGTAATGTAGTCCATTATCATCACGGTCAAATATTATATAAACCTATTTGTGTCAATACTTTTCTATTGTTTGAGGTATTGTCTAATTATATTAATGAACATTTTTGGGTTATTTTACATTTAAATTATTGATATTGTCGTTTGAAGTTAGGAAGGCAATGTTGTCAATTTGGAATACCATAAGTGAAGCTATTTTGGAATATTCCAAATTATATGCACATAGCATAAATTCATATTTTTTGTTTTAGAATGTCGTCTCCTGGAAATAAGTATAAAAAACTAAAGAAGTGGAGCATGGAAGATATGGCTGCTGCGGTCATGGCAATACGTGAAAAGAAAATGGGATACTTGAAAGCAGCAAAGCAGTATAACGTACCAAGAACTACATTGTTTAGGCTATCTAACGAAAAAGACACAACATCAACAGAAGACCTACTCTTAAAAAAGATTGGTCGGAAGCCAATCTTTAACGAAGAATTCGAACAGCTGTTAGTGCAATATGCCCTTGTCATGGAAAATAAATTATACGGATTGACACAAACTGACATGAGAAAACTAGCATTCCAACTGGCAGTAAAAAATAATATACCTCATCCATTTCACGATGAAACGGCCGGTAGATACTGGCTTAAAGGTTTCATATCAAGAAACAAACACATTTTGTCCATGCGGAAGCCAACAGAAACATCTTTTGCAAGGGCTAACGGTTTTACAAAAGAAAGGATGGATGTCTTTTATGATAATCTTGAAAAGGTGTACGATGAAAAAAGCTTTACAAGTAATCGAATCTTTAACGTAGACGAAACTGGATTGTCCATTGTGCAAAGCAAATACCCAAAGATTATTCTCGCCGTGGCAAAAAACAAATTGGTGCCATCACGTCCGCTGAAAGAGGTTCCCTCATTACCATTGTGACGGCTATGAGCCCAGCAGGAATTTTTGTACCACCAATGATTATATTTCCTCGGAAAAATATGAGTGACATTCTCATGAAAGGTGCTCCTTTTGGATCGATTGGAAGAGCACATCCTTCTGGATGGATCCAAACAAATTTGTTCACACAATGGTTTCAGCACTTTATTGATTATGTGAAACCAACTGAAGCCTCGCCAGTTCTTCTTTTATTTGATGGCCATTTCAGTCACACGAAGAACATCGAACTGATAGATTTGGCTAGAGAAAATCACGTGACATTAATTTCGCTCCCACCTTATTGCACACATAAAATTCAACCCATGGACAAAGCTTTCATGGGTCCCCTACTTATTATAAAGACTTATTACAGCGAAGAAATTCGTATGTGGCTGAGGGAAAATAACAGACCAGCGACAGCTTACGATATTGTGGAGTTATTTGGAAAAGCTTATCGCAAATGTCAGACTGGAGAAATAGCAGCCAAAGGGTTTAGTGTTGGCGGAATATATCCTCTTAACATACACATTTTCACAGTAGCCGATTATCTTGCAGCAGCTCGGCATTCTTTAGATGAAGAATTGCTCCTAGGCGATCAATCTAACCAAACTGAAAACGTCAGAGAACAAGCAAATCAATCAGCGCCTACATCAGAACGAGATAGTCCCAGCATAATTCCGTGTAATACCGAACAACCAAATGTACCGGCATCAACATCACAACCGGATAGCTTCAGAGATATTGCAACTGATATTATGCCGGTTTCACAGAAAAATCAAAATGTACCAGGTCCATCTTCGCAAATAGGCAGTCCCTGTGTAACTTCATTTCATGATGTTATGTCAGATTTACTGGAAAGACAAGTTCGACCAGGTCCTTCTTGGCAAAAGGATAGTCCGCTTGATATAATTCCAGCTCCAACACCTAAAAAACGCACATCTAATCGAGGTGGCAAGTCTATGAAATCTGAAATTATATCAAGTTCGCCATACAAAAGGGAACTTGAAGAAGCAGGAAAGAAAAGACTTGAGAAACTTCAAAAAGGCACTACATATGCAACGAAGGACATAGAGATAGGTAGTAGGAAATCTAAAGAGAAAAGGGAAGGGAAAGTTAAAGGGAAACGTAAAGAGAATGTAAAAAAATGCAAGGCTACTAAAAGAAAAATACTTCGTGATAACGAAACAGACACTGACAGTGGCGCTACTTTTGCCAGCTCTACGTCTAATGAATCGCGAGAGGAACAGCAGTATATAAAGAAAAGCAAAGAGAAAGATAGTAGGAAATTCAAAGAGCAAATGGATGTAAAAGGTAAAGGGAAAGATAAAGGGAAACGCAAAGAGAAAAATAGTAGGAAATCCAAAGAGCAAATGGAAGGGAAACGAAAAAATAAAGGGAAACGTAAAGAGAAAGTAAAGAAATGAAAGGCTACTAAAAGAAAAATATTACGTGAAAACGAAACAGACACTGACAGTGACGCCACTCTTGCCAGCTTTGCGTCTGATAAATCGGAAGAGGAACAGGTTTCTCATGAAAGTATAGCAAGACCTGCTCAAGAAGATGCGCAATGTTTCTTTTGCAATGGGAAGTACAGCGAAGACATAAGAGGAGAGGAATGGGTTCAGTGCCTTATGTGCGAAGTATGGGTACATAACGAATGCGCTGGTTATGACTCTGGTTGTTACATTTGTGATTATTGTAAAACTTAATAATATCTTCCTACTAGGAAAAGTGAATATAATTTGGAATAGGCTATTCCAAATTATATTCACATTGCCTAAACCAGTCCTCTCACTGATTTTGTGATCAAACCAAAATTTAGAGCAATTGTGGGTTAAGATGATAGATGATTATTTTTTGGCTCACAATAAATAAGTTTTTCTAACATTATACGTGGTTTTTAATCTTACACGCCTAAAATTAATGGTTTAATGATTTTTTTAAAAACTAGTATTCCAAATTTGCATCATTTACTCTATCATTTTAGTACAAATGTGCAAACTACCGAGATCAAAAAAAAAATTAAATAGTTTATTCTCAGAGACAACATGGAAATAGGCAAAAATTGTGTCAGGTCGCATGTGCGTAAATGTTCGGTTAATCACTGCATTAAATTCTCCCCTCCCGCTCCCCGCACCTCAGCCGGTACAATTCGCGCTGTGACAAAGTTTTTCTTTAGAACTGCTTGTCTAGTAGAATACATAGAAATCATTGCACGCAACAGTATTTAACGTTAAGCCGGCTCTAGACTCACTCTGTGAAGTGCCGCGAACAGCCGTGAACGCAACCCGCGAACAGCTGTGAACGCAAGTGTGAATGGTTTTCGCGGACTTCTCGCGCGTTCACGACTTGTTTTCCGGTCGGAATCGGTAAACTGTGTCCGCGTCAAAGGGTTTGCAAGCGGGAACCGCCAATTCTCTTCACATCTTTTGTTCACCGACAATTTGAACATCAAAGATATTTCGATTATGGAAGCTATTGAAATGCTTTGGAACCAATATTTGGAAGAAATTGCTTCAATCAATGGTAATTTTTTTTTTTTATATATATACTAGTGGGCGGACGAGCAGGCGGTCTCACGTGATGGTAAGTGTTACCGCCGCCCATGGACACCTGCAACACCAGGGGGTATGCGGGTGCGCCGCCGACCTTGCAAAATCCTATTCACAGCTCTCTTGAACAACCCCATATCGTAGCTTAATGGAAAGACCTCTTGAGGCAGTTCGTTCCACAGCCTACGGGTTCGCGGTATAAAATAATTTTTGGAGCGAACAGTGCGCGACACCTCCGTATCGAGGAAATGCGAATGGACCGCACTTCTGTGACGGGAGGTGCGGTTGTAGAATCCCGAGGTGAGAATTATATTGAACAATTCTTCAGAGCATTCCCATTGTACAGGCGGTAGAACACGCAGAGAGACGCAACGTCTCTCCGAATGCTGAGGGGTTCTCAACCGCCCGTGAGAGTGGGATCATCGACAATACGAACAGCACGTCGTTGGATAGAGTCAAATGGGTCCAGTTGGTATTTCGGTGCACCGGCCCAGAGATGAGAGCGATACTCCATATGGGGCCTCACTTGAGCTTTGTAAAGCATTAGGAGTTGCCCGGAGGTGAAGTACCGCTTCGCTCTGTTCAGCAAACCGAGCTTTTTGGAGGCCATTTTGGCCTTATTTTCCAGATAACCCCTAAATTCGACTTTGCTGGAGATGTCGACACCAAGGATCCCGATACTCTCCGAGATCTTAAGAGGTATGCTCTGAAAGCGAGGTGCTACGACAAAGGGGGCTTTTTTAGCGGTGAATGCACAGACTTGCGTCTTACTGGGGTTGAAATCCACTAGGTTCAGAGAACCCCAAATCGAGACTAGATGTAAAGTCTTCGATTTCAGACACAAGCCTGGCGCGACTCTCTTCCACTTCGACCCGAGGGATGTTGGCGCGGCCCCTGTACAAGGCGTCACCAGTACTGTCATCTGCATAGCAACGTATGTCACCAATTTGCAACAGGTCGTTGATATGCAGAAGGAACAGAGTTAGGGACAGCACGGAGCCTTGCGGGACGCCAGCGTTAATAAACATGGTGTCGGAGCAGCTACCATCGATAACGACTCTGATGCTCCGTCCAGTCAGGAAACTGGCAACCCATTCGCATAATCCCTCGGGTATCCCGAAAGATGGTAACTTGGAAAGCAGAGATTTGTGCCATACCCGGTCAAAAGCTTTCGCAATGTCTAGGCCTACAGCCAGAGCCTCGCCTCTACTCTCAATGGCGTGAGCCCAGCGGTGTGTTAAATACGCTAAAAGATCACCAGCCGAGCGATTATGGCGAAATCCATATTGACGGTCGCTAATCAGTTGGTGATCCTCTAGGTACCCAAGGAGCTGTGTGTACATATTACTGGATTGTTTAGAAGCGCATTTGTGTACATAAGTTTTAAGTACGGTAGTTTATGTTTATATATTTCAGGCTTTTTCAGGCTCAACATTCGTGTGCCAGACTCTAAACTGAAAAATGATAAAAACTTTAAAAATGATTGAAAGGAACTAATATCCATGCCAACAAATCTTTAAAAACATATATATCAATAGACAATAGTCCAACTTCAAAATCAGAGTCACCCATCTGTCATCGCTTATTTACCTTTGTCAATAAATTTTGTGCAGTTTTTATTAATTTAGATCTGAAACTTAGGTATTTTTAAAAATAAAATGGCTTCTGCAATGGATGTAGATGATGAAGAAGTAGAAATGGCCTCTTCAAGTAGTGGTAAAGGAGACAAAAAAAGATTCGAAGTAAAAAAGGTACTTGAACATTTTTCGCTTATTCATGCTAACTATATCCACATTTATTTGTTATTTGTTGACTTTTATCATACATTTTTCTTTTATTTCAGTGGAATGCTGTAGCTTTATGGGCCTGGGGTATGTATTACCAATTATTTATTGTCAAAGAATATAACCTACAAGTCTATTATTATATATGATATTATGTCCAAGCAACATTCTAGGCAACATTTTTTTTTATCATATTGTGCTTTGTTTCGAAGTTTAATGTGTTTCAGTTTCTTTTCTAATAAAATAAATCTGAAAATTATCTAAGATACTTTTTTTCTACTAATACAGTTACGGTCAATACTATTGCGAATCTCAAGGGACCAAACAATTTCTTTCGTTATAATGAGTTTACGTTAGTCAGGGAGAGGCAAAAACAATACTAATTTAAAATAAAAACTTACAAAACAATCATTTAATATAATTGGTCATCTTAGTTTGAACTTTTTGCTATGTCAATATTTTGCCTGTATTTTTTTGTATAGTGTGTCAACATTGCTTTGGGAAAGGCTATGTATGTGTCTATCAATTTTACTGTATCAAACACTTGTTGTACACTCGCTGTTGCAGGAATCTCAAGGTCTTGGGATTAATCATCCTCTTCCTTTTCTTCCACCTTGCCTTTCATCACTGAATCAAAGATTTCCTTATCGGTTGGGGTCTCTGGTGTAACCACATCCTTGTCTGCTTTCATTACGCTTTGTAGAGCCTCTAGACAGAATAAGTGAGGCAAGTTAAATTGTTTAATCCACTCACTCAGAGGCAAATCATCTTCACTCTCTGATTGCTCTTCAGCTACTGCAGAAGCATCACCAGAACTTCCACCCACAAAGTTCTGCATTGCGAAACAAATGCTGTATTGTTGTTGGTGTTACCTCTCTAGTCAGTGCTGAAAAAATTCACTTTGGCTGGCATATTAATAAAGACTACCATCAGATTTGATTATTGACAACATTTTCCTATAGTAGCCTTTCAAGCTTTTTATCATGCTCTGGTCCATCGGCTGCAAGACACTTGTGGTGTTAACTGGGAAAAACGCTAACTCAATATACCAGAGGTTGTACAGAGAAGGGTGACCAGGACATTTGTCCAGAAGCTTCATTTATTACACAGATGTACATTAAAAAATGTGGTATTATTTTATGGTAAAACGGGTGACCAATGTATTATAGCAAATAATCAATGTATGAAACAAATAGCAAACCGAACAAATCCATATTGATATTACAGTCAGTTTTTCGGAATATTGAGTTTCACTATAGCGGGTTTTGACTGTATTTTAAATTATTAATTATACAAATTACCATCATTAATAATTAGTTTGTGTAATCGAAGGCTTATTGTATTACTTTAACCATTGAATTTAAGCAAAATAGTATGTTTATGACTATAACCTATTTACGTCATAATTTTTATAATATTCTAACATAACATTCACACATTCACTTGGCAGGTTGACTTCTCATTCCACACTCTACGCCCATCTGTATTTGGTAAATTAATTTGATTATTATTTCCATTAGACATTGTAGTGGACAACTGTGCTATCTGTCGTAACCATATAATGGACCTGTGCATAGAGTGTCAAGCGAATCAGGCCTCGGTTGCCAGCGAGGAGTGCACAGTCGCCTGGGGAGTCTGTAATGTAAGTATATCACATGTGGTTGTATTCAACCAATCACAGGAGTATATCATCAGGTCATTATGATCGTAATGTTCATAGTTAACACATAATACACCATATGGGCCAATCATGCATTTGTACAAATATAAACTCCTTTGCAGCTTATGATCAATTTATTCAATAAGCAAAACAAATCTATTCATTCAGTTAGATCAACAAATATGAACTTTAAAATCACCATAATAACTTGTTTATAAAATCCATTGACAGATATTTTACAACAAACACCAAATGCTATAAAATATGTTTGGAAGTAATCTTCACATTTATGTTTTAGCATGCTTTCCATTTCCACTGTATCTCACGTTGGCTGAAAACTCGACAAGTTTGTCCTCTCGACAATAGAGAATGGGAGTTTCAGAAGTAAGTACATAATAACATTACATTATAAACTTTGTAATATGTACCTAAATTTAAATTAAGTATTCTTATCACCCATATAATATAATATGGAACTTCTTCTCAATAGTACATCCAATATTTTATAAATTATAAAATTCATTATTTAATTATATAACTATTAAGAATAGCCTAGGAATTTTTGACTTTTATTCTTGACTCTCATTGTGGACTCATAAGTTCAAATCTTAAATCAATAACTGAGTTTCTACATATGAATTTTTAAATTATCCCTAGCTTTATTAAGGCAAACATTGCATGCCGGAAAATAAAAAAAATGTTACCAATCCACACCAGACATGGGTAAATTGTGGCCCCGAACCTTAAGTAGGCAAGCCCTGCACTCTGCAGGGAGATAATACAAGGGTGATATCAATAGCTATTTGTAAGACTGCAGAACAGCTAAATTGGACAGTCTACAGTTTATTATTCTACTGATATCTGCAAGTCAATTGAGATCTGTAACCTGACACAAGCAGACAACACACCAAAATCACAACGGTCACTATCACACCTTCAGACCTTGACAGATCCTTTTTTCTATTATTAATTATTTAACACCAAAAGATAAATGTAAACTTTTCCCTCTTGAAGTCTAATGGCATTTTTCTCAATATGAATAATTTGCATTTGACTTTTCCAGGTATGGACACTAGTCCACTTGAGCCAGTGGTGAACTGCATGTCCTTGCAAGAAGCCAGCCCGCATATCGTAGTGGGCTTAATAATGTCTATTTTGCATTAAGTTCTCAATAAACACACTCAAAGTAATAAATTTTCGTTATTAATTTTGCAAACACTTGTAAATTTGTGATTTTAGAAGCCTTGTATTTAAAAAAAATAGTAAATACTTACCAGACCAATGTTAACGTTTATTTTTTTAAGAGAATCTTATCATTGCAATAAAGGGAATTTTCATTTCAACTGAATGAAAGTAAATCAAAATCATGTTGCTAAAAGAAATTCGAGGCAATTTATTGTAATATTTAAATGAAATATTTCATAATAGCTTATTATTGAACAATATGCAAATCGTTTCATTTATGCTAGTTTTCTTTATATTTTCTATTCCTTATTGGAATATCACAAAATCTAGTTGAGAAACTAGCTATTAATTACAATAAATACATTACAACCAATACAGTCACACAAAACCTGGGATAGCTATCAATGCACCCCCCTGTTCATTCCACTCAATGAAAAATACAGCCAATATTTTGTATGCAACTAATACTGCATTAAATTAAAATTAGAACTAAACATCAGTAAGGCTGCGGCCACACCTAGCTTGCAGTCTACTGCAGATGCGCTATCACGAGACGTAGTATGTACTATACCCCCCCCCCCCCCCCAAGACGAAAATATATTAGTAACTGATAACAAAAGCACAAGTTACATTATATTCGGAGATTAAAAATAAACAAACGTAATAAGCAATGGTATTTCTTTCTGTTCTATCAAAAACTTCAAGTTTTTAGCTTGATTTTAAATTAATGAAAATTTTACTTTTTTTTTTCATTTTCCCCAAATGACATCAAAATGCACTTGTGCTATTTTTCTAAAGACAGTTTACGTGGACGACCTAATATTAATAGTATAAGTGCATGTTACTAATAGGAGGGCAGAATAATGGCTCCAATTATATGTTGGATAAACACATCTGTGAGCTAGATGTGATCACAGCGAAATGATTGACGGTATGGCAGTGTGGTTTTGTCAAGAAAATGTTTTGTTTAAAACGGTCATTCCCAAACGGCTCGACAGCTAAAAATAGAGAGCCCCTTACCACTGTTATTCGTTTGTTAGTTCAAAGTATCTAAAATTCCAATAGGTACCTAATTAAGAAGATAAAGATTTTTTTATCAGCAAAAACCGATCCATGTCTGCACTTGCTCACACGTTACATGTCAGTTTGTAAGTAAATTACTTGAGGGGTCAATGGGTTTAAGGGCTCTGAAGGTAACCGAGAAAAGTTTAGGAATCCCTGGTTTAAAACATATGCTAAAATTAAAAATGCAATGAATTTTATACAGTGGATGAATAATTGCTATATGAACATTGTATACATACAATTTAACTAATGCAAATTTAAACGATTTTGATTATTTTTGTTCACATGTGTGAAGAGCTTTGTAAATTTTGTTTTCACATGTAGGTATATGACAAAGTAAACTCTTCAAATATGTATTCGACCAACGTAGAACACCCCAGCGAACCCACGCTATCAAAATAAATAAGTCACATGACAATATTTCTTATCCAAGAACTGGAAATAATACCCTAGAACTTATCTAGATAAGTAAAGTAAGACAGATATTAAGGTAGATATATCTCGATTCAAACCGTTGAACTGTGCATGTTACATTCACATGTCTGCAATAAAAAATATTACACAGGTACTTCATTGGTGTCCTGTAGTTACTAAAACGCGTTTACTCTATCGCTCATCTTAGCGATATGAGCGTTTACATAATATGATATGGATGACATGACATTTCGCTTTTGGAAATCCGGACTCTAAAAGTATTGCGAGCAGCCCATTGGGATGGCCCAATGAAATGAAGAGACTCGCTAGTATGTACCACACATGGAAAATAACTAGAAAAGATTGATATGTCGATAAAAAAAGATCCCAAGAACTAGAATGGGTACTTGACTTTAAAAATATATTAAGAAATAGATATGTATATATAAATGCATGAGCGCGCTATGGAACTACACCGCCTTTAAAACCCTCTCTCCACTTGGCTCCCGTGGCCTAGCAAACTTTTTAGTGCACTTAAATCCCTTCGCGATTCCACGAAAATAGGTTTAAAAACACTCGTGAGTTCACTTGGATCCCTCATAAAACATAAAAAGTTTGTATCAACAGCTTAGTGTTATCCTGCCACGGTAGTCAAGTGGATAGAGGGCTCTGAAAGAGTACTCGCCAACCCGCTTGGCCGGCGTGCCATTTTATAGCCACACATCCCTCATGCACCAAACAATGTGTATGAGGATGCCTATGTCCAGCTGTGGGCGAATAAAAAGGTTGGTGACGGCGATGTAATCATCCGTAAAATCAAAACCTCTTAGAAAAAATAACAAGTATTTTTTCAAGGTAACTGAAGGTTCATCGTTATTGAGGTAACAATTTAGCCAAAATTAGAAAAGGGCCATAAGAACAAAACGTCCTTTTATATTTCCAGTACAAGCATTCGCGAGTGGACAGCAATAGCAATAGTTTCCCACCACGCCCAGACTCCAACTATTCTCAACCTCATGTCTACCTAATTTTATGAATTACAAAAATTCTATTTAATATGGGTTTTTTTGTTCTCCTATAAATAAAAATTAACACGTTCGCTTTCCACGCATATTTATAATAAATACGAGTCTACTTTCAATAATATAAACTTTTAAATTATAAAAGGATCTTAAACGTTGAATTAAATGGGTTTAGTACATAATACATACGGAAAACTAAATGGCCCATAGGTTTATTCATGTTCAAACAAATAGGTTTACATAGGTACACAAAGGTTTCATAACTATAGGTTTACAACAAATGTTCACAAGTTAATATCGACGAATCGCCAAGTCTGCAGATTAAGGCGTCGATGGATTCCTATTAGGTCCTTATCATGAAATTGCCGCTTTATATGGAAACTTTCAAATATATTTTTTGTATGAAAATTATGTTTAATTAAGCGAAGTATTGTCAATTATTTATCAATGCACTTTTTCTATTTTAATGGAATTCGATTGATCCATCTGCTATAGAACTCTTGGGAACGGAGGAATCGATGAATTCTCTGAAGGCGTTTTTTACGGCCTCATCGAACATGAATTTTTTCTCCTTTAAAAAATTATTCCGAAAAAAATGGAAATCAGTAGGGGCAAGGTCTGGCGAGTAGCTACGGTGAGTAACGGAGTGTACAGTCAAAGCTCCTGTAACTGAGACTGTCTGTCGTGCAGAGAGAGTATGGACAAACGTTATCATGGAGAACCAGTGGACTAGAGTGATTGACCATACTCAATTGTTTGATAGCCAGCTTGTCCATAATCTTTTTGCAGTTCTTCACAGTACACATCTGCATTAATTGTTGTGCCAGGCCTCTAGAAGCTGTAGTGGATAATACCGTTGCAAGACCATCATATAGTCACCATGAGCTTTCTCTTGACTCAGTTTACGTTTGGGACATTGTTTGACAGTCTCCTGCGTTCAACAACTGTCACGAACTTTTACGATTATCATACAAGATTCACTTCTTATTACAAGTGATAATACGATTCAGAATACCTTCACTTTTGTGCCGATTCAGCAAAGTAAGGACGCATGTTTGTAACTGACTTTCATTATATTCCTACGGTACCCACTTTCCAAGCTTCTTCACTTTCCCCATTTGACATAAAAGAATCAATATCGTTTCATCACTTACGCAGAAGGCTGCTGCTAAACCCAGACGTGGTTTGAGATAAATCCACTTCCACTATTGCTTTCATTTCGTCATTATAGACTTTAGTCTGCGGTCGTCCACGGGGCTTGTTCTTGAGGTCGAAATTGCCAGAACGGAAACAATCAAACCAAAAACCCACCGTGTGTTCGCTTAGGATGTTTGGTCCATACACATCGTTGATATTGCGTGCCGTCTGTGCTACGTTGCTGTCACGACGGAACTCATATTCGAAAATAACGCGAATTTTTAACATGTACATGGTCACAAACACCACGGTGTCTAAAAAAAAGTCGTTTGACGGAAAAAAACGAATAACTGATTTTTAAAAAGAATGTCATGGCTTTAAATTGAAATTAATTTGAATTTGGAATTTCAAAATGCAATATGTCGAAAATTTAAAAGCCGAAGCACTACCAGGTATAGGTTGCACTATAGGTTGAAAGATCGCAATGTTAATTGATCGATAAATAATCAACCATTTAGTTTTAGGTATGATGTACCTACTAAACCTGATTAAAACGGATAAACATACACGCTTAAGACCCATTCAATATGAAGACGAGTATATATAATTGTTTCGTTCTCTGGTAGTGGAATAAGTCATTAATATCTATTTGTGTCAGTCAAGTACCCTCTATTTTAGCTTTTGTACTTTTCGAGATATATGCAAGTTCCACTTCAAAGTTGTACCTACACCTACGTGCTGGGCTACAACATGTTCCTATGTTGTAATTACAAAACACATATGTAGCCTTTTCACGAATAGCTTTTCGCAATTAGGCTCTAAATCGATTAATAATAATATGCAGTTAGGTATATGAATAAAACCTAATTCCCACCTAAAGAGGAACCTTTGTTTATTTGTTCCGATCCAATTTTATGGCTTTCCCTATTGTGTGTAGTCTTATAGAAATTTATATCAAAATCAATATATATATGTAAATATAAAGATATAACGGGGTTTTGCTAGAAGAGGTGATAAAATCGAAACATTTTCCGGGCTAATTTAGAACTTAAGCAGGCGAAGCCATGAGTAAAAGTTAGTTTTATATATAAACGGGAGTCCGGTGATAACACTGATAACTAATCTATACATATAATAAAATTGTAACAGGCCAATGTCTGTACATTATAGATATTGAAAAAAAAACTAATATGGGGGGGGTCTTTATTAGAGCAACAGCAGCCAAAACAAGTTTTTAGAAATTTTGTCTGTCTGTCTGTCTGTATGTTTGTACACGCATCACGCAAAAACTACTGCATGGAATTGAATGCAGTTTTCATCGACGTATTGCTAGAGGTCTAATTTAAAATATAGGGTCCATTTTACCGCAGGAAAATATCTTATTCCGATTGTTTTAAATTTAATAAACTGAAGCGAAGTGAGGGCGGGTCGCTAGTATTTTCTAAACCTGTTAAGCTTGATTTTGATATAACATGAATGTCAGTAGCCTGATAGCCTATTTGAGGCCACAGTGCGGGTAGTATAGTTGCGAACCCCAACCCATCACGCGGATTCAATTGCTCCATCTTTAAGAACAAAAACAATATAATCGGACGTATACTACAGGAGAATATGACAAAACCCTCGTGTAATGAGACGAGAGATCAGTCTCTTCGTTCATTCAAGAACGCATACTAAATGAACGAAAAATCTTAAAAACCCTATTTAAATTATGGAATAGGTATATTCTATAAGATGACAGCAAAGTTCAGAATTGTTATGTCACATGTGTCACTTATTATCGTTGATTGTGAATGTAAAGTTTATGTAAAGTTTTTAAAAGTTCATAGAACATTATTTGAATCGATATTTTAAATTCAAACTAAACATGAATTTGAATCACACTAAAGTGTGATTTTAATCAACTAAGTGTGATAATGAAATCTAAAAAGAGTACGTAAATCATGTAGAGCGTGAATTAATTTCCATTCTTTGTGTTCGTAAAAGATATATAGATGGATTTTTGGAATATTACTTTATTAAAGATACCTTTTCATTTTAAGATGACTTTATTAAAAAGATTTCTTTTTTTATTTTAGGTAATGCTTCTTAAAATTATGGCAAATCAATGTTAATAGTATAATTAATTTAAAAAAAAGGACGATATCTATCTATACATATAAAAAAAGATGGTCTGACCAACTGATTCATCATCATCGCCGAACCGATCCCACTGAATACAGAAACGTGAAATTTGCTGTATTTTTAGAATACGGCAAGGGGAGGGGGGAAAGGTGAAGATTTTTAATGTAAAAAAAAATTTAAAGTGTATCTTAACAACTATTTAAATCAGACATAAAATTTAGCATATATAGGTGTTCCAGATTGAGCGCCGAATTTAAATTTCGTTTTTCTGTTTGGCGATTGGTAACTGGTCTGTTTATAAATGTCACATAATAATATAACAGTTGTAATTAGTCAACATGGAACGCTACACGAAAGAGCAACGCAATATGAATTTTAGAGCAGTATGGAGTGGACCATCATTTAGTAAAAAAAATAATCTTTAATGATGATGATGAGGCCCATTTCCACCTTGACGGATACGTCAATGAGCAAAATTGTCGTATCTGGGGCGTGGAGAATCCTCATGAGATTCATGAAAAATGGATGCACCCTTAAGTTAGTTTGGTGCGGCGTTTGGTTCGGCGGGATCATAGGGCAATTTTTTTAGGTATCGGTATTTAGGTAGGCATAGAGGTATCGGAACATACTACAAGAGTTTTTTTGGCACCAATTGGACGATATGGACCTCGATCAACTGTAGTTCCAACAGGACGGTGTCACATGTCACACAGCCGAAGAAACAATGACTTTATTTTTTTCTAAATTAAATCCTGGGACACCTTTAGACTTTCGCTTTAAAATAATTAACCAGGGGTGTCAAAAAATAATAGGGAATAATATTGGTCCCATTGACTTGAAACATGCGGGCGAAGCCGCGGGCAAAAACCTAGTTCTATTTAAAATCAGATTTTCAATACCTACTCTACGTCCATTTCTTCTGCTTTCATTGCTCTCAGTCACACCCTCAGAACTTTCATAGCATTTAATAAAAACAATCAATTTGATTATCAAAAGCGTCTTCATTGTTGCAGTATTCATTTTCACATTTTATGGCCTGTTCACAAACCTTTTTCCATTCATCACTACTAATAATTTTTTATTTTTCTAATAACGAATTTTTAGATGCTATTTAAGGTGTGGCCATATATTTTCTATCGGATTAAAATCGGCGTGGTAAGGCGGTAATCTCAATACGGAGTGGCTATGTTCTGCAAGAATTTTGTCTACGAAATATTTGGTGAGTTTCTTTATGCTAAAGAATAATTACATATAACTATGGATGTTTCCAATTGAATTGAAATGAAATATGGTGTTTATTCAGTCAATTTATTTTGTGTTTATTTATTTGTTTGGTGCTGTTGGAATTCAGAAGTCTCAACAAATTTATTGTGATATATGGAGCGCTGTCTATTACTAAAACTGGTTATTTTGGCAAATTGGGTATTAATTGATTGTAAAGCCATTTTTTATAATTGTCCCCATTCATTTCAGCATGGTAGTCATTCGTTTTATCGGAAGATTTATACATTAAAAAGGCTCTAGGCACAAACCGTTTCTCATCACCCGCATGTATTATACTATATTTCAACGCTGGCCCTTTGATACTTATTTTGGTACTCATTTTTATAGAGGACCTCTCCAACTTTTATTTTTTGTGTGACTCCATATATAGGTACAATATATTTTCTCTCCGCTCTATTCTTCATTTGACCTAAATATTTAATTATTTTTAAACGCACATCACTTTTCTCTACTAAAATGCTTCGATTATCTTCAACCTTAATAAACTTAAACCCCATTTGCAGAAGATTTTTTTTTTAATGTAAATACAGAACCTTTAATATTAAAGCGTCAATTAACTTCATTTTCTAAGATTTATGGTGGATAGTTCTTTAAATCTTAAATGGAAATCGTAAATATTTTTTTCTTATTACCCCATGATCAGTCATCCAGATCCAAAACGAAAACTTTTATGGCTGTCCTTTTTGGGTTCTAAATGTAAGTTTTCTTTATTGTCAGCTTCTTTTAGTATCTTCTTCAAAGTGCATCTATAAATACCAGTAGCTTCAATTACACGTTCTTGAACCTTATTAAAATAGGTATTAGGTTATATCATTAGTTTTGAACTTATTGGCCTTAAAGCAGAAATATAAGTATGCTTTATAAATAACTAACTTGTGAATGAATAATTTTCCCTCTTAAAATCAGATGCATAACTGTTTGTAATTTATAACTGCTCTATATAAATATTCGAATTGAACGTGAGCTACCCCTATGCTGGTCTCAAAGGAGACTAATTACGATTCGTGTCAGTGCCAAAAGGGGATTAGGAAACTAAAGTAGACGATGATCCACGATGGCTTTTTCATATTCTCTTGTAGTGCAGTTTTGCAAAAACGTGGGTCAGGCTGGCTCGGCCCATCGACTAAAGCTATTGTGATGTGACTTAATCGAATGTTTGAGGAGCATATGTACCGCTTTGATTTTAAATGTACCTCTAGTATAGATTATTGCCAAAACGTCCGCATCCCAGAATGTCCATTGCCTAAAATGCCAACTCCCAATAAGTCTACTTCCTAAAACGTCAACTTTATAATTCCCAGGTCTCTTAAATTTTATTAAGATTATTATGGCTCAACATGATGTCACAATCTTTCCGTCAAATCATCTGTCGGGACACTTGCAAGTGCCCCAACGCTGGCGAAACTGGCTGCTGAAAATCTTGGCTACCTAGTGCATTGCTAGCCTAAAACGGAATGCTCGCGTTGCGTGTATGTAAACAGTGGGTAGTTGCTAAACAATAATGTTAAATTTAATTCATAAATTATTCCTATTTGAGTTATTGTTTTCATGAGCACATGCTAACGAGTGTATATTAACATAACCCATGATCGGAATGGGTAGGGTTAATTTACCCAAACTTGGGGAGGTAGGTATGTGTAACATACGAGTTCTTAAAAGAGTTAAGAGTTGTGTTAACATCGAGTTGTGACCGTTTGTTCCTGAATAAATAAATGTCCAAAATTGTCCAGGTATCAAAATGTCCATAGTTACGAATTTCAGCTTTTTCGTCCACAAGACGTCCACTGCTGGACATAAGGCTTCATAAGCCCACCATGCTTACGGTCCAATGCGGGTTGGCGGGCCCACTTTTAGGGTTATTTGAACCCTACGGCTTGTGGGAGCCTTTGAGGTATTTCGCCTCTTACGACACTCAGACATTTTATATAATTGGACATTTTGTACCTGATGCACTTAAAGGGTTTTGTGCAAGTACATGTTTTGTCATGTTGAGCCACAATAATCTTAATAATCTGTATGAAAAATTTAAAAGTAGACCTTTTATGAAATCCGAAGTAGACGTTTTGGGAAATCCAAAGTAGACGTTTTGGGAAATCAAAAGCAGACGTTTTGAGAAATCTAAAGTAGACGTTTTGAGAATCAAAGTTGTCGTTTTAGAAAAACGTTTTTAGTCGATTGTCATTTTCCAAACAATGAACCGACTGCTTTTCTTCTGTGGATCAAATCAATCACACCAAAATGATGGTGAACATGCAAGTTTTAAAACTGCATAAAAACTTTTTCTTTGAATTATTTTTGTTTTAGGCCTTTATACATAAAAAAATGCAGGGTGGCTCGATTCAGGTGTGCGGGAGTGTATTTTATTTA
Source organism: Sesia bembeciformis (assembly GCA_943735995.1). Lineage (NCBI taxonomy): Eukaryota > Metazoa > Arthropoda > Insecta > Lepidoptera > Sesiidae > Sesia > Sesia bembeciformis. Next base: position 7,919,103 of record OX031029.1, on the reverse strand, counting down.
TATATTTATGGGTCTGTTGTCTGAAAAAAAATATTGTTGTCTAAAAACAACCGGTATTTAATATCATACGTATAAGGTATTTGTTTACCTTCTATTCCTACTCGACGTTTCGACACGGGTGACACCAGCCGTGGTCACGAGTCGACTGAAGAAGCGGGTAGTCCAGGATGGGACCTGCGAGCAGTTTCATCAACTACCCACATTTGATCTTCATATTCGGAAAGGCTGCGACATACTACACTAACAATGTGCGCGGACGTATTCAACGGTACCCATCCTGGACTACCCCACCTCTTTAGTGAACTCGTGACTACGGCTGGTGTAACCCGTGCCGAAACGTCGAGTAAGAATAAACAAATACCTTTATTATACGCGTTCAGATCCAATTTTAGAATATAAAATGTGTACAGAACGCGTAAGTTTAAAAAGTTTTAAACACCTTATTAGGAACTCCATTGATGTCCTGAATTTCAGTTACCGTAACCGGTAGAAGGGAGTCTCTGATGGGGGGATAGGGGCTCGATGCCCCACCTCTCCGTCAACCAAGTCGACGTGTGACGGCTAGGGAAGCATTGGGCTTCTAGGCTGTCAGCCATGCATTCAACCTTCTCAACATGGTCAAACGTGGGAGGGCCGTTCGGTCTAGTCAGTGCAAGTGGGTGGAGGCAGTATTGTCTGCTTTCATAGATCGCGCCAACCGTCAGTAGGCTGAGTGATGGCGAAACTTCTAAGAACAGATCGTCCCAGCTCTTGTTTTTGAATTCAGCGATGCGATTTTTTACGTCCTTTTGTAAAGCTCGCACCCTGCGCCTATTCTCTTCACAAGGGAAGGAGTCGTAAGCACGGATGGCTGCGTTATTGGCTCTTATCAGCTCCCTTGTCATCGGGCAACTACCGCCGCATCGAATCATTCACTAATCGACTAATCGCAACTAATCGAATCATTCGCCGCTGGGACCCGCCTAGAAGAGCTTTGGATTATATCCCTAAAGTAGCTTGAGTCCAGAGACCGCCGTGTTTTTGTCATGCGCACTAGCCAGGTCGACTGAGTTACTCAAATCGAGGAACGACTCGAGGTCAGTCCTGAGCAGTTCTCTATTGGGGGGCAAGAAGCGTATAAGGTTCAAAGTGATTTTAGTATCGGTATCTGTGATTCCTTATTAAACATTATTTTTGTTTATTTTTATGTAGGTATACAAAAATGCGCATGAGGTTGAATAATTGTTCATTATAATAAAGCAAATATTTTAGTTACGCGACATCATTTTATTAATTTCTTTTGTTCATATGATAGATAAATAACGTCCCGAATTTTAGCACATAAATAATAGTCACCCGAACAGTACTATTTTTAAATTGGAATTATTTTGTTACAAACAAGGCTAATACTATGCCTGTATCAATGCACTTCTGTAAAAAAAAGTACATTCATCACCAAATATCAGAATATAAAGTAATATTTTAAAAAATATAAGAGACGAAAACATTTTTAAATTTCTACACAAAGCGGTACATTGAAAATGAAAGCGGTACATGTTTGTGAAGAGGAGTACATTTGATTAAGGTACAGCTCAATAGCTCTAGCTTAGGGACAAGGCCAGCCTGAAGCAGGTAATTTATTTCAGCTCAACCCTCTTTTCACGTCAATATCTCACAAGATATTTATTTATTCTAGATCACATCATATTCTAGATTTACACCAAATTCAAATTTGTTTAAAGCCTCGTAATACGTTTAAATACGTCGAAATAAAGAAACAGCAAATCACATAGTTACCCAAATAGACCAATTAAGTTAAGTTTCGGCATTAAAAGAAGCGATGCATATTGTCGTATTTGTGAAGTACATTTGTTCTGTACGAACATGGTTCTCGGTACACAATGTAGTTATAGTTACAATAGGGGCCCCGAGGTGAAAACGTCAGGCTGGTCCGGCTACATTTAGATGCCTTAAATTTCTATACCAGAGGTACATTGAAAATGAAAGCGGTACATATGATCCTCAAGAGGAGTAAAGATTAAAGCACGGCTCAATAGCTCTAGTTGATGGGCCGGGCCAGCCTGACGTACGTTCGCGCGCAAGGGTTACGCTTATTGCAAGAAATTAAATTGCACAAACGCGGCAACTTTAATTTGAAAAACTAATACTGTAATTATAGGAATTTCTAAAATAGTGTAAATAAATCGAAAAAAAACTGGTATATTGATGGTCTGCACTGTGGTTTTATTCGATTTACTAGTACTAAGTACTTTTATTCAAGATTACTGAATATGGAGTGTCCTGTAAAGTTAGCGAGAGGCGTCGATGTGATGTTACGTCGGTAAGTCGCGTTTCGTGAATTTTAACGGTAGGTAAAATACACTCTATTGGACAAAAGTTAAAACAATAAAAATGATGTTTCAGTCAACACTAAAATCTTTGATGTATTATAATACTAATTCGAGGCGAACAAATGTATAGTATTCCTGAAGTTTATATTAATACAATTTTTCAGTTACTTTATCACAAATAATATTATGGATGTGGCAGCATACATTCAACATTATGTACATATTTTCTTTATACAAGAAAATGTATTCCTAACAATAAAACTACATAATTTATAGTTACTTACTTCATATAGTCTTCAGTAAATTGAACTAATAAAATATAATTAAAAGATTATTAACTATTTGACTTTTGAACATTTCATATTGTGGGCTAAATTAATAAAAATGGATTTCATATAAATCGAATTTGAAGCCCTACAAATAAATAAAATCTTCAGTATATTCTACTTTCAATAATAAATTGTACCCAGTTTCAACTCAAGAGAAAGTTCAAAAGGATCATTCTACAATGTGCTGACACAACATATTCTACTTATTTTCCTCTAATGACCCGAGCAAACTATTTTTTTATCAATTAATTAGAAAACAATATGTATTACACCACAAATATTTTCCTCTATACTGTACCAAAACCCAAAAACTATATAATTACAAATTATAGTGTGATAAAGATAACTATGTAATATTGTAAAGTTCCAGCTTCTTGATTATAATTTAGTGTCTAAAATTAGAGGCAATTAAGTAAAATATGCATATAATAAGTACAATTTATATAGCGAAATCAAAACTACTTTCGTATATAAAAATTTTTTCTTGGTAGTAGCATAAGTATCTACAGATACACACGTTACAATTTGTTCAAGACATTTATACAGTAATGTGGTGTATGCATGTACATACATATACATATACCGGTTGTGAAAAAGGCCTTGTAGAAACCCCATATACGAAAATTTGTGGCAATGATACTTTTTTGTTTAAATATTTACTTGGAATCATTAACATGCCTTTAACACAACACTGTTTAAGTCAGAACTTCTCATCACTAAAATAAATACTAGACAAAGTAATCCTAGTCAGTGTCAATTAATTTAATTGAATAATAACGGTGGAAAGATAACCATAAGGTAGTTTGCGGCTGTCAGTCTGCTGAGATAGCAGGAGGCAAGTCAATTGTATGACTTTCATTGCCAAAAATAAGTCTTAAGCGTTTCATGGGAGGCAGTGGACGGATAGGGCTATGTTTGCGATGGCGCTCCTTGGAGCGGCGGCGCTTCTTGAAGCGGCGCGCCGTCTCGGGGTCGACGCCCTCTAGCCGCAGAACCTCATACTCAGGTGCCTCGGCCGTCACCTCTTCCATCACCGGGCTCCTCTTCACCCGCAGGGTCAGCTTTAGAGCCCTTCTTGGTGGAGTACAAGGGCATTCACTGCTTTTATTAGAATTATCTACCAACCAAGGATGGCCAGAATCAGATTCTTTTTTTGCCTCCTCTATCGGATTCAATATTACATCTACTTTATTGTGTTTGTTCAATTTACTATCTTTAAAATCACTTGGGTTAACATTTTCTCTAAAATCATAAATTTCACTTTTTATACATCCATTGTCACTTTCACATTCAACATTTTTAATAATTTGTTCTTTAGTTTCAGAATTATTCACAGAATCTTCTGTGGCCTCTTCTACAGATGTAATTGAATCTGTTCTTTGTCGTAGAGATTCATTAGTATCACAATCATTCACTGTATCTTCTATATTTGTTTCGGTAACTTGTACGGAATGTTCTTCCGGTTCATACTCATGTTTTTGGTTGTCATGTGTAAGTTCTGTTTTAATAATAACTTTGTTTGTTTCTAAAGTACCGAGGGCAACAGTTTCCACTTTAGCATTGATATTCCTACTCAATTTAGCCTCGGACTCTCCTCTTGAACTTCTTACCTTACCACAAGTGGGCTGTATATAGGTATCTAGAAGTCGTTTGTGGCTTCGTAAAACTATCCCAGTGTGAGAGTCGCGACTGCTGCGCGAGCTGGTGGTGCTGCAGCAGCGCGAGGGTGGGGCGCGGCGCTGCGAGCCGCCCGTGGGCGCGGCAGCGGTGGGCGCGCGCACGCTCTCCGTGCGGCGTCGCAACCGCTCACCACGGCTTGATGCAGATGATTCCCTGCTACCTTGTGACTCCTTTTCAGTGATACCATCACCTACATCTGCAATACACCCTTGTGCTATTAACAACTCAGCATCATATTTTGTTAAACCTTTTTGTTTCATTTCTTTCATACTAAGAGGGGACACAATATTTGAATCCTGTCTACTTGATATTCGAGGTTTTGCAGAGTTTTTACCATTCACTGACTTTTGACTTTGTTTAGCTTTTGATCTATTAATCCTATTATCTGTTTCTCTAAATCTGTATCTTGTTGCTTGCTCATCTTGATCTGCACTTTTGACAGAAAATGCTCCTTTACCACGCCTCTCACAAGTCTCACACTCACAGTAGCAATTGCCATTTCCAAAAAAATCTTCCCCATAAAAACAAGTTATTTCTTCTCCAACTTCAATGTCTCTTAATACACGAACAAATGCTTTGCCACGATCAGTAGCTTCAAAAGTACAGTTAGGTCTACAATCATGATTAATATAAGCTGCAGGCCCTAACCATAGCTGAGCACAATTTTTTCTACAACTATACATAACTGAAAAATCATTCTTTCCTGGATGAAGCAACTGCTTTTCTTCTTCCTCTGTCATCTCAGCAATACAACCAACAAGAAAATCTATTCTTTCATGCTTAGAAAACTTCTTGGTTGTTGAAATCTTAGCACCTACTTGACCTTCTAAAGAATATCTATAACAGGGCTCTATAACAAAGCCAGCCTTTTTATCAAAAACCCGCAAATAACGATAAATCTGAAAACAAACAAATGATGGTGAATGTTTAACTAAAGCAAAAGAAACTATATATTTTTTGTATATTATTAAATAAATGTAGTAATAAAAAGGTAAACACTAACATGTTCTCTAAGCTTGCTCTGTTGATGTTTATTTTTGCTAAAGTGTCTTGGCATCCAGTCACCACTAGCTAACTTAGAATATGCTTTATTGTAATCCTGAGTATGAATAAATTCCTTAATTATGTTTTTTAATTCATCTTTGTTCATTTTTAAGGGTCTGTAGCGTATGTTCATTTTATGTGTTGTGATGCCAAGATATGGGTCCACTATAAGGGCTGTTGCCAAGTCGTCGTACTCAGATAGCTCGCGTGGGGTCATGCCCATAGGCTGCATTTTGTGGAGTACTTGCCTCCCGGGGTATGTCGCCGACCCAACAACCATCCTGGACACCTGAATAACAAAGGACGCGACTTTTAATTAACGAAGCAAAAGCAACAGGAATTATCGTACATCGATTTAATATACTTTATTTGTATACGGTTTAGCTAAACTTTATTTGTATATAATATGTATAATCTTAACCACTGTCGTTACATGCACGGTCCTTATTAATATAATTTCTAAAATTTAAAAGGACAAACATGGCCGCCGAACACGAATACCAAAAAAACAACACGTCAAACGTTTTTCACTATTTCTTGAGAATGCAGGTAGCGCAGGTGATATTTGTATATACAAATAATATACTAGAATTAATTAGTCGCATATTAAACTTACTTTAGATCATTTACTGTTATTAAAATCCATGATTATTTCAGAAACAAATGTACTATCTACTAGACGCACTTCCAAACGCTAACTGCTAGGTTATTTACATAAATTTAAACATAACAAAAATTAACAATGTGTTTTATTTACTTCCATAAATATGATTATAAACAAAAATTGAAGCTAACAGATTTATGTTCTTAAAGAAGTTTAGGAAAGCTGAAAAACAACCATGTTTGCTTGCAATTCATTCATTTCAATTGCATTGCATTCACGAGGAATTGTTTTTATTCATCTCATTCCATTATCAACATAAAATAAAAAAATAGAAATCAGATTAACGACATTGTTTAATTCTCTTAAAAACAATCGTATTATATACAAATTTTAAATTTGTATAAATTTTAAATACAAATTTTAAACTTCAAAGATTACAAATAAAGTAATATTATCTAATGTGTATCTTCGTAAACGTTACTCAGCTCAAAGGCTGAGACTACACATACAATACTACAAACATGCATTGACGTTACATGGAGGATAGATGGAATGGCAAATTAAAAACTGTTTAATCTACTCAGCGTGGGTTTAACGACTTATATCCAAAGAATTATCCCGTTCCTACACTACTAAGTCACATGGGAGGGTGTTTATCAAAGATTAATTTTAAACTATCTCATCTTTATTATTATATATGAACATCATACACAAACGCGGTGGATTAAAAACCGACTGTTGTGTGATGTCTCTCATATTCCATACATTATAACATCGTTCGCGACGGACCGACCCCCTTTAAACCCTCATTCCATATAGACCCGTAGAAATTACAACATTGGAATCAGTTAAACTTTCCGTGGTGCGTAGAAACTATAATCAACCAGCTGTATGATATCATGGTAGAGTTTGTCAGCCCTTGAAGGAATATCATACACCTATTCCTGAGCTCAAAAGTACAGCATACATGAAAGAACCTAGCATCCAGGCCAAAACTATTGCAAAAAAAGTATATTTAAAAAGGTTGAAACAATTCAGTTTAGTATTCAGTTTACTCAAGTTTACTGTTTTCTTTTATCTTGTCTTATTCAATCGTGTTTATATCAGAATGCATTTTTGTGCGCCAAACTTTCGCTTTTTGTAACTTTATTAATTTAAACAAAAAATTTATGTTTAACACAAAGAATTTAATTTAAGTAATAAACCTCGTGAAATTGTGTTTAAATATTTAATTCAAAACCAGTAAGTACCATAAAAAAGAATTCTCAGATCTAGGACTTTTCAAAGCCACTAGTGACACCAAAATCTTATGACATCTTATTTAAAAAACACGTATACTTAAATTAAATGTATTTTTACACATTTTATAAAGAATAACATTTCGTTTTTTGTTCGCATTAATCCATTTTATAGGTTAGTTTTTTTATCAAAGTAACTAAACTATAGTGGATTTTATAAGACAAGGTGATAATAAGTTAATTATTTAAAGAACAAGCAACACCCCCGCGTCCAACTTCTATATCAACACATATATTACAATAAACTAAAATTAAGGATACAAGTTTATACCTCGAACTCGTAGGCTGTGGAACGAACTGCCTCGTGGGGTCTTTCCATTAAGCTACGATATGGGGTTCTTCAAGAAAGCTATGAATAGGATTTTGCAAGTTCGGCGGCGCACCTGCATGCCCCCTGGTGTTGCAGGTGTCCATGGGCGGCGGTGACCAATTACCATTAAGTGCCCCCCCCCCCCCCCCCTTCATAAAAACTTCAGTTTAAAAAAAAACTGACTATATATTTATAAATAAATTCTCAAAATATTAAAAATAGTAAAACTTGCCTATTGTAAAGGTAAAAAGTAATACCTACATAGTCATAACATAACAGAATGTTACAGTTGTATTAATTGATAATCATTTTCTATATTAATATGTTTTAATATAAAGTAAATATGGCGTCATTACTGTTCTCATCACAATGCATTTTTGTTTCAGGTAATTTATTTTAATAACGTTAAGAATGACACACACATCGGCACCTTCTGGTAACCTAAAGAGTGGTATAATAGATTTTACATCTGGCTCATTAGGTAAGAAAGCCTTGTTCTTAAACTTTTGTAACACTTCTATTTCTAAGCATCAATCCTGTCTGTAGATGCAGTCTGCCTTCCATTTCACCTTGTCATGGACATCTGCAGAAAGTTTGCTGACACTCTGACCTTTCTTATGAGACATTTACTGTCATTGCACCATACACAAAATTTTATATAAAATATTTTCATGCTATAAGGCTTTTTCTCCCTTTGAACCCTTAAAAATTTTTCAATGAGAAAGGCATGTGCCGACCTGGCGTCTTATGGATACCAGTGTCTACAAAAATAAAATAAAAATGATAAAAACTACAGAGTAAGCTGTATGTGAATGTAGGTGAACAGTATTATGTAGGTAAGGATGGTAGCAGTCGGATCTTGATGGCTCACCAGTATTTACATAATTTAAATATTATTTTTTCCAACATAAAGCTTGCAATACTACTCTCCTAAAAAGAAAAGGCATAGTAACATTTTACCGAAAGCATAAGTGAAATCGGCAAACATTAACAAAGAGAATACACAATTGTTATTCTTTTTGTTTTATCCAAACTTATAAGTTACTAGCTTGATTTTAAAGTACCTAATGAAAATTTTAACAAAACTTTTTCAAATGTCATGAAAATGCCACTTGTGCCTTTTATTTTAAAGAGAGCAGAATTACAAGCTTAATATGTTCGAATTGAAAACATCTTCTATAAATAGCATCTAGCACAGAGCCATTCAAATAGATATTAGTTAAAAGATTCAGTCAGATTGAGGCAGAGGTGGTCGGAATTACCTAGCTTTGCATTATTAATTTATTAGCCAGTCACTCCTTATTTAGCCAGAGTTCGAGAGTTGTTCTCCTGTCAACAATCTGCTGAATTATGAGAGAAGACTTCTTTTACAGTGTTTAGTAAACACATCATGTTACTATCTTGCATCTAATGACTTGTACATATTACACCAGGTGGCGTAGCAGTTGTATATGTAGGCCAACCTCTTGACACAGTTAAGGTGAAAATGCAGACATTCCCCCACTTGTACAAAGGAATGTATCACTGTTTGAAACAAACATTAAAAAATGATGGGATCATCAGGGGATTATATGCTGGTACTACACCAGCCATAATGGCCAATGTCGCTGAAAACTCAGTACTTTTTGCAGCTTATGGTTACTGCCAAAAGCTGGTATGTCACTTGACTGGAACTGAGGTAATGTTTTTGACTTAAACAGATCTATTACTACAATAATGTTTTATTGCAATTTTTAAATATTATTGAATTTATTTTCTATGAGGATGGTGAATGTAATCTCACAGAGGCTGGGCTCTCTTGAGTAACCAAGTTGCCCCAATTTCACAGAAGACTGCCGTTAAATGTGTTACATACATTTTTCGGTAGTGAGTGAAATAAGCCCATTTCCCATCCTACCCATTACCCTCTAATAGTGTTATATATGGCCCACTAAAGTTTCTTTCTAGAATATGCAGTTTTCAAGCATTAATTTCATTAAACAAATCAATCTCTTTAACGTCAGATTCATTACGCGAATCGTCTTTTTTAAGGTGCAAATATTTACAATGTTTGACTAATTCTTCTTTATAGTAACTAAATAATTTATGTTTTAACATTAATAATATCTATAATAATAATCTATATTAAAGACGTAAAAAAACATATACAATAAACTAGATAAAAATAAAGACAGTAATTACATGCACTTAAAAAGTCAATAACTATAACTATTAAATAAAACAATAAATTGGCGTCAAAACTTATTTTGTTACGTTAATTACGTCAGAATTATTGTTGTCAAAACAATAATTACGTTCACGCTCCAGTGGATGAACAACCAATGTTTAAAAAATCTGCCAGTCAAGTCGCCACTCACGGCTTTTAGGATGTGGCATTATCAGTCATCCGCAGTCTGCACCAAAATTATTATACTGTATCCTCAAGCTGCTGTGCGACCTTTTAAGGTAGTTAACCCATAGTTGGCAGGTGTAGAGAAATTGACAGAAAGCTCTAAGCAATGTCTCCTTGACTTTGTTCATTCCTTCAATTTTAGCTCTTAAAACATTTTATAGAGGGTTTATGATAATGTGCAATTTAATTCAAAATAAAGCTTATAAAAATGTAAAAAAGACCTGTTATTTAATACAAGTAGGTACTATGCATACAAAATGCCAATCAATGAATCAGTTTAGTCATTAAGTGAGGTAGGATTTCTGAATAAAGTGAAATGCAATAAGCCCATTAAACAAACTAATTTCTCATGTATTGTTTGTATTTTGTTTTAGAATGTTAACCAGCTCTCTGCCATGGGTAATGCTTCAGCGGGTTTCCTGGCTGCATTCTTCTCATCATTCACTCTATGCCCCACCGAGTTAATAAAGTGCCAACTTCAGGCAATGCGGGAAGTCAATGTGCAAGGCTCACAAACAGCTGTATGACCTTTGGGTATTTCATGAAATATATTTCAAGTAATCAACATCCCAGTCTCAGGACTCGATAAATAGTCATTTCTTAGACCAAACTTTTTTTCTGTTCTTATTATGGTAATAGCATAATTAGAACTTTGTGCCAGTGTCGAATTTTCTCCGTAATTAACACTTTTAAAATCCAAACCAAGTCAAATAACACATTTCGTCAGTGTTCAGTCCAAGCTAAGTAAGTTACTAAGTCACACAAGTAAAATGATAGTAGGTTTACTGAGGACAGAAGAGTAGACTCTTTAGAAACACGAAAGGCGCAATCGTATTATGCTTTTGTTTGATTATCACAAACATTGCGCCCAAAAACACTTGAAATTTATTAAACCACAAAACCCACAATACACCATTTTTATAATAATTAAACAGAAACTCGATTTCAGTCTTGAGCTTTCCACCATAAAGTTCCTGACTGTTCTTTGCCCTATATTTAAACCAAGTGGTCGAAACTCTCCTCTAAGGAGACTATAAGATGCTTACAAACATGAATAGGGACCGAGAATTGTCTATTTATCCGATACTCTATGCTTCTTTATTAAGATTATTATTAGAGTGAACTTTAGAGTACCCATCTCTCTGACTGATCACATGACATTTATATTGCTCGTGTAGGCTTCACGAGTAACTATTAATTATAACTTAATAATAAACAAGATACCAACTATTATCAGTTGGTATCGTGTTTGTTATGGAGGCGTGTTAATTAATCTTGCTTGTTATTGTTTTTAGATTAGAATGACGCCACTGCAGCTTACGCAGCAGATATTCAGGCAGTATGGCATACAAGGACTCTTCAGAGGGCTTGTACCTACAATTATGAGAGAAATGCCTGGGTACTTCTTCTTTTTCGGAAGTTATGAAGGTGAATAATCCCTAAATACTAAATATTTTAAAAAATATAGTGTGTGTGAATTCTTTTTTGGGAAATCCCAAAAGATTCCATCAATAATTGATCAATGCCACAGCCAATAACACCACACTCAATAAAAAATACCTAAACTAGTAAACTGCAGAATCTTCATAGGTAGGTACTTCTTTAATAAAATCACGAAATTTGATGAATTTCAGGTATGTTATCCTGGATAGCAGAGGGATGTCATTACTATCCGCCAATGATAGACACATTCTAAAGGAATTATCTAAAATTCTCTGAATTTTGAACTCTCCCCGAAACCAAATTCCTTCCCCCCAAACCATTTTCTTCCAAACCAATATATATGATTGGACCAGGAAGAAAATTTATCTATTTGTGTCTGCCACGAGTAGGCTACGCTACACCCAATGGGGTATCTCCACTGTAACAACATTAGTGCAGGTGATTTGCTTTTCATAGAAAGAAAGTGGCGGATGTGCAGACAGTCCACCTGATGGTAAGTGAGTTGTAAAAAGACCCTTTGGAGGAATTTTATTCCGTTCTTCGCTCCATTTGAAGGGATAGGATGGGATGGAATGAGAATGGTATTATAAAATGTGTATGTCATAAGTAGGGGGCTCTCCTCCTACTTATGACATACGCCCTGCAATCCCACAGCCGCTGGGCGCACTCGACTGGCCAAGTTACCCTTCTCTCACACAAGACTGACTATCTTGAAATGTACTGAATTTCCTAATTTATCGTATTTCTCCAATCGTGTTATCGTGTTTCGGTAGTGAGTGAGATATGCCAAAGCCCATCCCCATCCCATCCTATTCCTCCCCATGTTCCTAATCCATTCCTTAATCTGCAAAGGTAGGCAGCGCAGCGCATCCAGGGGCGAGCCAACGTTTGTCATTCTGGACTGATGTTGGCATTTATCGCCGATGTCTATGGACGACAGTATCCATTTACCATCAGGTGGACTGTGTACTCGTCTGCCGCCTTTTTTGTATAAAAAATAATGTACCTATAATGTAAAATTTTCAGGTACAAGGGAGTTATTAGCAAAACCGGGCCAGTCCAAAGACGACATAGGTTTCATAAAGACAATGATAGCAGGCGCTGTCGGCGGCCTGGTGCTGTGGACGATTATATTTCCCACAGATGTTATCAAATCTCGGGTGCAAATATGCAACAAAAGTCAAAAGTTCTTGACAGTGGGCTGTGAAATTATCAAGAAAGAAGGTATGCGGCTACTTTGTTTGTAGATGTATCTCTTATGTGTAGATATTATATGATGAACATTGTTTATCAGCTTGCGTCAACTTCGAAATATATAAGTGTGACCATTTTGTTGTTCTTTCGCTGTTGTATAAGGTCACATAATATTTTATATGTTACATCATAAATATAAAACCATAGCGCTTTTAATAGAGGGGTACTAAATTATTCTGTGCTACAAATGTTAAGTTAGTTATGCGACAAAAACGTCGACATGTTCAAACACTTCGACAATGAAAACAATAAATATCGAAGAATACATCGACATAACATTTTTAAGATAGGTATGTACACAAATTGTGTGGATAAACACTATTTTATCTGTTTGTTTAAACTGCAGCTTAAAAAATACCGAACTTGTTTTCTTGCGTTATTCACCATTATTACATTATTTATTCCCGTATGTTTTCGGTCTAAAAGTTTCTAAAACAGCGAATTTTGAGACAAGCTGAATAACTGCATAGCCCAAAGGTTGACTGGAAGAGCATTAAGTCCGCCTTTTGTCACTTTGTGCGATGAAGAATACATAAATAACATACTTTTTGTGGACCCTTACAGAACTATTAATAAATAATAATTAATGTATTTATTTGCCTTTACAGGAGTATTAGCCCTCTACAATGGCTTGAAGCCCACATTAGTGAGGACGATCCCCGCCACTGCAGCTCTGTTTGTGGTCTATGAATATTCAAAGAAATTCATGCATCAATCTTTTGGAGACTAAAAAACAATGCAAATTTAGTAAAATGTTGAATAGTAATTAATAGAGAAGCGTTAAAATGATGTTAGACTAATGTACATAAACATAATGTACTTTTAATGTTGCCTGAATAATTTTAATACTGTTGACCTATTACACTTTGTTATCTTTCATTACCCTGCCCCTCTCACAAGTATTTTTCTGTTTAGATTACAATTAACAAATCGTATACCAATACCATCTAAATAAGATGTTATTAACTTATTTTAATTGATTTATTTTAATACTTATCGCAATTATAGATTATATTTGATAAGTATAGGAAATTCGCCACAATAAAAATATACTTAATAATTGATCTATTTGAGTGGGTGATAATGATAAGCAAGGGATATATATTTTTAGCATATCTGTGAGGTCGAAGTTCAGAACGAGGCCGGTACATATTCATTCTCTACGAAGACAAATTTTAAAATTATCTCAGTAGTGAAGAAAATTATCGGTTGCAATCCGCGTGCCCGAAATTTAAAAAAAAAACGGCCACGTGTATCATACTAACAGCCTGTCTCTTCACTGCTAACATATACGACCGCTCGTATGGGTCTTCACCACATTCTCTCTTCGGCACTTTTCATCCAACCACTACAGAAATCCACGATCGATCATCGATCCACACGTGGGAGGCGGAGGATATACCTAATTCGGACACATATACATTCAGATACCTAATTCGGATATGTATTACATATTTTACAACAGTATTCTGAAAGTATGGTCGAAGTGTAGTGACTGAGACTGCACCCTTACCCCGTACGTACGAGGAGAGTGCATGCAGCAGTGCCAAGATATATGACGCGCCATAGTTTATCGGTCCCAGAACACTACTTTTGTCTACTTACGTACATTTCGAGAGAAACATGTTCATGCTGTTGCGTTGAGACCGTTCAGCATTCAGTTCAAATCTTACGCCTCTGCCATGATACATGAGAATGTATTATACAAAAACGTACCTATTCAACGTTCACGAATGGAATTGTATCAAGTACGTATGAAAGCTACCTACTACCTAAAACCTTTTTTTTTTATACGTCGTTGAGCGACTGAACTTATGGACCAAGCCCTTATGGAACTTATGATCAGATGACATGCATCTACTACCTAATTGGTACCTTACCTATGAAATTTCCGTTTGTTCATAGTAATTACCTTGCTTTTGTCTTTAAATTCCAAATTCAAATTAATTTCAATTTAAATATGACATTCTTTTTCAAAATCAGATTTTTTTTTCGTCTTTTGCTTAGATATCGCTGTGCTTGTGACCATGGAAAAGTTAAAAAATCGCGTTATTTTCAATTATGAGTTCCGTCGTGCCAACAACGCAGTACAGACGGCACGCAATATCAACGGTTTGTACGGACCAAACACCGAAAACGAACGCACGGTATGTTTTTGGTTTGATCGTTTCCGTTCTGGCAATATCGGCATCAAGAACAAGCCACGTGGACGACCGGAGACTACAGTCGATAATGATGAATTGAAAGCAATAGTGGAAGCGGATTCATCTTAAACCAGGTATGAGTTAGCAGCAGCCTTTAGCGTAAGTGACAAAACGATATTGATTCATTTGCCTCAAATCGGGAAAGTGAAGAAACCCGCAAAGTTGGTACCGTATGAGCTTAATTAATGAAAGTCAGCTACAAACGCGCGTCGAAGCTTGCCTTACTTTGCTGAACCGACACACAAAAATAAAGGGCCACGAATCATATTGTACCCTGTGATGAGAAGTGGATCCTGTATGATAATCGTAAACATTCGTCACAATGGTTGAACCCAGGGCAAATAATGTCCCAAACTTAAATCGTGTGAAAAGAAGCTCATGGTGACTGTATGGTGGTCCTGTGGCGGTATTACAGCCTCTTGAGATCGAGCACAATTAATGCAGATGTTTACTGAGAAGAACTGCAAACGATGATGGACAAGCTCGCTATCAAACAACTAAGTCTGGTCAATTGTTCTAGTCCACTGGTTGTCCCATAATAACGCTCACCCACATACTGCACCACAAAGACTAAAGTTATAGGAACTTGGAAACTCTCCGTCACCCAACGCACTGTCCAGACCTTGACCCTACTGATTTCCATTTTTTTCGGAATTTGGATCTTTTTACAGGGGAAATATTCAACTTTGATGAGGCAGTGACAAACGCCTTCAAAGAATTCATCGATTTCCGTCCCCAAGAGTTCTGTAGCAGAGGCATCAATCAACTTCCATTAAAATAGCAAAAGTGCCATTGATAATAATGGTATTGTATATAATTTTCATACAAAAAGAATATTTTATTTTTTCCATATAAAACGGCAATTTCATAGGTTAAAAAAGTACCTACCTACTTCAATGTGTTTCATCAAAAATACTGGCGCCTGCACGTGCCACCTTAATGTCAAAGATGGCGAGTAATAGCGTTTTGTTTTTTTACTTTGTGTATTTGAATTTATTCACATGTACTTGAAAGATGGACACTATATCCTATATGCTTTAACATAGTTCGATCTCATCTTATACTGTAGGCCAGGGGTGCTATGTAGACTACTTTCATTACTTTAATAAAATAATTTCTACCGTCCTCCTCTGTTCGCCACGGCACAACGTTAAGCCTCTCATAGAAGACTTCCCATGACTTAAATGCCTTTCCCATGCAGCTATGCAGTGGTACAAAATAATTCCCAACGACATCATGATTGTGCAATGTTATGGTTCGGTGTTGATGTTGGTGACAAGCGAATATTTCTACATTTCAACAGACTAGATGCAATTTTTAAGTATGTACTTATCGCGTAGTATGTCTGCCCGCGTGTAGTCATTGCGCCAAATGGGCGTCCAGCTCAGCTTCAACTGAGCCCGCGAAGACCTATAGTGGTGATGTTTCATGTCTGGACGTGAGAGGGAGAGTACAATAATAATAATAAATCAAACATCCTTTCAATCAAATCAATTATAATTCCAGTATCGTCATTAGCAAAGAAATATTAGTGAAGATTAAAAACAAAAATAAAACAATAACTACATATTTCTAAGTTTTTTATTTAATCATGAACCTACATTCCGCAACAAGTCTTAAAGAATATCCACAGGATTATTAGTTATTTATTGATTGAAAACCTTTATATTTATGTACTACAACATTCCAATCCATAGGCTTACAATTTAAAGCATTTGCCATTCTAGAATGCAGTCAGCATTCTGTGGTTGGTTATGTGCAGGTAATGATGTAGGGAGAAAATTAAATAAAAATACATTCAAATTGACATGAGTATAATTAACTCTATGGGCAGAGAAAAGAGGGTAACAGTTCAACACTTCGGTAACGGGGAGTGGAAATATCAATTATTAGTTTTTGGTAAGAAACCACATTAGAACAAACTTCAGCTTAGACTGGAACAGAAGACACTGGCTGTCTGTATTGCCTAGAACATGTCATGAAGACTGCATTCTAAGTAACAGATGACTTTTCTATAAATTGCTTGTGTTAATACATAGATTTTCTTTTATTACTTCCAAGCTAGAAACTTGGTTCTTACAAGCTTATTAATACTTTTAATTAGTATAACAGAAGTCATACAATTAACAGGGTTGTCTATAACTATAAATCCTTTTGAATTTAGTGAACCAATTCCCTTAGGTGAACCCTTAACTCTCAATTTTTACTATTCAACAGAATAAATTTAAATCCTGTGTAAATTTTACAATGTTTCAAAAAAAAGATAATGATAAAGCAAATACATTGTGGCTGAAACTAAAACTATAAGTGGGAACATTAAAAAAAGTCTTATACAGGTTAGGATTTAAATTCACTCCCTTAGGCATACTATGAGTAGCATTAGGGTTTCTAAATATTATCAGTTGTTGCTTAGAATAATATTCAGAAAAAGTTAGTATAAATACATTTTAACTAACCTATTAACATACGTTCAAATTATAGTCATTGTAATTAATGTCTTAGTCAAATTAAACATTTCATATTGAAAAATGTTGATGCAAATTAAACAGTAATAATATACCAGTGCAAAAGCTTTATTAAAATTATTGTTATGGGTATTCCATATTTCTGGATTTATTGGTGTGTTGTATGGAGTAGTGTTTACTGGTGAATACATATATATTCCAAAATAAGCACTGTTTTTCTCAATAGTTTAAAGTACCAGTTTATTATATGGATCTTTGAAATATTCAGAAGGCATATTGGCCATACATTATTAGAAAAGAAAATAAATCATAGTGTGCTCAACAAAATAGTTATTTTGGATTCCAGATTACTTCTCTTCACACCACTCATTCTCCTTGCGTACTTGATCTTCCTCTGCAGCAGTAAAGTCATTTTTAATGTTAAATGTTTTACGTATTTCTTCTGGGGTTTTGCCTTTGATCATATTCGCTACTGTTTTACATGTGACATCCAAGAGCCCTTTAATGTCTAAGTAATTGGCCGCTAAGATCAGTTCGAAAAGTGTACCTTGATCAACTTTTAAGAAATCAGCATCCCAAGAAGAAATATCATCAGTCCTCTTCTCCTTGTTTTCATCATCTTCCGGTAGGGGTGGGTCGTCTTTGTGATATGTGGCCCACTGGATCACCTTTTTAAGAATTGCGGAATTTACATTAGGCAGCGGAACAACTTCTTCCTCGTCATCATCCATCCCCAAATCCTCCAGCATAGTTTTTATTGTAACTGAGCATTTAGCAATTTCTACATCCACATCAAAAATTTCATTATCAGACGACTGTAATTTTATCATCGGCATCTGAAATAAAACAAATTTTAAGTTTGATTCGCACAACAACCACTGGAAAATAGAAATAAGACGCCATTTTAAATTTAGAATTTCATAGTTTTTATTACTTACTTTGATAAATTAGTTATTCATTAACAAATAAGTTAAAACAAATTTGTTCAGTGATTATTTAGTTATGATGCCTTTTATTTTTTAGACTTTTCCTATGCCATCGACTAGACGAGAAAGAATACAAAGATGAATGACAATGACTGACTGACAAATGAAATGAAAGAAAATGGCATGCAATGCAATTTTTATATATATATATATATATATACTTTATTTGGACACTGGCATAGCTATTGGTCTACACAGAAAATAATAAAGAAGAATTGTTTTTATCACGTCACTGTCTCACTGTCAAGTCCCGTCGAAGTAGGAATCGCTCAGTAAAGTGAGAATAGGTTTACCGATGACACTGTACAGAGTTGGACTCCTTGGAAGAACACGAAAAATGCAGTCTCAGGTTATAATTTAATTATCACAAATATTACGCACAACACTTAGCACTTTAAAATTTAATAAACTATCACTATTAAACCACAAATCCCACATTTTTTACAATAATTAATAACAAACCAACTTTACTATACTATATGTATGTTCTTACCAAAAAGTGCCTGCAAATTGCAATGTAATTCCATCGAGACTGGTCCAAAATTCAATATTTATCAATCATCAATATTTATCATTTTTTGTTAAGTTCCTTTTAAATTGTATTGAAAAATTATACTCTTTTGCGAATTTTTAGGTTTATTAATTTTTGGTGACAAACTTTAGCTTTGTCTGGAATGCAGAAGACACCTGGCTGTCTGCATTGCATTGCAAGGTACCCTGCTACAAGGTCCACATCTTAAATATTAGATTTACTACATTATTATTTAAGTATTTTCTAAGTGTATGTAAATAATATGATAGTTATAATTTATAGATTGTAATAATAACTTATAATTATAAATAAAGGTCATTTTTCTTTTACAGTTCTAAATACAAGCCCTTTTCAGTCAACAATGTGACTGATTATTTTCTATAACATTTGAGATTTTGGCGTTTTTCACACACATTCACCCGAAACGTCGAGTAAAATATGGTAAACATTCGCGTTAAGACCCGTTTAAATAAATAAATAATTTTGTTGGTGCCAGAAATACGTCAAAAAGATAGATTTCTTATCGTTGTGGTGACCAAACAATAAACAATATAATGAAAAAAACGTACGGTCAAATAGACGTAGTGGACGAATTTCGTTGTGGGTTTTGGGAGTGGATTAATTTAGGCGGACCCAATGAATTGACAGGTCGTATGACGAGCATCGAGTATGTATTTTTACCTACAACCAAAATTGTGTATTTCGAAAACCAGTGCCGACTTTACCTATGGTGCAGGGTGTGCAGCGCACACGAGCGCAGGGTGTTAGGGGGCGCCGAGCGGCGCTCGCGACGCCTCCAAACAGCCTACTAGAGGACGCCAGGGTATTAATTGCACCCGAGCGCTACATGGTCTAGAGCCGACGCTGCCGAAAACTTCAGCATACCTTTCATTCATGATGGTAGTTCCGTAATCCATGCACAACTCAAGGAGAGTTGTCTTGGATTGATGAACAAGAAGATATAGAACTAATTCGATTACCTCCAAGAAGCCCAGACTTAAATCCCATCGAAAATAAATCGGGATTAATGACTCAACACTGGGATTCCACTATAGCACGCACAGACTCCAATCTGAAGACTCGTGTATATGATATATGGGATAGGATAGGTTTGTGCTACAATTAAATCTATGCCTACCCGTTTACAAAAAGTTATAGAAGCGAACGGAGGTTATACCAAATATTAATCATGAATGATTCGGCATAATGAGGCTTCGTTTTTTTATTTTTATTGGTGATGAATTACGAGAATAATAAGAAATTTTAAGAAATATGGTCTTTTAGTTTAAAATGAGTTTAAATTACTTTATAATGTTTATAAACGTAAAACGTATTATAATAAATATTTTCACCATGACCAGATATTTTAATCCACCTTCATGTCTAAACCACTAAACCGATCTACTTCCCAAGAAATGTTGTTCTTCAATAATCTGAACTATTTAAATTATGCTCGAGCGAAGCCGAGTTACACAGCTAGTGTATAATATAAATCTATTCAATATTAATTTTGTGAAAATTTTGAAATGAAATTCCGAAAACAAAAGACAGTCCCTGACGTGATATGACAAAAACGTATTTCTTTTTTCTCGCGTTTCTATTTTAATTCTTAGTGCTTTAATATTAAGTAGATTTTAAATAAACGTTAATATATTTATGAATTGTTGCTTATTAAGACATTTTGGGTCTTTGCCGTGTATATATTTTTGTACAATAGGTATGTAGATATTTATCAAGTCTAGATTGTTTATATATTATTGTAGAATGTTGTTCAATATTTATGGTTTCTTAGCTCGATCACATTTTATTGATCGCATAGATTGTGTATATATTTATGCACTGTTGCAATGCTCAGATATTTTTGAAGCGTGTGTGCTCATTTAATGAACTCTACACCACATGGGTACGCCATTAGAGTAGGTACGGGACGAGAAATTTGAAAAATAATTAATTTTGTAAACTGTAAACAGTTGGTTCCAAAATTTATTTAAATTGATAATGCTAGATTTTCTTCTTCTCTGCCAGCCTGTCTGTCCAGTTGGCTTCTTCCAAGGTGTGCCGCAATATACGATCATTTGCCTTCCCGATCCAGCTGCCACACTCTTTAGGTTAGATCGATTCAGCTAGGGTTGCTGCAGCGAGTGTCAAACTCGAAATAAAATATTATGTACCCAGCCCACTACTAGTTCGGCTTGCTTATCTTTTCAGAACTGTTACTTTTCATTGTCCGAATTTTATCCCTCAAACAAATCGAGCATTGCTCTCTCCATAACTCGTTGCGCGACTTTAGGTTGTGGACCAGCCCTACCACTGTTAGCATTCACGATTCCGCACGCCATATTGTCATTACCAGCAGGACGAATTGGTGTCAAGCAATGAAATATTGACGACGAGAAAAAATTACGTTATAATGATGTACTCTACGTTTATATTGATGTCTAGCCCTTTCCACCTCAATTTCTTGAACACATCTTCTAATGCGTTGCCGAACAGTATTGGATATGGCGTCTCCGTATCAACCCTCTGCACCATTTGATGGCACTCGAGGACAATTGTAGTTAATTTATGCAACCTTCTAAAGCTACTCATTGTCACCCATTGTACGTCTGTAATCCTCCTGATATTGCAGGTGTCTATAAGCAACGGTAACCACTTAACACCAGGTGGGCTGTATGCCACCTTTAATATAAAAAAAAATGTACCTTCGCAATCGTGTACTTGAGCGGACATTGGCGCCGCCTCATACAGACACTTGCCCCGATATATAACTAACTTTAAATAATTAACAAAATACAACCGGAATATTGCAGAGATATATTTCAAACACAATATTATTTTTTCATAAATACATCTTATTAAGAACTGGTAAGTAATTATCCACTACGATATAAACTTACATATGTATATACATTGTGTTTGTCTAATATTTGGCACAATTGCCTTGTCTCTTTTCTTTTACGGAATGCCTAACTTCTTGTAGCATTAATGGCGTTTCAAGAGTCACCGGACATGAATAGTTCAGAGCGAGCGCAGAAGGCGCTCAGTAAGGAGCAAAGTGTGTGTCGCCTTAGGGCGTTGCTTTGGGAGGGTACTGCAGGATCGCAGCCGGTGAGAAGTGCCCAGGCAGGTGGCGATACCTGGTAAGTGTTGGCCGAAGGCCGGTGTGTGTTCGCGGTGTAGCGAGGGGGATGTCCTCATCTCCGCCGGCGGGGATGGTGTATATGAGTGAGTGTAGTGTAAGAACCGCATTGGCACCAGTAATTGGGTCGTCGGGGTCATCGAGGGCGACGAAGATAACGGGGAGGGGCAGTCCTGTTGCAGACATATGTTGGGCTGGCAACTACTAGGCAGGCTCGGGCGGGGTTTGCCTTGTCATTACTGTTACATAAATTATCATTTAACACCACTGTTACTTACATATTGATAATTCGATAGTTGTAATAAGATTCTATAACTTTTATTAAAATAGTTTCATTTATATTGATTGAAATTATTACAAAAAGGGTTATTCTAAAATTATATTTCATTCAAAGTTTTTTTTCTTTTCAAATAGATATAATCTGTATCATAAAATTTGATACTTATAAATTATTTCTATGTGTGATGTATCAATGTAATAAAGTACTAGGCCATACTAATTAAGTAATACTAAGGTCGGGATAAATAGATTTTTTTTACTCTAAGACCTGTACACAGATTATAATAATACTAACACAGACAAATAGAAGTTTCTCGGTCTTAAGAGTTAGTCTAATGGCTCATTTACACAAGAATTTCTCGAACATCGATCAAAAGATAGTGTGAGCAACTGTTATCATGTGATGATCACTGTTACCATCGAGTTTTTATCGGCATGAGAACATTTGTAGACGAGGATTGTATGTTGTTTGGTCGAATACGAGAATCTTATAAAATATTCTCGACCGAACCGTTCGACAATATTCTCCTGGAGTAAATGAGCCTTAAATCGTGTTTATGGGCAATATGCAGTCTGCATAGAGGCTAATTTCCAACCACTGTGGGTCTAAATCTTAACCAATAACCATGTAAGAAATGTATATTTATCTCGCCCTTGGGAGTTAGTCCGGGTCGTATAGAACTGCATGTAATTAGCATAGTTTAGAATCATTCGTTCTACTTAAAGCATTGACCGACTGAGCGTTCGCTTTGATTACACACACTTTTTTGAGTTCGTAAAAGAGTTATTCCAATGATTTTAAAGTTCATTTTCGTTGCTCTAACAGAAGTAATTATTGCTCTACAACGCTATATTTGACGCTACCTAACCGCTTATTGAATAAGTTAATAATGAGCAGCAAGCAGTTTGTATTTATGCGTACACTCGATTGACCAATACTTTAGAACGGTCTTCTATCTATCCCGTACTAAGCCCTAAGATTAATAGAAGATTCTCTGTCTTAGAATTAGTCAGAGTTGCTCTTAAGAACCTTAGAGCTCTCAAGACAAATTTATTAAGCCCTTTGATATCTCGTCGATATTGTTGCATAAAATAGATACTATCTACTATATGTTACATCACCATGTTTATATAAGCGGTTTTTCCATAGGCTATTGATAAATAGTACAACCGAAATGGCTATCGATATTGATGATATTTCATGGACATGTTTAAGAATTTTTTAAAATGGACAATGATAGAAACCCGGTATGTTAAGAAGAGATTTGGAGAACATAATTGTCGGCAGAGCGAAGAAAACGGTTATGAGTCTCAGCCAGAAAATGAAATTTAGATTTCAGATAATCTGCGCAACTTGGATCGTATAGAACGGAAAAGAGGGTGCACGGAATTCTAAATTCTCTGCGTTTTCTGATAGGAAGCCATTTATATTTTAATCTTATTAGGTTTCGTCCTGTTTTATTAGACTACCGAGAGATTGATAGAAAAATAGATAAAAATAATCAGAATACAAACATCATAATCAGAATCCAAAGGCGAGAAATGATTGGATGCCAACGTTTTACACTACGATTTGTTACAAATATTTTCTGGCAAATCATTTATATTTGACGAAAAAAAGAAGTTCAATCGTATATTTATTCTATGAAAAAAATAGTTATTGAGAGTATAGGTACCCATTTTGCCCAGTATCCCCTAGAATCTAGGGCCTAGGCCCCTAGTGCATCTAGATGCTACGCAACGTGGTCGACCACTTATTATATTATATTATGACGCGTAACTTTGAATGTATGTTTATTTATTTTTAACAGGGTTCCTGTATTGGGCTGTGATTTGAATTAAAGCCTTTTCGTCATATAAATATGTAAATATTAGTAGCTATAGTAATATTAGCTGGTTTTAGAGTGCATTTAGTAAGAGTATAACGTGTCTATTTATAAAAGGTCATTGTGTTAAATGAGTCTATTTAAGGTCCTTCTGAGCAACACGGACTAATTCTAACATGGAGAATCTTCTATTTATCTTAGGCCTTAGTGCGGGATAAATACAAATTTTCTAAGACCGTTCTAAAGGATCAGCCAGCCAATCGAGCGTTCGCACAAATACAAGCTCCTTTAGCAGCTCATTATTAACTTATTATTAAGCGGTTACATAATAAGTCCAACCGCAAATATAATGTAGAACGAACCGATTCAGTCACTTAGCAATGAAAATTAACTTTAAAATTACCACACTTATTCACAAACGAAAAAGTATGTAATTGTGTCAACGAGCAGTTGGCCACTGCTTTAGTTATTATTACAAGTATAAGATAAAAACACTGTAGCTACGAGTACTTACAGAACATGAATATCATATTTAAAAAATATACATGTCAAATTTGTTAATTGTGGCGTAAAATTTAATAAAAGTAGCAAATATATACAAGAGGGGGTAACCGATTCATATTTACTAAATGCAAGGCTTAAAATATCTATATTTTTATTAAAAAATACATATATTTTTATTTCTACTCACAATTATGAATAGAATCCGTGGTTTCAGACTTCGGAATGACCATTCTGTATAATAATGTATATCGGAATCCCGGATCACATGATTATTGAACATAGAACTATTGAAGGTACTTAGTTAGGAACATAGATACTTATTGATTATAAGTACCTAAGTTCCTAACTATGTAGGTACCTTAGTTCGACAACTGCCCACTACAACAGTGAGTTATAAAATAAACAGTTCATATAAACAGCTCAAAATCTCAGTGATTTAAAACACCAACAGATCAATGGGTCAACTGGTAAAAAAATATAACAGGTAAAATATGAGGTAAATAATTACACATTTGTGACAAAATTATTTTCCAATATCTTGTTTCTTCGACCTTTTCATTAAAACAAACATTGATTCCGTCGTACTAAAAATTATAACTGTTTATTTTATTTTTTAACAGCTGTACCTATCTGTTGAAGTTAGTATAACGTACCTACTGTAATACCTCAATGTATATTACTGAGATTTTGATCTCTTGATCATATTAACTATGGTACCTATCAAAAATTACTGACGCAGTAATTCGTTGATAAATTAATGTTGATTAAACGGTGTTGACATTTTAAATGTTGAGCACATGACTGTTGAACTTACGCATCAATCCCCTTTTTATCAGTCCGTCCAGTGATCTTGAAAATATCTGGAGGGGTCATCGGGATTATACATAGGTACATAATATAAAGTTGGATTTTTTATTCTTTATTCGAGTCAGGGATATGGCATGTAGACCCGTCAATAGTGTCATCTCCGTTCAAATTTCCCTCTGTTTGACAGACTCGACTCTAATAAAAAATCCGACTAATGTTTTACTATATGAAAAGGATACAATGAAGTCGTCTATATAGATATGTCTATCTAGAGACATTGATTGACAAATTGAGTTAGGATATGAATCAGATCCAAGCGGGTAAAGCTATTTTTGTCACGTAAAGTTATTCAGTACATTTATCACTCTGTCCAATAGTGTTGAAAACATCGGATTATCATTCATTACATTACGATTATATTTAGATAATGGTATCATATTATAAAAATGTATATTGAAGTCAAGGAGATATTATAACTATCTAAAATACAGTGATTTAGAAATTAAATTCAGGGAAAGTATCAATAAATTATGTTATGAGTTATTTATGAGTTTTATGACACACTACTGGAAAAATATCGATGTCTTGATATATTTTTCTTGATTTACGTTCTTGAGATACTTTCCGAGATCAAAATAATAAATTTGAAGGCTTACTTTACCAATAACACAATATCTCTACATTTCTAAAACTACATCAATTTCTGTTTGTCCGTTTGATGATGCTAATCTCGGAATTTACTGCGCGGTGATTATCCACTCAAGTGATGACCTTTGACCTTGCCGCCGTATTGCTTAAAGGCTGATTACATTAAATAACATTCAACACATTTTGATAAAAGTTAGACAACAGCTGATATGATTGATAAGTATATTTCTACTATATACCTCTACATCTAAGTCCATAATTGAAAAGGTAATGAAGTTTTTTAAGTTTATAGTGCAGCATATTTTTTCAAAAACAGTTTACTGTATAATGTCTAGTTTAAAACAATAATATTGTTTAGATAACATAAACACACTTTGGTTTAACACTAGCAACAAAATTACATATACCTAGTACATTTTTTTGAGGAACATAGCTTAAATATCAATAGGTATAAGGATTATAAGTACATATATAAAATAAGTATTTATATAAAATAGTATCACAATAAAAGCATTTGTGCACATAATTTTGGCAACTTATAAATATAGTTTACACTTAAAAATTATATATTTTGCTGCTCGCATTCGTAGTCTGGTAGCAGAAAGTCAGTAGTAAATGCTTAATTTATGTTTTCCATTCGTTCTCGGAGACGGAAATATATTTTAAGTGTAGGCCGTAATATAGTGAACAGTGCAACTGTTATTACCAAAATAACATTAGTGTATTGCAGAATTTCTCCAAAGGTCCACCATTTGGAAAATATTCCCAAAATAACTGTCACTACTCCAAGAGAGAATGTTAACAAACCAAAAGTAGCATGTAAGAGTTTTGTGTAAATAGGAGCAAGGTATTGTTTTAACTTAAGACTGTACAGAGCACATAAACCACCTAGCATTGTGGCAGACATGAATATTATAGAGGCCAATCCAAACTTTGCATGCAATGTCGTGAAATGAGGTTTTTCGTTTATTATCTTATTAATAAGAATGGCCAGGAACCCAAAAAAGATTATAATGCCGCAAAGAAGTTGTAGGACCCAGTGGCGAGCACTTCGTAATCGAATAGGCATCCACTCTGTAGCCAAATCTCCTGGAGTTATAGCATTAACTGCTGTAGTCATGACTATGATCCACTAAAACAAACAGGATTACTAATTTATAATGTCTGTGTTTAACAAACACAGGGCCACTTTCCAATGTCATCTCTGAAGAACCAAATGACTGTATCTCCATAAATTTTAAATTAGATTTGTTTCAAAAATCAATTCAAAATAATTATACATACATGAGCCAAAAATATGTATGTGTATGCTAGTATTGTTAAAACAATGTTAATAACAGCAAAAAATGTATTTGTATACAAGCTAACAGTGTTTATTTACCATTAAAAGAGATATTGTAATATTTTTTTAAAATACATTTTTAGGTGTCAATATACTATACCTAATAATAGCTAGGATCAGATTAAATTTACAAAAGTTTATGACTGTGGTTGCCAAAGTGGGTGTCTGTCTGTGCACCCTGGGAAGGTGTGACTTCCTCACAAGGGGACTATGACAATTATAATTACATTACAATTATATTACACAATTTTATAATGTTATTTCAAATTTTATTCAAATGTCATAAGACGGAACATTTAATCTAGGGGTGCTGGTGCAAACCACTTAATTAGTTATATGCATAGCTGGGCATCGTTAATCAAATAGTTAACTTCGTTAATCGTTAAAGCATTATTTTACGGATGATTTAATGGAAGTTAAAGTTAATCGTTAACTCGTTAATAGTAATATTACAACTTATGTTGTTGTACCTATATGGGAAATGAGATGTTTAGGTAGGACATGGATAACATAAAAGATACAGAAAAAAAAACAGGATATAAATCTTTGCTTGTTTATTATTTATTTATTTATTAAAACCAACAAGAGAAATATGAATCTCAAGTCAGATAGTGAAGCATAATGTTATCTGACATAATATTCAGGTTCATTAAATAATTAATGGGATAATTATTATAAGGGTGATCAAAATTGACAATCTTGCTGAAAATAAAAACCCATAACATTCATTATTCATCACTGTCTGACATGAGATGCATATTTCCCTTCATGAACATTAACATATTGAAATTTTCATCTGACAGCGATGATGGTTTTGGGGTCAAAATATCTTTACCGATGGAAAAATTCGCTCAACTGCAGCACTGGAAGGTATAGCGGTATTATATTTAATAAATAGATTTATTAAAATCTGTTCTCCGGCATTTTTCTCCGTTAAAATGTCTCATCATTAAATGAGTCTTTTGATTTTATGTCCAGCCACATTTTCACTAGACTTTGGACTTTATTTTTTAAAGATCGGTGTCCCCTAGTCTTCTCTTTAGATTGCGTGACAGAAATAAAAAACTCATGATCTTCTTCTCCATTGCTACTTCCGCCACCACCGCTTGAACTACGCCTATTAACTAACTACCGCCTACGCGCACACGACCGAACAAGTAAGAACATGTTTTTCGCGGCGAATTTTAACGATTAACGGACTCATAGAAAGTTAACGGAAGTTAAAGAGTCCGTTAACATTTTTAAAAATTAACTTAAAAGTTAATCCGTTACACGAAAAGTTAACTTCGTTAATTAAGGATTAACGGTCTTATGCCCAGCTATGGTTATATGTTATTTTGCTTACCTAAGTCTTGCAAAGAATATTGGCTATTTGACAAGGTGGATGTGGATACTATGTTAGAAATTGACATGGGGCGCCTTGGTAAATCTGGATTTAACAAGGGCGCCGAGAATCGAAACTTGGATTGGAAAGATTGGAAACTACTGGTCTATGATGGACGCGATTCACATAGAAGAAACAGAAATGTTTCCAGAAATATGTATGTATGTATAATCTTGTTTAGACTAAACAAATTGCCTGAGAAAGCAATTTTTGTTGACAATATGAAAAAATCGATATCGCGTTCAAACTAGAACCATATTTGCGGCGTTTATAAAAACGATAAAACTAATAGTGTAATTTTATAAATTTTAATAGGTACTCACCCCTATAGACATAAGAATTGGGTGGAATGTGAAAAAGGATATACTATCCTTAGAACAAATGTAAATTATAATGCTCACGAATAAAATTGCACATATGTTACTGGCTACGTTGACGTAACTAAGTTTTGGAGCTGTATTATTTACAAGCCTTGCCGTTTCAGAATTTGCGTCCGTTGAAGACATCTTGTCTAATTGTAACGTATTGTAAATATCTAAAAAAAAATAGGTCAGAAATTGTTAGAGCAAAATTAGTAAAGTAAGTTTTTTTTTCTTCATATATGGCAATGGTGCAATAAGCACATTCTGCCAATGTCAAGTTATTATCGTAACAATTTCCAAGTCTAAAAATGTCCAATCAATAGTTTCGGTTGTTTTAATATTTTCCTTTGATCTAATTTTCAACCATATTAAATAATTATTGTTGTTAACAAATTTGTTTTTTTTTTTAAGAATCAGGAGTAAGATTTACTTAAATCAGAGGTGTGATAGTATTACGCGGTGTAATTACAATTAGCTCTCCGCCTGGATCCGCTACTGAATATGCCCATCTGTTTTTTTCTTGTTAGTTTTGCTAACAAATCTATCCAGCCAGGTTTCAGGGTCTAGAGATAGACTTTTTAAAAACACGACGTCTTTACTCCATGAGGGACATATTGTGAATTAAAATATGTCCTGTTATTTCATTTTGAGTCAAATTATGTAAGCCTCTTGAACAGGCGTCTTTCACCTATAGAAATGGCTAAAAGTGAATTCAAGACGCGTTTTAATTAAAATAAAAAAATAGAGCGGCAAACGGTAGTGTGTGGTGGCATTTATTAAACATGACAGATGCTGAGTAAATGTCATTTTTTATATTCATTATTATCTAACTCTTTCTATCTTGGAAGAATATCATATAAAGAAAACAAGGACGGGAATAACTCGAGAAACTCAACATGTTGTGACATGTTACGGCGCTGTTCGCTATTCATTGTCTACTTCAGGAATCACATCAGTCCATTGGATGTTCTCATTGTCTTTACGTGTATTTTTTGTTTAAAAAATATTTGTTGCTTGCAGCGTGTGCTTGACAGTACAATTCGAAAAATAGTATGAAAGAAATATTTAGTTTGTTAGACAAATTTCTAGATACAGGAACGTTGTGTGTAGTGTAGTGACCTAAGTGATTAGTTACATGCGTGAAAAATAGAAATAAAATGAAGTAAGTACCTACTATTAATTAATTTTTGTTACAAGGTAAATATTTTTTTTATCATGATTTATAGTAGTATTCTAAAGTCTTTGTAATGATTAAATAAGTACTCATTTAATCATTAATATCTGCCGAATAATATTCGAAATGTCTTAATATCTGCCGGCTGAATAGTATCGTAAAATTTCTCCGCGCATGTTCAATGAAATCCGATTCGTACCTACCTATGGATTTCTATTTCTGATTTTCCGACAGACTGTGTCAACTGTGTGGCGTCTGCGTCAATTGTCTTAAGTAAACGCGTAGAACTATTAGGATGTGTAAAGAAGTTACCTTACTACTTACCTATAAATAAAAACGTTAATAAGACATCCAGACCTTACCATCCATACGATAGTTGGATCCATCTTTACAATCTTACCGGTTTACAATCTTGCTTTAATCGCTTTAATAAATTTATGGATTTCCCTCGGTCGCATAAGTTCGGGGACACCACTGCTCCTATCGGTTTGTATCCTATCGCGCTACACTCCATGGAACTACGTGTCGTCGAGGCGACTGGCGACACCACGATGCCGCCTATCGCTGTCGCCACCTTCGGAATAATACCTTGGGGGGCATAATAGCGAGTCACTTGTATTTCTGTACTAATCAGGGGGTCTACACTGTTTTTACGTTTCTGAAGTTTCGGGCCCGACCGATGTCGGTCGATTTACTCTAAATTTTCTTCGGTCTATATATCGGGTGTTTCCGATTACATACCTACAAGGTAAGATGATGTAGTGGGGTAAAGTTAGATATTCAATATTTAACAAAAAAAATTGTAAAATACCCATTTTTGGCAAATAACTCTTCGTATTTTTTTTTACAAAAATTAATGATGACATTTGAAAGATCTACCTCTAAACCTATATGCAAATAAATTCTCCCACTGCAATTTAGCACTTCATTCATTTTCCGGAATCAATAGGAAATAAACGAGAATAAATAAAAATGATCTATTTAGGTACGGTACGAGAATAAATCATTTTTATTTTTAATTTTGCTACCTAATTTCCTCCCAAATCAATATAATTAGAGTAACATATTTCAAGACGCCTTATTCCATTTAAAAAAAAAAGATCGAGGACTCAAAAAAGCGTTTGCCGTAGACATAACCTCCTCATTGTTGTCGTATTTAATGCCAAAAACATATTCTTTTAAAACGGAAAAA
Organism: Sesia bembeciformis; assembly: GCA_943735995.1. Classification (NCBI taxonomy): domain Eukaryota; kingdom Metazoa; phylum Arthropoda; class Insecta; order Lepidoptera; family Sesiidae; genus Sesia; species Sesia bembeciformis. Next base: position 7,887,575 of record OX031029.1, on the reverse strand, counting down.
GATAGAAATCACTGGGTAAGTAATAATAAATAAGTACCGGTAATAATAAATAAATAAATAAGTACCGGTAAATATGGAGGATATTCCATCAGTTCAAACCCGCCTGCTTGATGGTAGCAAGCACAACTTCAGACTTGTGCGCGGGAGCTTTGTCTTGGTGAAAAGTCATGCGCACCTTCAATTTTCCCCTTCGTTGTATTTTAATTTCGTCGCGTAGTTTTTATAGCAATGAGGCATAATATGAACGGTAATTGTCTGCTCTTTATTTAGATAATCAATGAACATGATTCCATCGGCGCTCTGGAAGACAGAGGCCAAAACTTTGCCTGTCGATGCAGAAACGGGAAATTTTTCACTGTTGGTGAAAATGGCCTTTTCTATGTCATGCATTGTTTTTTTAATTTCTGGGACATAATGGTGCACCCACGTTTCGTCCATAGTTACAAATCGTAATAAAAATATATTCAATAACGTCAGATTTTTCATTGAAATCTTGACGCGCATTTGTTTCACTTTGTCCGTCAACATTCGTGGGAGCCAACGTGCACAAACCTTTTTGAAATGTAATTTGTACAGTACAAATAATTAAACACTACCAAAGAAACTCTTTAGACTCTCAGCTATAAAACGAATGGTCACACTAAGTCCATCATTAACTACAATTTCTTCAGTGGTAGACGAGTAGGGACTTTTGGGGCGGTCTGCATCCATCTTTGCAGATGGTTCTTCCACGTTTAAATTCCGAACACCAAAATGCAACTGTGGAATATGATGGAGCATCAACTCCAGTAGCTCTTGAAAAATTTATTTGATAGATATTATTTTCACAATGAATTACCTATTTCATTATGTCGCGAACTTCAGTTTGATCCATTTTTCTCTCAACGTAACTTAACGTAACGATACAGAAACTTGAAAAAATGATTACAATTTGTACATAAAAGGTACAATGCTGTAATTCACGTGATATATATACTAATGAGTTTGACGTTAAAATAAAACTATCCATATATAACTAGAAATATCCTATTCTCGAAATTTTTTGATCAACCCTCGTACGCTGATAATGTAAGTATACCGATACTTGCGACGTGTTAACATAACGCGAGCTCGATCGCTCGTTTTATTTCCTTTTCCTTTATTTCTTCAGAACGCTTGGGAATTTCAATATAAAACGATGCAGTTTCGCCTGTGATCGTTAGGTTGCTATCTAAATAAATTTTATACATATTTATAATTATTTATTTAAAAAATAAGGTCTTTGCAAACCTAACTTTGTATTGCGCAATATTGCATCATCATGATGATAAACCTGTTACAAATCCTACTGCTATACCGGTCAATGCCACCGTTCCTCCCTTCGATAAGCTCTTATATTATTTTTGTTTTTATTTAAAATTTTGTTTGTTGGTTGTGGTGACTCATCGTGTGTGAGACGATACGGCGTCAGCCAATATTTCGTAGAATGTCGTCCTACCAGTTCACTTAGCTTCAACTTATAAAATAACTGCATGTGCATTTGAAAATGCATTACTACTCTAAACATCTTTTTTGGAGTTTCTTCAATCGGCCTCTTCACGCTAATCTTAGGAATTATGAGTCTGCTTTTATTGCAGCTTTCGTTCCGGAACATTTTAGTAGGTATATTTTTTATCAGAATTTAATCGGATAGTTTGAATACTATAATCAAATTTTGTAAGACAAATTTATCTATTACATCGAGGAAATCGGGTACCTTACCAAGCGAGTGAAGTTGTGAGTGATCACTGTAGACTGTAGTGTACCTATATAAGTACCTAGTCTAGCCGTAAATATTGTTTCAAAGACAACATTGATATTTATTTTTACATTGCCATTTTATTAGAATGATATGTGTTTATTTTAGAACTGAATAGGTAAGCATTTTAATAATATAACGTCTTCGAAATGGTCACTCACCATTTGCTTTTAAACAAACGTTCAAACCTTGTCGCTAGTTTTCGATTGAAACACCAACCCTTTCAATGGGAAAATTGGCAACTGCCACCCATATGGAATGTTTTAGGTACCTATTCCATATTATCATGGCGTTTCGAGCATGCCATGCTCTCTAAAACGGACCACAAATCTTAATCGAGCGGATTAAGATAGGGACTAGACGGCCAGTCTTCAGCGCTAATGAAGTCGGGAATATTCCTTTCTTGCCACGCCTATGTTGAACGAGCCTTATGATCTGGTGCTGAGTTGCTGAAAGGACCATTCTTTTTTATGGAACAGACTGTTGTTAAGAGGCTTTACGACCTTCTCAGGAATCGTATCTTGATACACTTCCCACGTTTTCCACAAAAATATGGTTCAGTCACTCCTTGATAGGTAACACTCCACCAAACCATCACTGAAGCCCGATAATGGCCACGTTGCACCCCATTGACCAATTGAGCAGCTTCCCTAGAACTAAGAGCAGGGTTACAGATAAATACAGGTTGATAATTATCTTGATAAATATAATCGAAAATTTCATTAGCCACTTCAATTTCTTATTCGAGTACTTCTCTACTAAGCCAATTTTAAGCCAAAAGTGTCCTGTGATATTTTTTCTTCCAACGACCGAGTAAGAGGTATATGGAGATAGATAATGAAATATAAAAAATCTACTAAATAAGGCTAGGTATATTTTTTAAATATTTAATAATATCTTTTTCTGAAAAATCGCAACAGGGTACTGCTATAGTATACATTGGACTGTTTTCAATGAGCAATAACAACACAATATTACAAAATTGTGTAATTAACTTTTACTTAATTATATATTTTTAATGGAAAAACAAAAATCATGCTAATTACTTACAATTACTTATCTAAAAATTACACTTTTTAGTTTAAGAATAGTAAATCTTCTTAAATTTAATTATTAAACATTTTTAAAATCAACAAAGTAGTAATTTGTGCTTTTTATCTTTTTAATTTCTATTAAAGTATCATCCCTATCATCAGTCTCAAAAATTATGAATCAGCCTTCAACATTAGTATAACAGGAACTTCACTAAAAATATGAATTGAGACAATATGTTTTTCTAGCATTCTGTGTTTGCGACACGTCGAACCCCGACTGTGTATTGATGTGTTTAAAAAGAGATATTTCCATATCGTTGATTTTCATTTCATTGTTTGTATGGCACAATCAGAATTCAAAACATATTTGCTTTTAACATAATTATTTCATTAATATAGATATTAGGTAGTCGGATAAATTCGCGGCCTTTTTATAGTGAAAATAATAAAAACTTGTATTACATAAATATTTATTGAACGGAATATTGTCCATTTCATTCGACCTTTTTCGAATCTTTCGCTATTTTTCTGGCAGAGCCATTATCCCATCGCTATATTTTTTTGGGGTTTTGGGGTGAACGAAATAAATGATAATCCGAAGGCGCTATGTTTGGACTGTATGGAGGATGCATTAAAACTTCCAGCTAAGGTCCATCAAGTTTTGTTTAGTCATAAGATGTATGCGGTTGAGCATTGTTGTGATGGAAAGCTACACCCGTTCTAAGTATTCATTATTTCTGGGTGTTTTTCTTCATGTGCTTGTTTCAATTTTACTAATTGCTTAAAGTAGACATCAGAATAAATCGTTTGGCCATGTGGCTAAACCTCGTAATACACAATGCCTCTCCAGTCCCACCATACACATAACATGTCTTGTTCATAACATAACATAAAATAACATTGTTCGGAGTGAGGCCTGACTTTGGGACTATTTGTGATGGTTCACCTCGCTTAGACCAAGATCGTTTTAGAACATTGTTCTCGTAGGTGATCCACTTCTCATCGCCTGTTACCAGTCTCTTCAGAAATGGATCGATTTCATTTCGTTTTAGCAACATTTCGCATATGGAAATTCTATTCATCAAGTTTCTGTCATTAAAATTATGCGTCACCCAAACGTAGCTTTTTTACAAAATTCAGTTTATGCAGGTGATCTAAAACTGTTGAGCTCTTCCGCAATTTGATGACTGCTTATGTGTCGATCTGCTTCAATTTTTACAATGATAACATCACATCAACTTCCACAGCGACGACCACAGCGAGAAACATCATTCACATCAAAATTACCAGACCCAAATAGACTGAACCATTTTTTTGCAGTAGTTTTAGATAAAACATATTCTCCGTAAACACCACAAATCTCTTGTCGAGCATTGTTCTCGAGCACTAGAAGCATTCATTCCCTTGATGAAAAAAAAATTGTAAAACATATCTAATTTTCTCCTCATTAACATCTATTTTGAAATTATTAAAAAATATGAGAGTAAAAACTTGTAATTTCAATTTACCGCCATTACAAAAAAGTCACATTACATTACAAAGAGACTTTTTTGTAAGTGATATATCACTTTCCCGTGAACTTTTGACTACCTATTATATTACTAAACTAACTCAGGACATCGATTTTTCACTTAGAAGAGAAGTACCCATTCAAAGTTGACGTATTAAATGATTGGGGGTCATCCATAAATTACGTTACACATTAAGGGGGACGGAGGGGGTCTAAAAAACCACGAAATTTGCGTGTAGTAACTTATGGATGGCCTCTACGTGTATCGGAACGCGCGCCACTTACATCCTGGACGGATTTAAGTTGGATTGTGAATTTGGAATCTTCAGATACAGCCAATCCACATCTAGTTGATGCAGTTGAGGAGGATGAGGATGATATCGCATTCACTAATTTAATGAATACGTAGTTTGTTGATTTTTACTAATTTTATTTTTAAGTTTGTAATTAAGTATAATACTTATTAAGAAATTATGCCCAAAAATATGGTCAGACTAAGTAGGTACCTATGTTAGAATCATAGGCGGGCATCTCATATATATCTTCATTAACCCTTCACAAGCGCGAACGAATTCCTGTAAATCCCGGAGCTAAACCATTATTATTTTGTTTGTTAACACACCTCTTGCTGTTGTCAAAAGCTTATAGCTAGCTAGCTACATTAATGAATGGCTACTTCATATCAGTTGATAACATTGTGCTAATTACTTTTATTCGAATGACCAAAATTGTCAGCTCCTCGTAGCTGAATGGAAACCAATATAGCATTATTGGAAATGATATAGAATATTATATTAGCAATGTAGCTATTTAACGTATCTATAGTATAGAGTGCGTCCAACCTCCCCTGCCTCCCGCCGCCCCTACCTCCCGCCGCGTTATTTGTAAACGTAATTAGCGTATTCCGATAATAATAGTACCTATTTAAGGCGAACTTCAAGGCCATTCGAGTTTATGTTTCTGTGAAGTTACAGCTAACTACTACAGTTTTACATAAGTTTGAAGAAACAGAATAGCCATATAGGTAGGTACTTAGGTACTTATAGTTTATAGCACGTCGCCACTTGTGCATTTTGATTGAGTGTAACAGAGGATACAAAGGTACAAACTTCAGCCATATATAATGATTTTTCATATCTTTTGTAATGCTAAATTAATATCAATATCTATATTTTGGCGCGGTTCTCACTATCGCACAGCGTCGTGTGTCTTATCTTTACTTTATTATAAAACTATTTTTCCAACTTCGTCTTTCTAATTTTTGAACGATCGCAACATTAAGTTTAATATGCAGAGTAACTTATGAGCGTTATTTAAATAATTATTTACATATATTTATATTAAATGTGGGCACTTAAATATAGGTAAAATAATTTTAATAAAATACGTCTCGTCTTTATCCTAAGTTTAGTGCTTATTTTGCAAGCTGCGTGATAATTTGATGAAACACTGAACAAGACAAAGGCTGAAAAAAAGACAATTTTGATTTTAATAAAACGAAGGTTTATCGAAATGTAAAAGTCTTGTAAGAATGTCTTGTGAATCGAATGTCTTGCAAGGAAATCTGGCATAAAACACGATATCCATGTGGTGGAACAAAAAATGGACTATCGTGAAGCCCCTCAGTTACGATCTCATTTCAGTCAATACTAATGAGTGTTATACTAATAGAAGGTATAACAGTATTGACATGATATGTACATAGCGCCCAAATGTTCCTGTCGAATATCCATTTTTTTATGACACTAATTTGATACATCTCGTAAAAAATTATGGAGGTAAATTTTTAATGGAATGTTTTGTTTTTATGTTATAGATAGTCATAGTTTTAATTCACTTGACATTTATGACTTGACTGAATGTCCACGAGCATAAAAATAAAATAAAAACAAAAGTACTATTGGGGTGGGGGGAGGTTAGTGGGGCTTTGTTGGTTCTTTTGGCCTCAGTTCTTATAAACAGAAGTTTAGTAATTAGTAGAGTTATGACTTTAACTGCTATAGTACCTCTCCATTTAATGGACATCTACAAAAGGTAGGTATCTTTTACTAATGAAACTAGTGTAGGGTGGTAACAAAGCTCATAAACACCTTACAATGCATATCTTTAAATATAACAAATACTGTTACGAGTCATTTGAAATGGTTCTTACTATGTATGATAGACGGCTGTGTTTGCAGTGCTGAGGGCTGGCGCGCACCGGCCGCAGCGCAGCGCCACCCCTACCGATACGTACTACCTAACACGTGTTAATAATAATTTTCATGACCTGGCGACTGTGTTATTAACTTCTGATCAGTATTGTTATTAACATTGTATTCTAGTATATCAGAATATTTAGAGCTGTGTGAATCATAATTATGTTATTAATTGAAAACTATTTATAGTTACTAAATATCTTCCTGATTTATTTTGCACGTTAGTGTATCACCATAACTTAGCAATTTGAGCAAACAACACAAATTATTTATGATAAATGTGTCCATACATTCGCGACACCGTATCGTGTATTTAGGTCTTGGTGTACAGTAGGTATAAAACCAATGTATTTACCACGCGAACGGAACCGCGGGCAAAAGGCTAGTTTAAATAAACGGATGCTATAAGATTAAGAATGGCTTTGAAACCGGTTAAAATTTTAAATCGGTTCGAGCTTAATCCGCATAAATGTTTTATATTACTCACATAAAATCAATACCTGCTACATTTTTTAAAATTAATTTGCCTAAATCGTTTACATCGCTACGGTTAAGAACGGTTAAGTCTAGAATTAAATTGAACTCGTCAAGGCGGCGGCATATTATATCAGAAGCGCGTCACCGCAATAACGATGCACTCGTCATACTGTATCATATAATATAATCATACTAATATTATAAAGAGGAAAGATTTGAATTTTTGTATGTTTGTAACGAATAAACTCAAAAACTACGGGACCGATTTCAAAGATTCTTTCACCATTATAATGCTACATTATCCCTGAGTAACATAGGCTATATTTATTATTGAAATTTTGAAAAAAACATCTTATTAACCGAAGCGAAGCGAAGGCGGGTCGCTAGTCTTGAATAAATCTGTTAATTGAGATTTATGAAACGTTCGGAAAACAGAAACGTAGGTACCTACCTATACCTATTCAATTCTTTTTCAAAGTCGTATGTGTGAGCTTGTACCGATGTATGAGAGAAGTAGGTACACGTCTACTCGGTTCGTCGATAAACAACCGATAGCCAAATGACACTGACTGAGCACAGTATACTGACTCATGATCATGAAACTATCCCCGCTAATCATCTGTCGAGCAAAGTTGTAAATAGATGCGCTCGGAAGGGGAGGCACGTACTCCTTGCTACTAGACTGAATTTAATTTTTCGTTTATTTCAGATTAATCTCGTCCTTTCACACTTAAAACATGACTCCTGTCACAACACGTTCCATTGAACGTAACTTGTCAATTCTTGTTATGTCCAAGAGCAAAAGTATGGCGATATCATTGTTTCGTAGCGGTCTGTTGTAGTAACAATCGAATCGCGTTCGTTTTCGCGACGTTTCTAGAAATCACGTCATTGATATCAGAGTAGATAATTTTAATAGACAGTGTACCTATAATTATACATTCACCGATTATAATATTATTGCCAAGTGGTGTTCTGTGTTTGTTTATTGTTAACATCACTAACTAACATTTATCTTTATCCATGATTTGGTATGTATGTTGCTCATTGAAGTAATTTTAATTTTCCTACACATACACACTTACCTATCTATTGTGCAAGATATGTTTGTAATGAATGTGTGATCTGAAACGTTTATGTCAAGGACCTGGTTATGTGTATATGTAAGTACCTACCTATATAACTGCTTCGTAATTTGTCTGTCGTCTTTAGAGTTGTGTTTGTAACGAGATCTCACCAGCGGATAACTAATATTAATTAGCATTGTTTACATATTACGTAGGTGGTTATATGAGCACAGTGCGAGATTCAAGTTCAATAGTAGCGGTCGGCGATCGCTTACTCATGCTTCTACATCAGCTGAGGCTCGAACTGAATGACATCGCAGTTTTTATAATATTACGTCTTCTGAATCTCTAAAAAGACCACGCCTGCTGTTTTAGTTTGGTTTTTAAATTTATTTACTAAGTTGTACAAACAAAATGTTACATTTGATATCGCTTACTTAATAAGAACTTACTTAAGAATGTACTTAATATTTAAACTAAAGCATGGTGTGAGTAACATACCAAAACAGACAACATAACATAATTATTATATAATTTGTACTAACACTGAATTAACAAGATTTTAAACAAAGATAAGTATATAAACTACGAGTATATACGAAGGAATATAGGAGTTTATGAAATCTTTAAACATTTATATGCTTGATTACGAAATCGGGATATTGATCCTTAGAATATATCTAGATTTTTATTGGTTGCAACTAGATTATTAATAATCATTATACTCTCTACACATACGACCAATATGCGAAGTAAATACAATGTTTGTACGAGAATATGGAATAAAGAAGGTTCTAGCAGATCTACCTCCACGTTTCTTGCATATAAATTTAATTGAGGATAGTATATCATATCAGTGTCAACCAAGCCATGAACTATTTTAAATAATACCAAGGGATCACTTGTTCTCGGACGGCATTTGTTTTATATGTTTACCCAGTTACGGTGCAGTCAAAATGTCATTGTTTTTCGCGTATAAATGTAGTTGTAACTGTATGTATGTTGTTTTATCAAAATTATACTAGTAGATATAGGTATCATCATACCATCGGCATACCTTTCTTTACACTGCTGGATGTATGCCACAAATAGTATAAAATACTATAAAATATTCACCTGTATGTACCATAACGAGATTTACGTAACGTTATTATCACGCATTAATAAGTGTTATTATTATGCTATTTGATATGATTGATTACTACATATTATGATCGTGTAGGTGTAACTGTGTTCCATAAGAAGTAAATCCGCGAACAAGTTACTAGCTATATGCTAATTTATCTCGGTTTATAGGTACCTAGGTACACTTAGATTTTACTTATAAATTACATATTTTGGTTTTGCATATGACACGTAATGCAAGTAATGCGTAGGTCACACTGAAAATTTCCGGAACTGGCGACTTACTTATACAATATTTAAAAAGTAATTACAATATTTGAAAATGGAACTCTTTGTCAGTAGAATAAAGTTTAAGTTTGTTTACTCTAACAGTCATTTGTTTTTCATTGTAGCGTCATTTTAAAAATGCGTGTATGCATTACGATAGATTTAAGTCGCTTTTCGCTTTAAAATTTTCGCTGTATGATTTTCTACGATTTTAAGTGTAATTTAACAGTTCAGCAGAGCCTCGCTCGGCGACAAACCGCTTTTGGCAATGAAGCACTAAGCAAAACAACAATTTATAGCTGGTTTGCAGAATTCAAGCGCGATCGTATCAATCTCAGTGACGAATTTCGTGAACCGGCGTCCACCGCTTACTACGAACAAAAACATCGATACTGTGCGCCATACGATCGAAACAGAAGGGGCATCCTTAGGCATAGGTATGAGTCAGATACAATCAATCTTCTTACACAAACATTTGAATTTTGAATATTTTGAAAAACAATAAATTGATTTTTAGCCATTCAGTGTAATTTTTTCTTATTCATTCTGGAAACTTTCAGCGTGACCCTCGTAATAAGATAACAATGTGTATTTATATTATTACATTTCGATATGGCGATTTCCATTATCCTGTGAGAGAACGCTTTCCAAGAACGATGATTGCATCATAAACCATTTTACGGCACAGTCGTAGGTTGCACGTGTCGCGTTGGACAGTGGACACGTGTGCATTCAGAATCAAAATAGTGCAGTGAATAATCAGATCGACTACTTGTTGCACTTAACCCATCTCTCTTGCACATTCGACGTGTAATATTCTCCTCTCTTTACTAGTTGTTTGTTTGTCTTTTTGTACACTTCTCTGGTTGAGTAACTTACGGTTTCCTTTTAATGATTCCACATTTTAGTTAGTTTTTTTTATTTGCAGGTATATGCTTTGCTTAAAATACGATTTTATTGATAATATACTAGTACTATAAATTAATTAAATTAAATCCAGGAAATAGAGTGGAAAGGAATACGTGGACCTGGATCACATTAGTTATTTCTTAGAGTTCTTTTTCCTTATGGATAAAATGTGGCAGATGAACATACAGTCCCCCTGATGGTAAGTGGACATTGTCGTCTATAGAAATCCGCGCTACATGCCAACAAGTCTAGAATGATAAATGTTGGCATGCCCCCGGATGCGCTACCTACCTTTGGAGATATAGGATAGGATGGGAATGGGCTCTGGCATATATCACTCACTACCGAAACACGTACGTTCATTGGGAAAATAGGATAAAATGGGAAATGCAGTACCTACATTTCAAGGTAGTCCATTGCAACAATTACATTTCAATTCCTAATTTTATTAAAAGGGTCTTCTATGAGAGAAGGATAACGTGGCCAGTCGATTGCACCCAGCGGCTGTGGGAATGGAGCGTGCACAGTCCCCCTCCCAAAGTTATGTTTATAATTACGTAATAGATATGTACAATAGAGACGAGTAGATGCGACACGAAACAGCTGTAGTCAACGTCGCGTCGCTTCGTGTCGTGTGTTGTGTCGTGTGTGACTCACGATGTATCGTAGTACCATTTGTACCTAATATTGTTATCAACATCGCGTGATATTATCAAAACCATTTGCCACCGCTTTTGTGGAAATTACATATTGATAGGTATTTATTTTAGAGAAATATGTAATTAAATGAGCGGCAGGAAATACGGAATGGAATGTGTTAGTTAGGTTTAAGTTATCTGGTGAGGGAGGATGTAGAATGTAGAAATAGGGGTCTCACCAAACGGGACTCCGTCGACTTCATTTTAAATTATTTACTTCAGTTATTCAAACATAAGTCGTTTTGTTGTTCATGATTTGCAACACATTTAGTATTTTTTTTGCTGTTCGTTTAGATACAAGCCTTTATATAATTTATTGCGTCGGATTAATTGCCTTTATATAATTGTGAATAAGACGAACTTGCAAGAAGACTGAGATACCTACATATCGCATTTTTTGAGAAGTGCGTCCTCGGATGAAACCCTTATAAATAATAGAAATAACTAAATAAATAACGCTCCACTCAATAGCCCACACTGGGATTCCCTGGAGACATCTGGAGCTACGACACGGTACGGTACGACTACGATACCTGCTTTGCCGAAATCGCTCCCGACTTCGATTTTCGTCGGACATTCATTTCTAAGTCATGTTTGTTCGGGTCTGTGTTCAGGTGGTGTGTTCATTTTTGCATTTGTCCCACGAATCTTAGTGTAGGCCTACTCGTATACTATTAAATTTACTATTATGTATTCTGTATAGTTTTTTATTATAACTTCTATTATATTTTTATTATGTTTTTTTATTTTATTTATAATAGTTTTCTAGTAAATCCATTATGTTGTAGCTTAGTGGAATGTCCCCAGCGGGCAATTCATTCCACAATTTCCGGTAGCTCTTATCTTAATATTTCGTTAACGTGAGACTGGGGAGATTTTGTTACATTTTGTTACATTTTGTTTCATGGGTTTAATTGGTGTCTGCAGTTTTAAGAAAATCACCGTCATTGGCGGCTGCAATTTTAAGAAATGAATAATTTACGAAGAAAAATCTTCAAACCCCTTTAACCACATTTATTTATATGCGCTAAACTTCAACTACATTTCAATGCAATTAAATTTTAGCACATGAAATAGTGACGAAGTATAAAACGTTCGTATTTTTCTGGAAGGAGATAGGCAGACTATCCGACAATAAGGGGCTACGCATGTATATACCATTATGTAATGCCCCCCCCCCGCTAGTGTTTCTGCACTGCTGGATATACATTTATGAATCAACCTCTTCTAAGACTCGCCAGGAAAGAAGATCTCCAAGGCGCCATTACGCGTCTTAGTGTTCCCTACACCGCTTTAAATCATGCTTACTATTCTAATCATGTTATTTTACCCTTGATTGTAAAATAAACTGGACTTAATTTGTTTCAGGTGTGGTATAATGTTGATTTCATTTGTGACCGGAGTGGCAGCGCAGCTCGTGAGCGGAGTGTCGCTCGCGGAGTGCCATGCGGACTGGCAATGCCCCGGAGGCTATTGTATGGAAGCGACTGCAGCTTGTCAGAAGTGTCTGCAATGCGAGGATCTCCACCGGGAAAAACCATCTATTGCCATTAATTGTATTAAATCAATTGCCGATTGCGGTGCTTGTATTGAAGGGTAAGTACTTATCTAAATATAACAGCTCTGCGCACTAATACTACACAAAAGTCTCATTGTTTCGCTAGGAAATGGACATTTGATCGCCGATATCTGGAATATCTGATTAAGACACGCCAATTTGGAGGTTCTCCATGGAAATACAAATATATATATGTATATTTATATATTATAATTTGTATATAAGTACTACTCGGTCAAATAAGTTTCGGGATTTTAGTAATAAAACAAAAAATATTAAATTTAGCTTCAATCGTCCAAAATTTTGGTCGCCCTCGAAATAGGCTCCATTTGACGCAATATACTTTCACCAGCGAATAATCCATTCGTCGAAACACTTCTTATAGGCAGTTTCTGGTATGGCCTGCTCTTTTAGTGAATTGTTTTATTACGTCAACGGACTCAAAACGTCTGCCACGAAATGGTAATTTGAGTCTGGGGTATACGGGGCCATATCTGGCGAATATGGTGCTTGGTCGATAACATTCGTTGAATTTTTGGCTAAAAATTCCCTTACCATGATTGAGGTGAGACGGCGCATTGTCGTGGTGCAGTATCCAAGAATTGTTGTTCCACAAATCAGGTGTTTTCCGAGGAATATTCTCTCGTAATCGCCTCATGACGCCCAGATAATAATGTATAAGTATTGACTGTTTGACCCTCCGGAAGGAATTCTGAGTGGACAACACCATGTTAATCAAAGAAAACAGCTAACATGACTGATTTTTGAGTGGCTTTGATGTAGTTTTTTCGGTTTCATAACGGTTATTACATTTTTCTTACGAAGTTAATTAGCCTTTGCTTTTAAAACAATATAATTTACTGATGACAAGGATAGCAAAATATGAAAAAAGTACATTTTGAAAAATTTGGCATTAGTCCCTTTGAATAATAAACGATTCAATTGTAATCCACGAAAAGCTTCAATCGTTTTCTCATGTACTTTCTGTAAAAACTATCGAAGACTAATAATGTCGAAGCATGCTTAGCACTTCTATTTAACCGATTTTAATACGGTTTTATATATATTTTTTTAAGATATAAACTGATAAAAATGCAACGTGTCCTAGGCCCTATAGGAACTTGAATAACAGGAAAATAACATCGTCAGTATAAACTTAGTACATATATCAATCAAAGCACAACTTGAAATCTATTTAACCGATTTTAATATGATTTTCAACTTATGTAAGGTAAATGAAATAAGAATTGGGTTGATCCTAGCCAGGGGACGTTGATGGGTAATATCTAATTGAGTTGAGCTTAGCCAGGGGACGTTGATGGGTAATATCTAATTGAGTTGAGCCTAGCCAGGGGACGTTGATGGGTAATATCTAATTGAGTTGAGCGTAGCCAGGGGACGTTGATGGGTAATATCTAATTGAGTTGAGCGTAGCCAGGGGACGTTGATGGGTAATATCTAATTGAGTTGAGCCTAGCCAGGGGACGTTGATGGGTAATATCTAATTGAGTTGAGCCTAGCCAGGGGACGTTGATGGGTAATATCTAATTGAGTTGAGCCTAGCCAGGGGACGTTGATGGGTAATATCTAATTGAGTTGAGCCTAGCCAGGGGACGTTGATGGGTAATATCTAATTGAGTTGAGCCTAGCCAGGGGACGTTGATGGGTAATATCTAATTGAGTTGAGCGTAGCCAGGGGACGTTGATGGGTAATATCTAATTGAGTTGAGCCTAGCCAGGGGACGTTGATGGGTAATATCTAATTGAGTTGAGCCTAGCCAGGGGACGTTGATGGGTAATATCTAATTGTTGTTGTTTACAAAACCATTCCAATGTTTTGTTTTTAATGTGTCCTCATCACATAATATAACTACGTAGGTATATTGCTTTTAGAATCCAATATTAGCCAATATAATTGTGTATATTAACAGTTTAACGTCGTTTTTCAGGTTCGTGGAGCGGCAGCGCGACTTGGCGCTGGAGTGCGAGGAGCCCGGTGCGTCGTCGTCGGCCCCCACAGCGTTATCACCACTCATGTGGACGATCATCGTCATCTCCGCCTTATTGCTCCTTCTACTTTTAGGAATATGCTCTGCCGTATTCGTACGTTATTTACGTGCGCCATTGAAATTTAATATTAACAGCCAAGTACATACAGGTGAGTAAACGAAAATTTATATGAGAGCGTTAGATGTTACCGGCCCAACTATTCAGAGTATACCTTCCATTGTTGGCGGGCTAATAAGACTATCTGTCTCTTGTTTACTTGAACTGTATCACCAGTAGGGCGCCCTATTATGGTATGGAAGTGAGGGAGCCACATGTTCATCTAGAATTTCTAGACAAAAGTTAATTCATCCTTCACTTGCCATTATAGTCATTGCCATTATTTATGATGTCATTGCATGATAAAAAAAATCGGATATACTAGGACCCATATTTTGGTAATTTATCCTAAAACCAGCTTTTCATTTTTGTCGATAATTCTGAAGTGACATCATAGTGCCGTGCCATTCTGGCCTCTTTTCGTCTTCAACAGACTTCCTTCCTTTCTAGGAAAGTATCTCGGGGGCAGTTGAACCAAACACTCTTTACCATTGAAAGGTTTGCCTTCAACATAGGAATCAAAAACAAGATTACAAAACGTAGTTTAATTAAATAAAGTCTAACGACACTCCGAGTAATACACTCTAAATCAGTTCTAATCAAAATAACACTGAGGTTGCTTATGCTTTTGACACCTGTGGTTGCGCGTGTACACCGACCAGGACTTTTGCACCTTCCCTCTTAATTGTCCACATGGATGAGGCGTCGTAACTTTGTTAAGCGCTTCGCCGTACTTGCTTTGGATATCAGACTAAGATCACCAGCGTTGGTAAATAATTTAAATTTACCCGTAACACTATAAATATAACGAGTCACTTGGCGTCCCCTACCCGCACTTCACTCCAGTCACCCCCGCTCACGACCCCCCCCCCCCACCCCTCCCAGTACAGTTCGCATAGTAGCCGCGGCTGGCCACAAAGGGGTCATACAGGAGGAAGCGGGAGGTATGGAGTGACTCATTAGCGCGGTGATGAGTGAACTAATAGGCTCCCTATTTTATCGGTGGTACGGCACAGGTGTGATATTATATCACTTATTTACATATCAAACAAGTTTTAAAATGTCTATTTTATTTTACTAGATTTTTTTTTTATTTTGTTGTTATCATCCACCATGATCACTAGTTGACTAACATAGAACCGAAATAAAATAATAAAAAAATACAAACATGCACTTTTAAGGCCTATTTAATATACATATGTTAATAGGGGGATTTGAAAAAAATATAAATTATATAAGTCATTATCTTGCGAACTGCACATGTGTTGTAACTGTACCTGGTCTACTTACATTGAGTTGTCTTATACATCTTTCTGGTGAGGATGAAGTTTTAGCTGTTTTCATTGTTTTGATCTACTTCTAGATTGTAGCTCATAACTTTTGTGGAAGAGCTAGGATCACGGTGAGGGGTGGCGTGACGACCGGCACGCTGCGCTTTTCGTAATATAGTGGAGATGTAGACAATGCGATACAAAATGTTATATATATGACAACAGAAAACATAAACAAAATGACAAATAGCGTACATGAGTAGATGCGTTAGGTGCCTCAGGTTAATTTGTAAGGATATCCGTGATGTTAGCAATGCCGACGTGGTCCTCTATTAATCTATGTACTGTTATTGAAGCGGCAACTTTAGAACATACTTTAATTATCGTATAATTAAACTAATTGATTAAAACATGTTCGGTCCGTGTTATCAGCTTCTCCTGTTCTCAACTACCCCGATTGATTCTGTATTCTGCTGTTGTTAGTGACGAACGGTGGCGTGGAAGGTGGTATCACACCGATCACACGGCAGGCAAGTGCGCCGGAGCAGCCGCCGCCGTACGAAGACGCGGCGGACCGGCGCGCGCCGCCCGAACTCAACGGGATCCCACACCACGCCTACAACCCCTTCGTCCCGACAAACAGTTTTGAACATGGTAAGCTAATTTATTCACTAGTAAAGCAGTGCTTCGAAAGGAAGTCTCCCATCGATATGTATGGCCAGCTACAAATAATGACGTAACGTGTCGGTATGATAACGCTGACAGTAGGCCCGATCCATAACTTTAAAGGCGTACGTACAGTGAGCTATGGAGAGAATTATGCTTCGAGATTTTTCACGGGTGAAATTCGAATTGAAGAGATTTCACAAAGTTACTGACAGAATCTGTTGGAAAGTTGTAATGCTGTCCTCGTGTTTCTACTATTGTCTATGCTCAATTTGGAATTTGAGAGCTGTGACATATTTTATTAGCAAATGCCACAGTTTCCACTATCAGAATCAGGAAGTTGAATGGTAATCTGTCTAGCTTGTAGTTATGACCGACAATCGATGGGATAGTAAAAAAATATTTGGCGTCCTTTGGTTAGGTAGAATGACTAGACGATTTCATAAAAAGGCCAATAGTAGCTGGATTAAGGAATTGTTACCACATAGAATGTATGACATGCTGACACATTTTATGAGTGATCTAGGTTCAGCAGCGGTGAGACGCACTCTGATAACACGGTATGGATAAATCGACGGCCTCTACGAAAATCATGGAAAGTGATTTTTGACACTTCACCAGTGTTTTAAAGTTTGCTTATGGTACTACTACTCAGGAAATGTTTGTTGTTTTCGATGTTTTACAAATTAAATTTCTGCCATAAACAAAAAATCGACAATTTCAAGTTTCGATGATTTACGTAGGGTAGGGGCCATCGAAATGTCCTATTTGATTTATACACAGCGATTTTATAGCGATTCTGACCTATTGTGAAGTATATTTTAAATTTTTCTAGAAACATTAAATGTTCACTGGGTAAATTATATGTCACATGAGCATGTGTACAATCTACAAACTAATAACACGGGTTCTTAAAAAAATAACTGTTTTTTTATTTTATGAATAAATAAATAATAAAATGTTTTTGGGTTGTCATTGATTAACAGTGGGCCGGCACTCTTGATCCCCAGTGCGGTGATAAGGCGGACAGCAAGCTATTACCACAACTTACCTAACAGCTAGTACACTGCATACAAATGCAGCGCACATTGCAAACAGCGAAACAATAACAACCCGCCAGTACGGGCTCGCGCTGACCGACGCGTAGTAGTAGACATTTTTCGCCGTCTCGGTGGCGGATTGAACTAGCTGTTAGATACTTGAACTGTGCTGTTGCTGCCGCCTGTGCATCACCATCACTATGTCTACTTACCTCTCTACTATTTGCTTAATTGGTATGTGAAAATGTTGTTGTAGATACCGAGCTGCAGCCGTTCATCAGGTCTAAGTCGCAGCGCCAATCACCGGCGCTGCCGCGGCATTCGGACAGCAGCCAGGCCGCCAATATGTTTAATGCACCCGTTTACGTCCGCGGACCAAATCTACCCTCGAGGTACGTACATGACACAAACCACATCCAGTCGTTTTAGCAAGCGATGGAAGAAAATTCTCGGAGGTTTGTGGATAGGATCCAAAACTAAAAAATACTTAAAAAAGTAAAGTAATAAGTAAGCTGAAGTGAAAATAGACGCAATCACATTTGTAGGACCGACAACCAATGGAATGGACGAGTTCTCGAGTGGAGACCGTGTATCGGAAAACGTAGTGTGGGACG
Organism: Sesia bembeciformis; assembly: GCA_943735995.1. Classification (NCBI taxonomy): domain Eukaryota; kingdom Metazoa; phylum Arthropoda; class Insecta; order Lepidoptera; family Sesiidae; genus Sesia; species Sesia bembeciformis. The sequence goes on along the minus strand of OX031029.1, from coordinate 7,869,258 downwards.
CCCTCCGACCACGTGGAACTTAAAGAAAGGTCGCCGATAGTGGGTGAATGAGAAGAGCGGAAGGCTGGTGTGGTGGCCAGCCTTGGGAGATATATCTAGCATTGGAGAGGCACATGTTCTTGGTACTTATGAGATTATTTGGTACTGGTATTATTTGGTATTATTGGTACTGAAGATCGCTTCTTACAATGACAGCACCATACCTCCATTTGGACTCTAAACGGAATGATATATAAGTATTGTGCAATTCTTGTGGGTGCCCATTTTTTCACAATATATTTTCTTTCCATTATCTGCTCATCTAGGGAAAATTAAATACATTCGCGAGCAAAAAAATCGACTCAAGCATTGTTTTCATATATCTGAGAAAATATTTCAATTATATAAATATGACTATTGTCTATATGTATATAATTTTCAACGGTTACTATTACCTCCCAAGAAAAAACAAAATTGTTATTTTTTTTATCATTGTTTAATTATAATGAACATTATTTTTACAAATCGGTATTATATCAGGTCCAACACACGGACTCTCATTGTTTGCTCACGGGCGTACATCATACATAATTAGAAGCAATATGGACTGTTTCTTAAGTAAATAGTTTGATTTATAAATGTGTCAGATATGTTAAATGTGAGTAATCCATTTACTTACATTTATCATATCTGATTGTGCACTGCTTCGGTCGAAATAACGATGTTTCTGAAATAGCACTAACTTGAGGATCACGAGGCAAATATAAAGTCAGTTACTGACACCGTCATCTCAGACAACAGACTCAGATAGCTTAATGGAACAGTGCAGAATGCCTCTTAAATACGAAAGAAAAAGGTAATAATATGAAGTTGAACTTCTTTTTCTTTCTGTGAATGTATTTCTTTAACTGTGATTATCCAGATTTGATTTTACATCATTGCAATATACTAATAAAATTTATCTAAATTTAAAGTGTGATAAACGTATAAATACAATAATTATTAATTTATTTATGCATACCTATCAAGAGGACAATTAGGACGGTGAGGTTGATCGTGGTTACACCTCTTACGAAGATATAAGAAGTAAGGCAAACACTTTATCATGCACGCATTGCGACTCATAATCGCGATTTCCACTAAATAATTATTTAACACGGCATTAACATGCCACTAAAATGCAGTTTCCTTCTGTGAAGCAACGAGGGCGTACCTTACGAAGTGCACGACGAGACCACGGTAGAGAGCACGTGGACACCAAACGAGACCAGCGACAACGAGACCAGCGATAATGCCTCCAATAATAACACGTGAGTTTATTTGTAAATGTACGTACGAACGTGAGCGTTTCTGTGTAATGTAATGTTCTAGCGAATACATTGTAACTTATACTGACCGAGTCTAGCCATAAATATTTTTGCAAAAAACTGATATTTTTTTAGATTACTATTTTATTAGAAGACTTTGTGTTATATTAAAAATAAATGTACAATAAGCATTTTAAAAATATAACATTATTCGAAATGATCACCATTTGCCTTTATATAATCTTTGAAAGGTAGTGGCCAGTTTTCGATTGAAACACGCACCCTTTCCATGGGAAAATTGGCAATTGCCACCTTTGTGGAATGTTTTAGGGATTCAATATTATGATGGCGTTTAGAGCATGCCATGCTCTCTAAAATAGACCATAAATCTTAATGGAGCGGATTAAGATCGGGACTAGAGGACGGCCAGTCTTCACCTTTAATGAAGTCGAAATATTCCTTTCTTGTTGCTGTTCTTGTTTCTTGTTCTTGTTCTTGTTTCTTGTTCCTTTCCCTGTTGCTTTTTTTTTTTTCTCGTATTGACTAAATTTTTGTGGCCCTAGTGGCCTTTCAAGAGTCACCGGACTTGTTTAGTTTAGGGCGAGCGCAGAAGGCGCTCAGCCAGGAACAAAAAAGTGTGGTTGCAACGAGCCTAAGGGCTCCCCCGCCGGTAAACCGGCCGAAGGAACGGACCTCGGCTTAGGGCGTTGCATTGGGGTGTTGAGGGAGCGTTATGACCTTGCTAAAAGGACCATTCTTGGTTATGGAACAGGCTGTTGTTAAGAGGCTTTACGACCTTCTTCGACCTTCGTTTTTCACAAAAATATGGTTGTCACCTTTATAGCTAACACCCCACCAAACCACCACTGAAGCTCGATAATGACCAGTTGAGCAGCTTCTCTAGAGTTATTAAGCATAAACTCGATCATTCTGGTTGTAAAAATGTACTTCAATGGTGACCATTTTCTTGTCCGTAAATGTCTGTGAGCTCCCTTTGCGTACCAGATTATGTGTATTCAGATATTGCCAGTCAGAAGCATGCCAGTAGATCGCAAGTAAATGTTCAGGAGAGGTACGTAAAGTAAAAGGAAAATAAAAAGAATAACGGAAGTATTATTAAAATAAATGTGTAAATTAATAAAATATGTATAAATATATAGTCGTGGTGGTCAGCTGATTGAGGGCACCGCTACTCGATGAGTAAGATTTTTCTTCTAGTGCGTGTAACTTGTCTATTCATGGGACTTTGTTGCTTATGTTAATGTTGACATGTAGGTACAGATACATTACGAAAACATTGACTATCGGCTAACGCCTACTAACAGTAGTCCAGTAATTAGTCCTGTTGAGACTTTTCAGTTACAGTAGTTCGGTTGCGTGCATCAACCGAACTACTGAGCCGCTGTTGTATCAGTAGTCCGGTTATTAGTGCGGTTGAGCGGACCGCTGGTACGAGAGCGGCTCATATGTTCGGTGATACAGTGCAACCGGATTATTGAGCCTTTTAGTTTTTTATTTATTATAAATATCGGATTTTTACGAATCCTGCTTTATTGCATAGACGTGGATGGCGCGTTCGTGTGTTTCCGTAATGTCCTGTACACTAATGTCCTAAATATAAGTATAGTAAAACTGGGAAATAGCTGTATATAAATATTTATTTTACGGAAACTTGAAACATACTCGTAACCGTTCTTGCGTACTATTTGATTGTTGGAAAACTAATGAGCTGGACACGTGAATACCTACATACATACAAAATAACATAAACAGAAACGAATAATCTTGTCTTTATAGCTGATTTAAACAAAATTATTCAGTATTGTTACCATTGTTAGATATTACAGTTTCTGGCAATCCACGTTACATATACGAGCCTCTGGTAGTGGAAAGTCTAAGGCCTACTTGAAAATCGGCCGTATAGTTGTACCAATGAGTATCCTGAGCGCTGCGGCTACTATAGTGCGTGACGCGTATGTTCCAGCGCGCCGATGCCGACGCAGGAGCTATCGTCGGCGCTGGCGGCGGCGCGGCAGTCGACGCTCGTGCGCGCGCCGCCGCGCCCCGCGCCCGCCCCCGGCCCACCCGCCAAGCAGCGGCGCAGCGGCAGCGCTCAGGTATCCTTACATACACACTTATCGATTATGTTACAAGATCTTACCTTAATTATAATAGCGATCTTTCAGATGTCGATATATTTGCACATAGGCTTTGTTCATTCAAAAAAGAGGTGACTAACAAATTGGGTAATTCGTGTGTAGGCGATTAGAGTAGGTTTGTTTTCTTCTTTCTTTTCTTGCAATGTGAGGTGTAAATTATTTTTTTCTTGTATCATAATGTTGTAAGACTGTTTGTATCTTAATTTAAAAAGAATCTGCGTATAAACCCGAAAATGTGCTTGTCTGTTCATTTGTTACATCTTCAAGACTATTGCTGAACCGATTTCATTAAAATTCGCCAGAGAGATAATTTACAGATAGTCCACTACCTCTATCCAAAGATGTAACCTCTTGTAAGACACCTAATCGTGGACGTGACTGTTTCTTGTCCAGGATGCGCAGGACGCTAACAACAATAACAGAGGCGAGGGCGGCGCGCCGGCCGCCGCCACGATCCGGTTCAACGTGCAGGTGAACAACAACTTTAACGTGGACGCCAACAGTCTAAACGTGAGCGTGGCGCCGCCCGCGCCGCCGCGCCTCGACTCGCCCTGACTCCATTCGTGTGCAGCCCGCGCCGTGCCGTGCCTTACCACTAGTACAATTGGTCAGTTCAATCATTGAACTAGTGACATTTGACTATTTTTTGACAGTAGTTCAATTGAAGCTGTTTTATATTAATTAACGAACGTTCGCACGATTATCTAAACTTCCTCGCGTTCGCACAGTTGTTGTGGTGATTTTAACAGGGGATGTGAGGATGTAAACAAGATTGTTGTGGAGTTTCAAGTGCACGATATTTGTAGACAAAAACTAAAATGTAAAATCAAGTGGTTTAGTTTTCATACTTCTAGAAACCTTCGTGACGTTTTCTTTGAGCGTTACTCAGAGCTAACGACATACAAAGTTTTTGAAGCTGCTTATCGTATGTTTTGAATTTGGGCTTATCGGAAAATTCAGGCGGAGGTTACAGCGTACCTCCACATTAGGCGCCCCACCTCCCACCTCGCGCCGCACGATACTTCTGTTACATACTTATACCGAAACGATACATGCATCGAAAACGAAAGGAAAACGCATTTCGATAGCGAAACCAATTAATGTCTTTCATTAACTTTATAACACCCTCAATACAAAAACAAATACGTAAATAAAATGTCAGTAAATACAAATACAGTAAATACAAATACAGTAAATACAAATACAATAAATACAAATACAGTAAATACAAATACAGTAAATACAAATACAGTAAATACAAATACAGTAAATACAAATACAGTAAATACAAATATATTATACGTCAATTACACTTCATATTCTGCCCTTTATTAAATAAAAATATAGTATCACATTTTTTAAATAATATCAAGCTAGTAAGTGTATGTCAGTCATGTGACAGTAAGCGACAGGTGGCTGTCTGTACGCGCTCGTGCCGCCCAATAACTTTGGCAATGGAAATAACACAAGCAAATACATTCTTTACATCCCTTACTTTAAAATTCATATTAATTGCTGCAACTGAAAAAGTAGAACGTTTGCAGAATGACCTCATCCATTTGGAGTTGGCGTCACCTAACCACCTATTAAACAAGTTGAAACAAAGCGAGCAGTGAAGGAGATTTTATTTGTGCGAGCGTTCGATTGGCTGATATATAGAATGGACTAATCGGAGCAATTCGGTAAAACCCAGTGAAGACTTGTCTCTACTCACTTGTCATTCAACTTATTGTATTTTTGACTACGGCCTCTTAATGGTATCTATAGAATAGAATGAAGATTCAAATGTACATTTGAATGGTTAGATTCCGTAACGACTGTTTTGTCGGTCGTAGTCTGTGTAATATGGATATAGTAGTCGTTATGGGTTGCATGAATGTTTATTCTCGCCCACTGGAATGTTGCGAGAGAGTGTGTTTCTAGTTCGTCTCTAGCGCATCTTATAGTGTGACTAGGGATGAAAGTAAATAATGACAATATCTACACAATATACAGCTACAAACTATAAAATCCCCGTTTCCGAAGCCCGAGGCAAGTAGCTCAGTGCTTGACTACCATCTTTGTGCTAATAATATAACACAACTATCCTCTTCCGCAAAAATCATTATTCAATGTTTTTTTTTAAGATTTAGACACTAGTTAAAATTTCACATTACACAACCAAATTTAAGCAGTATTAGCTAATTTCTTTCAAGTAGATTTCTAGGCATATGCAATGTGAAGCAGCGCTAGTTACGTTTATTACACCTAACTACATTCTGCGCAAGTCACATATAAAACCACAAAATATATACGTAATCACAAATGCAATTCTTCATAAAAAAAAAAGATATCTAACATCATTCGCAATGGTTTGCCACCAACATGATACGAACTAACAAAAGATACGCAAACGGTCTCGTCTCGACCTTTCAGACAAGTTGTAAATTTTGCATTTCATTCTAATTTTGTGACAGATCCGTAGCCAGGTTTATCTATCATACAAAGAGCGGTGACGGTTCTGTATATAATTATTTTTATGTAAATATCGTTTCTTTCTTAAGTCATAAACTCATAATATAATAAAGATAACACAAAAAATAGAAAAAAAATATCCTTAAGAGATAATCTAGTTATAACATAATTGCTACATTAGTAATTATTTATGTTAAGATGTACGTGAACTGTCATTGGTCTTCTATAATGGCCGGACTATAGTGTTGATTCTTCATTTGTGACGTTTGCTATCAGTTCAGGTGTCGGATTTTTAGTTCGGGTTTAGGATTGCAAAAGGTGTATCTCTTTTGCAACTTGTATTTTGTGTAAATATTGTCAATATTTATTGATAGTGTGTTTACACTCGTTATGTGACCTCACGATAGCGGTTTGTGACACCGCCGTCCACAAATCGCATTATGTTTTTAGGATCTATTTTCTCTACTTGTGATGTTGTGCGATCGATACTTTAAATGTCTCTTTTGTGTATTAGTGTAACAGATCAAAAGCATGGTACGGTTCAATGGAATTTTACGCATGTTTAGGAACTAAGTTAGCGTATAAATTTAGCAAAATCGGTTGTGTAACCCTGCCTTTACTCGACCTTGAGTAATGCTCAAACTAGTAACCTGTTTGCTCAAGCGCAAGTGAGTTTATGAAACTTCAGCTGTTGAGACCCCCCCTATTGTTTTAGTGTACATTTTATAAAATACGTTAGAAATGGTTGTTTAAAACTACGTATCATCTTATCTCCATATTTCGTTGATTTTTATAAGTGATAAAAGGGACGATTTTTTAATAAAAGAGGATTTTACAAAGAGGTTTTTCAGTTCGGTGATACGTAAAGTGTGGGCCAGTTACCAATTAATAGTTGTTTATGAAATCATACTTACTTTACATATTTTATTATAGCATAATATTCATAATAGAGCCCTTTCCGAACGTCGGTCACTGCGCCGCGCGCCGGTCCCATTGTCAAAATAGCTACGTGAAATGACAAACAGTTAGAACTTCATTGGTGTCCTTTAGTACCCAAAAACAAGAATTAGTACTCTAGTGCTTTGTCGGTTTCCACTTCAAAGGTTTGCTAGTTGTGGTGACGTCACTCCAGCAGGCCCTCTATCCAGTAGCAACTGAACTTGCTATATTCGCGTGGATTTGACAAGAGTAAGTTAGTGCTCTCTACTTACCGAAAGTAAGAATTAGTTCATCTTATACTTTCGAGATATACTGCTTCCGTTGTTACTTTACTGTTAACATGGTATATTTTCTTTTTATTCTTTGGTCACTAAAGGGCTAATACTCACTAATATTTTGTGTTATTTTGTGTGGGCCTGCGCGAGTGGCTCGCAGCCCTGCAGGGACGGACTCGATGTAGGGAGGGAAGGCGTTTTTTTTACTATATAATAATCAAATAAATAACCAATGATTTTTGTTTCTCGTCTACTAGAGGTTGGGATATAAACCTTTCAATATTTATTTACTTTATGTTTTTAACTGTACTTAAGAGTTCTATGATTTTCACGAACATCGCCCCTTTCCTTTCTTATTTCGAACAAACGTAATATAAAATAATAAGTTAATGAGATATTCATGTATTTTGTGAAAGTGTAATAATGATGTATTTATTCATTTCCTTACTACAGTATCGACTCAATAATGGAAAATGAATGAAATAATAGAGGAATACTTAAAATTATTTGCGATAGGCGAGACGTCACGTCGACTCGGGAGTACTCGGGAGGCCGCATGACATCGGAAAGATTTTCGAAATTAGATTTGTGTACTAACTTTTTTATCCTCCTTACAAAGTAAACAGATTTCTGATACCGTGGCATTAGTGTAGTAGGTTTTCGGTTACTCAATTTTTTTAAACACTTCTTAGAAGGACTGTTTTAAAAATATTTTACTTTTAAGTCCTCGTGCCGTTATACTTTATATTCCTCACCCATCCTATTTTCAACCTTTCATCCAAATGCATTCCTAAAACTAAAGGTAGGCGGTGCGTCCACGGACATGCCAACGTATGTTATTCGGCCCTGATGTTGGCTTGTGTCGCGGATGGGGAGGATAGGGCGCGGAGAGCGAGCGCACCCTTGCAAACGCGCAGGCGAGGACTCCTTTATCTTGTTAGTCTATGTACAAGCTTAAATAAAAATCACGTGTGCACCCTCAACACAGAATATCTTACGTGAAAATTAACAACTTTTGTTCTACTTAACACCTTTTACCTTTTTTGTTAAAAAAAACCTTTTTTGTGGGCAAATATCAAGTTCAGAATAAAGTCATAGGAACAAAAGTTTTTACAAATTTAATGTTAAGAAAGTACATGTATTTTTTTTATTTACCCCTGTATATAGAAGAATTTACACGAAAATAAATATGTAAAACACGAACTACCTCTGACACCGTCTCGCGACCTCGCTTGCTTTTCGTGCGGTCTTTGTGCACGCACTAAGTTAGACTTAATATATACATATTGCATTTAACATCGTCTGTAGCATTTTATAGTTTATCGTAATAATATTCTTTACAAGGCTTTGTTTATCATCACAATTATAATAAGTAACATTAGTCGGTTCGGCTGATATATATATATATATATATATATATATATATATATATATATATATATGTTGATCATAACCACTATGGAGTATGTAATTTATTGCATATTAGTATCGAAGCAACTTGAAATTGTTAACCATATGTATTTTGAATTTGCAGTTGTTTAGAAGCATACAATTTGCAGTTGTTTAGAAGCATACAATTTGCAGTTGTTTAGAAGCATACAATTTGCAGTTGTTTAGAAGCATACAATTTGCAGTTGTTTAGAAGCATACAATTTGCAGTTGTTTAGAAGCATACAATTTGCAGTTGTTTAGAAGCATACAATTTGCAGTTGTTTAGAAGCATACAATTTGCAGTTGTTTAGAAGCATACAATTTGCAGTTGTTTAGAAGCATACAATTTGTTACTGTTGTGTTATTTTTGTTTAACACATTTTGTCTTTTTTTGTTTTCCGGATCCAGCTCTAATAAAAAAAAATGTTATTTAAAGCTGGTGGACTGGAGGTGGAGGTGGACTGGAGAGTTGGTATCTCGGTAGATTGCGCCACTCTTCCCATTGGAAATAGCTATTATTTTTTGATTTCTTTTAACGGGATACTTAATGAATCTGATGAAGGATCTCGAAACAAACTCATTTTTTTTGTATATATTTTGTAAAAAAGCTTCCTATGTATTAAGGTCCCCGTGAATACAGACAGTATACACTGTTGGCGGCTGTCTAACATTTTTCTTTTCATGGCTTTTCATGTATTAATATACAAAAAAATACTTATTTAAAATATATGTAATTGCAGATTTTAATGAACAAATATTAGTAGATAGTAAGTTTCTCACGGAGTATCAATGTGTTTTATTATTATTAGCAGTAGAAAGAGGTGCAGCTATCATGTACATGGTGCGCCTCGCAGGGAGATCATGTACGCATTTTGTCTTCCACGAAATTATTTAATATTGCGCTTTGATTAACATTTGTAAAACTTGCTTAGTATTTTATAAGACGAAGTTTGTTCAGTTAGTCATTTAGACTGAGTAAAGAAAAAAATTATAAGTTTTGAATTCTTTATTTGACACATTTGCACGCGCGTTTTATAAGCTCTTGATTTAAACGGAAATTTTACTTAAAAGTTATTTACTAATGTTTCCTCGGGCTAGTTCCTGAAAGACATAAAATTAACATGTACGTACATACAGCGGCATGTGCGTACATTAGGGAAATTTTATGAAATGTGATATTAAAATATACATTCGTATCTATGTATATGGGTGTTGTGTATTTATAAACAGAATGCTCGAGACGAAACCAAAGGGCGCTGCAAGTAGCTCCATAATTCATTATTATTCGTCAATTTCAGTTTATTTATTCGTTTTTTTTTTCATAATACATAAATAAAATGGGGCGGCCCGCTTGGAACGTCACGTGATGCGGGTAGCAACGCACCGCACTTACTATGCGCGTTAGGACGGCTCGCACCCTGGCGTAGGCATTTTGAACTGTGCTAGTGGCCAAAATAGATTTTTACTTAAAAGCAGTTCTTCTATTAGCATATTTTTAGTAATTCACCACAAATGTTTAGACTTATGATAAAAGAAGCGTGCAAAATCCGTCAATCCTTCTACTTCTACATCAACTTCTAGCAGCTTCTACACTCTTCATGAACATCCTGTTTATTGGCTGAAATGTCATTAAATTCATTATTTCATTTTATGAATCTTTTTAAATCATATTCTATTATAGATAATTAATAAACTATAGTATTTTATCGTATAAATTGCTTGTTAAGCCCAACCAAGTACACTGCAGAGCGGCCGAGTCTTTTTTAAATGTACTGGAAATACATCTTTGTTTTACACAGAGGTGGCCCGCGCCTGCACTTATTCGGTGTCTTTAGGGCCCAAATTGTAAGTTGCCATACTGTATGTAGTTAATAATTATGTATTTGGAGTTGATATTATGTATAGTAGTACATATATTGAAATTTAAACCATGTTTCAGTGATCATTGTATCTCTGTGTTACGTCATAAGCGACGCGTTGAATTTAAATTACTTATATTTAAGGCACTCAAAATTATAGTTTTTCAGTTCGTAAGATTTTGAATATAATAGTTATGATTTTTACATCCGCCTATTTAATATTCCGATTTTAGAAATAATATTTTTTATTAATGTTTTTAAAATGTGAAATATATTACAAAATGTTATTCAAATATATTACATACTTAATCAATAATCAATTAACCGGAAGCCATACAAACTGTGATAATGGCAAAGGTTAATTTTAAAAGTTATTTTTTAATATAAGAATGTAAAAAACGCCCTTTCTAATAAAATGCAAAGTGATATATCATAACTAAAGGTGGTCAGACACACCGCAAGGCGGCGACGTGTATTGCAGCTATATCGTAGCACGACAATATCTTTGGCCCTTTGGTTTGGCTATTATTAGCCCTTTGGCTATCTATTATATGACTAGTATTGTTCACTCATGCGTGCGCGCGGCGCTGTGTGTGTGTTGACTTTGTACAAACACAGCTGTGACTATGTGCCAAAAGTCGTAATGTTTTTTATTTATTATTTATATAGTTTTTAAATGTTATTCTTATATTTTTTATTATTTATACATACATGGATGGACACATGACGAACAATGGTAAATTAATGTTTATTGACACTTTAATCTGAATCACTACCAAATATTAAATGACGAATTATCTCATGCACTGCATTTCTTTTCCGCACGCTGTTCAAATGATCACTTAACTCGATACCAAAACCTGACATTGTAGAACACTAGTTTAATTATTTCGTTTGCATCTTTTTCAGAAAGTCAGAAATATGCTTTTGCAATAGTTTCACAAATCTAAAAAAGGTTACAATTGAGTAGAAAATACATATATACTTAATACGTAATAATATAATAGTATTTTTTATCGGACACCTAAAACATTTTCTCTTCGACAAAGTATTAGACATTTTTTCACTGACTGTACCAGCACGACACAGCGATAAAAACACGTGTCGTTCGGCCGACTTCATCTTCATCAACTTCATCTAATTCTATTTGAGCTGCATGTTGTAGTTAAGTTGCGATGGCCAAGTAACAAACAGCACAGCCCGAGCGATCGCTGGCCGTCCGCCCCGTGTGCCAGCCCGCCAGCCAGTTATGTTCCTAGTCATTTATTACGTATCTATGAAACAAACTTGTATTTATAAGTAGAAGGAATTTTTTTACAAACAATAGATATTTTATGATTATAAAATTGTTTTATTTCGATTTGTGCCTACGTCCGGTAGAATTCCGGTAGACGGTACGTCTTAAAGGTAGCACCCTTTAAGATGCTGATCCACCGAAATAATGTTCAGCACACAAATATTTGTACGGTACTCATAGGTGCGAGTACAGTACTGCACTTTTAGTCTCCATCGCTTGTGTGTGTTATCTAGTAGCAGTGCAGTACGGTACGCAAACAAATGTGCTGCGTTAATGGAACCAGTCACGATTCACGTTTCAACATGGATAGTAATGCGGAAGTGTTTTGTTGTCTGCCTCTGCTTGCATTATTATTAAAATTATAAATTTTGTAATTATAAAATTCTGCATAAAGGCACATATAAAAAATGATAATATACTTACCTTATACACGAGAAATTATAAAAAAAACACTTGGTTTAATTCGACGAGATCGGGTGGCGCACAAATGTCCGGCGACAATTAATATATTGGGTGTTCCCGCACAGCTGCGCACCGAGTGCGTGTGCGTTACCGCTGTATTCACCGCTTGATCGTGTGCGTGAACAGAAGTACGCGACATTAATGCGAACATTTTGTAACGTACTGTGCAGAACATGTGCCGCACTCCGGTGGATCAGCACCTTTAGAACTACAACCCGACCCAGTTTACCAAAGCAGCTACCACACTCCCTAGGTATAATCTGTAGATGATGTTGTTCGTTATATCAGCAGGTTGATCTAAACGAAAAATGTCATCTAATTATAATTTGTAAATGCATTTAAAACCCTTTGAAACTTAATGTCCGATATATATGACAAACTATTCTAGTGCCCACGAAGTTTAGATTTAGTATTAACACGGTGTAAAAGTTATTTTGAAGGCGCTATCATCTTTAATTCCGACAAAACCCTGCCTAAAATTGAAAATACGATGCTTTTCCAAAAAATGATTTACAGTATTTTTATTTTCAACAAAAGTAATTTGTTGTGAGGATTGTAAAAAATGAGCGCTAAGTTTGCGATAATGAACCTTAACCATTTTAAAGTAGTTTTTAGCTTCAAGAATTTTTTAACACCATCAAACGATAAAAACTTTGATATAACGCTTACGAGCGTTTAACGCTCGAGTCTTGAAAGGTTTATTAATGCTCACCCAGCAGGCAAACGCTTAGCGTTCGTTTTTATAACACCACTAGTCGTTTCAAAATACTCATTTTTTGTTATGAAACATGAATTATGAATTGATGCAGCAGAGTTCTTTCATTTTTAATGTGCATTAAAAGTTGTGCCCTCAATACTCAAACACCGATTATAAATATGACCAAAAGAAAACAATTGTGACATATTATAGTCATTTTATTAACTCATTACAAACGAACGCAGTGTAATAATATAAATTAGTACATTTTACTATAGTTTAATTGTATTTAATAGGTAGTATAATAAATAATATGAAACTATTATAGATTATGGTCCCAGTTACGGATCATAATTATGGTTCAGATCTGAAAGTAATTTTGTACAATGTAGTTTTGTTGAGTCGCTAAAATATTCGTAAATAAAAACAGAATCAGGATCACGACGGTGTTCGTCGCGATGCGAAATGCTCGGCTACCAAAAGAAAGTTTCCCATCACCGTTCATTAGTAATTCTGGGCAGGTACCACCGAACAATTATTTTATCAAATCAAATAATTGCTAATTATACGTGCACATTATGTCCGCCACACTCCGCCTCTACATTGTGGAATGCAAACGTAAAACAAATTGCAACAAATTTAAAAAATAAATAAACAGAAATCTTAGGAAGCTAATCTGGATGCACTATCCTAGCTAAATAAATACAAATGAATTAAATATCGATCATATTATCGACTTAGAAGTAACATAGTCATTTTAACAATATGAATTAGATGCTAGTCGTGCATGTGATCGTGTATGGGTTTGGCGACTTATGTCAAAAGTGATGATTGTCCAAATACGTAATTAGGTCGAAGCAACGACAAACGTTCAATACTAAATTTGTGCATAACGAAATATGTCAAATATAAAAATAGTCCAGAATTAAAAATGACATACGAAATTTGGCCGCAAGGAGCTCACGTCCAATGTGAGCCATGATGTTTCAAAAACTTGGGTTACCTTTTATTAAAATACGATTAATTAAAAATTAAGCTACAACTGCGTGTAAATAATTAAATGTTAAATTTTTATTCCATTTAATTCTATATCATTTTGCTTGTGTTTAAAATATTAAACAAGTCAAACAAGTGTGACTTATTAAATTGACATTTGTTTGACCAATGACTCATTTTGACTAATTTCTGAAATTCGATAATCAATTTGATTTATTCCCATCGGCTACGGTGGCCCGTCCTCGGTACCGGGCCTGATGGGAAAAAAGTACACACAATCTTTGATTTTAATTTAAGAGAAAGCAAAGTGAATATTTATTTGATTTTGTTATTTGTTACTTTTTCTTTAATTCTCCAACGTAAGAAGTAACATTTACACTGATCAATGTACACATAAAATTTGTAATTTTAGTTTAAGAGAAGAAAGTTATTATTTACTTATTTGATTTTGTTATTTGTTCCTTAACATTTACGTCTATTATATAGGCACTAAGGTTTAGACAGTGGTGAGTGGACATACAGACTGTGATATAGCTTTTGTATATATTTAATATTCTAATAATTATAATACATATATCAATCACTACAAGTATCCAGCTTTTATTAATTTATTAAGTACCTTTCGATTGTTATAACATTATCGAGTAAAATAGCAAATATCCATAAACAATAAATATATACTTACACGTTATTATTATTATATTACTGCAACGAAACAATTAAATTGACTGCACATTACATCTTTCGTTACCGGGGATGATGGGAATTGAATTTTGTGTCATATAAAAGTGTCGGTCTCTGCTGAATATTTTCACGACGACGGCACTTTTTTCCCATCCGGCCCGGGCCCGGTACCGGCGACAGCCACCGTGGCCGATGGGAATAAACCTTCAGTTTCGACAAAAATCAATTGATGTTTTGGACTTAATTACGTATTGGATAAATGACATTGGACATAAATCGTCAAACCCAATCGGGTCAGGTACAAGATTACAGTGGTACGTGTGATCGTGTATGTTCCGTGATGTGACGGTGGCGTGTGACGCGTGCGCAGTGCGTAGTGTTGAAACGAGTTCGAGCGCTCGCGCTGGTGCACTATGTTACTGCTATTGAACCTTAACCGTTTTAGATTCGGCTTTTAGTTAAAAGGGTTTATAATTAAGACCATCAAACAGTAAACATTTGGACTATAAAGCTCACTAGTCTAGGTTCTCTCTAGCTCACTAACCTAGGGGCTGGGGTGGGCTACAGCCCCGGGCCCCACCTTCAAGGTGGTCCCGCTTTTATATACAAAATGAAAAGGTTTTTAATTTTGAATCGTAGTTTTGATCTCTTGAAAGGGGCTAGTCCTGGGTCCCGCAAGATGCGCCACTGGCTATAGAATCTTGGTAGTGCTTACTCACCGTCGAGCGCTCAACGCTTGTTTTTATAAGAATAGGTGTGTGTGTGTGTATTCAGTGTACCGGCGCGATGACGAGCGCAAGCGCGTGTAGTAGCGCGACGTCGGGCGGCAGGTCGCGCTCGAGCGGCGCCGCCGCAGTGCACAGCGCGTGCTCGCGCGACGCACCGCCGTACAGCGGCACCGGCACCGTGCCCGGCTGCACGCCCCCGACATGCACCTCGACGATAATGGTCACATGATTAATGCCGTATACGGAGATTTATTGATAGTCTGACTTGTGTCAACAAAACTCAGACTATCAATAAATAAGAGCCCGTCCGTTAGGATTCCCCAAGATGGAGATCTACATATCATTTCATTTTTTAAGTATATTTGGATACCCTAGTATAAAAATCACGTTAAGTTTAAAAAACATAAGTTCTAATGTAGGTAATTATAAAATAAAAAGGTATACAAAAAAGTACATTTAAACTGTTACTCTAAACCAGGGGTCTCCAAACTACTGCCCGCGGGCTAGACCGGCCCGCCAGCACCCGCAATCCGACCCGCGGCAGCGAGCTGGACGTGCCTGGCGCCGGCCCATCACAATTAACTTTATTTTATAATAAAACAAAATAATAATCAGATGGTAATTATTCACTTAAGAACACAACCGCTCTCATACATAAAGCAGTATTAAAGTGTAATATTAAACATTTTAATAATAATTTTAATGAAATTAATTATGAAGCTGTGATTTTTCACAGACAATAATTGTTGGCAGTTGTGGATCAAATCTACTAGTCAATTATCAAAAGCGACTTATGATGGTCATCAGTTAGTTAACTTTAATTTGTAGATTTCATTTCCGAGAATGTTTTTTCACAGATCCGTAAGTAGTTCCGAAAGCGGAAAAAGCCAGCTTTATGCAACTGGTCAAACGATGTGAATGGAAGACAAAGATTCCAGCAAAGATTAATTTTGATATTTTTCTTTAAAAATATCCCTGAAATGCAAATTAATCATTTTCATTTGACGTTCCGGGGAGAGTTTTCTGGTCTTGGCCCTTTGTGGAACAGTCAAACCTCAGGCCAAAAAGTTTGCAGACCCCTGCTCTAAACTATGTAAAATCGTAACTTTTAGATCCATGAAGTGTCCGTCGATCCTCTGGGGGATCCTGATGAACTGGTGAGTGCAGACTGATCCCCGGGGGAATTTTGTTAGGGGATCCTAGTGGACGGAGCAAATACATAATAATATATGTTATTATTATTATGTAAACGACACGGTCTACTACATTAAGCCTAGTATTATGGCGATAGAACGCCACCACCCGATCGCTCTCCGCGGGTGTCGTACCAGGCGACTAAGGGATAACAAAGCGGCTACCATAAGGTTCGAGGAACTACACCATCTCTAAAATAGTGGACTCGCGTTTTAAAGTCATACATCCCTCATGTATAAAACAATGTGCACGAGGACGCCTGCGTCCCGTAATTTATTTATTTATTTTATTAATATCGTACAATACAAACGACTGCAATTACATACTAACTGATTGACAGATAGTATTATACACTAATATTATGAAGCTCTGATTCCTGACCTAGGGTAGACCAGTACCTCAGGAGCCACTACCTTCCCAATACAATGTTCTATATTGATCTAGTCTAACAACCAACACACTATAGTCGAATTTTTAATTAGACGAAGTCAACTGACGTTTACTGTATTGTCAGTTTTTGATGAAATAAAAATAGTGTTGTGACAAAGTGAATGATTGAAAAAACTCCTGAATGAATGAAATTGCCTCGATTGTCTAGTGAATAGTTAGTGTGCCGAACTGCCGATATCGGGTACGGGGTTCGAATTTTAGTCGTGCTTTGTACATACCAACGAGTTTTCGACGACTATGTTCCTATAGTATCTATCTATACTGAATACCGAGTGTTTTAAACATTAAGGAAAACATTGCGAGGAAACTTGTAAGACTGTCCTATTTTCAATACATCATGTAGTTGAAACTATAGATGTATAAAATATAACAATTATAGGTAGGTAATGAAAATAAAAAACATCGCTTATTACATAATTTGTTTTTATTCATCATCAGATAAAAAATCATCACTATCGCTTTCGGTGACATTAATTATAAATCTGTCTGAAACATTGTCGATCATGTGGTCGAGACCATACATTTTGTCTTCTTCTTTAATTATATGAGACACGCAGCTACTCCATTTTTCAGGTGTGATATGTTGAAGTCCTTCTTCAAAAAGTTTTTTTACTTCTGTCATTTTGAAGGTTTTGTTATTTCTTGCAACATATCCTTTAGCCTGCGCCCATACCAACTCAATGGGATTGAGCTCACAGTGGTATGGGGGCAGACGTAAAACAATTATCCCATGCTGCGCTGCCATCTCGTCCACAACATACTTATCGCAATGTTCTTGTTTGTGCTGCCGTACAATGTCTATAAGAGTAGCTTTAACCATTGTTGCTTCGAATGAAATATTTTTGCTCGTTAGCCACTCTTGTATTCTAGGTTTAGTCCAAGACATTGTAGGCAGCGATTCTAGTTTCCTGGAGTGGTAGGGGGCATTATCCATCACTACTACGGAATTTGGTTTTAGTTTTGGCAAGACCCCCCTAAACCACTTCTCAAAGGAATCGGCATTCATCTCTTGATGATAATCTTCTTTATTTTTTTTGGCTTCAAATATTAATAAGCTGTATTCTACGAATCCTTCTTCCCCGCCTATATGGCCGATAATTAATAGTTTGCCCTTTCCTGAAGGCTGTTTTAAGCCAGTGGTCAAGCCATCTAGGAAGGCCTGGCGGGACGATAACACTGTCTGGTCAATCCATGCCTTCTTCGGTGCATGACCTTCAAGATAGTGAAAAATATCAATTAATTATTGAAAGTACAATTTAATGTAAAGAAAACAGAAAATTGTAATTACCTTCGTTGATCCAGGTTTCATCTTGGTAATAAATATACCTTCCTTCCCTTCGATACTCTTTAATTTTCGAAGTTATCGCTGGCGCCATACCTAAAATAATGTCCTGTCTGTCAATTAAAATGCTTTGTCTTGATTTTGTGACATATTTGAAATTAAAATGTTTCATAACATTTCTTAATGTACTCCAAGAAAAATTGGGTAAGTCTGGGTCTTCATTGACAACCTTAAGAATCTGTAAAGTAATAAAAAAAAGTTTTTGAGTAAGGAAGTCTACGCAATCTAATACTTTGGTTTTACAAAGAGCATTATGGTGGACACAGAATATAATGCAGTAGAAGGAATAAAGTTTAAGTTACCTTTATAATGGTGGGTGGCTCATTTGCATAAAAAAAATGATGTACTTTTCGCCTTATAGCGGCAAAAGTAAAATCGTCTAATTTATCTTTGAAACTGTGTTTCGGTCCACGTTTCTCGGGAGACTTAAATTGTTCATTTTCTTTGTATTCTTTTAATACACTGTAAACTGAGGTCACACCAATTCCCAAAATGTCAGCTGTTTTCGAAACACATTCTTTTTTTTCGGGAGCCTCAATAGGTAATAGTGAAGCAGCTTTCTCCTCAAATACGTGTTTGTAGACGTTTTGTATCATAAGTTTTTCGGTAACGCTTAAAGCAATCCGTGGTCTCTTCTTTCTTGGAGACAAGCTTTGGCTTGACGTGCTTGGTTGAGGATCCATATCGTTTGTACGAAACAATATAGCAACAAATAAACACAACAATTACCACAAACACAACGTAACGAAAAACTTAACAAAAACAATAACTAAACAGCGTGAGCGCAGAAAAAACATTCGTGCTATCAGACCAGAGGTTAGAAGCTGAATTACAAACAAAATGGCGACCGACGCGCGCGGCGTTGATCGGTGTTGGCACTAGTCGCCGCGCCGCGCTTTATAATAAGCCGTCAAAAAACTGATTGTAGTTACATACTACTAGTAACTTATATCAGAGCACTTTTATACAATTTTATTGTAAAATAGAAATAATATTCTTTTATAGTTTGAAATGATTAACTATTCACACTCATTGTTCATTCATCTGATTGAACGAGAACTGAACGCATCACTATTACTTTAAATATGGCAACATTATTTTACAAAGTGACATTAGCTACTGTCAGTTGGCTTCGTCTAATTAAAAATACGACTTTAGACGTACAGTAGACATACTTAAAAAATGAGCAATATTTAGCAGATTTAGATTTAAAAGAATAAAGAAAACACATTGCTGGCACAAGTTACAAATTTTGTGTTAAAATTTGCTGCGTAGATAGGAATCGTGTGAATTATGTTGCCTGTGTATGCGTGTATTTGTTGGTATATGTGTGAATGTATTTATGGATGTGTGATGTGGGTGTGTATAATATGTGACTATTTCTATTTATCTAAACTTGAGTGTTCAAAGTAACACCCGTATTTTTTTATTCATAAATGGAATGTAGGAGATTTTCAAAATTAGAATTTGCTTCTTTTCTATCGTATTGGTACAGTAGCCAGTTATAAGAACTTTTAGTTTGACCTAGTATGGTGTATTCTATATAGTGTGTTGTATTGTGTATCGTGTGTTGTATTGTGTATCGTGTGTTGTATTGTGTATCGTGTGTTGTATTGTGTATCGTGTGTTGTATTGTGTATCCTGTGTTGTATTGTGTATCCTGTGTTGTATTGTGTATCCTGTGTTGTATTGTGTATCCTGTGTTGTATTGTGTATCCTGTGTTGTATTGTGTATCCTGTGTTGTATTGTGTATCCTGTGTTGTATTGTGTATCCTGTGTTGTATTGTGTATCCTGTGTTGTATTGTGTATCCTGTGTTGTATTGTGTATCGTGTGTTGTATTGTGTATCGTGTGTTGTATTGTGTATCGTGTGTTGTATTGTGTATCGTGTGTTGTATTGTGTATCGTGTGTTGTATTGTGTATCGTGTGTTGTATTGTGTATTGTATTAAGTATAGTGTTGTATTGTGTATTATGTTATATTGTGCATCGTGTTTTATTGTGTATTGTGCATCGTGTTTTATTGTGTATTGTGTATCGTGCAGTGTATTCTGAATCATGTGCCGTTTAGTGTGGGTACCTGCAGCAGCAGCGTGGGCGCGGGTGTGGCGGGCGGCGCGCGCGGGCTGGCGGCGCACAGCGCACCCGCGCGCCACTCGCCGCCGCACACCACCAGCCCACTCACCCTCACGCACGTCTCGCCCACGCCGGCGTCGCTCTCTGCGAACACCGTTACCAAATACAGTATCATACAACACATATCAAACAATAATATTTAATGTGGAAAATATAACGTTGTTCTCATTTACATGTGCACTGTTTAAGTGATTTAAAGTTCAATTTATGTAATTAACTCATTTATTTTATATTTTCCTACAAAACCAAAATATGTTGTCGTAAATTAAAGTCATTCGTCAGCCATCTTAGTATGTCTTTTTCGCTTACTCTTTGCTTTAATCATGTAAGAGCGACTAGTACCACCAATCACAGTGACATATAAAAAACACTCATACAGATGAGACAATTTCCTAACAATGGAAGTAGGTAGAAAATAAATGTTTGCAGATATAGTTGATTATATCTTTTGTTTAGATATTGGTTAATGGAAATAGTATATTTATACGTATATTATAGAATAGTATGCATGTGTATACATTAAGTATGTATGTGCGTATCGTATACATACTTAATATTGTTATAGCTGAAATTATATTACATTAGTAATTTACTTAAACCCACTCTATTTATTATGTAGGTATAGGATAGGTTAAATTCACATTGCAATATATCATTTCACTTCAAATGCGCAACTTCAGAGTTAAAAAAAAGTAAAATAGTTTACTCTCAGAGATAAAATGGAAATAGGTAAAGATTGTTTCGTGTCGCATCTGTGTGAGCGTTCTGTTAATCACTGCATTAAATTCCCCCCTCCCGCTACCCGCACCTCAGCCGGCACAGCCCGCGCCGTGACGAAGTTTTTATTTAGAACTACTTGTCTAGTAGAATACATAGAAGACATTGGTGCTTCCAAGGAGTCCTCTTCTGTCCTCAATGGCAAGTATTTATCGCTAATTGGCAAGTACTTAACGTTAGTCATGTAACCGTTACCGTTAATGGTACATGTCAGGTACTTATCGTTGCATGGCAAGTATTTATCGTTACATGCAAGTACTTACCGTTAAATAATATATTATGTTTAAATTAGTCGTTGATACCTGTGACACCGCGCACGGCAAGCGCAAGTGCGTGCGGCGCGCAGTGCAAGCGCGGGCCGGCGAGCGCGCGCAGTACGGACACAACGCGGCACGGCCGCAGGAACGTGCGCGCGTCCACTTCTGACACAACAACACATATTGTTTACGAAGTGAGCTCGCTACTCGAACAGGTAGTCCACCAACTGGTAAAATAATATTGTTTGTGTGGTGTTGCGTGGTTTTAGAACAGCCAGGGCCTGATAAAGGGCTCGGTAAGCTGGGCGATCGCCCAGGGCGCCAGGTATAACTCAACGTCGCAAGAGGAGAATCTGATTTTATATGATTCATCTGATTTTTTATTGCATATGAGTATGCTTGTAAAGAACACATTAAAATTTAAATCATTAAAAAATGTTCAAAAAATATTTTAGTATTTATGATCCACATGAGTGTAATAAGATCCAACAAGATTTAAATTCACTAACTGAATATTATAAAAGAAATAGGATAATAGTCAATACGCTTAAATGCTCACAGATAACCTTCACGCGTAAAACTAAATACATATAAAATCAACAATACGGCAATAAAAAAGACCTCTGTACGGGACTTAGGGGTGAGACTAGATAGTAAGTTTTCTTTTATAGAAAATAGGCTAGCATACGGTCCGCCTGATGGTAAGTGTCCATAGACTGTAAGTTGCTATTTTGCTAATTTTGGATATAGCTTATAAGCAACTTGGGTTCATTAAACGTGACTGCCAACCTTTCTTGAACATTGAATGTATCAAAATGCTCGTGAAAAATGCTCACTGCAACGTGCGAAGTGTCCTGGAATATGCCTGTTGCATATGGTATCCACAATATGTGGTACACATAAACAGGATTGAATTTATACAGAAAGCATTTGTGAAGTTTTTGTGTTATAAAGATCATAGAAACATTTGAGTCCTACTGAGTCATTAAACATGAATGTAAACATTATCAGATAGACAACTTAAAAATGAGACGACGGCAACATGCCATTGGGCTGCTGCAAGCGATTTGGTGTGATCACTTTGTGCTGAACTTTTGTCCAGCTGCCACAAATGTACCGAATTATCGCACGCGACACACCGAACTACTACCTACCTACCAATCATTTACACGAACTATGCAACAAACTCCGTTCTTTGTAGTGTCTCGTGCATACAATAAATTTAATTCGGTACTAGAAATATTCTATTTCTCAAGGGACACCCTTAAAAGGAAAATAATTAAACTTAATCGCGGGAGAAGTGAAGCGTTCTCATAATGAAAGAATAGCAGTTCATGACTTCACTCTGTTCACGTATGGGGGCACACGTAATCGCACGATCGTACACGCGCATATGTACACACATTACACACACGCACACACCCTCGCACATACATATATAAAACGCATGTATTTTGCTGTCACCACATTATGTTTGATAACTTTTAGTGTGATCCTGTATTGGCCTTAGTTTTATTTCCTTTATGTCTATATTATACTCTGTTGTATTGCCGTAGCGTTACCAATAGATATATAAATAAATAAGACTATTAGTAGTAAATAAGTAAGACTATATATAGATTTCTATTCATTTACTTATCATATCGCACTAATAACAGGTACAAAGTTGAACTTAATACCTTATGAAATTCTCTACCAGTCGACCTACGGTTACTTCCGTGCCAGGCGGGAGTAACCAAAATCAAATCAACGGTTTTCAAGCCTCTTTTTTTTAGGAAGGGGCTAAATTCTTATGGTCCTGCTTCAAGTCATCTGGTGGACATGTTTAATTTAGAACGAGCACAGAAAACGCTTAGCCTGAAAAATAAGTGTGGCTTGTGTAAGGGTGTACTGAAAAATAACGAGTCAAAGGGCGTGGGAACGCCGGCTAATCGAAAGGAACGGATCTCAGCTTAAGACGTTGCTTTGGGAGGGCAGCTTAGGACGTGAGTGGATGAGAAGCGGGCAGGTTTTTTTTAAATTTATCTATTTATATAACAGAGAATTAAGCTATTTATGCACTTTGTATCCTGAAATTTAGGAGGTTTGTGGTGGCACTGCATATTCGTATAAAAAAATCTATTTAAAAAGAATAACATGGACTGTTTGGATTGGTTATTATTGTTACGTACTTGTTGAGGTATGTGCTGTAAATGTGGTAAAAGTGTTGGCTGAGATTTTTCATGTTCCGTGGAACATTTTTCAAGTTTAAAAAGTCCTCACCTTGTGGCATACAGTTGGCAGCGGCAGGCGTGTCGAACCGCGCAAGCGCAGCGCGCGCGCGGAAACAAAATTCCTTGAGGTAGGCGTCCGGCGCCTCCGGGCCCGCCCACAACGACTGCCACTCCTCTGGCACCTGCCAATTATTTATTAAACAATCGTTTGTATGATTCTGTACGTTTAGTACTTGTAATGTTATTTATACAGGTTTAAATAAAAAGGGTCCAAATTATTTGACCTGTCATTTTTCTTTTTTTTTATGAGTGTTATTTATAAATCAGATTAATAAATATTTATCTGGCTTAATAATATTCTACCAGCATTAATTAAAATTTATAAAAACCCGCACTGAAATTGCTAGAAATGCCTTCACCAACATGAGAAAAGTTCTTTGGAACCGAAATCTGAGATTTCCTTGTGCACCCGCTTCCTCCAGTGGTGTTATATCTAGCCCATCCTTCTGTACGGATGCGAGTCCTGGACAATGAACATGGAACTCAGTAAACGTATAGAAGTGTTCGCGTACAGACGTATGCTGGCCATCAGTTGGACGCAGAAGGTTATCAATGTGGAAGTCCTTCGACGAGTATATCGGATACGCGAAGTCTTACAGACCGTCAAGTGCAGAAAGGTTGCGTATGTAGGTCACGTGCTAATACCTCATCCCATACCTCACTCTACTTCGTGGACCAGAACAAATCTAGTTTATCTAGCCCGACATCGTTGGGTCTCCGTCTGAGACAGGTATACCGACCGCCACGCCCAGTATATATAACCTCATATATATATATATCCTTCAGTGCTGTGGGGTTGTAGGTAAACGTTAGGATTTCTAAACACGAACAGTGAGATCCTGTCCAACAGAGCGAACACTAGGGCACACCTATAAGGCGCGACACCAACTTACAACAGGGTAGGGCCAAGACAGGTCATCCTTCAATAACTAACTTAACACTACTATTTGTAAATTATATACCACGCTGTAACCATGGCGTTGGACATTTATCCTTCGAGCTTTACTAAACATTACTAATTTTAACACTTTTTCATCAAATTTCTCTCCTTTTAGCCGCTTTTCTGCATCATATAATGGGACATACGATAATTTCGACATTGATATTTTCAAGGATTCTGATACTACGGTAAAACGTAAAATGCTGCAATTTTATCTCATAAATAGTTAATCCACCTGTGTTTAGATTTATATCTATTTTTCTTGAATGCGCTTTTCTTTGAAGGTTATACCATACCTATTTGCGACACTTGTTATATGCGTAGTGCGACATCGCTTGCGTGGTGCGACAACTATTTTTAATATAATCAGGGCCGATCTTAACGGTTTCGCTGCCGTGTGCGCGATATTTGACTGCGCCCCCTCCTAGTGTGTGCGCCCGCCTGCTGTTTATAGGTGCCTGCAATTAAAGGCGCCCTTCGACGCCGCACCCTTGGGCACGCCTAAAGCCGGCACTGAATATATATTTGTCTGTGTTTCCAGCAAGTGACCGGTTACACGGTGTGCAGTATATAACATGTGGGTGTAGATAGGTGTGTGACCTGGTGAACGGTGGCGCGGCGCCTCGCGAGGCCGGCGAGCGCGGCGTGTAGGTACCGCGCGGCCGCCGCCGCCTCGCGCGCCTCGTCGCTGCACACCGCGCCCCACCACCCCGTGTCCTGCGCGCCAATATACACACACCAGTTGAACTCGGAACCAACGAACAGTTTACATCTTCATAAATACAGAGGGGAGCCGAACCTTTCACGACCCCTTTTGAGTAAAAATAAAACAGTAAAGTTCATAAAAATTTGCTAAATACAAAGTATTTTATTCGCGATATGCAGTCAAAATTAATAAAGAAAAATACTTCCGACGTGGTAACATCCTGCTTACGCTTACTGCTTACTCGATTTCTCGATTTCTCGATTTCTAATCGTTCCTTTTTTATAAATGGAATTTCTATAAAACTGATAACGCCCAAAAATCAAAAATCTGCCTCGCCCTCGTTTTATTAATTTAAAATCCTTTATTTCATTCATTTTAAAATAAAAACGCGATCATTCATAGCATTATTATTTGAATCTGTCGAAGGCTTCATAAATGACAAAGTAATATCACAAGCGGCTATTAAAGAGGTTTAATAGAACCGTTCTGTTCCATAACAAAAGTTTAAGGAGGTTAAATATAATATTTAAAAGTAATATCAAATTATCTTTCACAAGAAAGGTTTTCTATTTTTACTTTTTTATGATCCAAGTATTAAACACCGAACTAAAAGGCGCAACCGGACTAATAACCGGACTACTGATACAAGAGCGGCTCAGATGTTCAGTTGATGCACGCAACCGAACTACTGAGACTGAGACCTTTGCAGACATAGGAATGCATTTGGAGAAAGGGTTCCGAAAATTGAGGGATAGGATGTGAATGGGCTCTGGCACATCTCACTCACTACCGAAACACGTACGTACATTAGGGAAATAACATTAAGTGGGAAATACAGTACATTTCAAGGTAGTCTTCTGTGAGAGATGTAATGATAAAAAAACTTATTGACTATAAAAATAGAACAAAGCTGTAGCTTAAGTAATTACCAATAAGTCAGCGCATTAGTGCTCGTAGAATGTGTGGAAAAAACGAAACAAAGGTATTGTATAGTTTTTTTCTTAATTTTCGTTGGGCGTGTGATATAGTAGCGGTAAGATATACGAGTACATGCATATTGTTATAGATAGTGTTGTTAAAACGAGCGTTGAACGCTCGAGCGCTAAGTTAGTGCTGTTGAACCTTAACAATTTTAGACTCGAGCTTTTAAATACAAGGGTTTAAGATCATCAAACATTAAAAATTTGGACTATAACGCTCACTAGCCTTCAACGCTAGAATCTTAAAGGTTCATTGGCCCTCGAGCGTCGTGAGCTCAACGCTCGTTTTTACAACACTAGTCGTAGATATAACTGTATAACCTTTGACGACACGGATGACTCGTCTTTTAATGTACACGACCGGCTCTCGTAGAAGGTATACATACCGGGGCTGGCTCGGGTGGCACGAAGTCCGGCTTGACGAGCGGACAACCTGACATGAGCTTCTTCCACAGCGCCGGCAGCGCTTTGGCCAGAGGCGGGCCCACAATCTCGCGAGCCGTGCTCGCCGCACACTCCACTTCTGAAATATCGTGTTTCCCGATTATGGAACTTCAGAATCACTGATACAGAGGTTTTACGCAGAAGTATTTTGTAATTCAGTTTCTTTCAACCTTTAACGAGTGCAATGCAATTCAACCAGCCCTTTCAATATCCACTGCTGGAGATAGACCTCTTCATACAAATTGTCTTGTGATTGAAGGATGTATAGCTTAAACGCCACGCTGGCCAAGCGGGTTAGCGAGTTCACTCCTTTTTAGAGCTGGTGGAGTTCCTCGGGGCTTGTGGTAGTCGATTTGTTATCCCTTAGTCGCCTTTTACGACACCCGCGGGAGGAGATGGGGGTAGACGGATAGTGCTATTCTATAGCCGGCGGACACCACACGGCACAAGAATAGATTTTAACGAGTATAGAAATTAATTAGTTTCTAGTAGCATTAGGCTGCACGCGGCGAACTTACCATTAAAATCCTTGTAAACAAACAAACAATTCCAGATAGAGAAAAAAAACATACTAGTTAGTCCGGCGACAACATGGGTGGCAGCAGTTTTCTCCCAGGCGAGTCGGCAGTTGGCAGGCAGCCCCAGTAGCTCGGGCGAGTCCATCTCCGGGAGTCCGTCCAACGCAGACATATACGCCTGCACAGATAAACCAACACACTTTTAGTGTTATACTATTAGTGTGGATGTGCAAGTGTGGATTAGTGTGGAAATGTTAATAGTATCAATAGTGTATCTAGACCCCACAGAACCCGTGGCCGTGCCAACTTTATGGTTGTAAGGGCTGAATTGTGGAAAGAGCAGACCGTTGTTGCGTGGGCTCTTTCCGACACGCATTTTCTTGACTCCTTTCATTTCTTTCAATTTAACACTTCTCTCCTTTCTGTACACACACTATCAAAAGTTCAAAAGTGTGAATAATCTGGATAGTGCTGGTTTCTTTAGAAAAAAAAACAAGTTCATTTTGATAATATTCGAAAAAAAGGTAATATTGTAGAGGCTGCTAGAAGTTGATGTAGAAGTTGCTTGTCGAGAGCAAATAATAAGCAGCTTTGTTGGAGCTAAGGATTTAATTGCACTACATAATTATAAGCTAATCT
Source organism: Sesia bembeciformis (assembly GCA_943735995.1). Taxonomy (NCBI): domain Eukaryota; kingdom Metazoa; phylum Arthropoda; class Insecta; order Lepidoptera; family Sesiidae; genus Sesia; species Sesia bembeciformis. Next base: position 7,841,335 of record OX031029.1, on the reverse strand, counting down.
ATCCTAAAGGCGCGGGGAGCACACGCGAGTAGCGCTGTTTTCGTACTGATTAGTTTGATTGCTGTAGATTAATTTATGTCCGCGTTACCGCTGACTCGGCGATGTACGGTTGTGCGTAGCTACACCGTACATGCTCCCGCGCGCGAAATAAACACAAATGAGAAGAAAAAGGAGAAGAAAAAAAGTTACAAGTCTTCCTTAAAAGTTACTTTTCGTGGTAACGGGGAGGTGGCTATAGTTCGTTTGTTTGTAAACTTCACTTCACTAGGCTGACGATCAGCCGTGCTCTGCTTTCGCGAAAATGTAACTCCACTCACTTCACTGGCCTGACGGTCAGCCACAACCACTACACTGTTGACTTCAGTAGGCGGGGCTGTATCTAACGTGACAGTCCTTTGGTTCCTTCGCCTCCATAGGAACACGGCTGTTGCTACCAGCGCTGCCCCCACAAGGCAGTAGCTCACTGTGTACTGATGGACATCGTGAGATGATAATATAACACCATCTATTGATTCCTCTTTGCTCTTAATTTGCTCTATTTGCTTCCCTAGATTTTCTAAAGAATAGTTGGAGAAATCGGAAGTTTCGCTATAATTGAGTAGTGATATATTTACTAAATGATTTAGTTCTGTTATTTGTGGAGTTATAATGCTAGGGTCTTTTATTATTTTATTTGTTAAGTGTGATTGTGAATATAAGTCGAAATCTGTACTTTTTATTACACAGTTAGTCTCCATACTAATTATGCCGGCTTGTGATACCTTTTCACTGGTAATTTGATCTTGACAAATTATTCGTAGTGAATATGTGTCACAACAAAAGTATAGATATTTAGACGGGTCATTTAACTCAGTCCACAAGTTCTTACAAGGTGTTCTATTTGTTTTACATAGCTTCGTCCTGGGATCCACCTCACAGAACCTTTCATCTATGCGTAAATAACTAATAGGCTTATTTGTTTCACATAGGTAAGTACTGTCATGATGTAGACACGAAGATTGCAGTTCCCATGCCGACAATGGTATGTAAGCATCTCTTCTTAAGTTTATGGCTATGTATTCAGAAGTTGGTATTACACTGATCATGTCACTTTGAATTTGATGGGGAATTGGTATGATTTTATAAATGTTGTAGCTATCTCGATGTATTAGAGGAAATTTGATCTCAAATATGACGTATTTTTTCGTTATTCGTGCCTTTACTTTTAACATGTTATATAAATGATAAAGGTCCTTTTGTATGTCGTCAATTGGCAAAATAAGGTCCTTTGTCAGGTGTCCTGATATGACTTGCAACTCGTTTCGCATTTGATATGGAGTCAATAAGTGTGTGCTTATTTGTCCATGATATACGTCGGTGATGGTGTCCAGAAGCGTATCTTGAATTCTGTTCAAATTGTACATCAAGTTCATAGCTGTTAATGCTGATAACGTAAAATCCTGTACTAGCTGTGTGTTTTCAACGTTTTGTTTTAGAATATTTGCAGAGTTGTCTAAAGCGTTCAGATGCCTATTTATAATTTTATGTTGTAACTCTATGGTTTCTTTTGTTCTTTTTAATAAGTTGTATTCTACTTCAACGATAGAGGTTTGATTTTTTATTAAAGCTGCTAGATGATGTTCATTTTGCTGTACAAGCTCTATGTCTTTCTTGTATTGTTCGGCGAAATGTTGATCCAATACTCCGAACAAACTATTAGCGACGTAACCTAATCCGTTTATAAGCCCGCGACGCTGTCTGGAGTGTGAGTCGAAATGCTGATTTAGTAATAAACCGTTGTAATGCTGTAGTTCTTCGTAATCGTGACGTAATTGGAGTAGTAACATATTGCAATGGTCTTTATTAGATAATGTAGTGCATGTTTTCGTTAAATAGTTTATATATTTGTTTGCTGCTAAATTCCCTTCCCAGTATGGAGACATGTCATAATAAACAATTAGCGTCCATTTATCTCTTACTAGTTGCATGCTTTTCAAGGGTTCAAAAAACAAAGATTGATTGTTAGGGATATTTGAAATATGATATGATGCATATGAAGTTGTCAGCAGCGATAGGAATAAAAGTAAATATGTTGCCATTGATAAAAACGTAGTAGGTTTTGCTCCTCTAGCTAACCTACTTGGTCTAGTTTCCTGCTTGGGTATACAGTTTCTTATTTCAAGTTTATTTGCCTGAATGCTGTTTACTTGTCCCTTCTCATCAGCTGATTGTAGCGGTAAAATTGATAGTTTGAGGACTGGTCTCTTAATGATTCCGCTTTTAGTTTTTAATGACACTACTCTGACTAAACCATCCTGACCCGGGTGCAACTCCATTACTCTGCCCATCATCCACTTCCCTGGAGGTAGATTGTCGTCTTGTATTGTTACTAAGTCTCCGATTTTTATGTTTTCATGTACGTTTCGCCACTTAGTCCGTATTGATAGTTGTGCTAGATACTCCGCTTTCCATTTTTTCCATATATCATTTGCTAGCTTGACGGATAGGTGCCATCTAGTGCGAGCATCTTCTCTCGTTTCAATGATCGTTGTTCCAGCCCTTCCACTCAAAAAGTGCGCAGGTGTAAGCACATTTAGATCCTCAGTGTTTTCAGATAGTTCACACAAAGGTCTGGAGTTTAAACAAGCTTCAAGTTGTGTTAAAACAGTAGTAAATTCCTCGAAGGTCAGTTTTTGCTGTCCGATTACTCTCCTGAGATGATGCTTGAGACTCCTCACAGTTCGTTCCCACAGACCACCGGCACTCGGCCACGAGGGCGCATTAAAGTGCCATTCTATTTTCAAGTCTGTTAATTCCGCTAAAAAGTTATAATCACACATGTTTTTCATATCATGATATTGCTCTTGTATTAATCTATTTGCGCCAACGAAATTGGTCCCGTTATCACTGTAAAGATGCCGCGGGGCTCCTCTTCTGGCGGCCATCCGCCGCAAGGCTGCTAAAAATGCTGAACTGCTTAAATCCGATACAAGCTCCAAATGTATGGCCTTGGTCGCCATACAAATAAATAATGCGATATATCCTTTTGTAGTTTTAATCCCTCGACCCTTATTCGCTTTAATATCGACATAGCCTGTGTAATCAACTCCTGTATGATAGAACGGGTATGCTTGATTGCTCCTAGCTTCTGGCAAATCTCCCATTAGTTGTTCCTGTTTTATTGGGCTGTGTTTTTTACATACGACGCAGTTTCTTACTTCTTTCTTTACGGCATTATTTCCACCTATTATCCAATACCTTTGTCTAATAGCGGACAAAGTCAATCGTGGCCCGCCGTGGAATGTTAGTTGATGAGCTTGATTGATGAGTAATGTTGTTAAACGACCGCTATGGGGAATTATTGCAGGGTGTTTCATTTCTTGACATATGTTTGCTTTGCTTAAACGACCTCCCACTCGTAAGATGGCATTGCTATCCAAAAACGCATTTAATTTTAATAAATTACTTCTATTGCTTAATTTGTTGTATTTTTTCAAATGATTAATATCACCTGAAAATTCCGTTCTTTGTACATCTTTTATTATTAATTGTTTAGCATTTTTTAACTCATATAACGTCAGATATCCAGGTGTGTTGTTATGTTTGCTTGTCGCTATAGTTTTGCTCGCTCGTAATATTTTGATTGCTCGTAAAGTCCATGCTAATATTTTTGTTATTTTAGTGAAACAACTGTATTTTTCCAATAGTTGCTGTATAATATTTTGTTCACTACTTGTTTGCGTCATATTTGCTTGCATTGGCGTTAATGTACCTTTTTCTTCTTGATTGGTAGTGTATTTAATATTAATTGCTGCTGATTTGTCATCAAATGACTTTAATGAGTGTGGCCCTTGCCACCATAATAAATGATTCTTTAACTGAGATGCCGACAGACCTCGACTGGCGGCATCGGCCGGGTTGTCTTCTGACTTCACGTATCGCCAGCAGTTTGGCTTAATGACCTCAGTTATACTTCTTGTTCTGTTTGCTACGAATGTTTTCCAGCGTCCCGGGTCACCCTGGAGCCATCCCAGGACAACCATTGAATCACTCCACCCATATATGCTGATGGGTGGCTCGCTTAAACAATTTACTACTTTCTTCATTAATTTTGCTAATAAATCGGCGCCGCATAATTCCAACCTTGGCAATGATACTTTTTTAGAAGTAGGTACCAATCGCGTTTTGGCGACGAGTAGCACTACAGTTGATTTATCACGTTTCTTGATACGTGCATATATTACCGCGGCATATGCCTTTGTCGACGCGTCACAATAGCCGTGCAATTCAATGACGTCACCGGGTTGGTACCCGATCCATCGAGGTATTTCAAATTGATTTATTCGCTCAATATCTATTTTTAATGCTGTCCATTCCTTTCTGATGCTTTCAGGGACTTCGTTATCCCAATGCATTTTGTCTATCCAAAGCCTTTGAAATATTAATTTCAATTTGGTTGTTATCGGCGCTAACCACCCTAAGGGGTCGAATAATTTGGATATTTCTGATAGAAGTATTCGTTTAGTCAATTTTGATACTTGATTAGTTGAGTTGTATTTGAACGTAAACTTGTCATCTACTGATTTCCAACGTAGACCTAGCGTTTTAGATGTGTTTTCTGATTTGAAATTAAATATGATCTCGCCATCACATTTCCTGTTTTGTATATTTCTAAGAAGCTCTGGTTTATTTGCAGCCCATTTTCGCAACGTAAATCCGCCTGATTTTAGTAATTTATTTAATTCGTCGATCAGCTGGTTACCCTCTTCGATAGAATGGGACCCATGTACTAGATCATCAACGTAAAAAGCTTCCTCTAGGACCTTGGCAGCTTTGGGATAATTAAGGCGTTCGTCAGTCGCTAACTGCCTCAAGGTCATCATCGCTAAAAACGGTGCTGCTTTAGTACCGTATGTGACTGTAGTCAATGTATACGTGCGTAAGGGTTGATTTTGTTCGGCTCTCCATACTATTTGCTGCAATGGTTGGTCAGTTTTACTTATCACAATCTGTCTGTACATTTTTTCTATGTCGGCAGTATACGCATATTTATACTGACGCCATTTTAAGATAAGATTTTGTAGGTCCTGCTGCAGATTAGGCCCTTTTAACATCAAATCATTTATGCTGTCTCCGCTAGATGTTTTTGCCGATGCGTTGAATACTACGCGAAGTTTAGTTGTTGATGATTCCTTTCGTTGCACGGCATGGTGCGGCAGGTAACATGATAGTACTTCATAGCCCCTCGTTATATTCATATTCATAGCGGCTCGAAGGACCATGTAGAGGCTGCTAGAAGTTGATGTAGAAGTTGCTTGTCGAGAGCAAATAATAAGCAGCTTTGTTGGAGCTAAGGATTTAATTGCACTACATAATTATAAGCTAATCTATCCTAAAGGCGCGGGGAGCACACGCGAGTAGCGCTGTTTTCGTACTGATTAGTTTGATTGCTGTAGATTAATTTATGTCCGCGTTACCGCTGACTCGGCGATGTACGGTTGTGCGTAGCTACACCGTACAAATATTTTCAATTATTTAAAAATCAAGTTGGGAACTACAGTTTTGTATAAAAAAAAAGAATAACCATTTTTTATTCTCTTGTTTCATTTTTAATTTAACAAACTTTTTTTAATAGACAAACTATGGGGAGCGCATCTTTAGGTTGCCAGATTAGGTATTTCAACGATTTGACGGCCTGACGCACTAACCGTATATTCGGACCGTATATCAGGTTCATAAACCGAACGTTCGGTTTTGAAATCAGCACAAAATATGTTTTATATAAATCTCGGACCTGATTCGGTGACCAAATTCGGTTCCCTGATGTTTGCGCCGCCTAACTCGTGTAGTTAGTGTGTACATGTGTACGTCAATAGCATACCTGCATCCGCGTCGTGTACGGCAGGCGAATGTCTGTGCCGTGCGGGCGCCACTGGTGCGCGAACACGTGCTCACCGAGGCAGCGGTGTAGCAACGCAGCCAGTACGCGCCGGTCTGCTGCGGCGGTCACGCGGGCAGCGTACAACGAGCCGCACACCGCGCGCGCCGCACCTGTCGCGCTCGCGCCCAGTGCACGGATCGCGCGCGCGCACGCTGACACCTCACCCCACTCCCACGAGTACCACTGAGACCAGCCTACACCGCAACATTGCAAAGTTACATGCTTTCAACTTTAACGTGTACAATTTCAGTAATAATTTCTTATACGTGACTAAGACTGGCATAGTCGCGTGCTGCCCTTATTGGTATAGTCGCGTGCTGTCATTATTAGTATAGTTGCATGCTGCCATTATTAAAAACTCCGATGGGCAAGAATGTATACAAGATAAATGTATACAAAGAAAAAAAATACTAAAATTTCTTAGTGTTATTTTAGGAAGGTAGTTGAAGATAAAAAGCGGTCTTTATTATTGGTGTTGTGAGTATACATATACGGTGGTGACCATTCACTACTTTGTAACCTATTCTATATAAAAAAAAGTACAAATGTAGTGTTGTGAGAGACATACCCTGCGGAATGTAGGCGCGGCGCTCCTGCAACACGGCGTGCAGTAGAGCGAGCACGGCGTGCGTGCGCACAACACGCTCATCCGCTTCATACGCGCCCCACGCGGACATGGTGCTCATCGCGTTGTATTTCACACCCTCCGGCGCCTGCAGTTATAACCATTCATATCAGCCTAACAGTAACCTATAGAGATAACAGTAAGTGACATTTGAGATTTTCGCATTTTTCACACATATTTATCTATTTAAACGGAACTTAATGCGTAGGTTCACCTTATTTATTTGATTCGACGTTTCAGTCAGCTCGTGATCATGGTTGGTGTGACTAGCACTTGCATAAATAGGTAGTAGTACGCATTAAGATCTGTTTAAATGGATAAACAGTATAATTGACATCTGCCGCGTGGTGTCAGCCAGCTATATAATAGCACCACCCCATCTCCTCCCGTGGGTGTCGTAAAAGGCGACTAAACAATAACAAAGCGGCTACCACAAACCCTGAGAAACTACACCACCTCTAAAAGAGTGGTCGCTAATCCGCTTGGCCAGCGTGGTGTTTCGGAGCCATACATCCATCGTGCATAAGACAATGCGCAAGAGGAGGCCCATGTCCAACAATTAACAATTGCAATTGATATCTGTAGCAGACTAAAATGGTTACAATTATCATAATTTCAGCGGTGAAGGAAGGTATCGTGAGGAAACCTGCATGTCCGAGAATTTAAAAAAAAATACGTGTCCGTCCAGCAATCTGTACTGAGCCTGCGTGGTGAGTAATAGCCTCGTGGTTACTAGGAGAGGAGTGTGAAGGTGATTAGTAGGACGTTATAAACCGGGTCCCCATTTATATAATTGCACTGTTGCGTTGCAACGAATCGTCTCCGCGACGTGCTGCATGGGCATAGCTATGAACGTATTTTGTTACGCAGTTACGAGATATGCCGTTTGATACAGATACGGATACGAGCAGTCTGTTTTTTGTCCCGTTCAAAGGGGACAGATGTCCGTCGTTGAACCTAGCATTCATTTGGAATCGGCAAAATGCAGTGAGATAGGGCGAAAGTGATCAAATTTTTCAATATGTATCGAGCCAAGGAAGTTCTGCGAGACCCTGATAACAAAAACTATTATAATAAAAATCCGTATGGGATGAACTATCACTGGAAATGGAATGCGAAGTGTCAATGAAATGACGGCGAAATATAAGATACACGTCTTTAAGATACAAAGTATTTAAATACCTTGATACGACTTTAAGATACACGTTACGAATACGATACAGTGATTGATGTCCTTAAGTACTGTTTTATTAAGTGTTATTTTTTCTGTATAAATACCTCAAGAATAACGTTGACGCAAGATATGGATATGTCAGAAGGAATTTCTCTATCTTCGCATACTATCCATAAACGGAATTCGGGATTGAAGTCTTCGGCCTGAAAATAATAAAGTAAAATATTAATATCAAGATATGTAAAGAAATGTATGTTTAAAACAGTTAACATACTTTTATCCTTAAAAGTATTAAATACTGGGAGTATTGAATACTGAGTATTGGGAGTATCGAGTAAGAGGGACTTTCATTGATCTTTCTCAATCTTTATTGCCTCTATTTCTTCTCTTAAATACTGTATCCATCCGTGGGGACAATAGCCATTCTGTTTAAAAGACAAAGCACCGTAGAGGTTGTGGAATGAACTGTCATTGAGGTTTTTACATTAAGGTGCAACATGGGTTTTTCATCAAACTATAACATATAGGTATATATGAAGGTCCAATAACTTTAACTATAACTTTCCAAAAGTGAAGCTTGGACTCCGTGGCATTCTTTTCGACAGCCCCTGAGGACACGCGGAATGCTTTTATGGCAGCTGTTGAGGACCTCGCTAAAGAAGATTATCGCTAGTGCTTTAAATCTTGGTTTAGACGAATGAATCGCTGTATAAAGACTAATGGAGAGTATATTGACAAGTTGTAATAAAGATTTTGGGTTGTAACCTAAATATTTTTTTGTATCTCAAAATTTACCTAGTCACCCACGAAATCTTTAGCGTATTTAAAAAAAATACGGATTACTTGGGTTTTGTCAAAAATTTTGGAAAGCAAAACGAGAATAATATTTATTTGAGAAAAAATATTCGTGTAATTTTCATGTTTCAGGTTTCAATGAGAGCGTGTGTTGTGTTACCGGTCTGTTCGCGAGTTGATCGAGGAAGCGTCGCACGTCAGCGGTGAAGGGCGAGGCGGCGAGCACGAGCGCGGCCCACCCGCCGCCGCGCGCCGCGTCCACGCCCGCCTCCCAAGCAACCACACCCTCCTCTACGCACATCTGCACACATACACACTTACATTGGTGACCGATTGGCCCAGTTCATAGTGCCCCTATCTGCTGTGCAAAAGTTTCCAGATTTGATTCCCAGTTGGACGTTCATTTGTTTAAAGACAAATGTATACATTAATCAACGTGCACCCTCCCCCTGCCAATTCTACCTACAACCAAAAGTTGAAGAAAGAATAACACAATTTATTTAGGAATAAACAGTCATATAGTTATTTGAAAATAGTAAAATTGAATAGATTTACATATATGTATCCAGACCTACCGTTCCAAAAGAACAAAACGAAACGTTGAATCAAAATGTAACAAAATAATATTTGTATCTTTGTATTTGTCATTTATTGAGGAAACAATACAATCATACATAATATTAAATCAATATGTTACAATTTAGTGGATAATTATACAATGAAGTGTAAATAAAACAAATGAACATCATTATATAGTAATAGTTATGAGTGACAGTGTAGAAGGGGCACAATATCCAGGCGTACCTGCGTGAGTGAGGGCGCGTGCGCTGCGAGCACGTCGAGTCCGTGCGCGGCCAGTAGCAGGATGGGGCGCGGCGGCGCCGCTGCGCGTGCGCCCCACCGCGCTGCGCGCACCACCGCCTCGCTCGCGCATGTCGCGCCCAACCCTGCAAACACACCGTCACCAGACCTTTTATCATCCACTGCTGGACCCAGGTCTCCTCATACACACTGCCTTGTGCACGAGATGTATGATCTAAAAAGAACACGCTAACCGAACGCTAACAAAGCCCATAGAGATGGTGTAGTTTCTCAGGGCTTGTCACTGCACAACCCTGAGGAACTACCAAGCCACACACAACATTCTGTCCCTAACTACCTAATACAATTAAATAATGCCAGTCAATCATCTTCGTATTCCGACCAAACACATGGTGAGTAAAAAAGAAACAAATATCCAAACACACTTTCAACGTTCATTCTGTTACGTTGTAAGTTTGTAACCACTTTTTGTTATATATATCATTCAGCATTCGGTCTATAACCAAAAAGATTATTCTTCACTTCCCAAAAAGATCAACTATTCCTTTCAGTGACCCTGAAAATACTCACCCTGCATATACATACATACCAATGAGGTCCAAAAGTTTCTGGCGTGACATATTTCTAGATGCCTAAAAAAACAAATTATACGTCATTGTAATTGTCATTTATCTCGCTAATTCGTGTATAATAGAATTCAACCCTCGTTAGTTTTGATTCCTCGATTCCTAGAACGACAGGAAGTCGCAAAATATTTAAAATGTTTAAACTGGAATATAGTTCCGTGATTAAGTTCCTTACAAAGGAAGGCTTTAGCCCGACCGATATCAAACAAACGTTGGATAATGTGTACGGGGATTTTTCTCCATCATTTTCCACCGTCAAAAATTGGTGTAAGCAATTTCATTTAGGAGGAGAGTCCATCGACGACGAACGTCACTCCGGTCGACCCGTTGAGACACTCACTCCAAATAGCACCAAATTAGTGGAAGAAGAAGTTCTGAGCGACCGACGGCTAAAGACGAAAGAAATAGCAGCAAGGATCTAGTTCCGTAAGTATTGGTACAATTGGAGACATGGATGTTGAGGTCTGACCGAAGTGGTGGGGATAAGAACGCGCATGTACACTTCCGAACAAAATTGTTTATTTACAAATAATACTTCATATTTATTATTACAATTATTACTATTATTTATTTATCTTTATTAGGTTACCAACAGCTACAATATAAAAAAATAATATTATTAATTATAAATAGAACTAAAGCTAATGATAGGTGACCGACGTACAGTTAATAAAGTTATATTAACAACAAACAATTGAACATAAAAATTAAACTATTACAATGTGTGTATGTATCTATTATTATTTCTTATAGTTATTAATTAGAAAAATATAAAAATGAATATACTGTGAGTGTGAGTGTGATATTTTTTTTAATAATTTTATTTTTGAAACTCAATTTCGTGTTGCAGAATAGATCTACGCCACTAAACTGATTATTATATTCATGCATCATGTTGTTGTAGCCGTAATTGGTACTAGTAAGAGGTATGTCAAATAACAATTGCTGTAACTGTCCTGGTGGAGGGCGGAGTTGTACACGAAATGATAGTTGTTCCACGAGTGGTGCGCAGTCTATTTTTGAGTTTGCCTGATCATAAAGAACGGTCCATGCCAAGTAAGGATCTACGACCTTTTAAGTTAAAGTAACCTATATAATTCACATAACCCTTCTTTTTTTACCAAATCTGTAATTAAGATTTTTAACAAATTTCCGTTGAATGGTTTCTTCTTTATCTTGATATACAGCATATTGAGGAGACCATATGGTGTACTTGCAAACTCCAAATGACTGCGGACATAAGCCCAATAAATAGTTTTTATGCAACTAAGATCTCTAAACTCTAAACGTATTAGAAATCCTATTTTTTGTGCCTTTCTTGTAATGAACGCTATATGTTCAGACATGGTCAATTTATAAAGGTACAATAATGCTTACCTATACTATGTAGGGACAGCAGTATAACATTATAAACAGTCTAAGTCACTGGCATTCCTCTGTTGGAATGATCGCATCAATAAAGTGTCATTTGTCTGTATACATATTTGGTTTCATTTACATTCTCTCAAAGAGACCAACACACACATTTCTTTGATTGAAACTACTATAAAAGTTAAACTTGTTATGGACATTTTAAAAGACAGTTCTGTTAAAGAACAGTTAAGAAAATACAGTTAACAGTTGATTGAACAGTTGTCATGAAAAACTGAATTAGGAATTTCTGAATAAATAAATAATAAATAACAAGATACCACCTCCTCTAAAAAAGTGGACTTGTCAACCTGCTTAGACAGCTTAGTGTTTAAGTAGTGCTTAGTGTTTTAAGGCCATATAACCCTCATGCACGGGTCAGTATGCATGAGGAGGCCCATGTCCAGCAGTAGATACTGAAGGGGCTGGTTGTATTGTATTACAAATAAAGATAAAATAATAGGAAAATCCTTAAACAAAAAGCTTACCCAAAACTTGATCAACGAAAGCGACGACAGCCTTGTACAAGCTGTCTGGCCGCAGCGCCGCCACCGTGGCCACCGTCTCGAAACCGCTTAGTTTGAGCCGCCCCAGCGCGTTCAAGTCTCCGCTCATTTGGAACTTCTTCCACAACTCTTCGTTTTGAAGAGACAACTTCGTGAATAGGTCCCCGCTTAACAACTGTGGAACGTACATAATCAACAAATTACGAGCAATTAAATGGTTCACACCTGGATTCTTTGTATCATGAGTTCACAGCAGTGTTGTTAAAACGAGCTCTGAACGCCTCTGTGCTCGTTTAAACTCGTTTTAATGTTAGTGCTGTTGAACTTTAACCATTCTAAAAGACTCGAGCTTTTAACTATAGAGCATTTAAGAACATTAAAACTATTGGACTGTAACGGTCACTCTTACAAGTGCGATAACGCTCCACTATGCCCTCAAGCGTCGAGCGCACAACGTTCGTTTTTACAATATTAGTCCAGAGACACAAACCAATACGAAGATAAATTACTCGGACAATTGTGTTTAAACAAATGTTTGAAAGGGTAGGGGGGACACGATGCAATTCCATAGCCGCTGGGCGCACTCTACTGGTCACGTAACCCCGATGGAAGCTCGCAGAACACTACTGTACGAGGTACTGCATTTCTCACGCCACCCAATGTATGTACGTGTTTCGGTAGTGAGTGAGATGTGTCAGAGGCCGTTTCCATCCCATTCTATCTTACTCCCCCCACATTTCCAGAATCTACTTCTGAATCTCCAAAGGTAACGCATCCTGGGGCGTGCCAATGTTTGTCATTCTGGACCGATATTGGCATGTACCGCGGATGTCGCAGGACGACAGTATCCGCTGAACATCAGGTGGACAGTCTGCTCGTTTGTAAATCTAAACAATTGCAATTTGTTCATTGCTTACCTTTAATTGTGCAACTCCCACGACGCAATTGTCGGTGACCCACGGGTAATTCTTTTTTATTTCAGTAATAATATGATCTTCAATGAAGGCATGACTCCCAAGGAATATTTGCCAAAGCTGAAAATTGATTTAATTTAGCACGTTGTTAGTGAACACAAGTTAGAATTTATATAAGGTTCTAAATCACCTCATCTGGTATGAGATCATTGTAAACTTCTTTCAATAAATGCATCACCACGATGTATTTGTCTTTCTTGTGTAAACTCAGCAGCACTCGCTCTATGATCCTTCGCGTCATATATTTTACCACTTCATCATCCTTTATAGTTGTTGTTTCCTAAAAGAAAAATACACGATCATTTTGAATGTTGGTTGCCTCAAAAATGTTGTCTTATGTTTAACACCCAGGTGTTGACAGGTTAAATACGAGGGATGCAACAAGGGTGGTAAATGTAAAAAAACCTTGTGCACCAACGGTATATTTCAAAAGGGTATAACAATCCCACATTCAACCAATTTCATAATAATGGTTAGACACTGAACAATGCAAGCGCGATGCACAACACCATCAGCGCCATCTATGAAGAAATCCCAGAACTAAATCTGTGTTTGTACATCTTATATATAGCAAGGATAAACAGACTCGCGAGAAAATTATTTACGTAAGTAATAAAATCGTAATCAATTATTATTATTATTTTTAATATTTTCGCCGAAACCTTCAACGCAGTCAATGCAGTAATTAATTAATTTACGTCTCTTAGTATTAGACATACTATAGTCTGGTTACAATAGTTACTCTCGCGGTGTGTGCGCAGCTCATGGCGTCGACGAACACGCCGAGGAGCGTGTCAACGAGCAGCGCTACAGCGGCTTGGCAGCCACGAGTCTCCTTACAGTCAGCGCGAGCGTCGCGCCCGCTCTCGCATTGCTTATATATAGATACAATGTTACCTTCGCGGTGTGTGCGCGTCGCAAGGCGTCCACAAACACGTCGAGCACCGTGTCAGCGGGCAGTGCTAGCAGCGGCTTGGCGGCCGCGAGCCTCCGTACAGCCAGCGCGAGCCTCGCACCCGCTCTCGCACTGCTCGTGTATGCCGCGCACACCTCGGCGCGGGCTCCCTCCGCGGCGCGCGCTTCCGCTAGTGAAGATTCGATGGTCGTGCCCGTCGCACGTGTAGCGTTCAGGGACGCCAGGAGGTTCGCATCGTGCAGGATGTCGCTGTTCGATGACAGGTCGCGGAGGAGGTTCTCCTGAAACGTTTTTTTTTTATACATAATACATCATTAGATTAAGCAATAAATATCATTTTTTTTTTTAAGTGAATGTCACATGGATTTTACTCTGAATCAAAATCCGGTTTGTTAACTAAATTGGTTTTTAAACCTTGACCTGGTCATGTAACATAAAAGTAGGCTATAAAATAAAAAGTTAGAGATAATTGCATACTGTCTTACCTGCAACTCGTGCTGCTGCTTTTGCAATATGGCTTTTTGAAGTTTGATTTCCTTGAATTTCTCGTTCATTTCTGGATTCTGTTGTTGTAGTGCATAATTTACTAATTGATCTGAAACGAATTTATATATTGTTAGATATTAAAACCACATAATAATATATCGGTAGTATCCAAGTTTAAGCTTAAAGGTTAAAAAATTAAGGGAGTACATAAACGTAATAATAGATCGTGATAAAAAATCTAAAATGCATTTTGGATGATTTGCTTTTTGGACGATATGCTCCTAAAGGATACCTGTTAGTCCATCGAGCCTGGCAGTGAAGTGTAGAACGGATAGACGCGCGCTGTAGTGTGGAGGCAAACGCGCAGGGAGTCCCGCGTCCCTACTATACAGTAGAAGGCGTGACGTCATCGCTGCCCACGTGGGGTGAATACCGTCCACTTCCGTCACTACCAGTACACGACCTAGCCTGAAACGCGGAATTTATGTAAAATAGCGATAGTTCACTGTTTCGATATTTAGAATACGTAGATGTTAATATTTAAATTATTGAAAATTGATTTAAACTAATTATGGTGCAAAATAAAACTTGATACCAGCAGTCTCTCTATTAGTTTCAAAAGACATGAAGTTGCCGTATGGTAATCATCTGCCCTGCGAGTCTAATAACCATCAATGGGGACATCAGAACGAGATCAGGATCCCACTCTGACAGGCGGTTTAGAACCCCCCATCGTTCGGAGAGACGTTGCGTCTTTCTGTGTGTTCTACCGCCTGTACAATGGGAAACGCTCTGAAGAATTGTTCAACATAATTCCCACCTCGGGTTTGTACAACCGCACCTCCCGTCACAGAAGTTCGGTGCATCCGCATTTCGTTGATACGGAGGTGCTACGCACTGTTCGCGAACTCGTAGGCTGTGAAACGTTTCCATTACGCTACGATATGAGGTTCTTTAAGAAATCTGTGAATGGGATTTTGCAAGGTCGGCGGCGTACCCGCATATATTATGGTGTTACAGGTATTCATGGGCGGCGGTAACACTTACCATCACGTGGGATCGCTTGCTCGTCCGTCTACTTCCCTATAAAAAATGTAGTGTTGTTGCCTTAGTCAACGGGAATAGTGGTACGTACTCGTATATATGTATGTATTTTAGGCTTATGGCGTAAAATACATACATATATATGTACATACGTGCGACTGGGTGTCAAGTTAACAGCGGGTCGCGTGATCAAGCGACCAGTCGTGACCCACGTGGCAGTCGCAGCCGGTAGCGCCGTTATAGTGTAGACACATTTCAGAGATTAATAAGTATGAGATAAGTGTTAAGGAAATACACGTTTATTTTAAAAGAAGTTGGTTTAATATATTGTGACGCTGTTTGTTATTCGTGACCATTTAGAGATATGGAACACTTTTACCTATATAAGGTTGTACATATTTGTGTGTAGTTATTCATATATTAAAGGAGATCCTTACAAGATGTACGACTAAAAAATAGTGTTTTCAAGTGATAGTTTCTATATAATTAATTGACATTACACGGTGACTCTCGGCTACCTTTTACACTACAATTTTGAAATTTTTATGTATACGGTATTAAAGTACGCCTGGTTTTATCAATTAGTTGCGGAAGGACACGTGCATGTGCTTTAGCGATATGCAGTGCGATCACGTGACCAGTCGCGCCACTTGTCGTTGCGACCGAGCGACACTGTGTATTCGATGCCTAATTATTTCACTTATTAAACCAATTTTGGTTCCTTAAGACTTTTCAACTTCAGCTTGGCGTCAAGGTGCAACCAACCTGAGAGCATATTGCACGGCCGTGTGCAACTTGTCGCTGTGCTGCGAGACGAAGTCGCAGGGCGAGGACGATAGCGCGCGCCGAAGCCACGCTATAGCGTCACCGTCGGGGTCGATGATCAATGGGTTGAAACCGCACTTCCCACTCTCCAGGTACTAATAATACCAATAGGGATTCAGATAAACGTTTAAAGGCGGTTCATCGAACTGCCTTGTATAGGACTATGTTGCATGACTATACTATAGTATAAAAAAAAACATATTATATAATATAATACAACGGACCCCCAGTTTAACAAAGCCGTAAGTCGTATTATGGCGAAATTTGATTTTATCGTTATTTAAAAGAGCAGCTTAACATACATTATACTCAATATTTTTTCATAATTTTATCGCCAAATTTGAGAATGACCAAAATTCGTTTTGTAAAAATAATATTTTTTTTGGAGGTCTGTAAAAATAATAAGCATAAAAATATTCCTAAATAGAATATGATAATGATTTTATTATTTTAATGATAGGTATTTATATATCAATAGATTCGTACGAAAATAATTAAAAATAATTTTTTACAGCTTTTTTGCTCTTCTGAAAAGTTATAATTTTCGACTTATGGCCTTTATTTCACTGAGAGTGTGATGCAATGCAATGCAACCAGCTTTTACAGTATCCACTACTGGACATAGACCTCCTCTCGCACATTGTTTTGTGCATGGAGATGTATGGCCTTAAAACGTAACTGTGGCCAAACGGGTTTGCGAGTCCACTCTTTCAGAGGTGATATGATAACAACCTCAACGCTCGTGGTAGCAGCTTTGTTAGCCCTCAGTCGCGTGTAGCGTGAACAGCTAGTAACGTGGCAAATATTTCACATGTACAGTGAGCGCACCCTATTCTCGCCGAGAATGCCGGTCTGTGTCTGTGCGGACACGCCTATATTACGTACGCTGGATGTGAATACGGTCATAGATAATATGTGTAATTATTATTTTTTGATGTCTGTGCTGGTGCGTGTCTGCAACGTAAGGTGTTTGCAGAAATAAATCGACCCTAAAACGGTACATCGCAACCCGACAGTTTTATTTTTAAACTAAAAAAAATATTATATGTATTAACAAAAAAAAAAGATAATATTGAAAACTTTGAAAAATGCTCCCGCGATTAGAAAACTCTAATTAACTTCGAAAGGTTAGAAAAAACCTAGTCCTGTTGTCAATCTGCAATAGTTTAATACGACCTATCACCGTCGCGGCGTCGTCGTGCGCAATGAATGATCAAACAGTTTGTTTCTTTTATATTTGATAAACTTTCGTTATGCACGACGACGGTGATAGGTCACCTTCCGAATCATTTTAACCAAATCTATTCCCACTCGTATATGGCTACGTTAGATGACAAATCCGGAGGCATAATTTTCCTTATTCGTTATTTTTCGCTAAATGCGAAACGCTAACTTGTACATTCTGGCAACAGCAGGAAACAGTATAAAAATTTAAAAGAAATACTTAGTTCAGCATACCTGATCGATTAAAATGGCATTTTTAACTGCTGTATTGTCCGAAGGCAGCCCGTCCGCGTCCCATTTCAACTGCTTTTCGGACGTTGATAAGAAATTTATGACAGAAAACGAAGTGTCCTCGAATCCTATTAATGCACTCCATTTGTTTACGTACTCCCTGGAATTAGAAGTCAAAATATAGATGGAGGCACACTAAGATCGGTAAGTAATAAGATTATAAATATTTACTTGGCTTGAGGTTCCGTTAAGTCGGGCAGATAAACGATATAAGCAGCAGCTAGCAGTGATCTTTGATTTAGTTCCGATATTTCTTTCGATATGTTTTCCAGCTGAAAATAATATACTTTTTTAATTGTACATAGAAAGTGATAAATTAATAATAAATAATAAAATATTTGACTTTTATAGGAAAGCGGTCCATGTGACGGTAAGAGACTACGCCGCCCATAGGCGCCTGCAACACCGGGAAGTTCGTGAGTGTGCCGCCTTTTTGCAGCTTTCTTAAAGAACCCCATATCGAAGCGTAATGGAAAGACCTATTGAAGCATTCGTTCCACAGTCTACAGGTTCGGGGTATAAATACGGTTTTTGGATGGCACAGTACACAACACTTCCGTATCGACTAGGCGACTAAGGGATAGCACCTCCATTGTTATCGCATAGTCGCCATTTAGCACACCTACAGAATGAGATACGAGGCGGTGTTGTAAGGGCCGGCTGACACCACCCAACACATTTATAACATCTAAAGCAGTAAATAACAATAATGTAGTAAGTAACGTGTGAGTAACGCATGAACGGTGATAGCCTGGGGGTATCTATCTATACTCTACTCACATTCGTGTGATCGTGAGTACAAATCCGCGGCCCGTACAGTGGTACAATTTTTAAAAATCGTACCACAATTTTTAAATTTTTTTTACAATTTTTAAAAATGTAAAAATTGTCACTAGCTCTGCGTTGAGAGAAAACATCGTGACGAAACCCGCATGCTCCAGAAGTTAAAAAAATCCATCAATCCGAACTGGGCCCGCGTGGTGGATTACGGCCCGAAACTCCCCAGTGGTTTACTATGTGAGACTTGTGCCCTACAGTGGGACGTTATAGGCTGACAAGCACAACGCCCGAGCGTCGAGCGCTCAACGCTCGATTTTGCAACAGTAATCGTTGGTGTTTAAGGTAACTCACATCAGCTTCCCAAGCCTGGTACTCATGAGCGAGTTGCTGCAGCAGCGTCTGTGCGGCGAGTAAAGTGTCGGAGACGCGTTGCAGCTTGAGCTCGAGCGTGGCCGCGTCGCGGGTGTGCAGCCCCAGCTGCTGCTTGAGGGCCGACACGCGCTCCTCCACTGTTTCGAGCCCGCTGGAGAGACCAGCCAGTTGCTCCTCAGCTTCGCGGAGATTTCTTACGAGAAGGTATTTGAGTTCAACATACAGATAAATTGATGGCAATATAATTTAAATTTAAAATAATTTAATGTAGCGTTAATATTTATTAATTTAATGTTAATTTAATGTTTCGTCTGTTAAATATGTTAAATATATATATACATAATCTAATACGTGGCAAGGTGTTATGTCCGGAATTGTTGGAGAAGATACATATGCGCGTTCCGCGTCCAGGCGCTCGTAACAATCGCAGTTGTTTGTTTGATGTGCTGCTGTACCAAACAAATTAGGTCCGAAACTCCCCTCTCCACCGCATGTCGCACGCACAATGTTTTCCGTAGAGAATTGGTCTGGTTATATTCAGTGACAGTATGCCGAAATTTAGAATCAAGATACAGAATTCTCCTATTATTTCACAAATTTACTTGTCGAATTATAAATTAAAAGGATATTTGTAATTACCTTTAATTTATAAGTTTTTGCGTGCTGAGGGTGATTTAAGTGATGTACCACGCAAACTATTTTTTTTTAATATATGTTTGTACAAATAGTGTGTGTACATTGTTGGCGTGCCTTATAAATAAATAAAGATACTAAACTAATATATTTGCTAAAAACTAAAGTCTTCGCATAACTCATAGAACGAGCATGCCAAAGTGGCAATGGGCAGACAGGTCACATCTGCCGCAGGACCAAATTCGATGGGGTAGACGAGTTCTGGATTGGCGATCAAATGATGATCATGGAGTACTGGACCAGATTAAACGAACTTGTTTAAGTTATCCAACATAAACAAGTTTGTTTAAGCTGGATGAGAAGAGCGTGTTCCTGTTGTATGGTATATGGTATATATGGTATTGTATAACAAACAAATTCAAGTAGGAAATTGAGATTTTATTGTTGTTGTAAGTATTTTGTAAAGTATTTATTTTGAAGATAAATTTGTGGGATGTATATAATATCTAAGGTCTTTTATATTAGGTCCTTATATATGAAACTGCCGTTTTATATGGAAAAATTTAAATATTTTTTTTTGTATAAAAATTATATACATATTTATTTATTCGAAGTATTGACCGTTATTACCAATGCACTTTTGCCATTTTAATGGAAGTTGATTGATGCCTCTGCTATAGCACTCCTGGGGACATGAATCGATGAATTATCCAAAATCCGAAAAAAATATAAATCATTAAGGGCATTGTCTAGCCAGTAGGTGGGTGACGAAGAATTTCCAGTCGTAGCTTCTGTAACTTTGAGTCTGTCTGTCGTGTAGTGTGTGGGCGAGCGTTATCATGGACACGTTTGCGACATTATTTGGCTGTGTCTCCTGGGTTCAACCATTGTGACGAACGGTTACGATTATCTACTTCTCATCTCAAGTGGATCATACAGGATCCACTTCTCATCACAAGTGGCAATAGAATTCAGAATCCCTTAATTTTTGATGCCGGTTTCTGTCTTAAGCAAGGCAAGCTTCGATGCGTGTTTGTAGCTGACTTTCATTAAGCTCATAAGGTACCCACTTTCTGAGCTTCTGTACTTACTCGATTTGACGCAAATGAATCCATATCGTTTTGTCATTTAAGCCGAAGGCTGCTGCTAACTCAGACGTGGTTTGATATTAATCCGTTTCCACTATTGCTTTCAATTCGTCATTATCGACTTTAGTCTCCGGTCGCCCACGGGGCTTGTGCTCGAGGTCGAAATTTCCAGAACGGAAACGATAAAACCTAAAACGCACTGTGCGTTCGTTTGCGGTGTTTGGTCCATACACATTGTTGATATTGCGTGCCGTCTGTACTACGTTGCTGCCACACGGAACTCATGTTAGAACTTTTCCAAGGTCAAAAATAACTGATTTTGACAAAGAATGTCATAGCTTCAAATTGAAATTAATTTAAATTTGGAATTCCAAGCTAAACGCGAGATAACTAACAATAAGTTCAAAGTGGCCACTATGAATAAACAGCAATTTCATATGTAAGGCCCTAATATTATTGATTGGAGAAGAGAAAGTAGCCAACGGAAATACGCTTACTTATATGCTGTACTCTCTCATACGCCGCGCTTCTGCGTTTGACGGTATACAGCTGCCGCCGCCTTAGGGTTGATATGATTTGTATCCACGTATACAATCAAAATATGAAGTATACTCACTTGTGCAGCTCCCTCTGGTGCAGCTGCAGCGGGTGCACCCGCGCGAGCGCTTCCGCGTAGGCGAGATTGGCGCGTACCCAGGCGGCGAGCGGCGCGCACGCGGCACTTGCGCGCCTCGCCGCGTTCTCCTGGAACGACGTTCCGCGCTTCTGTAGGAGGCGCTGCACTGCTGCCGCTGCCTCGGGCTTGATTTGACTCGCGTCCATGCATCTGACAAATAAATAATCTTTTAGCCGAGGTCGTACTGGTAAGGCGATGACGACACAACGGCAAATACTAAAACAAACTTCTTTTAACATATGGCGGTGGTGGCATTGCGTAACCGGCGAGCAAATTTTATTCTTTTTGTCGCTCCTAATATTGAAATGTTCTGTAGCAAAGTAACGTGTCCGTTTTGAATATATTATAGACAGCGGCAAGACATTTGATTTTAGTAAGGCGATGCCGGATCAACAGCGATTTCAGCGCGAACTGTAAACGAGTATATAACAAACCGTAATACCGGCCACACTGCTACGTGATTCGCGCGAAAGAGCGAGATGAGTCGCGAGACAAGTGTACAGTTAAGGCTAGCGGACATTACAGCCGCGACGTGCCGCAGCGCGTTGCACTGCAAAAGTGCGACGACACACATTACAGACGCGGCCGGTCGCACCTCAACGTTCGAATTATTTGACATTCAATTCTTCACGTTATCACACAGCGAATAACTTTCAAATTACGTACGTTAGATGAGCTCGTTCAACTCACATTGAGGGAGGCCGCCTCGCAGCGCATAACATCGGCACAAGTACTATTGGCACTGGCAAATCGCTTGCCAGCCGTATTTATGCGCTGATGATATGCGACGCGGCCCGTCTCACAGTGCGATGCGATTCAATGTGCAGTTAACGGACGTAATTTAGGTTATTCGCTGTGCAATGACGGAAAGAATTTAATGTCAACAGCTAACTGATTTAAATTATTGCGTTGAGCTGCGGCCCGCCGCGTCTGTAATGTCTGTAATGTGACAACGCAAAACTGCGACGTTTTGCAGTGCGTTGCGCTGCGGCGCGACGAGGCTGTAATGTGCTCTAAGGCTCGCCC
Organism: Sesia bembeciformis; assembly: GCA_943735995.1. NCBI lineage: Eukaryota > Metazoa > Arthropoda > Insecta > Lepidoptera > Sesiidae > Sesia > Sesia bembeciformis. The sequence goes on along the minus strand of OX031029.1, from coordinate 7,819,122 downwards.
TTTAATTAACTACAAGCGGTTATAACTTCGGCTTACCTAGCCAATGCGACCAGCCAGTTTAATCGCTAGTGTCGTGTGGACACATAGTTATTCGCATCGCTGACGCATCGTCATCGCCTTATCAGTGCGGTCTGGGCCTTATTCAACACGCAGAAAATACTTGCGACAAACAAAACAATTCAAGAATATTTTAATAATCCCGTTACTTGATATGGTGTTATCTACCTTATGTCTTCTTTGACACCGCGTTTAGATAAGAAATTCTTCATAGAGTGCCACGAGGTATCCGCGATGCCCATCAGACGCAGCACACCTTCTAACACGTCACGAACCACGTCCGGCGGAGCTCGCAACGAACGGATCTGAAATATACATAATGTTCTCCTAATGCTATACCGACAATTGAATGCAAAATATAGGGGATAGAGAGCTGTGACTTACGAGTTATATGGAATCAGTCAAATCTTACTATCTGTTAAAAATTATGTTTTGTTTTATATTATATTTATATCAGAGGTCAGTGTAAAAAATGTACGACTAATACATTTATTAAAAAACCTTAAAGTTTCTAACATAGGTTTTAAATAATTTTGATTTTAGAGTGTATTTAGTTAAAAGTGACGCGTGTGGCATGTGTGCTGAGGGGGCAGGGGGACATACAGCGGCCCAGCGCGGGCTGTCAGCACTGACAGCCCGCGCTGGGCTGCAACTGAAAATCAGCGCTGCGACTTTTGTTGTAGCATATACTGAGTTTGTGGCCTTTTAGAATAGTAACAACTACTTGTAATTCGTATTCTTATTGATTCTAATATTTGTATAGGTGTAGTGTGTTGTTATTTTGTCAATAAATTATTCATTCATTCATACTAGTTGTGGTAGTAGTCATATTCATACTGCTAAGATAGACTTAGTAGAAAGCTTCTAAAATGTCGTTGAGTGGACTTACTTCGCTGAGAGACTCGGGGCGTATGTCGCCGACGGCGGAACGCGCCGCCGTTATGACTGGCTCCACAGATGCTAGTTCGACTTCGATTTCCTTTTTGCTGTTACCCAGAAAATTAGTTTTTAAACCTATCTTGAAATCTCTTCTTAACAAGAACCTGTATTTAAAATTATTTTTAAAATCTAAACATATATTGTTATGTAAAAATACCGTTAAAAGACAGTGTGTGAAAACATATTGGTCAATAATTAATCAGGTCCTTTAAGTGATTATGACGTTATAGTTTGATGTTAAGACGTATGCAAACAAAGCAACGTTTTATAATATAAACAGTGCAGTATCTCACACGATTTGAATTGAGGTAACTAGATAACCATGTAGATAACCTAGGTAACTAGATAACCATGCAAATAACCTAGGTAACTAGATAACCATGCAGACAACCTAGGTAACTAGATAACTCTGCTGATCATGTAAAAAGAATGTACACTGTATGGCAATTCGTATTTACAATCATAAACCTACCGAATTACTTCAAATACTTTAAGAGTAAATTCTTCCAATTATTGTTGGATAAATTATATTATACTATTGACGAGTTTTTAAGTGATAAATTATAAATTGAATATATGATGACTTGTTGACATTAAAGTTTATTTAAATAACAGTGAAAATATAATGGTATTGATGACAATGACAGAAATAATAATATAACGACATTAATCATATTTTTTGTTTCGGTTTGACACTAGATATAATTTGAATTATTTGTATGTAATGCAGTCTTGTTGATGTAGTTTTTTTAATGTAAACTTGATCTAACATTTGCACGCCAATTGGGATTTTGAAAAAAAAAAAATATTGATTTTTTTATGTATTTTAAAACTTTATTATGAATAATATTAATATTTAATGAGAAAAACTTAAAAAAAAAATGTTTTCAATTAATTATAAACAATTAAAAATTGATCGAATTTAAAAAAAAATCACGTGACTATGAACGCGCCACGATTGGTCACCATAGTTGTGACGTCATAATGTTAAAGCTATTTTAGAACAGTACAGCGTTTACGGTTATTACACGTGACTTGACAAAAATATTGAAAATTTACTGCTAAAAAACGATTTGTTAGTTAATTCCGATTAGCTATGTGTGATAAAGGATTTATAAAGGCAAAGTCTGATAATATTCCTGATGTTGATATATTTATGATAACAATTTTTTTTAAAAATGACGTTCGGTTCAATTCTGCTGAAGTTCGAGGTGCCAAGGCATCAAGGTAAGTCTGTTAAAAATTAATATTATAAATGAAAATATTTAAGTATTTATTCTCCATTATATTAAATATAATTATTTATTGCATTAATTGTAGAGCATCACGTGAGAGTTACGGCGACAAAGCTATAGGTTATGTTCAACTTAGTCGTAAGAATGGTATTTGTATCGTAAAAGGACGGGTATGTCCAGAACATCGAGTTCGGAGTAAAGCTTATTCAGTTACTTTAACTATTAATGAAAAGTCAAGAAAAATTCAGGATGTTCAATGCCATGACTGCAGGTAATTATACTAATAATTACTAATACTAATAATACTAATTATTAGCTTCAGCAGGTAATTTATACTTCTATTAAACTCAAGTTGATTGATGTTATAAACAATAATAATCTTCTATATTGTGTGTACAGGTGGTTGCAAACATGCATTAGCATTACTTATGTGGACCCATCGCAGAAGTGAAGATCCGACACCAACAGAAGTAGCTTGCTATTGGAAAAAATCTCGATTATCAGGCATTGGTACAGTTATAATAGGAAATATAATAATATTATATTATAATAGGTTATCAATAGGAAATTTTTTAATGCTATGATTTTAAAGGTTATGATTTGGAGTCCAGTTAAAAAAAATTATTGACTGAACTCTATTTATTTGATTTGTAGACTTAGATAAATAATAATTAATAACAATGGTGTTATGAAATACTTACATCGAAATGATCTTCACAACAAAAAAAAATCGATTTTGTTTTGGGATTATCTCGGTGCACTGCTTGAAACCATTTGTTTCGACGTTTTTCATCTTGCGGAACATTTAAAAACATTTTGTCAGGAGTTGTTTTTGTAATATTCTTACATAATGGTACAAAACAAGAACGATAACTTTTGAGGTTCGACATTTTCAATATATATTTGAGTATTTAACAACGACAACAGAATCAAATAGATCAAAACACTACTTAATATCTCTGTAAACTGCAATGAGTGAAAACTAACATTATGACGTCACGCGCGCTCGGATTTGTTCGGGAGCGGTCGGCGCGGCGGGTCTTCGGTACTGGATTCAAAAATTAATTTTTATTTTGATATAACTTTTGAATTATTGCAAAAAAAAAAAAAAATGGTTTTGTTATAAAACATATATGATCTTTCCATTTATAACAAAAAAAAAATTCAAAAAACCCAATTACCTGGTAGAATGTTTTAGGCTTGTAAGACCTGTATGTACGTATGTACCCGCATTCTTGAGCAAATAAATAAATTATTATTATTATTACCATACTAATAACTTCTTATTTGGAAATATACATTTGCTGCTGCATTAATTAATTTAATAATTGCGGAACTCACCGTATCTGTAACTTCTCGTTTTCAATTTCGATATTTTTCTTTAAGACTTGCATCTCTTCTCTCTTATCTGTAGTGGCTCGCACTGTGGCCCCGATCTGGTCGAGGGCCTGATTGGCAGCAGCCTGTTTATCAGATAATAAGGCCTCTTGCTCGGAGGCCTCGGCCTGTAGGGTTGCTACTTCGCTGCGAGCGCGCCTGAGGGCTTCTACGCCGGCCTGTACATCGATGTTAGTTATTGTTCCATTGTAAGGCATCGGTCTCCCCTAACAAATCACATAGGTTTTGGACCATAGTCTACTACGTGGGAACTGTGCGGATTAGTGGACACGTACTACAGATTTTTATATTTATTCTCGACTATACGGGTTACTCACAATGTTTTCTTTCCCCCACTGCTAGTGGTTTAAAAATCCGTACTTAAGTAAAAATTTAATGGTGTGGCAAGGGGATTGAGATTTGATTTGATTTTTGGACACATACATCTAGATACATTTTCCAATATAGATTATCTTAAAACCCTCGGAAAACGGATAGGGTAGAGAATTTATTCAATGGAGTTACTTTAATTTTCGCATGGGATATTTACCCGAGATCGTGAAGATACTTAAAAAACATAGTCTTGGAACAAGTTATGCTTGAAATTACAGTCTTGCGATAAATCCAGGAATTAAGAGACCAAAAACCAAGAGAAAAGAAAGTTGTGCTGCTAACGCAACTAATGAAGAAATATACGACTAAGTAGCTGTAAGTGTGACTAGGATGGAATAGTGTTATCAACTATGGTATGATTCTATAATGCATAATATATACCAACCGTCAACATATTCTGCCTCTGAACTAACGCGATTTTCTTCCTGCACACGATGTTGTAGTACGTTTTAACAAAGTTGACGTATCTAATAGGAGCCCGCGCCCACGCCGCCTCGAGACTATTGTAAATATTCACGAATCCCTCCTCTGGGATCGTCTCATGCTGCTCGCTACTCTCCGACACATTTTCTTTTACTAATCTGTATTAAAAACAAAATCAAATATAATATAGTTTATTTTCAACAGTTTTAATACGCTCGAAAAATTCAAAGACTACATACTGTTTTGTATTACAAATATACAGTATATTCACTTATGTGTGATATTATACTAATAGGCACGTGTATATACATTTCAATGTGCACGTGATTTAATGAGAAAATATGTGAGAAAACGAAAACCAAACGAGATAAACTAAGTAAGCCAACCGAGCGTTCTCACAAATACAGATACTTGCAGCTCATTATTAACATATTTTAAAGCGACTAGGTGGCGCTAATCGCAAATACAACGTTGTTGAACACACCTGTACTATAACATAAAACAACACGGTCTGTACCTTAAAGCTATCACAAAGACTCGTTTACAAACGTATAAAAGATTTGTAAATCGGTGCAAACGTTGTCGATTGAGGTGCGTTATTTGGAGCTGTACATAAATAATAAATAAAATGTTACAAGTACATATGACAGTAATACGCTAATCAACAAAATACATGTGCAAGCACTGCCTACTTTTTGTATGCGTAACGCGGTGCAACGGTGCATGGAACACACAAAGTGTTGTAAGGGTTGCATTCGGTAATACCTCTGTATAATAAGTTGCGGCATCTGCCGCAAGGTCTCGCTTGACCACCCCTCGAGCCACACGAGGTCACCCTCGTTGTACAGGAGGGGATACTTTTCTAATAATTCCCATATATTCTCCTGGTCCTTGTCTAGGCATATAATGATTCCCAAGTTTTGTTTTATATCTGAAATAACTCCTTTATATCAGTGAAGTTTAACCCGTTTTTAGCATGAAAAACGTAATATGTCGAAGAAAATAAACAACTACCTATGTTCACAGATCGTCCGATCATTTCCATTGTGATTAAATTTAAATTGAAGATAGGTTGCATATACAACCAGCGACCTAACTGTTTTATGTTCATTGAGAATGAATATTGGTTTGACTGGGTTTTAATTACTGCATCAATGGGTTTCAATGAAATAATTATATTATTCCATTTTCGATTATTATCAATGGTGACAAAAAAACCACATAGTACAAGTGAACCGTAACTGGCCTATTTGTTTTATATACATATTTCAGGCCATTCCAGTGAGTGCGGCGTCATTGATACCTGTTTGGGAAATTTAGAAGTTTACCTTTTGCAGAGATCATAACTTTCGAAATCCTGAAAAAATATCACTACATCTCAACTAAGCGTAACCAACTGACCACAAAAAAATCAACCCCAATATGTTGTTTCAACAACAAATGATGTTGTTGAAACTTAAAGCTCTTATAACTTGTTTAAACACTTTTCCAAAACGTATAGAAAAAGGATGAATCTCCTTTCTAATTGGTGTGCGCCATTGAGGTGTTATTGATTAAACGTAGCACATTACATATAACTGGTAGGTGGAGGCTGCAATCCCACAGCCGCGCACTCGACAGGTCACGTAACGTATCGCGCACATTACGATAGAACGTACCGCAGACATTTTGTGCATTATCGCAGTTTTGCAGTGCGTCGCGGCTGTAATGTGCGCGAGCCTTAACAGAACACGACCGCAAAATGCACCTACAGTATTTGTCACTTTATTCTATTCTTGCAATGTACGTATGTGTAGCTCATTTCCATCCTATCCTATTCCTCTCCTTTCTCCAAATCCATTCGTAAATCTACAAAGGTAGACAGCGCATCCGGAAACGTAGCGACGTAAGTTATTCTAGAGTCTAGACTAATGTCGTCACGTATCGTTGATGTCGCAGGACGATAGTATCGATTTACTACCATTTGGACTGTCTCCTTGCCTGTTTCCTCTATAAAAGAAAAAGTTATGTGATATTAACTTTCAGTGGTGTGCGAGGTGCGTTGAGTGGGCATGAGGTGAGCGGGCGCGGTGTGTGAGCCTCGCAGCGCCTCTAGAGTGGCGAGTGTGTGCGCGCTCGCCGCCGCCTCGCCTACCACCAACAGAGTGCGCGTGCACTCGCCCGCAGATGATATCGCCTGACGAAAAGAACGTTGTTAATTACACTTTATTTGCTATGACACTATGAATAACTTAAGACCTTTAGACATGACACCGCGGCGGCAGCGACACGGCCATAGCTGCGGCGTGCCGCAGCTATCGGCGCCACTTCTATAGAACTCTTTATATTTGCATATGTAACCAATGCAATAAGTTTAAAAAGTGAAGCAAAAATATCTGAGTGAGAGTAAATATACTTTTATTCGTGGGTAATATAGCAAAGTGAATGCTCACAGTTTTAAGTAGTGTGTTGAACTGTTGTTGATGGTGCACAAACAGTAAGGTGGCGGGTAGCGCGGCCGCAGCGATGTAGGCAGCCGCGCGCCGGCCCGCGCCCGCGCACCCCACGCACGCTACCATACCGCCGTTACTCTGAACATTATGAATTAGTAAAAATATCATATTGAATTAATAAAAATATAATATTGCAATTAACTAATACAAACACAATATTGCATTTAATACACCCTCTTTTTATATTAAATGTAACTAAACAGACAGACGGCCCACATGGTGTTATGTGGTTACCGTCGCCTGCAATACCAGGAGGATTACAGTCATACTGCCTACCCTACAAATGTATATTCACAACAATCTTGATTAACCCTATGTCGTAACGCAGCGGAAAGACCTCAGGAGGTAGATTGTTCCACAATCCTCAGGTACGCGGTATAGCGTCTGGTAGCCCGAATAATACGTGACTGCGTATCAAGAAAGACTAATTCAAATTCACTTCTACAGGAAGAGTGTGGGTGCACACTGTAATTCCACAGCCGATGGATGCACTAGACTGATTACGGTACACTCAAGTTGTCAAGTCACCCCTCTCGCACAGAGGACTACCGTAAAATATATCGCATTTCCCACTTTATCCTAATCCCCCAATGTACGTATATATGCGTTTCGGTAATGAATGAGATGTGCTAGAACCCATTCCAATCCTATCTCTCCCCATTTTCCCAACCCTTTCTCCAAAACCACTCACAAATCTCCAAAGGTAGGCAGAACATCCGTTTACGTTGCCAACGTTTGTCATTCGTTTGTGTATAGCGGATGTCGCGGGGCGGCTATATCCACTCAGTACCAGGTGAACTGGCTACTCGTCTGCCACCTTTGTCTTATAAAAATAAAACACTTACAGCTCTTGCCATCGCCGGCCAAAGCATCCCTAATTCTGAACACACCTCAGCGCCGGTCTCAACGAAATCATTGTTTTCGTTCTCTGATACTGTTGACAACAAAACAGAAGCATTAAGGGCACGGACTTCACCATGTATTCTATTATACTTATGACGTATTCGTATTTCGATGTTGTAGAACTTACTGGAGATCGGCGATAGCTACTGGTAGGTATGGAGATTGGAGATAGATCAGAAATAGGATATTTTTATTCCCTTAATAAAAATGAGCGTAAACCTCTACTAGTTTACATAAAACCGTAGTAAGTATTAATCATTCTGGCGAGTTCTTGCACTTGATTATTATTTTATCGATAAAGAAAACAACTTTATCCAATCAATATTAACAACTGTCATATATTTTATGTAGGTCATACATATCTCAACGACCCTAATTTAATAGAGTACGTATTTTTAACTCCAAAACTTGTAACAGGCCCATAACAACATGTTGAAAAAAAAGCTATATTAATTTATACTCTTCTACAGAACATCAGCTAAGCAAATATCAAATATTTTTGACTAATAATATTTGGATAATTGAACTCACAGCACTGATTAATAAGTTTCTGCGTGACCTGGTACCAATGTCTATGGTCTACGGCCTCCATGTACACTCCGTCGCTGCGCAGTTTGGCCACAAAGTAGGGGCTTTCAGTATTGCCACCCTTCAAATATTTTTTGGACATAGTATAAACAATATTCTTCTCGTCGTCTGTTACTAATCTGTCTCTGAATATAATATTTGCTTCCGAGTCGAGAGCCTAAAAAGTTATGGTTTATGATTTAATTCAATTAACAATAAGAGAAATTTGTTTCTGCATAGTCAATTGAATTTTTGCTCTGATCCTATTTACACACTACATATTAATAAAAATCGTTAAATGTACTTAAAACACGGAACAGAAACTAAGGATATTATTTGTAAGTAGTTTTTAAAAATATATTAAATGACTGTCTCCTTGTGTCAACCTACAGGTTGTTTAAGAGTTCTTTAATACGAGGTTTAAGATAAATCAAGATTGGTCGAAAATTGGATACAATAACTGCATGATCTTACCGTAATTAAGTCAGCCATATTAGAAGGAGCGTACCATTTGACATTCTCACACCACTTCTTCAAGTGTGAAGCATTCCATTTGTAATGTGGACGAACATAAAATGTTTCTGTAACCTATGAAAATTATTACAATAAACTATTGTCGACGTGGAATCGGAAGAATAAATTTAATTTTTAATTTTCTCGTTTTATTTATTTCACAGACACTGCTAGGTGTAGTGTGTCCCAGCCTTTCTGAAGGTGAAGATCAAATGTAGGCAGTCCATGAAACTGCTCGCAGTTCCTGTCATGGAGACTACCAACCTCTTCTCTGTATCATTTTTATTCTACAAGTCTACAGTTAAGGTTGATTTAGACGTATTGTATTTAACTAAATTTTAAATTAAAAATCTATGTATAAACCAAACGTTAAATAGCAATACTTACTCGTGTTCACTTGCTACTTAACGCGTTAATTTAAAATTTTGTTAAATATTTATTAACGTAATACGACTAAATTTACCTTTAGGTAAAAAATGGTAGCCATTTTCATAAGCATTGTCTACACACCTCTTTGTACATAGATAACACGTTTCCCGCTACGTTAAATATTTCCTCCGCTGGAATGTTTTTGTCCATACTTTGCTTCAAGTAATATTTAATTAATTCTAATAACTCCTCGTCATCGGGTTCGCTGAAAAATAAATAAGGAAGTAAATAACGAGTTGTATAAAACACATTCACCGCGCACATCCTATATACGTTACAACAAACAACACTTTGTTTGAAATGAAAGTCATAATACTACTCGGAATTCTACTACACAATATATGAAAAGCAATATCTTTGGCTGTATATCTGCCTGTTTGTCTGTTTAATGGCGTTTATTACTGGAACTGCCGGGACAAGTTTCTTGCGTCTGCAATCGCTCTGTGGTTTATCCCAGAAAATTCTAGTTGTTTTATTGAAGTCTGTCCAGTAAAAGGTCCAGTAATTGGGGTTAAAATTTTCATACAAGGGTCCACTCTTAGTAGTGTAGGAATCGCCATAATGGCAGTTTTATCAAGAGGTGTAGTTCCTCAGGGCGTGTGGGAGCGGCATTGTTATCCATTAGTCGCCTTCTACGACTCCCATGGAAAGAGTTGGGGTGGTCCTACTTCAAAGCGGGCACAAGATACTACTAGTACGCACGCTGAAATAAGATTTAGGAAATGGATTGCAAGTTAGCAGGTGAAGCTGTGAGGCAAGATTTAATAAGTGTAGCGCAGTGTATATTTACGGTATAGCAAGTATTCCGAGCGCGGCGGCGAAGCGTGACGCTGTATTAGCGTTTGTGGCGGTGGCGACCACCCGCACTCGGGGCGTCGACCACCACTGCACGCCGCCTTCGATGCTCGCGCCCCCACGCGACCAGAACCCGCCCTCGTTCATTAGCTGCAACGAATGCAGTTTATGAAGGTCACTCACATAATATCTACAGAGGTTATTACATAGGTTGTAGGGCTTGAATTAAGAGTGTTAAATGTTAACGTTAGAGCAGGTTTCCACTACGTCGGACCGACATATTACCGGTGCGATAAAGTGGCGGATGCCTCATTCAGGAATGGTTTGATGGTTGAAGATGAATAGTTGAACGATTTGAACGACGACAGTTTTATTGTCCTCATCAATATCGAACCTTTCGTAAAATCGCTCTCGTGCACAATGGATGATGACGAACACGTCTGGCACACAGCACTGCTTTCCAAGTTACAATCATTCGGGTTACCCGAATGGGTGCGAATGGGATTCCAATTTTTTGGATGGACGGGGAGGATAAAAGTCGTTGCCGATGATAGCTGCTCCGATACCATGACTATTAATGCTGGTGTCTCGCAAGGCTCTGTGCTTTCTCCTACACTGTATCATCTGCACATCAACGACCTGTTACAAGTCGGTAACATGTGTTGTTATGCAGACGACAGTACTGGGGAAGTTTTGTATAAGGGCCGTACGAATATCCCTCGAAGCGAGATGGAAGAGAGTCGCGTAAGCCTTGTGTCCAAAATCGAGAACTCCTCAGAGTGAGTGTCGACTTGGGGTAAACTTAATTTGGTCCAATTTAAGCCCAGTAAGACACAAGTCTGTGCCTGCATTCACCATTAGAAAGCACCATTTGTCGTGGCACTTCGATTTCAGAACACTCCTCTTAAGATCTTTGAGAATTTTGGTATCCCTGACGTCGATATTTTGAGCAAAGTTGAATTTCAGAGTCATCTGGAGAGCATGACTAAATTTGCTATTAAAAAGCTCTATTCTACTGAATAGAGCGAAGCAGTACCTTACTCCCGGGCAACACTTGTTGCGTTATTAAGCTCAAGTTAGATCCCACATGGAGTACTGCTCACACCTCTGGGCCGATGCACCGAAGTACCAGCTGAACCCTCTTGACTCCGTCCAACGACGCGCTATCCGAATTGTCGACGATCCCACTCTCCCAGGTGGTTTAAAATCGCTCAGCATCAGTAGTTGTTGCGTCGTTTGCATTGTCTACCGCCTATGTTATGGGGAATATTCTGAAAAGATGCTAACTTGATGTTCAATTTGATGCTAACTTCGTGTTTTTACTATGGCACCGCTAGTCATCGTCGTGGGGTTCATTCTAACTTCTCTGAGACAGTGCTGTAAAAAAGACACTTCATCCCGCGAACCCGAAACTTGAGTGTAGACTGAACTGCCAGCTAAGGTTTTTCAGTAACGCCACGACATGGGGCTCTTCAAGAAAGCTGTGAAATCTCACCTAGTGTTGCAGGTGTCTATGGTCGGTGGTGACCACTTACTATCATGTGGCCCGCCCGCTCGTTTGCTATATAAGCTATGTACGAGTATATATACATAGAAACTAGTGTTGGTAGAATGCAAGCCGACACGACAAGTGTGAACAATGCATTGCAAAGTTACATGCAACTAGTGATACGGTCGTTTAATCGTGACAGAACGTCCGATAAGTGTCGTTGACGACAATTTTATCGAACCCACCTGTATACAACTATACACTTAGTACCTGTATACAATTATTTGCAATAAAGAGTATTTATTATTATTATTATTGTTATGTTAAATAGTTAAGCCAAGGAGGCATCAGACACTTTTATTGTTGCGATAATATGTCGGTCCGACATAGTAGGAACCTGCTCTTAGGATCCAAAGGACGATGTTGTACTCTTAGTCCAATGTTGTGTTGAGAAGCATAAATGTCAAGTAAAACAGCCACGTTGAGTGCTAGGACCACACTGGTTTATTTGCGATATAAATCTTGAAATACAAATTACACGCGTAACAGATAAGTACATGGCGACAAACTTAGGTTTAGTACATATTCTCGTTTAGGCTATGCACGTATATATATAACCATGACTCTCCTATATATATATATATATATAACCATATATATAATCCCCGTAATATAACCATGACTTTGGAATTCGAAATAACTTCATTACATTTCGACTAAGGGTGACCAGGTGAATCCAATTAACCATCAGTTTAATTACACTTTGTTAGTTTTCACAATAAAAAAAAAATATAATATTATAACTAAATTTAAAGAATGAAATAATCAAAAATAATTCAATTAAAAAAGAAATGAATTCCGGCAGACCTGTAGCAAGAAAGAGTGTATAGGGCAGGAGCCCCACGAGTCGGCGCGAGCGCGGTGCAGTGCGCGCACGCACAGCGTGAGCCGCGCGTCGCCCGCGCTGCGTCCGCCCGACCGCACCACGTTGTTCTGTACACGAACAGAACACTTTATTATTTATTTATTGACATGATGAACCATCACCATGTTCACTAATACAATTTTATACTAAAAATGCTATATAGTCTTAGTCGGAGTGGCATGTAATTACAGGCACATGCGCCGCACGAGCTCCTGCAATCGCCTCCAGATTAATGTAACTGGGGATGTGACTATAGACAATCGTAGCAATCGCATTAAATCTCCTACTTTATTAACAGATAATTATTTATTTTATTTCATTAACTTATAATTTAATTTATAATTTTGTTAACTTTCAATGTTGTGATAAAATAAGGAAATAAAAAAATTGCCATTGTGATTCAAATGTGTTCGAAATGTTTCGAAATATAATATCTTGTTTTTTCAACTAGTTTCGCCCAGTCGTTCATGCTACTTTTAGCAGGTTCAACATTTTATTAGTGCTAACATAAAATTAATTTTATTAGTGAACGCCTCCATTATTGGAATAGTTTAGAAAATAAAGTTCTAAGACCCCAAGTTTCGCCATAAACTATTTAAAAAAAAAAGAAATTTATTGAATAAACCCACGAATATATTGTTTAAACTTACCCTTTTTAATTCGTCAACAATATCTTCAGGTTCCAAGATAGGCGTACAATCTATTGTTATCACAGTTGAATTGGATTCTTTGAGAACATATTCTGCTAGAAGACTGGAAACAAAAAGACAATAATGATTGTTTCTTTCGGTGTAAGATATAAGCCATGTATATGCCAAGGTTCATTTCCATCCCATCCTATTCTCCTAACCCTTTCCCCAAATTCATTCCTACATTTCCAAAAGTAGGCAGCGCATCCGGGGGCGTGTCAATGTTTGTCTCGTGGACGGGTATGAAAATTTTTTCAAAAGCCCTAATCACAGCAACTTCAGAATCAAATATTTTTCGTTGCAAAAGGATTTCCAAATTTCGAAAGAAATGGAAATCTGTCGAGGCAAGATCCAGTGAGTATGGTGGGTCTCCGGGTCCAGCTCTTGAAGTTTTAAAACTGTCGTATGAGATGTGTGAGGGCGGGCATTGTCATTTATTTAATTAATTAAATAATTGTTTTTTTACCCTTATAATGTTTTTTTGTAAATATTAAAAAAAAAGTACGTTTCAAAAAAGAATTCCTAAAATTTTCGTTTCAATTAACCCAGTATCAAGAACTAAATCCATGTTTTCATACTTCAGGATAGGATCGGTCTACATTCTGTATGGCATTTATATAATTTTTGACTGGAGACAATTGTCTGCAATTGAAAGTTAGACATTAATTCTGCGAATTGCACTTGTGGCGATAAATAATGGAAATGGATAGATGGATAAATCTACACAGGAGAGCTTACTTCTTGGCTGTGGCGTGTGGTCCAATGAGCAGTAAGTGGGAGTGGTGCGAGTGCGCAGCGGCGCGCAGCACGGGCTCGCACGCGTATAGCCGTGCCGATAGGTACAGGGTCTCCGATACCCACTCGCTGACGAATGGTGCGCCGCGCGCCGCCGGGCCAAGGTGCTCTGACATCTGCACACAATTATGCATAAATCATCGATCAACCAAAACACGGCCCTAAAATTAAGAGGCGCCTTAGAAGATCTTGTGTGACGAATATAATGCATTTTTACAGATGTTTTTGAACGCTTACGGAGTGTATTAAACTTCGCGCATTGATTGAAGAAAAGTTTAAGCTACAGTGGATTTCATTAATAACGACCTCGGTTGTAACGACTTTTCGGTTATAGCGACGTCGAACTTACGTCCCTAGAATTTAAAGCATACTTTCGTAGGAAATTCATTCGGCAATAGCGACTCCGGATATAACGCCTAATTCGGGTATAACGACTTGTTTTTATGAACTACATATTTGGGACAGATTCCTAGAAATTCCTTGCGGATATTGAGACTGAGTCGGCAAAGGCACAAAGACTCATTCATAAGCTTTAATGTAACGTAAACAAAGGATAAGAATCTTTTGTTTACATTCGAAGATGGTCAAATGCTTTGTTTGTGTGTAGGGTTACTTAGCATGTGCACGAAGTTAAAATTATGAATCAGTTACGTAGCAATTTCCAGTGAGTAAACATCGTTTCTTAAACTTGTGAACATGGCTCCTAGACGTACATTTACTGTTAAAGAAAAAGTGGACATCATTTCGAGACTGGAAAATGGTGAAAACAATGTTGATCTGTGTAAACAATTTGGAGTTTCACATTCTACAATATCAACGATGTGGAAAAACCGCGCTAAAATTATGCAGTGTTTTGAATCAAAATCCCTGAAAATAAAGAAAAATCGTAATCCTACTCATCAAGATATTGAAAATGAAGAAGAGGAAGAGGATTGCAATGTAAACGAGATTCCAACAATTAGAGATGCATTATGTGCTATTACAACGCACAAAAAGTACTGTTTATTTGGAGAAGGCAATAATAATTTAGATGTAGAGGGAATTATGAAAATGGAATATACCTTACAGCGTGCACAAAAGTCTAAACTTAAGCAGTGCACTATAACTCGCTTTTTTAGTAACAGCCGTGTATAATATAAATAAATGATAAATAAATAAATATTATATGTATACATATGTACGTGATTTTTTATTATTTCGGATATAGAGACCTCCGGATATAGCAACGACATTAAAGTGATCCCTCCGCCGTCGTTATAACCGAAATCCACTGTAGTTTACAATTAATATCTTTTACTTAATATGTCATTGCGCTGTGTGGGACAGACATTCTCAAATAATTTTCAAGTCATCTTGCTCGTAAAGCCTTTGAGGAAAATCCGTAAAGCCGTTTTCTTTTTCAGACATGTTACTTACTCGAAAACATTGACGAATATTAACAATTAACGTTTGGGTCCAAAATGAAAAATCGTATATGTATAAGAAGCTTCTTTTAAGAAAAAAGCGACTAGAAAAATACTGTAAAGAAAAAGAATCATATTAGAAAAAACGCGAATAGAAAATTTTGCTACAAGGACATAACAAATTCGAAAATTTTTTTTTATCGAACCAAAAGGTTATATTGATGTACATTCAAATAAAATGTAAACTGACTGACCGGAGTCCGGGAAATCGACATAAATCAACGTAATGATAAGAAAGGCAATTTCGATTTTTTTTTTAAATTCATTGTTCTAATCAAGGCTTAGGTACCGCTTAGGTGCCTGAGAACTTGTAGCTAAATTAGAAAGTGATACGATTGTTATTGTGTATTAATTAAATTATCAAAGAGGAGTCCACAAAACGAAGGATATACAGTTAGTAATTTGAATAAGTGGCTAGGCTAGGAAAAATGGAAAAAAAAAAGTATGTAGATTTGAACGTGCAAAATGTTTTAACATATTTTAATAGTATTTTAATATAAATAGCAGTTTTTTTATAATTTCCTGCATACTTCTGTAATTAAAGTTTAGAGTGAACCAGGCCTGGATAAACAAAATGTTATTTGAGTGTTCCCTCTAGATATATGTACGTATTTAAGAACCGTTAACTACATTACTTATGAGCTTTTGTACATAATGATTGTTACCTCCTCGTAGAAGGCATCGACAGCATTTTCTTTAAGCAGTCCCGTTACCGTCCGGTGTACCGCCAAGTACACAATTTCCTCTGGCGTACTGTAACTACCACTCAAGCCTATGCTCTGAGCAATAAATTCGAATTGTGTCAGAATTTGCCTCACCTGGAAACAAACATAGGTTTCGAATAGGTTTTATCACCCTGTCCGTTGTTTAATGGAATCGGTGGGAATAGGATTCTCAATTGTCAATAATAAGATTATTTGTTTATACCTGGGTCGTACCATTGTATGTCTACTTGAGTACTCAAGTACAAGTACAAGTGTGATTTTAATCAACTAAGTGTGACTGATAATCTAATGAATCTAATAAGAGTACTTAATCGTAAAACATTTGTAGCATGAATCTCCATTATGTGTTCGTGAGGGATATATAGACGAATTTGGTATATATGTATTACGTAATGACATCAAGTTCACAATGATCTTTTTAAAACATGACTTTATTAAAAACGACATGTATTTTTTTATTATAAGATAATATTCTCTTCAATTAAATAACTTGCCAAGTCGGTGAATGAATAATTTTCCCTCTTGAAATCAGGTGGTGCCATAATTATTTTGTAATTTATGTTATAACTGCTCTATATAAATATTCGTAATATTGCGACCTACTCCTATACTGTCTCAAAGGCAACTAATTACGATTCATGTAATTGCGAAAAAAGAACTAAGAAACGAAAGTAGACAATGATGTACGATGGCTTTTTCAAGTTCTCGAGTACTGTACTGTTTTTTTTAGTTATCACTAGTTTGGTGGTGATGGAATACATCGTGAGGAAACGGACCGAAGGAAACCGTGAGGATCGATGGGGAACGAGCACGCGGGTTTCCCCGCGTGCTCGAGAACTTAATAGAATCTGAGCACCAATCTGCTCTGAGTCCGCGTGGCGGAATATGGCTCGAAACCTCCTGGTGGTTACTGGTGATTATTATGCTTTGATTAATGTCAAAGCATCAAATAAACAACAATTCCAAACTTATGATATTTATTATACTAACCAGGGATATATTATAAAGTTTGTGAATCAAATCGGATCTGTGAGTGGCGAACCACTGCGTGCATTTCTTTATGGCTTCTTGTAAAATAGGTATCACCATTTTAGCTGTTTCATTTTCGAATTCCACCTTTTTAATCCAACTGTGTAACGTTTCTTGAGCACAGTTATTTTCCTCACTGAAAATACAATACATAATTTACAATAAATATACTAGCTTGTTCCTGTGGAAAGTAATTATTTATATTATTTCATCCCTCACTCGATCGAATGGGACCGGGAGGGAAATGGGCTCTAGTATATCTTAGCCAATCTCAAAACACTATATTGCCTAGGTTGTATTGGCATTGGCATTATATTGACGAAACTATTAGGTGCTTACCTGTGAAATGACCGATTTTATTACTGGCCAATTTGAGTTTCGATAACTTCTATTCTAATTTGAATTTCAGAATAAAACAAAATGCAGCTAATAGCTAAGATGTTCATTCAAAATCAGTATTTAATTTGTTTTTCTGTATCTACATTTGGTCATGTGATTGTCTTGAAAATAAAATGGATGAAAATAATTGAAAATAAAATTGAAAATTCGTGCTATTTTTTAATTGAGTTTCGTCGCGGCACCAAGCGTCGATGATTTGAACGCTTTCCGTTCTGGAAATATCGATCTTAAGGATGGGCCCCACGGACAACCCCATGACCAAGGTTAATAACAATAAATTAAATGCTATACTTAGTGGAAGCAGATCTATCTCAAAGTACAGCTGAGTTAGCAGCAGGGTTTGATGTTAGTGATAAAACAATGTTGGTTCGTCTACGTCAAATCGGCAAAATAAGGAAGCTCGAAAAGTGGGTACCGTATGAACTGAAAGAACGTCAGCAACAACAACGCGTCGAAGTGTGCACTGTTTTGTGCATTTGTTTTGTGTAGTGTGTAGTCTAATTTACGAAAATTGAGTAAATAAATAATAAATAAAAATATATCATTCGGCTGTAGTAACCTAAGTAATATAATCCCCATTCGGGAAATGGTAGCCGGCGATGCGTGCTCCAAGCTGTCAGTTTCGAATATAAAGTTGACGTTTGGTCCGAATTGTATCCTCCATCCTGACGGTAACGTTAACAGCCGGTTGTCGTCCAGCACAGAGTTCAGGGCCTCTATCCATTCGGGATCGATGTCACCGTCACATACCACCCATGACCACACCTCTAAAAATTTAAAGAAAGAAAATACAATGTGTCACCATGAAAAATGAACTTTGATGGTGGCCACTATCAATGTTAATTTTCGCGGTAATTAGTGTCCGTATAGTTATTTGCATCTAACGTACATTGATCATGATCGCTGGTGGGGGCGTTGCGGGGGAGTTTCACACTATTTTATAATTGTGGCGTTTTCAATGTTGAAGATTGAGCTGAAGGTTATCTGTGAATATCACATATAAAGAGGAATATATTCAAATATCTTTACGTTTCGCACAATGTCATTATTACCTGACGGTTGGTTGGAGACTTCCAAGGCGGTAGTGGATATGACCCCATCGGTCCACTGCCGCGTGTCGTGGTCTATATGACCCAATAACAAATTACGACTCATTGCCTTTGGACATATTATGTATTCCATTATATTCTTTCCTTGTTGCGTGAGCGCCTGAACAATACATAAAAAAGTCAAGGTATTTATTCTACATTACTATTTTATGAAAGGTGTTTCATTTAAAAAAAAAAAAGACGCCGCACTCAATGGCCCACACTAGGATTCTTTTTATCTTGGATCCAGAGACACATACAAAGAAAAGCACACCGCCCAGACCTGAACACACATTTGTCTTAAAACATATGAATGTCCGACCGGGAATCGAACCCTGTACCTTTGACATAGCAAACATAGCATCGAATTCTAGTCGTTCTTAGTTCTATTTATTTTCTGGAACAATAATCGAAACGTTAAAACTTATAACATAAGTGTTAAAATCATTAGAGCTTGATTAGCTTGTAAGCTACATACTTTCTACTTTGTATACATTAGGATGTCCCAAAAAATTCAAAGTATGTTTTTTAACGCATGCCACTTTTTTTTTCTTATATCAAAACACACGTAAATCAAATATCATGACCTTCGGACTAGGGCAAACCGTGCCGACTTGCATCGAAACATGTCAGGACTTAGACATCGAAGCATACTTAGGCGAGCGCGCGTTTACACGTCGATGTGCATATGATTTCCACGTGCATTGTCAGTAAACTTGTTGCTTTTTATAAAGGGTATATTTTCAGTAAGGGACGTAAAACATCAAATAACATCTGTGAAGTGAAATTAACTATTCATAAAAACGCAAATTTCGCTATTCGCGAGTGTGATATATTTTGGGAATAAGCACGAATACCTACCAAACCGTTAACGAATTGTGTTAAAAACTTGTGAACTTATATCAAGTTTGGCAAAACTTACAAAAAAATGCAAAGAAAACACAAGACGTATTCAAACGGCGTAAATAAGAATTTACAAGCAATTTGGACAATTTGTTTGATATTGTACACGCCGATGCACTTCAATTAATAAAAATAGAGGAATTCTTGCAGCGCCAGAGAGAGCCAGGTCGACCCGGTAACTTGGCTGGAGGGGATAAAAACTGGTTGTCAAAAAAGAAAGGGCGCGACGGAAGGCTATTGAAGAAGAAAACCGGCGAATGAAATACCTTTCCGCGTCAACTTCTTCGGCATCGTATAAATCTGTACAGGCCGATTTAGCTTCCAGTTCTGGTTAAAATATGGATTTACAAAATGATCTGCTAACTGCGATCGAGAGCACACAACTGTAACTGGGACACAACTGAGACTAGGACTACTGTAATGGTAACGAAGAAAGATTTAATTACTCCAAAAGAAAGTAGCTGCATTAGACAGGTGCTGGTTGAGGATGAGATATTCTGTGTTTATTCTTCAAGCTACTATCGACGTACTTGGACATAATATGGACGTCCGATAAGTAAATCTTCCATCCAACGAACCCTACGGAAAAAAGGAAAGGAACGCGCTGAAGCCATAATAGTTGAATTCAAAAATAAGTTACTAGGCGTTGTAACTGTTCACTGGGACAGCAAACTGTTGGCTGTACTGGATGCTTTCCTATAATCATTTCGTTTGGAAATAAGGATGAACTTATTGCTGTGCCAAAATTGGATAATTCCATCGGCAAAGAGCAGGCGCAGGCTGTTTGGAATGCGATCACAATTTGGAATCTCGAAGATAAAGTGCAAATTCTCTGTTGTGATACTACGGTTTCGAATACAGGTTGTATCAATGGTGCCTAAATGCTCCTAGAGCAAAAACTTCACAGGGAATTGCTAATTTTTGCTTGCCGCCATCACGTATATGAACTGGCGCTGAAAAGCGTATTTGAAGTAAAAATTAGTCAAATGACCACAAGCCTCGATATTCCACTCTTCAAAAAGTTCAGAGAAAATTGGAAAAACATCGATTTCGACAAGATACAGTGCGATAGGGAAAACGTGGAAACAAACCTTCCAGCTTCCGAAATTGAAGCTCTGCTTAAATTCTATCGCGCTGAAATGACAAAAAAAATAGTCGGAGATGATTATTGAGAACTGATAGAGCTCTCAGTGATATTTTTAGTTAGATGGAGATATAGAGCGAAAATTCAAAATTAGGTCCCCAGATGTCATGCACCAAGCTCGATGGATGGTGAGAGCGATCCATTCCTGAAAATATCGTTACTAAGTTCTCTGTACAAAATAACAAGTAAGAACAAGGCAGCTCTGCTAGACGTCTGCTTGTTTATTGTAAAATCCTATGTCAAGCCATGGATTCAATGCAATTTGGCAGTTGTTACATTGTGTACAAGAGCAAAGAAATATCTATCGAGACTGTAAAAAAGAAACTTTGAAAAGAAAGTAAGCTCTATAATTGATTTTTTTATATGTAAAATAGTAATAAATTTACGATTTGGACCAATTAGTGTTTTATTTTCCAAAACTACGTGAATTCTTAAGTCAGTCCATAGTAACTCAGTACAAATTCTCAAGTTGTAGGTTTGACATCAAGTCGACACAGGCTCTCGTTATCCTAAGGCAATAATATTTTATAATCGAGTAATTAGGATCAAATGGACAAAAACAGAAGGTATGCGTATCTGATTTCGCAAAAAAAATCGCCCCCTTACGACACACCCTAATATAGATACATATAAGTATACTTTGTATACAAAGTTATTAAAAAACGTAAACAAACTGGTAGTGTTTTACACAAAATTAATTCATAATATGAACTCTAAATACCGGTTTTACATCAATTAATTGGTTGTATATAACCTTTTATTTAAGTTTTCGATAAAGACTTACAGTTTTCAGAAGTCGCCGAATAGTAGTCTTGCCAGATCCTGGAGGGCCGACAATGACCACTCCCATCCTCTGTTGTAATTGCTCGTATAATTCCACACATTTTTGTATCTGAAGCATCACAATATTTTTTAGTTTTTATTAAGTGTTGAAATGAAAAAGATTTATAGTAATTCATATAATATATACTAGCGATCCGCCCTCGCTTCGCTTCAGTTTATGAGTTTTTTTTCTTTTTTTTTACAAAATATTTTTTTCAAAATTTCAAAATAAAATATAGCCTATATTAGACACGGATAATGTAGCTTCCTATTTGTGAAATAATTAGTACTAGCTGACCCGGCCATGCGTTGCAGTGGCTCAGTTATAATACAATCAATTAATATTATACTAAATTATTCAAGAAAATAAAATATTTTTACACAAAAAACTGAACACGCACTATTAGTATAGAAGTATAGATAACAATACTCTTCCAAGTATTGTCCTTTACCGAACTACTTGCTCCTAAGTCCCTAAGAACCCCTACTGGCCGGTAATGGAAATTTAAATTCAAATTCACTCCCAAAAGACAAATGCCTGCACTTTAACTGATCTGCTATCTGATATAGTTTGATCCGACGGTATAATACTTGAATAGTATATATTGAGTATAAGTATATTATATATAATTGAAAGAGTATTGTTAGACTATTATAGTACGGTCGTGTAGCAAGAAGAATTTCGTACAATGACATGTTATTACTTGTCTCTGTCGCTTGCGCACAATTATATTGCCGTCGCGCTCGCATACATGCAGTGACCGCCGTCATCACAGTTTGCAAACCTTTTCTCATATTAATACGGCGTGTTCTTGTGCACGTGTTGTCTTGTCATTGTCCGAGTACTCGGGCGCTCACGGGGGTGGTCATCATTTGAAAACAGATTGCGATTTCCTGTTAGCGGGCGCCTAACGACATTCCGTGATTACTCAGTTCTCGGACTCAGTTAAATAGTTTTTGAAGTTAAGTTTGTTGTGTTCGTTGTTTTGTTATCTTGTTTCGTCACTCATTCGTTAAGTTGTTTTGCTGTTCTGTTACTTTGTGATTACTGTTACAAAATGGAACCAACTCCGTCTACTTCGCGTCCATTCAAGGAGTTTGTGTATCCGCGAAAGAAACGAAAAATGTCTCACTTTACTGAAAGTGAGAAGCTAATGATAATTAACGTATTTAAATACGTAAAGGAAATCTGGCCTGCTGATAAATATCCTTCAAAACAAAATATGAAGGACAAAACAGCCGATATATTGGGCATATCGAGGTCGGCGGTATACGCAGTTTTAAAAATGGCATCACCGAAAAAGTGTCTATTAATCATAGAGAAGATAGATGACTTTGATAGAAGATAAATGCATAAGAAAAATTGTACAGTTTTTATTTAAAAGTTACCAACGACTAAGAAGGTGCTACATGTCGCAAATGCCGACGAATCTATACCAAATTTGGGCCTAACGTCGCTGAAATAAATATTGAAACATTTAAAGATTAAATACGTCAAAAGTGGGAGGAACAACGGTTTAATCTACACAGATGATATAGCATTATAGCGTATAAAATATTTGAAAGTTATCGACAAGAAGGACGACCGATATATAATGATTTAGATGAAATATTTAGATGAAACTTGGGTTAATGCAGGTAAGACTTATGTATTTTAATATCTACCTGTATTCGTTCTTGTATAAAAATATGCCTATGTTTTTGTGTGTGCATAATATAAGAATAATATGAAATTGTAGAATATAAGAATAATGAAATTTTTTTTCAGGACAAAGTGTGGGAAAACACTACCGTACAGTCAAGCAAACAGGCACTTTTAGAGAGTTTGTCAACGGGTTCTAAGAACCGAAATTCCAACGGAAACCGGCTAATTGTACTACACATAGGAGGTGAAAAAGAATTCGTGCCGGAATCGGAGTTGGTCTTCGAATCTAAAGGTACGCGAGCCATGAGTCAATGAATGCGGAGAAGTTTGAAAGTTGGTTTCAAGAAATGCTACCTAGACTTGAGTTAATCGCAGTAGTAGTTATAGATAATGCCAGCTATCACTTAAGAGGCCAGGAGAAAATCCCAGTAACGAGCTGGAAAAAACATGACAATCGTACGTGATTGACTAAATGGCGAAAGCAGTTGGTGTGGAGCTATTAGGATTACCTCCTTACCACTGCGAACTCAATCCAATAGAACTAATCTGGGCAGACATCAAAGGATATGTGGCAAGAAAAAATACTACATTCAAGATGGCAGATGTGTAAACTTTAATAACATTACCACTGAAAAATGGCATAATTGTATAAGACACGTCAAAAAAGAAGAGATGAAATCTGACAGTCTGGATAATCAAATAGATAAAACGGTCGATTCCTTCATAATAAATGTAACAGGCGAGACATCTGACACTTCCTCAGACATTGAAGCAAAAACTGATTCTAATTAAATCATTTATTTTTAAGAGCAAATGCTGTTTTTTTTTTCTACCAAACGTTATATAGGTACTCAGTTTAGTAACTATACTGCCGTCGACGTTACTTTAGTATCGACGTTGTCAGTTTAAAGCCATGTCAAACTCGAAAGTCGTTACTGTATAAAATCGGCAGGTATACGTAAATGTACGTACATACCCATTACATACACAATATTATGCATAATATATTTTGATTTTTATTATAATACAGGATATTACATTTATTCAAACTCTTTACTACTAGGCAATATTTTATAGATTTGTACTTTATCTAAAAATCTTTTTGACCACTGGCAGTCGGCACAAAGGTCATTAAATTATTCCTGCTTCGCGACCAAGGTATATTATAAAAGGCCGGTTGGCCATCTTCGTATTCAGCAATAATTTTAACGTGATTGAATAAAAAGGAAACAAACATCCAAAAACTCTTTCAGGGTTCAATACGTTAAGTTGTCACTACTCTATTTTATATATTCTCTCAGCATTCAGTCACGGTCGGATGTACGAAGATGGCTAACGGGAATTATTTAACTAACAGTACTGCACAACAGGCAATAAATACGAATGACTTTTACCTGAAGTTTATTATGCACAAGACCTAAGGCTCCAACGGTAGTCTCGAGCGCTGAGCTAATCGGATCTTTATCAGTTTCCTCTTCAGGGACATCGGTAAACACCATTGACAGAATACTTTCAAATCTGTAGTTGAACAGTTTTACAAATAACAAAATTTAAAGTTTAAATTCTATGGTTCATTTGCATACTAAGCGAGTGAATTATGAATATTTTTATACACATACAAAACTAACGCCTCAAATACATGGCAAGGTGGGCGCGGACGCGTTTTTAAATGTATTGAAGGGCTCCTATCGTTTATAAAGGGTGTTTTTTTTAGAGGTATAGAACTTTGAAATGGAATAAAACAAGGATGAATTTTTAAAAATGACATGAAATTGACTTTATTCAAAAGATAATCTTTTGGCATTATAATTTAAATATGATTTCTGGCATATGACCGCCACGGCTGGCTCGGACGTAATCCAATCTGGAGGTCCAATTTTCAATAACTTTTTCCAACGTTTGTGGCCGTATATCGGCAATAACGCGGCAAATGTTGTCCTCCAAGTGGTCGATCGTTTCGGGCTTATCGGCGTAGACTAGCGACTTCACATATCCCCACAGAAAATAGTCTAGCGGCATTAAATCGCACGATCTTGGAGGCCAATTCACGGGTCCGGAACGTGAAATTATGCGGTTACCTTCAGTAAATCAATTGTGGCACGAGCTGTGTGACATGTTGCGCCGTCTTGTTGAAACCACAGCTCCTGCACATCATGGTTGTTCAATTGAGGAACGAAAAAGTCAGTAATCATGGCTCTATAGCGGTCACCATTGACTGTAACGTTCTGGCCAGCATCGTTTTTAAAGAAGTACGGACCAATGATTCCACCAGCCCATAAAGCACACCAAACAGTCAGTTTTTCTGGATGTAACGGTGTCTCAACATACACTTGAGGATTATCTTCACTCCAAATACGGCAGTTTTGTTTATTGACGTAGCCATTCAACCAAAAGTGAGCTTCATCGCTAAACAAAATTCTCTTATGAAAATCGGGATCAACGGCAATCTTGTTTTGGGCCCATTCACCGAATCTACGCCTTGCTAGGTGATCGCGTGGCTTCAATTCTTGCACGAGTTGGATTTTGTAAGCACGCAAACCAAGATCTTTCCGCAAAATCTTCCATAAAGTGGATGGACACATATCCAATTCCTGTGCACGATGGCGGATAGACTGATTCCGGTCTTCCTCTACACTACGCTCTACAGCAGCAATGGCTTCTTCTGTACGCACTGTACGACGTCTCTGTAGATGCGTATTATCATTTAGAGTAAACGTGGTGCGAAAACGGTCCATAGTTAGTCGAATTAATTGCTCTGATGGACGATTATGTTGACCGTAAAATGGACGTAGTGCGCGATACGTATTTCGAACAGAACCATTATTTTCAAAATAAATTTGCACAATTTGGAAGCGTTGTTCAGGCGTCAGTCTATTCATGTTGAAATGCCAAACCAAACTAAACACAAATCACTTGACAGCTGACAAAATGGCCGCCAGTTAAAACAGTGTTGCCAACTTAAAGTTCTATACCTCTAAAAAAAACACCCTTTACAACCCGCGCTCGCTCTCACAGTATTTTGGGATCTTAATTCGGTCACTTTCATTTATGTACAAATGCGTAAGAGTAATATGTATAAAATAATATTAATATGCATAGTGCTTTTAAAGAGAGTACAAAAAATATTTTAAAAACAAGTGTATGTATGAAAGTATAATATGCATGTGAATTTGTCTATTGTGAATATGTTTTGTTCAAGTTTGTCAGACACCATTATTGGTTTTTATACGAGTCCGTCCATAATCCTCAGTTTATTTACATACATCTGATACCAAATAATAATTATTCTATGTAACTTGAGATTTTCGCATTTTTTAGACATATTTATCCAAACGGGTCCTAATGTGTATGTTTACCTTATTTATTTTGAGTCAGCTCGTGACCATGGTTGGTATAGCTCAGCCGAAACGTCGAATAAAATAAATAAGGTAAATACTACGCGTTAAGTCACGTTTAATAAATAAATAATTATTTTTTCAATACCAGTAAAGTAAGGAATGGTCACTTATATATGAAGGTACACTATACCTGTGCGCGTCGTGCCTGGTGAGCTTGGACATGTTGTTGAGCGCGAGCACGCGACGTAGCGCCGCGCGCCTCGCGCCCGTGTCCAATGTTTGCGCGTTACTCCCCGATAGCGCTGCGTCTAAACTGCCCACCACGGCTTTCAGTGGTCTCAGCCCCCAGTCGTAGTGCCGCTGGCCGCTTAGAAGTGTACTGTGCAGTTTTTTGTTACATTTACAAAGTGAATGATTAGTTAGTTAACTATAATAGTCGGAAAGGTAAAGCTATGTAATCAAATCGACAAACACGTGAGACTTTTCCTTTTCCCCGCGCGAAAATAACTTGTAATATCTTAATATTAATGCGGTGTTGTAACCGAGCTGTAGTTAAATTAAGATGTATATCCTTCATTTCAGGGTTAGTTCTATAAAATGATCAACAGACGAAATAATTGAGCCTAAAATTTATAAAATTTCTTCAGCGACAGCTCACAGAAAATGAACTATTTGAGAAATAGTTTGGGGTCAGCAAAAATCATTGTGCAACTGGCGCACAATGATACTATTAATTATATTTAAAAAATAATCAGTTCATTATTATTATTTATATTAGCCTATAAAGTTCCACCGCAAGATATAGGGGGAGCTTTATAGGATACACGGTAATAAATGGTTACCACATGTAACATTTATCTTCGTTTTACCACACGACGATGCTCACATGCTCACCAGACGTGACCATAAATTGGAATCGTAAGCATTTGCTTATTAAAGTTCAAGTAAAAATATATGTCCGCTTTATAGATAGTGGCAACGACTTTGTGCGTTGATTCAAATAGTGGCGACAACATTAAAGCATTCGATTTTATGAAAACAATATAATTTATAACAATTACACAATTTACGTCAACACTACAATGTTTGGACAATAAGTAAATACAGGAGAGTAACTTCTTTTCACGAGACAAAACGTACGGCGCTGGTTACGAGCCAGCAGTAGGGATGGAGTCGCTTACCCAATCAGTTACTTACCTGGCTAAAGTGAAGACGTTATTTAAATCCGTAGCGAGTAGTTCGGCGTCAGGTATACACCGCGCCGCGAGTAGATGTGAAGCCAGCTGCTCGCCGCGAGGCTGCGACATGGCTACGGGGCGTAGCACACGTTCCAACGCAGTTGGCAGAGTGCGGCGACCGCCGTAGCCGCGCCCCGCGGGGTTCAACGTAGCTGCTACGCCGCACCATTCACTCACTGTTACCTGAGGACACGACACAAAACAAATTATTTTTCAGATAAGACTGTCAAAGGTTAGAATTGCAAATTTTTATATAAACCATGCTCACGTGGCATGTTGTGGGCTTGGTTCTCAACTCATAGAAGACAAAACTCATCCATCTCACTCAAGCCACATCCAGAATATCAAAACTATAAAAATAATTGGGCATTCGCACGATTGCCTACGCAACAAAATAACCAATTGCCAAGGTGACCACAAGTTATTGAACAGGTTATCTATCACACATATCTAGGACTAATTGTAGACAACCGATTTATTTGGGGCGTGCATATTGCGGTGACTCGTAACAAATTGAGGGCCATACTGACTAAATTCAGTAATAACAAAGTCCCTTAAGCAGTTTTACTCAACACGTACACCACACTTGCCGACTCTATATCAAACGGCATTACAGGCTATGGCATTACAATGTTTAAGATCAATATAGACAAAATATACAACCAGAAGTTCGTATACTAAAAACTATGATACCTCACATAATTAAAAATGAAATAGACGACAATCAAATTGAAATTTTCAAATACTGTAAAATATTACCCAAACGCGAGAAAATAAAATTACTATCACCGAAAAGAAATCCAAATTCGTGTCCCGAACAAAATTACAACCAGAAATGTAACTCAACACAAACTATTCATTCCAATATTCAATAAATTTATTATTTATAATTTAACGGTTTAATTATCATTTATTACTCATTATTTAACAAGTTACTAATTAGTCACAACATGCCAACTAACATGTGGCAGGCTGTACCTGAATCTTACTAAAGAATGCGTTTGTTTACATTGAACCGCGAACATGTACAAATACCTACAAGAAAGATAGCAAGAGTAAAGTAAAAATATATTTTATGATCTGCAATACCCACTTAAAGTTAAATTAATTATAATATAATATGTACATCTTATGTATGCGAATGTGCAGCACCAAGACAAGCCTCTATGATGTATATGACACGAAGTAACTATGGTTAATTATGTAAGTTATTACTTATGTATGGTTATTTTTTGTAAGTGCATAAAAATAATTAAAAAGAACATAAACATTTGTGTGATAGTGATTATTATGCTTTACTTTCTTATTTTTATTAATTTATTTACGCTTTATTGCAGAAAGTCACAAAATGCGACTTTAATTTGAAATTGAAAAAAATTTGAAGCATTATCTCCTAGTTTGGGCTACACAGAGATGACGCGGTAGGTGCAATAATAGTTAAGTAAAACTATAGTGAATGGTGACGCATATTAATTAAATACCACAATATAAATGAACATTACATGCATACATACATACATATGTACTTAACTACAATATACTGTACTGTACTTGAAATGTATGCTTTTTCACTAGAGTAAATGCTTTTATATAAGTATTTAAAATCTTATGTAAGTGAACTGTGACTACAATACAATGTACATATAATAATATCTTTTCAAAGAAATCTTATCTAAAATTCTTAAAAATGTGTATTGACCGTCCCTTTGACTTTCAATTGTTCTCTTTTATATTACTGGACAAACCGCACGGTCAATCAGTAATAGGGCCAATCAATAATAGTATTAATAGAGTCAATGAAGCTTAAAAATCGTTAAAACTTCATAATCCGCAAGAACGGGTGCAATTCTGATGAAACTTTGTTTTAAATGTTTGTTATTATTTATTATTTGGAATCAAAAACAATATCGTACGGGCAGAAAACATTTCAAGCTTGGCCACTCTGTTTATTATTATTGTTTAAACAATATAAATTAGTATGTCCCCCTTCTATAATGTTTCTCTGATTTTGAATAATTGATAATAACATTAAAAAAAAACAGTATTAGAATCGGTTCTGTTCTTGAAGATTAAGAAGTAAAAACCTTCATTGACTCGACTATATTGGCATCGCTTATCGACTAGGTTCAGGAACTAGCCGTATTTTTTAAGGTGGAGCGTGCAGGCGAATAATATGAACTTAGATATAGGATATAGGAAAACTTAATAAAGTATTCTTAACAAAAACGTGTTTCCTGTTGAGCAACGCGGTGGGCGAGCAGTGCGGCAATGCATGACCCTTCGTCTACCATGGTCCTACCAACCCTGCAGCTATACCAGCCCACTCAGCAGTCGACGCTGCCTCACAAATGTAGATAGATGTATAAAATTTACATGTTTCCTGTTGAGCAACGCGGTGGGCTGCGCGCCGGGCTTCCGTTGCTGCATCGCGTCGAGCAGTGCGGCGAGCTGGTGCGCCTGCGCTGCGAGCGTGTCGGCCGCCAGCCGGTTGAACTCGTCGAAGCAGCCCCACGCACCGCACAGCGCCAGCCCACTCAGCAGGCGGCCCATACACTCCGCATCCATTGCCTAATAAATATACAATACATGTTTTTTTATTTAGTGAACAAATACGTAAAATTGTATACATGTGGTCTCCTTTTAAGTAAAAAAAATACATGTGGCAGGAGATCCCGTTCCCATAAACAGTGAAATCGCTCAAATATGATAAATTACTGATAATTTGTAAGCCTTTTTACATTGATGCTTACTTAGATGTAATTATTTTATTACCTACACATAATATTTTAGTTTCTATTTCTCTGTTAATCTTTTAGATTTTATTAATAGGTTTAAAGTAATGTTAAAAATATTTTTAATCTATAATAATTAATGTTGTATTTGCATGCTACTCCAATTAAGGCTACATAATATTTTGTAAAAAAATATTTTAATAAATAAAAATATATATTTTTATTTATTTAAACTTGCACTAAAGTTTTGCACTTGCAAAGAAACATTGTATAAAAGGCGGATTGTATAAAGGTTGTTACGTGGCATTCTCTGCCAGTCAACCAAATCATACAATTGAGACATAGATAATTTTCTATTAATTGGCTCTCTACTCTGGATACAGAGATCCTATGTATGGCCCTTTGAATTTCAGGCTACCCCTCTCCCAAATGTCATTGAAATTGGTTCAGTACTTTAGTCGTAAAAATGTTACAAAAAAAATTAAATGAATTTGAATTTTAAAAAATCAAACCGACAAATACTCTTTTGGAATTACAGAATGAATAAAATGTGAAAGTATGGTTATAGATAACTGAAGATACTAGAAATGAAGATATGAGATAGCAATGGTTTCTACTAAATATGAAAAAACCTTTATATATGTATGAACATATCAGTTTTAACTAACGTATTAAAAATGTTATTGTGTTTCTATTCAAAATAATGAGCATATAGCAATAAAATCCTTACCTCATCGCAGTTAAAAACGAGTACTAATCGGCCGACTAATCCGCCCAATGCTTTAACAGATTCCGTTTTGCCCGTCCCTGCTGGACCAAACGGGTTTCCCACGAAACCTAAGTGTAGGGACTGAAAGTAATCATTGTTTTTATAAATTACTGTTAGTTTTGTACACTTCATCATAGGCAAGAAATAATGGTAATAGAATCATAGTTTTATTAAATAATTTAGTTTTAATAATAATACTGGAAATGTTTACCAATTTTTTGTTTCTTATCTAACAAGAAATGTTGTGAATTTTGTTACGATATCTTTAAAAATGACGAAGATAGAGCCTTTCAAAGTTGGATGTTGACCGAGCAGCGGGTGACGTCCCAATACAATTACCTACAAAGTTACATACAAAATAATTGTTTTCGTGGAACTACAGTTTGTCTAAACATTTTTTTCTAAAACATAGTAAATAGCTGAATATCCTTTTTAAAATTGTGACGTGTACATTACGAGTGGCGCGTTTGAAACTTTGAATAGCTATATCTCAGTCGTTTTCCAACAGATTTCATAAATTTTCACTAGACGTAATATTTTAGGGTATATTTTTATTTACTTGTAAATACCAAAAAATTAGTAAGATATAAACCTAGTCACTTCTTCATTGTTATTATAATTTTAAGCAGTCTCTTATTTCAATAATTACCTGCGTCAAGATAAAAAAGCATTCGTCAGCTAATTCTGTCCTGACGAATTGTCCAGTATTGACGCCGAGGTATTCATATGAATACGATATTTGAGCCAAACCCATTTTAGCTACAACTTCCTTTGTGTTAAGTAAGTAGAACCTGCAACCATTACAGTAAAACATGTTTAGGCAGTTATAAACACAAAGTAAATAGTAAGACTGTGTTTTACAGTGTAGTGTTACTGATATATAAAATGTAATCTCTTGAGTTGCGTAGGATAAACATAGACAGTATAAACAGTTCATCGAAATAATTATCGAGCAACGAATGCTTCATATAAAATTTTCAATCCGAATAGAGTACCTACCTATTCATCTATCGGCCAATCGAGCGTTCGCACAAATACAAATTCCTTTGCAGCTCATTATCAAATTATTAAATAAACGATTAGGTAGCGCCAGCCGCAAATATAACGTCGCAGAATAATCCTATTCATTGAGTTAGAGCAACGAATATGAACTATAAAATCACTGATTGTTTATTATTAATGTAATATTTTGGCAAATACCACCCAAAAGCTACCCCTTCTTTCCACGCGTCTTCCGCCATGTTTAGGCTCGCTACTAAATGTTGAAGTGTATCAATTGTTACAATGATAAATTAAACATCGATCGTTTTCTTGTATGAAAGGAGTCTTTAGACTAAGACTTGATTTGATGTGCTTGGTCGAATTCAATCCGAAGCAAAAAGTCAAGACTAAAAAAAACATGTGTCGTAGCATTTTGCTTTCAGGACACTCCCCGCAGTTTCGAAAGAAAACTGGATCCTTGTAGATATTTCTAGTAAAACAAACTCTGGGGATATGTGGAGAGCAATATCAAATTGGCCTCTAAAACCGATGTGCTTAACAAATTAACTCAATAAAAAAATTACAAGTAATTACTTACCTAAGTTGTTTCTGCCAAAGCCAGTCGCTGGTTGAGGTCACGTTATTGTCTATTAAAGTCTTTATAACAGACTTGTAGTAATCGCACTGTAATATAAGCGCTTGTCGCTTGTGTCGCTCACACTCATCCTCTACTTCGGCCGAGCCATAATACAAATTTTCCTTTTCAACATTCGCCTTCAATTTATGCAGTTCTTTGGAACTGATAGCTCTTTCTGCTTGCTCGGTGAAACGAATATTTTGCGCCAAACAAAGTATCTGCGTCGGCAGCGAAAACGGATCTTGGTCTTGCAATGAATTGGTTAAGACGCATTTTAGCGTCATGTTTTTTAGCGATGAACGCATTTCTATTTCGAGGTTCTTTAGCCATATCTGCAAATAAATTAGATACTATTGACAAACAGTTCAAAGTTTGCAGCTGCAATATATTTATATAAAAATAATGAATAACTATAATATATATAAAGGAACAACGTTTATTTGTGCGAGACGATTTCTGAAACTGTTGGTACATTGAACTCGAATCTTAAATAGTTTCAAATGTATTCCTTAAACAATACAATAGACCAACCCTAGTATGTACGGTAAGGCGACCTAAGTTGGTGGACACCGGCTAGTGACAAACGAGCGCAGCATATCACTACATACCAATGTACATACCTCTACAGGGCAATCAATATCAACAGGATGATCAAGTTGGAAAGCCTCGCCGTAGAGACTGCACAAAGCCGTAAGAGACATACTGCCAGGCCCGAGACGCACGCCTGTAATGCCCGGGAACAACTTCTTGAGATGTGTTTGCATCACCGCCTCTCTGCCTTCAGCACCAGCTCGCGCTTGACCGAGGAGCTCCAATAGGTCGTCGTCACTTAGAAAGTATAACCTTGGGAATATGGTGCGTTTTTCCTGGAAGCGTTATTTTTACTTTTATCATTAATATATATATTTTGTATGGGTTGAGCTGCAGAAATGGCTCGAATAAATACTCAAACTCATAAAATATTTCGCAAACGGTTGTTAATTGTTATATCCATTATTCAATCCAAATTAAGTTTTCATTCGAATTGATCCTATACGAGTTCACTTTAGTTCCGATCTGCGTACCATCAACATCATCGATTTGGATAATGAATGACATCGGATAATTAAAGATTGATTGATTCTAAGAGGGTGTAACTAGTAAGAATATCTTTTCATGATTACTTACATCAATGTACTGATTGAGTGCTGATTGGCAAGCGATAAGTTGCTCCGATATCGAGTCCAGCATGGACTGTAGACGTGTCGATTGCAGTAGAGCGGAGAGCCTAGCATCTGATTCCAAGATCCTGGACACTTGCCTGAACCCCTGGTCTACTTTCCTGAACTTAATGCCTAGCTCCCCGTCGCCATTAGACAAAATCGGCTCTAGGTATAACCACCTGTAAGGATACCACGTTTCTCAAAGTTAACAAATCTCGTAATACTATAGGTGTTATGTTCAGCTGACTTCGTTGTTTTATTGAGTTGTAGGTAATTGTAGCTGCATATAAATTGTATAATATTAGATTAGATAAGAAGAATTAGTTCTAGACAGAGAGCTATAGACACAAAAATGTGGTGTGTTTGATGAAACACTGACATAATAACCGATGCCAGTGTTTCATCACAATGTGTCATTTAGTCGTATGATATCAATCCCGTACCCTCGAAACGCGGGGGGTGCATGATGTCTTACCCCCCTAGGAGGCTTCCTTACACCTTCCCACAATCACAAGTTCTAAACTATATCAGTATATCTTAAGATCCAACATTTTGTGTTGATAGCTCTGTCTAAACTACATTTATATATTATATATATTGTGATAGAAAAGAGAAATGCCTCGTCTCATTATACTTTGTACTACCCATCTCATTACATCGAATAGGAAATGTACCTAATTGAACGAGAACAACTCCCTATTTATTATCCTTTTCTTTTTCCAAATCCTGACTTTTAAATCTTTAAAGGTAGACTGAGCATAGACTGAGCTCTATGCTCAGGTAGACTGAGATGTGCTGCCGCACATCTGTTCCTCATTTTTGACTGATGTTGGCATGCATCGCAGATTTCCATGAACTCACGGTATTCACTTACCACCGTGCATGCTCGTCTATCACCTTTCTATAAAAAAATGTTGTATTAAACAAGGTCACTACACTTGCGTTAAAATCATTGGCGTTATTAAGGGGCTAAGGGAGAAGCTGGGCGACCACAGCCCACCTTAGGCAGGTTTGAATTTTGCTCCAGAATTTCGAATTAATAACACAATATGGTTTATCAGAATATCTCACTTTTATTTTACTATAGTAGAAGAAAATAGTAAAACTATATAGTTTAACATTCGCGCACTGAGCAGCAGTAGGTACCTACCTCAAGCCAACCATACAATTTGTCCTAGTTATGTCAGTAGTTATAATAACAACATTAAGCAATATCACCTCCTATATAAGGCTTTTGTCAAATCTTTAGAGAGAAGAGTACTTAGCATTGGTATTCGTATACTATCAAGACGTGGTAAAAAAGTAATTTAATTAACATAGGAAAAAGAAAATCAGTTTTGTACACAGGTTGTACCAAAACACAACGTCAAGCCGGGAACAGAAGATAGGCCAGAAAAGAAAATAAGTCTCACGGTTTTCGAGTGTTGGGCATTTTATTGAGAATCGTGGAAATCGCTAGCCTGTACCAAATTGTTAGATGCTGTGACTACAAAGAATCGCTGAAGCTGTCGAAAAAATAAATTCTCGAAGATATGCACGAATGGTGAAGCGATCTTTTCTAAGACGATGTAGAGCGTGGAAACAGTTTGAGCATTTGTTTTAATTTATTAAAAATATTTCAATAATTATAATTCAATACCAAATACTGTTTTGAAACTAGGTCATAATGGAAACAATTTTTTTTTTTAAGAAAAGTAGTAAGTGTTATACCATTTTGAAATCTTGACTAAAAGAGCATTTTTTTAAAAAAACTCCCGATTAGAGTAGTACATTTTTTTCTACAGCATGAGGAGTCAGTTAGCTGATCAAAATTTTATAATGCATAAATCGTGCAATAAACTTGTCTTTTTCCAAAACTTGCATTTTTGGTTTTATTTTGTTTTGTAATCAATAGCAGGCTTATTCAGCATTGCGTTACAAATATTATAATACTAAAATATGGAAATTTGTAGTCACAAATAACTAAAAATTTGGTGCAGGGTAGCGATTTTCACGATTCTCAATAAAATGCCCATAACTCGAAAACCGTGAGACTTATTTTGAATTTTTTTTCTGAACCATCTATAAACCTTTATCTTCTGTTCCCGGCTTGAAGTTTGGTTTGAGACAACCAGTATATGGGGTTTCTATAAGGAGTACATCTCTCTGTTGTTGTGGGTGTTCAAAATGACACTTAATTCTGGTTAATCTCTGATTGTTTGCTTTAAAGATATTAAAAGTAACATTTAATAGGTACTTATTAATATCAAAGTAGTAAATAGAATTGCAAGCCTGTTGTCTATGTGGTTTTTCGTTAAAACCAAAATTAACTAGTTGTACTTAGTTGCATCAAGACTGTTAATCATTCGCAAGTATGTACAGGTACTCATTTGCTTTTTATTAAAAAGTACTTTTATTATTATTATTATAACATGTCGTTAGTAAATGATTTTACACTCCGTCTGTTTTAGGTGATTATCGCCACAATGAACGAATATAAGGTACTATACATATAATAAAATTGTAGCAGGCCGATGTCTGTACATTATAGATATTGAAAAAAATCTAATATATCTGTATTAGAACAACAGAAGCTAAAACAACCGTTTTTAGAAATTTTGTCTGTCTGTCTGTATGTTTGTACACGCATCACGCAAAAACTACTGCATGGAATTGAATGCGGTTTTCACCGATGTATTGCTAGAAGTCTAACTTAAAATATAGGCTCCGTTTTACCGCAGGAAAATATCTTATTCCGATTGTTTTAAATTTAATAAACCGAAGCGAAGTGATTGCGGGTCGCTAGTCGTAAATAAACTTTTACTGCGTAATTTAGAACAAGAATATTATGCTTGACATAAGAAACAGGATGCCCTTTACTTACTGAGTAGTAAGTGTGTATAGTCAAATGCGTTAGTACTAATCGTGTGTATAATTGTTATGTATTCATAAATTTGTTGTATATTTATTCACGTATTGTGTCTATGTATAAATATATGAACGACTAATTATAGCCATTTCAAATAGGCATTTGTGAATACATGTAAACATAAATTCTTCATAAAAGTGAGTCATTAATTTAAATGTGTAAATTTTTTGTAAATATAATCGTAACTGTGTAAAATTACTGATACTTAGTAAGTTTGCTGTATATGTTGTGCATTGTGTATTGAAAATGAAAACAAAATATCGTTATTTAGTAGGTTTGCTGTAGAAGTCGTGCATTGAAAATGGTAATCATTTTTAACGGTAATCGATAGAAACAAAAGATTTACATGATTTTTTTAATTAACATTAACTATACATTCTACAAATTAAGTATTGATGCCTATTATATACTTTACAAATTATTCCATAAATGGGAAGGGTTGAATTAACGTAAATACTAAAGTATTAATATTAACTTAAGTAGTCAATAAAAGCACACAAATATATTAAAGTTGCACATTAGTGCGTTTAAAAGAAAAGATGAATGCATTTTAAATAACAAATAAATTATTATAACGTACCAATCCGGCACTGATATAATATATATATACATATAATCATGTTTATTATTAAACTAGCTCTGCAAACTGCTGTTTAATTATAAAATAAATGTTTATATAATACAAACACACAGTCCATTCGTATTAAAAAAGTAGAGGGAAATAGAGAGAGAACTTCTATGTATTAAATAAAATACACATAAATTACCTATATTATTATTAATTATTAACAAAAGGTACGGAATACCTTGAAAATAGGCATGGCATACTCATTACTACCAAACTATTTAAATAGCAACAGTTATCAATATCACCATACAAGAACTATAATTCTTTGGAACAGTAATTGTCAACCACAATAATGGCTTTACAATTAAACAATATTTTGACAAAACATTATCAAAGTACATATATAAACAATTTATTTAAATCAAATAAATGTATAGTAAAATATTTTTGTGCCATTGATTATTATTCACGCAGTAACAAATAACAACATTGCTGGAGGTAACTATTACAAGTTCCTACATTACAGTAGATTAGTACTTTTACCTTGCCCGAAAATGTTATTGAAAATTAAGTACGTTAACTAACATTTAATATGAAATTGAACACAAAAAATATATTTTGTAATAATTTTAATTTCTGTTTTTAGAAAAAACAACACGCTATTTTTGTATGAAAATACAAAAATAGATACACTGTGTAGTCTAACTACATCTTTTAACACACAATGACTAACACTGTCACATACATTATGGCACTTATGGAAATAGTAACAACATTCAGTATAATATTCTATATTTCGACAATACAAATCGTTCTGTTTACGTCGTACATGATCTGTAGTAATCAGATCGTTTCGTAATTTCGGATAAATAATAATTCATTTCATTGTTAAGGCCACTTATCTCCTTTTCTAACATGTTCAAATGTTCATTATGATCGTTATATAATTCCTCCATATTATCCAGAAATTTAAGCTGACTTTGCGTTTCACTGGCAAGTTTTGTCGCACGATTTAGCAAAAATTGAGCTCGTTCTCTAGAATCTGAGGTCTGACTTGCGCGTTCTGTGAGAGACATATTTGTACGTTTATAATCTTGTCTTAATTGTCTAGCTTTTTGTTCAGCCCCTTCAGCGCGGTTAACGACATCATTAGCTTCCTCCTTTACTTGTTCTGCATCACTTTCTATTTTCAATATATCTTTCTGCAAATCCGATAAACGAGACTTAAGTTGTTCGACTTGTTCTTTGGTTTCATTTGCTTTTTTCTGTGCTTGTTCAGTTTCCATTGCTATAGGAGTCAAATCACCCTTAGCTGCATCAATATCGCTATTAGCTTTATTAATAGCGTTTTCCGCTGCATCTTGCGCTGCTTGTGCCTCATCTAATGCTTCTAAAACTTTATTAGCCATTTCCAAAGTTACATTGGCGGCATTATTAACAGCTGTAGCGTTTTGTTTAAGTTCCTTAGCTCGTTCAAGGTCAGGTTTAGTTTCGGTAATAATATTTTCAATGTTGGTTAGCTGAGACACTGTAGAATTTATTCGCTGCGAAAGTTCTGTTATTTCTTTAGGTTCTATGCTTATCGACAAATTAAGTATATCGTTAGCTAAAGTTCTGACATCAGCAGGAGTATTCGATGTATTAGATAAAAATTCCTTTAATTCTGCTGTTAACTCCTGACTTTCATTGGTCACACGTTCTGCAGATAATTTAAATTCATTAGCCTTACTGAATAAATCCTTAGCTCTAGAGCGGATAGCAACAGTATCCTGTTTTGCCTGTGAAACTGATCTGAACAAATCTTCGGCTGTAAGTTCGTGCTCTTTGATTCTGTGTTCTGTTTTATTGGCGAAATCTAAAGCTTGTTCAGCTTTGGTAACGGCTCCTTGGTCACAAGATATTCCACCACATTTTCCACAGCCTGCACCACCGCATATGTCGCAAGCGTCACTTTCTTGACCACATAATTTTTCGTTTAATTTTGGGAATTGTGATTCTAATTGTGACAGTTGGTCTTGTATTTCATCCAATTTGTTGTCGTTTTCGTTTAGAGTATTATTAAAATTTAAATATTTTAATTCTATGAGTCTATCTGTACTTTTTATTTGTCGATCTGTATTTCCAAGTGGTATTTGAACATTTTCTGCTTCATCTGCAGCTGTAAGAGCCCTTTGTTTAGCTTCACGAGTTAAGTTTAGGGCTCCCTCTAAATTCGCTTCTTGTAACTTGGTAGCATTGTTGCTCAAATCAATAGTTCTTGATTTTAAATTATCTATACTCATCCTCAAGCCATCTAGAGTTACATTTCCTAAGTTTATTTTGGATGTTACAGAATTCAAATTGTCTTTGCGCTCCTTAACCTTCTTTTCTGCTTCAATTAATTGATTTTGTAGGTTACTTATATTTGAAAACAATTCTCCGACGGTAGTTTTGCCAAGTTTAGCACTGTTCAAAAGGTTTTCTACTTCTGTAAGTTTTTTAGTCATTTCTTCGAAATCTCTTGTATACGCTCCGGTAGCACCTACAACCTTAATTTTACTAGCATTGCCTATAGCATATTCAGTTTGAACTCTTAAATCATTTATTACTCGATCCCAATTGTCAAAGCATTCACCACATGCGTAGCACTGCGGAGCTTCGCCCAGATAACCTCTGGCGCACACGTTGCAGTTGTATCCGCCAATGCCCGGTTTACAAACACATGAGCCGTTTTCGCGCATGCACTGAGATGACAACGATCCATATAAGTCGCACCGACATTCGTGACATTCTACATTTGGATTACCCCAGTAATTTTCTTGGCACTGGTCACACTGTCTGCCACCATGGCCTGGTTTACATTCGCATTTGCCTATATATGGGTTACATTGGGGAGACAGCGAGCCAACGTGATCACAATCGCAAGGATCACACCCAGTACCTAGAGCGATTCTCCAATAATTTTCTGTACATTGATCACAATTTATACCCATCACATTTTTATGGCAAGGGCATTGTCCAGTAGTGCTGTTACAGTTACCTTGTGTAAAGTTTGTGCCCAATTCTGAACAGTTACACTTATAACATTCTTTTGTTAAAGAATTTCCAAAGTATCCCTCTTCACATACTTCGCAATGGTCTCCAGCTGTATTGTATAAGCATTTTAAACATTTGCCAGTGTAGGGATCACAATTACCAGGCTTCGTAATATCAATGTTATCATTACATTGACATTTTTCACACGTGGCCTTGATGGCATCTCCATAATAATTGTCAGCACATACATCACAAAGGAGTCCAGCGTATCCTTCTTTACAATCGCAGACTACATCTTTTGTTTCAGGGTCTAATTCGCATCGATCGGCATGACTACTTTTATTTGGATCACCTTTTATACCAGGACAAGGACAAGATCGGCAGGGTATGTCAATTCCAAGTCGTGGGTCACCGTAATACCCTTCTACACACCTTTCACATCGATGACCTTCTGTATAATCTGTACAGTCCTTGCAAGCCCCGGTCTTGTCGTCACATTCAACAGCATGTCCATTGCAATCACATTGTTGACAATTAGGAAAGTTAAAATATCCTGGTTGACACAGATCACAAGCTCGACCATATGTATTTGCTCTGCACTTGCATTGTCCGCTTGTTGCATCACAGAAATTATCCAGAGATCCTATGCTATTGCAATCACAGCGTTTGCAGCCAAATTTGCTGAAGCCATATGTGCCTGGGGCGCAACGATCACATCTAGCTCCCACAATATTCTCTACGCATTGACAATGTCCAGTATACTTGTCACATTGATGGCTCTTTGATCCTGTTGGATCACATTGACAAGGATCAGAACCATTCCTATAAAGAAAACCAATACTTGCATGATATTTTTTACAAATCTCGGGCACATTCTCTCTATTAGGATCATAATAATAGGGATTTCCACAATCATATCGATCAAATTCATCTCTGTTTGAACTTCCATTTGCAAAAAAGGGTATGTCATCAATTGAGGGAATAAGAACGATGGAATCGATTAACACAGAGGCTCGTGAATTTGAAGTACGCCCATCTTGTCGTCCTAAATAGATGCGAATTTCCGTTTCCTTTTCCTTTTCTAAGCAAATTGCTGGTCTTACTAAAACACTACGTTGATTTGCCGGCAAGTTTGTATTGATAATATCATCCTGGGGCCGTGTATTGGCACAAGGTGAGTCTGAATCAAATGGGGAAAGTCTCTTTACAAGTATAGTTGCTTCTTCCCAGTTAATGGGTGATTGTGGCTCGTATCTGATTAAGACATTATAATTCATACTTGTCTTTAAGTTACTGACAACAAATACCAATGTACTTCCTTCAGGAATTTTCATAAAGCCAGGTCCAGTCCATGTCTCCTTTGTTCCATCCGGAAAATGTTCTCTTATGACAACATGGCATAGTTGACTCTGTATAGCGTTATCATCTATTTGGGAATCACACTGACTTGATTCACCTTCAATAACAATTGAATCAAGAGCTGCTACGAAGAAATTTTGTATTGGTTGATCACAGCCGCGTCCAGTAACATTGGGCCGACATTTACACTGCCCTGTTATGACGTCACAGTCTCTGTCTATCGAACCACCCACGTCGCAATCGCACGGTAAGCATCCATCGTCGCTGTCTGAAAGACCGTAAAATTCTGGTAGACACTGATCGCAATTACGTCCCGTAACATGTCGTTTGCAAAAACAATTTCCAGTTGCAGAATCGCAACCTCTTTCATTGATAGTACCTAACCGATCACAAGTGCATGATTCGCAACCTTCCGAGTTTAAAGGGTCAAAGTTCCAAAAACCATCTTTACATCGATCGCATCTAGCACCGTCAACATTTGTCTTGCAAAGACAGCGGCCAGCCGTTTTATTGTTAACAATATCAGTCTCGTCATCGCAAAGTACCTCCTTATCTGTGGTTCCCTGTGGATCACAGTCACATGGTTTACAAATGTCTGGACTTTGGATGTCCAAATTAGGGTCACGATAAAACTTTCGCTTACAGCGTTCACAATTTATCCCCATTGTATTGTGTTGACAATTATCACAAACACCACCACTAATTTTACCAGTTTTATTATAAACTGCAGGATCATAATGACAAGTAGTTGCATGATTGTTACAAGTACATCTTTTGCAAGCATTAGAAGTTTTTCCTACAGCCGGTTGCCAGGGAAGGTCGTTATAGAAATCTTCACAATATTCACAGTTCAGTCCACGAGTATTATGAGTACACTCACAACGTCCATGCACCATGTTATTTTTTGACTCCACTCCGGGCATTGGGAGGCACCTAGACGCATGTCCATAACAAGAGCAAGATCCGCGCACTGTCATTTCATAAATCGAATAATAATATTTTTCATGTATTTCAGCTCTATTGTCTAACAAGTCGTCACCGAGAGTGTGTAGCTTTGTGAAATTAATTCTAAGATTCGTCATTCGCAATAAATTTTGCACTTCTTCAGAATAAGGATTTGTCACATTTATCGTCGGCGGTAAAACTCTAAATATCACTTCGCCCTCTGTGGATGGCGCAACACCGGAGTAACGAGATTCGCACACAACTTCTGATAAAGAGCGCTGAGAATGCTTCGGAATACCGGGGAAAGCTTCATCGCAGTTATGAGCAAAGTATCGGTAGACTCGCCAAGTTTTTCCAAAGTCGAACGATCTCTCCACTAGCATAGCCGAAGGACGAAAAGTTTTAAATTGTATGATTAAATGCGTAAGATGAAATTCAGCCTCCATATCTAATTGAATCGTGACGTTCTCTTTTCCATTTTCTGACTGCCACCAAGACTTGTTTCGCGTTCCAGGAAAATACTTATAGATGATGTTTTGTATTCTATGGTTCAGATTTGGATAGTTGATTGTGTTGTTCGTAGAATCGCACCAAAAGCATTTTTTTCTGTCCTCCAAATGTGATACAATGCAATACCGCTCGCGCCCATACTGACCACACGTGGAGGAGGCGAATAGGCGAGCCTCGCGACCGATGAGTAGATTTCCAGTGGCGGGATAACACGAGCTAAGTTCGCAAGCTCGGTCGAGAAGGCGAGGGTCGGCACGAAGTCGGTCGCGTTCTCTATTGTATAGAGCGGCGCCGGCGGCGATAAGCGCGGCGACGATAAACAAAGCGCGCAGAGCCATGGTAAGATGTTGGCTCAACGCGCGTCGCTCACTGCACTGCCGCCGCCTCGCGTCGCCACTCTCGCGCTGCCTCGCTCCCCCCACCGTACCCGCTGACCAACATACACAGGGATGAACTTACTGCATTGTTGTAACGGGGTTAACATTAAAAGTATTTTATAATGTTAACTTGAATTTAAAATTAACGCAAATGAACTGTAAAATATATAATTACGTAATTTTAAATTCCTAGACCTGGAATACAATCTACGTTAGTGAAGAAAGTGATAACGTTAGTTTCTTTCATCAAACTCTTATAACCGCTTTCAATAGAAATGACATTGGTACAACCTATCGATAAT
The DNA here is from genome assembly GCA_943735995.1 of Sesia bembeciformis. Classification (NCBI taxonomy): domain Eukaryota; kingdom Metazoa; phylum Arthropoda; class Insecta; order Lepidoptera; family Sesiidae; genus Sesia; species Sesia bembeciformis. The sequence goes on along the minus strand of OX031029.1, from coordinate 7,775,002 downwards.
AAATTGAACATAGATGTATATACGAGTAAATATACACCATAGAAAAAAAAAAATAAACATATAGAAACAAAGATTTGTTATCACAAATCAGAATTACATACATACAGTAGAACATTAAATAATTATAAGTAGATGTGATGTAATTGTCGATATTTTTGGCCGCGTCTTCACCCGCGTGGATTTTGTTTTAAAAGTAATGGACTCTCCTGGAAAAAAATGTCCATGTCCTTTTTCGGATTTCTAGCTACCCCTTTGCTAAAATTTCATTGAAATCTGTGGAATAATTTAGTCGTGAATACGTAACAAACAAAGAGATAAACAAACACTCAAATTTATAATATATTATGTTGGTTCCAGTTGGGCTCACTAAAACAAAGAATACTTAAATTTATATATAAGTACATAAGAATATAAGATCAAATTTGATATTAGATGAGTTCGTTAGTCAATCAGTCAGTCAAGATATTTCTCTTTATATGTATACAAAGATATTTGTAGTCGTCTAACACCCGCTAACTTAACAATCTGGCCTGGAATTTATTGTCTTTGCAAAACAGACTATCAGAAGAAACTAGCGGTTTGAAATCAATTGAATACTAAGACTATTCGTAGTACCTATTAGTGTTATAAACACATATTCCCTTTTAGTAGAACAAGTTAATAAGCAATTTCGATTGTAAGTAAGCGCGAAGAGATGCTGTATAATTTATTTTAAACTTTCGCGTTTTGTACACATTTTATATTCTAAATCGGATCTGTACGCGTATAATAAAGGTATTTGTTTACCTTTTATTCCTACTCAACGTTTCGGCACAAACTACACCGTGGTCACAAGTTGACTCGTGACGATGCTGTATCCTATAACCATCGGGGCGTGTCCTACTGTCCTACTGCATATCGACATGTTTCGAGAGGGTGTGAGTGAGAATTACCAAAGCTTGCGCTACGATTTCCTTGCTTCTCATACCATGCCAACGTACCTGCTTCCTGTATTATTGTTTCGTTCCTTACTCTACGGAATAACATTGCTTGCTAGACGTTTTGGTATGTATCTAATTCCATATAACCTTACCCTGTTCCGTCATCTGGTTAGATAGCGAAATGAGTGTGGATAATGAGACTTACTATTCTCCATCTTATTTAGTCCTTATTCGTAATCCTTCAAAGGTGTGCAGCGTATTTATGGAAGTACCAACATTCATCATATTTAACTGATATAGGCATGTAATGTAATTATTATTCATTTATCCAGTCTAATTAAAAAAATTCAATCCGATAAGTTTTTTTTATAAAAAAGAGGCGGCTGACGAGCATACCGTCCACCTGATAGTAAATGGAGACTGTAGTTCATAGTCATCCACGGTACATGCCAACATCAGTCCAGAATAACAAACGTTGGCACGCCCCCGGATGTGTTGCCTACCTTTGCGGATTAAGGAATGGATTGGAAAGAAGGATTGCTACCGTAAGGGTTGGGAAGATGGGCAGGGATAGGATAGGGTGGGATGGGAATGGGCTCTGTCATAACTCACTCACTACCGAAACACGTATGTACATTGGGGGAAAAAAGGGGAAAAACACGATCTACGTAAGTTTTACTACTGTCTATTGTCAATTTTTCGATAGATAATTAGTTTTTATCTTTCGAATTTTGCTATCAAAAGATAACCTTTTTCTCTAGTGCAATGTTGTCAATTAACAGTTGTCAAAAGTTGTAAGAGCTTCTACATAAAAACTTAAAGAATAAAAGACATATTACAGTAAGTACAAAACACAGATGGCTATTGAAGAGGAATTATTAATAATAAGTATTTACACTGGCGATATCCGATATAAAGGTTCATAGTAAAGTTAGTTTATTATTACCAAAAATAAATTAGTGTTATTTTATAATTATTTGTCTTTGAGTGACCATAATTACAAGCAATTAGATACACACTAATGCTTCCATCCGTTTTGTTGCAAAAGTTGACTGTTAAATATTGTATTTCCTAATTTTATGTCCAAAGATTTAAATTTGTGGTTATGTCAAACAGATTTACTAATCAGACCGCGGAATACGGACCTGTGCGAGGCGACGACCGCTCCCGCCCGCGAGCCCGTTCGTGGCGCGTTCTCCGAAACAGGCACTAAGCAACAAAAATAACACCGCATTTCGGGATGCGCTTTTTGTTTTGGGCGTTATAATAGCAAGCTCCTTCCTAGTCCCGCTCGGAGTTTAAAGCCCCACTTATATTGGCTATTTCTTTCTTACAAAATTTGTGTGTACCTACTTTGAAGCTCCTCGAAGAGAGAAAAAACCGGGCATATTTACATGACATCAAAAGCTGAATAAAAATATGGCGTAAAAATCTTTATTGCGTGCTGTTCCCACTGCAGAAGTTGCTGTGTGTGTGTGTACGTATGTAGTCACGCGGCGACAGATATTACAAGCTCGTCAGAATCGCGGTGCTTCCGCCCTCACATCCGCCGTTGACGACCCGCTAGACCTGATAACATTCACGATCCACGCCATCGACCAACAAACCACCTATGCTAATGTGAATCTGTATAATGTATTTTTAGACCAGTAACTAAAACTTTCAAGTCCACCGCAAATAAAAGCTCTTGGCCTGATTGACTCATTGGGTCGGGAAAAGAACGTAACATTTGTTAAGATTTGTGACGAGTTAATTCTAAAAGACATTTTCCTCCAAATAATACTGGCGTGTCTATTCGCGAATTCGTCTGTACTACACTTACATTTACCTACTCGTAGGTATACTAAACAAGTTTACAAAATGCGTTTTCGTCATAATAACTGACAGAAATCTCGTATAAATGGACTGCTCGAATTATTAATTACGTATTAAGTTTTTTACGATTACTAGCAAATATTTACATTGTTATTTTGGATTGTATTTATTTAAATAAAAATCGAGTAATCGAGACTTACTTAATCTTTTTAAATAACATAAAATATTGAACAGTAACAAGTACCTAATATATTTTCCTTTTCGAGTCTAAATAAAATGTAACAATGGAGCTAGAACAAAATGGCGTGGACCCTACTCTCGTAGTTGTTCAATGGGCAGAATGACAGACAGAACTAACTAATATGAGTGCGTACAGTTCATTTCACTTTAGAAGATCAAACATACTAGTATGTTGCACGCAAGCAAAATGACTTGTTATATCTGCCAAATAAAAACCGGGATGACTTGGCATTTAAGTGATGCCTATATTATTAGGTTTACATATTTTTTGTGGGGTGTTAAATGTCAAAGACACAAAAGCTTTTCTTAGATTAGTATGAATTTTCATTGAGTATGCATGTTTCTGGGCCAAAACAAGATTTAAATCTGTGGCTACAACCCTCTCGTGATTACAAGGAAAGACATGTGCCATAAAAAAACACATAGGCTGATATTGATTGTTTCTTATAATAATAATAATTATTTAATTCATAATAATAAAAAAATCTTGTAGGTACCTTGTATAAAGCATTCATTTCATATATAACGGTTTCGCGGTGCGGTGGTCCCGTGAAAATGTTGAGTAATTTCGCGTTTGATTCGTTTTAAAGACAATGATAAAATAACAATTTTCCAAATATAAATTAACAACGTAGATTTGCAAGCGAAAATCGTCCGTGTGTTTTAGAAATGTCAAATTGAAACTCAACTAAATGTTTAACTTTATCATTATAAACTGTTCGTATTCTCTATTTGAATTAAATTTGTTTTTTCTTGAGTAACCCGACCCTTAGTTAAAATAATTAATTAATTACAGATGAACATGAAACAAAAAACTTCAGGTGATAATACGCATAAAAATATCATCTTTCTTGGATCCATATGCCAAAGCACTAAATAACTTTACGATTCTTTCATTAACAAATATGTATAATATGGACTCTGCATATTATCATCGCTTTATGTCATTCCAGTGGAAGGCATAGGACTATTCAAAGAATGAGCATTAGAAAGTGGGGCTGGATAGGAAAGACTCAACTGTTGCTAACTACTAATAGATTGCTATAAATTGCAAGACAATAGTTAAGTAAACGTTATGTCGTTAGATTAGTTAACGTGTTAAAATAGGACGGGTGTTTAACGACGTTAATACAACGGGCTGTTTAACGAGCCACAATAGATAACTTGTTACAATTTCGACAATTTTATAGATAACCCCTTATCGGTGTCAAGTTGACTAGAAACACGTAAATGTAGTTTAGTTTTTGTCCATTATATTATAACTGAGGCAGTGAGAGTAAAAATGGACTTATCTCTAAGTCATAGTTTCGTGTAATTAGTGTTTCAATTCTAAGTGTTAAGGAATCATATCAAGAAGAATAAGAATGAGAATCATCGTAGTTATGTCCACTAGAATTTAAAATAGAAGAACATACTTGGTCTACTTGCTTTATATGTCATAGATTTAGCATTCCGGGAGTATCTTATGAGCTAATCCAGGATATATTCTACCTCTACACTAAATTTCACTTAAATCCGTTCAGCTATTGAGGCGTGATTGAGTAACAAACATTCAAATTTTCGCATCTCAGTGTGATATGACGTGTGTCTTTAAAATCTGTTAAATCTTTAAGTGTTCACAAGCACTACCAAAAATAAAATTTTAGGGTACGTTTACGATGTAAATATATTTAAAGAGGAATTAAAGCTTAGAAAACATGCATAGCGTTCGATTTTGCATCAATCTAGGAAACCTAAACTGCTATAGTTTAAGCGTCTTTGAAGCGACTTTTGGGAAAATGAATCCAGCTTAAATGTAACTTGTGAAGAAGAATACACGCATATGACACAAGCCCCACTTTATTGCAAATAATAATATGTAATTGTTTTTGTATTTGTATGATATTACATAAAAATTAACTTGTACACATTTCACTAGCTATGACTATTGGACTATTTGGGTTGATCCATTTTTGCGCAGAGAAAAGTAATAACTAAATGAAAGTTATTAAAGTGCACTCGGTGATCAGTATAATGAATGATAGTTGGTCTAGTATTACAAATAAAATATATGACAAATATTGTGATTGGGTACCATGTAAATTTGTGGGTTTGTGCACTTTCAACTAAAAACTAAGTGATAAAAACAATAAGAGTTGAGGAACAAGGAAGAGTAGAGAGACGAAAAGGAATGGATAGATATATTAAACTGGTTCAGGAAAGGCAAAAGTACGGATTTGTATTTGACAAAATATAAAATTCGAAAAAACTTAGAAAAAACTGATTGGTCGAAGTACGGATGTTGAAAAAGGAAAGCTGTTAATACTCTTAAATGACTTATGTTACCATATGTATAAAATGAATTGCATAGAATGAAATAAATTAGTATAAATTAATTGTCGGATAAAACAGAGAGGATCAAAACAGAAATAGAAGAGAAACATGAAACAATGACTTAAATAATTGAATTAACTCATCAGAACAACTGATTATTTTTTTAAAATATAGTGAGTTTTAAATAGAAATGCTAAAATGCAACAAAGTTAACAGATCGCTGTATCATCGCTGTGAATGAACGCTTTCGCGTCGATAAAGGTTCATTCTCAAAAGGCGGTTATGGTGTCAAAGTTCATCAACTAAACGATAAACGCACGGCTACAGAACCGGGCCGTTTTATCTTACTATTTCCGTAGCTATATTCTGTTAAGAATACCACCTACCAAGTTATAATGTGAACATCTAAATAACCTACTGATATAACATTTACATCAAATCTATCACATGCAAATGCATACGCATAAATACATACACATAATATACACATTCCGTTAAAATGTGTTAAAATTTTAACTTAAAATTAAATTCCACTTTTACACGTTAAAATTCCACTAAAATCCTTACATAAATATAATATATGATTGCAATCACTCATGCTATTCTAAAATATGTGTAGGCGCATGCGCTCCAGACTCTCCCGACCTGAGTTTTTTTTGCAATCCTAGGCGTCTATTGTTCTCCATAAAGGGATGGATGAAAGCTTCAGAATAATAGAAGAATATAAGAACCAATAGGTCACAAGAGATAAGATAAATACACAGATACTAAGACAAAATAATGGTACGGGGGCTAATACATAATCACCTGAACTAAAAACATCAGCATCGCCACAACATAACATATTTATGGGTAAGTATAAGTATTACCCATAAATATGAAGTATTTCAAGCAGAATGGGATGAAATAATCCAAGTAGCAAAAACAAAAAGGTATCGATAGTGCAGCAGTCCCGAAAGCCCTAGAAATTGTAACTGTTTCAAAAATAGAAACATTTAGGAATGTTGAATGACAGTGTGCGTTTACATAGTCACACGACAGGTTATACGAAGAGCTACCCATGTTCAGTGACTCTTGAAAGGCCATTAGAGCCACAAGAATTTAGCCCTTCCGAAAAAAAAACGAAGAACTACTACTCCAGCAAGCTGCAAGCCTTTACGAACAGGGTAATCAAAGCGTACGTGAACGAATAAATAACATCGAATCAGTTCGGTCAACAGAAAAAAGGATCAAATCTATTCGCTAGGTACCGTAATGAATGGAATTCTTAAAATATTTCAGGAAGAAGTCGAATATCTTTGGCAATATCTTATCGAACAAGATAACATGGTACACATCCTTACTATACTATCTTCTTTTCCGGATACCGTAGTCAAATAAGTTACAAACATTTATTATTATTTATATTCAAGGGTGAGATCCATATCCCTATTCTCAGAATACAGAAAAAACATGCATTTACTTGCAGAAGCCGGCGTACGTCCGTATGCCGGCTTCTGATGTTTTCTGTATTCCGAACCACTAATATACGGCAGGACTTATAAAAAAAATTAACAGGCGATCCCTTCATTAAGAATAAAAAAACAGAAATTCCATTTTATGCATCCTAGTCTAGTCATAAATAATGTTACAATGAAAACATTGATATTTTTTTACATTATGATTTTGTATTATTTTAGAAATAAATAGGTAAGCATTTTAAAAATATAACGTTTATTCGAAACCGTCACCATTTGCTTTTATACAATATTTCAAAAGTTGTGGCCAGTTTTCGACTGCAACTGCAAGGGAAAATTGGCAACTGCCACCCTCATAGAATGTTTTAGGCATACAATATTATCATGGCGTTTAGAGCATACCCTGCTCTCTAAAATAAACCATAAATAATAAGCGAGCGGATTAAGATTGAGACTAAATGACGACTAGTCTTCAACTCTAATGAAGTGGGAATATTCCTTTCTAGCCACGCCTGAGTTGAGCGAGCCTTATGACCTGGTGCTGAATTTGCGGAAAGGACCATTCTTCGTTATGGAACAAGGTGTTGTTAAGAAGCTTTACGACCTTTTCAAGAATTGTATCTTGATACACTTGAGCCGACGTTTTAATACCATTTTCACCCTGATAGCTAACACCGCACCAAACCATCACTGAAGCCGGATAATGGCCACGTATATTAACCAACTGAGCAGCTTCTCTGGGGTTATGAGCATAAACTCTATCATTCAGCTTGTTAAAATGTTCCTCAATGGTGAACATTTTCTCATCCGTAAATAATATTTATCTGTGAGCTCCCTTTCCGTACCGCCGAAGAAGTTGTTTTGATTTATCAACTCTATTATTCTTTAAATTATCAGTTAAGAAATGACCAGTACGTCTTTCGATGCAGCAACTCCTAAATCATCTTTTAAAATACATGACATGGTTCTGAGTTCTATATTCATCTTTTTGGATAAAATGTTTAGCTTCCCAACGGTATTTCGTCGGATTCTCTAGATTCTTGGATAATATTTTTCTTTTATTTACGCAATACATTTATGTGTAAATATTAGAATACATACTATAGTAGATCATTATTGTAGGTACACACGATATAGACGATAATTTAAAAAAACAAGGGTCACCAATCAATTACAACAATGATGTTTTGGCGTACCTATGGAAAAAGGATGTAAAACGGATTTCACAAATAATGGTTTGTATAACAAACTAAATCCAAAACAAATAAACGAATCGATGTATTTATTAAAGCATTATACTGAAAAAATATTTACAAATGAGATTATAATCCATTGCTTGACATAGTCGTCTCCCAAGTCTATTTGGTTTTCAGCTCTTCTCACCCAACCATTATCGACGAATTTTAAAGTTATCGCAATAGTTAACAATCGCCAAAAATCATAATTTTTGCCGCAGTGAAGGAAAATATAAGAAAAAAAGAAAGACATTTTTATCCACACTGGATCCGCGGCGTGGATTATGTGACTTAAGGCCTTGTCATTGCAAATCCTTGTGCCCTGTAAAGGTACGTTAAGAACTGATATAGAATGCCTGATTATGATATACTCTGCGAAGTCAACCTTTAAGCGAACGACAATCATAAGAAACGTGATAATTATAATAATTAGGAACCACAACTCATAAAACCAATATCTGTGAAACAACTCACAAAATGTGATTCGATTTAATTTGTAAGACGCAAACAGGAAGGTAAATCTAAATCTGTACACACAGTATGCGTGGTTTGGTCTGTAAGGGATCATAAAAAGCTCGTATAGAGGGATTATTATTATTACCTTACTCATCGCACGTTGGTAGAGCGTCGACCGAAACCAAGGGACAGGAGTCGAGTTACAAGATTCACTCGTCATTTATATTATTTAATTGGCTTTCTACAGGCAGTACGTAGTCGTACTCAGGGTTCGTTATTATCTGTTACCTGTGTTTACCTTTAGATCCTGTTCCAAGTTGATGTATTTGAACCGAATCTGAACATATCTACTTGTACATGCGTACATGTATAACAAAATATGGTGTTATTTTGCCAAAATAACTCACTCACTGTGATTTTAAGTTGAATCTTCAAATTCATATCAGTTTCATATGGTGCATTAATAATCCTCAAGTTAATATGATTAAGTAGATCGACACCTTCAATTGACGTAAAAGCCATTTTGGTGAAAATTAGTTATCTATACAGTTTTGTTCAGTTTGTTTCGGTCTATCGATATGTATATTTAAATTGTCGACATTAGCAAAAAATACTTTCACTACACACTTTATTGTGAGCCTTGTCAAGATTTTCACAGAAATTATGATGTTAAAGATAATTTATTTTGCCGCAAGTTCGCCTAGCATGTAAAAGCAGTTTGTAAATTTCAAATGGCTTAAAAAGCTACATTAATTATGGTCGTAAAAACAATTAATAGCTTTTACGACCATGAAATTTAATAATAGACGTTTTTACAAAGGTGTATACATAACTTTTATTTATACGTCCTTGTTGCATTCATTCATCTTTCGTAGTAAATTTAGATGAAATCATTTAAATTCACAAATAGTAATCCAAACAAGTAAATTGTACCAAATAATATGACTCGAAACTTGTCCACACCTATAAACTGTTACTAATGAATATCCTATAAATATATAGTTATTTATTTTAATATTCATTTTTAAAAATCTTTTAATATGTACATACAGTTCGGCGTTAATATCAACAGGCCGAGTATGTATACACCACAGATTTGATAATTTAAGAAAAAAAATTATTTGTGTCAATCAGTGCTTTCTCAAAAGCTATATGATGGGACGTAAATGCCAAAAAGTAACAATTTTTGGGGCGTACAACACAGTCAGAAATGTCAGTTTGTCGACAGAAATGAATGTTAACTTGAATGAATGTTAACATTCATGGTGGCAGTAGGATTCATGCATTCCAGAAAACAATAGACAAACAATAAAAAGGTCATTGCTGGACAGATTAAGACGGAATGTGTTAATTTAATATGTTAATTTTTGACCTTTAAATCTCTAATTTTAATTTGTGTGAATTTCCGATTTTAAGGGGCTACCCGACAAATTTCGCTGTTTTTAAATCCTATAAAGTATATTTGAACATTGTACAAAAATTCTCTAAAAAATATATGATGTAGTGTGGTATTTAATCTTCGCTTTTGACGTCGGAAATTAAAATAATATATCTAATTTAAGAGAAAATAAATCATCTGTGAGCCTCTATTCTCGTGTTAAATCCCTATAGCCTCCCTTATTATGGAACGTATACAAATGAAACTTATACTCAATATTAGACAACAATTTTCACTATAATCCTGTCGTTTGGATTTTTCAATTTATTTGTAGTTTTTGAAAAAAAAAATGTATTTTGTTTCTACGCATGTTTCTGGCTCGCGGTACTCTGCGGGGGCGACGGGCGGCAGTCGGCCAGTGGCCTTTGGACGGGGAACCTGTGTCGCTTTACGCTGTGCGCGCGCAAAAATCCTGCCTTTTTATTTGTTATTTAGCGTATATAAGACTTATTTTAGTTACCTAGTGCTAGTGCGGACAATATAAGTGACAACAGCACACATTTTAGTTATTATTAATTTTAGTTTTACATTAGCAAAAGGACACATTGTTTAGGTTAGGTTTTATTTTCTTGAAATATAATTGTGACAGGACACTATTGATATTTAGTATAGTAAAAATTCTGTTTTTGAGTATAAAAATCAACAATGCCTAAAATATCAAAAGTAAAACGATATAGACAGCAAAAGATGCAGAAAGTGATCGATGTCTTTCTTGTAAGTACACTTTCTATATTATTAAATTATTAATAATTAACTAATTTATAACTATGGTAATTTACTCGTGTGCTTAGTAACTTCTAATGAATCATAATTCAATTTTTTCTCGGTTCTTTAGATTGATTTTATGAATGATCGGAGTTTTCTTCTCATTTATTTTATACTTGGAAAGATATCTAGTTCACAATTTCGACTACCTACCTACTCTGATAGCGATCTAGTGGTTTAGTACCTAAAATAGGTATAGTGTGCATCACAAACGAGAAGTCTGATGTCGATACCCATTGTCAAATAACATGCCTTTTTTACCTTATTTTTTTTTTGTAATATTTTATTGTTTTTTTTTCAGAATAAGGAAAAGGTCTGTTTTACATAAAATTGACGAAAACTGCGAAAACCAAGATCATAACTCGGAATCGTTTCAGCCTCGAGTTGATACTGTCACGAAGTAAGTAAAATAGACCAGGAGCCCACGTATATTTTCGGAACGTTATTTTTAATTGTACTTACTTACTGGTAACTTTTATTTAGCAAAGAAAGATGTGAAATAGACCGAAAGCTCACGCATATGAAGAGTGTTAACATGTGGGACCGTAATATGCTTGATGTAATCTACAAAATAATATGTTCTTTTTTTCAGCGCTACCCACAAAGCAATGCAAAGGCAACTCAATGAAGTAGTCATCAACATGGCACATGAAGAAGAACCAGTAGAATCAACCAGTGATGGACCAAATCGGAACCATGAATCTGAAAACCAAAAAGTGGTAATCTGTACTATGGACGTGAGAACGTAAAGACACCACTGACTCAGCTGAGTACTCAGATTAATAAAGAAATTGGCCTATTTATTGACAAAGTATTGCCATTTCTTGGTGCCACCCCCGGCGGGCTGTGTGGCGAGAACATGGTAGTTGAAGTTAAATACCCCATAACAGCACACGTGAAAGGCATAGAGGAAGCTATATATATATAAAAAAAAATACATTTTGGAAAAAGAACAGACATGGTGATCAAGAAATTAACAAGAGCCATAATTGGTACTACCAAATGCAAGGTCAGCTACGTATTACACAGGGTACAAAATATGAATTTGCTGTTTGGGCCAATGAAAACGAACCTTTAAAGTTTGAAATTATTGAATAGGATGACAACTTTTGGAAATACAAAATGGAAGAGAAATTAACAAAATTTTATATGGATTGCTTATTACCAGAATTAGTCGATCCTCGCCAACCCCGGAATATTCAGGAAGCAATAAAGAAAAAAGAAAGTAAAAACAATCCAAAAATAATCAATCGCTCCACTGAACATTAATAAAGATGGAAAAAGAATACTTAGACGAAGAAGAAATACTTGCCTAATTAAAGATTAAAATTAGTTCTCTATTTAAGCCCACAGTAAAGATACCCGTATTTTTAATACCTACCCATAGTACTGTAATGCTCGGCCACCGTATTGAGTCCAAAGTAAAAACACCGGAACAGATGCTCCTCTTATACCAAGCACAAGTTCGATCGAATATGGAGTACTGTATGGCACTTGTGGGATGGTTCTGCCAAGTACTAGCTAGATGCTTGTACTGGTTGTGCGCTCGTTGGGACCAAACTACAGTTTGTTGAATTGAATCGTTTAATTTTAAAAGAACACCACATTTTGTTGTCAAGTTTTATCGCCCCGTTGTTCTTAGCCTTATTCCTCTATTTCTACTCACTGTCTAATAAAAAATATTAATGCGTTGTGGTTTTAAAATCGCACGATACCTTTTTTGTTTTTTGTAACTTATTTGTATTGTTATAGAAAGTAAATGTAACTCAGGCAATAAGGGAACTATTCAAAATAAAATAAAAGAAAAATAACTATTAATAAACCATTAAACCAACCGTTTTCTCAAATCCCTTTTTCATTTAAATTGTATAATCTCGTGACGTAGTTGTAAATCTGTCGCCCGTGTTTAGTATGCCTTAAAGTGGGTTAATAGCAGTGTTGCCAGATTTTTTATTCGATCAACGCGGGATTTTTAATATGTCAATGTAAAAAAGCGGGATTCGTTTGATAAAAGCGGGACATAATAAAAAAGCAAAGTAATTAGTAGGTACAATATTTATTAGATCAATGAGATCAAACTATTTTTTGTATGAGTAATATTCGCGTCGGGCAGTTCACTAGGTCGATAAAATAGATCGAATTCAAAAGAGTGTGACTTTCAGCGTCCCGCGCGGCATTGTATTTTACGTTTCAAAAAGCGGGACGTCTGCCAACACTGGTTAATAGATTCGATGACACTTGTCACTAAAGCCAGCCATTCAGAGTCCTGCATGCAGGACGCCGCGCCGGCCGCCATGCTGGAGAAGTTGGTCCATATATGGTTTTGCATAGCATCCGATCACAAACTGTGTTAAGCTATTCCAACGTGCAGTAGTGCTTTGCGTGAAAAATTCCACCATCAACGCGCATAAGATAAAGAACAAAAAGAAAGAAATTGACTATCCTTTATTTACTTTGGTTGATGTCACAAAAACAACGGAAGTCTAGTTGGGTTAAAAAGCTATTACTAAAACGTGTAAATTATTTTGACGCCACCATGTTAAACGTGATGATTACAAAAACTATCTAAGAATGAATGATTCAACATTTACCCTCTTCTTAAACAAAGTACCTCCATTAATATCCAAACAGAATACGCTAATGCGTGACAGTATACCAGCAGAGCATCGTTTAATTGCTACTTTACGTTTTTTATTAACCGACAGATTATGAAGATTTAAAATGTTTGCAAAATGTCCCCACAACGTCTTGGACGTGTTATACCAGCAACATGCGAAGCTATTTATGATTTTCTTAATGAAGAATACTTAAAAGTATAAATAAGAACACTATTATTAAAGAAGAAACAGTCGTACTTATTTATTTTTGTAAATTATAAATTCTTTCATACATTTGAGAATCAACATTATGGTCACACAAATAACATTATATAATAATATTTTTATTTATTTCTTAAAAACCAAGAAATTTTCTAAAAAAAATTGAGAGATCAATATCATCATTCTCATTTTATTGAGACAGTGATTGTGATGGCTCAGTCAAGTTTGACATTAGACTTGTCAAAGTTGAAAGAACTTGTCAAAAATGACAAAGCTACCAATATGGCCGTGTGTCTTTTTTAAATTCTCGGCGGCAAAGGAATACGCCATTCAATCCTCATAACGACAAAAATGTCAATGAGAAATTTAAAAATGTCATATATTAAAACTAAACGAGCTAAAAATTAATTTGGTGGTTAGTTGATCCTTGGAAACTGGACTATCAAAAAATATATAAAAAGCACATGTCTAAAAAATTTGGCGTTGCCCATTGCTTATACTATAATTTCTATAATACACCGTGATATGACTTTTGAAGTACATAGAGCGAAGTTTTTATTTTGAATTTAGTATAAGGGGTTTGAATTTTGTATTATATATTCCTTGGGAAAGTTGTCAAGTTTCACGGTCTAAATACCCATACTTTTCGCTTACGCTTTAAAAGTGCATGGTGTATAATCTCTACTATCTACCTATTCCTCTTTTACTTATTGATATTTGGAATTGATTATTAGTTCATCAATAAAAAAAAATAGAAACCCCATTCTAATATATTATGACCATCGAATAAAGTATATGGGCTCTTGAACTATACTATTTTTACTTTCTTGAAGTACGACGGGTATCCGTAAGATGTCGTTATAGATGGCGCATATATTATACGTAATAATGTAGAGGTGAGGAAGGTAGGTGGGGGGTGTCAGAAAGACGGAATGCTCAAGGCCATTGGCATATGGTAGCCCCTTAATAAGTTCAGAATATCACTCAAGAATTATGATACGTTAAATTGCTTTTATACTGCGCACCATATCTTTATAGCCTGCCGCTGCCGCCTAATTTTGGATGACGTGGCTAAGTTAGAATCGCAGGTCAGTGACCCCGTATTATCAGGAGAGCTTACATGCAGACGAACTTCCGTCCTCAAATCTAAACTGTCGGCCGCTACACACCTACTTTTCATTCAATGTTACATCACTTGTATACGAGAACATAGAACGAGAACTGCCTCAAGAGGTCTTTCCATTAAGCTACGATATGGGAGTTCTTCATGAGAGCTGTGAATAGGATTTTGCAAGGTCGGCGGCGTTGCATGTGTCCATGGACGGCGGTAACACTTACCATCACGTGGTACCGCTTGCTCGTCCGCCCACTAGTATATATATATATATATATTAGGTAGCACATAGGCAGAAACTCAAAATAGACAATCATTAGTCATTCATTACATTACATAATTATGTACCTATATCGTAAACATCAGCGCATGATTCATTAGTTTGAAGGCTGCTAACGTGGTGCCTATTTTTATTTATGCTTACTTAAGTCATAAAGTAACCATACGGAACCATATTATGTAATAAACGACAGACTCCAAAACACCAAGCTACTATACAGCTTAAGATTATATCCGTGCACAGCAGAATCAGTTAAGAAGTTCAATAAGAAGTTCTACTACGCAGTATCGCTTTGAATTTACAGTAAAAAGAAAACAATAAATCTATAAATCCAAATACATTACAAAACACCTCTTTGAGTTCAAATCTTGGGTGACTTTTACTAAATAATAAGTCTTATGAGTTGAATTACAATATTTTAAATACGGAAAAAAGGGAAAGATTGACCTGACTAGATTACTTGGTAACTTTTAGCTGTGTTCTGGTGTGATTATAAGCACAGAATAAGTGATATAATAGTACAAATATAATAAGTGATATAATATTATAGAAGGCTCACTCCCTAAGAAAGCTCCACAAAACCTACAAAAACATGCAAAATAAAATTTCGTTCAGCGCGAGCCAAATTGAAACTTACGCGTATGGGAGAAAGATGCTATTAAACTGAACCGAAGATCATGCAACAATGACACTTGATGCGTAAATCGCAAAGGTTGTCACCCATAATTATAATATAACTAATTATTGAAGTTCTATTCGTTTTAAACACAATTTTAATTTTGTTCTAAAATAAAATTAATTAAAAAGTACTATGCCTACGTACACAATTTGATCGTATTTTTAAACGGTTTTATTTTTAAACGGTTTTATTTAGCTCGACCCGTACGGAATTTATTTGTTTATTTATTTGGGTCAAAATTAGAAATTGAAATTTAAGCACCTACCCGTTGTCAGATTGATCTGAAATTTGGTACACACATTTAATTTAGATGACAATACAATATAATAAAATCAATAACATTATAAATCTAAGATGGCCGCCGATACAAAATGGCGGATTACATATTTTTCCTTAACCCCCTCAATATGGGTATCAAATGAAAGGGCTACACGTAGTTTTCAGTGCACATAAAATATAAAACCGTTTAACTTAAAAGTTTTTTAAGATTGTTATTACACTTTTATTTGCGCGTGTGTTAGAAAAAGCTCACGGCAATCGACTGAAATAAACCCCTGCGCGGGGGCCCGCCGTTGTAAGCATATTTTCGTACCTAAAGTGCGGAGTGAATCAGGCCTGTAGTAGTAAAGTAGATAGAACATTCACAACTTTCCGTGATCTTGGCTAAGGAGTCACGTATTTCACTGCTGCTGGCTATTTGTATGAAAAAAAAATATTCTATAAAAAATAAATGAATCATAATAAATTTGAGCTCACGAGACGCCGATGAAATCAATAATTTAATAATTAAAAATATATTCCACGTGGTCCGATGTACAGAAATCAAATTATTTGCAATAAGGTCTTTCAAAAATGATGCTAAATATTCTAGTAGGTACCTATGCCATTCAGTGGGTTAATGTGATAATATTTATAAAAAAAGCCTAAACCTGATTTTCATTTAGATTTAGAATATAAAATTATTTTCATTACATAAACAAGAGCGAGACTACATGACGAGTGTACGGTGACCGGTGGATAGGTCGCGGAAGCGGAAGGCGTGTGTAGCCAGCTCGGCCGCCGATCAACTTCCACTTGTAGGGTCGAGTTAAAGATCTCGTATAGGGCCACGATGGCCATATAATATCAAGTGCAACAGCTAACAGTTATATTATCAATAATTGTGTAACGGCATTCTAAAAGTGATAAAGAAACTCTATGAGAAGAGTGCGAGGACAGGTCGAAGTCGTGCTTCTCTTTACACTGAAAGACGCGGGAGGCAGGTTCAACAATTATTGTAAATAATGTAAGTACATAAAACCATAGGTGAGTTGATTTTGTAAAATTATTGTAACTAAGTACATTTGTTTTTAAGCGAAAATTTTGTGTAGTAAATTCTTGTCTACTTACCACTTACTTACCGACCCGTTTAGCAATCCATCAATGTACTTTTAAATAAAAATGTAATAATTGAGTATCTACGTATTCAGAAATTAGATAATTAATTGACACTTGTTACATAGTGGCAACCCTTATTTTGTAATAGTTATAAGTAAAGTAAATACGTTTAGTTAGTAGATACATTAGTACATAATTAGTAAATAAGTTAACACTTATTTTGTAATAGTTATAAGTAAAGTAAATATGTTTAGTTAGTAGGTACATTAGTACATAATTACTAAATGAGTTGTTCCTTATCCCTTCCTACACACCGACCCGATATATACACCCGTTCCCCGAAAACCCGCGCAGTCGATCCAGCATCCTCCTACATTCAACATATTGTTGTAAATTAATATTAAGAAGTAATAAATAGTTTGTTGTTTTTAAAAGCAAGTTTTCATCACTACCACGTAACAAATTTGGCGCAGTCGGTAGGATCAGCATCAAGACGAAGTTCAACGAGGTCGCGTTCCAGGACAAACATCGCCAACGGAGGTGACCGCGGTAGCTGCAGGCTTTTAAAACACTTCGCCGGACCATGCACATCCTGAAGATATTGTTATTGTGGTAAGTGGTCAAATTCGTTTGCTCAACACCTACCTATTTACCCACAAATTCTTACGTATCCCAATATCCTATATTTTCCTATACCCTAAATCGAATTTTAATTTATAATTCTTATTTGTGCGTGTATTTTACATTTACACTATTATTATTTTATATATAGTCTCAAAATCTAAACTTCCCCTCATTTGGTACTTACTCACCCCCATATTATAATAAACTAAATAAATTTAATTCAATTATTACGCTACAATGTCTAAAGAACCCAAACCCATGACTAGCTTAGCTATTATGCCCATAGACATGGCCGCTCTAATAAAATTAATCCCTCCATTCGACACAAGCGAGCCGGAACAAATTTATAGGTTTGTCAGGTCATGTAGCGCAGCATTCGGACTAGCTTCTGAAGACCAGAAGCCTATGCTTTTAGTTTACACCCTTAATAATATTACCGGAACAAGCGCAGCCGACGTGCATTGTAGACAACACAACTGTTGGGATGATCTAAAACGGTTTCTAATTGACAGATTTTCGAATGTTAAAACTATCTCCCATTTGAATTTAGAGCTGCAATCCATGTTTCAGCGACCTAACGAAACGCTAACGGAATACTACCATCGCGTAGATCTGTGTAGAAGTAAAATTATCGAAAAAATCAACGTAGAAATTACAAACGATACACTCTCGGGGAGAGTCGCGGCAACAGAAGAAACCGCCTTAAGCGTTTTCGTGAATGGAATACATTCAGAAATAGGCGCGATGCTAAGAACTAAAGGGTTCAGAAACTTAACAGACGCGGGTAGGTTTGCAATGCAAGAGGACAAAGTACGCGCCATGAACCAGGCTAGGCAAGCTCTATTCAAAGCTACAATACCTAGAACTTTTCACGCGGTACCCAAACCGCTAGTGCGCGCCCAGAATCATTTTGTCCGTCCGCCAACTTCTTATAATGCTAACAATAATCCACCCCATTCCACAGGCAAAATTTGCAATTACTGCAAAACCCCTGGCCATCTAATCGCAGAATGCCGTAAGAGGGCTTATAACAACACGCGGTTCAATAACAATCAACAGCGCGCCCTTCCATCATCACCCGCACGCCTTGCTAATTTAAACTGGCAAGCGGCCAGCGGTATGAGCGAACCACTGGACACCGCGACAGTCCCAAGCTCAACACTTCAGATCCAAGACGTAGACCTAGATTATCTCCAATCCCAATAAATCTTAAAAACGAGGTATGCGACCCAACGCTCGATTCAGTCCATCGGGGACAAGCAACGGTCACAACCCAATTAACTGGGCAATGCAAATCGGTCTCACAACATAACTCAGTCCATCGAGGACAATACCGTGAGATCGGCACGCAAACACTAGATTTAACTACTATCTCAAAAACGGAAAATTTAACTTTACAAGCCTACGAACAGGGTAACCAGTCCCAAACTCTTGGCTCTAAATCATGCCCATGTTATTCCAGATCCCATGCTCACGAACAGGGTAACCAGCCCCAAACTTTCGACACATTGGAGAATACTAATCCAATTCCTTCAATTCCTAAATCCTATTCTAATAAACCCAAACGGAAATCGAAATCTAAAAAATCGACACATAAACCTAAGCCCGTGACAACCCTAAGTGACAACGATACTAACTCCGGAAACGATATGAAATCCTTCGCTATTTCTTCATTAAACGACGTTCCGCCCGAAAACCTTTTACATTGCACCTTTCATGTAGAAGGCGAACCAGTAACATTACTAATAGACACTGGGGCAGGAATATCGGTATTGAACCGTAATAAGCTAGGTACAGCCGAATTAAAAGAATCGGACATCGTCTCCATAGTAGGCATCTCTAGTACTCAGAGTTCAACACGTACTTTTGGCACAGCTGAAATATCGTTAGACAACTTCCCAACATTCAAGTTCCATATTGCGAATCTTAATATTAAAGCAGATGGAATTTTAGGTAACGATTTTATGACAAAATTCAATGCTCATATTTATATCAAATCGAAAACATTACGCATTCGCGACAAGTCATATAAACTCTACCTTTTAAGCGATAAGTCGGAAACAGAAATCGATACAACCAAGCAAACACTCAATGCTCGTTCTGAAACAGTTATCCGATGCAAAACAAACTCATTAAAGAACGGTAGTGCTTTTGTTACCAAACAGACATTAGAAAATGGTGTCATTATTCCGCATGCAATAATCGATGTCAAAAACCACCATTTCATAATTACTTGTGTGAATACTAGCGACTTAGATAAGATAATCAACGAAATGATAATCGAGGTGGACCCTATTAGTACACATCAAATAAACAATATTAACTATAATTACCACGAGAACGATAAACAGATAAACTCATTAGATAGACAAAAGGAAGTCCTTAGCTTGATTAGAGATAATCATCTAAATAATGATGAAAAATACTCCATTCACAAAATAATTTCTGAATATTCAGATATATTTTATATAGAAGGCGATTCATTAACGTTTAGTAACCACACTAAGCATTCCATTCCCACGACTTCAGACGTCCCCATACATACAAAAACTTATCGGTTTCCTCAAGTACACGAAAAAGAAGTTAAAACACAAGTGCAAAAACTTTTAGAACAAAAAATTATCCAACCGAGTTCTTCCCCTTGGAGTAGCCCTATATGGATTGTTCCCAAAAAATCAGATGCGTCCGGTAAACAAAAGTGGCGACTAGTTATCGATTATCGGAAACTAAACGAAGTCACGATAGGCGACAGTTATCCGATTCCTAACATAACCGACATATTAGATAAACTAGGTCATGCACAATATTTTACTACATTAGACCTAGCATCAGGATTCCATCAATTACAAGTAGAGCCTAAGGATATTCCAAAAACCGCCTTCAGCACACCTTATGGACATTATGAATACAAACGCATGCCATTTGGACTGAAAAACGCACCGGCTACATTCCAGCGCGCTATGGACACAATATTGTCGGGTCTCCAAGGCGAACGTTGCTTCATATATTTAGACGACGCCGTCATATTCGCATCTAGCCTACAGGAACATGAAGATAAGCTGCGAGAGGTATTCTCAAGATTCCAGAAATACCAACTAAAAATTCAACCGGACAAATGCGAGTTTCTCCGCCGCGAAGTAGCCTATCTAGGTCATATTATCTCCAAGGAAGGCGTGAAGCCTAATCCTGATAAAATTAAAGCCGTCGAAGACTTTCCTATACCTAAATCGTGTAAAGATATAAAAGCTTTTCTAGGTCTTTCTGGATACTATCGCCGCTTCATCCCTAACTTTAGTAAGATTACGAAACCTCTTACAAGCCTACTTAAGAAGGATGTTCCCTTTGTCTGGGGCGACTCACAACAGCTAGCGTTCAACAAATGTAAATGTCTTTTAACTAGGCCTCCGATACTACAATATCCTGATTTCACTAAAGAGTTCATCCTCACCACGGATGCCTCCATGTATGCTATCGGCGCTATATTATCTCAAGGAGATATAGGTAAAGACTTACCCATCGCTTACGCATCACGCACCCTAAATAAAGCCGAATCAAACTACTCGACGATCGAAAGGGAACTTTTAGCAATCGTTTGGGCAGTTAAGCATTTCCGACCCTATCTATTTGGTAGGAAATTCAAGATCGTAACTGATCATAAACCCCTCACTTGGCTTTTCTCAATTAAAGATCCCGGCAGTCGTTTAATTCGATGGCGTCTCAAACTAGAAGAATTCGAATATGAAGTAGTATATAAGGCTGGGAAAAATAACACTAACGCGGACGCACTCTCACGACACCCCGTACTCAACACCAACGTTATCGATTTGACGACAGATGACGATAACATTCCGTCCCCTAATAACTCAGACGATTACTTACAACTAAATTATGAGCATTTTTCTGAAACGAACCCTCATAACTTTGATACTCCAAATCTTAAAATATCACCGGATAACCTCTTAGACTCAATGCACAAAAACATTCTTATTCCCATTTCATGTGAAGTGTCGAACGTCGACAATTTGTATAACGAGGCATTAAGCATGTGTTCTCAAATTAGTCCCTACTTACAAAAACATAAGAGCCTCTATGACACTGATTTATTAGTTTCTAACCATAAACAAAACTTAATATTCGGGTGTACCCGACCAAAGCATTTCGACCCTTGGGATTCTGAAAGTTATTTCAAGGTACTTTTAAGTTGTCTACAAAACAATAATTTTAAGACACTTCATGTCCCCGACCTAAAAACCGACTCTACGTGCAAATTAGTAGGAAATGAGCAATACCAAATCACAGCCTACTTAGCCGATGTATACGAATGCACGATAACCATATGTGAGAACAAAATACATTACCCAACTCCCGATGAAATACCAAATATCTTGAAAACCTATCATGACAACCCTCTCTCTGGACATCGTGGCATCATAGAGACCACAAGAAAAATACGAAACGAATACTTTTGGAAAAAAATGACCGATGATATAGAAAAATATGTAAATAACTGCCAAATATGCCAAAAAAATAAAATCCAAAGAAAGACTTACAAGGCCCCCATGGTCATTACGTCACAGTCGACTGAACCATTCGAACGAGTGTCTATGGATCTAGTCTCCTATTCTGATATTAGTAACAGTAATAATAGATACGTTCTAACCTTACAAGACGAACTGACAAGATATGTCCAGGCATACCCAATTCCTGACAAAGAAGCCGTTACCATTGCTAAAAACCTACTCCACTATTGCCAACATTATGGAATACCTAAACGTTTTCACTCAGATCAAGGCACTGAATTCATGAACAATGTTATGAAACAACTTATGAAATTTTTCGGTTCCAGTCATTCTTTTAATACGGCATATCACCCGCAAACAAACGGGGCACTCGAAAGGTTTCATGCTACATTAAGAGATCATATCAGAATGTATCATAATCGCCGACTCAAAAATTGGGACGAGATTATTCCGTTTGCGATTATGTGTCATAATACATCGACAAATAATTCTACAGGCTACACTCCACACGAGCTACTTTTCGGTTACAAACCACGTCAATTCTATTCATTAAAACCCATCCCTGAATACACTGCTTGCGAATATCTAAAGGACTTAAACGAACGCCTCAAAGTTGCTCGAGACTCTGCCATACGTAAGGTCGAAGAAATGAAAGAAAAGGCTAAAAAGCGGTACGATAGTCAAATTAAAAACACTGTCGAATTTCGTGTCGGCAGTAAGGTAATGTTGCGAGTTCCGAATGCTAACAATCTAGACCCTAAGTGGGAAGGCCCCTACGAAGTCGTGCGCGTAGGTTTTAACGAAAACTATATGATTAAAAAGGCAGGTAGAAGTCAGTTAGTACACGCCAATCGCCTTCGACCATTTCCCACGCACGATCATTAACTTTATTCTAGAATTAAAAGTTAGACTCTTAATTAAATAAGCTCTTAATTAACTATCTCGTCTCTTTCAGGGCAACCACTGGAATCGTTGTCACTATAAACATATCCCAACCTATACCTTCTAACTCAGGACTATTTTATAAAGAAGAAAGTACTATCTTTCCTTCTGACGAATCTTGGAAACTCGTAATCTACAGAGACTTAAAGCCACTATTTATCGCTCATGAATCGCTCACTCGGTTATCGAATAAACTAGAAGCCTTGTATTCGCGACACACTAATCTTCTAAGCATCCACTCAACAAAATCATTTCTTAAAATTAACTTAGACAAAATCGAAAACAGACTATCTGAACTTAGCATGTACCTCGGTAGGAACGCTCGCCAAAAGAGAGAAATATTTGACGGCCTTAGTTCTATTCTGAAATGGCTCATTGGTACTCCCGACGCGAAGGATACCAGAAGGTACGACGAATATATCGATCTACTAGAAAAACGAGAGTTGGACTTAACTTCTTTAATGCAAAAGCAACTTCAGATCACTTCATCTACAATAAATAATTTCAACGAAACTATTTTTAAAATTTCTTTTGATGAACAAGTCATGAACGAGAATATTGATAGATTAAACAATTATTTAAATAAGACCGAAAAAATTATCTTCGACATTAAAATTAGCGAAGATATCTCTACAATTTCCTTGCAAATCCTAGAGTTAGTCACCAGCTTAGAAAATGAAATTAATGATTGCCTTATGAGTATTCTATTTGCAAAATCTAATACTATACATCCTTCGATCATCACATTACAAAAACTATACGAGAAGCTTCTACTTTCTAATCATATTAGGACTAATAAACGTTTAGTCGCACCTGTTACGATTAATAACATCCATACTTTATTAGATTCATCCTCCCTATCCGCATACGTCTATTCTAATCGCCTTACTTATATATTAGAATTCCCTCTGATACAGAACGAACCATTTACACTGTATCACATCTACTCGGTCCCCATCCAACACTCTGACACTTCCTTCTATACCACTATCCTACCTGAGCATATCTACTTGGCCACAAACCCCAACGGGCAACAATACATTTCGACAAGTTCACTGGAAAATTGCAAGACCTATGGAACAAGAAGAAGCGTCTGCACCAACCTCGTGGTCTACGACTCCACCGCACGCCCATTGTGTGAACTACAAATTTTGTTCAGCCCATCCACCTCGCTTCCGGAGATCTGCACTACTACGACGTTCCCCGCTGAGATCAACACGTTCCAACCCTTAGACAGTAATAAATGGCTGTACATATTAAGCAAAGAAACTCAATGCATACTCCAATGCAATAACGAAATCTCGCATCACAAGCTCCAAGGAACCGGAATCACATCGCTGCCCCCTAGCTGCAAACTTCACACCGGTTACAGCACACTCTACGCGTCGCTGACGTCAGAGGAGAACATCACATTCCCCATCACAGTTCCTGACATCAGAACAGATGACTGTTTCGAGGAGATCAAAACTTTAAAAGCTCCGAATCTGATACCAATTTCGATCAACGAGATGCCACTCGACTCTCTGAAGCAAATAAAACACCATCTGGACAAGTATTCGGATGAATTGCCAAAACTCGAATCGCAATCGTTCCTCCAGAAACACCAAACTAGTTTCTCATGGATTTATTTCTCCATAGGGCTAACAATGCTCGGTTTCATCCTTCTCAAGTGCTACGGTCGCTGTCCTAGTGGACTTATAAGAAAACAAAATCCTAATGGCTGCATACAAATATTCAACAACTGCTTCGACCAATCGAACAGAAGGCAGCAGTTCCAGATCCCGATGGCAACAGTCGACACGGCCTGCATCTCCGAAGACGAGGAAGAACCATCAACATCAAACTCTGAAAGGTCGCGCCACATAAAGGCCCAACCTTTATACTAACAGGGGAGGTGTTACATAGTGGCAACCCTTATTTTGTAATAGTTATAAGTAAAGTAAATACGTTTAGTTAGTAGATACATTAGTACATAATTAGTAAATAAGTTAACACTTATTTTGTAATAGTTATAAGTAAAGTAAATATGTTTAGTTAGTAGGTACATTAGTACATAATTACTAAATGAGTTGTTCCTTATCCCTTCCTACACACCGACCCGATATATACACCCGTTCCCCGAAAACCCGCGCAGTCGATCCAGCATCCTCCTACATTCAACATATTGTTGTAAATTAATATTAAGAAGTAATAAATAGTTTGTTGTTTTTAAAAGCAAGTTTTCATCACTACCACGTAACACACTCCAAAGCCTGTAAATGTGTGATAGAAAATTAAAATCAAACTACTAACTGATTAAAAGTTCAATCTACTAATAATAATAAGTACGCGTGAATTACGTAAACAGAAGTGGGCCTCTTCAAAGGTCAAAGATCTAGTGTGCTAGAATCGGGAGCCTAGCCAAAAAAACATAAGGCAGCGAACGTGGGATAGAGCTATGCACTGCACGAGTAAATTAATAACTAATTATTTATTTTTAATGTAATAAAGAAATCATGATGTGCATTTTAATAGTTTTAGTTTACTGAATGATATATGTATTAAAATATTTCACACTATTTTTGGAGGACCATATTCTACCTATATGGCAATGCAGTGTCGTGATACTAAATATTATCACGATGATGGTATCTCGCGGCACCACTCACAAAGTCCTCATCTCTTTGATGGTTTAGCGCTTTGTTTATAATATACAGTAGTGCCACGCGGCTGTTTTAACCTCATTAAGTTTTCACTAAAGTCAGTCGGTTTAAATTGGCCAGCGACGAGATGCGCATTTTTTTTAACTGCAATTTTTTAACCCATCAAATGGTTTGATGATAATCATTGCATGGACAAATCATCCCCAATTGTAATGTACCTGGCACATTACTCATCAAGTAACATTCCTAAAGGTCATTATTAATTGATCATTATTAATTGTCATTCATTACATAATTGAAGTGAAACCACTAAAGTATGTTGTTAATTGCCTCTAAACTGAAAGTTGTATTATAATGACACAAATTGCATATTTTCCTAATGATATTTAATTGCATATTTTCCTAATCATATTCTGTATGTATATAAGGACACGGAAGTCTAATATTCGTCACTTAATATTTCACATTCAACATGTAACATTGTAAGATACATTATTATAAATAAAATTGTGTAAAGTAACTTGTGATTTTACTTCTACTGGTGGAGGCACATCACATTTCTGGCGCAGTCGGTAGGATTCGTTTCTACGACCAACTACAGGGTCAACGAGTCCAGAACCTACAATTCAAAGTTCTTCGGGTCGTCACCAGCCACCAGCGGGCCATTTTGGAGACGTCTTGGGAAGGAAAAGTGTCAGCATCGCCGCAAGAAGGACAAGTAAGCTCTATACAATTTATATATGTATCCTGACATTAAAAACTTAAAGGAAAACATTAAATTTGAAGATAAAACTAACTCAACAAAAATGTCAATCTCTCTCGAGATAGCTGAGAGAATGCTAATTAAATTCGATGGACAAAAGAGTAAGCTTTTCGAATTTATTGATAACAGCGACAAGGCTATGAAACTTGTCAAACCGGAACTTAAAGATACACTGTTTGCAATCATCGAAACACGCATTACGGATAAAGCCAGAGCTATAGTCAGAAACAGGGAATTCCTAAACTGGGAATCTCTAAAACAACATCTGCTCGACGCGTACTCAGAAAGAAGAACGCTAGGACAATGGCAATTAGAACTAAATTCTTGTCGTCAATTACATAAGGAATCTGTAATGTCTTTCGCGAACAGAGTTGAATCGTGTTATATTAAAGTCATTAATGCCTTAGATATTAGATTAGACAAAATAAGCAGGGAAGCCTGTGCAAATCTAATAAAAAATGAAGCTTTGAGTGTATTTATTAATGGGTTGAATAAGGAACTGACAATTTTAGTTAAATCACAACGGCCAGATTCCCTTGAATCCGCTATAGGTATCGCTCTTACAGAAGAACAACAATTAAAAAGTAAAATCGAAACCGCTAAATTCCAAAATAATAGCAATCATAGTAGTCAAATATTTCACACTAATATGTTTTGTAGATATTGCAAAAAGAACAACCATTCAATTGAAAGTTGCTATAAGCTTAAGAATAAAAATTCTTATAAAATACACACAAAAGAAGACCATAATAATTATAAAAAGTCATTTCCAAATAATTTTAATAAGAAATATCCTTCCAGTAAACAACAGCCGGGTAGAGGTAATTTAAACTCCGAAAACCCTCAACAACCGGCTGGGTCTGGGGGAAAAATCAATTTAATAACAGCCGGGTCTATGCTTTAAATATTAACGCAGTTACTACATTCATTACTTTAAAATTACGCCAAGCTAATAAGCCGATTAACCTCTTGGTCGATACAGGTGCTAATATTTCTTTGATAAAAGTAGATAAACTAAAAAATGAAACTCCTGTACACATCGATCATACTCTTTTTTTAAAAGGAATCGATAATGTTGAAACGCACACTAGAACGCTTGGTTATTCC
Organism: Sesia bembeciformis; assembly: GCA_943735995.1. Classification (NCBI taxonomy): domain Eukaryota; kingdom Metazoa; phylum Arthropoda; class Insecta; order Lepidoptera; family Sesiidae; genus Sesia; species Sesia bembeciformis. Next base: position 7,747,496 of record OX031029.1, on the reverse strand, counting down.
TACTTGGATATAGAACTACATGACAAATCTTATAATACTTTAATGCATGTAGTTAGAAAAGATTTCCCTATTAATTTCGATGGTATAATAGGCAATGACATTTTAAAAAGTTTCAATGCTGCCATCGACTTTGAAAGAAATCTTTTGCTATTTGATGGTCATGTTATACCCTTAGTACACATTGAAACGTCAAATGAACCTCCCGAAAGGAATAATTCGGCCTTCGGGGCCACTCAAACTCAGTGTAGGGATGTCCAATACAAAGAAGTGGTTAAAACATCACTTTTCCCAAAAACACCCGCATTGAAAGCACCCGTGCCAGAGACACTCGTGTCCAAAAATTCTTCTAATGAGAATAATTTTATTAAAAACTTTAATGATATTTCCATTAAAGAATTATTTTGTAAAATTCCCGTTGAGGATTCTATAACTCCCGTTGAGGATTCTAAATATTTAAACCATATTAAAATTCCCACCAGGGATTCTGTTGAAAATTGTACAAGTTCCACAGGTTCAAAACCTAGTGTCCTTAATGAAAACATTTTGCTAAAGCCACGTTGTGAACAAATTATTATTTTTCATGTAAAAAATTTTGATTCCGATGTAGGAATTATTAACAAAAAGGAGATAAAAAGTGGCGTATTCATTGCGGATAGCCTTGTCAAGGTATCGAATGGTAAAATAATAACTTCCATCTTAAACAATAATGATAAGGAAGTTCATTTAAATAATATTGACTTTGAAATCGAAAAATTGGACGAAAGTTTTAAAAATAAATTAAATACTTGTACCATACATACGGTCACCAAGGAAAATTACGATTCAAATCGAATCAAGATAATAAAGTCCAAATTACGTACTTCACATTTAAATATTGAAGAAAAGGAATCTTTAGCAAAAATTTGCATAGATTTTAATCATATATTTTATTTAGAAGGAGATAATTTAAGCAGTTGTGATGCTCTTTATCATTATATTCCTACTAAGGAAAATTGTCCACCAATAAATGTAAAAACTTACCGTTATCCTCAAATACACAAGGAGGAAGTCGAAAAACAAATTAATAAAATGTTACAGCAGAAAATTATAGAGCCGTCAACATCTCCTTGGAATTCACCAGTTTGGGTGGTTCCAAAGAAAATAGACGCCTCAGGCGAAAAGAAATGGCGATTAGTTATTGATTACAGAAAGCTTAACGAAGTTACTGTTGGTGATAGTTATCCTCTACCCAACATTACTGATATTCTTGAACAGTTAGGACATTCGAAATATTTTACCACACTAGATTTAACTTCTGGTTTCCACCAAATTAAGATGGCCCCAGAAGATGCACCTAAAACCGCTTTTTCAGTACCTTCAGGTCATTATGAGTATCTTAGGATGCCATTCGGGTTGAAAAATGCACCCGCAACCTTTCAAAGACTAATGAACAGTGTCTTAGCAGGTATTCAAAATTATAGATGTTTTGTCTATCTAGATGATATAATTATTCATGCTGATTCATTAAAACAACATAACGAAAGATTAATTGAAGTTTTTGAAAGACTAGACAAATTTAACCTCAAAATTCAACTTGATAAATGCGAGTTTATGCATAAACAAGTTTTGTATTTAGGACACTTAATAACTAATGAAGGAATCAAACCAGATCCCAAGAAAGTTGAAGTAATTAACAATTACCCAACGCCGAAAAACCAAAGGGAGATTAAAGGTTTCCTTGGGTTTGTTGGATATTATAGAAGATTTATTAAAGATTTTGCACAAATTGCTAGACCACTTACGATGTTATTAAAGAAAGATGTAGAATTTAAATGGACTAGTAGTCAACAAGAATCTTTCGAGAAATTAAAAAATTCCTTAATGTCTAAACCAATTCTACAATATCCTGATTTTACTCAAGAATTTGTTTTAACTACCGATGCTAGTGGATATGCTATCGGTTCTGTTTTATCTCAAGGTCATCCACCTAATGACTTACCGGTTGCTTACGCTAGTAGAACTCTGAATCACGCCGAATCGAATTACTCAACAACAGATAGAGAACTTCTAGCAATTGTGTGGAGTGTTAAACACTTTCGACCTTATCTTTATGGTAGAAAATTTAAAATCTACACCGATCACAGACCATTAACTTGGCTTTTTAATGCCAAAGATCCATGCTCACGTCTGGTTCGATGGAGACTTTTATTAGAAGATTTTGATTTTGAAATAATCTATAAAGAAGGTAGATTAAATAACGCTGCCGATGCTCTAAGCAGAATAAATAATATTAATCCTGTTACAGAAACATACTCAAAATTTTTAAATGACTTTAACAAAAAGATCATCTTAAATAATAACATAGAAGAAACTAATGACAGTTTAACAAACTCTCTTAATGGTAATATTTGCATTCCAATACCATGTGATTTAGAATATACTGAAACCTATCAAAAAGAATTAGTAACTAAATTTAATCATTTAAAGGAAATAAAACCAAAAAATTTAGATATTAACGACATAATTATAAAACAAGAAAACAGCAGTTACATATACTACATGTGCACTAAACAGCAATACTGGGACAAAATTAATTATGAAGATTTATTTAAATGTCTCATAAAAGTGAAGGATCACTTACTCCAAAATAAAGGGGGAGAGTGTGAGTTAAAAATCCCAAAATTTGAAGACAAATATGATAAAGTGAATTGGCCAAAAATAAGATGTATGTTAAGATACATATTTAGAAATACAAAAATTAAAATAATAATTTATCTTAATCTAAAACTTAACCCAAATATTGATGAAATTCCTAAAATTCTCGAAGAAAATCATTCTAATCCAGTCGGAGGGCACTCTGGTTTCCATAAAACCTACAAAAGAATAAAAGAATTATACAAATGGCCCAACATGAAAAGGGATATAAAGAAATTTATTAAATCTTGTGTATCATGTCAGAAAAATAAACTAGTAAGAAAGAAAAATAAAATTCCAATGGAACTAACAACTACGTCTTCTTATCCTTTCGAAAGAGTTGCATTAGATATCGTAGGTCCTTTGCCACTTACTGAAAATGGAAATAAATTTATATTGACCTTGCAAGATGACCTTACCAAATTTTCACAAGCCTATGTTATTCCAAATCATGAGGCTCTTACAATTGCAAAAGTATTTGTATCTCAATTTATCTGTAAATTCGGAATACCAACGTCTATTTTAACAGATCAAGGTCCGGATTTTACCTCGTCTCTTTTAAAAAATGTTGCCAAACTCTTTAAAATTAAACAATTACAATGTTCTGCATATCATCCACAAAGTAATGGAGCATTAGAAAGATCTCATCTAACTTTAGCAGATTACTTAAAACATTATATTAATGATAAACAGACAGACTGGGATAATTGGATAGATTTTGCCATGTTTTCATATAATACATCTATTCATACTTCAACAAACTTTATGCCTTTTGAGCTTATATTCGGTTGTAAACCTAATCTTCCATCCAGTTTAACATGCAAACCGGAATTTAAATACACTTACGACGATTATGTTGATGAATTAAAAATGAAACTTCAAAAAAGTCATGAAATAGCTAAAGAGAATATTTTAAAATCTAAAAATAAAAATAAACAATATTATGATAAAGTAACTAAGGAAGTTAGTTTTAACGTAGGGGACAGGGTATATTTGCAAAATGATTCTAAAATTAAAGGTAAAAGTAAGAAATTAAGTCCTAATTATGAGGGACCTTATGAAGTCGTAAAAATTAATTCAAGATGTAACACAACCATTAAAGTTAAAAACAAAATTAAAGTGGTCCATAACAATAAACTCAAATTAGCATATTAAATTGTTACAGAATGATTCGTTTTTTTAAAAAAAAATTTCAGTTTGCAAATCTTCTATGAAACTTATAGAAAAATTAATACCGTCTCTAAAACATAGAGAGGAAGCCTTAAAAGACCTTATTGGTCACCAAAGACAAAAACGTGGTTGGTTCAATGGAATAGGAGCAGTTTTTAAAACCGTTTTTGGTACTTTAGATGCTGATGATGCACAATATTATGAAAATGCAATTGAATCCATACAAAAGGATAAAACTGAGTTTTTAAAGATACTAAAACAACAGACACAAGTTGTTCAAAGTACTATAATAAATTTTAATGCTTCTATCACTAATTATGAAAAGAATTTAGCAATTTTTAATAGTAACATTAAGAAATTAGACAATTTCACTAAAACAACTAACGAAGCAGTTTTTGCTATCGAACAACAACAAAGCATGGAAGAACACTTGTCGTTACTAATTTTATTAATTAATGAAGTAGATAAAGAATTCTCAAGTGTAATAAATGCAGTTCTTTTTGCTAAAACAGGATTGTTGCACCCAGGAATAATATCTCCAAGAGTTTTACTCGAAGAATTAGAGAAAATTATACCTCATTTACCGACTAATACTAAATTCCCTATCGAATTACAATTAAACGAAATGCACAAGTTAGAAACTGTGCTAAAAATTAATGCAATTGTATATAATAACAAATTGATTTTTGTTATATTGATTCCATTAGTATTTAATGAAAAATTTGACACTTATAAACTCATAAGTTTGCCCGTACATAAAAATGATGATTACTATTCTTTTATACTTCCTGAGGAAAACACTCAATTCTTATCTATATCTGAAAATAGAATGTACTATATTAGTATGTCAGACTTAGACCTTTGCCAAGACCTTTCCGAAACTTTAAAATTGTGTTTAAACAAAGGAGTAATATTTTCAACACATGCGCGACCTTCATGCGAGGTAGGAATTTTGTTAAACCATTTAGATAATGCTAATATTTGTAACATACGTGTTACACGAGTTCTTAGTGAAATGTTCTTTAAATTAAATTCATACAATCAATGGCTTTTCGTTTCACCTAAACCAACTGTAGCAACGGTCAAATGTGAAAACTCTCATCCTAAAGATATTACACTTGTAGGAAATGGCATCATAAACTCTAATAAAAACTGCAAAATATTTACAGCAAGTATGGTCTTAGCCACATATGACAACAACAATGAAAACACCATAGATATATCAGTGTTTCCTACTTTCGATATAAACGATTGCATAAAAACTAAAGAGTTTAACTTAACCAAAATAAACTTAGTTCCTTTAGAAAGCTATAAATTAGACCACGAATCATTAAAACTCACAAGTCATAAATTAGACGAAATTGAAACTCTAACAGAAAATTTTGAAAAGACAAACACCTTATACAACAGAATAATAGGAAATGGAATGTTCGTATATATTTTAATGTCAATATTAAAATTAACAATAATTTATATTTTAGTTCGGAATATTTGGAGATTCTTAAAATATTTATGGAGGAAATACATTCATAATGATCACGATCGTTCGTGTTGTTCAAAAATAACTAATTGCATAACTTTCAATGTAAGAAGCGGTCATGATTACAACAGTACACCATCCGCTCCAGAAGATGTCGAACTTCAACCCATTAATGAACCACCAATTGTTATTACACCCAGGCGAAGTGTCAGATTAGCTAGTAAATTAAAAACATAATATGTACTGTACGAAATGTAAATTTGTGGATACTCTTGTATTCATTAGTAAAAGTCAATAAAAGAAATTTCTGAAATTTACATTGGTATATTTGTATTTCTTGTATGATTGTAATCAAATATAATATGATATAATTTGAATTAAAGATATATCATTTTTTACAATTATTGTTTGTATATGATAGTCGTAAGATAATGGATATAACGTACTCATATTAAAACCATAGTTAAGTATAATTCATAAATGTTGTTGTATTTTTTTGTAATATATATAACTGATGATTATGTTATGATTATTATGTTATGATTGATTAATGTAATGATTATTATAAGAAATTGTTTGGAAATTGAATTTGCAATGATAAACTTATGATGGGTAAATTGTAATTATTACTATAATTTAGAATTACGTGTCATGAATTCTGTATTCTTGTACGATTCATTATGTAGTTACTAAAGTATATTTGAAATGTTCATTATAATTCTGTAAAATAATTTGGAAAATTATTTTCCCTAGGGGGAAGGTGTAATGTACCTGGCACATTACTCATCAAGTAACATTCCTAAAGGTCATTATTAATTGATCATTATTAATTGTCATTCATTACATAATTGAAGTGAAACCACTAAAGTATGTTGTTAATTGCCTCTAAACTGAAAGTTGTATTATAATGATATTTAATTGCATATTTTCCTAATCATATTCTGTATGTATATAAGGACACGGAAGTCTAATATTCGTCACTTAATATTTCACATTCAACATGTAACATTGTAAGATACATTATTATTATAAATAAAATTGTGTAAAGTAACTTGTGATTTTACTTCTACTGGTGGAGGCACATCACACAATGATTTGGCATTTATCTATATAATAAATAGGTACTCGTACTTTGATAACTAACTACACATAATAGTGTGTAATAATTAATAAACTAATAATAATATCGATATCGATATACCGAAAATATTATTGTCGTTATACATAGTCTTTTCCATATTATACGTTTGTAATGCCACACGTGTTATGAATGAGCAGAACATGTGTTAAAATTTTGTCATCTTATAAACTGAAACATCTACGAGTACTATAAAATTCACATATTAATAAATAAATTGTTATACAATGCTTTTACTTGAAAGTGAACAAGTCATAACAACAGAATGGAAAATTTACGGTAATTTGATCAATTGTTTGAAACTAAATTTATAACATTACTCGGGGAGATATATTATGCAATTCAAGAACATATTAAAAGACAAAGGAGATTAGGAAATACATATTATCTTGAAGGCCTTAAAATCAAAGTATCATTAACGACTCATGTTATTCAATTAACAATTTTGGACTGAACACAATATGCAGTTCAAAGTGCATTCATAGACGTCACAATACTCGGAATATAATATTCCGCCTAGGTCTGCATGTTTATGTATAAGAACGCCAGTGGAACTCCATATATTGAATGATGGGTTATTGAACGTTGACTGTATGCGATTACAACAAAATAAAATAACATTACAAATTCTTATAGAAACACATTTACACGCTCAGTTTCCTCTGAGCGCACTGTGAAGACGCTAAATAGCCTACTGAAGATATAAATAAAAAAAAGCAATTATTCGGACTTTTAGAGAATTTATCAAATATTTATGTATATGTGTGCACGTACACGTAAGAAGTGCATTTTATTTCGTAACGCGTATAAAAGATAAATACACTGTTATAATTATACACATTATAATTAAAAAGATACACTATTATAATTATGTTTTTGTGTAAGTAATCAGGAATATAAATATAGGAATAGGAACAAGGAACAAATCAGTAAAAAACATATGTGTATAATTTTGTACTAAGTGTACTCTCACTTTGAATCGACATGCTTAACTAACTATGAAGCGACGGATGAGCCAGAGTCACGCATTCGTTACATCCTTATAGATGCATATAGATATTATAGAAAAAAGGCAGCAGACGAGCATACAGTCCACCTGGTGGTAAGTGGTACTGTCGTCCATAGACATCCGCGATACATGCCAACATCAATCCAGAATGACAAATGTTGGCACGGCCCCGGATGCGCTGCCTACCTTTGCACATTAAGAATGGAATTAAGGGTTGCGAAAACGGCGACGGATAGGATGGGATGGGAATGGGCTCTGGCATATCTCACTCACTACCGACACACGTACGTACATAGGGGAAATACGATAAAGTAGGAAATGCAGTACATTTCAAGGTAGTCTTCTGTAAGAGAGGGGTAACGTGGCCAGTCGAGTGCGCCCAGCGGCTGTTGGAATGCAGCATGCACTCCCACCTACAGATTAATATTTATATATTAATCTGTAGGTGGGTTAATAATATTAATCTGTAAATTTATATATTAAATAGTTTCACTTTACATAGATTACATACAAATACGAATCTATGTGTTTAACCAAAGGTTGACTGGCAGAGAATGCCACTAGGCATTGTAACAATACACATTCGAGTATTGTCCTTTACCGACCTTCTTTCAATTCTTAACCACTGGCCGCTAATAAAAAACCTAAATTCAAATGTACTTCAAACTCTTGGCCTTGATTACTTTTTGAATGATTCTGCTGTCTAATATTCGATCTGTAAAGACGTGTCTATTACACTTCGGTAAAGCTTTGTGTATCTGTATGTTTGTGAATATCTCATAAAACGCTTATAATTGCGCATGTTAGTGCAATCCTGTTGTATAACAATAAATTTAAAAAAAACATTAGGGGAAGTAGTTTTAATGGTCTGTTTGTAAATACACAGTTTACTTATATACAATCAGATTCTAAAGTGCCTTTAATTTGTTTTTTTTTTACTATTTCGATATTTACTACTGATAAGTAAATTGCTGGAGTGAAGACTGGGTGTCATTTATTTACTAAGAACTCCTCTATCGTCATAGCAAACGTCGCAGCATTAAGTTCGCCTCCAATACAATTTTAGTGCGGTAAAGCTTGAATAAATACAACGGGAATTACGGAGTAATATAAAGTGTACTAAGTACTAAAAGCTACCGACGTAACACGATGCCTCAGAATACAGACAATACTAGAAAAAAAAAACTGTTGTTTCGGTATTTTGAGGACGTTGCACATCTGGCGCGCACACGTTTGTGGCCAGCGCAAACCTTTGAATGGGCACCGAAATAAGTTAAACAGAATGCATTACCGAAATACAATTATGTATTTACCATTTAAAGTTGTGTTTGTATTCTTTACCCGGATGTACTCGTAATTCATGGATAATCACTTTTATTTATTTTTTAATTTTACTTATTCATTGTAACAATTATAAAATTTTATTCGAGTTCGTATATATGACAGTGTCATCATAATATAATTGCGACCCATTGCCAACTTTTCCTACTCAGCATCGGCATCAACATTTTTATTTTGGAAATAAATGTGTGTGCGTGTGTATAAGTATGTATGTATAGGCACCTATGTAAAAGTAATGTTTATAATAGTTTATTTAGTTATGCACTATGTGTGCCTATTTCACTGCTCACCTATCGCTCTCCCAGATTTGGCTGGTAGAAATCTCCTAAGGGGATGAGCACGCCTTTTGGATGTATTTTTTTAGTATTATTGTAATTTTGTGCACCAATATCAATGTAATTAATTATGTAGTATTAAGCTTATGAACGTTGCACGCCCAGTGTACATGGTACAGCTGTTGAAACTAATTGTGAGTACCTTTGTTATCTCATGTTGTACGTTCACAGTTGATTGCAATAAATAAATAAAAATAACTATTTTCATCACTTGTGTACAATAAAGTATATAAATAAATCAATAAAAATACGATCTGTATTTATAGAGTATTATATTTACCTGCGCTGTGCGTGATGTGCGGCCCGCACGAGCCTGCGCGCCTGTCGCAGGCGCGCCTCCCAAGTCGCGCACGCGTCGCCGCCGCCGCCGCTCACCGACGACACCACCCACTGTTGCTCCTCGATCTGATCACAATACAACTCTCATATAGCGGGCAATATAAGTATATATAGCACAGACTCTGATATAGCTCTGTTATTTGATATAGCACAGACTCTGATATAGCTCTGATATTTGATATAGCACAGACTCTGATATAGCTCTGTTATTTGATATAGCACAGACTCTGATATAGCTCTGATATCTGATATGGCACAGAATCTGATATAGTTTTGATATCTAATATAGCACAGACACTGATATAGCACACACCATAAGAAAAATACTAAAGCAGTGCTCCGCAACCTTTTTTCGCTTGCGGCACACTTATACTCTTTTCAAAATACGGCGGCACACCTGAACTAAAAATATAACTAAAGGTATAGGGATTGTAAAAATAATAAAAAAAGATATGGGCATTCTATTAATTTACTAATTAAAAAATCACTAATTGATTAAAAAGTGTGTAAAATCGCTAGAAATTTGTCACGCTCGTGCCTTTGGTTACACAACCCTGCTGAGTATTCAGGTTACACACTGCGGCATACCCAACATCAGTGCGGCATGTCAGTGCGTACTACGCAAACTTTCTTGCTGCTGCCCAATTTAGAACCAATAATTCAATTTCATTCAAGTTGAAGTGTTGAAGGCTTAAATTGATTCGTTTCTACATTCCAGTATCGAGGGCAAGTCAATAGGTCCATGAATTTCTGGTAGCTCCTTGAGTAGTTCTTATGCTCGCCAATATTTTACTAATTATACACACATTGATTACGCGCAATGTTATATACACAGTATATGCATACCTTAGTCAATATATCCTTGAAGTCCTTCACAATGGGTGTGGGTCGCTTTGCCTTGTCGTTGTAGTAAATAACGCTAAGTCGCGCGCCCGCGAACCAAAGTTCCAGCTCATTGAGAGCGCTCCTCACTGCCGCTTCGCTCGATGCGTTCGTACTTATTTTCTAATAAATATTTAAACAATTCATATGGATTTTATTAAAGAAAGAAGGCGGTAGTCGAGCATACAGTCCACCCGGTGGTAAGTGGATACGTCAAGTTATAGTTTACTTCCAGGAAACGTCAACAAAGTCCGTGTAAAAAAGACCATATCGATTGAATTGTAAAATAGCAATGATAGCTAGCAAAGTTGTTATCAAACAATCTGAAAAACCAACAAAAGTTTTTTAATTTTACCTGTAAAGCCTTGATATTCTTCTTAATGTTGAGAGCGACGTTCAAGAAGTTTTTAAATTGAAGCGTGTCAGGTCTCTTGTAGTCCATTTCCAAAAGACTAAAAACTTCCCGCCAGTGACGCTCGGTGAAATCAGAGCCTCGCAGATACTTTAGTAGTATCGTAAGATCCTGTTTAAGCCAATGTACAATATGTTAGTTACGAGCGTGTCGTTGTAGTGGGTGAAATAGTTTTTGCGTATACGGACATTTATCCATAAGTAAGATCGTGAGTAATGGACAGAGCGAAATAGGTGGAGGAAGAGAAAGGACGACTGGCCGCTCCGACTGGCTCGGCCGAGTTATCACTCTTCCAATGAACACCGTCATGATGTGTTTAGGAAGTGAATAAAACGTATAATGTAACAGTTTTCAGAGTCGATTCCCGAACGAGAACCCGTTGAGATACACATGTGTCTTCAGGTCTGAATGGTACATACATCTTTCTATATCTCTGGACTAACGAGACAGAGGCTCCAAGAGTGTGATATTATTTATTATTGTTATTTGTTTATAATATGCTTATATCGATATCCATAGAAATATAGTAAACTGTAGAGATAGTCCCGGAAATTTTATTTGGCGTAAGGGACAAAATCACTTTTCAGGAGGGACAAAAAACATTTTTTTAAACAAATTTCTCTGTAATTTTATTAGTATTACATATACAGCTATAGCTGTAACACTATAAAATTTCAAAGGGTTTTTTTTATTAAAACAATAGGTTTTTACTCGTGCTTGACAATTGGTATCTCCTTTACGCCAATTGGAATTCCTTGAATATTTAGTAACGACATGTGTGAGATCTTACAGCATATTTGTCGAGTTCCTGTCGTATGAACAGCGTAACGGTGGTGTACGGCTCAAGTCGCCCACTCCATTTGCTAGTGAACTCATCCAATAGGTGCAGCTTCTTTTGGAACACTATCCACTCCTGCGAGGACATTTGTTCCAGTTCTACAACATTACACAAGTTGAGGCATGATATTTTAGTCTGAATGAATGGATTGATCGATCGACATCTATCAATCTATATATATTTATGATGTATTTATCTTATAAACGGGTCTTAATATCTTATGTATGGTTTTTATGGAGTATTTTTGTATTTTATTCGACGTGATGTTTATTATTTATTTTTATAGTAATGGCATGCTTTGGCTATATTAGGAGTTTCTTTGCGAGATAAAAATCGAAATGAAAATATTCGCCAAAGAACTAAAGTTTACCCGAGCTAGTGAGAAGTGAAAATTCTGTACCTAAGTCGGTACTTAGTGACATCAACCGTGGTTCCTACTGACGTGGTTCCTCGCATGGAAATCGACGATAGGGTTCGCATGCGTCCTGTTCGCATTTAATTCAAGCTTTATAAACTAAAAATAAAGTTACCGAACTTAAAACTGGTCTACTTTTATTTAATTTGACTACGGGTTAGCCCAGTTGCGCTGCGTGCTGTGCAAAAAATCCCAATTTCGATTCCCGGTTAACAAAAAATTTGCTTAAAATACACGTTCATTTATGTCTGGATAGGTTGTATTCATCTTAGTGTATGTATTTGGACACGATATAGAATTCTTAGTATTGGCCATAGAGTGTGTGATATTTAAAATAAATGATATTTAACTTACCTTCATTATATTCCTTTAAAATAGTCCAGTGGTTGACATCCTGCGTTATGAGTGTTTCTGCTTGTTGCCACGTGTCAGGTGGCTGCAGTTTCATGTCGAATTTTTCACATTCCTTTCTACAATTGAAAAACATTTGAAAAGCTTTCCTTTGAACATCTAACTAAAGCATGTCTCACTAATTTCTGAATTACAGGATTTTGGCGATTATCCTTTACAGAAGTCTTATACAGTTCAGAAAAGATAAAGAGTAGTAAAATGATATATGAAATGATAAATTTTATATGCAACAAAAATTACAAAAAAAACTACATAACAACATATTTTCAAAAGTTTTTATATGACATGTGAAATTTCGGTCGCATAGATAATCTCTTTAAAAATAATCTCCTTAAAAAAATGTACAACACCCGACTTTGGGGAAATCACCGTAACGTAGAGAAATCTAACAAGTTAATCATTTTTACGGGATATAATGTATCCTCTCTGACAAATTTTATTGAAATCGATTCAGTAGTTTAGTCGTGAAGATGTAACAAGCAAACAGGCAGACAGACGAACACACTTTCTAATTTATAATATTAGTTCGGATTTCGATGAAGTAACAATATTACCCACATATACGGAAATGACAAAGGGTAAAACCGTGAGACCATGTTAACGCTATATCCATTATTTTGTTCATACTATTTTATTTATAATCGTGTTACTGACAACAGTGCGGGTACCGCCCCCTTTTTATTAAAACATAAATTTTGAGAATACATACATTTTGTCTTGGGACGGTTATGTTAATATGCATAACTACAGGAACAGTGTTAGAAATAGATTTTAGATATTTAGTCATCTATCACTAAATATATTTTTATTTTCTATAATGTTGTTCCACTCACATCTACGGACCTACCATCATCACCATATAACCCAAAGGTTAGCTAGGAGAAAATGATTTATAGAATTAAGTTCACCATTTGTTAAAACAATAAAGTATAAATAATAAATACAAACATCAATTCATTTCTCTCCGCGAGATATTTCTCCCAGTGCGTGTGAGCATCGAACACAGCGCGACATCTGTCGACCATCTCTACATACTGAATGCCTCGCGTCTCCTCATGCCTAGTCCTCACTTGATTCCACCGCGAGAGCCATGACTCAACACTTGTGTTGAGGTTCTCCCACTCACCGGTCAAACTTGATTTCACTATTTCAGCCTAAAAGAGTATTTATTTTAAGGTAAATCAGGGTAATAAAGAAAATATTATCTTTATTTCTTTCAGTTATTAACTTCCCAAAATTCTAGTGTAGGTACCCTAATTATCAAATTAGATAAAAAAATATTCTTGAAAGCCTTCGCTTAAAATGTATAGAAATTTGGACACGCTTAATGCTTTGATTTGTTCTAAAATATGCGAATTTAATAAAACATATTTTCACATAAACATTAAAAAATAGTGGAGAATCGTGAATTTGTAAAATTCATCATTGGTTTAAGTTATAAAATAAACAATATATTTGCACATGTCGAATAAATAAATACCAGAAACTACTTATTACTTTGACTTGAAATAAATATTTTAATAAATAAAAAAGATATCGTCACAATCAGAAAATGACGTTTTTGCTGGAGTGACGTTATAGTCAACCATAGTCAAGAGCTGATTGGAAAGGCGAGTATTTCAGGTCGTACACAGCTACCCGCATTTTTTATTCAAACAGAACATTAAATAATATTTAAAAGGAGCATTACAGTTTATAAAAACCAACACGGGTACATACTTTATAACGATTTCACTAAGAATTCTACAACGTCAGGTACGTTGTAGAATTCTTAGTGAATCCGCTCATTTGGGAAGAATACATATTTGTCATGAGCATTACACTTCGCTAACAGTTCATTAATATTGGGTGCTTACCCATGTAATGACCGATTTGTACGAGAAACTGAAAATATTTTTTTTGGTTGTAATAATATTTATGCATATTTATTCGAATTATGCATAAATATTTAGTCGAAATATTGACCCATATTATCTACATAGTTTCGCCACCTCACGGGCAGTTGATTAATGTCAATCCTGTAAAAGTCTCGTATACGGGTGTCAATGAATTCTTCAAAAGCCGTAATCACAGCTATTTCAGAATCAAATTTTTTTCCTTTCAAAAAGTAGTGCGAATTTCGATACAAGTGTAAATCTGTCGGGACAAGGTATGGAGAGTATGGTGGGTGAGGGAGAGTCTCCAGGTCCAGCTCTTAAAGTTTTAAAACAGTCAATGAGAAGTGTGATAGCAAGCATTGCCATGAAGAATAAGTGGAGATGTGCGATTGACCAAACTTGGTTCCTTTGTTGTCAGCTTTTCCATCACCGTCTGCAGCTCCTTCACATCATAGCTACACATCTGTAGTGGGCAATACCAGTACAGGACCACCACCAAACTGATATCAGTAGCTTTTTCTTAGTCATTTTTGCGTTTTGGACATTGTTGGGCTGCAACTCCTAGATCCAGCCACTGATACGAACGTTTGCGGTTATCGTACAGGATTCATTTCCCGTCACAAGTCACGATGCGATTCAAAATTCCTTCGTTTTTGTGATGGTTCAATAATACAGTGCACACTTCGACACGTTGTTCACTTTTGTTGCGTAAGTTTTACAATTTCTCACCACACAATACGGCATTATAGTCTTATCGTCGGCTGCTCGGCCGAATGATGACTCACGTAGAAATCGCGGAATTGTTTCTGTTTTGTTTCTCCTTTAGTTCGGACACTTTTGAGTGCGGACCCGATGTCCATTAGAGTTAATATGTCATGTGATACCTGATGCTCAAACATCTGCTGGTGGCTGTTCATCATGTCGCGGGCTTTCTGCCACTCCTTGATGGTGTCGTCGACGGACGAGTCACCGCCCCACGTGCGCAGCATGTGACCTTTGCGACGCAGACTTTCCACTTTCTTTTCCATCTGCAAAAATATTGAGAACATCACATTTTTTGACAGTTTTACGCATATTATTCGGAGTATATCACCAGGGTTGTACACATGGCTGCAGATGATTGTATAAAAAATTTATTTATATATTTTATTGTATACACAAAACCACAGAACTGGGATTTTATTGTCAATAGAAGCCTCATTAGGGCGTGACACGCGCGCCTCAGATATGATTATATGCCCTCACTTACAAGGGAAACAAGAAATGTCATATCAGACATTACTATAAAGAGGTAAAAATCGGTATAAAAATGTCTCTATGTGCTATTATTGCATGTAGACTAACTAGGAAGCGAATATGGGTCATGATGGAGTCTTTTATCATCGGTAGTTACAAAAATATTTATAAATCAAACATCATAAAATATTTTGAATTCATTATGAAAAATTCCAACGATAGTCGTAATAAATCAATGTAATAATTAAAATATAGATTGCAGGTCATGTACGTGGGACAAGGTGAATGTCAAAAAGAATAACAAACAACCTTATGTCCCACCTACTCACGCCCCTCCTCTAGTTAGTGATAGTGTTGTACCAATTAGCATAATTACCGATTATATCGACTGTGAATTTTTAAGACAGGTAATAGGTCCAGAAACAAAGACGATCATTAGCTACCAAACTAAAAAAATATTTATTTTAACACTGAAACACCACGCGTCTGTTTGGTGTTTAAATTAAATATGCGGTTCAAATAATAGTTGCGATTAGCTAATCGGTTGTCAATGTTATAAAACTTATTAAATCAAGAACAAAAAAGCAAAATTTGGTACTCTACCAGATTCTGCTCGCAAATCGGTTACTTTCTCTTCAGAAAACTTTATTTACAGAAAACTTACAGAAAGGAGAACGTCTGCCGCTTATACCTTAAAAAGAATAATTTAGGATTTATGTTAAATAAAACATTATAAAATCTTATTACCTCGGGCATTATCTCCCGCAACGCCCGCTGCTTAGCGCTAATATCAGCCAGCTCTTTAGCATTTTTGGGCAATGCCTTGTTCTCCAACATAACCGTGGCGTTGGCTATGAATGTGTCTACATCTACAGCGTCCGATCGACAACTGGTTTGAAGAGACGACATGAGGCAAGCCCAAAGATTGCGAGCCTGGGACTCGAACTCGCGTCTTAGACTGGCGGTCCCTACTGTTATCCAATCGATTTTTTCGTCTTCGCTGTAATATAATGTTAGATTGTACTTTATCATCGAAGCTAGAAGATTACCGTAAAATTTGTGGTATGTGTCTCTGTAGTGAGATATCCCAGAGCCTATTCGCATCCCATCTAATTATATCCCCTCCCCTCATTTTCCCAACCATTTCTCCAAATCCATTCCTAAATATCTAATGGTAGGCAGAGTATCTGGGGGTGTGCCAACGTGTCATTCTGAACTTGTCCAACGTGTTCCAACGTGTCCAACTTGTGCATGAATTGCGGATGTCCGCATCCACTTACCATCAGGTGGCACGTATTAAAACTAATAACATTTCATGTTTTTGTGTCGAAGGTTATAAATAATAGGTAGTCGGAAAAGTTCGCGGCCTTTTTGAACGAATGACTTTAGCGTACTATATTTTAGGCAGCACTGACCACTGGCGGGAAATTGATATACCGTTTGACAGCTGACTTTTTTGTAATGGCGGCGAATTGAAATTACAAGTTAAAAGTTTTATCTTTTGATATTTAAAAAAAAATTGCAAGTTAATATGGAGAAAATTAGATATTGTTTACATTTTTTTTTCGACAAGGGTTACATTTACATTACATTGTAATGTAAATTACATTTACATTTACATTACATTACATTACATTACATTGTTTACATTTACATTGTTTACATTTTTTGAATGCTTCTCGTGCTCGAAAAGAGATTTGTGGTGTTTACGGATAAGATGCTTTATCTAAAACTACTACAAAAAAAATGGTTCAGACGATTCAATTCTGGTAATTTTGATGTGAATGATGTTCACGCTGTGGTCGTTCTATTAAGGTAAATGATGATGTTATACTTTAAAAAATGGAAGCAGATCGACACATAAGCGGTCATCAAATTGCGGAAGAGCTTAGCATTCACCACTCAACAGTTTTGGATCACCTGCATAAACGGAATTTTGTAAAAAAGCTACATATTTGTGTGTCGCATGATTTAAATGGCAGAAACTTGGTGATTACAATTTACATATGCGAGATGTTGCTAAAATGAAATGAAATCGATCCATTTCTGAAGAGATTGGTAACAGGCGATGAGAAGTGGATCATCTACGATAACGATGTTCAAAAACGATCTTGGTCTAAGCAAGGTGACTCATCACAAATAGTCTCAAAGCCAGGCCTCACTCCAAACAAAGTCATGTTATGTGTATGGTGGGACTGCAAAGGCATTGTGTATTACGAGCTTTTGTCACATGGCCAAATGATTAATACTGATGTCTATTGTCAGCTATTAGTAAAATTTAAACAAGCATTTGAAGAAAAATGCCCAGAATTAATGAATAGAAAAGCTGTAGTTTTCCATCTCAACCGCATACATCTTTGATGACTAAACAAAAATTTATGGACCTTGGCTGGGAAGTTTTAATGCATCCTCCATACAGCCAAGACATCAATTATGCCGATATTTACAAAATTTTCTAAATGGAATAAAATTACATTGAAGAGAAGCCTGTATAAACCATTAAATCAGTTTTCGCTCAGAAACCGGAAAAAAATTATAGCGATGGGATAATGGCTCTATCAGAAAAATGGCGAAAGATTAAATGGACATTATTTCGATCAAAAAATACTTATGTAATATAGAAAAGCTTTTATTATTTTCGCTATAAAAACGCCGGGAACTTATCCGACTACCTAATATGTTATATTAATTGAAACAATTTAAGCACTTACAATGTCATCTTCGCGACGGCCTGCCCATATGCCTTGCAAGCTTTGAAGTTGACCTCCCAGTCGTTCGGCTCTTGTAAGTGTTCCAAACATAACGCCTCTAGATCCGTCACGCACGCGAGCGCCGCGCGACGCGTCCACGACTCGCAAGTGCGCTCCAGGGACGAGAGGGCCGCTTCTAGCTGACGCACTGCTTTGTTACCCAGCCAACCGTGCCTATTGAGATAGTAATTAAATTGACAAAAAAATGTCAATCTCAGAAACGCTCGGCTCTTGCAAGTGTTCCGAACATAACGCCTCTAGATCTGAGAAGCATACGAGCTCTGCACGACGCATTCATAACTCGCAAGTGCGTCCCAGGCACGAAAAAGGCGTTTCTACATAGTTGACGCACTGCTTTATTACCCAGCCAACCGTGCTTATCGAGAGAGTATTTAAAGCCGAGACCGCACTGGTAAGACGATGACGACACAACAGCGAAAATACGAAATCAAATTTCTTTAAACGTATGGTGATGGGCGCATTGCTTAAGCGGCGTGCGAAACTTTTTCGTTTGTGTCGCTTGCAATATTCAAATGTTCTGTAGCAAAGTAAACTGTCCGCATTGAATATATTATAGACAGCGGCAAGCGATGACATTTGATTTTAGTAAGGCGATGGCAGATCAACGGTGATTTCAACGCGAACTGTGAACGAATGTAATAAACCGTAATACCGGCCCACTGGTACGTAATTCGCACGAAAGTGCGAGATGTACTTTGTGCGACGAGTCAGGAGAGGCGCGAGACAAGTGCACAGTTAATTAACTTCAAGCGGTTATAACATCGGTTTACCTAGCCAATTCGACTAGCCATTACGCGATGCAGTGGCGATTCGCTGATTTATCGGTAGTGCAGTGAGGACACATTTAATCGCGCCTTATCGATGCGGCCTCAGCGTAACTTCTCAGGCGATGGAATTTGAGAATTTTCCCGAAGGATATTTTTATTTAATTCTTGTGGATTTAAACACCACCTATGTGACTTATCTGTCTTATTTTTCTTATTTATTTCTTATTTTCTACAATCACTAAATTATTACATTACTTAGTATGTTCTATACCTTATTCAATAAAACTCCTCTTTTCAGTTACCTAAAGTTTATTTTAAGTTGTCTCTAACTGTTTGTGGAACTATGGATTTATTGTCTAAGTTTTAGTTAGACGTTTCCATTTCGATTTTAGGAAGATGAAGAATGTAAGTAGGTATGGCGCAAGTTTATGGACTCTACGCGTCTATTAGTTTGCTACTTTACTGCAACAACGTGGGTATGCTGTGACTGAAATAAATCTATTTAGGTATCTAAAACCGTTCATATCTGCTTCCATCGGTTCATGCTCACTTTCATTTGATTTTTGAATCGAATACCTATTTTGTAGTTGTTAACATAAAACATTTATGAATAACACATATTTGTTCTAAACTTCGCATAGGCGTGGCTTATAACAATGCAATACCAAAATTTGCCTGTTCAATATACTTACAGTATCGGTCAATTGAACATTAGAATATAAAGTAGCAGAAACTCCGGTAAAACTCATTATTAATACTCTTATATTCAATAGATGGTTAGATTACTGTAACCACAAAAACGATGTTGGAGGACAAATCTATACTTTCAGTAAAAAAAAACGAATATGAACCTTAGAATCATTATAATAACTTGTTTACGAACGCAAGAAAGTTAGTAACTGTGCTCGGTTGGCGAATGCTTACTTTTCAACAATGGCGGCGAAGATAGAAGGCCCATGAGTGACAGTGGCGTGCAGGCCCACGAACTGAGCCGGCAGCGACACGAGGCGACGCAGCTGGTGGTAATGCTGTACTCGGATCTCCTCCATCGGCGGTTGTACCCGGACTGACCGACCGCTGCATCAATAAGAAATCAAATCATTTATTTGCATAAATGTGGGTGAGAACATCTCACAACAAGTGGTTTGTGCCAACACATTTGCAATTTCCTGCATGCAGAACACTTTAAAAAACCAACATTATTAGAGGAAAACAGCCAATAATGAAAATAATGTCATAGATAATTCATTATAAATACTATAGAATGTCATTTAGCTTCTTACCCCTAGATTACATGCAGCCCACTTCCACAGCAGTGAGCAGGGAAGTGCCGCCACTGCCGCTGCCCTGCGCTTTCTTCGCTGGCGGCAGGAAGTGCTTACAGATATATTACGAAAACATTGGCCATCGGCTAATCCCGAGGCACCAGAACGCGTCATCCACGTCTATGTATGCTATGGTACGGTAATTCATAGACGTCGATGACGCGTTCGGGTGTTTCTGGATTAGCCGATAGCCAATGTTTTCGTAATGTCAAATATATTCTGCCCTCCCGTTCACTTGTTGTCCGTAGATAAGTGCTTACGTTTTATTGCGATGAATTACCATCATCCACCATCGCTCCTTGCAATGATATTTTGCTATTTTACTCGTGTTTACATAATTTTGCACCTTTTTGCACGGACGCTGTATGTCCTTGTACGTTGTACAGTGATCACTCATTCGCTTCGACTTTGCCGCAGTAATATTTTGGGAAGTAAGTAGGGCAGCGCGAGGGCGAGCGGCAGTAGCTGAATGTAAACGAAGTATTAGTCAAAAGGTTGCAAATATAAATAATATATTTGTGGTAACAATATACAGACTACCTACACATTACTATTTATAGCTAGACTAGGTTAACTTAACGATAATTCCATACAACAATTATCTCCGTATGGTATATTTAACATACAAAATTGTCGGCAGTAATTAGGCAGTGCCTAAATATTGGATGTTTTTTAGTGTTTCAAAGTGTTCAACCTCTTCGTAGAATTCCAGTTTCATTTTATTTAGCAATACTGTATAATATTTGATAATGCTAGAAGAGTAATTCTTTAAGGCGAATAAAATTCTTTCTAATAAATTTCATATATCGATTCTAAATCATATTTTAAAAGGATGTCCATTAACTAACGAATTTTCGATTGGATTGTCATGTTGCTACTGAGAGATATGAATATAATTATAAGCGTTTAGAAGGCGGAAATATTAAAAGAAGACAAATATTAAAATAAGTACGCAAAGTGACAGCCAAGAGATGCACTTAAAACTTAAACTTACCGTAAAACCAAATCGACAGTGACATGTGGAAAATGTTTGTGTAGAGAGAGCAAAGTCCTTATGTACTGGCACTCGAGGGCTTTATATAACTGCCAGTCCCAATGCGACCTCCATAGGTCCGTGTTCTTGTAACCATGTGTTTCCACCTGAAATATTTACAAAATATTTCTACAGTGATAGCCACACTATTTGTTTACCTCACACAAGACTGTCTCAAAGAAGATTGTTGAAGACATTCGCGTACGTATTTCGCGACTGAAATTTGCCAGAGCCCATTTCCCATTACATCCACGTCACAGATTATATAATCCTAATCCATGTCTCTGAGTGAAAAGTATGAAAAGTTCTAGTCATTATAACGCCTTTTCCTAAGTCTTGTCCAAATGTCTAAAAATAGGAGGCGCATCAATTAATGGATGCATTTTTGTTTTAATCAAAAGAATGACTCACTATAAAGTAGATCGTTTATGTTTCGCAACTGAAAGTGATAATAGCTCCATCCGTAACGTTACGTATTAACATTTGCATTTGTCGTTATACCTAAATTTATATTTAAAATGTCTGTAAATCTATTTAAGAATAAATAAATCAGTTACAGCCACAAAAAATATTATTATATAATAGTTTAATCCGACAACGATTGTATACTACGAGAAGAATCATACCTTCCCTATTATATCTCTTATATCTTTAATCTTCTTTTTCCATTCAGACTGCTTAGCCAACAGTTCAGTATTCATCAGTTGCTCAACTATATTCCTTATGGCCACATGCTGACTCGTCAAATATGTGTTCTGAAACAATATATACATTAAGTATCTGACACTACATATGCTAATTAAAAGAGATCTCCATACAATACAATAATTCAACAAAGCATAAATCCTCAAACATGCGTGTTCACACAACGTATGCATACAAACACGCAGATACGCGCACAAAAATAGATTATACAGGTTTAAATAAAAAAAAAATCCCTAAACGCTAAATAAAACAAAAAATATCAGCCCTTTTTTTCACACAAACCACTCACTCGCGCCGCGCGCGTACACTCGCACTGATTTACAAATGATATAGGTATTATTTAATTAGTTGCTGTTCAATTAACAGCTGATAACAACGCACAGCTGAGTGTGCGTTGTTATCGTTCGTAGTAGTGTATAGTGAGTGGTACAGAGTAAGAAAGAAAGATTCTTTAAAAAATAATTTCGTTTTTTAGGGCAAATATTCATTTCAGAAAAAAGTCGTATAACAAAAATTGTTAGTTTCAACGATAGAAATTCAGTGTTAAGTGGGTGCAAATATTTTTTCTTTAACCCTGTATGCACATGGTAATGATTTTGTTACAAAAATTAGACCTGTGATTCCAATTTCATGACAGCGTTCTTCAATTTGTCCGTGTAGTTAGCTAGTTGTTGCGTGTCGTCCCAGTACACCGCCTTCTGGTCCTGCACGAGCGAAGACAGGTCGAGGGCAGCTTGCAACATCATCGGGCGGGTGGACGATATCATGCGCTCGCCGAGCGTGTTGTGGAACGACGATACCTGCATGTTTTATTTCTTAAAATAATCGCTTATCGCATTAGTTACTGCTTGAGAAGAGATCTCGTATTCTGTATCTCAAAAAAAACAAGAAGGGTTTTTACTGCACATTAAACTTGAAATGGAAGGGAAATGAATGGAAAGCAGCACAACCACTGGATTGCGCCCAATCACAAATCACAAGTACTTTTTTCCTTAGAAACAGTTTTTGCTATTTTTGTACAACAGGATCGTCTTTGAGACAATAAGCTATTTTTGCAATTCCATACAAATTGAATGTATAGGTTAGGTTACTACAAACCGTGTCTCTGTTTAGGTTTGCTGGTCAGTTCTTCAAAATGATTTAGGTTTACTGCTTGAAGACTCAGAATATCCTATTAAGAACATACAATAGCGAATATACTGATGAGATGTGAGCGTGTGGCAACACATCGGACAAACATCATCGGTGCTCTATAAACAATCGGATGACTTCAGGATGCCAAAAAAGCTTCTGCATTTCTGGGGTGAACTGGAGTGGCTAGCGTAGTTGAAATCACGGAACATTCTTAGTGTGAGAAACGTACACATACAATGGTCGTTGAGTTCGAATAAGTGTGAAAACCTGCCAGTAGCAGATGAAGAATCTCCAACTGAATGATTTTGTGACCTGAAAATACTTGTAATAATCAACATGCTATAGTGGTAATGGAGAGGTCATATAGAGGTTTAATATTATGGACATTTTATATCAAGTGATGAAATATCCCATCTCCAATCTTCAATACCAATGGTTTATTTCCAATATCAGAAAATTATCACTAGAATTCACTAGAACTAGAATGTAGAGGAGAGACATAGGGTGATGGTAGTGACCTGTTGTAAAGCCCTCGCGTGCGTGAGCGCCTTGTCGAGGGTGTCCAAAGCACTGACAGCAGCTGGCGTGGGCAAGCCAAGAGCGGAGAGCGCGCGCGCCTCCAGCTCCGCCCACACGAGCCGCGGGTTGAAGTTCACCACCATCAGCCGGCTGCTGCTCGAGAACTCCACCACCGGCTTGTCCACACTCAGCTTTAGGGCACCGCTTTTTACTTGAGCCTTAACAAAACCATCGGAACTGTTATGAAAACGTGTTACTTAGCGACCACTCGAGAAGTGAATATTGTCTAGTGTAAGTTTCTGTTTAGTTTTAAGTTTACTTTCTATGCCAATAAATATAAATTGCATCTTATTATTTTAAAATTTTAGAAATAATTGTAAACATGCCTTCGCGAACAGGCAGTAGGAAAAATATTTGTTCCACTCAGACAATTGACCTTTTATTGTTTTCTTTTATTTAAAATTTCACTGGTGGCCCTAATACGACTGAGATAAATGTTTCAGTATGACTACGAGTGATTTGTGCTCGTCATTCTGTGTCTCCGAAGTAATGACACAAACATTGAGTATTGTGTGGTATTTACATTTTTAATTGGAATAGTGACGTCGTTGTTTATTTTGTAACGACCGCCCTCTTTTGTTTGATGTAAAAAATATTTAAACTGACTCCCTAACCATGTATTTCGCTGTAACAAAAAATGTATTTCGCCACTTAAAGTAAATGAAGCTCTTACGAAAGCCCATTAAAAAGTATCCTATTCTTACCTGTAAATCTCTAGACCATTCTTCGTGCAACTGGGTGTACATCGTTTTAAGATCTTTTAGCACTTGAGTGGAAATATTCAGTAAATCAGTGCTGCCTGCAAATTCCTTGAGATGACTTTCAGCGCACGTCTGTACGTCTTTTACCTGAAATATATATAATTATGTACCAATGCAAAGTTATTTTTATTGCTTAATGTGGGGAAATTACGAATCCTAACATAGGCCAAACTATTCGCCATAAACTAACAAATCATTTGCAGGGAGAATCCTCCTCCATACAGCTCTTGCATGGGGCTTGGTCTATAAGGGATGCTATCGCATACCCGATGTTAATCTCTCAACAAGTGCTCTGTTATAAATTCATTAAAAATTAAATTGTCCTTTTGAAAAAAAAACGGGTCGTAAATTGTCCCCAGAGAGCTGTTTACTTTAGAATACAGAAAATAATGACTTCTTGCCTAATCATAATGAATGACTTAGGCTGCGGCCGGAGTGGGCGTGGCGCGGGAAGCCTGGCGTCGCGTCGTGATCTGTAGTTTCTATAACGTGACCGCAATTAAAGCGATTCTAGCTGTGGAATAGTCTCTGGGAGAATCTCTATAGGCAACGTCTAACTCAAAATTTGATTTAGAAGTTTTACCTGATATAAGTGCATTTTTTACAGGGGATATTAAGATATACTCGAACAACGTCAAAACTATAGTGACAAACATGCACTAACTCGCAGCGGAAGTCGCTAACTGACTTGAACTGTCCGCTCCCGCTCAAAACCCTCGCAAATATCGCCGCAGAATCCACCCCCCGCCCCGCAGTCATACCGACCACACGCGAGCCATACATGTTTGAAAAATACGCATTGGATTCCGCTATCTCGGCCCACGCCCACTCTGGCAGTGGCATTACGTATCTAACTACAGTGGAAACCAGACCTTTCACACACTTCCCAAGTCAAGAGTCGAACAAGCGTTTCTAACAATTACAATCTTTTTGCGGTTCGCATACAACTTACTTATGGTTAATCAAGTTAATAATTATGATTTATTTTTTGGAGGTCATGCTAAATTTTCCACAGATGAATTCGCAGAATTTGCTAGAATATATAAATATCATTAAAGGCCGTGTTATCGGCCAGCATGAGAAAAACACCACTTCATTACGGGCCGTGGGTGTCGTAAAAGGCGACTAAGAGATAATAAAGCCGCTACAACAAGCCCTGAGGAACTATACCACCTTTCAAAGAGTGGACCAGCCAACCCGGCGTTTTAAGGCTGTACATACTTCATGCATAAGACAACGTGCATGAGAAGACAGTGTCCAGCAGTGGACGACAAAAGGACTGGTTGCCCCCTCCAGTAAATCACCGGGGATTTCGGGCCATAATGCATGATGCGGGCCCAGTGTGTTTTGATGGTTACATATATTCCAGTTTTTTTTTTATTTCTCTAGCATGCGGGTTTCCTCGTGATATTTTCCACCACCATTGAGCTAATGACTTTGTTTTCAAAATCCATACTTAAGTGGAAATGAGGCCAGGAATTGAACTCACGATCACTCGAATGTGAGTTGAGAATAGATACACCTAGGCTATCACCGCCGAATGGCTGATTAGAGTACGGTAATATCACTAACGGTAGCCTCCATCTGTTTAGCCCACTGCACTTGGTGCACTACACGCGACATCTCCGGGGGGTGGTACATCTGCAGGTCCGCCTCGTCCGAGTCCAGCTCCACCTGGATACCCTTCACCATAGCGATGAGAGACGACACCAATATCTCCAGCTCAGTGTTAAGATATTGTTTCACAGTAGGACGGTCTATTAGAGTTTTGTAGCGCATGAATTCGTACAGCATCTAAAAAGAATCGGTGATAGTAGCGTGTATTGGCTTTGAAACTAGATAAACAGTAGTGACAGTATGCCATATAAAGGTTGCTTTAATATAAATATGTATAATACAATATAAATATTGTGCCAGCAATTAAATGTAATAAATTAATTAAATATATTATTTATTAATTACCATTTAAATTAAATATAATTATCGTTTGTTAACAATACTATTAATAAAGCAAATCTATAAAAGCGAATGCAAATTGTACTAGAATTGTATAGATAATCGAATCGGTAAAAGGTATGAAGCAATTTGTACATCACTAAACCGATCTCTCATGGAGAAAATAACATAGTGGACGGAGTATAGACTACAATAATGGGGTGGAGCCACTGCGCTACGCCATTATTGTAGTGTGTTGTCACTCTTTTTCCGTTACGCGGGTACAGAAACTATTCTTATTGAATTGCAATATAACCAAATGTAAGTGCAAATTGTTTCTCATATTATATAATATATTATGCCATTGAACAATAATTTCATATTAGCTGGTATTATTATGACTAATATGTCCGTATACACTAAATTGCCCTACATCCGCACAAAAATACATACATTTGCTCAGAGAACAACTAAATCCATTAGTTGAAGTGGTATGATAGGCCTAATTACTCAATAATCGGATTCTAAGTTGTTTTCAATTGTTTTAACCGACTGGAAAATATCAAGAGCAATAAAACAAGTAAGTGCCTGCGGTACGGCCACGTTCTCATGGATATATGCGACAATATTTGACCTTAGACCTGAATAGTTTGAGCAGAAAGAAAATCCATTGAATATGTGCACGACAGAATAAATAAGGGCGTAGCACAAGTGCAGTACAATTAAGATATATGTTATTATGTAATGTGTAAATTATGTAAATATTATGTAAATCAAGTGTACATGATATGTACGTACTGACATCGCACGGCTCGGGGAAGAAAGGGGGTTGTCTCACAAGGGTTGCGCAACTAGCGAGGTGAGGACGAATGAATTCTCACATTAGACTAATAAAAGCGTACGAGACAAATCCATACACCTTTCCTACGAGACTATGGGATGTTAGTACGTACATTTATATTATATTTTTTAAAGTGTCTTGTTTATAAACTGTATGTGTTTGTATTCGCTCTCCATAAATGTATTAGGGAAACTAGGTTACAGGTCAGGGTATAGGCAAAATAAAGGCTACCGCCCGCAGTGTGTTTTACTGAGCATTGAATTAAACATATAAAGTTGCGGGCTAGATGACGAAGTTCCGGTATCGGCGCCACTACTTCCCCTTTACCTTCAGTCCTCCCATTCCCCTTGCTACTCAACGAAGGAGGGAGGGAAAAAAGGGCTAAATTGCCCAGAAAGATGTAAAATCATCATGCATCGTCATCGAAAATAGCCTTGTTCTCCGCATAAGAGGAGAACCGACCCTAGGATAAGTGACTTGTAACCTAGAAGTTATGTATGACGTTGGAGAGCGAATAGCACAATAAACTACCCCAGGGAGCAGGGGGATCGCACGGGCAGCAAACTTGCTATAAAAGGCATAGGTTCCGACCTCTCTTTGCCAGTTCGTCCTCAGCACTTCAAGTAGTAACTTGAACTGCTAGTTTTACATTTATCACTTCAAGCAGTAACTTGATCCAACGGACTCCTCATTGTGGAGATACCTAACAAGTTCATACAAGCAAGCTCGCTGCCGACTGCCGCTTCCTCTCTGCCCCCCTGTGGTTCAATGTGAATTAGAGCAGCGTTTTTATTTCCGTATTTCACCCCTACACCCCCCCGTTGGAAGGCAACGTGCGGCCTGCAACATTGGCCCTGCGGTATAAGATCGATCGCGAGCACCGCCTTATATATAATATATATATCGTAGCCAACATCTGGTCCTTCGAGCCGGATCTCCTGAACCATCGTCATCCAGAAGATCGCCTATCGAGATACGGAGAAAATTAGAAAATGCCGACCACAAGAAGCAAAAGCGACAAGGAGGGAGTAGAAGCATCCTCGAGGTCGCAAACCGAAACTACGGCCACCACGGGCGCAACGGCGAGCACAGAGCCGTACACAACGACTACCCAGACCGCAACCACGACCGACACTACCACAAGTAAGTCCTCAAATAATAAAAAACAAGCCAAGGACAGTGTCGCTATCGCCGTCTGCTCCAGGCCACCATCGCCTGTACCTGAGTGCTCCGACCACACAATGCGCCCACACTCGAGCCACGCTCGGTCACGCCGCTCCGTACCCTCACGCAAGAGACTC
This sequence comes from Sesia bembeciformis, assembly GCA_943735995.1. Classification (NCBI taxonomy): domain Eukaryota; kingdom Metazoa; phylum Arthropoda; class Insecta; order Lepidoptera; family Sesiidae; genus Sesia; species Sesia bembeciformis. The sequence continues at coordinate 7,718,788 of OX031029.1, read as the reverse complement.
CTCGCGGAATTAGAGGCGAAAGAGCGGCTCGCCGAGCTGTACCTAAGAGAGGCCGAGTGGAAAACAAAAGAAATCCAGGCCGCAGCTGAACTTGAAAAGGCGAAACTCGAACGACTGAAACTAGACTCATCGTCGAGTGAGGAGGACGAACTGGACGAACAGGATTCAGATCCTCAGCGTGTCCACCGGTGGCTACACAATCAAAAGCAGATATTAGCCATCAAAGACGCCGAGATAGAGAAAAGTCCCAAACCCAAGGAGGCAGCTGTGTCAGAAAAAGGCAGTATTAGAAAATCGGCCGGGAATGAAAGAGACCCGGGTGTTGCGGGAACCCCCACGAAAGAGGTCCCGTCTTCAGACCATTCTCCACCGGCGATTGACGTGACTACATTAGCCACGGCCTTCTCACAAGCTATGCGCCAGAACAGGGACTCACCTCGGTACGTACAAGAGTTACCCGTGTACAGTGGACACGCCCACAGCTGGCTCGCCTTCCGAGCAGCTTACAACGAAACAAAGGAACGCTTCACTAAAACTGAAAATGTGGCCCGACTACGAAGATGTCTAAAGGGACCCGCCATGGAAGCCGTGAGTTGCCTACTAATAAGTGAGCCTGACCCGCCAGTCATATTACAAACGCTGGAGAGACGATTCGGGCGGCCAGAGGCACTCATCCGCTTAGAACTAGAAAAAGTGAAGCGTTTACCCAAGGTCAGTGAAAACCCCTGTGACCTTTGCATATTCGCCAGTAAACTAGCGAACATCGTGGCTGCTATAGAAGCATTAAAGAAACCACACTACCTCCACCACCCTGAGATGTTGTACAACGTGGTGGAGAAACTCACTCCAACCCTGAGAAGTAAATGGGTAGACTACGCGGCGAGAGAGCTTTCAGAAGTATCCGACTTCAAAAAGATGTCAATATACTTGAACGAAGAAGCGGATAAGTTTGGCGCTTACGCCTTTCCAGAATACATCGCCGACGAGTCAACAGGGAGGGAGCGACCTATGCGAAAAAGGGTCGAACGCGCTTACACAATAAAAGAAAAGCGCAAGCCGCAAGAAAAGTGGCAAGAACAATGTTGGCAGTGCAAACAATCACATCAGTTAGTGCATTGCCCACAGTTTCTCAACGCTAACATACACGAGCGTTGGGAGATGGCAAAAAAGAGCCATACTTGTTTCCGGTGCTTAAAAGGTACGCACCAACGAAACACGTGTCGCGTCAGACCATGCGGCCGCGACGGATGTACCATGAGACACCATGTCCTACTCCACCACCAGAAAACCAATCAACCATCAGACACCCCAGAAAGAACAGAAGAGGTACTGACTTCAACAGTAGCTACCAACTCGAATACGCGACGTCGGGCGTACCTGAAAATAGCACCTGTCGTGCTATCAGGTCCCCAGAATAAAATAGAGACGTACGCGTTGTTGGACGAGGGGAGTACAGTGACCATTATCGACGCATCTTTGGCCGATATATTGGGGATAGATGGGCCCAAACAACCAATGTGGGTGCAAGGGGTGAGTGGGACAGAGATAAAACACGAACAAAGTCGGAGTGTCGACTTGGCCATCAAAGGGAAATTCGGCGGCGAAGAATTCCAGATTCAAAATGCCAGAACAGTAGAAAGGCTGAATTTCACGTCGCAATCCATAACAGAGGAAAATATGAAAGGCTGCACTCATCTACGAAACATAAGGAAAGAGCTCACGTACGACTACGCGTCCCCAAAGATACTGATCGGTCAGGACAACTGGGACCTAATAGTATCACGTGATCTTCTAGAGGGTCGGCGCGACCAACCAGTGGCATCACTAACAAAACTGGGGTGGGTACTCCACGGATGCCACACGTCGAAAAGTAAGCCCGTAACCTTTTGCGGTCACCTCTCCACAACACGAGGTGACACAATGGAAGAAACAATGAGGAAGTATTTCGAACTGGAGTCATTGGGAATCGAACCTAGAAAACCCAAGAACGATCCCGAACAACGGGCGTTGGAGATACTCGAGAACACTACTCGACGACTTCCCAATGGCAGATTCGAAACCGGGTTATTGTGGCGAAAAGACGACCTAAAAATACCCAACAACTACCAAAACGCACTAAAGCGCCTCTACAACTTAGAAAGAAAACTAGATCGCGACGAACAGCTGAAAGTTCAATACCAAGAACGGGTCGACAACCTCTTCAAATGCGGATACGCCGAGCGAGCCCCCGCAGCGCCAACTAGCGGCAGAACATGGTACCTCCCACACTTCGCGGTCATCAATCCCGCAAAGCCAAAGATAAGAATGGTACACGATGCGGCGGCTCAATCGCATGGACTGTGCCTCAACGACATGTTGTTGGCAGGACCTGACCTATTACAGTCCCTCCCAGGCGTTATTATGCGATTTCGACAACATCCATACGCCGTATCCGCAGATATAAAAGAAATATTTATGCGAATCAGCATAAGAGAAGAGGACAGAGATGCCCTGCGTTTTTTATGGAGAGATCACCGGCGGGAGGGTCCGCCAGAAGAATACAGAATGACCTCGGTGATATTCGGTGCGTGCTCATCACCATGCACCGCCATACACATAAAGAACAAAAACGCGAACGAGTTCGTCGACATCTATCCAGAGGCGGCGTGCGCAATAGAAAGAAACCACTACATGGACGACTACTTACAAAGCTTCCCCACACCTGAGAAAGCGATCAGAATGATCAAAGAAGTCGACTTTATACACCGACAAGCAGGGTTCGAGTTGACGGCGTGGACATCTAACAACATGAGTGTTATAAAAGATTTCAAGGAAAGAACGGAAACAAACGCAATACCAATAGGTGCGAGCGAGACAGAAAGAACGCTCGGTCTCCTATGGAGCACAAGAGATGATTGCATAAGTTTCCGCTTGAACAAAACAAGAATAGCGCCTGAAATGCTTGAAAACACGCGCCCACCAACCAAGAGGGAGGCCTTAAGTGTCATAATGTCCTTGTTCGATCCATTGTGCTTACTATCGCCGATGACAACGCCCGCGAAAAGAATCATGCAGGACACCTGGCGCTACGGTACCAAATGGGACGAGCCCATTCCAGAACAGTTAAGGCAAAGATGGGACGCATGGCTGTCATTGCTAAGAAAGGTAGAAGACCTACGCATCCCTCGATGTTACGACTATGAATCGGCAACCACTTACGAACTACATACGTTTGTCGATGCCAGCGAGGAGGCCTACGCCGCAAGCGTTTACTGGCGAATCGTGCGTAACGACGGAAGTGTACACGTCACGCTGGCAGCCGCAAAGAGTCGCGTGACACCACTGAAGCCCGTCTCAATCCCCAGGTTAGAACTACAGGCCGCCCTACTAGGGGCCCGCCTAGCCGATACAGTGCTACAAGAGCACGAGTTTGAAGTCGCGCATAAAACATATTGGAGCGACTCGCGTACGGCCCTGGCGTGGATAAGATCCGAACCACGCACCTACAAAACCTTCGTAGCACACCGACTCGCAGAATTAGAGACACTCACTAAGAAAAATGAGTGGCGATGGGTGCCTACGGCAGATAACGTAGCAGACGACGCGACAAGAGCGACACCTCACGACTTCAACGTGAAACATCGATGGTTCAATGGCCCCTCCTATCTACTACTATCTAAGAATGAGTGGCCTAGAGAAGTCGAGGTCAAGGTCAACAACTCTGGGGAAGAGAGAGAAAAATGTCTCGCAATAACTGACAAGCCAACTCATGACCATCTGCCAGATGTCCAACGATTCTCGAAATGGATCAGACTGATAAGAGCGACAGCTAGAGTGCTGCAATTTGTCGAATTATGTCGGGGAAATAAATTCCAAATCACCGCTACGCGTTACAAACGAACGCGTGTAAACAAATCACGTGACCCCGACTGGAAGAAAAAAGATAAACAAACTCGAACCCAATCGACCGATACGATGGTTCCCACGAGTTCATCAACCCGCCGCGCCATTGACCTAGAAGTGCGTCATATTGAAAAGGCTCAAAAATTGTGGATTCTAGCGGCACAACAAGACAGCTATTACCTAGAAAAGCTGCGCATAAAAGAGAACAGGGCGCCACCTACCGGAGATTTATTGTCGTCACTTAGTCTTATCATCGACAGTGACGACATAATAAGAATAAAGGGTCGTATAACTGCGGCCGAGGGAATACACGCAGAATCTGTGAGCCCAGCCATACTGAATGGAAAACATATATACACAAAATTGTATATACAACACGTCCACGAGAAACTTCATCACGGAGGCGTAGAAACAGTCGTAAATGAGCTACGCCAACGGCTATGGATAATGAAAATCCGACCGGCCGTGCGAAACGTGATCAAGAGCTGTATGGCGTGCAGAATAAAAAAGACTAAACCAACAAGTCCGGCCACAGGCGACTTACCTCCAGCTCGCCTGGCCCATCACGCACGCCCCTTCACATTCACCGGATTGGACTACTTTGGTCCAATAGAAGTCACCGTCGCGCGCCACCGCGAAAAGAGATACGTAGCGCTCTTCACATGTATGACGTCACGCGCCATACATCTAGAAGTCGTGACCTCCCTAAGCGCTGACTCAGCCATTTCAGCGCTGAGGAGGTTTATGGCCAGAAGAGGCTGTCCAACAGAGCTGTGGAGTGACAACGCAACTTGCTTCAAGGCGGCTGATAAAGAGCTCGCCCAGTCCATAGCTGAAGCCACCCAGCACGAGGCCACAAACCGCATGATCAAGTGGCGGTTCATCCCACCAGCAGCGCCGTTTATGGGCGGTGCATGGGAGCGCATGGTGCGCTCCGTTAAAGAAGCCCTGCGAGTCACCCTGCACGAACAACATCCAAGTGACGAGACGCTCAGCACACTGCTAACTGAGGCGGAGATGACCATAAATTCCCGCCCCCTTACTCATGTGGCGGTGACACCCGACGAACCGGCAGCACTAACGCCGAACCTTATACTACTCGGCCCGAACTGTCACATGCCGGTTCCCGGAGACTTCACCGAAGGCGACCTGAACGCGCGCCATCACTGGAGGCGCGCCCAGAGGCTCGCAGACGTATTCTGGCACCGCTGGGTACGGGAGTACATGCCCTCACTCCAGTACCGGCGGGAGCCCCGCAGCACCGGTGAACCACTGAAGATCGACGACATCGTCGTCGTGTGCGACTCCAACTTACCCCGGAACACCTGGCCACGAGGCCGTGTCACCAACGTCTACCCGGGTAAAGACAACGAGGTACGAGTCGTCGACATCACCATGGGCAACGGCACCGTGCTACGCAGACCTACGAAGAAAGTCGTCGTGCTACCAGTCGGTTCGCAGTGTTGCGACGGCGGGAGAATGTGCACGACAGAATAAATAAGGGCGTAGCACAAGTGCAGTACAATTAAGATATATGTTATTATGTAATGTGTAAATTATGTAAATATTATGTAAATCAAGTGTACATGATATGTACGTACTGACATCGCACGGCTCGGGGAAGAAAGGGGGTTGTCTCACAAGGGTTGCGCAACTAGCGAGGTGAGGACGAATGAATTCTCACATTAGACTAATAAAAGCGTACGAGACAAATCCATACACCTTTCCTACGAGACTATGGGATGTTAGTACGTACATTTATATTATATTTTTTAAAGTGTCTTGTTTATAAACTGTATGTGTTTGTATTCGCTCTCCATAAATGTATTAGGGAAACTAGGTTACAGGTCAGGGTATAGGCAAAATAAAGGCTACCGCCCGCAGTGTGTTTTACTGAGCATTGAATTAAACATATAAAGTTGCGGGCTAGATGACGAAGTTCCGGTATCGGCGCCACTACTTCCCCTTTACCTTCAGTCCTCCCATTCCCCTTGCTACTCAACGAAGGAGGGAGGGAAAAAAGGGCTAAATTGCCCAGAAAGATGTAAAATCATCATGCATCGTCATCGAAAATAGCCTTGTTCTCCGCATAAGAGGAGAACCGACCCTAGGATAAGTGACTTGTAACCTAGAAGTTATGTATGACGTTGGAGAGCGAATAGCACAATAAACTACCCCAGGGAGCAGGGGGATCGCACGGGCAGCAAACTTGCTATAAAAGGCATAGGTTCCGACCTCTCTTTGCCAGTTCGTCCTCAGCACTTCAAGTAGTAACTTGAACTGCTAGTTTTACATTTATCACTTCAAGCAGTAACTTGATCCAACGGACTCCTCATTGTGGAGATACCTAACAAGTTCATACAAGCAAGCTCGCTGCCGACTGCCGCTTCCTCTCTGCCCCCCTGTGGTTCAATGTGAATTAGAGCAGCGTTTTTATTTCCGTATTTCACCCCTACACCCCCCCGTTGGAAGGCAACGTGCGGCCTGCAACATTGGCCCTGCGGTATAAGATCGATCGCGAGCACCGCCTTATATATAATATATATATCGTAGCCAACAGAATACATAATTGCAAAATTCACCCTTTGATCCTAACCTCCTCGTTTATAAAGCATTAGCTCACTGAGCATGCACATAATTACAAATATTTTGCGTTCGTAAACGATTTGTTACAGTTATTGTAGTTCACTGCTCTAACTGAAAGAACAGGATTGCTTCACAACATTGTATTGTTAACACCACTTGACCACCTACTGAATTTGTTGATATCAAACTGGAAATAAATTTGTAGTTATAATAAGCTGTGAAGGGTTGATTAAACAGTACAATAGAAGGATTATGCTTGGTACCTGCTTGGCAGATGTGTTATGTAATCTGGGCTTTAACTTTTCAGCTATTTTAGTTTCAGCGGGTCGCAAGTTTGATGAAAATCTAGAGACCGCTGATTCCCAGGCGGGGTTCGGACCATTGCACACCCACACATTGATATCTGCAAGTACATACATTTTAAAATTTTAGCGTTTTTACATGTGTATATCAGCTCATATTCTTGGTTGATGTAGCCCGGCCGAAATTTCGAATAAAATAGAAAAAGGTAAAGATTGAGCCATTAAATAGATGTATACTTATACACCTATAGACATATATATACATCGTTACATCAACCAAGAATATGAGCGGAATAAGTCAATTAGCAACGATGGTCACACAACTCACGACTGAATCAGTGAGCATGTGACCATGACTGATAAATTGCGTTTAAGACCCGTTTAATAGATAAATAATATATATTCTACAAATAGATAGCCTGGCCATAAATGCCGTTACAATAAGGAAAAAAAAAACATTGTAATTTGGAATCTGTCAATCTCACGTGAAAATAAATGCTTTTTTCTCATTTTGGCGCCACCATTATTAAACTATTGCATTACACAAAGTAGGCATTTTAGAAAGGCAATTTTTAAAATTTACATCTACTTGGTATTAGCCGAATGTTTGTGCACCGGGCTAAATACCGAATAGTAAAATATGCTAATAACCGAATAGGCTAAATACCGTGCACCAAGAATAGTCCTTTCAGCAAGACAGCTAAGGTCATAAGGCTCGGTCAACATAGGCGAGTCTAGAAAAGAATATTCCCGACTTCATTAGAGCTGAAGACTGGCCGTCATTTAGTCCCGATCTTAATCCGTTCGATTATGATTTATGGTTTGTTGTAGAGCATGGCATGCTCTAAACGCCGTGATTATATTGAGTCCCTAAGACATTCTATAAAGGTGACAGTTGCCAAGTTTCCCATGGAAAAGGTGCGTGTTTGAATGGAAAACTGGCCACAAGGTTTGAAAGATTCTGCGAAAGCAAATGGTGATCATTTCGAATTTGAAAATTTATTCAAATTTTTATTTTTAAAATGCTTACCTATTTATTTCTAAAATAAAACAAGTTCTTCTAATAAAATGATAATGTAAAAATAAAAATATCAATGTTTTCTTTGAACAATATTTATGGCTAGACTATATATAATACGATACAATAAATGTTAACTACCTATACATGTAAATTGTAACTGTAAATAAAATATTTAATTTATTAAATTGTAAATATATAATTTCTTAAATTGTTAATTTAATAAATTATATATTTTCTTACTTTGCAAAGGTACAAACAACTGGTCCGTTTTCAGTTCCACTTTTTCACTGTAAGATATAAGTTTGTTCAATTGGCTGTATGTAGACCTAATGGCATGTATCTGAAATAAATCAAAAAATATATTATGTTTAAACGTATATTTTTGATATTATTAAGTTTATTTAATGTAACTTTATAAAAGCGGGTGTAGACACATATCTGACTAGTTTAAAACCCGCACCCATACACATACAAAAAGTATGTAACATGCAAGAAACGTAACATTTGATTTATATTCATAACATCTTATACATATATTTTATAACCAGCTATGAAAACATTTTTTTATTTCTGTTTTTCGTAACTAGACATTAAACAAGATTATTTAGTCCACTTTCACAATCATCGTTCGTAACTAGCTATGAAAAGGATTTTTTTTAAAGAGAAATATAGATTTTACCTCCTTAAGTCTTGTTTCAAAATTTGCGCAAAAAGATGGTACATAAGGTTTGCCATTCCACGTGTGCAGCGCATAGTTCGTCCAATACGTCTCCGTGAGCGAGAGGCACGCGCCGCACCACGTTTGTATCACTTTAAGACTTTCCATTATATGTGTTAGTATTAACGTGTCCACGGGTTCTCCGACTTTCCATAGGTTTAAGGACGAAAATGACTTTTGTATTATGGAACAGATGGTATGCCCTGAAAATTAGAAGTAACATGTATCAATGTAAAATGTTTAAGAGAAATAATTAAAGGATAAAAAAAATACTAAATGAGTAGCAAATCAATGGTAGCAAATTTAAAAGTGGGTTAGGATTAGCTTTTCTGGTAATGAAATAAGAAATCTTCGTCGACTTGATGATTAAATAGATGATTATTGATAATTCGTCGCTCGTTTAAACATATTACCAACGGAGGTGCGCACGGGATTTTTGAATAGCGGAGGCATATTTAGGTAAAGAACAGCGAGTGATTGGAGTATTTACGGGCAACTTCATTAGAAAAAATCGCATGATAAATTTAATAGATGACATCTGCGTCCATGACGTACATTACGGTATCGGAGCGATCTTGCGTATAGGATTGGTGGGATGCAGAATGAGTTTTTAGCATATCATTCATCTGCACCAGAAGATGTAGGAGCTATGCCAGAAGTATGTGGATATTATATTTAAGGGCCAAAAGTAGAAGATAAGGTTAGGGATACACAAAAGATTCAATTTGGGTTGAAGTGATTGGTAATCCGAATGAATAACCCCAATAAGATAAGATAGGTAGAAAAGTACTTAGGTACTTTATCTAAAACAATTTTTTCTTAAATTAAAATTTGGAATAGACACTGTAGTAAATATTTTCCAAATTTGGAAAATTGGAAACACCAAGCTTGAGAATAGTGATTACTGATCATTCTAATCTATTGGGCACTAGGACCTTTAATTCAATTCAATTTGTTTATTTGCAATATGCGCTACAAAAGGTGATAAATATGATATGGCGTGCAAAATTACATATACCTAGGTATTTAACATACTAAAAACACTTAAATGTTTGCAAATAACACAAAGAAACACAATTTTTTATGTCTATATTTTCACTAAAAACGCGCTGTTTTATTTTAGTTAAACACAAATTGTCCTTAAAGGTTTTACAGATGGACAATTATTTTGAATATTAATCAATACGGTGGCGTTAGGATTCCTGCATCAAAGCAAGCATCAGACAAACAATAAAAGGTCAAAAGTCATTGTTCGATTGGCTCTTAGTAATTATGTTTACTTTGTCACTATAAATTAACCGAAAAAACGTTCAAAGACTCAGACGATCTTAAATAATCGCATGAGTTTAACGACAGAAGACCTTAAGTTTTAGTACAATAACAAACACAATTAGGCAATGATTTAGGTAATATCTTCTAGAGCCCTTTGTTCTACGTTCTACGTAATGTTTTTTTTTTTATAGACAAGTGGGCGGACGAGCAAGCGGTCCCACGTGATGGTAAGTGTTACCGCCGCCCATGGACACCTGCAACACCAGGGGGTATGCGGGCGCGCCGCCGACCTTGCAAAATTCTATTCACAGCTTTCTTGAAGAACCCTATATCGTAGCTTCATGGAAAAACCTCTAGAGGCAGTTCGTTCCACAGCATACGGGTTCGCGGTATAAAATATTGTATGTTTGAACATACATACCGATAATATCAAAAATATGTATCATTCTGTCTTGAGTATACGGCATTAAAGTGAACCGCCAGACGTCGTCCAATATTCCACCGATATTCTCTACAGACTCTCTCATCTCTTCCAGATTACTCGACTGTATTGATCTGAAATGTTTTTTATTTACTCGTTAATACCTATGATTAGGATAATATCTTTCTGTCTGTATGTTGCTTGCTCTTATCTCGGGATATATTAATACGATTTTCACTGTTGTAGGAAATATTTATCTGTAATAGTTGCAGAGTAAAACATACAATTTCTACTTACTTGGCCATGAAAAAAGAGCATGTTTACTGCCGACAAACTGTACTGCAGTTTGGCAGTTACAATTCATAATAGTACAGTGTATATTTGTAGATTGAAATTTTTAAAAAAATATAAGGGATTTCTAAGACAAGAAAAATTTATAAAAAAATTGTCTCGAAATTTAAAGCGAATATATTTATTTTTTAACCAACGGTTTAATTTTATTCTTCGACAATGAAAAAACAATTAACATATTTGTACTTGACAAATATCCAATAGAATTAACTAGTTTTAAGCAGACAGCCTGACGTCTTATATCGTACCTACCTTATTTCTTCACACACATCTGCAAACAGATCAGTAAAGGTTGCTGCGATTTCTTTTTCCTTTTTGTTGCTATCTTTTTTCTGTTCAACAGACTTCCAATACTCCACTTCATCCTCTATCGATAATATTACTGTGAAATAAGAAATATGTTGTGTTTTTTTTTATTTTGTAACATTACATCTGTTTAATTACAAGATGTTTAATACTGTAGGTTTTTTATTATGACGCACAAAAAGTGATATCACTGTTACTGTTGCTTGGTGCTTCATCGCCAAAAGCAGTTTGAAGCCGAGTGAGGCTTCAAATTACACTTAAAATCGTAGGAAATCATACAGCGAAAATTTTCACGAATTAAATCTATCGTAATGCAGACACGCAATTTTTAAAATGACGCCACAATAAAAAAACATGACTGTTAGATGAAACAAACTACTCTACAGCCAAAGAGTTCCATTTTCAAATATCGTCGTCTTGAATGGTATGAACTCCAGCAGCAAAAGTGCCTCCTTTTCCCAGAAAACTGTTGGCATGACCTTTCTGCTCGATTTTTCGATATTGAATTTCTTAGGCGTAGGAGTTTTATGCTTGCATAGACTCCATTTTAAACTCAGGATCCCTATGAAAACCCACGTCTCATCAGCAGTCACCAATTGCCGAAAAAAGTTACTGGGTCCTCACCAAGCAGCTTCAAGCTCTCTTGGCCAAATTGACGCTGAGCGTCCTTCTGAATGGTGCTTCTGGAACAAGCACGAAATCCATCTTGCGCTAACTTTGTAAATCTCCAAATGTTTATGAATGATTTTCCGAACTATGCCTGCCGAGATACTCATTTTTTCAGCTATACGTGAGATCTTCACCCGCCTGTCTACCAAAATTAAATCTTCGGCATCTTTGCGGTTACTGTTACTTCGGTAATCTTCCATTGTGAAGATTATCTTATATGGACTCTCTCTGCCCCAATTAAGCTGCTTACTCCAAAATATGACTTTGTATTTTAAAGGCGCAAATTACCCATATCCTACCACCAAGCGCTCAAAGATTTCCGTCGGCTTCTTCCCCCTCTTTGTGAGAATTTTATCACTGAACGTTGTTCCAAGTCACACAATTTCTTGGTGACTTACAGACACTGACAGACGAACGGAATGCTATAATCACACAGTTGAAACTGCACATGTGTCACATCAAGGCATATAGTTATATGTATGAACTTGTGTTGATTCACTCAGTGTTGGGCTTTTGACACTGAGGAAGATAAATTATTGAACACTCCTCGTACCAGACTGACAGGATAGTAACAGCGATGACACACACGTACAGCATAGTATTAAAATTGGTAGTGTAGAAATGTAATTTAGGATAGGATAGGACCCTTGTAGTTATATTTTTTTATATCTTATTTATTTTTATATTCTGTTGCATAGGGTCGTAACTATCCAGCTCTGCTTAATTCACCGGAGCCCTCTCGCAACTGTATTTGAATTCTAATGATACAAAATTAAAACCTCAACGACGACGCCTGTTATGTTTATAATTCCTCCGTGTACCAACATATTGCTATTAAATTTTGTCAAGCGCGCATCACAACAATGATTCCCAACATAAATTATAATAGATCAGGGTAAAAGTATCCTGAACCAGAACATAAACTATCACCATAGTTAATTTCAATAAAATCCAATCATAAGTTTTTATGTAACGGCTGATATTGCACATGCGTACTTAATGATAATTCCCTCGGGAACATTATAACGGATCGGGATAAAATGTTCTCTAAATGTTAACCCAAGTCTTAAACTATATTAAATTCTGTTCAGTGGCTTTTATGTGATGTGTTCAGTCAGACAAACATTCTAAAAATATATAAATAAATAATGCCACAATGGCATTGTTGCGCCAAATGGCAGTGTGTTGTGTTCTGAATCGTTTGTAGAGACACTGCACCGAATTTTTTCAAAAAATATTTCATGTACCTACAGAGAGGGCTCTGTTATGATTTCATTATATGTATAGATGTTTTTTTTTATTTTACTTATGTACATTTACTATAAACGAGCTGAAGTGCGGATTTCCTGATATTCTTTGAAGAACTCCTTTCTTTAATAAATTCAAAATTCACGTCCAAAGTAAGTTCCGGATCAATATAGAAATATTGACAAGAATATCAAGATACTAAATATTACACATAGACATATTATAAAACAAAATGGTAACATTTCTATCAACAACTACATTTACTGACCAGTGCTCTTGTCATCTCTTCCATGTGTCACAACCCGCAGGATTGAAACCAAATCTGAAAGGTTCTTTTGTAGCTTGCTAGAATATAAGTCATCTCCCTGTAATAAAGACCAGCAGTATTTTATAATATTTATAAAAAAAAAAACTGAATTTTTCGAAGTAAATTCTACAAAGTCATAGACATATTTATATTACTTATTTGTCTATTATACATTTTTTTATTGATAAACGACAGGTTAGTGACGGCCCACTCGTTGGTACAACTGCGACACACATCAACATGGGTTAGAAATGACAAATGTTGGCACACCCCCTTAATGCGCATTGAGGGGGTGTGCCAACGTTTGTCATATCTCACCTTTGGAGATTAGGACTCGGATAAATGGAGAATTCGTGGTCTTATAATAGTCTTGTTTAGAAGCACCATATACAGTCTACATTTACAGTTATATACGTTTGTATACAGTCCATATACAGTGACATCATATACTAGTTTCAAACCATGTGATTAGATCATGTATGTGTCGTATGTAAAAAACGATCTAAGAAATGTTTATGATCTAAGAGTTGATTAGGAATTAGGAAAAAATAGATAGCTGGATGGAAAACAGAAAGTTAATGAGATGGGAAGTTTTTCGTCCTTAAATACTTCCCATTCTTCCTTAAATAGATGGGAGGTAAACAGCAATAAGTTTCTTATACATTCCACTCTGTTCCTAGAAACTTTAAGCTTTAAACTTTTTGTAGTTTATTTATTATTTTTATATACTTTTTATTGAGTCGACATTTTTTATATTTGTGCCCTCCCTGAACGTGCGACCGACCGACCTAGTGTCAAGGTGTATGTCTCGAAATTCGCCATTGAACCAATATCCTGCAGGTGCTTGTGATTGTGAAATGTTTTATTCCTATTTAATTATGTGTTGGTGATGAGTGTCTGCCGTCCTGATATTATTTGGATTGCATAAGTACTCATTTTATCTATAACTAGCGACCCGCCCTCGCTTCGCTTCGGTTTATATATTTTTATTTTCCATTTTTTTTTTTCAAAATTTCAAAATAAACTATAGCCTATATTAGACACGGATAATGTAGCTACCTATTTGTGAAAGAATTTTTGAAATCGGTTCCGTAGTTCCAGAGGTTACGCCCAACATACAAACAAACACACAATTTTACCTCTTTATTATATTAGTATAGATAGCGACCCGCCCTCGGTTCGCTTCGGTTTATAAGAAGTTTTATTATTCAATTTTTTTTTTAAATTTCAATATATAATATAGTCTATATTAGACACGGATAATGTAGCTTCCTATTTGTGAAAGAATTTTTGAAATCGGTTCAGTAGTTCCAGAGATTACCCCCAACATACAATCACACAATTTTACCTCTTTATTATATTAGTATAGATATAGACTTTCGTGACGTAATTAGACCTGATGAAGAGTAGAAACTTAGAAAGTGTAATAAGATGAGAGATTTCTCCTACTCCATTACACCTTTTACTTGATGGAATCTAGTAACAAAGTGATGGTTCTTGTAGTAATAAAAATATTCATACTGCAGACAATAGAGGAGAGTACACATGTCTTATGACTTGATAGAGAGACTCAGCAGCATTGTTGGAAAGAGTGATAATGTTTATATTTATGTCTTTTACAGATTTTCCTGTGCTCAAATCCTGGCCAGATGGTTTGTAAAATATGATAGAAGTCTTCTTATTGTTTTGTATCTGAAACAGTTTTAAGGAAATTGAAATAACAGTACAATAAATTAGAACCATTTCATACACATAGTGACGATAAAATAGACAAGTTTGCAAACTAGCTCATTTGTTAAAAAATACAGTTACATTTAAAATTAACGGAAATAATAAAATTGTTGTTCTCAACATTTCAAAAGCCCAAATAGATGGTATAGAGACAGATGCACATATTCCCAAATACTGAAACCATAGACTTCATTCGTGAATTTCAGATAATATGAAAATTTTAGGCATTTTATTTTTAGTTACAAGTTCATGTTTCTTTTTGTTTCTGCTAAACTTTCCCTACATATTTGTGAAATACAAAAGAAAAGTCTCACGCTGATTAATCATAATATGTCATATAAAGGCAGACGGTAAATAAACTGTGTGCAATGCATGAACTGATATAATACTCACTGAAGTAAGAAGTTCCAATGTATTGTCATTTTGTATAAATCCTTGCAGCAATAATGTCTGTGAATTGTAAATAAATTCAGATAATGCCTCTTCTGCTTTATCATTTACTTCTAACTTAGATATGTTGTAATATTGCTCTGTAAATATTCAAAAATATAGCATTTTAATGAAAGTGATGAACATTTGTATTAAAGCAATTACTTATTTCTGTAGAGTTCATTACAGAACAAGCTTTGTATTACTTCAGACAAACAAAAAAGCAAGACAGTGCCACGCTCCAGAGAAGTGAAGCACTTAAACTAAGCAGATGGAGTGTCTAACATGATGCAAAATGTACAAAATATTTTTTGAAAATGTATAAATCTCACATGACATAAGATTTGTTATAATATGTTATACCTATATAAGAAATGAATGTCTACAACAAGTTTTGAATATTTATTCAAAAAGGGTAGGAAAGGAAAATTTTCTGATTAGAACTTAGGTACTTTTCAATAAACCAGAATACATTCAGTGATTCACAATACCAATATACTTAGGTATAATACAATAATATTAGTAAGTAAAGGTTAGTATTTTTGTCTCAGGCTTTCGACATTAGTGTAAACATAGACCATACCTACATTAGTATTAATTAGGATTAGATGTAACTTACATATAATTAAGTATATAGCTTTTATAGATGAAAATAATACAACTCACTTAGCTTTTAATCAATATAAAAAGTAGAAGCTGTATTACAATATTTTAAATTCTTACCTATCGTTTTCAATAAGAAATCACGTATAGGGGACATTTTAACTCCTACTGGCTAACTTTTGCATACCTACTTCATTATCTTTACTATTTGTTGACATGACACGGCTAGGAAGCGTTGTCATGGTAACAGGTTCCGTTTAGTTAATGCTAAATATCGACTGGTAATTGAAAACTATATGATGATTTTAAACTAATTTTCAAAATTCTAGTCAGAATGAGATTTAATTCACATTGTGTGAAATGACTAGCTGGAGTAAATGTTACTTATATGTTTTTTATAAATTATATGTTAATTAAATAAAATATTTTAGTAAAATGATACGGCATTCATTAACTGACATTAAACTAAGCAGAAACTAAAACACATTTTTTTATGAAAAAAAACGGTCTATGTGTTATGTCATATAAATTGTCAATTTTTATTGTATATTACTATAGTATTTTCTTTTTCGTTTTCCAATTGAATATTAAATCAAATAGCATACATTTTTAAAACAAAATGTCTTTACTGCGACCTGTAAGTAAATTCATAACAGTAACAAAAATATTGTTGGTTTATGGTTATCTTATCAGACTATGGACAATCAGTTGAACATGCATAATTTCATGACGCTTTTTATTTGAAATTTTTTCGTTTTTTCAGATTTAGAACACACATTTATAGAAGACAATATATCCTGTAGGTTTCCTTCCCATAGGAATTGAAATGAAAAACAGAATATACGCGCGTAGGGTAGCCGTGGGCAAATGCTAGTATATTTTTTTTATAGGCATCTAGGCGGACGAGCAAGCGGGCCCACGGATGCTAAGTGTTACCGCCGCCCATGGACACCCGTAACACCAGGAGGTATGCGAGTACTCGGCCCACCTTGCAAAAATTTTATTGCTTTCTTGAAGTATCCCATATGGTATCATAATGGAAAGAACTCTTCAAGCACTTCTTTCCACAGCCTATACAATACAGGGTTTAGATGTTTTATGAACCGAACAGTATGCGACACTCCATATTGAGGTAATAGAAGTGCATGCCACTTCTATGGCGGGAAGTGCGGTTGTAAAAACTCAACATAGGAATTATGTTAAACAATTCTTCCGAGAGTTCCCCGTTGTATAGGTTGTAGAACACACAGAGAGATACAATGTTTTTCTGAATGCTGAGGGGTTCTAGACTGCCCGTGAGAGTGGGATTGTTGATAATTCAAACAGCACATCATTAGATGTAGTCAAATGGGTCCAATTGATATTTTGGTGCACCAACCCAGACATGTGAACAGTACTCCATACAGAGCATCAGAAGTTAGCCAGGGGTGACGTACTGCTGCACTCTGTTCAGCACACACCTTTTTGTAGGCCATTTTGGCATTATTTTCCAAATTACCCCCAAATTTGACTTTGCTGGAAATGTCATCACCAACAATCCCAATATTCTCCAAAATCTTAAGTTGTATGCTCTGAAACTGAGGTGCTAGGAAAAAAGTATAGAATAAAATTTGCATATATTTATATTCCCTTTGTGATTAACCATTACAATTTATTGTAGACATTTAATGCTGTGAAGAAAATACCAGCAGTGGCATTCTTCAGTGATACTCCAAAAGCAATGGACACTACTTACATGGAAATTCCGGTGTATAATGTTGATAAGCCGCAAAGTCTTGAAGACCGAAAGGCCAGGTAAAGAACTTAATTATACTTCCTGCCTGAAAGTAATACACATTGAGTAGTGTTTTCACTGATAGTTTCAGTTTCTGTAGCTTCAGTCACCCCTTTCTTATTTCTCTTTTTTTCCTCACACATTATAGTTTGATGTATAGTACAATCAGAGAAAGCATTGTTTGGCTAATTTAGTTAAGATATCCTCCCTCTTTTAAAATACATATGCAGTAATTTAGACAATGAATAAATAAACTTTTCTCTAGTTCTATTTTATATCAGGCACATAAAATTTATTAATGCATCTAACTAAAACAGTATGATCTCATTATACCATCCCTGCTGTACAATTCAGTTTGTTGTTTAATATGATCTGGTTATTTTCCTATCCCTAGCTCCCCTTTTTCTTCCCCACAAATTTAATACTTGCCCTCGAAAGGGAATTTTTCCCTCAATGTTGACACACTGTTTATGAGTAATATCTGAATGTTCTTATTGAGATAAATTTATATGAGAGATTATTTGGGAGGGGGAGGATCCCGCTACAATCCCACAGCCACTGGCACACTCAACTGGTCTAGTTGCATAGTTAGTTGGTGGTAATTAGTTGGTAGAGGGATCTCTCTCACAGAAGACTACCATAAAATGTACTGCATTTTTCACTTTATCCAATAGAAAAAAAGAGAATACCTGCAAGGCATGTCCATGTTTTGTTAGCGAGTGATATATGCCAGAATTCATTCCCATCTCATCCTATCCTTCCTATTTTCACAATCCTTTCGCCAAATCCATTCCCAATCTCCAAAGGTAGGCACGCATATAGCGGTGTGGCAACATTTGTCATTCTGAATTAATGATGGTATGTATTACAAATAGGTGAAGCATCCACTTACTTTTACGAAATATTTTCTGTACGATTAAAAAGTAGATCTTGATGAGCCCTCTTCAAAAAAATATCCTCTGTGTTACATTGGAATTGTTTATAAATGTTTGAATTTTTTTGTAATTTTGTGATTAGTGAACCATTTCGCTTACCTATGAACTTAACGGAGGTGAGGACCCAAACAATAGATAAGTATTGTTTGATGTTTGGAACATAATTATTTATAACCAAGTTATTCTTAAATACTATTTTTGGCAAAAATATAACCCATATCTGATAAAACAGATTCACACAATATTATATACCTATAGATTGTTATAATGCTACCTATCAGTGATCGTTTGAGTACTTATTAAAAATATCAATCATAACAACTATTTATTTACTTTACTTTTGATAAATGTTGCTAATAGATGATAACTTACAATTATTTACAAAAATAACATTGTTTTATTAAAATCCAAACTGGTAACAGAATCATTCTTTATGTTTTCTTAAACTTCTGACTTTTATTACATTTTACATCCACGACATAATAAGAAAAAAATATAATAAATAAATTATATAAAGGAAGTTTACTTTTCATTATAATAACATATGTACAGTTTTAATTTCACATAAAACATCCATTTAAATCTGTAAACATAAACATCTGTGAATAGGATATAACATGACGTTCAATATTCTGTCATTCGATTTAATGATCAATCGATCTGTTAATTATTCGATATAATGACTTGTCGATGTATTGATCAATTAAACTTTAGAGTGTTCGATATTTTGAGTATCCGATGTGTTGAATATTCTATCTAAAGAACCTTCGAGCTATTTGACATTGCGTAAGAAATCCTCTACTAGGGTTCCAATTTTGCAGGAATCTTTAAAATGTCGGTAATATTTGTGTATTTACGTAATTGTTATTATAGAGAATGGAGTCCATATTATTGTGCTTAATATAATTATTATCATTGAAGATATCTTTCATAACTTTCATAACAGATAAATATTGTTTTGAATGAAGGAGCTGCTAGGTGACAAATATTTATCTACAAATTGTTATTAATGTTATATTTTATCTTGGGGTTTTACTCGGAATTACTAATAACATGCATTTAAGTCCCATATTTTTTTTGTATTATATCATTTACCTGAGTAAATGAGTTACGGAGACAGCTATTTTCGGAGTTTCTTTCCGGGATCCGAAACGAAAAGATTCGCCAAAGAACTAAAGTCACCCACCCACACACATAGCTCAGAGAATGAGCATGCTGAAGTGGCAGTGGGCAGGTCATATTTGTCGCAGGACCAATATTCGTTGGGGTAGTCCTCGAATGGAGGCCACGTACCGGGAAGCACAATACGGGCCGCACTCCGGGTCAGTGAAGAAGTACACCGATGGTGATTAGATAAAAAGAGCCGAAGATCGAGTGTGGTGGCGAACATTGGAAGAGGCCAATATCCAGCAGTGGAGAGACATAGGCTAACGATAGTGAATAGTGACGGTATGTTATGATATTTATCTGATGTGTATACCTGTCAGTAAATATGACACATCGTGAGTAAAAAGAAATGGTCGTACACTGATTTGAAATACTTTACTCTGTTAAAAGAGACTGAAAGAGGCTCTGTCGTTGAAATACGATGAACGACGAAAAAGGCACTTTATAAAAACGAAAGTACCAGATTGCGTCTTTCCCATTTACGACGTGCTCTGTCTTTTGCCGGATACTGTGTCTATTTATCTATACATATAATAAAACTGTAGAACCAGCGTGTCTGTAGGTATATTGAAAATATTTACCAAAAACTGATTGGGGGCGATGAAGGAAGAATATAACTAAAATTCCACGCGTACGAAGTCGCGGGCACAGCCAGTAAAGAATAAATACAATACTACGATTGATTGTTTTTGAAATTTATTTGTTTTATGGCTTATTCGATAACTAGAGGTGAAAACAAATAACACCTTGAAAATATTTGAAGTGGGCGTGTGGTCGGGAGTTATTTGCTATCTCTGTCACTCATGAATAAAACCATTTTTTAAAATAATTGTTTGAAGTTAACGAAACTTACAAATCCCATTTCCCTTATTATTATTTTCTTTCTTTATTTATTTTGTTCCTAGAAATTAAGAAATACGTCAGGAATGCTTGTATAAATATACTTCGTTATAATTACAGACTCCATTATCAGTCGCGCAAAAGAGGGATGTTGGAAAATGATCTTATACTAAGCACATTCGCGAAGAAGTATTTAGATGGTTTCACAGAAGAACAAACCAAGATGTATGACCGTCTTATCAACTCCCCCAGCAACGACTGGGACATTTTCCACTGGATCATTCAGAAAAAACCTACACCTAACGAATTTGATAACGAAGTTATGGAATTACTGAAGAAACATGCTAAAAATGAAGACAAAGTATCTCTACGTCAACCAGACCTGTACTAGTAGATAATAAAAAAAAAATCGCTAGAATTATAGATATCTGTTAGCGGCCATTATAGCTAAATTATTTAAACTATTATATTAGTATATTATTTAAATAGATGTTATAAATGATAACTTGAAATAAATTTCATTTGGTTTCATAATTTGTAAATAAATGGGCGTGTTTTGCTCTTTCGGCGCCGAACTCACGATATATTTAAGAACGTCATTCACTTACGCTTAAATGCAGGGCCGTCTTTACCAGGGAGTGCAAGGGGTGCGGTGCACCCGGGCGCGGAGCGCCCGGGGGCGCCTGTCGAGCGCTGAATTTTTGGATATTTCATTGAACTTAACGCCATTGCACAGTTTTATATACTTGTTACTTACGACAAATATGTATGCGCAAGCAAAAAAAAAAAAGTCATTAACAATAATATTTTTTTTACTTTTATTACGCTTTCGGCGCTTGTCATACCGCATTACTACACTACACAAATAACAATTTTATTTAATACAACACGCGCGCGGCAAAATCTCTAATCCAAAGACAGTGTATGTATGTACGTTTGACACGTTGCCGCCCGGTAGCAAAATGATCTCTAAGTCAATAGAGTGTAAGTTCATTTGAAATGGGCGCGCGGGCACTTATGGTATTTACTTATGGTGCAGGGTGTGCGGCGCACAGGGGCGCAGGGTGTTAGGGGGCGCCGAGCGCCGCTCGCGACGCCTCCAAAGATCCTACTAGAGGGCGCCAGGGTATTGATTGCACCCGGGCGCTACATGGGCTAGAGCCGGCGCTGATTAAATGTATTATGTCAAACATAAGTTATTGTATGCTATCATTTATATGTATCAGTATTATCATTTACGTCACTGTATTGAAAGAGTACACAAGGAAGAATCTACTCGTTGATATTTTGTTGAAAATCTTTTGTAAAATTTAATATATTTGAGGTAATTATTTTAAGATATTAAAAAAATTACGCTACTCATAAAGTGACATTATTAAAAAATGTTACTCTAATAATTTAATAAAACATATTTTTTATTATTATTACAGAGGCGCCTTACAATATAATCGTATGTATAATGTACATAATAAATCATGTTTTAAATTAGAAGTGCAAGTTTTGATAGCTACCACTTTGCGTAGAGGCTAACTATTTTCTGAATGATTCGTATTCGAGTCTAATAATAATTCATTGATTTCAGATATTGATCGTAGAATTGTATTGTATTGTATTGATATTGTTAGTAGAAACTTAAAATCTATGTCGGTAAAATATAGTAATTCAATATAATAATCACAGTAATAACAATAAGTCAAATTAAATTGCATAAAATTTAATAAACGCATTAAATAATTAGATTAATTAAATTAGGACAGTCAAATTTATCACCTATAGAAATAGTTCGGGCGATTTGCTTTCTTGTGAGTTCAAGGTATTATTATGCAGAATAATTGGTAATGTAAATTGTTGTCGTTGTGCGTAAATAAGCATTGATTCGCCAGTAGTGTTAACATATTCATGTATGTATTCATAATGCAGGCATTTCACTCGACCCCACGCCGCCAGCGCGGGGAGCTACGCACTCGTTACAATTTGCTCGCCATTTGTGCGCATCACCCTACCTCCAAATAAATACCTTTCAGTGCGTAATTCTTATTTTGATTAGTATTCGCGTTATCAAGTGATGTTTTATAATTTGTGTTGATTATGAATGAGCACGTCATAGGTCACCACCATATCTTATCTATTGCTCTTTAAATGTTTGTGCTTTAGATCCAGTGGAGTCAGTTAACTCTGAGCAACTAATGAATAAACTTAATATAAATAGTGTGTGACAGTATATTTAAACATTATTACCGATTTACTGAATTTATATTTTAATAGCGCGTATTAGAATAATTCAATAATTTGTGACATTTTCGGTGAATTTTATTTGTGATTCAAAAATGCCTCTTCGACGCAGCAAGGTAAGGTATTTCAGCAATTTCATTAACGTGAATATTGTTTACTGTTTCAATATTTTATAATATATTTAAATGATAAAGAGGAAATTTCTCCTTACATACAATATTATAATCTTATTAGTCTTATTAGATAAGATACATGTTTGCGGAATGTTAAAAATTAATTTGAGTAATCACTGATCCTTCAACCATTATTAAATATAATTTATTGTTTTCTGTGTACATGTAAGTTTTTAAGTCGTTGAATTACGTTTATAATTCGATCTAATCTTCAGAACAAGAGTGACCGCCAAGGGGTCATTAGTACCTACCTACGTAATTAAACAAACACATTATGTATGCAAATGAATATGAAACAAATGTTTAAAAGTAATAAATTTAAAAAAGATCACGACCATACTTATGCCACCGCTTACGCTTTATAGGAATTAAAGATTCCTATAAACATTACGAGTAAACAGTATATGTGCCAGTCTGTATATAAACTGGCGGCATAATGTCTCTAAGCAGTACCTGTTGATGTCAAGTTTAACCAAAAAGCTACATAAGATCACCCGTGTAGAGTTTAAACGGTTTGAAGTTAATAAGCGACTGTCACTTAAATTTCTGAAAAAAAAATTGCGTGAAAAATTTCCATACACCTCCAAGGACCAAATAGTATACAAACTAAATAGGGATTGCATAGTCTGTAAATTCAGTGTAGACACAGAATTTAAGATGCTAGTAAAGTGGATATCAACACAAACAACAAACAGTGATGTTGGCGTTTCTTGCAATTTATAAAATGTGATTTTCCCGTAATCCATTAGAATGTGTAAAAGACTTGCTCGTATAAGTATATATATTGATTATTCTCTTTGTATTATTTTTAGGTGCTAGTAAAATGGATACTCGAAAACCAGCACAAGCTGCAGACGGTACGATGCTGCAGTTCGTCGCTACGTTACAAGGAAGTTGAGGAGAGCTCAGCGCAGGCGCCTCACGAACACGTGGCGCTCCCCGCCCCCACCCCGCAGACACGCCCACACATCACGCCTGAAATCTCTTTCAAGGTACGCTTTTATCGCGATTTGGCGTTTATAATCCTTATCGTCCCATTTCTTTTATTACATTGTAGTTGTATCCAGGTGCCACTATACATTAACAGAAAATTTATTAAAAATCGCTTTGTTTGAAGTGCTACCTTAATGTTATAATTATTGATGTAGGATTTTTTGCTAAGTTCTAACCATGGACATATATTTTACTACATAACCTACATATTGAGAGAATTCTTTGTCTTTTTAATTGCAATAAAATTCCTACAGATTGTCGTGAATAACATAACAATAGCAGATGCAGTATTTTGTTATTAATTTCAAGTGTAACCTTATTAAACTATCTTCTTGAACTCTTATCTTGTTTGTGTCGCGCGGAGTATAGCTTATTTGTTTCTAATAAACTATTCTATACTATATAACTGTTTGTCGGACGGGAGCGCAGCATGCAACATGCCAGTAAACACGTGATTTGCGTCATACCGAGCGCATACACTGCTAATAGATAGAATGTTTACAGTACGACGACATGCAAGTGAAACTCGCGGCTCCATATATGCTCCAGCCTAAACCCGAAGCGCAGGACCTCGGCTTCGGGAAATACTTCACGGATCACATGCTCAGGATACACTACCATAAACAGCTTGGCGGCTGGCAGAAACCAGAAATTGCACCATTCGAAAACCTAAGTTTGCACCCCGCGGCGAAAGCTCTTCACTATGCGATACAAGTACGTCATTGTAACCATATCTTCTAGAAAAATACATAGAATCCGATGTTATGCTGTTAATAATGTGCGTTATCAACGGACTGTTGAATATAAACAAATGATATCTAGTTATTTAGATCTTTAACGTTAATTTATGTGTTTTTGATGCGGAGAATTATTGAGTTCATTGCATAATTTCAAGCTTAGAACTTTCGTGTACCTAAACCATGTACACACCAGGCTTTGATCTGTCATTTTGGGACAGAGGCATCTATATAGACCGATAAAATGAACGCAATAAATACATGTTTCGCGACGTAACGTCCTTTATAGTTGTTTCTAAGTACTACGTTGCTAAAGCATGTACCCACACACAAGACATATTGCGACTTATGGCCTGTGTGTACAAGGCTCAAAGTTGTTTACTTGGTGTTAACAATTTTTCTTATTTTTTTCAGTTGTTTGAAGGATTAAAAGCTTACAGGGGTATGGACGACAAGATTCGATTGTTTCGGCCAGATTTGAACATGGCGAGGATGAATTTGGCAGCGCAGAGGTCTGGCATGCCGACATTCGACGGCGAGGAACTGATTAAGTGCATAACGCGACTAGTGCAAATTGATCAAGAGTGGGTGCCACACTCTGAAACCTCAACCCTTTACATACGACCCACGCTTATAGGTACAGAGGTAAGTTTATTATTCGCAAGCGACCTTTATGTTGTCTTAAGGAATACGATTAATAGTCAACCTCGATCGATAAATTTTCTCGATCTCGATTGATAGCAATCGAAATTTTAGACATCGCTCAAAAAGTGAATGTTATGATCACGTCTGGACATTATTTACACGAGCATGGTGTACTTTTTTTATTTCCATTTTCTCTTTTTTAAATTCAAAATTCTAGCACGTTCTTGTTGTTTATCGTTCTTACCGGTCTATAAGTAAATAAGTCGAATGCATAAAATAAGTCGATAACAGACAGATAGAATAACTCTATCAAAAGATAGACTACATACTTTCGGAACGTTTTAGGAAAAAATGTTGTAGTTTGATGAGCCCTATCGGCCTATCTACAGCCTTAACCCAAATATAGACAAATTATATTTATGCCTAATTTAATTTCTGCCGGTTAAAACACTAAAACTTCTCTTAGATGGTAACAATAGTCATTGCTATTCATTCAAAAACGAAAACACGCAATTCGCATGCGACCTGTGTAAAACATATTGTCGGCGAACCTATATAGGTACGTTACATAATGTAATGTTATAATATCAGAAAAATTAGTTAATAAGGGCGCAATTATGTCAAATTATCAAAATTTAATTATTTTAATCTTCAGTATATCTTGTTTATTACGTTGTTGTTACTAGCGGCATTCAAGCAATTTCGATACATCTTATTGACGTCTTATACATTGGGGAAGTTTAATGAATACGTACATTATTTCCCCGAGTTAAATTACCGGAATTTCCCGAGCCCCGGAGGGTGTGTCATCTACTTTCCATCTATAAAATCACCTTAAATATAGTTAGTGACGTTAATTAAAGTATTCCTAGTTAAAAAATGAAAATATTCGTCACTATTATTTGCTTTATACCCACAATATAACATTAGAGATGTTCCCGTTTTTCATATATATTTATCTATTTAAACGGTTTCAATGATTATGTTTACCTTATTTATTTTACTCGACGTTTCGGTTGGGTTTATTTATTACCCACAATATTGGCGTTTTTATTTGGAATGACTTAAATAGTTCTATAGATAGGCCTCCGGCCAGCGGAACGCCTTCCGCGTCGAAGGATTCTCTCATTCTCGTTTTTAAATTACTCAGATAGTTTAAATCCCGTATAAAATACATACATATCATTTTATATGAATACTTTATAAGTAATGTATAGAGCTATTATGATGTATCGGATCTCATAATAGAATAAAAAAAATATTTCGAAACATGTTTCACAATTACAATTTGGAAATGTTTACAAATCACAATTTGATTTTGCTAGACAACACAATACACAAAGTAATGTCCTTAAATATTTTTTTTATGAAAAAAATCAGTGCATTTTACATATCTATATGGCTCAATTACTGTCATAATTGTTATCGCTACATGCTCTATAACAGGTAATAAAAAAAAAACAAAGCGTATCACTTGATAAATGGTGAGACCACCATGCAAATAATAATTATCTTGTAGTAGCGCTGTGTCACCGCGATAAAAAGCCCCAAATTAATATATCGTACGTTTTTTATCTTTTTAACAACACACGTGCTTAACCTTCACCTTATTAAGTTCCTTTTTTAGTTTCTGGGAATCTACAACCATCTTACAAATTGTTAAATTATTTAGAATAAATTACCTCCAGACGTTAAATGCTGATTGCTGGCATTACCTGGCTAAATGTTAACAAAGACGGTTCGACTTAAGAATGGATTCCTATTTATGATCATAAAACCTGTTTAGGATCATAAAAATACAATCAATATTATATGTACGAGCCTAACTTTGATATTTATATGTACAATGTCTGTAGATACTTTTGATTATGTCTACAATACCAAGTTACCTTTGAGTTAGAAATCCATATCTATTTACGGAACTCTGGAACTCTGGTATTTAATATTATGAGATTACATAGCAAATGCAATGCTATCGTTAACACAATTGTCCACTTTAACGCTTATTTATTTATTTTAGGATTGGCAACTTAATAATCGCCATAATTTTTTACATACAATTAAACATGCACATGCTAAAAAGGATTTATTTCACAAATCCCTCCCTGAGATTCCCCCTTAGCTTAAAAATCAAATTTAAAACGTTAAATTTGAAAAACAAAATGAACAAAAATTTAAAAGTTATAATTAGGATTTGGACGCAGGGTTAAATGATGTCCAATTTACACATTATATTGAATAATGTGAATAAATCACACATATTATTGAAGAAAATATTTGAATTAGCGCTAGCCTTGCAATAGTGGTAAAATGTCCTGTTATTCGATTGATGGGGGGGGGGGGAATAATATTCTAAATAGTTTTTTTACACGAAAATGTTAATGTCCCTTTTATAAAATATTTAGCTTGATTGTTCATCAACATAGAAACGTTTCATTGTTGCAGCCAACGTTCGGTATAATGGCACCTGAGTCGGCGTTACTATTCGCCATCCTCAGCCCAGTGAGCGCGTACTATAAGACTGGCAGTGATGGGGCAGTATCAATATTTGCAGACCCCAATGTAGTCCGTGCCTTCCCTGGAGGAGTCGGCAATAGGAAAGTGGGATCTAACTATGGACCAACGATAGGTAAGTATTGCAAAGCATTGCTATTATTTTTTAGAAGTAATACAGATGTATCTGTACAGAATGTTAAATAAATATTTTTTGCCAATATAATGCATAAACTAATGCTCTGTATGTCTAGCGGTAGCAGAAATATTAGATCTGTGATACTGTATATCGTCGTATGCCCAAAAACCAAAAAAACTTAGCTTCGGGTCATTGACCTAGTATCATATGGACGACGGGTCTAGTACAAAATTCCCGAGCAAAACGTCAGAAGTTACAATCATACTCAGCGATAATAGATAGGATTGTGGGAACATAAAAATCACGGAGTTGCTTCTTTCATAAACGTATTTAATATTTACTCTTTTGATAAAATAAAATATCACATGTCTTACTTATTTCTGTAACTGTAACATGCTTTGTCTAGACATGCTACAAAATTCCGACAGGAGATTAGGTAAAGTATAAAATGAAAGATAAGGTACCATAATCAATTTTGATTTGGTTTGCAAAAACAAATCAAAGAAATTTCAAGCCTATAAAGGTTGATGAACTTTAGTAATGAAATCAATCACTCAATGATACATAAAAAATAGTGATGAGTTGATGACTTTTTTTTGCAAACTAAAATAAATATGCATATGCCATAATATCGATCCACTTTTAAAAATATGTTTAACTTATTACATAATCATAGCTATTGGTCTATAATAATAACGACATGTAATATCAAACACTTTAATTGATTCTAATAAGTTGAATTTAAATATTTAATATTAAAAATATTTAAAATATTCTAATATTTAAAAAATAAAATAAATTCGATCCGACTCCCATTTCTTTTGAAAAATATTGTCCCGCAAGATTGGACCTCTCGAGGCAATGAAAACAAATACGTCGGTCTCTGACTAATTACGCGTAATCTAGGAAGTGCGTGTGCACAAGGACACAAATATTGTTAGGTGTTATTCATAACTTTTGCAATTGGTAGCAAACAATTCAAAATTAAATGGAATGACGTGTTCCGGGGCGAAATTAATAATTTAATTTGATAGGATAAATAACAATCATATTTAGTGAAAATATGATATTTCATCCTATTTTTTCACTTTTGCTGCGTAATTTTTACAATTTTTCACCACACAATACGACATTATAGTCTTGTCGTCACCTACTCGGCGAGTGAAGGCTGACGCGGAATTGTTTTTCTGTTTTTTGTTTCTCTTTTAGTTCGGATCCTTTTGAGCGCGGACCCGATCTCCATTGAGTCAATGCTTCAGGTACATGAATCTACATTGTTTCAATAATTGCATAACCCGAATAGACATTTATAAGTAAATATTAATAATAATTCATTTATTTCAGACATTGACCCATGGTAATTGTTAGTAGAAACTTGCGATGTATGTTAGTAAAATATAGTAATCCCAGTAATAATAATAAGATCAATTAAATTGCATAAAATTAATGGAACACGTTAAGTAATTAATTGTATTAGATTGGCTGTCCTATCTAGTGTTTCTGAATACGACAGTCAAATTTATCACTTATTGCTCTCAGGATCCTCGGATCCTGTTCAGTCCCATCAGTATTCTGAAAACATTATTATATTGTACAAGCAAGACGTTGTCGGCCTTAAGCATATGCCTTATCCATATACACGATTGCACTTTCGGTATATAATCTTGATTTAAAACCAAATTGCGCATCGTGTAGCTGTTTACCGAGGCGCTTATCAAGCATACTGTCAACCACTTCGGCCATTATAGTCGTAAGCTCGTAAAGCATACACGTATTCACTTGTAGGCAACAGGCAACAGTCAAGGGCGATTCGCTTGCCGGGGGGGGGGGGGGGGTAATGTGATAATACATATTCTATGGGCTTTGTTGCCTGGTATAAATAAGGATTTCAATCCCACAGTAAATTTGCGGGATTGGATATAATCCCGCATAGGTTTTAAAAATTTTATGATTTGAAATGAAGAAATACACCCTTATTTACCTATATTTTTTTAATAAAAATCGACTATTATTTCTGTTAACAAAATAACATTAATTTGATTCAAATGTTAAGACTCCTATATGGTTGATTCTCTTACCAAATTCTGGTTGATGGATATTTCGGTTTAAAAAAAAATTATCTACTCTTATGTATGTACGTTTGTATGTAACATATCTTAGTAGTCTCAATTTTCTTACAATAATTGAGTTGTAATTTATAATAATTAACATGTGCACGGCAAGATGGATGAAGACCAATCACTTGCTATTGCATTTTTGCTGTAACTAGAAAAGAATTCATTAAACACATTAAACACTCAAAGAATAAAGCAGCGTCCGTTCTATGTTACGAGAGCAGAGCTACGAGCACGCCCAGATAAATTCTTCCGATTTTTATAGAATGTCAATAAAATCTTTTGACGACCTCAACAAGCACAACAAGCACAGTGCTGAACGAGAAATTTCGAACGTCTGCAGCGGTATTAAATAGAGCGTATTATTAAATTTCTATAGAGTTAAAAAAAGCCGACGTACATACTGATTTGAGATACGTTATGTAAGCTAAGTTTTGCACCTCTAGAGAAGTCCAAAAGCTTACAACCATATTATAATAAAAACTGTTGATAAACAATGAAACAAGATAATTCAAAGTAACCCGTTAAAAATAATTACGGCAATCAATTTCATTTAAGATATACGAATCGTTAAATATACAAATAATAATACGTATATTGACATATAACCTGACTTGTATGCACGGACCACACTGGCTACAACCGGTTATAATGAGTGTGTATGTAATGTGTATGAACACGGTTCGTGTTGCAGAGGCCACGTCCCGCGCCGCCAAACTGGGTCACCACCAAGTGCTGTGGCTCTTCGGGCCCAACCACGAGCTGACCGAAGTCGGAGCCATGAACATATTCGTCGTTTACATAAACGAGCATGGAGGTAGGTCACGGTACTTTATGTTATATTATTATGGCACATGGATCTGGTTTACTCCGCACCGAGGGTCAGCTGAAGCTAAACCACTGAAATTAATCAGATTAGGGAGTAGATAGAAGTGATGTATGCGATTACCGCTGTTCGTTGAAATATAAGCGCTCTCCGTTAATTTTAAGATACAATTCATTTAACTCGAGTAGAACTAAATACATTTTTATAGATACGTTTCTATAGTTTTGTTACTTTCTATGGTTGTTTTTTTTTATTTTTATAGGTATGTTAGTGTTTGCAGTTTTTAAAGAAAGATTTTACATTAATGCTACTACGTATTTTGTGATTCTTATAAGCAACTTTGGGAACTTATCCTCAAAGAATTAACATCTAACTCATAAATGCTATTTAATTTAACGATTCCTTAAGATATGTGGTTTCTTTCCAGCAAAGATATAAAATGGTCAGAAAGTAACACAGAATTTTAAGCAATGATTAAATTTAAACAACATTTATTTGTAAGAGCGTTTATGGCTACTGTTTAATATTGCACCACTTTAAACTTTGACTTTAGTCTGTCACACCACAAATGTGTAAACAACTTCAACAGTAACCTACTTAATGAAAGTTTCATTACAATTATATTTCGGAGTATTCAAACTAGCGCAAGCTGTTTGTTAAGAACACAATAGCAATTGTACTGTATCATTGTTTTATTAGCACGAGCTGGAATCATGCAGTTAATATCCGTATGAAAATACATTATTGTTACGTTATCTGCCACGTGTGACGCGCTGGCCCTCTGACCGGTAAATTCTCGCCGCACTTTATCTGAAATAAGAATTAGGGGTCAGTCACATCGATAACTGTCACACTCTAATGTACTTGAACAACTGATGTAAAAACCGTCTCATTTCATCAGAATGTACAAATACTCTTTGTTTTAATACTTTTTTAGTGCAAATACATTTTGAGGCTTGACATTGTCATAATGCGAATCAATATTAATAAAAACTAATATGAAATTATTGAACATACATTAAAATCTTACCGTGTACGGATGATGTACGGTAGCTATGGAATGGAGATAAACAAAAGTATGTACTTGATTAAAAAAGAATATAGATATTATGATTTACTTTAAAATAACCTAAATTAAAATAAGTACATAATTTAGAGATGTAGTGTAGTTATAAGTAGATATAAAAAGCAAATTATCTTAATATAATAGCAATGGATCACAAACAGTGGAATCGAAAAACACTAGATTCGATATGGATATATGTAGACATACATATTTCTTACTGCTATGTAAAGAATGAGAATTGAAATATTTCTTTGATATATTCGAGTCGATATACAAACGAAGGATTCCAACTTTTAGAACTATTCTCAACTAGGGCGGTAATCCACTTGGCGTTCAAATGATCCAAGGGGACGATGGAAACTGACTGTACATAAATAATGTTATCTAGAGGGCACCGAGTATACATTTTTTTAAGAGCCTCATTGGTAATGGTATAGACCGAATAAAGCTCGAAATCTATGTTTTAGAACTTATTACTTTCCTAATTTTGTATTATACAATTCTTTTTGTTATTTTATTCTATTCAATGAATATGCTCTTGTATTTCATACTATATTACAGTAAACTTAACGAAACATGAGCTTTGCGTTTATGTGAGTGCACACCGATAGTGTACAGTGCGAACCATTTCGACAATCGGATTGGACAATTCGGCGCCCACATACACAGATGCAACGCTCATGTCTCGTTGAGTTTACAATAACCCTTGTTACTTTTACAGACAAGCAGTTAAGTACCCCGCCACTAAACGGTCTCATCCTGCCTGGCGTAACGCGGCAGTCCATTCTCGAGCTCGCCAGTCAGTGGGAAGATCTCACGGTCAAAGAAGAGGTGATCACCATGGAAAGGGTTATGGAACTCAACAACCGGGGGCGGGTAAGTACCTTCAAACTTATTTTTTTTTTGTTGTATTTATGTGTGTACCGGGGTGTGCATTAAATCACTATAAAATAAAATACTATAAAAATACAGTGTTAAGTCAAAATCCAACACAGTGTCCATCAAATGTCAATCCACTATAAAAATCTTTGACTAAAATTACCTAACCTAAGTTATTCTTACAATGAAAATATACATACACTGAAAGTATAAAAATCGACTTGAGTTTCTCATTGGCTTTTAAGCAAGTATAAGAAATGACAAGCTTAATGCACTCAAAATAATTCCAATATTTCCAATTTTTATTAATAGCTCATTAATATGGAACATTCAAAACATTCATGTAACACAACGTTCAAAACATTTAAATTAGGCTTCACGTTTCACGGGATTAAATTAGGCTACAGGTGCAGTATCACATGCCAACATCAGTCCAGAATGACAAACGTCGCCACCCCTCCGGGTGCGCTGCCTACCTTTACAGATTAAGGAATGGATTGGGTGGGGGAAAGGATTAGGAAAATGGTGATAGATAGGATGGGAATGGGCACTGGCACATCTCACTCACTACCGAAACACGTACGTACATTGGAGAAATAAGATAAAGTAGGAAATGCAGTCACATTTCAAGGTAGTCTTCTGTGAGAGGGGTAACGTGGCCAGTCGAGTGCGCCCTATGGCTGTGGAAATGCAGCGTGCACTCTCCCCCTAATTTCTATCTAAAGAGAATCTTAAAACAACAAATTTTTGTGTTAGAAAATCCTAACCTAAATCAAGTCCATGTCAACCACAAGATTTATGCCCTCTAGAGAATAATCTATATAAATGACCTGCAAAGAGTTTGTATTTGGTCGAACACACTGTTAACCGATATTAAAGTGCTCTTGCGATGTTCGTTATTACTCATTGCTCTAGTTTGTACATCTCTTTAAATAAAATGTGTGCGTACATACTAGGCGTTACTATGATGTTACTATGTGAAAAATCAATGACTTACAATGTACATTGCGTTTCAGTTGTTGGAAATGTTCGGTGCCGGGACGGCAGTTGTGATCAGTCCAATCAGCAGGATCGGTTTTCTTGACAACGAGGTTAATATTCCCACCATGAAGCAGTCACAGCCTCTGTACCAGCGAGTGAAAGACACGTTGCTCGCGATACAATACGGACATATAGAGCACCCATACGCCAGGCTGATATCGTAGTAACGAGCCACGAGCGCGGCTCGAAACCTCTCAGTGAACATTTTATTTACTTTTCAAGTGAAGGTACAGTGAATAAAGTGAAGGTAGTGTGAAGAACACTATTCATTATTTCATTCTTCATTCTATTCATCTATTCATTTCTTTCCTATAGTCATTTCCAGACTACACGTGGATATAAAATGCTGCGCAATTAGACGATAGAAGAGTTTCGGAGCATTTTAGGCGGCAGTGGTGTTATCTTAGTGATAAATGTAATTAAAGGCCGCAAATATTTACTTTATTTACATAAAACGTTATTGTGCTTACTGAAAAAGTACATGCCATGTAAAGTGATATGTAAGATATAGATAAAATTTGCAATTATTTATTTATTATAGCTAAATTGTATGTTGTTTCCGTTGTAGGGTGTGACTTGTTATTGTACATAAAAAGTACGTCAAGATAAAGTGTTTGTAATACGTTATTGTGTGAGTTACTTCTGCACGGTGCGACGCAATAGGTATATTTTAAGGTTATGTTACTTATGTTGTAAGATATTGTTATCATAAGAACATAAAGAAATAAATTTATTACTCATACGCCAATATGAACAGACAATTTCTGAAGGCACTTCTTAGTATGTTATCTCTGTCATATTTCATCTACTAACTACTGCTTAGCGTTTTGACCTTTTGTTTGACGCACACACACACACACAGACAGCATCGTATTTATATTTAACCAATGATGTGATATTAAATTAAATAAACAGTGTTAATAAGCTTACTCTCGATATCGATACTTGCGACCGACGACTGACACGAGTACCCACAATATTTCCGCCTTCAAGTTTTAAGCATATTCATTTATAGTGATGGATTATGTTTAAAACACACGAGCACGTATATTTTTAAACAAAATTTATCTTTGTGATCTCGTTGAACGCTCGTTGATAATATTGGGTGACTTTTTTTTTGAAAAGGTGTCGAGAGGTTGATTTATTCCGTTAATAAGTGATAGTAAGAGTCATTAGTAATTATCTGTAAAAAATGTCCAAAATGACCCATTTTTGACAACTGAAGTGTTTTCAAAATATTTTATAAAATTGTTTCGAAAAGAAGAAAACTTTATTTTCATTTTCCAAGTGTCATAGACATGTAAAATTTAAAACGTAAACAAGTCCCTTTTGTACCTTATGAAAAGAGAAAATTATTTTCAAATGGATCCTTTTAAAACCTGACGAATTTTTTATTACAAATGACTCCAATATGTATTCGAATATTTTACCGCCTTATTTAAAAGACCTACCAGTCAGCCTGTATTTTCCTGTAGAAATGTGTTTATCAAGCGGAAAATTTTCACCAGTAAATTTCGACTGTTATTATAATGAATATTTCTGTGTTATTGTGCCTTTGAACGGAGTAAGCTTACTGATCGTTTTGTTCTCTAGTCTTATGTTGAGGAATCTGTATGAGTTGTTAAATATTTATAAATAAACCTTATTTTTTACACAAGATTTTCCTTTTTATTTCATATTCAAATTTCATATCCTATTTGATATCCAATACAGTACTGAACAAAGTCCTATTTTTATTTCACACTTTCATGGGAATATGGTGTTTAAAATAGACTATTAATTTGTTATACATATATGTTTTATTTCCCTATAAACGTACATAAATTTTTAGTTGGACACCGCGAGCATCTGCATAGTCTAAACCAATGCTTCCCAACTTTGCTAGCTAAAGTTAATGTTGTGGATTCTTGTGACAGAAATTTCAGGACAAAAAATAAAAATAATTACACATATTTCAAATAATACGTACATACATACAAAGTCATTAATATTTACCGCCTATTTTTTTTTTAGTTGATTAATATATTTTTCGTATAGATACTTAAAGTTGTGGTACTCGTATTTGATTAAACTAACTTGGATACTAATTCAAGAGTTAACACTAACATATGGCTACAATCGATACTGAATTTATTATTCAAACAACCTTTTCAAGCCCTAAGAAATGTCTGACAATCAATTTTCTTTCAAGAAAAATTCCCCATGAAAACCAAGCCATATGGCTTTCGGTAAGCCATATTTCGTGACCTTTAAATCGTTTCATGACAATTGCATGTCTCGGTTAAACGTCTTTGATTGACATACTAACCCAAAAGGACGTAGCGTAGCTATAGATGTCTTCACTACAATATGCATACACAAAAAGCTACATGAACTGTTTTATAAAATATGTAAAGGGGATCACGTACATTTCTTCTCAAAGTTATAACAAACTTTTTATATACATAGGTCACACTGAAAATTTCCGTAACTGACCACTTACATTTTAAAAACAAGTCTCAACTAACGCGTTAGAAACCACAGAACTGAGAATATTTGTTAGTCCGTGTTAGAAACTGACATTCTAAGAACTTGACCTTCGTACCGAGGCGGAGGTGGTTGAGCTCGCCAGCGTTACGATAGATCTAATCCTATTAAATGAATTTATTTCAGACCCGTAAAGGTCCATATACGAATATGGAATTAATATCTAATGACTATTTAATTTTAGTAAGCTTGTACTAACTGTTTAGTATAAATTTAGAAAAGGAACTTCCGCGACCCACGTTGAAAAACACTGGTGTAAACCGTCGTTATTGACTGATGAGTACCTGTAAGAAAGAAAGAATTACTAAGAGCGCAAAAAAATGTCATGAGTCGTAAAAAATTCGAGCCACTTTATCATGTTAAACTAACCCACTTGCGTCTGTTATAACCGGTTCAAACTGTATCACGGGGTTCTGGGTTCAGTTTAGAAATAATAAGAGATTGTCAATATCTACCTAACGTTCGACTGTATGGGGGGGGGGGGGGGGGGGGCACAGGTCACGCACGAAGGAGCTTCCGGATTCGCTTGTTGGTCCTCCTTTTCAATATATGACACTAATATTATCAATGTCTATATCAAACTAACACATAGGTACTTTGTTGTACTTTTGATCTTTAGAACCACAACTGTAAGTTTCCTCCACTGTATGGCATTTGCCTCCAGTTGAAGTACCTATCGATAGCGGTCGAGCGTTCGCACAAACGCAAACCCCCTTGCAGCTCATTATCAACTTAATCAATAAGCGGTTACGTAGCGCCAACCACAAAGTATACTTACGTTGTAGAACAAACCTATTAATTCTATTAATATGAAACTTAAAACCACTGCAAATTCGTTAACAAACGCAAAAAACGTTTGTAATCATGCGAACGCTCAGTTCACGATCACGTATTTCCTATTCCGATTGAGGTTAAGCCTGATACACTGAACGAGCACTAACATCTCGCTTTTAGTTCCGTTATGTCGAACTTTAATTCATTTCACGCCTTTAGGCCCGCAACATGGAACCTTCAAACACATGACATATATTTTACTAATTCTCACGCACGCCGGTTTCCTTACGACATTTCGTACTTCTGGCTATTCCATCGGCAGCGGCAGGTCATCGTCGTCCTCCTGTATCTGATTTTTCCTTCCGTCGCGCGTGTGCCGGCTCGTCGGCTGCATATCACTTGTCACGGGCTCACCAGAGTATCTGTACAATATATAAATTAGGTATTACATGTATTATTTCATGAACAATAAGACTGTCAGAAAAAATGTGCTTTAGAAACTAATACAGGTATTATATTTAGGCACCTAATTATTTTAATAGAAAAAATCTGGCAAAACATTCATATAGGTACTTTACCTTGAATTAAAGCATGTTTATTTGTGTCGTGCGGTGTCGGCCGATCATAGAATAGCAACACCCCATCTCCTCCTGCGCGTGTCGGTAAAGGTGACTAAGGGATAATATAGCGCCTACCACAAACCCCGAGCAACTACACCACTTCTAAAAGAGTGGACTCGCCAACCCGTTTGACCAGAGTGGCGTTTTAAGGCAATATATCACCTACGCACAAGACAATGTGCGTGAGGAGGCCCATGTCCTGCAGTGGATATGGAAAGGGCTGATTGCATTATTATTACCCTGTTTAAAATTAGAATATTAGGTAATCTGATAAGTTCGCGCATAAGTTTAAAATAATAAAGACTTTCTTGTATTACATAAATATTTATTCAATGGAATATTGTCCATTTAATTTGTCTACCTTTCGCTATTTTTCCAGCAGAGCCATTATCCCATCACTATATTTTTTTTGGGGTTTCGGGGTGAGCGGAATAAATCATAATCCGAAGGTGCTATGTTTGGACTGTATGAAGGGATGCATTAAAACTTATCATTAGTCATCAAAGATGTATGCGGTTGAGATGGAAAACTACACCTTTTCTGTTCATTAATTTTGGGCGTTTTCCTTCTAGTGCTTGTTTCAATTTTACTAATTGCTGACAGTAGACATCAGAATTAATCGTTTGGCCATGTGGCAAAGGCGCGTAATACACAATGTCTTTCCGGTCCAACCATACACATAACATGACTTTGTTCGGAGTGAGGCCTGGCTTTGGGACTATTTGTGATGGCTCACCTAGCTTAGACCAAGATCGTTTTCAAACATTGGTATCGTAGGTGATCTACTTCTCATTGCCTATTACCAATCTCTTCATTAATGGATCGATTTCATTTCGTTTTCATTTCATTCTCGCATATGGAAATTCTATTTACCTAGTTTCTGTCATTTAAATCATGCGGCACCCAAACAATTAGCTTTTTTACAAAATTCAGTTTATGATTTAAAACTTGAGTGGTGAATGCTAAGCTCTTCCGCAATTTGATGACTGTTTATGTGTCGATCCGCTTTTTCAATTATTACATAAACATTTACCTTAATAGGACGACCACAGCGAGGAACATAATTCACATCAAAATTACCACACCTGAAACCATTTTTTGCAGTAGTTTTAGATAAAGCATCTTCTCCGTAAACACCACAAATC
Source organism: Sesia bembeciformis (assembly GCA_943735995.1). Classification (NCBI taxonomy): domain Eukaryota; kingdom Metazoa; phylum Arthropoda; class Insecta; order Lepidoptera; family Sesiidae; genus Sesia; species Sesia bembeciformis. The sequence goes on along the minus strand of OX031029.1, from coordinate 7,679,823 downwards.
TCTTTTCGAGCACTAGAAGCACTCATACCCTTGAAAAAAAACATGTAATTTACTCTAAATTAACTTCCATTTTAAAATTGTTAAAAAATATGAAAAGATAAAACTTTTAACTTGTAATTTCAATTTGCCGCCATTACAAAAAAGTCAGCTGTCAAACGGTATATCACTTTCCTGCTATCGATCCATGTTCCCAGAAATATAGCACGCAAAAGTCATACGTTCAAAACTGCCGCAAACTTTTTCGACTACCTATTATTAAATCCCTGTTGACCCTAAACGTCCAAAAAATTCATAAAGTCAGTTCAGTACTGCTACTAATAATTTTCATTTATTGTTCTTTCATAATTACCCTTTTATTTTGTGGGAAGAAAGTGGCAAACGGGAAGTCCACCTGGTAGTAAGTGGATTCTGTAGCCCGTACAAATGCCAACATCAATCAAGAGTGGCGAACGTTGGTACGTCGCTGAATATGTTTACCTTTGGAGATATAGTAGTGGATTTGGAGAAATAATTTATTTTAGTAAAACCGATGTCCAGTCATTATTATGACCCAATCTAATGACGAGGCCGCGACAAAGAAATTTGTAAAAATAGAATTTGTAAAGAATTAAATAATAGTAAGGTGTTGAGCTGAAGTCGTTAAACAGCTGTGATTTTTTTGCTGCGCACTTTACCCAAGTTTCATGCAAATGTAGGAAGGTGAATTGATTAGTGAATGAAATCCTATAAATATTCAGACGGTTGACCCTGCGGCGTGGAGGCGCCGCGCCAGTCTGCGGTTTTCACTTTATTAGTAGGAACTGTCTGGTGCGCCGCAGCTCTCTGTCCGTGTTACGAGTACGTATGTAGGTCGGCGCGGTCACAATTGAGGAAAAGGTATGGACGGATTTACTGTTTAAAATTTTGTTAAGTTAATGTAAATTACCCAGATATTTTTTGACATGTCTATGGTCCTAATGATCTTTCAAGCATCATCGGAAGTGATACGGTCAGCCAAGAAAAAGAGTGTGATGCAACATTATCCAGATCCCGAACAAAAAAAAACATCGAATCGACTGGAAATCGAACTCGGAACATTTTGTACAGACAGGCGCACTAGTCGATCTAAATCAGTTGTTGAAAGATAAAATAATGATGTAACTTATTTAATAGTTTACATATAGGAATTGCTCCAGCAAACCTACTTTCAGAATGATACGTCACACCACAGAGGACGTCGGCACCTACCTAGCTTCTCCAAACATACTAGGATACTGATTGTAGTGTAGTGTATCTGGGCAATAAAGGTCACTAATAAAAATTCTACTTTGACGTGACGTAGTCATTTTGAGATTGTGGGGTTAATGATATTTACTAATAGTCTAGAATGCCACTAAGTACTTATCCCTATAGGCAGTGAGTTAACTCACGTGTATGACTGTGTGACAGAGTCGCCGCGTCCGTCGCTGGAGTGTCGCGAGAGCGGCGCGTGCGCGGCGCGCGACACGCTCGCGCTGTCGCCGCGCGATGCCGCTGATGATGCAACCAAAACACTGCGTTAACTCATATCACTTCGTATTATCAGACCTTGCTCGCTCTTCATTTTAAATACCAAAATTATGCCCACACAGTCAAGCCCACCAGCGCGCTTTTTTACTGAAATCAGTCGATGTTGCCAGCTTGGAGTGAAGTAAACGCCGAACGCACTCCACTCATCGCTGAATTTAGTTTCTACAGAACGGCAGCTCATTTTGACACACATACTATTTTTTTTGTATAAAAATGTGACGGATGAATAGACAGTCTACCTGGTTATAATGGATACTGTCGCCCATGGACGTCCGCGACACATGCCAACATCAGCCCAGACTAAACCGTTACAAACATCGGTACATCCCCGCATGCGCAGTCTACCTTTGGAGATTTGGGTATGGATTTGGAGAAAGGATTGGATAAATGAAGGATAGGATGGGATAGTAATGCGTACTGGCATATCTCACTCACTACCAAAACACATACCTACATTAATGGGAATAGGATAAATATATATATACATATATACTTATCCTTATTAAACTATATTTGTCGAAATGTAAATTATGGTTGATTAATCCGAACTATTCATGCTAATGGAGCATCTTTTTTTTATTCACATTGGACACACGTTGGACACACATTGGACGAGGAATTTATTATGAATCATTCAACTTTTTTTATACTTGAATGGTAGGAGTTATCATTTTATTTATTCTAATAGCAACTGCATTCATATGATATGTTCCACCATGGGGTCAAATATCATTTTGAGGAGCAACAGTTATTACCAACTTATTACCAGCAAGCCCTTACTTAGGAAATATATTAGTTAATTGAATTTGCGGGGGGTTTGCTGTAGATAATGCAACATTAACTCGTTTTATACATTTCATTTCTTATTACCATTTATTTTAGCTATAACAACAGTAATTCACCTTTTATTTCTACATTCAACTGAACCTAGATAAAATCCCATTTCATCCATTTTTCACTTATAAAGATTTAATCGGATTTATTATATTAATTTTAATAATAATCATAATTACTCTTATCAATCCATATCTACTAGGTGACCCTGATAACTTTATCCCAGCTAATCCCTTAGTAACCCCAGTACATATTCAACCAGAATGGTACTTCTTATTTGCATACGCAATCTTACGATCTATTCCTAATAAGTTAGGAGGAGTTATTGCCCTAATCTTATCAATTATAATTTTAATAATCTTACCTTTTACCTCAAATAAAAAAATACAAGGTATTCAATTTTACCCAATCAAACAAATTTTATTTTGATCTATAGTTATAACAGTCATCTTACATCTATATATATATATATATATATATATATATACATATTATACTTTTATAGCTATTTATAGTTTTTACTAGAGGTAGCGTTCTGTACATTACTACTATTTACGCCGAGTTCCAAAAAGTGTGAATATCGCTATTAACTACCTTAATCACATTCTTGTTGTGTTAAAACAGTGGTCGTCACACTTTTCTGGTCAAGGGCCACATAGGACAATGTGAGATATCACTGCGGGCCGCACATTCTTGGATTGTTTAGTTGACACCACCAATCAATTGACATATTTTTTATGAGCTGTCAAAACGCGATTGCCCCATAGATTTTGTATGGGAATTGCTACCTGTGACCAATGTGAAGTCTTTATTTGCCAACTCAATAAACTAACTAGCATACAATTAACGGACACAAAGAACAGGAGGAAGTTTATACCTACCCGCGTACTTCTATTTAGTTAACTTCATGTGCAAAATCATATTTTGATATTATCTACTAAAATTGTTTGCTTTGTCGCGGGCCGCACAAATATCGTCCGCGGGCCGCATGCGGCCCGCGGGCTGCAGTTTGACGACCACTGTGTTAAAAAGATCGAAAAGAATGTATCCTTCACGCATTTTGGATCATAGCCTTGTTAGTTATTCTTATAATAGTGGTTATCTCACGTCGCCTTATTAATAGGCGATGTAGAATATACATCTAGTCTTTTTGCCTTTGCAGGAGAGAGTAATCCTCTGATCGTCAACAGTATATCCAGTATAACAGTATATAACGTCAGCATCCCGGGGAGCTCGAAAGGAAAAAAATACTCTGGTACGAAATGGTAACTTATTTCCTCTTATCTGTACTCGTATTTAAATATCATTCCAATGTCAATATTACGGGATAAACTACTATGAAAAAAAGCTCACGAAAAAGTAAATAAAAAAGATACTTCTGAAATAATAAATATAATTATTCCCCGTCGTAGTTCTTTTGTAACAAAAAATGTATATTTTCTGTTTATAACATATGTAATCAAATTATAGTATTCGATTACAATAATTTTGCTGATGTAACAGAAAAGCTTCGTTAACTCATCATATCACACTGTTGTGTAATTACAATCAATCAATTAATGAATTTCTCGAATCTATAGTGTGCGGTAATCATTTCCACATCTTTATCTGTTTTGAATAAACATCTATTTAAACCATTTGATTATGAGAATACATATTACACTAGTGATGTAAGTCAAATACAGGGTTGGCTCATTCTGGTAATTACGTTCAATCTTAAGTTAATGAGTAGATTCCTCTCATCTGTAAAAGGTTGCTATCAATTTGGTATCTCTGCACCTTTAAACTATAAATTATATCGTTTGAATGTAATGTTTACATCTTGTTCGTTTGATTTATTTGAAGAAAACTACCTAACTATTATCATTACTTGATCATACTCTTCAAATGCTGAGCAAAGTAAAGGGCAGTAATATACCTTATGTAAAATTTAAAAAGTAATCCACACATAAAATTCTAAGTAACTAGTAATAGATTAGGCCGTCCCTGTATAATGACAAAGACACCTGCAGCGAGAATGTTTCATTAGTTACTTGAATATAAACAACAAATGTTTTTCAGAGATTGTGATAGTGTCATATAATAATGTTATCTAATCAATCAATGTTATTTTGGGCTCGTGGAAATGAACAATGAATGTATACTCACGAGTACAATGGATCTGATACATAATCGTGTCATGTAAACAGTACTTATCATTTGACTTCTGTTCAACGCCTGGTCAGTTCAGATCCGTAAATTGATAAGTTACTAAAACAAATCTTAATTAAAAGTTTTTGAAATTATCATAGTGGAAACATTTCTTTAAAGTTCGTGAATTAAAACGTTCGAACTTAAGAAATTTACGGTTTCGGCAAATAAAAACGATAATGAAGGAACGAACTTCAGATATCGATTATAGAACTGTTTTCTTGTACGAGCAGCGACTGGGCTTTGAATGTGATCTGAGCGCCTCTCTGTGGCATCTCGTTTGCCCGTTACTTTCACACGACTTATTCTGTCTAATTTAGGACTCATTCAACCAAAGTGCAATTACCCAGGTGTTCAAACATAACAGACAATTTACCGGTTAGAAAGCCGTTGGCAACGAAACCAAGATAAAAAACCGTAAACCTAAAAAAGTAAAAAGTAAAAAATAAATAAATTTTAAATATTTTTTATGCGCAGATCTAATTAAATAATGTATATAATGCTTACTTCGACAGAGCATAACAATTAATATGTACTTGCAACCCATACCTATGTTATAGCAACAACGGTACCTTACCTCGAATCTGATCGATGGGAGACTGGCTATGGCTAGATGATCCACTACTGGCCGACGGTATTGACACTGTAATAAACAGAATTTATTGTATAGGGGGTTCTCACGAATATTGGATCTTGTTCTTAAAACTCATTGGATGCTGTCTTATTAAGTTATTACCGACTATTGTGAATATTTACTATAGTTCTTTCATCTCATTCATTCCTTGAAATGAATTTGTCTAAATTTCTAAAAAAAATGGATGTCTGTGAGGGCGAGCATTGTCATGAAGAAGAAGTGGAGATGAGCGATTGACCAAACTTGGTTGCTTTGTTGCTAGCTTTTCCATCATCGTCTGCAGCTCCTTACAGTACACATCTGCATCTGCATCAATCGTTTGATCGGCTCGCAAGAAACTGTAGTGGACAATACCGGCACAGGACCACCAAACTGGAACCAGTAGCTTTTTCTTAGTTATCTTGCGTTTTGCACATTGTTGGGCTGCAACTCCTGCCACTGATACGAACGTTTGCGGTTATCGTACAGCATCCATTTCTCATCAAAAGTCAGGATGCGATTGAAAATTCTTGCATTTTTGTGACGGTTCAATAACAGAGTGCACACTTCGACGCGTTGTTGTTGCTGACGTTGGTTCAGTTCATACGGTACCCACTTTTAGAGCTTCTTTATTTTGCCGATTTGACGTAGATGAACCAACATTGTTTTATCACTAACATCAAACCCTGCTGCTAACTCAGTTGTATTTTGAGGTGAATCTGCTTCCACTATAGCCTTTAATTCATCATTATTAACCTTGGTCGTAGGTTGTCCGTGAGGCTCATCCTTAAGATCGAAATTTCCAGAACGGAGGCGTTCAAACCATCGACGCACGGTGCAATTGTTTGTGGGGTTTGGCCCGTACACACTATTGATATTCTGAGCTGTCTGACTTGCACTGGCGCTGCGAAAAAAGTCATATTCAAAAATAGCACGAATTTTTAATTTGTCCATTTTATTTTCAAGACAATTACCGATTTTGAAATAAGAACATCGTAGGTATTAGATGCATTTTGTTTTATTTTGAAATTCGAATTAGAACAGAAGATATAGAAACTCAAAGTGACCAGTAATAAAGTCGGTCATTTCACAGGTAAGCACCTAATACATTTTATTTTTTAGTTAGTTATTATAGTGTATTTATGTTACACTATTACAAACAAGGCTAACCCGCCTTCGTGACATGAAAGAACTATATCAAATTAATAAAATGAATCAGCGAACAAAGTTGAGCGAGTAAGAAGCAAATGGGAGTTTTTGTGGAGAAGGGGAAGAGAAATAATAAAACCAAGCATAGAAGGCGTTTTCCTATCGCCTGTATAAAACAAGAAATGCGAATATTCTTGTTTATGTAAACATTTATTTTTTGAAATAGTAAATAATACGTATTTATACTTATTCACGTATACAAATACTTAAATCAAATTTGCATTTTTTTTTTCATGTACGAAGGCGCCAGACGAGCATACAGTCCATCTGATGGTAAGTGGATACTGTCGCCCATAGACATCCGCGATACATGCCAACATTAGTCCAAAATGAGAAAGGTTGGCATGCCCCCGGATGCGCTGCCTACCTTTGGAGATATAGGAATGGATTTGGAGAAAGGGTTGAGAAAATAGGGAGGGATAGGATGGGATTGGAATGGGCTCTGGCACATCTCACTCACTACCGAAGCACGTACGTACATTGGGGAAATACGATAAAATGGGAAATGCAGTACATTTCAAGGTAGTATTCTGTGAGAGAGGGGTAATGTGGCCAGTCGAGCGCGCCCAGCGGCTGTTGGATTGCAGCGTGCACTCTCCCCCTCAAATTTTTTTTCTTAAATGACTGTCACACTTCACTAATTGCTGTATGTTTTATTAGAGATAACGAAAATGAATAATTTGTGACGAATATTACATCATGTATTACAATTACAACTACTGCAATCTGCTTTCTTACTTACTCTGTTATCTGATTTCTTTCTATTTGTTTTATTTTATTCAAATAGATTCGGGAAGATAATTTAGTCAATTCCGAATTAATTGTGTGAATGTTTGCTGTACAACATGTTTTTTATAGAAGAGTCGGGCAGGCCACACGATGCTAAGTGGTCACCGCCGCTCAAGGACATTTTCAACACTAGGGAGCATGCCGAATTATGTATAACAACTGACTGGAAAACTGTACCAAAAAACCTATCAGACTACCCTATATATAAATAAAAAACCCTTTACTCGTAATATTTTGCAATGAAAATGTACGAACATTAATCCATTTTTTTAGATTTCAGCTTTTTTGTCCTTTACTAAATAAGTGGTCCGTCTAATTTGAAGTAACTTTGTATCTCATATTAAGTAAATACCTACTTACCAATGTAGGTCACCATTATTACACAGAAATAGGTGTCGACAATGTTCAATACAGACAATATAGATATAACTAAAAAAAATAAACTGTCACTAAAATAAAGCAAAGCTGAGTGAAAAGCTAAATGAATGAAACAACTCCACATGTTTTGTAACTCAACATCAGCACATAAACTAATAATGTACTCGAATGTAGCACGAAGTGTTTCTATAGTGTTTTAACTCTATTAAAGTAATAATTTATATAATTTCATAAATTATTTATATAATTTCATAAATTATTTATATAATTTTTCTATTAAAGTAATAGTTTTATTTTATGAAGACACATTTTTTTACAAAAAGAAATGAAAGAGGTGAGGTGCGCGGGGTGAGAGGGGCAGTTAGAAATACATTTCACTGAAAAAGAACGTCGGTGCTTGCTGAGCGGCCTTGCTTAATGCTTAACGGCTCGGACCGGGCGCGTCTGGCGATATACGCGTTTTGTATTGGATTCTGACAATTCTATTTAATTCTTACTAGAGCGAAGCAAAACGGCTCGTGTGTGCCTGGCATTATTCACAGTGTGAATTGGTAATATTTAGGCATACTAACCTCTCTCTTGCTGTTTGGCCCGCGCTTGCGCTAGCTGCAACTCCCGATTCCACGCGCTGGTCTCGGATAGTCCCTGGTCGCCGCATAATTTTACTATCAGCTTTAAACCTGAAAAATATGTACAACTTAACGTACAAATAAATGAAACATGAAAATACTGCAGCGATATTAAATTTTAAGCTCATGAATGAAGTTGGGCATTTTATTAAAATAAGTTTCAGACTATATGCCAGCAGTCAGCTTATCTCTATACCGCTATAGCTGAGACTCGTCACCAAATTTTAGGAAATGCTCAATTATTTCTACATCATTTATTCTACATCCGGGAGGACACCTGAATCGAGCCACCCTGCGTTTTTATGTATAAAGAGAAGTTTTTATGCAGTTTTGAAGCAGTTTATTCACCAGCATTTTGATGTGCTATTGTTCCAAAATTGAAATTACAAATTTGAACCGCAGATCAATACATGGTTTTGAAAAAATAGGGAAGCAGAAAGTTTGAATTGGAGCCATTTTTTTCTTTATTTGATGGTGTTGTTTTTCAATAAAAGTTTCGTTAAATTGTTTTTCCTGAGATTTGATCCAATTTTGTTGACCTTAAAATTATGGATACTGCGCCGGTATTAGCCACTACAGCTTCTTGAAATCTGGCACAACAATTAATGCAGATGTGTACTGTGAAGAACTACAAACGATGATGGACAAGCTCGCTATCAAATAACCAAGTCTGGTCAACGCTCTAGTCCACTGCTTCTCCATGATAACGCTCGCCCACACACTGCATGACAGGCAGTCTCAAAGTTAAAGGAGCTTCGACTGGAAACTGTCCATCACCTACCGTACTCGCCAGACCTTGCCCCTACTGATTTCTTTCGGAATTTGGATAACTATTTACACAGGAAAAAAATTAACTCCGATGAGGTAGTGAAAAACGCCCACAGAGAATTCATCGATTCCCGTCACCAGGAGTTCTATAACACAGGCATCAATCAACTTCCATTAAAATGGCAAAAGTGCATTGATAACTTCGATACAATATATACAACATATACGATACAATTAAATATATAATTTTCATACAAAAAAATATTTGAATTTTCCATATATAACGATAAAACTAGATAAAACATTTAGGCTGAAACTGGTTTAAAAATTTATACGATTTCCAATTCACACTTATCCTAAGGCAACTCAATTCGTATTTTTTAATATGTACGCCCTCCAGCCTCCAGTCAGGTGAACTGACGACTTGAAGGAAGTTGCCGGTAGTGGCTGGATCAGAAGAGAAGAAAGTCGTGTGTGGTAACGATCCTTAGGAGAACCTTAGGAGCAGTGGAGAGACTGATGGTATGGTACAATATGAATACTAACATTGCACATTGTCCGGGAACCGTACGTTCATCCTCTTGTAAAGAGCGAGCGCTTCTTGGTAGCGGCCGCTCGCACGTAGACACTCGCCCATTAGCAAGGCCCATTGCGGCTGTCAAAGTCATTTATATATTTTTAAGAGAAATAATCAAATGTACAGCAGAATATACTAAATGAGCAGCAAATCGTTGGCAGCAAATTTAAAGGTGAGTTAGGTTAAGGTTTTCTGGTGACAATAAACATCCCGGGTCGATTTGGTGATGATATTTTCCTTCCACTAAATGTAAAGTATTTTATATAGACTTATAATATGTATCACGTATACATATGTATGATTAATATTAATGTGATTAATAAGTCACCTGTGAATAAGATACTTACAGTACGCGAGAAGATGAAAAAACTATACATCATCGTCTACTCTAGTTTCTTAGTCCCCTTTTCGAAGTTACACGAATCGTAATTAGTTGCCTTTGAAACAGTACAGATACGTTACGAAAACATTGGCCATCGACTAATCCAGAAACACCCGAATGCGTCATCCACGTCTATGCAATAAAGTATCTCGTAATAAAGTATGCCATTAGAGGTACGGTAATAATCTGGCCTTATGTCATTAAGTCCGCCTGCTGTACATATATTTATCATTGTGGCATTAAGTTTAAATAAATAAATTACTATTTGTATTTTGTTATCAAAACGCACATGACAATATTTTAAATTATGTATAAGAATTCCCCAATATCGTCTGTTTTATATAAATATAATAATGGCATATAGGTATTATAAATGTGACAGAAATTTTCTCAGATAAAATAGGCTCCTTAAATAAATTGCAATTTGTTATTTAATTTACTATATTCCTTCTATATTAATCTTTTTTCTTTCTTCTTCTGTTCGTCCGTCCCTCAGTCACCGTTGCTTTGTTACGACTCGACCACCGCGACGCGTCTTAGTTTGTGGCATGCCCTCTCATTCTTATTAAAAATATACCAATGAATAACCGAACACCACCATCAGTCGAACTTCGGGACCTTTCAACCTGCCTTTGAAGATATAGGAATGGATTTTAAGTTTTTTAAGGATTAATAATATAATAAACGAAAACCAATATGGGTTCCAAAAAAATAAACTCACAATTACTTTGTAATTTCACTGATGAAGTTAATAAGAATGAAAGAATACACGTTTAGGGTGTAAGTTCAAGGTCACTCAGCCAGCTACTCATGCTCATGCTTGGAGTTTCTTTACGGTATAACATCCGAAACGAAGACATTGGTCAAAGAATCAAAGTCACCGATATAATTCGTAGAATCGGCATGTTGAAGCGGCAATGGGCAGGTCATATTTGCCGCTGGACCGATAACCGATGGGGTAGACGAGTCCTCGATTGGGGGCCACGTACCGGGAAGCGCAGTGTGCGACGCCCTCTGGCTAAGTGGATCGACGACTTAAAGAAATTCGCCGGTGGTTGTTGGATGAGAAGAGTCGAGGATCATGTGTGGTGGAGCCTTGGGAGAGGCCTATATCCAGCAGTGGATAGACATAGGCTGATGGTGTGGTGTAAAAAATAATAATTGTAATCGAATTAGTAAACGTTTTGTATATATTTAGTAATATAAGCCTCTCTTAATAAATAAATACATTTGGCGAGGTGTAGCCACTCACATTGTTGGGCTGCGTCCGCGCCGCCCTGCGGTAATACTGCAGCGCAGCGTCGGGGTCCGTAGAGCGCGCCTCGTTCGCCAGCCACGCTAGGGCTGATGTCTCACACGGCCACACCGCTTCTACCTGACAACGGGTTTATTATAAAAAGAAGGTGGTAGACGAGCAGACAGTCCACCTGGTGGTAAGTGGATACTGTCACCCATGGTCATCCGCAATACATGCCAATTACAGTCCAGACTGACAAACGTTTGGCAAGTCGCCAGATGCGCTATCTATATTTATAGATTTAGGAATAAATTTGCAGAGGTTGGGGAAAATAGAGAGGGATAGGATGGGGTGGGAATGGGCTCTAGCATATCTCATTTACTATCGAAACATGTACATACGAGTATGTACTCGTATGTACTCGAGTATGTACTCGTATACTACTGCATTTCCCCCTTTATCCCCAATATTTGTACATGTGTACAAACATTGGGGATAAAGGGGGAAATGCAGTAGTACATTTTAGGATAGTCTTCTGTAAGGTCGAGGAAACGTAACTAGTCGAGTGTGCCTACTATAAGCGGAGCCGTGGTATTGCTGCGTGCACCCTCCCCCTCCCAAAATTCCAACGTATAACATTATTAAATACATCAAATTTATATATTCAAAGGAGACTTTTAGTAACAAGTTTAATTAAAATTTTACGTGTACATTGAGCAGCCAAGCGCGGCTTAACCCATCAGTGCCCAATCATGGTCAAAGGGCATAATATATTATAGATTGTTACCCGGTCAAAAAAAATAGTAATTAAATGTAAAAATTCTTACGTCTTGGTAATGATGTTTGGCAGTCTGCGTGTCTCCCAGCTCAGCGTGGAGTTCAGCGAGCGCGCACGTCACACCCGCGTCCCAGCTACCAATTGTACTGTACCTGGGAATAGACACATTCTTTTTGTTGTAAATACAAAGTATGTTCACTTATACAGAACATGTACTTATACATGCCACGTGACTACTGTAATACTGTATACCTTTCGTTTGTAATCTATAAATTGTAGCCATGTAAAGACTGAATACTAATACTGAATACTAAAAGCCCGTGTGCTTCCTAGAATGGTAGCTGTCTCATGGTCCTGAGGTGAAGTCTTTTCTTAACTTAATTCTTACTTTCTCAGTTCTACTTAAAGCGGTATTTTCTACCTAGGTGTAACTACCCTATTCAAAAATTATGTGCACATCAGTGAAGAAGTCACAAATAATAAAGAAATATGCTATCAAACTCCCCCTATTCAAATCTAGTTGTTATTCGCGTCTTCGTCCGCTTTATGTGTTAGAAACTATTATGTGTTATTTCATCTCACAAACTACACAGATACCAAATTTGTCAAAAACTTCAATTTAATTAGAATATTTTACTAAACGAGCAGCAGATCATGATCATCAAAATAAACTAATTTTAAATAACGGAAATAAATAGTTTTAAATTATTAAGAATGTCAGGACAAAGTGGAGGGGGTATCGCTTCGCGAGACTAAGAGCCTTTTTCACCACCTTCTGATAAGGTATCAGGAAGTATCAAATAGTCAGTTATACTTTATCAGACAGTCAGTATGAGCTAGATTTAATTGGCAGATAATTTATCTATCAGATTGTTAACGGTTACTTTATCAGGAGGAGATGTAAGTCTTATCCATCTCTCAATTTGCTACTCATTCAGTATTCTGCTGTTTATTTAATTATTTCCCTATCTATAATATCACATTTTTGTGATATACATATAGCGCATTCGATTAATGTCATTTTGTTATTTGCGACTGACCAGTGGTCGGCAGCGTTCGGGTCGCATCGGGCGGCGACTCGCGCAGCGTCGCCCCCGCGCCCCGCACCCGCGACCACTTCGCCTTCATCGCCGCTCTCTGTATCACTCTTCTCTAGGATCAACACTGTAAACATTATTCTTTACCTAGTATATACTACACGTGGTACGCACCAGTGGTCGGCAGCGTTCGGATCCTGTCGGCTAGCGACTCGCGCGAGGCCAGCGGCGGCGAGCGCGCGCAGCGTCGCCCCTGCGCCGCCCGCGCCGCGGACTCGCGACCACCTCGCCGCCGCGCCTTCATCACCGCTTTCTGTACCACTCTTCTCTAGGGCCAGGGCTGTAAGTATTACCCTATACCTAGTATATTTAATCTAAAGCTTTCATCATGTGGTGAATGTGATAACACTAAATATAGCCGCGTGACCAGCAGGCTTTAAAATAGCACGACCCCAGTTCTTCCCAATGGTATCGTAAAAGGCGACTATGAGATAACAAATTCGCCACCAAAAGCTATGAGGAGCTACATCACCTCCAAAAGAGTGAACTTACCAACCCGCTACGCTGCGTGCCGATTTAGCGGCGTACATCCCTTGTGCACGAGACAATGTGCATGAGGAGGTCTGTCTATGGTATTTGTCTGTCTGTTTATTAAGTAATAGTCACGAAAACACTATTGTATCTTCACAACTAAACTACAAAACCAATTTCAATAAATTTTGACAGAGAAGTAGCCTGAAATCCAGAGAAAGACGTTGGATACTTTTTAACCAGGAAAAATAAATTTGACGCGGACTAAAGCATCCGTTACATAAAACGCATGAGCGGGATATGAGTGGCGTAGCACGCGTTGTGATATATGAAATTATATGACCGACATCAAATGAAAAGCGGAGCGGTAGCGGCACGGGACCGGTGTGCGTTCTTATAATTCCATATATTAAAACGCATGCCGCGCCGCTCATACCGCAGTCACACGTTCTGTGTGCCGGAGGATAGTCTGTCCATATATATAATAATAATATCGTAACAAAGCTGTGTCTGTACATAAAATATTTTTTGAGAAAAAATGAAAGGCAATACAGTTACTTACTTTTAAATTTGTTGTTTGTCTGTCTAAACGCACATCATGAAAATTAAACTCGACAGAATTTAATTAAACTTGGCACAGTTATAGCTTACGACCTGGGTTAACATTTAAGGTCCATTTTATCCCTGATCTGTTAAAGAGTTCCCACGGGAATCACTAAAGTTCACGCGAACAAAGTTATAGGCATCGCCAGTAAATAAATAAAAATCAATGTACCGAGGTCGTGCGTCGCAATAAGGTGAGCGGGGTCGAGATGGCTTGCGGCAGCCACCTGCCGCGCGGCGTCTGCCCACGTGTGCTCGGCTGCGGGCGAGTCGCGCGCGGCCGCCGTCCCAGCGAGCGCCGCGCACAGCCGAGCAGCGCACGAGTACGGGTCGTCGCGGGACGCCGCCTCGCTTAGAGACTTCGCCTCCGAATAGTTGCCCAGCTAGATATTTATTTCATTTTAAAAAAGGACGAAACAATCACGTAAACAAATATAACATACATTTACATTACACACAAACAGACAGACAACAATTGAAAAATGGTGGAATATAGTTTTTTTAGGATGTCAACTTTTAATGATTTACAACTAGCCAGGTACAAATAGTTCAATTACAACTTCATACATACAAATCCGTTTTAACATCTAGTCTTAAAAAGGTACGCTATTTTTTAAATGTCATAAGAATTGATTATTGCAATAACAAAATTAATAACAGAAAAATTACTTGTCGGAGTTGCAATGTTAAAGTGGATGTAGTGGTATAGGTCATCAAACAACTTAATAAAGGTAAAACAGATTACCGCATAAGCAACAAAAGCCGCGTCCGCATTCGCCTCAGCCCGCAACACCCTATCATTGGGGTGAGCGCGCGCGACTGCTTTCAGCCGCTGCAGCGCTTTCAGTCCGGCGGGCGCAGCGCGGGAAGCGCGGCCGGCGTGCGCCCGCATCGCTGCCAAAGCGCCGCCGAGCTCTAGCCTCGCTCCTGCACCACCACCGGAGTATCCGCGTAGAGCCTCCACGCACCACGACATGCCTCTTTATTGAAAGGGTTTTTTTAGCCGTTTTTAACACAACATATACGACGAGAGTTAGTTGCGTTAATTAAAAACCTAAAGGACACATTTGTGAAAAATCAAATGTTTACATTTATGCCGTATCACTTATTATTATTTTCTTTTTAAATTGGGCGGCAGGCAAACAACCACCTGGTGGTCACTGTGGTCAATGGACGTTCGGGATATATGCCAACATCAGTCGAGAATAGCAAACACTGGAACGCCACAGGATGCGCGGTTGTCTATGGACGACAGTATCCACTTAACATAAGGTAGACTGTATGCTCGTCTGCCGCCTTATTTCTACAAAAAATATTAATAATAGATTTAATTAATTCTTTGTAATTTACACACAATAATGACGCAGTAGTCATGTGACTTTGTGGATGGGCGACCATATCTATTTCTCCTAACCTAACCTAACTCCTAACCCTTTCCAACTACACTAACGGGGCGACTGGAGGGCGATTCATTGTGACTGATTAATTTTATTGCAGTTACCTACTGTTCGCATTTTGTAGGGTAAACATCGGTGTGAAATGAAAATCGTAGTCATTATCAACCGTTGTTTTTGACTCATACCCCTGACACGACTCGGCCAATTACAGGCCAATAGCGATAACCGCCTCCTCTGCAAGGTGCCGGCATGTGTCATTAATACACAACTCCTTGGGTACTCAGGCGATCGCCAGCTATTAATCGATCGGCAGTACGGATTCCGACATAATCGCTCAGCTGGCGATCTTTCAGTGTACTTTACACACCGATGGACTGGCGCCATCTAGAGTAGAGGTGAGACTATAGCCGTTGCGTTTAGATATCGCTAAAACTTTTGACTGAGTCTGGCACAAAGCACTGCTTTCGAAGTTACAATCGTTCAGGTTACCCGAAGGCTAACGCTTTATAAATCTCAAGTTAGACCCCATATGAAGTACTGCTCAGACCTCTGGTCTGGTGCACTGAAGTACCAGCTGGAGCCCTTTGACTTCGTCCAACGACGCGCTATCCAAATTGTCGACGATCCCACTCTCACAGGTAGTTTAGAATTTAGAGTTTAGCATCCCTAGAGACGTTACGTCTTTCTGCATTTTCTACCGCCTTTATAATAGGGAATGCTCTAAAGAGCTGTTCAATTTGATGCCAACTTCGGGTTTTTGCCATCGTAACACTTTATACCGCGAACCCGAAAGTTGTGGAATAAACTGCTAGGCGAGGTTTTTTTTACGCTACAACATGAGGCTCTTCTAGAGCTGTGAACAGAATTCTGCAAGGTCGACAACACCTGCATCCCCCTGGTGTTCCTGTTCATGGGCGGCGGTGACCACTTACAGCATGTGGCCCACTCGCTCGTCTGCCATCTATTCTATAAAAAGAAAACCCTGGCTGTTAAAACGGGCTTTTAGTCTTACTTTTGAAAGCGAACTCTAACATATTTTATGGTCTTCTGTAATAGTTGATTATCCACTTTGTTTGTCGCCAGATTTGGGTGCAATATTCATTTTAGAACAAAATGGATACAAGAAGCGATTAATAAAAAGATATGGAGAGCACAAGAAGAAATCCTAGTCCAGCAGCGGACTACAGCGGGCTGATTATGATGATGATGAACAGCGAGTAACTAGCGCGAAGTCACGGCAGTGAAACGTCGCAACCACCGAAGCAGTCGGTCCAACATGCACACGTCGTCTAACAGTACATCTAAAATATGATTTACCCGGAATCGTCATCCCTCGAGTTGGGTGCAGTGAGAGCAGCGAGTGCGGCGGCCGCGAGCGCGAGGCAGCACTCGGCCGCGGCGGCGGACCGACGCGACCACTTGGACAGTCGATCTCCGCGCACCACGTCACGCACTACACATTCGTACGCGTCCTTCTCCTATAACGACAGTTTTAGAAGTGAAACGACTACAAGGTAATGCTGAAAAACTTCGACTTCAATGATCTTAGCATCATCTGCAATTTACGAGACGGTGTAGCATACACGGTGTGGAAAACAGAGCAAAGTGCGTAATTATTTTCCATAATAATGAAATGTAATTGTATCTATGTTCAAGTTTAAGTCGAACACATGGAGAGTATGATGGGATAAGGGATTTCTCTTATCCCATTTACTCCCTGTATTCGAAAAAATAGCATTTACGTCATCAATAGTGATGTCTTGATGGTCTGTCGGTGGTTCAACGTCCAGCATTGCATGAAACGCCGCCTTGCCGCCTTCAGCGTCGTTTAAAGCCACGGAACACA
The DNA here is from genome assembly GCA_943735995.1 of Sesia bembeciformis. NCBI lineage: Eukaryota > Metazoa > Arthropoda > Insecta > Lepidoptera > Sesiidae > Sesia > Sesia bembeciformis. The sequence continues at coordinate 7,662,477 of OX031029.1, read as the reverse complement.
ACACCAGGTGCAACCCTGAAATATAAATAGTTTCATCTGGTCATAACATTTCTCCGGACACTTATGAAACAAATAAAAGACGTTCTGCTTTTCTAGTTCTTATAAAATTCATAAAATCTTAAAATAGAATCATAAAATTTTCTCCTTCAGAAATATACTACTCATTATAAAAATTACTTCATTCAATGATAACGTAAACCTGTCTGAAAATCCCCTTGCTCATGCATAATGTGCTGGAAATTGGTGACAGCATCGCGAAACTTGCCCATGCGCACCAGAAGGAGACCGATATTGTGCATCACCTTCATTCTGTGAATAGATAGGTAATACTTGAGAAATAATTTAAGAAAAAAGATACACATTTATATTTGACTACGTGATACTTGTAATGCATAAAAACCTCTGATCCATACGAAGGTATCCTAGATAATTAAATATAATATCTAATTTAAATATTCAATGGTGAAAGTGTTGGTGTATGTATTAAAGTTAATTTGACCCTTATTCAAAGTGAATTTTTGACACGTGCAATATTTAACAAATTCGTTTATTTTTTTCACTCCAAAGATAGACGAGAAATTTTTCAATAAAATATTTATAAATGTTTGAAAAAAACTCTTTAAACAAATAACTTTCTTCTTTTTATATTTCACAACAAAGTGCATTTATTGTTGGTCAGTTTTTGGGTCGTACCTCAAATCTTTTTCCGAAGTAGGCGTTTGATCTAGTGCCATTCTATACAACTTCAAGGCTTTTGGATGTTCGCCCATTTTGAAGTAGATATTTCCCATGTTGACCTAGAAAATATTTTTCAAAGTAACAAAAATATACTCAAAATTGTAGTAAATAAAACCTGTGTACTTATTAACTTGTTTACCTTAAGTCGATTGGCGTGAGGGAATAATTTATTCCTGGTCAGTAGCTGATAAGTGTTCAGTGCTTCTGTGTACATCTCATTAAGCGCGTATTGCCCCGCCAAGTTGCATAACACCTATAAAATATTAATGACGAAACAATTCTTACATGCATTTATTGCTTTGTATCGCGAATATTCCTTGTTTTATACATAACATATTATAATACATTACTAACTTTTTTATATTATAAATCGGGTCTGAACGCGAATAACACAGGTATTTGTTTACCTTTCATTGCTACTCGACGTTTCGATACATTAACACTGCCATAAAATCTACAAACGTATTTTGGGGAGTGAGTGAGACATGCCTGAGCTTATTTTCCATCTCATCGAGTGGGAAGTATGTGGTGATGAGGGAACAATGAAGAAAGTCTCTCATTCCGTTATATGTCCTACTCCCCATCCCTTCGAGTGGGGATATAATGAAGTATAGAGTCTATCAACTCTTTATATTAACGATCCCTATTATTTTGGTAGATCGATGATTTTGATTTAGTATTAACGGTACATAATACTTACTGCAAACGTGAGATCTAAGTTATGCGAATCGCCAAGGTTCGCTTGTTCCTGCATCCGAATCAGTTGTCGTTCCAGGGTCGATGCTTCCTGTGCTTTTGCTAACGCCTGAAAATTTATTAAAAACGAATTGGATTAAAAAAATATGAAAATGCTGGCAGAAAGATGGTGATATGGAACTACCTCGACTTAAGACATTAGCAATGATAGGGGTTAGTGTGATAGATATAAAAAGTCAGTCTAGACAGCATCTATACATCTATACAAACTCGTACATTTAAGGATAACATACGCAAGGGCGTCGCTAAGGGGGGGCAGGAGAGGGCAGTTGCCCCGCTCTAGAGATCCGAAAAAAATTGTATTTGTACCTACAATTCACATTTCTCCCATCCTCTCTCTCAACTTCCCCCCCTGGCCCATTGGCTGGCAATGGCTGGCGACGCATTTAATATACGTAGGTATGTAATTCCAACGAAAATAGTTCTGCGTAAAATTACAAATTGTTGCTTGCTTGTCTGTTGAATAAAAACTGTAAAATCTAAAAGCTGTCGTTTCTTTGGAAATTTAAACTGGTTTAAAGAAACTTAAATTTGGGACTTCATTTAAATCCTTAAATTTAATAATTTACAATAACGCTGCACTCAATGACCATCACTATAATTCTCCGAGAGTCCAGGTTTCTCCACTTCTCCAGTACGATGATATGAGTCGGTCAAATTTACTCTGAGTTACTTCTGTATTGTTTAGACCACAGACAATACAACTTCTTTGCGCGGGCATTACAGTACCTCCAGAAACATCCAATTAAAGCTTTTATCCGAGTACTATTCTTCATAAGAGCTTACATTTTTCTACTTAGAATATGAACTTTTATCGTAATTAAGTGTATCTATCTACCTCTCCTAAATCAATCTCTCTCTTGGTGTTAAAATCATCGTCAGGATCGATTCGAGCACTGAGCATACATGACTCCTCCACTAGCGTCATGATACGAGCTTCCATGTGTTTAATTTTGTCCTCCATCCTGAAAATTATTGACAATTTAAAACCTTATTAGAAGCCTTGAGGCCTTCCCAAAACATAAAGGTTTATCGAATGTAAACCAAACAATATCTCAAAATATTTAATGCTGTTTTTTATTTTCAGCTTTTCAGTTAAGAATTTGTATATAAAATACCTAATAGTAATAAGTAAATACCTGTTAAAGATACAAAATTGTTTTTCGTATTAATTAACATTATCGACTAACAGGATCCAGTTGGACGGGAAACGTTCAACTGACTAGAATGCACTTTAACATCCAATATTATCTTACTCAATCCCATCCCCACGTCATTTCATGTATCAGGTATAAAAAAACCTACCTACCCACCCGCTAACACATTTACTTAAATAATAATAAGTAGACGTTTATCGTATCGCCGCGCGGTCACAGAGTAGTGGTACAACACCTTTATAGTTTATTGAAAATCTTCATTTTAGGTGTTATTAATACGATTAATGCGTAAAATACGTATCTATTGGTGGATACATATGTGTATCCACCAATAGTTACGCACTGGAACCGCGTGGTGGATTATGACCCCCCCCCCCATAATTTACTAGGGAGGTCTGTGCCCTACAGTGGGAGATTATAGGCTGATACAAGGTTTTTCATTAACGTAAACTACTGAAATGCTGTCTTGATTTAAGTTTGGAATGGTCTACATTAATTTAAAAACACCTTAGATAGCCTCACACGGCGCACGCGGCGCGCAAAACAGACAATCATAATTTTTGTGCTTCCTGAATGATTTAAAAAATGACTTATTTGCCTTAACTTAATTTTTATTATTTTGTCTTATTGATTTCAAACAGAGCGGTGATATAGACTCAATTCACATTTAATTTTATGTGATCGGCCCGTACCAGTTTCGTATGGACTTGAAAAATAAACAAAATAAAAAATAAATAAAATTTTGTAAAAATCCATACGTATGTGTATCCACCAATAGATACTCACTGGAACCGCGTGGTGGATTATGACCCCCCCCCCCCCACAATTTACTAGGGAGGTCTGTGCCCTACAGTGGAAGGTTATAGGCTGATACAAGGTTTCAAACATACGTGTCTTCGCGTTTCTCCTCACGACTGGGCGTGTCACGCGCTGAAGACGTGTACCCGGCGGCGCGCACGGCGGTAACGGGCCTCGCAGCCGCTGTACCCGCGCGTGAACTGCCCCCACGCATGCTCACTGTTCCCACCCGGAACATCTGTACAATTGGAAATAAATAGATACACACTGTAAAGTGTAATGCACACCAATAAAAAAGCATTTTTATAAAAATAAATGAGTTTAAACTAAATGGCTTCATTTTGCCGATTTTGAAGCGGAAAGATGCCGGCCGAAACAACTTCACATATATTCTGATATAAACAGTCTGAAAAACAATTTATCTAGTGAAAATAATGTTTAAACTACGGATATATGTAATTCTGAATTTTATTTCAAAGAAATAAATTAATATTTTTTATTCCTTAAATATTAGAACGTTATTTACAGTTTTTTAGCATCGTTGGATACGCCCAATTTTATTTCTCAATGTGTTTTTCACTATGAGTGTATTATGATTGAAAAGCCTTGAATATATCGGTTAAGTTCCACCAGTTCCTAGTCACCTGGTCCAAACCAGGACAAGCTTCTACTTAAAAATAAATTTGCATTACTTACCCCCGTGCCCATGCGGCTGGGAGCCTTCCGTCCTATCCCTGCAGTTCTCAAAGTTTCTTGGAAGGCTTGGTCCTCCCGTAGCGTGCGCGTGTCCAGCGCTGGGGCCACCTCATTGAACCCCGCATAAAGATCGTCATCGTCGTCTACCACCATAGCAGTCCGCGGCTTTGAATCGGTGCCAAGCCGGGATGCACTGTAATAACGCGAACTCAACATTTTCTTTTTAATACACAGTAAATGAAAGAATAGCAAGAAAGTAAAATGAAGTGTGAAATCTGCTTTGACGTTTGTTGTGAAGCTGTAACCATGGCGACGTAATATCGTTGTTACGGTGAAAGTTTCTGGACTGACATAATTCTAGATGTCTAAAAAAAATATACGTCATTGTAATTGTCATTTATCCTGCTAATATTTATATAGTGTATAATTTTTAGAGAGTTAGTTTTGATTCCTCGACTCTCTGAACAACAGGAAGTCGCAAAATATTTAATATGTTTAAACTGGAATATTCTTCCGTGATTAAGTTCCTTACATAGATAAGTGTTAGCACGACCGATATCAAACAAACGTTGTATAATGTGTACGGGGATTCTTCTCCATCATTTTCCCACCGTCAAAGATTGGTGTAAGCAATTTCGTTTAGAACGAGTCCATCGACGACGAACCTCGCTCCGGTCGACCCGTTGAAGCACTCACTCTAAACATCAAATTAGTGGAATAGTTTCTGAGCGACCGACGGCTAAGGACGACAGAAATATCGGCAAAGACAGGGCTTTAAAAAACTACAGTTCTTAGGATTCTTCATGAACATCTTCATATGAATAAAGTTAGTGCGAGGTGGGTGTCAAACCTTCGTGTGAACGAGTAGTGTGCTTTAAGGAACTTTTGGAGGCCTTTCAGAGAAACTGAAATGATTTTTTGGATTCCATTGTTACTGGGGTAACTATGGTACCAGGGCCGTCTTTACCAGGGGGTGCAAGGGGTGCGGTGCACCCCGGGCGCCCCGCGCCCGGGGGCGCCTGTCGAGCGCTGAATTCAGTGTCGGCTTTACCTATGGTGCAGGGGGTGCGGTGCACACGGGCGCAGGGTCTTAGGGGGCGCCGAGCGCCGCTCGCGACACCTCCAAAGAGTTCAAAACGCCTACTAGAGGGCTCCCTGCACCCGGGCGCTACATGAGCTAGAGCCGGCGCTGTATGGTACCATACTAACTATGGTTCTTTACTATGACCCCTTTCCAAAAGGGAGTCGATGGAGTAGCGTCTTTCTGGTGAACCGCCTAGAAAGTGACTCAGTCAACCAAAAAGATTATGGCTTCGATATTCTGGGATTGTCAAGGAATATTGCTTATAGATAGACATAAAAGAACGCAATACTACGGAGACTGGAAGGTATTATGCTAACCTTACAGAGCAATTACGAGAAGCAATCAAGCAGAAACGTCGTGGAAAACTAAGCAAAGCAAACGATGCACCCGTCCACACCGCTACAGTTGCGAAAGTTACTGGTTCAGTGTGGCTTCACGGAATAACAGCAGCAACAGTCCTACTCTTAAAATATCACGTCCGGGTTATTAAAAATAGTGGCTATAAACTAAAATTAGTGTCCTAGTACCTAATCTAGCGATAATAATGTTTCAGTGGGCGGGCTGATGTGACGTCACCAGTTTGCATTTACTTACAGTTTGCACCAGGTATAACTTGAAAAAAATTAATTCTAGTTTTTGGGCATTAACCAGCGTCGAAGAGATACTTTTAGTGATACGACGCAATTCATTTTGAAAATGTAGTCATGTTGGAATCATTCACGACTCTTCATTAACTCGATCATTGTTTACTTATCCGAGTCTGACTCTTTACAGACAGATTTAATAAAAGGTAATTCGTAACAGTAGTGTTATCAATTCCTTTGTGTAACGTGTAGTAACTTTTAATACAACAAATAATTATTATATTTTTGACCGTAACATCAAAACAATAAGATTTCCTTAAGTAACAATACCAAATAATAACTGCGCCAGCCATATCAACCTTAAATGGCTCACTATTCACGTCAACAACACCAACAATATATCTCTTGTATTCTTTAATCAACGCGGAAAAAACGTAGATTTTAGTACATTTTGTTTAAAACAAATGTGCGGCAGTGATAATGGTAACCCTTTTTTATATCAAAAAGGAAAGGGGAGAATAAATAAAAGTTGTAAAATCCACGGTCAATATTTATTACACGACTGCTAATATTTATTACAATCAAGGTCCAACTCATTGTCGTTACGACTTACGTCAATCGAATATTTATTACAGCTAAATTAAAACAAATGACTGAAAAATTGACATCACAATTAAACATCACCTGGTTTTGCCGTTACAGAGCAGTGCTGCTGGAAGACACCGAAACGTCGTCGATCACTAGTTCGGCTACGAATAGCACAGTTTGTACTCAATTTGCTTACATTGTTTTACATAGGACAGCACATAGGTATATTACGATTGATGGCAGACCTACAACTAAAGCTCCTGGCCTGATTGCTTCACACCATTATATCGACATTCAAAATATTGTATATAAAAATAAACGATTTCCAAAACTTGTATTCCCATCAAAATCAATAACAATGATCTTATGTACAATTTTATAGTTTTATAAGCTTGCGCTACTACCTAATGCAGAAAAGAATTTAAACAATGAGAAAAGTTTCGTGATCCTAAAAGACTAGTAAGAAATGCATGTATTAATATTTTTGTACATTTTTTCACTTATCATTAAGATAACACCAGATAAAAATAATAGAAAACTCTAAAAGTCTCCATCTTAACGGGGATATGACTTAGATGTTAACAATCCATAATTATATTTAGTCATTATTTATATAATATTATTTTATATACATCGTTCAACAATAGTCGCCGACTCTAGCGCGCACTCGCACAGTGGGCGCGCCCAAACTGCACGTGTTTACCTGCCAGAGGTCTCCGCTTGTGTACTCAACTCAACGTGGCACATGTACGCACCAAATATATTTGGTTCCATAGATAAGAATCGCTGTGCTAAAAATAACATTTCATAGCCTCTCACTTACTTGCTACTCTGCCTATGAATTCCTAAAATTGTCAAGTTCTTAAGAATAATAGAAGAGGTTTTTGTACCCTGTCGATAAAAGATCAGGGCAATTAAGGCAAAGTTGTATTGTGCACAAACCTTAACGACTAAGAAATAAAAGCACTTTCAAACAACAAACCTAATTAACAAAGAGAAGTTTCGCAAGTGTTTAAATGAAATAATAATAATATTGACTCATGGACAGCCTTCAGATTTTTGTGGCATTAACTTAGCGTCACCAAGATTGCACTCGAAACCACCATAGAATGTGGAACGAGGTTTATTGATGACATAACTCAGCACGCCGAACCTTAACCACCACGCACAACTCGAAGAGGGTTTTGGAGCTTAATTAGAGCAAAGTTTGTCCTTACATAAAATTTTTAAGTAATGTTACGAATTACTAGTGAGGCGGCGCGTGCGGCTAGATCTGCGTGGAGAACCGCGGCCGCGGCAGCTCGAACACATCGCCGTGCACCGACCGCGCCAGCGCCTTGATGCTCGCCGCTATGTCCTTGGGCTCCTCCTGACAAGTCAATGAACTCCTGTTACCTTGTATTCTGACGTGCTCGTCCAAGTAAATAGCGTCACGTGTTATTTTATAGAACGAATGTGGCAAACGAGCAGACAATTCACCTGGTGGTAAATAATAGCTTCTTCCAAAGATTTTCACGGTACATGCCGCATGCACCGCTTACATTTGGGGATTTAGGAGTAGATACAGAAAAAGGATTAACAATAGGGAGCATGAGGAGATTTCTTCGTCCCATTCTTCTTTAGATGAATTGAGAAACTTCCCTTTTCTCATTATTCGCCCCGACTGCCGTAACCGTAATCAGCCCTTTTAGCATCCACTGCTGGACATGGGCCTTCTTATCCACATAGTCTTGTGCATGAGAGATGTATGACCTTAAAAAGTCAGAATGGCCAAGCAGGTTGGCGAGTCCACTCCTTTATAGATGGATTTATAGATTATATATCCTTTATAGTTCCTCTGGGCTTGCGGTAGCGGTTTTTTATCCCTTAGTCGCCTTTTACAATACCCGCAAGAAGAAATGAGTTGTGCTATTCTAAAGCCAGCCGACACCACACAGATATAAAACGGTATAACAATAACACAGTCTCTACTAAGTAAGGGGTAATTTGATCAGCCAGACACACCTAGTCAGCTATAGGATGCAACACGCACCTTCTCCTTAGAATGGACTCGCGTGAGTTACTGTATTTCGATGGCACCTTTTACGCTCAAGGAATCCTTTCAACACGTGTTATTTTAGTGTTTTATTGATGTATTTAGTTTTTTTTTTTTTTGTATTTGTAGACAATTTACAGGCAAGCCAAGGTATTTTGCCACTGTTTTGATCAACTGTTTTGATTTGTCAACATTAAACCAGATAAAAATTGGTTTGCAAAAGTGAAAGCGAAATAAACATTTCACACATATTTAGGTCAAAACCGGTTTGAAATTTAACCGGTTTCCTAAGAAGCGCGCCAGATAGATCAGTTAACTATTTGGAGACCATGTATCATCGCTGCTACATGCATTATTTTAACATTAGTTGTGCCCGCTAGGTACTTCATCCGCGTGGATTCTATAATGATTTCTCAGTTGACTAGCTGTGGGTTGAAGAGGAAAAAGAATTATCTATAAATCCACCTGTGGATCCAATTATATAAATAGTTCCTTGGTTCTATGAACTGTCACTACGTGATAAGTCGTTCGTCGTTCTCATGTCCGGTGAAATAGTAAAAGAAAATCAGGTGGTGGTGTGAAATAGTAATATATAGGCAAATTTTATCGGTGGCGGTGGCTGTGCCGCATTCCGGCAGACAGAGATAATGAGAGGAAAATTTATATTTTTAGTGAATGTATTCTCCCTTTCATTGACGCATGAGACAAAAGGTAAACAAAAGTTTAATAGAAATCACTTTGTTTTATTTAAATTAGTCTAGACTGAGTCTTTAGTTCTTGATTGTGTCCTAACATCTAACATATATGCTATAACATGCAAGCTTAACCCAGGAAAATTCTAGTGATAGGAATTAACTTTTAAACTAGTGGCTTTTTGTTTTCCTTTGTCTTGTGCTATATTAAATATGGTATAGGGACCGTGTTCGCGGTGCCGGATGGAGATGGACGGAGGAAAATTCAATATTTTTAATGAGTGTAGTCTACATTGTATGTAGAACTATTTTCGTGATCGACCGTTTGAGCACTCCTGGTATACGGTATGAGACAGATTTGTACAACAGCGTGATGTGATCGCATAGAACTCACGTCCTCGTCCAGCTGTTCCCTGGAGACGTGCCGCTCGTTGGGCATGTTGGGCATGGTGATGGGTAGTGAGCGCGCCAGGTCGGCCGCACGCGCGCTGCGTGCTCGCCCGATCAGGATGCCCTCGTCATTGCTGCCCTCTATAATATTTGCACATATTTATTTATATAAAAAAACTTTATTGCACTTAAAATAAATGGAAGCTTAATGCCTGGAAGCATTCTCTACTGCCACCAACTGGTGTTAAAACGAACGCTAAACGCGTGAGCGCTCGAGCGCTCGCGCGCTATGTTAATACTATTGAATCTTTTAGACTCGAGATTTTAACTACAAAAGTTCACTAGCAACGTTCACTAATTTTGTAACGCTAGAGCTTCGAGCGCTCAATGCTCGTTTTTACAACACTGGTCACCGCCGCGCAAACCCACGCACTGGCGTGTATTTGTTTTGAAACTAAGTAACTTGGCAATTCAGCGTTGATTTGCAATTTAGGATGTCATTTTCGTAAGCTGATCAAGATTATCTTCTTCGCGGTTCAAGATTATCTTCTTCACGGATTTGGGAAGCTGTCTTTTCCATTTCGTACCTATATTGAGTGACGACACTGTTACTATTTCGTCTAACTCCTGCCAATTGCAGTGTTACAACTGTCGTAACTGGCATTGTGGTACTGTAGGTGACGCGTTGACGCATCACTATTACAATTGCTAATATAATCATTACCGAAACATTTACTTTACTAAGTAAAGTAAAGTTTATTTTCTTTACTTTACTTTCATCGGCGCTACAACCCGTTGTGGAGCCTGCCTGGCCTCGTCCACAATCCTTTTCCATTTGTTTCTATCTCGCCTGTTTGTTATTTGTTACCATTTCTTATTCGCCTGATACTTCTCAGATCCTCCTCTACACACCCGATCCATCTCTTTCGTAGTCTGCCTCGTGGCCTCTTTTGTTGGGGGATCTAGCCTGTCATGACTTTTGGCGCTCTTTCCTGCGACATACGCGCTATATATCCAGCCCATATCAAACGCTGTGATTTTCAGAACTTGATTAACGTTTCATTATGAATCAGTGTAACGATTTCATGATTCATTCGTGCGCGATGAGTGCCATTTTCCTCTCTCACAGGACGAAATATCTTACGCAGCACTTTTCTCTCGAAAACAGTCAGCTTCGCACCAGGTTTCGCGGGCATAAGTTACAACTGTACAAATTATAGGTTTATAGAGTGTAATTTTTGTTTTTCTATTCAAAATCATTGAGCCAAGGAGTTTTCGCACGAGTAAAAACATTTGTTGCCCGCAACAATTCGCGCTCTCACTTCCTTGCCGACTTTATTTTGCGCAATAATAACACACCACAGATATTTAAAGTTCTCCAACCTTCAATATTATTCTCACTGAGCCATATATTTTGTACTTGAGTTGGTTGTCGCGTGTTCGCAAGGTATTTAATTTTGCTTGCGTTTATATTACAGCCCAGACATTGCAGCTTCGTTTTCGAGATTCAGGCAGTGACAGATCATACTATTCTAGATCTGCTAGAAATGACCAAGTTATCAGCGTACGCAGCCACCTGAGAGGTGTTATAATCAATTAACACTTCAGTCCCAAGTTGCCTACAAATAGCCTCAAGAACCAAATTGAAAATCTTATATTGAATGGCTCAGAGTATTGTATTTACTTTTTGTATAGCAGCAACCGACTTGGAAGCGCACATTGTTGCCTCAACAAGTCTCACCAGTTTACTTGGCACACCAAGTAGCAACATTGCGTGTAATACCTTTTTCTGTTGACGCTATCAAAAGCCTGCTTCAAGTCAATGAATACGTGATGTAGATTAAGTCGTCGTCAATCTGCGTCGTATTCATCGCAGAGCATCTGTCGCAAGAGGTGTGTCTGGTCAGTCGTCGAGTGTTCAGGTCCAAAACCACACTGATATTCGGCCAAAATGCTTTTCGCATTGTTTCCTAGTCTAAGGTATACGAGAAATATACAAGAATTCCCGAGAATATTTTTTATGCCGCAGCTAATAAAGAAATTTCTCTGTAATTTGAACATATAGTAGTCTTGTCGCCATTTTCAAAGATACCTAAAGGCATCCTTCCTCATCCCATATTCTCTTCACCAATAGGTGCAGCCTATCTTCAAGAGCTGGTCCACGGAGGTAATAGCGTCCAGCCCAGGTGCCTTGTTGTTTTTAAGATATTTTATACATCTCTGAATTTCCATCAGGGTTGACGGTAACAATTGTTCCTCCTCAACATTATGGAAAATATGTGAGTTATGAAATTCCTTCGCCTACGTTAAGGAGTTTGTCAAAGTGCTCCCGCCATCTGTTTACAACCTCGATTATCGATTACAGCAGAAAAATCCGCGATTAACTTTCCATTGTCATCACAGCAAATATTGATTCTGGGCTGGTGACTTCTGCGAAAGTTGCTAACGCGCTTGTAAAAGGGTCTTGCCAGCTTTCTTTCTCTTAAGCATTCCTCCATCTCTTCCAGTCTTCTATGTTCCATTTGTTTCTTTTTTTTTTTTACTAGTTTCCGAACAAAATCCCTCAATCTTTTATATACCTCTTCACTCTGGAGTTATTCTGCATCATTCTGGACTGTTATTCTGGAGATATCTAAGTTGAGCTTCATTTTTCGGTTCTAGAAGCTCTGCACGTTCCGTTTCGTACTACTCCTCCCTCGCGTGTCTTTTTCTTTCTCCTGTTACACTCCCTGTAGCTGTTAAAATCCACTGTTTAATGTTCTGCCACTCTTTGTCTATGTTATTATTTGGTGTGCTTAGCTCCTTGTCTATTTCGTATTTGAATTTCATACATGTCTTTTTTTTAGCTTTTCCGTATCCCATTTAACCTTTTTACGTCCTTTATTTGTTTGAGCTAAAGATGTTCTTTGTTTCATCTGGGCTATTACTAAGCAATGGTCCGAGTCGCAATTGCCCCCCCCCCCCCCCCCCCCCCTACACAATCTTATGTTTAGGATGATTGACATTCTTTTTTTTAAAAGACAAAACATTGTCAATTTAATTAACCTGGTTTCTTCCTGGTATCATCGAGGTCCCTTTGTGTATAGATTAATGAAGAAAATTCGTACTACTTATGAATAAGTTAATTATAAAGGACCATTAAAACATTCTCTACAATTAAATTAATCAATCATGTCTTAACCTCTTTCTGTCAATTTCTGAAATGTTTTCATATTTACAGCAGACTATTATGATAAACTAATTTTACTGTTACCTCAACTTCAAGTTTTTACTAATTTTACTATTCGCAGCTCGAGTTACTGAAGTGAGCTTCATACTTCTTAGACAAAGAGGTGTTATTAATACTATGGTCCTCGGAACTATTCATAACGAAAACCTGAAGGTGTAGAGGTTAATTTGTCCATCTGTTTTTCCTTTGGACTATGACACGAATTCTTTAAAATAACTGCAAATAGCTTTCTGCCATGCCATGGCTAGTCACTATTAACACATCGTTCAATAAGTCCCGGGACTAACTATGAAAACAACATTTTATCCGCAAAATTCTTTATTATTCATCAACATAATCTCCTTCAAGTGTAATACAATCATTCCAACGCTTCTCTAACTTTTCAATGCCATGTTTGTAGAACGATTTGTCTTTTGACTCAAAATGAGCCTCAGTAGCAGCGATAACCTCCTCATTCGAGCCAAATCTTTTTCCCTGGAGCATCTTTTTGAGATCCGCAAAGAGCCAGTAGTCGCTGGGGGCCAGATCCGGCGAGTACGGAGGATGGGGAAGCAGTTGGAAGCCCAATTCGTTGAATTTGGTCATCGTTTTGATTAACTTGTGGCACGGTGCGTTGTCTTGATGAAAGATGACTTTCTTCTTCTTCATGTGTGGGTAGCGTCACTTTAACCACTATAGCTTTCTTGGTTATGTTTCGAATTACATCAAATTTTGACACATCTCATCTAAAGGTTGGTACTTCTGAACCTTGGTATATACATGGCATTATTAGCGCCATCTCTACGCTAGTCCCGGGACTTATTGAACGATGTGTTATATGTCATGGGTGGTGATAATCACATAAAGTGAACCGCCTGAGCATTTACCACATATGAAATAAATACTTACCATCAGAGTCATAATCGTCTTGGTCTGAGGCCATCGCGTTTCGAGAGTCCATTCCTTCCAAGTCAAATATATCTTCGGCATCTAAAGAATCCTCTTCTGAGGGTAGATTTCTATTAGTCTGTTGAAAATAAACATTTGTTACTGAATAAGAAATTTTATTTTATCTTTATACCATCTAGCGCCAAGACAATACTGCTTGACTTCTACAGTCAACATAGCTACATAAGACAATTGGCATAAGTTACACATGTATGAATGTTTGCATATGTGTCTGTACTCATACAGACGGATAGTGAGAGATTGTACCTGTGTAAATAAAAATTCTTATAAAATTAAATTTCATTGATAAAAAGTGATTGAAGGAGGCATGTGAAAGAAAAATATTGTCTGGTTGTTCAGGTAAAAACCAGAAGCTACTGGTCTGATTTCTTTACGGTTTTCACATTGTGTAGGGTGTCTTGTTTTGTAATAATAGTAATGGCACATTCAATGACCCACCCTAGGAATCCCTGTGTTGCGAGTCGAAAGACACATACAAAGATGGAACACTCCACCTAGATCCTAATAAACATTTGTCTACAAATAAATGTTTGACCAAGAATGGAACCCAGGGTCTTTTACAAAACAGGCTGGAGCACTACAAACTGAGATAATCCATACATATGAAAAAAGATCATCATCGAGCCGAAACCGCTGAAGCTAGAAACATGAAATTTGCACAGTGCATAGATTTTATGACATACGTATCCACTATGGAAGGATTGATTTTTTATGCAAAACCTGTATTTCAAGAACTATTTAAGTTAGAAACATGAAATTTTGTATATAGACTTCTCATTTAAAATAATTAAACACGTCTGTCGGCGTTTTTAATCTTTAACTTGGAAGGGGGCATAAAAGGGAGGGGCGGTTTTCGACGCTAAATCTATGTCTCAAGAACTAATTAAGTTAGAGACATGAAATTTGACTTAGATATAAAAGGGAGGATTTGCTAATCTCAAAAACTTTTTAAGTTGGGGACTTGAAATTTGGTATATAGACCCATTTTTTTAAATTTGACTTAGAAGAGGTAGTGCAAAAATGGAGGTGATGATTTTATATGCAAAGTACGTATATTATAAATCCGAGTGTTTGTTTGTTGTCTTTATCACTAAATAACTGCACCAATTTCAATGATATTTTGGGAAAGAGGTAGACTAAAATCCGGAAAAGGAACAAAAGTGTACTAGTTCCATAATTTTTTCCATGAGAGTACATTAATTTAAAAACAAAATCCACGCGGGCCAAGGCATGGGCAAAAAGCTAGTCCAACATATTATGGAACATTGTATTGAAAATATTCTAATATAAGATCCTACAAAAATATAGACGGCGAGGCTCTTCCGCGCGACCCGAGCACGCCGTAAGGTGCGGCACCACATAGGACTGCCCTGTCACCGCCCACGCTGGTTACTACCGCGAGGACGGCACAAAGAAACCCTGAGGTGGCACTACGGCCCAGAGGTTCAACCCAGCGACGCGTCGGTGTTGGCGGACAGAGGAGACGCTACTGAAGGGGACTCAGTTCCGAACAGTTACCTCCACCCTCGTGAGCGGGTATGAGAAGATCTACAAGCGACGTGTTGTAACAACGATTACGCGAAGTGACGACATACGTTTCCGGGTCTTTCTCGAAAAAGTAAAAGGTCGAACTACGCGTACTCTAACCGTGATTACTTTACTTGATTACAGTGGGGTGGCCGTTTCACTCGCTGATTTAATTCCACCTAAGGGGTGGAGTTGATCTCGTATACGGCCATACAATATCAAGTGTAACAGCTAACAATGCATAAAGCATAAACTATGAAGAGAGTGCGAGCGCACGTCGCAAGACGAGCCTCTCTTTGCATTGAAAAAAGTGGGCGGGTTAATTTAATCACCAATTATTTATTTTTAATGTAATAAAAAAATCATTAATTAGTTTATATTTTAATTAGATATAATACAATAGTTTTAATCAGCGCCGGCTCTAGCCCATGTAGCGCCCGGGTGCAATCAATACCCTGGCGCCCTCTAGTAGACTCTTTGGAGGCGTCGCGAGCGGCGCTCGGCGCCCCCTAACACCCTGCGCCCCTGTGCGCCGCACACCCTGCACCATAAGTAAATACCATAAGTGCCCGCGCGCCCATTTCAAATGCACTTACACTCTATTGACTTAGAGATCATTTTGCTACCGGGCGGCAACGTCTCAAACGTACATACATACACTGTCTTTGGATTAGAGATTTTGCCGCGCGCGTGTTGTATTAAATAAAATTGTTATTTGTGTAGTGTAGTAATGCGGTATGACAAGCGCCGAAAGCGTAATAAAAGTAAAAAAAATATTATTGTTAATGACTATTTTTTTTTTGCTTGCGCATACATATTTGTCGTAAGTAACAAGTATATAAAACTGTGCAATGGCGTTAAGTTCAATGAAATATCCAAAAATTCAGCGCTCGACAGGCGCCCCCGGGCGCTCCGCGCCCGGGTGCACCGCACCCCTTGCACCCCCTGGTAAAGACGGCCCTGGTTTTAATGTATTGAATGACATACTAAAATATTTCACACCATTTCTGTAGGACCTTATATGTCCATATTGTGTCAATATCAATATCCTAAGTATTATGTCATTCATAGTTCCATGAAAAAATCAAGCAGTAGATTGTAAAGCATTGGCCAAGTCAACGGAACGTTCGTCCGATTACAAACAAATAATTGAATATTAATTACTATTTGAATATTATAGTAAGGTGCAAAGCAATTTTGTGAATGCTCGATTTACAGACACTTTCATTGTAGTAAATAAACTAGATAAAGGCATGTGAATACCTTTACATGTGTAATTTTTTTGGCATCTTTCAAAGAGGACAGTCTTCTTCTCTGTAATGGAGGTAGCTGCGGTGAGAGGGGTCCATTCTCCTGGCCGGCGTTTGCTCCCCATCCCTCATTGCTGGCAACATTGCGTGCTTTGTTTATAATACTGAAACATTATTTAATGTTTGTTATCATTAAACTATTACACTATAATAAAATAATGCCAATCTACCATCTTCACGGCGAAATTATTCACTGCTTATTGTTGCTGCCTTCACGGATGCAGTACTGTGATTTATTCATTTTTGTTTAGAAAACTTGATTGCACATTATTATAAAAAAAGGTGTGATGATAATGATTTAAGGCATTATCTGTCGCCATTCACGGCATTTAACCATCATTTGGGTTGAGCAAAATATACATTGATACCTTCACATTTTGCAGACATTAATTTTTTCTAAGAATGGTGATTATTGCCATAGATATCTACCTATTCACGGCTCTCATTAGCAAAATAGTGAGTTCAAATTTTCAGCCTGTACCATTGTTTCAGTTTCTGTTTAAATATGGATTTTTAAAATCATCCCTAGCTCAACAGTGTAGAAAATATTGAGGAAATGTGCAATCTCAAGAATTAAAAAAAAATCTTGATTATATCTGCACTGGCTTCACATAGTATATTATGACCTCAAATCTTAGTCATTTACTGCAGTGGCATGTTATGACAGCAATTAAAATTTTATGATAATAATTATTTTATAATATATTATTGTATATAATTAATAGAATACCAGGAAATAATATCAGAAAGAATAAGTGCAAAAAAAATTACCTAGCTAATATTTTATGATCTCTCTGTGCTCTTTCTTTGTAAGCTTCATATTCTGCAAATTTCTGTTCTCGGAACTGCCTGACAGTTTCCTCCATAGCTTCCAACTGCAACTGCAGAGTTTGATTTAGCTGCTTATTGAGGCTGTGAATAACATTCTGTACTGGCCACCCCACCTTTTCACTAAATACAAAATTATTTGTGTCTACATTCTCTTTCATCTCAATATCGTTGGTCACCTCTGGTACCAGCAGATTAAAAACTGGGGAAAAATTACTGGATTTCTTCAACTGTGAAACTGCTTCTGGAGTGCTCTGAAAGTTATTTAAGAAAAAATATTAACAAAGCTTATAGTTTTTATGTTACATAGTTCAATTACCTTCAAGTGAATGTTTTATATAATAAAATTATTTTTATATTATAAATAATATATTTATATTTTATATTATAAGTCCTCAGAATGCATCTATTTGTGTGCATGTTCAAAATTGAATATAAAAGCTGTTCTTACTGACATATTCATCATTGGCTAAGCTTAAATGGTTAGAAAAGTTAAAAGTAGAAACTTTCTTAGACGTAACAGTTAATGAACTTCCCAGAATAACAAATATGAAATATAATGTAGGCGAAGCAGTGGGCAAAACTCGGCACAAGTTTGGAAATTGAAAAGTTTTAATAACCCATCAGGACAATAGGGTACCAAAGCAGGGTCACTAGTTTTTTGTATAAAATACTTATCATTGAACATAATATCTTACCAATTGTTTTAACATTATAAACAAAACAATAAACTATTTCTCATGGTTTTTTTAATCATTACATTTATAACTGAAAAGTTACAAATATGATTGAAAAAATACAAAATATTATAATAGCAACCTGAGTGGATTTCCAAATGAAGATAGTGTTTGGTCTATCTTGCATTACACCATAGGTAATTTGTCCACAAGCAAGGCAAGAGTGTATCACCCAGCGATCCACAGCACGCTGCCCAGTAAGTGCTGGCTGGACTACAGTGCTCTTCAGCACATTGGCTGGACATGATAGCAGTGCCTGAAAGTGCAGTACAAGCATAAACACTATAAATTGTTGCTTTGTAAAGAATGAATTGTGAAGCCTTGAAGTTATTTACTAGTTCCTCTAGAATGGTTTATGTAAAAAGGTCTATATATATCATTATTAGAGCTCACAACGATATAATTCATGTAATCATTCAGAATAGTTCTAAAATCGAGCACAGCTAGCGATACGTGATATAAAAATAACCTTATTAATAAAGAACCTAAATAAGCTGATACGTGCCGAACGCACATGTACCTACTATATGTTGTATTTACGTACTTCATATAAGATTAGAATACGAAAGAAAACTTTAAACTAATTGGATTCATTTAATTTTCATAAATTACAGCCCTTTAAAGAAGTCAAGGTCAAGACATGTTTACCGATGGTACCTCAAAAATATCCCTTTGTTCCGTGTATGTTAACTCCAATTTTGACTTATCAACGTTATCTTCGATTTTATCACTTTCTAGTGTTACATTTAAGCATTTGCAAACACAGAGGGTCATTGTGGCTAAAAAACGACTGTATTAAGTAGTTAAAACTGTACAAAAATACAGAAGAACGTAAATTATACAAAGGAGTAGGTAGATAAAAGCGCACTACTTATGATTATATATATACGATACATAATAAATAATCACATATCTACTCACACATACACAAACTTTAAGCACTTCATCCTAACCAGCTGATATTAGACTCTCTCTGTTTTACTAATGTATTTTTCTATAGGTGAGAGTATGATAGTAGTCTGATATTTATTAGGTATTTTATCAAGTATGATTGCGTTCATTTTCAATTTTATGGACAATACATAGAATTTTAAACAATATTCCTTTTTTAAATACCTTCAAGATTTATTAATTCGATTATTTATTACCTACATTATTAACTATTACAATTTACAATGTCATAGTAAAAAAAATTGAAAGCACATATAATAGGTTGCGTTGCTAAGGTTCATTTCCGTCTTCAGGGTCGCTACGTAGTGAACATTTTGCGATCCTAACTACAATATCAATTGGTACCATGAGCGTAGTTACGATGGTGCGCTTGCAAAGGGAAAAATGAGCATTACACAATCTCTATTTAAAACTAAAAGATAGAAACTAAAAGAAATTGTATTTATGGTACCTACAATGTACAATATGGTTTGCTCTTTCCTGAATAAAATTCTGACTACTGCTTGAATGGACTCATAGATTTAACGACTTAACAGGCTGAAATTCGCATCCGACGGTACTTTCAACAAATCTTTTATAGTATCGACAAATCATATGAACGGCCCACTATGAATTATTTACCTACATACTTTGCGGAATGTAAAATATAATTATTTAAGTTATTTTTTGCAGTGAAAATAAATTCTTTGCCATTTTCAGCATATATTTAGTATAATAATAATATACTTTTAATAATTCTTATTCATAGAATGAACATTTTTTATAGCAGAACCCTCTATGCGAATCCGAAAAGTCCTTAGCCAGTTTTTTTTTTTTTAATATAATATTGACAGTTCGTAGCTGTTAAAAATATCGGTTTTGAACGAGTTGCAAAACGTATAAATATCGTTCTTTGAATGATCCTGCATTTCTTTCTGTATTTAAAAGAAAGAAACAGATGCATCATAACTAGATTGTCAATGAGTGATATTCGTACGTTTTGGAACTCAGTCTGTTGCATATGGTTTTGTTTGACATTTCTCAGACAAGTGTTGACTGTTATTGCTAATGCAATTTGAGTTTTCACCTTTTTCTAGTGTTCTTGTCCACTTGGCAAAATTTAAACTTGTTAAATTTGTACGTGGCATTTTCTTATATATTC
Organism: Sesia bembeciformis; assembly: GCA_943735995.1. Taxonomy (NCBI): domain Eukaryota; kingdom Metazoa; phylum Arthropoda; class Insecta; order Lepidoptera; family Sesiidae; genus Sesia; species Sesia bembeciformis. The sequence continues at coordinate 7,642,288 of OX031029.1, read as the reverse complement.
TATCCATTGTTAGTTTTTTTTTGTATTGAGGTCCTATATGTTAGCGTTATTTTACGTCACTGTTTTTTTTATTTTCTCATTATCTTCCAGTTGTAAAGTTTTGGGGTTATAGTTTCATGACTATAAAATGTCTAAAAGAACTCAACCCAGTTGGTCTCCGCCTTTAAAGTCAGAAAAGAGGCAGACTTTAAAGTTATACAACAGCCTGACTCGTCAAAAGGAGGAGTTCGTGTGCTCTAGTGGCAACAGAGTCAACTGGTATAGCTGTGGTCCAACAGTATATGATGCTTCCCACATGGGTCACGCCCGGTATGAAATCATTTTAATTCCTTTATATAAAGAGATATCAATGTTCCTTCTTGTTTTTAAAAAAAAATGGTCATCTTTTTATAGTTACTTCTATTTATGTTCAATAATGGGATGAAAAAATGTACCCAGTACAGTATTTAAAAATGAAAACTATTTTATGACATTTTTTTCCAGGTCATACATATCTTTTGATATTTTAAGAAGGATAATGTCTAATTACTTTGGTTATGACATTCTTTATGTAATGAACATAACAGACATTGATGATAAAATCATCAAGAGGGCAAGACAGAATTATTTGTATGAGAAATATCTTAAGGAACCAAAAAATTTGGACAATACATTAGATGATGCAATAGCTGTTGTGGATTACTATGAGGAAGTAGTCAAAGATACTGTAGACTTAGATAAAAAGAATGCTATGCAGAAAATGTTAGATAAGTAAGTTGTGATTTTTACATTCTTGTCAGTAATGTCCACTTAGTGAAGGTCATTAGTAGGTTCAATGAATATGATATTTAATTGAAAATTGTAGTTCAACTTTTTGCAACTAGTATATTTTTATGTTTATGTGAAGTAATTATGTACTTTTTGTTTGAAATGATAACATTTACATTTCAGTGTAGCATTAGCAGTGAAAGTACTAAAACTGGCAGTGGAATCAAAAGATGATGACAAAATATTGAAGGCAAAGTGTGAGATGTTGAAGTCTGCTAAGGACCCCATATCTGACTGGTTGGACAGCAAGCATGGGGCCATGATCACTGACAATGCAATATTCAATGCCTTACCCCAGTATTGGGAAAATGAGTTCCACAAAGATATGAAAGCACTAAATGTGAGTTATTAAAATGTACTACTGACCATTTCTCTATGATCATCCCTTTCTCACCTCTTCACACATCCTCTGACACACCCTTATTTTACACTTGCATCAAGTGCTCTTAATTTTTTTTAAGTGCAGCATCATTATCATAGTCCAATTGCCATTAGATCATGGACAGTTACCCATGGAAATCAGTGATACATATCAGCTTAAGTCTACCTTAGGAGATCTAGTAATGGATTTGGACAAAGGGTTGGGAAATTGAGGAGGGATAGGATACAGCGGCTGTGAGATTGCAGCATGAACCCTCCCTCTCCTAAAATTTGATTATTCCCAAAAATACTTTGAAGCTATTTACAACATTTTCCAATTCGCCAATTTCAATTGATATCAGTTCAGTATACGGATATTAGTTAAGTTCCTAATGGAGTTAGGAAATCAGAATTAGGTTGCTGTTATGCATTATATTATAGTTTCCACAATATGCGATTATAAGATGTTCCAAGACTTGATGTTGACAACTCCACACTGGCATTGATTTTATAATTTGAATTCAGGTACTACCACCAGATGTATTAACGAGAGTAAGTGAATATATACCACAAATAATAAAGTTCATAGAGAATATAATAAAAAATGGTTTGGCTTATGAATCAAATGGATCTGTATATTTCAATGTAAGTGAGTTTGACAGTAGGAAGAAACACCACTATGCAAGGCTGGTGCCAGAAGCTTATGGGGATACAAAGTCTTTGCAGGAAGGGGAAGGTAAATAAAATATATTTATTATTTTAGCAATTAGTTGACAGATGAGCAGACATTTCACCTGGTAGTAAGTGCATACTGCTCGCCATGGACATCAGTGATACATACTAACCAGTGCCGGCTTTACCTATGGTGCAGGGTGTGCGGCGCAGGGTCTTAGGGGGCCCGAGCGCCGCTCGCTATACCTCTAAAGAGTCCAAAGCGCCTACTAGAGGGCGCCAGGTTATTGATTGCACCCGGGCGCTACATGGTCTAGAGCTGGCGCTGATGCTAACATCAGTAGTCCAACATGACAAATGTTGGCATTCCCCGGACTGCTGTCTACCTTTGGAGAGTCAGTACATAATTTAACACAATAGTCAATAAGTCAATTAAATTGTATAGTCATAAAATAAAGTATAGTATAGTCAATTAAATTATCAATGTATACAAACATTTTACATTCTAGAATTTGTTCTTATCATTACATCTGCATTGTAATATCCATGCACCACAATTTTTTATAGTAGCACAAACAGATTAATTCTATACAATTCAATAACAAGCATTTATAAACAATGCATAAGTGCAAATTCAGGGAAGGGAAGGGAAGGGAAGGGAAGGGTGATATACCCTTGGGTTTCTTTAAATTTTTAAACTCATTTATGAACTAAAATCACATTCTCAAGTTAGGTTTCTTATTTAATATATAATAGACAAGCAGCATGCTCTGATAAGTCTATATCTGCTTTTGTAGTCTTAAGATATTGGTAGAGTTAAATTGATTAATATTCTCAGATGATATGACTTCCTTAGATAATCCATTCCATTGATTGACCACTCTATTTGTAATGAAGTAGTAGTAAGACTGATGCTGCATAAATTTTCAACATTCATTCTTATATTCAACTCTGTTCAGGTGATCTCACCGATGACACTGCAGAAAAGCGTTCGCCAAATGACTTTGCATTATGGAAGCGCAGTAAAGCGGGCGAGCCCTCTTGGCCGTCGCCCTGGGGCGCGGGCCGGCCCGGCTGGCACATCGAGTGCTCCGCAATGGCCTCCGATGTGTGCGGGGACAAATTGGACATACACACGGGTGGTGTGGATCTTAAATTCCCACATCATGATAATGAGATAGCACAGAGTGAGGTATGTACTGATTACTACAGTTGTATATCTATAGTAATATAATAGGTAGTCGGAAAAGTTCGCGGCCTTTTCAAATGTATCACTTTAGCGTGCTATATTTCTGGCAACACTGATCACTGGCGGGAAAGTGATATACCGTTTGACAGCTGACTTTTTCGTAATGGCGCCAAATTGAAATTACAATTTAAAAGTTTTATCTTCTCATATTTTTTAACAATTTTAAAATGGAAGTTATTAAGAAGAAAATTAGATATGTTTTACAATTTTTTGTCAACAACGGTATGACTGCTTCTAGTGCTCGAAAATAGATTTGTGGTATTTACGGTGAAGATGCTTTATTTAAAACTACTGCAAAAAAATGGTTCAGTCGATTTAGCTGATGTGAATGATGTTTCACGCTATAGTCATCCTATTAATATAAATGTTGATGTTATCATTGAAAAAATTGAAGCAGAACATAAGTCAGAACAGAATCACACATAAGTCATGAAATTGTGGAAGAGCTTAATATTCACCTGCATTTTGTGTCACCTGCATAAACTGAATTCTGTAAAAAAGCTAGATGTTTGGGTGCCGCATGATTTAAATGACAGAAACTTGATGCCCATATGCGAGATGTTGCTAAAACGAAGTGAAATCGATCCATTTCTGAAGAGATTGGTAACAGGTGATGAGAAGTGCATCGCATCACCTACAATAACAATGTTCGAAAATGATCTTGGTCTAAGCGAGGTGAGCCATCACAAATAGTCCCCAAAGTCAGGCCTAACTCCGAACAAAGTCATGTTATGTGTATTGTGTTACTGGAAAGGCATTGTGTATTATAAGCCTTTGTAAAATTAGTAAATAGTAAATTAGTAAAGCAATTAGTAAAATTGAAACAAGCACAAAAACGCCCATAATTAATGAATAGAGGGTGTAGTTTTCCATCGCGACAATGCTCGACCGCATACATCTTTGATGACTAAACAAAAATTTATGGACCTTGGCTGGGAAGTTTTAATGCATTCTCCATACAGTCCAGACATAGTATCTTCGGATTATTTGTAATTTAATCCGCTCTTTACAAAGTTCTCTAAATAGAGTAAAATTGCATTCAAGAGAAGCCTGCATCATCATTTAAATCGGTTTTTCGCTCAGAAACCCCAAAAATGTTATAGCGATAGGATAATGGCTCTGTCAGAAAAATGGCGAAAGATTAAATTAAAAAGGCCGCGAACGTATCCCGCTACCTAATATATAACAGGTGTATTGACAAAGTTCTTTACCTGTTTAGAATATTTGTGGATGTCAGTATTTTTGAGGGGGAGAGTGCACGCTGCAATTCAACAGCCGCTGGGCGCGCTCGACTCTGGCCACGTTACCCCTCTCTCACAGAAGACTACCTTGAAATGTACTGCATTTCCTACTTTATCTTATTTCCCTAATGTACGTACGTGTTTCGGTAGTGAGTGAGATGTGTCAGAGCCCATTCCCATCCTATCCCTCCCCATTTTCCCAACCCTTTCTCCAAATCCATTCCTATACCTCCAAAGGTAGGCAGCGCATCCGGCGGCGTGCCAAAAGTTTGTCATTTCGGACAAATATTGGCACGTATCGCGGATGTCTATGGGCGACAGTATCCTTTACCATCAGGTGGACTGTATGCTCGCCTGCCGCCTTCGCACATAAAAAAAATTGTCAGTAAAATTAGAGATGGGTAACTCAGCAAAACTCCTTAAACTAACTCAACACACTGTGCCAGCGCACTGAGTTAACTCAATTACGCTATGGCGCAGTATCGAGTACAGCAGCGCTGCGCAGTGAGTGGCTTACTGCGCCTACAAAGCGGGTTGTGCGTCATAGCGTAGTATGTCGATACAGTCAGTGAAGTGAGTTGGCGGCAGTGAATTGAGTTGGCGTCATTGGCGCAATTGCTTTAATTGTGCAAATTATAACCAGGCAGACTGTCTGCTCATCTGCCACCTTCTTTCCATAAGAAAGGCATTATCCCAAATCATCTCTTTGTTATTAGATGTTTGTCCTTTAACTTGTATATTTATTGCATCTCACAAAATATCTCTGTCTTTAACCCAAAGATTAGCTAGTAGAGAATGTCTTAAGCCGGTAAGGTTGTGCTTTAAATGTGCAATAAAGTTTTGTAAATGAATATTTACTCACCTGTCACATGAATATACATTATGTACGAATTCACTATTTTTTTCAACAGGCACACTTCAACGAGCCAGGCTGGGTGAACTACTTCCTCCACACTGGCCACCTAACAATCGCCGGCTGCAAAATGTCCAAGTCTCTGAAGAATTTCGTAACAATATCGGATGCATTGCAGCGACATACGGCGCGGCAATTGCGGATTGCCTTCCTACTTCATGGCTGGAAAGACACGCTTGATTATTCAGATAACACAATGGAGATAGCAATACAGACTGAGAAATTGTTCAATGTGAGTACTTATATATTAAAATCAAATTCTCTTTCTCCCTTCCTATTTTCCTCCATTGGTTTAGTTAAAAACCTTAAACAGTGTTTTTAACTGTAATATCACAACAATAAGGTTTATTATAAAGTATCAATACTGAATGAAAAGTACGCCAGATAACCATATTCTTTTATCAACACTTACAAAGAAAAAAGTACAGGAGCTTCATTAACATTCTCTGTGAACTAAAGACTTAAAGTAATGAAGCTTATAAATGAGGGTAGTTTGACTTTAAGTGGCGTCAATATTTTTACAGTTTACTAATCATCAAATATTCTCAGTCTAAAACACGATTGCAGACAGACCCCTGGAAGAATGACTTACCATTGCAAGAGTACTTATGAAGTGCCAGTGTGCCACTGATCCATAGTTCAAAATCTGGTGTACATAATGTTGATTGGTGATTAATGACTAATACCATTAGCCTAAGTCTCATCACTGCTGGATATAAGCCAAGGACCGCCACCACACATGATCTTCAGTCTTCTCATCTAGACACTACCGGCGACTTTCGTCAAGTCGTCAATCCAACTGGCCGCTGGGCGTCCCACGCTATCGCTGCTCTTTTGCTCGCTCATTCTTTGAGCTATATCGTCAACTTTAGTTATAAAAAGCATGTAAAAATTATTCAACTTATAACATTCTTCTTATTACAAAAAATTAAGATCCTATGTCTATGGTACCAATGACAAAATAGTTATGTTCACAGACTAGACGCTTCACCAACTGAGCTACGGAAGCGTCAGTAAAAGTATGTTACACATTTAGTGAATAAATTAAGGTCGTATCTATGTGTGCGTGTGTTGTTGTACGTTGTGACCAAGACCAGTTGCCTGTAAACTTACCTATTTTGCCGTGTGTACATTAATCACCAAACATATCGTTATATGCTCATCGTTTCAGGAGTTCTTCCTAACAGTGAAGGACGCGTTACGAAGCGGCTACGAGGAGGGCTGCGGCGGAGTGTGGGACGCTGAGGAGCAGCAACTGTTCAACAAGCTAAGTTCTGTGAAGGAACAAGTGCACGCCGCGCTCTGTGGTAAGTTCACCTCTGTCACTCACTACACCGCCCGCCGATATTATATGACACATCGTCCATGACAGATGTCAGTTGTGATTTTTATTTTCAGTTGTGTGTTTATATTATTTTAATATGCAGGGTTAAATAAAAAAAATACCTACACTCTTTTAACACTGAACTTCTATCATGAAAAGTATGAATAAATAACTTTTGCTCTAAGACATTATTATTACAATATATTTATTGAGTATTTTATGTACAGCCATTCAGATTTCCGCTTAACCGAAGGTTGACTGGCAGAGAATGACACTAAGCATAAAGTCCGCCTTGTGTACTATATTTTTTTGTGTACTATATACAACCATTGTTATCAGTCAGGTGATAAATTAATCACATACATCATCATTTGCTGCTCACTTAGTATTATTCGCTGTTCGTTTAAATACAAGCCGATATTAAATGAATGAATGAAATACACTTTATTGCTAATGAAAATATTTATGACAAATTAAAAATTTTGTCAGACATTTATATAGTAAGAAAAGTAAAAAAGTTATCTAAAAGGTATGTGTGGACGCGGCGGCTAAGTAGTATAGCCGTACGCTAACCCACTTGCGGATCCATAGGTTTTTAATTTAAGCCTGACCTTATCTCTCGAGGATCTCGACGTGGTGCTTAGGTAGTGCGTTATCGCCACGCGATGCCCCAGGCCTGGTAGCGCTTCTTCTCGGCTTCTTCTGGGTTCGAGCGTCTTCTTCGAGATCAATCGGTGCAGCTTAAATCGTATTTCACGCGCGGGATGGGAAAGGCACAGCGTGTGCTACTTCCAGCATTGTCACTTCGACGCGGTTGAAGATCTACTTAGCGGGATTATAGTCGTGGACAGAGCCCACGACTATGCGGTTTTTTCGCGAACTTTACTAGCGGCACTGTGAAGACTTATCTGTAGTGAATGTAATGACTCGACTGCCATGATGCAGCGATATATATGAGCATATATCAGAACGTCATTAAGCTAACATTTGATGTGGGTAACAAAAATATGAGATTACCCTAAGAAATACCAGCACCAATGTTATTGGCGCGAACAGTATGCTTATGTATATATGTAATTTCAGTAGAAAACTGTGATTTTAGGGTTGTAGTTAAAACAATTAATTGTACATGGATTAAAAATTTTGTCCTACGACTTTGAAGCTTTATTTATCATCCTACTACAATCCATTTTTTTTTGGTATATGTTTGTATAATAGTTTATTTCTTGTTCTTTAACGTTATGCAATTTTAATAACTTTATGCATGTAAATAATACATAATTGATATTGATACTATTGATACTATTGATACTATTGATACTATTGATACTATTGATACTATTGATACTATTGATACTATTGATACTATTGATACTAATTGATACTAATTGATACTGTATACTCGTATATAGTAAGACTAAATTTTACTTTTATAAAAAATTGTAGTGTCCCAAGTGCAACATCCCAGAAAGCAGTACATAAAAAGTTAGTCTAGGATTTGTTACAAACTATTTCTTCTAAGTTTTTAACGAGAATGAGATCATGGTCAAAGGTCGCTCGCTTTGGAGAATCTTCTAAACCTAATGCTTCAAGGGCAGTGACCACCCTCCGTTTAGTTTCCAAGGAAACTTTATCATCGAAAAATGCAAAGGCAATAAGCTCTTCAGACAAATACCAAAGATGTCCCATCATTTTTTTCTTAGTAGCTTTTGCAAGTGAATGGTTTATCTCTTTGTATGCCGTCAAGTCCTTCAAAAGCTGTAAATTATTCTTTGTCGCAGACCATGCGCAATTAATTACTGCCAATACTTAATACTCAAAATTTGAAACCAAACAGTTTTGTGGTAGTCGACAATGCTTCATATCACAATACTTTGCAAAAACCCCGGCCGTAATTCAAACGCTCGTAAACAAGAAACGATTGACTGATTCACCTACCGAAGTATCGAGCACTCTTCTAGTATGCTTAAACCACAATTATACCGGTTGATATAAAAAGCAAAAAATTATTGAAGTTCGAATAGATATTTTGCTTAAAAACATAACTACAGAGTTCTCCGCCTACCACCTTTAATTTCTTTTTAATTTTAACCCAGAGTTTAGCCCAATCGAGAACATATGGGCAAGGATATAGGGTTACTTAGCAAGGATATAGGGTTACTTAGCAAGGATATGGGGTTACTTAGCAAGGATATAGGGTTACTTAGCAAGGATATAGGATTACTTAGCAAGGATATAGGGTTACTTAGCAAAGAAATGTGAGCAATGTAGTGAACTGTAAAGGTGGAAAAGATATTGAATGTTCGAGATGCCGCTATTAATGCCACAACAGAGCGATTCATTATTAACGCAGATGCTACATCAGATAAGAAATACTTTAACATTGTGCAAGTATAATTATATTCAAATAATTTTTCTACTAATATTTTTTTAATTGCCTCTACTTTCTGCACCCACTCACACAGATGCAAAGCTCATGTCTCTTTGTGAGGACTGTAACGTTACGTAACTCATATAGGTAAAGGCTGCTCCACATTGAGCACCGTTACTCACATGTTCGTTACTCACATTGACCGAATCCGTGAACTCATTGGTGATTGAAGTGGTGTTCGTTTCTGTCCTTGTACTTTTCCCCTTCCAAAAAATAAAACACCTGATGTTTAAAACTTTAATTACCTACTGTTTATTTAATTAATTGTGGCGCAACAGTTAGCGCAGTGAAAGCGTGCTGGGCCTATGGGTCAAAATAAAGATGGGTTCCAAACAGTACAGGGATTTTTCTTTAGATACGTTTGTTCCGAAACGACATTACAGGCAGATAGAGATATCAAATTAGAATGTAAGCGTTAATAAAAAATCAATTTTAATGTGTTATGTATGTGTTTAGTTTACAAAGCTACTTTCTAACAGTTTTACATATTGATATCTCAATTATAAGCAAAAAACCTCACTTTATTTTTTTAAATTTAAATAAAAGGTCAAATTACTTATTAGTATTCTTTGATTTATCTACCAAACGGAATATACGATGTGTATGAGCACTAATTCTTAATGTGAGTAACGTTTTTAACACGTGAGTGACGTGTGAGTAACATGTAAATCTATTATGATCCCTACCCTTTAATAATTTTGTCCATTGTCTACCTGAGATACTGATGTGCATAATGTGAATAAATTGTGTCCAGATAACATGGACACTCGTAGTGCAATCGACTCACTGCGCGAGCTGGTGGGCGCGGCGCACGTATACTTGCGCGCGACGAGCCCGCGCAACTCGCCGCTGTTGGCAGCGGCGGCGCGCTACGTCACCGACATCCTCCACGTGTTCGGCGCAGTCGAGGGGCCGAGGGGAGGGATAGGGTTCCCTGTCGGAGACGCTAACGGGGCTTGTGTGAGTATATCATAGATTCCCAACCTTATTTGGCCTATACTCCTTTCAGAAAAAACATATTCAGTGTCCTTTATGTCCCTTATAGCTGCCACACATGATCAGTTAAAACTTACAGTGTTTACGTCATAGTTAAGAGAGACCGTGTATAGCTCCGAAAGCTGTCAGTTTTGCAGACTAGAAAGGTCAGTTAAAAATGTTTAGTTAAAACTGGCACTTTTAACCGATCATGTATGGTGGCCTTTCTAGTATGAAAAACTGCAGTTTTCATGCTACACGTGGTCAGTTTTAACTACAAGTTTAAATTGTTCAGTCAAAACTGTCAATTTTAACTGATCGTGTGTGGCGCCCATTAGACTTTATTTAAGTGAATAAAGTGAATGAACTGCATCATGCAGATATCAATGTGTATTCAGTTTCCATCATCCCGTTGGTTTATTCTAACGTCTTCAAAGGGTCGATACTACCTCCCATTGGGAACCAGCTATATGATAGGGGTCATCTGGAAAATAAGTCCAAAATGGCCACCAAAAAGCTCGGTGTGCTGAACAGAGCGAAGCGGTACTTCACCTCCGGGCAACTCCTAATGCTTTACAAAGCTCAAGTGAGGCCCCATATGGAGTATTGCACTCATCTCTGGGCCGGTGCACCGAAATACCAACTGGACCCATTTGACTCCATCCAACGACGTGCTGTTGTCGACGATCCCACTCTCACGGGCGGTTTAGAACCCCTCAGCATTCGGAGAGACGTTGCGTCTCTCTGCGTGTTCTACCGCCTGTACAATGGGGAATGCTCTGAAGAATTGTTCAATATAATTCCCACCTCGGGTTTCTATAACCGCACCTCCCGTCACAGAAGTGCGGTCCATCCGCATTTCCTCGATACCAGAGGTGTCGCGCACTGTTCGGTCCAAAAATTACTTTATACCGCGAACCCGTAGGTTGTGGAACGAACTGCCTCAAGAGGTCTTTCCATTAAGCTACGATATGGGGTTCTTCAAGAGAGCTGTGAATAGGACTTTGCAAGGTCGGCGGCGCGCCCGCATACCCCCTGGTGTTGCAGGTGTCCATGGGCGGCGGTAACACTTACCATCACGTGGGACCGCCTGCTCGTCCGCCCACTAGTGTATAATAAAAAAAAAAAACAGCTATATATAGGATACAGGATGTGTCTAAACTTTTCCCAAAGCCTGACATCATGGTTTCCATTAATAATTCTGAGTTTGATGTCAGCCCATAACATCCCACTGCAAGACATAGCTCTCGCCTAGGAGTCTGTGCTCTGTAACTGAGAAATCACTGGAGGGTTTCGGCCATAATCCACTACGCGGGTCCAACAAGGAGTAATGGATACGCATGCTCCAGTTTTTTTTAATTTGGAGCATGCGGGATTCCTAGTCAATCTAGTGATAATTTAAAAAATCCATACTTAAGTAGAAACTCAATGTTAAGTAAGGGCTTAGGATTTGAACTCACGACCTTATGAATTTAAAGTTTTGTTTTGTACGCTGCATTCCCACAGCCGCCGGGCGCAATCGACTGGCCTCGTTACCCTTCTCTCACAGAAGACTACCGTGGAATGTACTGCATTTCCCACTTTATCGTATTTCCCCAATCTACGTGCGTGTTTCGGTAGTGACTGAGATATGCCAGAGCGCATTCCCATCCCATCCTATCTCTCACCATTTTCCCAACCCTTTCTCCCAATTCATTCCTTAATCTGCAAAGGTAGGCAGCGCGTCTGGGGGCGTGCCAACGTTTCTCATTCTGGACTGATGTTGGCATGTATCGTGGATGTCTATGGACGATAGTGTCCACTTGCCATCGGGTAGACTGTATGCTCGTCTGCCGCCTTTTTACTATAAAAAGAAATAAAACGAAAAGAAAAAAAGAGTCGAAAATAGTATACCCCTAAGCTATCACTGCTATAATTATATGTTTATTGACATGAAAATTTTACTTAACTTTAAACTACCTCAAATAGTTGTACTGACTCCCGAGGAGACCAGCTGGGTATTATTATTTCGGTCAGTACCTTTAGTGTTGACGTTAGCACAAAGTACTTAAGTTTAAAATATTTAAAGTTAGTAAGTTAGTAACCTTTCCATAATTTTTGTCTTACTATCAAATGCCTCAATCATATAGTTGCTTGTCCATTGTCTGCTTACTTGTTTTTTTTCCTTTGTCATTTGGCAGTTTGGCAGTTGATAAACTTGTTTTATGGTTGATTGCTCACATGTTCTAATTTTTATATTGTTTTACAATAGTTTTCCTCTCACATACACATTATTATTGTCCAGTTGGAACAAACGGTGATGCCGTACCTGGAAGCTCTGAGCGCGTTCCGGGCGCGCGTGCGGGAGGCGGCACGCACGGCTAAAGCGGGGGAGGTGCTAGCGCTTTGCGACGCGCTGCGCGACACCGAGCTGCCTGAGCTCGGCGTGCGCCTCGAGGACAAGCCCGGTCAGTGTTTCTTATACCTACCTACACTAATATTTTACAAATTATTTTAAGTGTCAAATATTAGGTCGGAGAGAAAGTTTCTTCGTATTTTCTATAGAAATTCAAGACATTTTTTTAAAAGTTTAATTACATTTACTTATAATAAATAGGTGCCGTTTTGATCGATAACTTTAAAATCATACCGCGAATATTTTCGTGACGAATATCCATTTTTTAATGAGACATGACACTTTGATTCAACTTACAAAATGGAGGGAAATTTGAATTTGGGATGTTTTGTTTTATGTTATAGATAGTTATAGTTTTAATTAAGATCAAAACCAGTCAGTGTTCCATAGATACAAACTTTTTGTCGCAATACTTTCTGAGTAGCCTGGTAGTTTTTGAGATAAGGCATTGCATAATAAATCTTCTCCCCCCCTTTCCCCCTCTCCCAGTTAAATTTATAAAAATCCTTCTTAAATAGATATGTATGTCATAAAACCTATCTACTGCGCAAATGTCATGTCTCTAGCTTCAGCGGTTTCGGTTCGGCGATAAAATGAGTCAGTCAGTAAGGACATTCCTTTTTTATGTATAGATTATTAATTTTAACATCACATTTATATATATATATATTTTATTTTTTATATTATTAACAATTTTACAAAGATTAAGTATATAGCTAACATAATTGTATCTAATAAACCATATAGATTTGTCTAAGATACAAGTACTGCTGGAATCAGTAGTCGAGACATTAAAAACCTACCTGTGAGCAGTGAACAAATTATAATTTGGACAAGAAATATGTTCTTAATTTATATTTTAAATTATTTTCGCTGATATCTTTTTTAAATTTAGGATCTAATTCATTTATTAACCTGGGAACAGAGTAAGCGCTGGTCCGCTGACCGTATATATTGTTCGCGGCGTTGGTTACCAAAAGCTTATGTGTTATACTACGAGTATAACACTAGGATGTGATATTAACGTTTGAATTTCGGTATTGAAATATTGTTCTTTTAATATATTATATGTGCTTTTAATATGAACGGGTAAAGTATTGCAATGCTTAAATAGTTTAAGGTCATTGTTGGCATATTTTAGTTTAATGTTGGTGGGAACAATTGTTTTTAATATGTTTAGTTGTAGTCGAAAGATGTTATTTAGGTAAGATTTATACGTTCTACCATAACTACTAATACCATAACATTGACTCAGCTAGTGCATTGTATAACATTAGTCGTGTTTTAAAGGATAATTGGTTCTTAGCGAGATTTATAGTAGACAGGAAAGACCTCAGTTTATTACAGATTTTATCGATTTGGGGCTTCCAATTAAACTTACTATCAATTATAAGGCCAAGGTACGTGTGCGAGTTAACTATTTCAATAGATGGACATGTACAGGTGTGTTGGGGTGAACTGTGTAGGCAGTAATGGTCGTGAACAAGAAGTTGTAAATTCATCGTTTGTTTCAAATTAGGTGATCTTATATGAATTAATTTTGTCTTTTGGGCATTTAGAATAAGATGAGCATCATGGCACCATCTATTTAGATTCTAAAAATCTGTCCATCTGTTCTAAAAAATGTTTGTTCAAAACAGATCGCACGGTGGTCAAACTAGTCAGCAAAGATGAGTTACTAAAAGAGAGAGAAGAGAAGAAACGGGTTGAAGCAGATAAACAGAAGAAAAAGCAAGAGTTACAGGAGGCGCAGCGCGCTAAGGAGGAGCAAAGGAAAATACCTCACACTGAAATGTTCAGACGGGAAACTGACAAATATTCAAAATTTGACGACAAGGTGAGAAGTATAAAGAGGTCTACAATTTACTTTTTTTATATATAAAAAGGTGGCATACGAGGACACAGTTCACCTGATAGTAAGTGGATACTGTGGCCCTGCGACATCCGAGATACATGCCGACGTGAGTCCAGAATGACAAACGGTGATACGTCCGCAGATGCGCTGTCTACTTTTGGAGATTTAGAAAGGGATTTGGTGGTAGGGTTGGGAAAAAGGGGAATAGGAATAATAACGGGATGAGGGGTTTCCTTCATCACATATACCTACCAATTTTCCTCGGGGAGATGGAGTGCGATGGGGAGTCAAGGGTATAGTGGAAATAAGGGGTTACTTTTTATATCTATACAACTATTGAAAGGTCCAAATTAATTATTGGTTTATCCTCTTGCGGAACTATTGTAGATTGTCCTCTAAGGGCAGAATAACGAAATTTAATTGTTGACCCCTAAAGTTAAATAATAGGAAAGAGCGAATTTTTTGTGGCATAAAGGCATATTTTTACTTTATAGAAACAAATATCCTCTTCTGTACCACCACTCAAGCATAATAAAAGAATAATCTTTAATTTTCCGCCGGCATATCTAAAGCATTCGAATGGTTAATATGTTAATGATAAAAACTAGAATAAATTGATTAACGTATATTTATTTATTAAACCGCAATAAAATGTGTACGTTTTACTGTTTCATTTGTCTTGATGTTTCTGCTGAGTTACATCAACACGCAAACGTAGTCACAAGCTCACCTAATGGGGGGTGGGTTACATACTTAATTACGTTTTTTGATACTTTAGCGCACTTTGATTTTTGTATACTGTAGCGCATTGATAACTGTACTTATTGAAGCTTTCCTTTTGGTTAAGTATTCTGTGGTTGATTATTCTGTCAATAGTCGGTCTATTTGGATTTATTTATTTAGTCGGTCTAGTCGGTGTAAGGATTTATTTGGATATTGTGTCAATAAATGGAATCGCAATCTAAAACAGCATCAAGAAGACAGTGTAGACGACACTTGTCGTTTAGTGGAGACACACGGTAAAACCTGTATGTTATTACAGGGTTTGCCGACTCATGATCACGAAGGGAAGGAACTCAGCAAGGGTCTCGTCAAAAAATTACAAAAACTGCAACAGGCACAAGAAAAGAAGTACAACGAGTACTTGGCCACGGTTAATACCTGCTGACGTTGTGGTATTTAGTAAAATTTTACTTGGCAATGTATTATTCACGCGCCAACTCCATGCTGTCCATGCTGAGGGAATGAACATTAAAATAGGAAATTGAAGTCGACATCTGTCCAGTATAAAAAATCACCAAGTCGTTACATTTATAGACTTTTACATAATTTTTAAACAAATGTTTTACAAACACTTAATTTTACATATTTTCTTACAACACGTTCTTGCCATTTATTGAAATAATGGTGTATGATAAGTCTTATTTTTTGAATGATTAAGTATATGAATATTTATTCCCATTCATATAAAAACAAAAATATTTAAGCTTCCATCCACAAATACATAGTTGATTGAAGCATCAAAGCAAGGGAATGCGATCAAATGTGTATCTATGTAAAATAACAATGAACTGTACACACACGTCAATATTCACGTCACTTCACCTTCTCTCCCCCCACCTCACGCCCCGACAACACGGAGTTCGCGCGCCGATAATAATTTCGGTTTGTGCCTAATTGCTTCAATTACAAACTTGTTTTTGTAATTTTCTTGTAAATTCTATAAGATTTTGTATCGTTTAATTTTCCTGGTTTTGAAGCGTATTTGCCCAGAACACTATTGGAGACTTGAAAAAATAAGACAAAATAATGGGTCATTTGTAGAGAACTATATCCGTGCACAGCGAGAGTAAGTCACAATCAACTGTTCAAACGCACAGTTTAAGTTTAATGTTTGTTCTTTTGGCTTTGAATATCGTGGTATCACTTTAATGTTGAAATAAATTTCTTCTCAGCTATGGAGTATTGAATTTTTTTTTTATTATGAATTTAAATGATACATCAAAATAAAACCTCTTATTTAAAGTTTTATATATTTTGGTGTTATTAACTAATTTCTGCCTTGCACGGATATTTAATTGTAATGGTAAAAGTAAAGAGCCAGGAGGAAGCATTTAATTGTATGCATTTGAGATGGATGTTTTTAGAAACATTTATTACTTATTAACACTTTTCTATAGTAATTTCAATATTTTATAAGACTTGTAATTACTGGGGCCTTACCACCATTCCTTATAGCAGTATTATTTTAACCTTACTTCTCAATTTCGTACCACGGCGTCCATAATGTAAGCTTATATTATTAATGTTTTAATAGAAAGTTTTGATGACGTCAACACAATTCGATAGCTTACTGTAGTGCAAATCGGAACGTTGTATGAAAGAAATGGCGTTATACAGTTCATGTAGCGTTGTCTCGTTTTGTTTTGTAGCAGGGAATAGACAAATAATTAAAATCATTCGTTCTATCGCAGCACTAAGCATTAATACTTTGATGGAGGTCATGGTACGAATACGAGTAATGTTGTTTTAAGCCTGAAACAAAACGTTCCTGCAACAATATTGTTTTGTAAAAGATAGTGGTAGGGCCCCCGTTCCCACTTCTATTTAAGTGACTAATTAATTTACTTTTTTTGGACTCGGATCAACCATATAATTTAGATGAAATTGAGATACCCAATCTTGCTTACCTACATACTGTATTCCTTCGACACCTTTTACTGACTCATCTTTTTCATCATTTCAATGAAAAAATGTCAGGAACTTGTCGTAGTCGATGCCACTCCTTTCTCCTTTCAAGAACAAATATTAGATGGACGACGACACCTGCACCTTTAAACATCTTATAACTAACAGCTATATCTCGCGTCTAATCAAATTAGATTAAATTTTGCCCTCATTCATTATTCTGCCCAAAATGTATTTGGATGATATTGCGAAAAATTAAAAAAAAAATAGTAAAATGAGTAAAAAATTTAAAGTTTTGAATTAAACAAACAAATAACCATTGTTTATTTTGGTACTCTTTGTTTACTTTTAATTTCGGAATATAATGTTACATAGGCTGTCGTTAAAAATGTTACTTACGCCTTTTTTCCGCGGACAGTGTTTTTGTCAGCCTATTAAATAGATTGGTATTTTTTTAGCCTTTTTGTTTACCATACCATACCATTAGCCCGTGTCTCTCCGCTGCTGGATATACGCCTCTCCTAAGGAACGCCACCACACACAGTCTCATCCAGTCACTACCGGCGACTTTCTTCAAGTCGTCACTCCACCTGGCCAGAGGGCGTCCCAGGCTATATTTCCTTTTTGTGTAATGACTTATTATTGGACGGAAAAATATATTTATGTTGCAATAAACACGCCACCAGTTGTTGAGTCGGGTGTCATGACTATACGATGTGTATTATTCTCAACTGTCACACGGAATATTTCAGTATTATCATAAATTAACAGAAGTTCTTATTTATTGCGTACATTTTATAAGTTGATTTGCATTGGCGATTTGGTGCAATAAATAAATCAAAATTATTTATAGAGATGTAGTTTTATTTTTAATAATTATATTGTTATCATCATCATCCATACGAATGTACAATGTCCACGATCATCATCCACTTATTTACTAGTCATATGTACACTTTATATGTATTTTATATACATATTTATTTATGCACCTATATGTATGTGTGTAATGGCATAGCCACATGCCATTACACTTATTGTAAGTAGATAGTTTAAATGGGATGTTTGATTAAAGTCCACTACCTGGTGTAAGTGAATACTGTCCATGAGCATCCGCAGTACATGCCAACATCAGTCAAAATGGCAAATCCTCTGGTGCGCTGCCTACCCTCGGAGATTTAGGAATGGATTTACAAAAAGGGTTAGGCAGGATGGAAAATAGGGGGTACAACGGGACGACGAGTTTTCCTCATCCTATTAAACTGCTCATCCTTTCTTGGGGGGATGATTAATTACTTATTTGGAGAAATATAGTAAAAAAAATCAGAGCATAAAACCGTAATCAAGCAATTTATCAATTGCTTTTATTGACACGAACATTGTCTAAATTATTACATGACAGAACAGCTTCAACAAATTAAGTTACAATAAAGAAGAGGGCTATTCGTATCCACCGATTATCTACATTTAACTAAACATTAAAAATGTATTACCTCGACATTGACGACCGTTCACAATAGGACCGCATAACGCTTCAATGAGATCGCTATAAAAGCGGCCGCCGCGTGCGCCGCGACAAAATACTTATAAAAAACCAAACAGAAGTTTTTAAAAAAAGTAAAAAGTGAGGTAAACAATCTGGGAGCGTTTTTTTGTGAGCAACGGTAATGTAGGGTGGCACAAGTACCGCACGCGCTCGCGCTCGCTACCATCTGCGATGCGCGCACGCACTGCGCCCTCGTTACACATTATTGCTCCTAATTATATCTTAGGCCTTTTTAATTAAATGTGTATTTTACTTCATCACAGTATTTTATTATTTATTCGTTTCCCTATTCCTTTGGTGGCTGCATGAAAGTTCATAAATAGATAAGTTTTCTTTATTTAATTATATTTTAAAGTTATGCCATTTATGGAATTACACAATATATCAGGTATAAATAACTCTGCGGTGGCATGAAAAAGGGGGACGAGATGTTTTTTATTAAAATTAAAATACGCTTACAAGGAGATAGGACGAAAATATGCGTATTTTAAGATATGTAGGTACTTATATTAAAATAAGTAAAAAAGTATTGACATATTTTGAACTCATTTCGTGAAAAAATTATGTTTTATAGACTACCTATTATACATGCGAGACGAGCGGGCGGATCACATGATGGTAAGTGATCACTGCCGCCCATAGACACCTGCAACACCAGGGGGCCTGCGGTTACCCTGCCTACCTTGCAGAATCCTGTTCACAGCTCTCTTGAAGAGCCCCATATCGTAGCGTAATGGAAAAACCTCAGCTGGCAATTCATTCCACAACTTTCGGGTTCGCCGTATAAAGTGTGTTTTTGACCACACTGTACGCAGCAATTCTATGTCAAGGAAGTGCGGATAAACCGCACGACGATGACAAGCGGTGCGATGGTAAAAACCCGAAGTTGGAATCAAATTGAACAGTTCTTCAGAACATTCCCCATTATATAGGCGGTAAGAAACGCAACATCTCTTCGGATGCTGAGCGCTTCTAAACCACCTGTGAGAGTGGTATCGTCGACATTCGGGCACCACGTCGTTGGAGTATAAGCCCACTATATCGATATAGTTGGACTATATCGTTGAATTTATATAAACAAGAACATGTATGAAACTTGTTAATTTTCTTAACGCATTCTCTTTTTTCATTCTGTCCACCACAGCATGACGAATAAACCTACTTATTTAATATGAGATTAAAATATGATTAAAGGCTCGCACATATTACGCCGGGCAGCACCGCAGCGCATTACATTGCAAAAATCCTCCTGAATCATTTTCATACATTTTGTGCAAACCATCGCACATTACAGGCGGGCCGCTTGCCAGCCGTATCTATGCGCCGACGTTATGCGTTGCGACGCGGCCCACCTCAATGTGCGATGGACGGGTGCAATTAATCGACGAGATCCGAGAGTGCTGTGCTACGTGAGGAATTGAAACTACTAAGCGTTCTTCTGGTCTAACAGGTTTACGAAATTTCGTTGCTTTATGCACAACCGGGCGCAGTATTTAAAGCAATTCACAATATTTTTCATGTCATCCTTTTCCTTTTCGTCCCGTCAAACGTATGTTAAAATAAATAGCGTTCTTCGTCTAAATTGCATTGCACCAATATGGACGCAAACAAGTCAACGGCTAACTGAATTGAATTATTGCGTTGATGTGCGCCCCGGCGCGTCTCATAATGTGCGTTGTAGCAGTTTTGCGACGCGTTACGGCGCGACGCGGCTATAATATGCCCAACCCTTGAGGATTAAAATCTACTATTTTTTTTTAATTTCCTTTGGTAACTTCTATTAAAATATATAGAGATTACAAAGATAATAGTGATTACTTAAATAAAATTTGATCGATAAATTGTATTCCTTTGTCATCATTATTTCAGTTACTCTCCATTGTTGTCATGAAAGCTACAAGTAGGTAACTGCCAACCAACAATTGACCTATTTTGCAAATTCCAACTAGGGATTAATATTCAAGCATGCAATTGAAATTCCGTAATAACGGAAATTCCCAAAGAACTCTCTTCATTTCTCCCTACATAATAAAATGTACCGTTACAATTCAGAATAAGTTTTTGACTGAATATAATTTAAATAGTTTTTGGATTTGATCATAATCGCTTTGATCGTGGTCAGGGTTAACAATGGAAGGCGGAAGCCGGGCCGAAGGGGCGAGATCTTGTGAAATGCGGACTATGCCGCGACCGGCCGCCCGGCGCGATGTCAATCACGACCATTTGAATATCGACATTGTTGCGTTTCCACATTCCGTCTAGATGTTGCGATAATCATTTCAATATAATAAAGTCAACGAACTGAATATTTCACTTTTATACAAAAATTTACTTTCCAGTCTTTTATTATTAACATCTCAAAGTAAATTATTTCAAGGCCGACCATGCGGAATACATTTCTAACGGTTCTACTATACAAATCAAGAAGTAATTGTTAAATTAGGTTTTTTAAGCGTTTTTACTTTCTTTGTAGATTGTAACGGATTTCTGTCAATTAAGTTAAGAGATGTGATATCATCTTTATACCTATGTAACGGACAAATGGGAATTTATGACAATGTTTTTACATAAACCAGATAGCCATCACATAAGTTGATAGCACAGGAAGATGCGTAAGATAAAAGTATATTTAATAGTATATTTAGTTAAATGACGCCAATTATCTACTTAGATAAATCAATCATTTTTACTTATGGATAAATATGTATGTAGAATACATTCAATTCTCACTATCAGCTAAGCACTCAAATGAACATATAGAGGTTTTCAAAAGTTATGTATGAATAATTAAAAATTCTAATATAAATATGCATCTTTTTAT
The DNA here is from genome assembly GCA_943735995.1 of Sesia bembeciformis. Taxonomy (NCBI): domain Eukaryota; kingdom Metazoa; phylum Arthropoda; class Insecta; order Lepidoptera; family Sesiidae; genus Sesia; species Sesia bembeciformis. Next base: position 7,621,011 of record OX031029.1, on the reverse strand, counting down.
GATACAGATTTCTAAAAAATAACTGAGAATATCTGTACCTACTTGCTTAACTATAATTAGTGAGTAGGTACCAAATACCGACTATAGCCAGATTTCGCTGCTGACATTACCTTCATGCAATAAGTTTTCCGTTCATTAATTTTCTATTTTAATTACTGTCGTAATAGGATGCGTTTTATGAGTTATGATCAGTCGTCGGTCTCCCTCGCGCCGTAATGTTTTGAAAAAGTGGAGGAGAGGAGTCAGCGAGCTTGTCCCGGGGTTGTCGCCGCGTCGGACGGGGTCGCAATTATGCCTTGTTTTTTCATCGCTACCCCCGAAGCACTCGGGTGCCGTTGCTGAAAAAAGAAACCAATTTTGCACGCTCATTAATTATTTAAATCTCATTAAACAGCCGCAAGTTTCTCTCTCTTGTTTCGTAATTTCGCGACGCTATACCCTGTTCCTAATTTAAGCCGTTGTGCTTACTAGTTACTAGGGGGACTGTGGACGTACTGCTACTTTGTTTTATCTATACTTTATTAGTTTATTTTATTTCTACCGATACATCTATGTAACTGCAATATGAGGAGAATTTCTAGGAAGAACAGGTAAGTTTATTTTTCTCAAAAACTACCAAAAACTATTTGCTAGGCACAAAGAAATTAATTATGGTTAACCTTATTATTAAAGACATAGCTAAAAAGACAAATCCAAATTGGATCCATCTACAAGCTTCAAAGTTATTAAGTTTTAGATGAGGAGGAAATTATATAGCGCCTTGTAGAAGTGAAGGCATCACCCGTCGAATGTTCGTGCTGACAGTCGCTTCCGATTGGATGATAAAGTCGCATGAAATGTCTTGTTTCTTGAGAATATTTGAAAATTAGGAAATTAAACTGTACGCTGGTAGATGAAAGGTGCGGAAACGCGGTCTGGGGCGCTTCTCGGTCCTCGTTGAATTCGTTTAATTTAGCCTCCGCGGCTGCTGCTGACGTCGCCCGCTTCGCACAATGTAGGTAGGTACCACTGAATTAATTATGTACCTAAACTTAGGCAAACATTTGCATCTAAGCCACCATCAATTACCGCAAAGTACTTTGTTAATTTGATTTTAATTACAATAATACATAATACAATATTATACTTGAGTATGCCAGATTCTATCTATTATTTTGTAATTTATCGGGTAATGGTAATAAGTAAAGTAGAAATAGCCGTTCTTAGCGACAGAAGCCGTGAAATCAATGCGTTTTGCGAGTGGATCTCCAGAAATAGTTTCCCTTGCATTCTCATCCTTTGGCCTGTCCCCTATTCAATCCTACACCATCCGATCGTATGGGATTGGATAATGATTCCCTATCCATTCCAATCGTGGTTGTTAAATCCCCAAAGTATGTAGTACCTTTGCGGATATGATAACGTCGTCGATAGCTTTGACTAATGATTACATGTACCTACCGCACACGCTAACCATCAGGCGAACAGGACAGCAGTCTTGCCACCTATAAAGAAATGCAAAAATATCTTACTCTATTTGGAGTATTAATAATGCTCCCAAAAAATCTGCAGATTTTATTTCAGAATTTAAAAAAATAAAATCTAGAATGTACAGTCGCGTACGTGACGTGACACATGATAAATATTGGTAGGTAGAGAGTTGGGAGATATTACATTACACTCGATGAAAAGTTTTAATAGATGGCAGCATTAAATGCACTAAATCATGTTTATAATAATTTACTTTTTTGTTGATCGAGTAAGAGCCTCCGGACTGGAGGAGGGGGTGGCTGTCCCCTAGGGAAAGGTGGGGTGGAGATCACTCGCCCGTGCTTTAATTGCTTTTCACTTAGCAACCGTTCATGAACAGAGAACGTTCGCGAAAATGAAGAAAAAAATCATTACATCAACATCTTTTAGAGATTGTCCAGATTTAAGATGTTCAGAAAGACAGCGATCTTCTTATATAACGCTTTCCTCTTTCTTGTTTTTCGAGCGCGCCTCATTTCCGGAAGGGGGTCGCGAGGCGGCGCGGGCGGGCGGCGAGGGCCTAAGTAATTTCGCTTAAGAACTCTAAACGTAATTAGTGTAGGGCGTGCAAAGGGAAGGGCTTGAAAGTTGGAGAGGGTTGCGTCCCGCTACCCGCCGCCGCGCGCCGACTGAATATTTGATCGCGCTCGTCTCGCGATAATATTTGCCGGAGGAGGTTTCCGTAAACACGAGCACATTTCCCCACCTACTTATACTTTCCTTCATTCCGCTTTTCAAAAGCTGTCGCGCGCTTTTAATTGGAGCTGGTGTTATTTATAAGTAGACTTGTGAGAGAATTAAAATCGCGCGCTACGTTGCTCTCGAATACTGAAAATGTTTTAATATTATTAAGTTTTGTGATGATTTTTCTTTCAAGGAAATCGTCTTTGTAGGACTTCAAACAAATTCACGTCCTACACAGGTATGTATAGGTAGCTCATATAACGTCTAACGGATGTTTTTCTTCGTTTCAAATTTTATTTATTTCAATGAGCATATACATATTACTAAATGAGCATCAATAACACTTCAATAGAAACGATTCAAATCGCCTAAATATATCTACCTAAATTAATTTTATAAAGGACAAACGTAAATATGTAAGGTAAGATCAGAATTCATTCGCTCGTCAGAGGACTGAAGCAGAGGCAATAATTTACAAATTCAAAAGGCCCATGAAACAAGAGAGGGAATTAGAATTTGTAATTAGAGCGAGCAACGTCGCGGCTACTCCTACAACATTTGATTAGCAATTATGGTAATTTGACTTAGAGCAGGGTAAGATTCCTCCTAATTTGTTAGTTAAATTATTATCACGACTGTCAGGAAATATAAATTTGTTCTAAAATTATGATCTCGTTCTTAACTATAGAGCATATCAAATGCGCTGTAATGAATTATACTTAAATGAATTGGGTAGTTAGTTAGGTTCCCTTCGAAGTATCGTAACAACATAACGTAGGTAGGTATATGTGTGTACGGGCAGTAGGTACGGGTACGTACAATGGCAACTACTATTTATCACTTGTAAAACTTTAATAAAATAGTATATCAGTGCTTGTAGATTACGAGAAATTAGTTAGATAAATATTTTTGTGTTATTTGAATTAGATATGAAATTTATATCTTGTCCTAAATATGACGGTGCATGTTTCACGGGCAAAAACGCATCCATTTATGACATAAATGAAATAAAATATCGTTACGAGCTTTGATTAGTTGATCAACGAGATCAGATGTAAAGCCATCATGCACCGCATTGATAAATCATTTCATTTAAATAAATAAATAACGCCACACTCAATGCCCCACTTAGCACTTTCGGATTCCCTGTCGTGGGTCAATAAACACATACAAAAACGAACACACCACCCAGACCCGATTTGTCAAACATTTGTCTTTAAACAAATAAATGTCCGCCCAGGAATCGAACCCGGAACCATTTGCATAGCAGTTAAAAGGGCATTACCAATTTGGTTACTCAGTCGTAAACTGCTACTGTCGCGTAATTGTTATCCTGTAGTGTTTTGAAACTGAAGTTACCCAAAGTACCACAGAGATTGAACTTTTATATTATGTCGCAGTGAAATGACGAAATCGGGCCTCTCACGAAATCACGGATGATGTCTAATACTTTTATTGATTACCTTATCTTACATTATTAGGGTTTGTTGTAAGATAAATTAGCTTGTTCTGCTAGGAAAACAAATAAAAAGCACGTGAATTACGAGTAGGTACTTCAAGTAAATTGTTTCTGAGTAGGATTCTCTTGTTTAAAAAAAAAACCACGAAGTTCTACCCTAAACGAGCGAAATCGTTTGTGGGAAGTAAAAACCGAAATTATTCCTGCTCGTAGCGCGCGCTTTAGAGCGAATGAATATTAGGACATACCCACATAATTGTACATGGTAATCAATTGAAGTATTCGACATCAGTAGTGATTTCGTGATAACCCTAGAGATTTTGAGAAATCTCTAATTTCGTTATTTCCCTCCGACATATACAACAGGAATTGTAACGCATAGTTCTTTCATCTCACGAAGGCGGGTCAGCCTTGTTTGTCATGGTGTAACATAAATATACGTGCACTTCTGTGCGTGGAACGCACACTCGTCAGTGGCGTTAGGAAACTAAGCTTATGAATATTTGTATTTTATTTTATTTTTACTAAAATAAACGTAAATCGACCATACACTAATTCTTGAGTTATCACAGGATTAGTGTTTCTGTATGTTTATGAAGATATTGTGTATATATTTCATTATTTATATATAATGATACAACGTGTTACCGAAATAACGCAAAACCGGAAACATGTCAACCGATTTAAAAAAAATGACCAATTTAAGACAGGGAATTCTAGTGTGGGCCATTGAGTGTGGAGAAAAAACCGGTCTCGCGAAAAATAGAATTATTCTAAGGAATAAATTAAAAGTTTTTGTTGTCCTGTCTAAAAGTTCGTAGTGCTCATTACTTTGATCCTGCGTCTAGACGGCACGCGCGACGCGGCGCGAGTGACACCCGTAGAATTAAAAATATGTATAAAATTTTTACTCTAAATCATGAAAAATCCTATTCTAGAAACTGGTAGATTAAATTATACTCTCGATACTGAACAACTTATTTTCAGCGCTTGCCTTATTTCAGTGACACGTTGTATAGGTAAGGTCCTACAAAAATAGTATGAAATATTTTAATATTTGTCATTCGGTACACTGAAACTACTATCAAAAATTTTGTTTTAATTATTTTTTTATTAACACTAAATTTTCAGCACGCTACAGCAAGTAGTTCTTCTGACGCTACGTCAGTAGTTTAAATACTGGTTTACCTGACAAGGAAACATCTTTCAAATCTAGAAGTAAGCGTCTTTCAAACGATGGTGATAGAACATCGTATATTAATTGCGCCGACTTTGTTCGCTTACATGAAAACTCTTTTGCAATTTGCGATTCGTAAAATACACTGGATCGCAAAAATTCCGGGTCGCTAATAAAAACCGTGATATCTCCATAAATTATATACCTAGATCGCTCGAATAAATAATATGTAGTAAGGAGGTTACTAATGCTTGTTCTAAATCTCTAAAGAGGTTTCATTTGTACAAGTTACAGATTTAAAAAAAAATATTCTGCATTTTGAAAAATTTCAAAATATAAAATTAGGAAAGGAATATTTTTTCTGCTTTTGTTTCAAACGGAGCTGTCATTATAAATGGTTCCTTGGATTGATCAGAGTATTCAATGCAATATCATGTCGTTATCACCTGAAGAATGTAGACGGATTATTACCATGGTACAAGAAGGAAGAAGTCAGCGTAGCACTGCTAGAACAGTAGGAGTATCTTTATCAACGGTCCAAAGAGTACTCCAGCGATTTCAAGAGACCGGCATGAACATCAGGAGACCAGGAAATGGCAGGCCAAGGTGCACAACTACACGAGAAGACCGATTCATCGTGAGCACTATGTTAAGAAATCGACATCTCACGGCTGTTCAGGTCCGAAACAGTCTTCAAGAAATTCACCACAACAATGTGAGCTCTAATACGATTCTGCGACGTCTTCGTGAAGCTGATATAAAGCCTTATAGACCAGCAAACGGCCCCAAACTGCTCAGAGAACATCGAGTTGCCAGGTTACGGTTTGTTCGAGAACACATCCGATGGACAGATGAAGATTGGTCCAAGGTTATGTTTTCCGATGAGTCCAGATTTTGTTTATTTACGCACGACGGGAGACGAAGAGTATTTAGACGGCCAGGAGAACGGTATCATCAAGCGTGTTTTGAAGAAAAGGTGCCATTCGGTGGAGGATCAATAATGGTTTGGGCTGGGATATCTTCAGAGGATCGCACGGAGTTAGTGATCATAGAAAACGGTTCTCTGACTGCTGTCAGATACGTAGTAGAGATTTTAAATGAGCATGCTGGTCCATTCTTAGTGAATATGGGTGCAATTTCCATTCTTATGCACGATAATGCGCGACCACATACTGCTCATTTGGTCAATATGTATATTCAAGACGTCGGTATTACCTGCATGGAGTGGCCAGCTCGCAGCCCAGACTTAAATCCCATAGAACATGCATGGGACGAGCTCGGGAGATGCGTGAGACAACGCTCTCCTGCTCCCGTTACCTTACACGAGTTAAAGAATGCGCTAGTGGAAGAATGGGCAAACATAGACCAAAATCGTATTAAAAATTTGGTTTACAGCATGCCACATCGTCTTATTGAAGTGATACGGGCTCGTGGAGGAAATACAAAATATTAAATTGACAAAAAAACTTTAATTTTTAAGATTTACTGCGAAGTGTATTTTTGTTGTCATAAGTTAGAAGCGAAATTTTCTTATTTTTTAGTATTTAATTAAAGTTATATAGTGTACAGAACGTGTTACATATTTTTTATATATATTAATCAGTCATCTACAATGTACTATAGTTTCGCAAATTAGTCTTATGTATTTAAGAAACTATCACGCCATTTATTAGCGACCCGGAATTTTTGCGATCCAGTTTACTTACTTTTCAAACAGTGGGCTAAGATGATCCATTGTGCGAAATGATATATTGTGTTCAGCTAAGGCAGCGCAAATTTCATGTTTATCTTTCCTTATTTCCCAGGCGAGAGGGCGCTTTTTGAATAGTTGGTCAATCTGTAAATAAAAAATACGTAAATGAAAAAAAAATCAACAAAAATAAGCCGCCGCGGTGACCAGATCATTTCTAGTCTTTATTCCTGCATACTTATTGAGAAGAGATATGGGTCTCAACAGTTCAGCAGAGGGCTGTTACATGTTGATATGATACGATACGCATTCTCACACGATCCCACAGTCAATCGAATAAAAATCGAGTGTATGGGTTAGGCCGTAATGAGAGTTGATTAATTAAGAAATCAATATTACATACGTACATACAAAGTATTTTAGTTAAAAAATAATTACCTGAGACTGTCCACTGTAATGTATTACTGTCCACTGTCCTTTTGCGATGTTTATCCGAAATTGTATGAGCTTTACTATACGAGTAGCAATTTTACGAGTTTAAGAGAATTTTTACGAGAATATTGTACGAGTAGCAACTTTACTCACTAATATTGTACCACACGCTTTACAAAAGCCACTTTCAGAATTTTACTCATTTATAAACTGTAAAAATAGGACGAAAATTTGTCCAATTTTATATATAAAAAAAAACAATAAAGAGCCATTAATTGTAAACTTCAGGTGCTTTAATTGTTTTTACGGGAGCGCAAATGGTCTCTTTGAAATTTGATCGATCCATTTAAGTTTCAAAAAGTAGAAGAAACAATGGGCATGATTAAGGGCGTTAAGAGAAGGTACCAATGTAAGTACGAAGTAATGTATTTTAATTTATGCATGAGACAGAATTAAGCGATAAATCCCAAAACGTAGTAGATTCAAAACGTTCGAATGGCGCTCTGGAAGATTAATCGTTTAATTGTCGTGTTTAATGTGTCGTGAAACAATAATAAAAGCGTCGCGACAATCGCCGGCTCGGAAAAGCAAAAAATGCTGATTGTAGTTGTGTGTGCAGACGTGACGCTGTACCGAACCGTGGGTCACACTGTTTTTTGCGAACTGTTTCTACTTATCCTCGCTCGCACACGCTGTGATGCAATTTAATTATCGAAGCGAGTTCCCGCGCTTTACCCTTTTGTATCTTAACCCTCGAACGAAAAAAATACTCACCCCGATAAAATAGAGGACGGGTACGAAAAAAGGAGCGTATGCAAATTCAGGATAAAATATAGCCCGTAAATGCCACCGTTTCTAAAAGAATATTAGAGACGTTTTTCAGTGGGTGGATGGGGGTCGCTACTTTATACTTTGTCTCCACGCGCTAAGTACTTGCAGCTACGGGTGTCCGCGCGACGGAATCCGCCGTAATTTGCGACTGTTGTTCAGTAATAAATCAACGTGCACGCTTTTTTTTGCGTATATCTGTTTTTTAATTTATTTTTATGTTGCAACACCTATTACAATGTACTAAGCAGGTAGACATGACTACAACAAAATTGCTTATAAATTAATCACCGTATGTAATTACAAAAAAGTGGTAGTAAAACGAGTAACAAGTTGTGGTAAATACAGTGGATGTAGTTGGTATGGTGACGTCGGGAGTTTTTGTTCGGCAGGTAATGAGGGGTCAGCCGGGGAGGAATGAGTTAATAGGTGTTTTAATTATAGACGAGTGGACGCGCGACGGAGTGCGCGGCGAGCGGTGACAAGACAAGAAAGAGACAACATCAAATATTTAGTGCGTAATGCCGACCGTTCTCTCATTTGTAATTAAAGCTTTCTTTCCTTTTTTCAGCGGCCTGATACAATATTCAGCATGAGAAGGAAGCGCTCCGGTGGCAGGGTGGTGCCTCCATTGTATTCGCTAAGGAAGATAAATTAAAAAATATAATTACAAGGCGGCCGCCATAATTCTCGGCAGGCGGGGTGTGGGGCGGCGGGCGGCGCGCGGGTGGGAATAGTGGAGGAGCGGGCGCTCCCGGAGGAGGCTTCTTAAATATTTGGGGATAGCGCGTACCTACGCATTACGTAAATTAATGACACGGATTCGAGGAAGGATGGCGCCCGCCCGCGCCCCGCGTCCGCCGCGCTGTTTGTTTTGTTTTAATGTGCGTTGTTAACGACGTTATTAGACGCGAATTATAATACGCGGCCAGATCTCCACTCCGACCGCCTCCGCCACCGACACTGATTGGGCTAACGACTTGCTTTTATTCTCATAATTGTGAAATCCGACTTCCGGACCTCCGCTGATTCATTCCAATTTATAACTTTGACGTAATACTAGCACTAGTAAAACATCATTATTACCGCTCTTAATACTAATAATGCCCTCGCATTTTTCTTTATTTGCCTAATTATCTTTGTTATTATTCCACGAAATAAATGAAGATACATATCTACATATAACATGAATATCACTTTATTTTTTACAGTTAATCTATAACACGAGCTGTAAAGCAGGTGAAGCTCTATTATTTTAAATCAATACTATTTTACTCCAGAAATCTGGTTACGTCTACATAGCGTACTGTGGGATTGCGTATATTGTGCGTCCAGAGACAATCAATACACACATACACAGACAACTACTTATTTTATATAAGTGTTTGTCAATACTAGGAATCAAATCCGGGACCAGTGGATATTTACAGTCAGCAACATGCTAATGTACTCAAAACCATTCGATTTTAGTTTTACGGTTCCGATGGGTATAAGTTTACTTGTTGCTGACTGTCCACTACCGACTGAGATATTCAGGTCTTGAACCTCGGTTATTACAATATGTATATTTAACATTGGTGAAGACCGTACTGTTATCGTATGCCTCGGGCCTCATTATGGGTAGTATTCAATACTATCCTAATTCCTCAGTTAATTTTAATAGAATTTAACACTTATCATCACGTGGGACCGCTTGGTCGTCCGTCCATTAGTCTAATAAAAAAAATAGAAAGTAATCAATTGTTTTGCGCCTTGTAGTGCAGTATATCTGTCTGATTGCGCTAAACTCGGAATGTATTGATTCGATTTTGTCGCGGTTTTTATTTAATGTTGTATAGGGTTGTATCATTTAATCGTTAACCATTTATGATAACAAATTGTTACTTGCGCTGCATCCAGTCTAGCCATAAATATTGTTAGGGATTCAGGGATCCCATAAATGTTTTAGGGATTCAATATTATGACGGCGTTTAGAGCATGCCATACCCTCGAAAACAGTCCACAAATCATAATCGAGCGGATTAAGATCGGGACTAGATGACGGCCAATCTTCAGCTATAATGAAGTCTGGAATATTCCTTTCTTGCCGCGCCTGTGTTGAGCGAGCTTTATGACCTGGTGCTGAGTCTTGCTGAAAGGTCCATTCTTGGTTATGGTACAGAGTGTTATTAAGAAGCTTCACGAACTTCTCAAGAATCGTATCTCGATACACTTGAGCCGACGTATTAATACCCTTTTCACAAAAATATGGTTCAATCGCTCTTGGTAGTTAACACCCCACCAAAGCATCACTGAAGCCCGATAATGGCCACGTTGCACCCTATTGACCAATCGAGTAGCTTCTCTAACAGCGAGCATCTGCTTGTTAAAATGTTCCTCAATGTTGAACATTTTCTCGTCCTTAAATAACATTTGTCTGTAAGCTCCCTTTGCGTACCGCGGAGGAAGGTGTTTCGTTTCGATTTGTTAACCCTATTTTTCTTTAAATTATCAGTTTAAGAAATTATAAGTAGGTCTTTTCTAAGCAGCAACTCTTAACAAGTGGTGTTGGGATAACCAATAAATATATTTTCTTTCAAATTATCTCTTACAATACGTGACATGGTTCTGGGTCATCTCTCTGGATAAAATCTTTTGCTTCCGCACAGGATTTTTCTGATTCTGTCCTTCATAGCTTTAATTGTCTGTTTAGTACGAATAGTAGGTGGACGGCCAGACCTTTTTCTATCACAAACAGACGACGCTTCAATGTACATTTAACACAAACACAAACATTCGACTAATACCAAGCGGATGGAGAGTTTTAAAAATTGCATTTGGTTCCATGCCTACTATGTGTAATGCAATTACAGCAATACGGTTATCGTTATCAAACCACTCAATTTTACTATTAGTAAGTACAATATTTAATAATGATTGGTGCCAAAATGAGAAAAATCATTTAATTTTCACAAGAGAATGACACATTCCAAATTAAAATTTAATTTTTTTCTTTATTGTAACGGTTTTTATGGCCAGATTAGGTAGACCATGGATGGCGCCAAACTGACATTTGACCATCACATAGTCTGATGGTCAAATATCAGTTTGGCGCACTGCTGTATATAGGCTTCTCTCGGGACCTGCTACAACACTCGATGCACTTGTCACTGAGCCACTATCACTTAGCCACGACCTTTCACAGTCATCATCAGTCCACCTGGTTGTAGGGCCATTTGCACTACCATTTCCGGTACGCATTCTACCATTCTTGGTGACTTGTGGCTTGCCCACTGCTACTTACTGATCCAATCAAAATCAGCTTACTGATTAATTGAGTTATATCGGTGATTTTGGTTCACTTACGATTTTTTCCATTTTGAAACCGAATTCCATTTTGAAATTTGAATTTCGTTGAGCGTTTTTGAACTTTTATGTTTGAACCGCTGTTAAAAAACACGTTCAGGCACCGCATGTCGTAATCATAGCTCATGTATCACCATATGTCATAGCTCGGAAATGTCGACTAGAATGCATTTTTGAAGATGTCTCGGCTTTTTAGAAAACATTCTTTCAGTCTCAATTTTAGGATCCGCTTAGTTGGAGAGTTACGTCTCCTCCACCATTCTGTACGGTATAGAATTCTGGACCCTTAACCAGACTGTGAAAAAGTTAGATGCATTTGAAATGTGGGTGTACAGAAGGATGATACGAATATCGTAGATGGTTCGGCTGACAAACGGTGTTCAGAGAATAAATAAGGTATTGGAGTGGGATGCTGCCTTGCAGTGGGACGTTATAGTCTGTTATCAAATCAGAATATATACGTATATAAAAGTACGCGACAATTAGTAATAATTACGAGTATACCAATAGATCGTTACCTGCAATAAATCGCTTTAGCGATAAATCCTACCTTTTGTATACTACCTAGTTAAAGTTTCCTGTCTTGCATTTTTCGGTGCGCAATAAAGTATACCTTACTTACATACTAACCTTATCTAATTATTAAATATTCCATTTTTTCCAACACATATTTATCAAGGGATATAGGCCTTTCCCACGGTGCGCCACATTGGTATCTAGTTTTCCCTGGTCTTCATTCGAGAACTCGTTTATTCCAGTTGTTGTCACTTGTATGATAGATAGTTACCATGTATAATGAAGAGATGTGGACTTAATACGTTGCCCTGCGGCACCATAAGTAACAGTAATATCAAAACTATCGTTCTGCGCGGTGTCGGAATATACCGTTCAGTACTAATAATTATCATACTGAAAAGTTTTAGCGATGTGTCGCGTATATCTAAACGTTCTATCTTATATAATAAAAACATTGTTGATTCGATTAGTCAATGCTTAAACAATTTACCCACGCTTACCTACTAGGTATATAAGTTACGCACTATGAGGTGTAGTCCATAAGATTAATATTGTGATTGACTGTTTCTAAAATTTTTATTACATGTACATACGAAACAATATCATATTATAATGTATATTACTATAATAAATATTATACATTATTAATATTTGTAAAAAAATATTAATAATGTAATATACCTATATAATTAATAATTTTAAGTAAATTTTAAAATTAATGTGTTTGACTACATAGTTATTGACAATAAGTTTGATATATCTATTTCAGTTGTTTCTATTCTATCTATCTATCTATTGCTCTGTTTTCCTGTAGATTCATGTTCACGAATAAATATATTTTTTTTCCAAATTCATCAAAAATTAAGGCAATAATATGAGTCATTTTTCCAAATTTTACAGACACCAATCTCATTTGATTTAATCTTCTGAAATTAGCGGGTAATCTATTTACAGAAAAATCTTATTCATGGTTTTTGTCCGCTCTGAAACTATGGGTAAAATTGCGAAAGTAACTTTTTTCGTTTCTTTAAGTAATTTAATATTACATATTTCTCATGATTTTTTAATAGAGCAGGGAAAATTAACAGTAGCGACAGGACGGACATATTGGAACAGTGACGAATTTTATCTAAGCTTTATTTATATCAAACTATCAAATTCATCGGTTATGCAAAAATAAAAAATGTTCATCATTTCAAAAAAGTGTTAGTCTAACTCAGCTAAACAAAATAGAACCATTTTTTTTAAAATGTCAATAGTGAATTTTAAAAGTAATCGTTCTTATTCGCCTTGGTTAAATAAGCTACTCTAATAAACTATAGGCACAGTAGCGCTACATTATTTAAAAGGTGATTTTTAGTAAAAACACAAATAAGAAAAAAATATACGTGTAGAGACTGCCAAATGGAAAATTTACCGTAAAGGCGCTGCAAATTCAAAATTGTCAAAATTAATTGTCAAAATTAAAGTGAACAAAACTGTAGTGAAACTACGTATAAATGCACACAGGTAATGAATAATGAACTAGCAATAAAAGGCAAATGCAATTTGAATGCTAGTAATCTTGTGAGTGATATAAACAAGGTGGCCGTGTGTCCGTGCGAGCGCGCATGCCCACACACGCTCAACAAGTGTCCCCATGTGCTCGCATCCACCTCCGTCCGTTCGCGAAAACTCCCACATGTCACATATCGCGCTGATGGGCAATTTGAGGATAATCTTTCAGTTCTTGTAACTGTTCATGAGCGTAACTGGGTAATAATATGTATAATATTTAACAAAAACCACGTGCAAGAAATATAGACTAGTTTGTTTATGACGTATTCTTAAATAGGTTACGCAGAAATATACGGGAAATGATTAACTATACAATAACTTAACATAGGTAGATTAATTTGTTAAGCAACAGTAAGACTGAATTAAAAAAATTTTGATTAGGAATACAGAGTAGAACTAATAAATAAAGGATGCAAGAAGCAAGATTTATCTAGTACATATTACGTAAAATGAAGGAACACTAACTTTTGCTCGAGGTAGCAGACACCTCCCGGCAGGTAGACATCTACGACAGAAATACATTCCCATGGCGCCGCCGTATATCGAAGCACCCTCAAAAGAAAACTTATTAATTTTCGTCATTATGAATTCCGCGAGCGAAACTCGAACGTCTAATTTCAACCCTAACTTATCAAGACGCGAATAAAAAGTTCACCCCGGCGCACCCCACGCTCACCCCCTTGTTTAAAACGCCGGCGAAAAAAAGAAGCACATAAAAATGCATGAGGCCTTCCTCGTTATAAGGAAAGGGTAGTACCCCCCTGCCCCCCACGGGAGGCAGCTGTAAAAATCGTCTCTAATTTAAATTTGGGAAGTTTCGCTTGGTGCGTGGCAGCGTTGATGTCTTGATAAATGCGAGCGACTTCCACTAATTTCACGTCTTCAACGTTCAGAACTTTTAATTGGGCGCGCATAAATCGCGCTCGCGTAATGGAGCAGGCATTAATTTCATCTCGCGACAAAATGGCCGGTCGCGAGCAGGTACATTTAGATAAGCATCGCTCATTGTTTCCGACGTCTCGCGACCTGCCGATAGATACCGCTCGGTGTCGGCACAATGGATGTGATTATCTCCCGTATCTCGCTCGCCCTTGCACGCTGACTGACACACATCTTCATTGTAGTATATCACTTCCCTTTATTAAAATCACTAATTTATAAAATGTTAAATGTAGAAAATGAAAAATAAGAATATTCGTGCTTTCATCAACCTATCAAATATAAATAACCAATTAATAGCAATGTTACATAATTTCGATAAACTTTTTTATTACTTTTGTGCTTAATTTAAATTAAAATAAATACACACCTATTTTTTTCATTTTTAGTGTCAAATACCAAAAACCCATTATTTAGTCTTCGTAGCATATATTATTATGTCAGTAATCGTAGCTGTAGCACACGGTCGTCGTCGTCGTAGCTAATGCGTACGTAGCAGCGTAGCAACCGTAGCGCAATTAACAATATTTGTAGACATTTTGTTTTATAATGCAGATATTTATGTTTAAAACAATTATCAAAAAGTAAATGAACTGTGAATTTGTTCGCATCTTGTTTTGTATTGTTTACAGTTAATGAAATACCAGTCTTACATTCAAGTAAGTATGAAGTACCTACATTCAAAGAAAAACGTGTTTTCATTTTATTTTGTGAAACTTTTCACTTGAATTAATTAAAACAGAAGTGAGATTTGTTTTGAGTGAACAATTAGTGAAATCGCGTGGTGAATATCGCGTTCCTTCTTCCCCATTAAATCGAGACAAAGCAGCTTGGCGAACTTCGACGGGTGTAATGTTATTCATTTGGGAAAGTCAAAGGTTGTATTTACAAAAAAATAAGTCGCCGGAGAGCGGACGGTGGCATTTTTTCCATTCGCCGCGTTCCATTAGCGTGCCTTTGTTTGGCGGGAGCGCGCAAATTAATTTAGCTCTCCTGCCATTTCCTCACGCCGCCGCCGCGCGCCGCACGCACCCCCGCCGCGCCCTCTTTTGTCTACGCCTTGCTCTACGTATCGTTTTCTTCTTTATGGCTCATTAGGCAGCATTGTCGCCATTGTTTTTTGCCTAACCCACAAGATCTAATTAATATGATCAGCGAAACGACCAATCGATATTATCGTCGGTGAAATTAATAACGACATATTATATTAAGTATGAAAATTACGTGGCATATATTACTGAGATTGCAGTAACTTAATAAAATAATTTATACGCTTATATTGAACGTAAATCTAACTAACTAATTATAAATTACCTAACGAAACAAATACATCGCTCAATCAATGCACAATAAATTCATGACGGCTATTGATATTAAGAATAGTCAATAAACAAATAATTTAACTCACCTGGTTGCATGAGTTGTTTGCGGGTCACCTGCGCCGGCGCCAGGGCAGCGAGCGCGCGCTCCGACCCACAAAAAAATCTCAACTGACGGTCGAGGTCGACCGTGGCGTTCGTGGCCCACAGTTTTTTAACCCGCGCGCGTGTCCTCACCGCGCTCGCAACCCTTTCCGTATTCATAAACGGATTCGTCAGCCCACGAACAGCAGTGCAACCAGATAGTAACAAACGACCGAGATAATGCGTTGAATTATTATAAGCGTTGAATAGCCTTTTTCTTTGATAAATATAATAAAATCATGTTTGATTAGAATCTCGGGAAAATTTCTAGTACTTACATTGGTTGTTTCTTATCCATATCTCAATTAGATATGTGAATTAGAATAAAACATTTCTAAATGTTTAATTAATAGTCAAATTGAATATCGTGACATACATGTACTTACTAAGCGATGTATATAATCATCGATTTTTATAATAAATAAACATTCTGTGAACACACAATTCAAATACTTAATTAAGCTTAATTAAATTTGATCTTTTAGTTAAACACTCACATTAACGTATATAAGGTATTTTTGGTTAATTTGATACAATATTTTTTACGATATTTACAGTAAGTAACTATTCCAATTGTTTTTTGTTAATTATCCCTCTACCTACAACTTTGCTCTACCTACAATTGCAGAAATTTAAAGAAATTATTTTATCGCGCGCTGTAAATTCGCAGACTGAAAAATTGTAATTAATTACTTAGAAGACACATTTTAAATTCTTAATTAAGCAATCCGTACTTTCTCCCGCCTATAAATTAGATCGAGCCGTTTCCATAGAGACTACTCATCCTTTAAAGCGGGCCGGGGGAGAAGAGGGGAGGTTGTACAAAAAAATATAACTTAGGGTGAGTAAAAAACCGTGGGGTGACTCAGCCGGCCGCTGCACCCCACGACGAGAAATCTACGATCAATATTAACTCTTTTTTCAACGGGGAATCGCTGAATTTTTAAGTCGTTTTAAGTCTTTACCGACGCGAGCGAGATTGGAGAAATTATGCGTGTGTGGAATGTATTGGACACGCTCGACTCGGTCACCGCTCGGTGTGGTAACGTTAGAACTGAACGCGACTATAAATCACGATACGCGGTCCACATTCGCAATTCCAGTCGTGTGCATTTGTCAAGGTCAGGCAGCATATGTGGCTCACGTCCATCAGTTTGTTTTTTTAATATTTGTTTCTGATTAACTCTAATACATTTTAATTTTTCATATTGAAACATAAACATTTATCCTCCCAAAATATGAATTGTTTATGTCCATAATTTTGTCCTAGTTGAATTAATAACCTGTTTATTTGCATAAGTACAAAACGTAACTATTAATTACGTCTACCTTCTTCACTAATTACGAAGGTATCTTTCAGAAACATTTAAGAACTTTAATTAATCAACTTCTTTCGATAACGACAAAAGGTGACTGAGTTTTTATCGTTGTTTTATAATAAAATAAAAAGCAGTTATAAAAAGTTGTGCATACATAATTTGGAACAGTGCATTAATAAAAGCTGCATAGCCCGGTGTCTGGGTGCATGCATGCCCTAAAAACGTTCATTAAAAAAAGCTATTTATGACAGAGACCATTATCGTCTAATAAATCAGCTGCCCACTCTTCTGTTTTCGATAATGATTCTATTATTATGGAAAAGCGTTATGTAACTGTAACATTTTTTCGTGCGTGGAAATGTATGGAGTATACTTTTTCATGTGAATTTACAAACCATCAGTTCAAGTCCAAGTCCATCAGATCGTAAATTGTATGTATGGGCCAACATTGGTGTTTATTACCTACCTAACTTAAAGAGTTTTTTATAGTGAATTATAAGAAAGGGCTGTATGAATCGTTTGTAGAATTATACTCATCATAAAATGCAACATCTTAATACACGTTATTCTAGCTTTAAACAACTTGTTAAGCTTTAACTTAAAACTTGTTTAAGCTGGTTAAGAACAGTCATGGCTCTAAGGCTGGCTTTTATCTCACACAACGCAACAGTTTAACAATCCAGCAAGGATTACCTCATTAGCTCTCAACATGCTGGATAACTTGCCACAGGGGCCAAATTTGTACAACATGGTCAATATAGGTACATTGAACATGATATTTTACAACAAAAGTTAGTTTTTCAATTCTAGGTCTAAGTGTTTTAGTGGAACTGAAATATTTTGTATTCCATCAATAAAGTATATCCGATTAAAGTTGTAGCGATTAAAAAGTATGAGTAACTATTAAAAACTTACTATTTAAAAACATAATTACTTAACAGCTTTAATATTAACCGGTTAATAGGTATTTTATATTGTAAATCGGATCTTAACGCGTATAATTAATGGTTTTTGTTCATCTTTTATTTCTACTCGACGCGAGTTTCGGCGCGGGTTACACTAGCGGTGGTCACATGTTGACTGAAGACGCGGGTAATCCAGGATGGGAGTTGCGAGCAATTTTACCAACTACCTACATTTGATCTTCACATTCGGAAAGGCTGCGACACACTACACTAACAATGTCCGCGAACTTATTCGACGGTAATCGGTAAATAGATAACTATTAACCACTAACACTACGAATTAATATTGTAACAATATTAATTCGTTGCATTCGGATATTAATCTGTGTCTGATTTATAGAAAAGGAGCAGATGAGTAACTTTTTTTAAATAGAAGACAGATAGACTTGCTGTCCATGTGATGGTAAGTGGTTATCACCAATCACCAATGCAGGAGTATCGTCGCCAAGCACATTTAAACTTGAATGCTTTAAACATAAAATTTCAAATAATCTGAATGTCAATACCTTCTTCAAGATAATAAAAGATGATCATAGACTAAGCAAAGTCAAACGTAATGCAGAAATGTGTTAAAATAGTTATTACTTTCATATAAAAAGCCCAAGAAACATAACGTGCCGATTCAAAACTTCCTTAAAAAATGAGTACTAAATACGGTATTTAACGCTCTTTCTTTCTATAACATATTGCTTTTCTTACATCAAGAACATAACAATGAATTTAATTGTTGTAATTAACGCCCAAAACGGTTTTTCTTCTTATTCGTTGTATATAAGTTTGCTAAATACTTATTTTACTGGGAAATGTATTTTTACATCAATATTTTAAGGCAATTTTTTCAATTCTATTTTCGTTTTATAGTACTTGCCATGAAGTCTTGTAAATTGTTATTTGTATTTGTTAGATACAGCATAATCGTATTTTAGTGTCAAAGTTCTTTCAGTTAAATAAGTAAAATAATATAAAAGACTACTGTATGTTTTTAAAATCCCATTAAAATAAAAATCATTAATAGTATTATTAAAATGATCGATGAGCGCTCGATGCTCGAGCGTTGAGTTTGCGCCAACTAACCTTAAACCACGTTCATAAGCGTTATAGTCCAAATTTTTAACGTTGAGCTTTAAACCCTTGAGCTTTTAAAACTAGAGTCCAAAGCAGTTGTTTCTTAAAATAAATTAACGCTGTTTTAGCATTCAAGCGCTCAGTGCAATGCAATTAAAACCAGTGTAATACTTCCTTGCCTCAATGCAATTACTGAAATGAAGATACAACTTATACAAGAAACACTATATTTTTGCCACGGTTCACTATTGTATAAAAGACGCGACATCTTTAAACATTTCCGTAGAAACTGTTTAAGAATAGTTTTATTAAAAATATAGTTCTGGTATATGGTATCAACATACAATGTTTAGATATGTCAAAGTTAGAACGGCTAATAAACCTTTGTCTAAATATTTTTTGAAACAATCATGTTCTAACATAATTTAATATTTATTTAAAGTTTACATACAACCATATTTCATATTATAATAATTACATTAAAAATCTAATTGGGATTGTCGTAATGACATTTCTTTGGAAGTTGACCATAGATCAACCATAATACATTAATCGCTGATTAGTATGTACATTACAGATAAGTACAAATCTATCAAATTTAAGAAGAAAACAGCAAATAATAATTGAAAAACAGAAACATAATTCCTTAAAATAACTACTTTTATTTACTATCCGCGTACTTTTGAACATATACCTACTTACATAATTTAGATAAGTATAATGCAATATTATTGAGAGAAGTATTCTCTATGTTAGCGAGCCACCTCGTAGGTTTTTATGCGTGTCGGGCGGCGCGGCGGCCCACTGTACGGGTTACAAATTGTGGGGTGAAAGGGGTAGTTTTTTTCTAATCGACTTTCCTAACAGTAATAAACGATATTTATCTTTCTTAATTATAGTTTCACTCTGCTATTTGGTAGCTTTATTCGTGTTTTTTACTACAACAGTTTGTGTTATTATCGAATTACGTGCGTTTGTCGTTAATGTTAAAATTCTTATTATAGTCCGGCTGAGATCGCTTCCTTTTATTCGACGTTGTTGTATGGTGGTCGATTCTCAACAATTGAGATTTCTTAAATTGTAATTTTTAGATCTATTTGGATTTTATGATTTTACTACTCCAAATTACAAGGCTATGATTATGAGAACATACTTAATTTGACAATGCTTATAATTTAACATTCAAATAATAGTTGTGTTTTGCTAAAAGGTTATCTGTGAATAATATGTTTATGTGTCTTGAGTTGTTTACTTATATACCATATGACTGAATGATATTGTGTGCTCGATAAGGATAACATGTAGTAACTTCTATCTTAGAACCAAGACCTGCTTCAGTTGCAATTGTAATTGCAGTACCTATACGATAAATTATAAATATGAATATGATTGGTGCAATATTCTTCTAGATAGAAAAAGTAAATTTTGAAATAAACAAATTCTTCCTTACTTCATCACATTCTTATACCATGTAACTTAAATAATAATAAAAAAATATTGGTTGATCGTCATGAATTGTGTACCATTGCAAATTAACTAGAGGTACGTAAGTTTAATTTTAATTTAATAAAATTAAATTATAATTTTATTTAACATAACTACTACTAATAGCGACGGTGGCATCATGTGGCCCGCACGCTCGTCTGCCGTCTATTCTATAAAAAACAATAACGTTTCATAAAACAAACAAACGATCTCGATCGGTTTAAAAATCTCATTGTGAAAAGTAAAACGTGCTTATTTAAAAGTTTAAAATGAAAAAATCGAGGGTAGCTTTCGTACGGTACGCATGCGTAATAACAACCCTTTTTTACCCTTTCGATTCCCCGAGTGTTTTTTGTTAGCGTTTTTGTAAAGGGTTGTGTATGAGGTACCTGCCACACCATACCGCGGAAGGGTTGCGTTTTTTCTCTATGGACCGACACGCGTTTTATTCAAACCCAGAGTTTTTTATGTATGGACCATGCATCGAGAACAATAGAAAGTGCATTGAACTCGTACAACAAGAGATCAGCTGATGCTATAATGGTGCACTTGTAGAGTGCAGTATTGATTTTTCTAGTTCAAGGTCGTTCTAGAGTGCGTAAAATATATTCCGTCTACAGCGGCAATCGATGCGCCCATTCCTACTCGACATTTACTACTAGTAAAAAAATATTCAATAACCCTTTATTTATTATTATCTTATTCTCTTTGATTTTGTCTTAAATTGCTTTTTCATTGTTCAGCATATTGTTTTTCAAAATTTTTGTTGATAAATATGTATTCTTTAAAGTTAGTATATCCGTATATTCAATCGAACGAAACCAATCGTATATTTTCCAATGTATTTTGTTCACTTTGTAATATTTCACAAGGATATTTTGTAATAGTTTACCTACTGGGTTTTGTGAACAAAATTAAATAAATATGTAAAAAATAAAAATTCCGCCTGCGTCTAGCTCAATTAATAAAATTAATTGTCAGAATCGTAGAGTAATTCTATAGTACCTATAGTAGAGTAAAACGTAATAAAGTTCAATTACAGTATAAACCAGAAAAAATTTGTTAGAAAAAACTCAGCTCAAGTCCTCGGTATCTATCATACTGGACGAAAAACTAACATTCAGGGAACACCACGAGTCAGTAGTAAACAGATGTAACAGGATGATTGGATTTATTTTTCGTATTACAAAGGATATCGAGTCTCCGTTAACTCTTGTTTGCTCATTCAAATCCTTAGTCAGAAGTATCCTTGAGTACGGCTCAGTTGTGTGGTATGTATGTTGTTGTTGTACACATACCGCTCGAATAGGGAGAGTCCAAGGTCTAGTCTAAGAATGGCCGTGTCTCGTTTTGGTTTGAAAACGGAGCTTGCGGATTATGCTGATCGATCTTAGTACTTCAAATTGGAAACCCTGGGGGAAAGAAAGTATCTAGCTAGCCTGGTCTTTCTTTATAAAATTGTTAATTATATCACTCACACGATATTGCTATCTAGGATATAATTAAATACTAATCATATGTTACGAAAGCCAAATTTGTTTAAAACTTCTATTCACACTATCAATGTAGCTTCTCACAATCCGCGATTAAATCTCACAATCTCACACAGTAAGAATGCGTGATTTATATAACGATCACGCGGTGTCTCACCCAAATATAGATGTTTTCGGTCAGAAACTGGGTGCGTTTAGAAGAAGTATATTGAGATCTGTAGACTTTAGATAATTCCTGATATTATTTCGATATCGATTAAATAAATTATATATTTTTATAAACTCTTAAATAATTATATGCTGATATGTATTGTTAAATACCACAGAATATCTAAACATGCTGTATAGGTACACAACTTGTTAGTGAATAGAATGAATTCCAATATAGTATCATAAGCTTAGTTATATATTCTAGAGACTGTATTGACTTCAATAAATAAAGAAAGAAATTCATAAAACAAAACAAACAATGGGAAATGATGTGAATAACTGGACAATATAATTCCCTTGCCAATGGTCAATTTCTACAACTGCATGCACCTCCCGTCACAGAAGTGCGGTCCATCCGCATTTTCTCGATAGGGAGGTGTCGCGTACTGTTCGGTCGAAAAATCATTTTATACCGCGAACCCGTTGGTTGTGTAACGAACTACCTCAAGAGGGCTTTCCATTGAGCTACAATATGGGGTTCATCAAGAAAGCTGTGAATAGGATTTTGCAAGGTCGGCGGCGCCCCCGCATTCCCCCTAGTGTTGCAGGTGTCAATGGGCGACGGTAACACTTACCATCATGTGGGACCGCTTGCTCGTCCAGTTATAAAAAACCCATTTCGTGTATGCAATAAATATGCAAACTTGTTTCATTAATTTTAGTTTATTTTAATATTGTAACCATATAGGAGTTTTGTTATTTATATTCTTGAGGTTTTTAGTTATTACAAAGAATCATATTGTTGCTAGTTGATGTACAACTTCTTCACAACAAGCATTTCACCATAAAGTCGAAACGTAAAAACCATGTCATATCATCAGTCTGTTTTTCCTCTGCTGGATATAGGCCTCACGCAATACTCTCCGTCGCACACGACCGTTTACTCATCTCATCCAGTTACCGTAACCGTAAGCAATCCTCATAAACATTCTCTTGTGCATGACGCATGTATAGCCTTAAAACGCCACGCGGACCAAGCGGGGTTGGTGAGTTATCAGTTAAATTTTGTAAACTTATCACATCAGTTAAATTTTGTACGGCGGCCATCGTAATGTTTTTTAATTCGATTTATTTTGCACTCTCGTAATATTGCTGAAAGTTTTCTATATACTTTGTCCGAGTTAACCAGACTATGTGTTACCGTTGAAGCGAGCTTTAGAAATTTTGTACACGTTCTGATGATGTTCGAAATGTACCATCTAAATCAAATACTTAGTGTTTTTCCCAGTGCAAGTTTTGTGTCAATCAATCGTACCTACAACATTGATATAAGTTATGTTCAATTTCGCGGGAGAAGTCGGTCAAATACTAGTATTACATAAATTTTTTTTTGGAATCGCCTTTTCAATACCTTTAATTTGATACCCCACTCAATGAGTTTCATAAACATTTTGTTTTGACGCACGTAACATGGCGCCTAAAATCCGCCATTGTGAATTTCTAAGAAATCAAATACACTAGTAGCACTCGTGACAGCAAGGGGGATCTAACGACACCTCGTTCATTAAAATCGGTCACTCCGTTTAAACTCTGCGAGGGAATTAAGAAACGGACATACAGACATATAAATAAAATATAGTAGCTAAGAACTCTACAATTTACTTTGGTAGAACAAATATTTGTTTATTAACGTTACATATAGGTACTAATAAACAATTTAAGCTATTTGTAATATTATTATTACTATAATTTACGATATTAATATTTGATTATTAATATTACATGTACAATACGTAGGTACAATTGTAGATTATTGTAGAGGGATAGTGCATGCTGCATTTCCACAGCCGCTGGGCGCACTCGACTGGCTACGTTACCCCTCTCTCACAGAAGACTACCTTGAAATGTACTGCGTTTCCTAGTTTATCGTATTTCCCCAATGTATGTATGTGTTTCGGTAGTGAGTGAGATATGCCAGAGCCTATTCCCACCCCATCCTATCCCTTCCCATTTTCCCAATCCTTTCTTCCAATCCATTCCTTAATTTCCAAGGGTAGGCCATCTGGGAGCGTGCGAACGTTTGTCATTCTGGACTGACGTTGGCATGTATCGAGGATGTCCATGGGTTACACTTACCATCAGTTGGACTGTATGCTCGTCTGCCGCCTTTTTTCTATAATATAATATAATAAAAGTTAGTATAATAGTAATATACATAATGATTTTGTAACCCACATTAAATCTAATTTACTTTATGTCGGGGTCCAAAGATACCTACATATTATACACAACACAGCCTAAAACCACAAATAATTGTAATTATTATTGTCATTGATTAAATTTCTGTCCGACCAGTAACCGAACCTGGAACCATTCACGCAGTACAGGAGCACTACCGACTGAGTTAAGAAATCGTCAAAGTTTTGGTTATGCATATACACTTTCCTTAAGAGCTTTAAAAGTAAAAGGTATCTATATAATACAAACTTATGCTGTAAACTATGTATGATTTAAAAATCATTAGCTATTTTGTAGAAAAAATAAGTACAATAAACATACATATATGAAAAGTGGATACGAACTTTCTATCGTATAGTATTTCTATTGTTACTGTTTAAATCCTTTACACCCGTTTAACTGTTGCAGTCACAGTTAGTTGTTGAAACACCGGATGGTGTCAGTTTTCGCCGACGCAACAACGGCTCCATTTTCTGCAATCCAAGTAAAAAGCTAAACAGTTTGTACGGGTATTAGCAATTCCAGTAACCCACATTTATCAAGGTGTTAGGGTTATCATGTTGCACACCCGTTATGTGCACATTTGCTCTTACATACCTTTGTTGAACTTTTTTTTACTATGTAAAAAAGTTGCCCCTTTTTCTGTAGATAGACGCGTTTTTGTGCAATGCCCGTGACTAGCGTAAGATAAAAGGTTGCACACACCTGACGCTTTTAAATTCTCTTGATTAAAATAATAAAATTCAGAAAACACCAGTAGTTTCCTGATACCTGCTGTAAAATATGCAGGGTTTATTTATATTAAAGGTGACATCTCCTGGGAAGTAAACCGATGAATTTTGTCCTTAAAGTTGATAAACGTTTATTAGAAAATCACGCAACAAGTGCGATATGTGCAAGATACATTCATAGTCAATACTTTCGCTGACTGTCTTTATTTAGCATATCTATAGTTTGTTTACGTTACCATTTTTTCTTTAAAAAGTTTCTGTGTTGTATTTTTAGGGATGTGCGTGTTTTGTTCTGTATAACTGGTGTCCTTGAGAATAAGGATTACTTTGCTTATTGGATTATTCTCCAGAAATTGTATTTCTTGCATTATGGTTGATTGCAACAGTAACATGACCGTTAGTTACGAGTAAATGCACGTTTTAACATAATATATGTAGCTGGTCATAGAGAACACTGTGCCGTCTGCGTACACTGTGTCGACACTGTGTCTCTACAGTCTTTTATACAAATGTCTAACTTCTCTTAACACACTTTCCGTCTACAATATTGTATTTTATAATGTTATTGAGGTCATTAATTTAATTAGTCATACATTACTGTAGCACAAGTTGTAGATAACGTTATACAGATCATTAAAACAAATGATCTGTGTCCCGACACAAATTAATAGACAAATGTCATTGTTTATTAACATTAGTCTCAAGAATGTTCTCGGTTATTCACAAACGTCGTTATTACTCGTACAACCCATCTAACCTACAACATTCGCAACTTGAAATTAGTAGCAGCTGTCGGAGCCGCCCCCGTTTTACCTACACCACACTTTTTACTTAGAAAAAAAATCCTCAGCTTTTTCTACATGATTTAGGAGTAGGCCTGTCGAGATCTGATTTCGCGACGATAGAGTTTCATCAGTAGACAAGTCGTTTCTACGAGTTCTTTTTTAATTATATCTGGCTTTGCCAAAACAGGCCACGGCTCAGATGTCTCAATTACTTTTCGATTTGATGTGTTTTTATCAAATTTTCAAGTATTACTTGGAAGCTTTATATCATTCGAAAGTTTGAAATAAATTAAGAAAATTATTCTTTACTAGCTTTTGGTCGCGGCTTTACCAGCATGATTGTTTTTAAAGGCTGCCAAAATTTGTATTTATCATTTGTCCTATGTGCGGATTTCGGGCTCCATCTCTAGCAAGTCATTGAAATCGGTTCAGTAGTTTGGTCGTGAAGACGTAACAAACAGACAGACACACTCACTTTCGTATTTATAATATTAGTGTGGCTGTAGAAGTGGAGTACAGAATTCCTTTATTTTATTCGTATAACTATAAACTCACGTCGGCCGGTGCCTTTCCCTTTATTCACAAAAATACCTCAAATGAAGCCTTCGCAAGATATCTACATGTAATATGCCGCCAACTGCTTTGTTCCTATTATGAAAACATCATACAGAAGACATTACAGACGGATTAAATGCAAACAAACCCAGTGGGCAGACAGTTGTGTGGCGCGGGTTACACAAACAACTAATGCTAAGCGGACACAAACAAACTGTTTTGTGAGGTTTCTTTCGGCAACCTCGCCCAAAGACTGTAAAGGGGAATATACTATTTCAATGACAATTAGCTATTGTTATAGGATAAAGCGTCGTGCTACGGAACGGTAGCGATACTCTGGGGATTAGAGGATTAGACGTTCGGTAGTAAACAACATAGTGCGACACCTCTTTCATATCACTCCTTTCTTGGGAAAGGTCTAATATTATTAAATATCTGATCTACACATTGCAATGACCATCAATGCCGCAAGTTCATAGCTTTTTTTACATAGACTAAACTTGCTTACACGATTTGAAGCATTATAGTGTGAATACCTACTTTTACATCTTTGATTTTTCTCAACATCAATACAAAAGAGGTACGAGTAGATGAATGCGTGAATGATTTGCAGAAGACCTAAAACATATTTGTACAAAAAAACCTGAGTGTTATATGATAAATTCTAAATCGCGACAAGTTCCATACGGGTTATTAATGACATTGTGCTGCTTGAACCTATTGTGTGCCGAATTAAATATATCAAATGATAAAGGAAGTCATAATTGCAATGAATGGAATTTATATAAAGGGAATATTTAGCGTAAAAATCAATAATCAAACGTCCTCGCGACAATGGACGGCGGGTAACCGAATTCAATATCAAAATAAAGGCGACGCGGCGCGGGTGGATTTTTTTATCGCATTAGTTCAACTTGGAGTGGTGGGACGAAACCGCGTCATCGTATCTACTCGACAAGTCGATAAATAAATAACAACACCGACAATTAAATAACACTAATTTTACCACCTTAAAATATCCCGGTCAATAACAATAATAGGTAGTTCAACAATAAATATTTAATATTATATTTAACTCTCTATTCTGTTTATCTTTCATAATTAATTTCATGGCTCTCTATAGGAGTCCCTACATTTATGTTAATGATTTATATGTATCTAGATTCGAAAATTATTAATACTCAAACCTTACTTAAGAAAACAAGAAATCTATGGATTTATTGAATCTACCAGAATGTACAAATTAAGTATGAAATGTCACTGTCAAGATTCAATCACAATATTCGAAATGTAAGGAGAGCGCAATAATTGTTTGTTCTCATCGCGAATGGTAACCTCTCGTGATCGGCGCACACGTGCACCGGCTCGTACAATGCACGTTCATCGCATTCATTTTATTTGCTTACCTTGACACAGTTTCCATAGCTATTCAGACGATTCAGAGTTTTTGCTCCATTTATTGAGAAACGCTCTATAGAACCTATGTAGCATCTTATTGTTATTTATTTTATAAATTATGACTCTTTTCATCTTCAGCGGGAGGACAACGTTGCATCCGACTGGTGGAGTTACCCACTATCACACAAGATTGTTGTGCAACATACCTGTAATTTCGGGTGAGAGTGAAAATTGCCTGAGCCCGTTTACTTTCCTACCTTTTGTTACTTAACATCATCCTATCCTATTTCTTTCTAAATAGTACCTACTTATAATATCTGGTTCTCTGTAATAAACTAATATTACACCGTATTTCTATTCCCCCAGTGTACATACCTATTTCGGTAGTAAGTGAGACATTCCCATCACATCAACCTTTTCTCCAAATCCTTTCCTAAATCTCTAAAAGTAGGCAGAACATCCGGGTGCGTGCCAACGTTTGCCATTCTTGAGTGATATTTGGAATGTGTCACTGATATCCACGAGCGATAGTATCCACTTACCACAAAGTGGACTGTCCGTTCGCCTGCCATTTTTTTTTATACAATTTTTTTTTTATATTTATATTTTTTATACAAGACATTGTGTAAAAATAAGTCAAAATCAACATCCCGATCATTTTCATTACAGACTACTTTAGGTTAAAAAAACCGTTGTCATCAGCTATAGGCTGTCCACAGAGGGATCCTCTTAGACCGCCCAATTTCATCATGGCAATTATTTAATCTATTTTTGCTATGTACCTAAGTTTATTTTGCTATGTAACTGAGTTTACTGTAACAAATTATTTTTTTAAACCTATTTCAGTTTTCTTGGTATCCTCTCTACGAACTATAAGCCTCGTAATAATGTGGGTATATAAAATATACCTATTTTCGATAATCCGATACACACACGGTAATATAAACATACGTAGTTGCAAGTAGGAACAACATTATTAACAACCAGATTCAGAATCCCGGGAAACCCGGGGTATATCCATATTAATATAATTTTGTCAGAAGTACCACAATCACACTACCTAACTCCGACTGCTGATTATGTTATCTATATATACCTACATTATTTGTACTGCATTGCACAAACAGTACAGGATATAGGAGTAACTAGGAACATAAATAGGGAAAGGTGCCACAAATTTGTACGCGGTTTTTAAACAATGTATATATCAAATAATAAAGGCTTTATATGCATTGTAAAACGTTTGTTTTATAGACACGGTATTAAACTTTCATAAAGTAGGGGTATATAAAATCAAAAAAGCCATACACGTTTTTTATTTATCATTACTAATAATTAATGACATCAAGATAGGTACTTGTATTTGCGCGCTCTTACTCTTGCTATTCTGCAAGAGTACGCACAGTATGCTAAGAGTGCGCAAGTACATTTACTGGTATAAATCACATTTGTATCATCCATTTTCTATAGAGGAAGTGTACTTATAATACGACCATCTTCTACAAAACTTGCATTAGATCCCATCTTCCGTTATTGGTTCGCTATAATTTTCTTTGCATTCGGGAGATTACCACATTCTCTCCTAATTCTTGAGTGGTTTCTTTGGTTTCTGTTTAATTCCCTTCCCCATTTCTTCCTCTAATTGTATGATGAGCCGGTAACGATTTACGATTTCTTACTTCGGTTGGATTTTTGCTTAAAGATAAAGACTTCGGAAACGGCGAAATATCTAGAAGAGCAACCTGGTGGAATATTTGCTTCTTCTTCATTTATGCTTGTGAATTCTTCGGATGATGCAAATAAACTTGTATTTATTCCCTCTGGGCACATCTTCTAAAATGTACCTACCTTATAATATTGAAACGGTTCCCAAGAGTACCCACCCACTGCGCAGCGTCCACAAGGATACTTTTGCTATGCACTGCACTAATGTTAGATACACCCTGTTTCGTAACCAAAATAGATTCAAACACAATCTAACGATAACCGAAGGCAACAACTGCACAGCAATTAGATTATCGATGACTTTACTCATTGTATTATCAAAAACGAATAATTGTATGATATATTTCAGATATCTATTATAATGTAAATTTTAAATTGTTTTATCATAAAAATATCGATGATTATTTGTCTGATATCACAATTAGTACATGACATAATTCTTTATTACCCTCATAAATAGTAGTTGTATAGAGGTGGGGAAAATTGATAAAAAGGGAAGAATTCACCAATGTCGAGTAGTTCCTCCTTGACGTCTTTAAATATAGTTTAATTGTTTAAATAATAATGTTCAATATATTTTCGTATTTCATTGTTACAAGTGACTTTCCGAGTAGATTACGTTTCAGTTGGTAGTTAGTGGTGATGGGCTAGAGGGGGGTTGTAGGGATGCCGATTTTTAGACCGTATGATCTTAATATATTACTGGAAACTCACTCGTTTACTATTAACGTAAATGTTAGTGTTTACCACACAATGTTAGTGTTTACCACACAATGTTAGTGTTTACCACACAATGTTAGTGTTTACCACACAATGTTAGTGTTTACCACACAATGTACTTATAATAAACATGTTATACACATTGAAAAACATGCTATATTTTTAACAAAATCTTAAATCTTAAATCTTACATATTTCCTATGAAAATTATTTATTTTTTCCCAAAGTTTGTCGTAAGGTCGCATGTATATAAGAGCTCAGAATTTCGTCAATTTCATTCATAATCGTAGCGAATATCACAACTGCGTTCTCTTACGGATCGTGGACACTTGTGGCACCTTCAATTCTTCTCTTACATCGCGTCTGTAAATGTCGTATAAATACGTACACTCACAACGTTTTACCTATAGCATCAGCACTATTAATAATAATGGTTAATGTTATAGTCAGACTAATAACTGCGTTTTGACGTAATGGAGCACTGATGATAGTCTACTGACTACAAGCAACTGGTGGCAGACGTTCCTTTGCAAGCCGGCAAAGAAATTCGGCAAAAAGTTGCATCCTTTATGTCGTTATCGCCGTGCACCCATTTCCTAGTAACTTCCGGTGCTCTTCTACGGCAAAGAAATAAACTAATAATCAGGTTTTCTTATTTCAAATAATATAATAGTTGTGTACACAATAATAGTAAATAAATAAAATTTAAAAGTGTACAAATCTGTTAATGACGATGATGATATACAAAAAAAATACCAAATTTTATACTGCATCGATTCATTTCCCGATATCCCTAATTCCTGTGCCAAAAGGCGTGTGATATGTGTTATTAACATGGCAGTTGTTCATTTCTGCACGAGCGCTTCAATGCTGATGCAAAGACAATGTCCGACACCTGTCAGCCGAGAGAACGCAATCAATAGAACCACTTGGTTTCCGCCACCACAAAAACAAATGAATGATAACTTACAACAAAAAATACAAAGCCGAAAGTGTTCCGAGTAGCAGATTATGAGCACGTTCAGTTATTAATTTATACGTAGCATTGCGGTAAAAAACACAACCCTCACTTAGATAAAAGAAAAAACGTAGCGCGCGTCGCGTAAAAGGGAAAGGGTGTCTCGCTCGACTCGCGTGCTGCATTTTGTTTTTTAACCGTATTCTGCGGTTTGTTTTTTCGGGCGCGTTCCTGTTTTTTAACAACACAATACCGTTGTTAAGAACTGTTTTTTAAGAGCGTCATATTGACGCGAGCTGCCGACGAGCACAAGGCGCGAGGCTGGTGTTTTTGTATAGATGCTTTATTTTTAAATCTCTACGACTCGAATAAACGCGAGATAGAGAAACTTTTTAGGTGTTTAGTCACGGATTGGTAAAGGGAAGATCGTTGTTTTTACGTGTGTATTATATTTATATCCTTAACACGACAGAGTACGGCGGTAAAGCACGAGCGGAGTCGAGACATATGGTTCGTTAGACAAAGACGCTTATGTTTTTCATGAAGGGCAGGTGTTCACACTGCTGCGGATTTCAGTCGGTATATGCAAGACAAGTATACTCCATCCAGTTTAATATGACTTAAAAGGATAATAGATTTAAAGTAGGTACCTGTTAACATAAATATATTTTAACTAAGTACATTTCTAAATAACAGATTGCATTGCAGATAATTCACTAAACTAATTAAAGTGTTTCAGGACATTTAGTAAAGGTGTGTGTATGTATGGGTCGCAGAGAAATTATGAAATCAGGAGTTTCGCGAAATCTCTAGGGATGTAACGAAATTACAGATGATGTCGAATGCTTCAATTCATTACATGTAAATATTAATTTATTCTAAAAAAAATATTTTATATAAAAACAAATGTTTCATATATGTACAGACATTTCTCAAATGAGCGACAATATGTTAATGATATTCAATTATAAATACAAATAGTAAACGTTGGAGAACAACGAGGCCGTTAAAAACATCAATAATGTTGGGAATTCGTAAGTGCGCCATAAAACACGAGCCATGAAAATGCCATTAAATATTAAAAGTGGAGAAACGAAGAGCTTAACAAGAATTAAAACATCGTTATAAGAGGCTAGGAGCAGGCGAAGTTGCCCCCGGCCGGGCTAGCTATCGGCGCGCCTCGGTTAATGCCTACTTATACCTTATTATATGGCGGAGTTTGCGTTGAGGAACAAAATTAATTGGTTAAAACTCCTCTCAGTATCCAGGGCGGGCCTCCCCCCAGCTCCCTCTTAATTCCGGCCTCCCCCCGCGCGCCCGCTGACTCACCCCGTACCCCGCTAGCTCCTTTGAACGCAACCTACCTAGAGAAAAAACAGAAAAGTATAAAGTTGCATTCCAAAGCGTTGTAGCTTAATTAATAATTTCAATATTTATTTCCTGTATTGAAGTGTGGGTCTCAGCAAGCAAGATTATAACATTTTCAGGAAAAAAATATGTACTGACTGTTTTGGTTTACGTAAGCATTATTGAATTCCATAAACTCCACTATTCATAGCTAAATAGTGTTTCCTTGCGGGGTGGCACATTCGGTATCCGTAATAATTTTAAAGTGCATTTTTGCTGCTTCTTTTCTATCTGAAAAGGATATATATTTAAGTCTAGACTATACGACTAGTATGCTCCACTGACAAACACAACATCTAATATTTTTCTAGATATGTGAAGATATTTTAAAGTCAAAATAGCCACTATGTTTTTCAAATTTTGATATTACGGAGCCATTTTGTTACAATCCGTAAAAATTAGATTAGGTACATACATTTGTTTAATAAGACCTAGAGACTGTACTCACAGTTCTCGAAAAAAAGGAATTGTCGATTTAGAAAAGAAAATACTTTTAAATCGACCCCGCACTATGGTGAGATAAACCATATTCCTTAACAAATGTTTACTGACGTTTTACTGACTATCGCAATACCGACAGCACTGTACCGTTCTGACTGCGATAAACCGGTTAATTCAGGTTTGTGAAACTTGTTGATCGACTAATAAGTTTCACAAGAATAATCTAACGTATATTGACAGATACTTTCCTAGCCTACTTGTTCCTAGCCTAAGTAATATAAGGTATGCGGACTGATTTACAATATGCTAACCAATTAGTTCTCTGTTAGATTATCCAAAAGTAAAAAAAAACAAAAGATTGTCGTGTAATTATGAGTATTTAAGTAACTAACGTTGAAAGCTTCAATTTTTTATAAGACTGAAAATATCATTTTTGTAGGAAAAATAAGAGTAGTGAATTTTGTTAATGTTAAATTATGATGACTATATTTTTTTTTAGTAAATATCCATAAAGTATAAAATTATTGATCTAAATATTCTCGCTGAAATATTGTATTATACTATTTCAGCTATACCTACTATACGGTTGGAATTCGTTTTCGCCTGGAGAATTGTTAAACTTGGTTGCTTTATCATACAAAACTGCTTCATCAATTTGGACAAAAATGCACTAAAATTTTACACAATAATGAAAACCCCAAGAAAATAATTGAGCCGGCAATTCTCGAATTTAGCGAAAACAAACATACTAAAATAGAATAACAATCTTAAAAAACTTTTAAGTTAAACGGTTTTATATTTTATGTGCACTGAAAACTACGTGTAGCCCTTTCATTTGATACCCATATTGAGGGGGTTAAGGAAAAATATGTAATCCGCCATTTTGTATCGGCGGCCATCTTAGATTTATCATGTTATTGATTTTATTATATTGTATTGTCATCTAAATTAAATGTGTGTACCAAATTTCAGATCAATCTGACAACGGGAAGGTGCTTAAATTTCAATTTCTAATTTTGACCCAAATAAATAAATTCCGTACGGGTCGAGCTAAATAAAACCGTTTAAAAATAACAATCTTAAAAAACTTTTAAGTTAAACGGTTTTATATTTTATGTGCACTGAAAACTACGTGTAGCCCTTTCATTTGATACCCATATTGAGGGGGTTAAGGAAAAATATGTAATCCGCCATTTTGTATCGGCGGCCATCTTAGATTTATAATGTTATTGATTTTATTATATTGTATTGTCATCTAAATTAAATGTGTGTACCAAATTTCAGATCAATCTGACAACGGGAAGGTGCTTAAATTTCAATTTCTAATTTTGACCCAAATAAATAAATTCCGTACGGGTCGAGCTAAATAAAACCGTTTAAAAAACATGGTTGTCCACATATAATTTAATATGATATCTCAATAATTTCTCAAAAATCTAAATATTTGAAGTAATATCATCACTTTTCGTTTCTAGACATGGAATCGACACTATAATACTTTACGAGTTACAACGTTTGGAGTGTGTGCTCGTAACGAAGGGCGAAAGCAAAGGGTAGGCCGGGCGGCGAGCGCTGCGGGGGCGCGGGGCGAGGGCTCTTTGCCACTTCTCCAAATAAATTATAATTCGCCCGCTCTCTTAAGGACGAGAACGAGAAGCCTCCACCCGAAACCATCGCGACTACTGTTCGAAGACGCCAATTACACACCTATTAATCTGTATTAAACAAGTGAACGTAATTATTTTTATAAGAGTTTATATGCATTTTTTAACAACATTTGTGTAATGGCAGTTAGATAATTAGTTGATAATTAATGAATATTTCTTATATCCTTACAATTAAATTATGATTTGGTTCACGTCAGTACCCAGTACTTACCTCATATTAAAGTGCTACGAGTATGATCCAGTATCGTTTCTCACGTCTACTTTAGACGACACTATCTATCCACATGATTAATTCACTATTGTTTGTTTCACTATAATTCAATAACACGTTCTTATTGTTATTGATTTTTGTGTTATTTACTATTATTTATTATTATACTTACTTATTATTATTATTATTATTATTATTATTTATTACTTACTTATTATTATTATTTCATTTTTATTTCCTTTTTAATTTACTGGGTGCTAATTATTAGCAAACAAGATAATAAATTTTGTTATATTTTAAATGCTTGTGATTGCAGGTAGTGTTGTAAAAACGAGCGCTGAGCGCTCGAGCGCTAATGTTCCTTAAGAACCCTAACCATTTTAGACTCGCGCTGTTAACAACAAGAGCTTAATATTATCTAATTTTAAAAATTCGGACTACCTAAATTCCCGTGTGCGCTTAACGCGCGAGTATTAAAGGTTCATGAGCACCCGAACGTTGAGCGGTCAGTGCTCATTTTTACAACACTAGATGCAGATATTTTGTTTATTTCTGTGCTGCCTTTCTCTGCGACTTTAATATTGTTTTAAGAAAATTTTGTAAATAACATCCAGGTGAGAGAGGTTTGGGGCAAGGTAGGGGGGCGAACGGTGGGGTAAACGATTAATTTAATAAATACCAACCGGATTCCGGTGCGTTTGTCTCCTCAGCTAGGCATGCGGCTCGCGACGCTTGTTGAATTACGACCTACTCGTACTATAGAATCACCGGCTAGCCAGTAGGTAACGTCAGCAACAGAACTGAATCAATATTTGTTAATATTTTTATCAGTGTACAGAAAGAATATAACCGCCATTCCACCGGACGTTTGACTTCACCAAACAACATACTCATACTATTTATACGCCTTTAAAATTAAAATTGCTACTAATTATTGGTGAATTGTGAAAGATATTCCTTTCATGCATTTACCAAAGTGAAATTTAAAATGCGACCGTGCATATATGACATTACTTCAGATATTTACTCTAGTGAGAGTTTTCCATGTAGTGACCTCCGCGTTTTCTGATCGACAATATGTACTTAGTGTAATTATGAATTGTTCGGTATTAGCACTGAATACACACACATACAGGAATCGTATACTAGTATAATATTTGGTAACCGCTTTTATATACCTTTATTTAGATAGTAACTTTTTAATCATTTTTTTTAAAGATTTCTTTCGAATACTATATAGTTTGTACAGTTACGTAGATTGTACTCGTAAGTGTTCCACTTGAAAATTTAATTTGAAAAATTAAATAAAGAAAAAAAATTACATTTTCAGTGTTCTAATATCTCTAGTCCTATTACGTATGCGGTACATTTTTTATTTACTATATAATTCTGAATTAATTCCGTATATAAAATATATAAGTTCTAACTGTGTATGAAATACATAATTTGCAAACTAATATAGTAATATATTTCTCGGAAAATTGGTTTTTCTCGCAAATTACAAAACAAAAAAATAAATGCAACTTTTTCTTCCAAAATCGATTTTATAGTTTAATCTTAAAGCTCTATTTACAACTGCTGTAGTTTAGCATTTGTTTAAGAGGCTCCTGAAAGAAAATTTACCTTGTAGAATGTCGCCCTTCATTCTTTATTTTATAAAAGAAAAAAGAACAAACTGCAAGGCGCGAACCTTGCATGTGTGCGCGGATAGATGCGGAGTAGAAGCGAGCTGACGCGCGCGCCGACCGCGAGCCGACCGCCGCCGAGCAAACTCCCGGAGGCTGTATTATTTTCTTGACGTTTAAGCAACTCTTTCTTTCCACATGTCGCTGAAGCAAAGTGTGTACAATATTGTTAGCCATTACGTTCGTTCACTTTTTAAGATCATTTTGCCTGAACTCAAATTGACCCGACGATTCACCGGCATATTGTTAAATTTTTGTTTCCCTAATGGCCTTTCAAGAGTCACCGGACATGTATGGTTTAGGGCGAGCGCAGAAGGCGCTCAGCTAGAAGCAAAGAGTGTGTACAGCAACGAGCCTAAGGGCTCCCCCGCCGGTAGACCGGTGGTAGGAATGGACCTCGGCTTAGAGCGTTGCTTTGGGAGGGTACCGCGGGATCGCGAATGGTAAAAGTGCCAATACCTGGTAAAAGTGTTGGCTGAAAGCCGGTGTGTGTTCACGGTGTAACTGAAAAAACTTTGTCTGTAGTGGTTGGATGAGAAAAGCAGAAGATTGCGTGTGGTAGAGAGTCTTGGGAGAGACCTATATTCAACAGTGAAGAAATATACGCTGATAGTATGGTACTGCTATAATTTTAATTTGTGTTTCACATAATAACTGTTATGTAAACAGGTTTCTCGTGAACTCTATTTATTATGTGTAGCCGATATTCCGCCTAGTTACACAAACCGTGGTCACGATGTGGTGGTGTTCCGTGCTGATGATCGTGATTCATATGACTGAACCGAAATATCGGCTATTTATTTGATTTATTTATTTCAACAATTAATTAATGGTAGTAGTGTCAAATAGGCAGTAAACAAATACGTTGCACGGATATTCCCACAATTATGTACATACCTACTGATTAGAGAGTGGGTGAAGAGCCCATTCTCTTGACATCCTATCCCTTCCCATTTTCCCAATCCTTTCTCTAAATCCTTTCCTAAATCTCCAAAGGTAGGTAGCGCATCTGGGTGCATGTCAACTTTATCATTCTGACTGATATTGGCACATATCGTGGATGTCCACGGGCAATAGTATCTACTTACCACCAGGTGGACTATATGCTCGTCTGCCACGGTCTTTTATTCAAAATAAACATTACGCTGTTTAAGTGTACACAGCGTGAACAAAATGAGCATGCTTACTAAGCAATTAAGCATACTCTTATATACTCTGTACACTTCGTGCGAAGAATACCGGTGTCATAGGCTGTCCAAACAGACATCGTCGTGGTCTCTATACTTTAGTACAACAAATGAGCGAACACTTGCATACAGATTTATTTAGTGCGATACGTACATGCTAGTGTGAGCACGGCTGGCTTCTTAGACATATTAGCCTTATTCAGAGACTCAAACTCCCGCTTCTTTCGAACTAACACGTCAGCTCATTCAATTTTGCAGTAATTTTGTGCTTTCAGTATTTTTTTTTAATTCGATTACTTTAATGAATAAATTATTTTAGAATTGGTAGTTAATTCTTAGATATCAAATTATTTATGGATCCGACAATCATTTGTGTCGACAAAAATAAGAATTCCTTGATATACTCGTATCATATATTCTTGATATACTAGGAGGGGGAGAGTGCACGCTGCAATCCAACAGCCGCTGGGACATTATCATTTTGGACTAATGTTGGCATGTATCGCGGATGTCTATGGGCGACAGTATCCACTTACCATCAGGTGGACTGTATGCTCGTCTGCCGCCTTCGTACATAAAAAAAAAAAAAAAAAAAAATCAAATTAGGAACTAAAATTGACGGAAATAAAGAATTCCAAAAATCACTGTCTATGGTTGTTCTATTTGATTCTATTAGTTTAAAAATTGTTCTATTGTAGAAACACTTTATTTTGACACAATTCTTTGGCTTTAATCACACCTTAATATGTGTGGCTAGACCACACAAGTCCTGTTATAGGTAACTGATGTACCTAATTATATCTCTTACCTATAATGTTTATTGAAGTTCCACACTTCATTTCGACAAGTT
The DNA here is from genome assembly GCA_943735995.1 of Sesia bembeciformis. Classification (NCBI taxonomy): domain Eukaryota; kingdom Metazoa; phylum Arthropoda; class Insecta; order Lepidoptera; family Sesiidae; genus Sesia; species Sesia bembeciformis. The sequence goes on along the minus strand of OX031029.1, from coordinate 7,582,377 downwards.
TCTTCTATACTCACATAGCGTGGAGGCTTTCTTTCTTATTGTGCGTGTGTGTAATATGGTATATGTATGTTATATATGTTTACTTATACTTAGTTACAAACTATTGTGTGCTTTCTGTAAGTCTTAATGTATCGTATCTAATGCACAAGTGAACTTTCCTATTATTGGTAGGAGTTTTACGATCAGTAAGGATAATTTTAATAAAAATGCTAATTAAATAACAATCATCTTTTATTTTATCGTTATGTACTGGACATTTAAAGAAATACATATATTTTTATCGTACCATAATTAAGTATGTCACATATTAATATATTTGTACAAGTTAAATAGTTTCCAAATGAAGTCTGAACGAGTAGTTGGACAACACCTGTATTCCGAGTCTGAGGTAGATTTGTTCAATGGCAATTTCCCTGAATTATAAAATCAACATTCTGTTTCAATCATACAAACGTCTATCATGGACATATAAAAAAAATAACTGTAAATATTTTGACTTTTGAACAATGGTACTGAAAACCAACATATTGACTAACTAAGTAATGAACGTAAACAAACTTGTAATCAAAACGACAATTAAAAATTTAATTAATCAAAATAGGAACTCACTTTCATTGCAACCCACGAATATCTAGGTAATGTTTTGCCTGTGACTCTTTAATTTAGTAACAACACTAAGCAACAAAAAATAGTTTATTTGCTCAGACGTTTCTGCGCAAATAAATTTGTCTGACAAATTTTGTCAAACCAAATTTGTCTCCTGACCCACGATACAACCAAGCCGCACTACCGGTAGTGTCGTGGGGAATTTCTTTTCCCTTCTGCACTACTACCTGTAGTCTAGTCTCGTGGGTAAATTTAGAAATGGTGTCATCCTTCATTCCACACGACACTACTAAGAGTATAATTTCCTACTAAAATAAATATATATTTTTTAATATTTTTTTCATTTTATCATTTTATTTAAATGAACAAATGAAGACTGCTGGTCAGTAGTACAGAAGGGAAAAGAAATTTCCCACGACACTAGCGGTAGTGCGGCTTGATTGTGTCGTGGGTCAGTAGGGAATTTGTCATCTTTATCAAATTATAGTAAGAGATCTCACAATTAGGTAAACTCAATGACATACTCCAATCACATCAGGTCTTTGTGAGAACTTGCTTTATTTAAAATCGATAAATTTAATTCAATTCTATTATAGACCGCTTACGATTTTATTGGAATAAAATTAACATAATATATAGTTTACATATAATTAAAATGTGGAGTTATTATTAAGAATGAGGTTGGTTTTGTTTTTGACATTAAGATATTGGGATATTAAGTGTTAATCATGACATGTGACGTCACATCCGCTGAGATTGTAATTTGAATGATGATAATGTTTTTTTTTTTATATTTGCTTGCACTAAGTGGCGGAACATTGTACATATCATGTATTATTATATAATAACCTGTTGACATGTTCTATGTAAATAAAATATCTATGTATCTATAAAACGTCTAAGACAAACATCGGTGGACCAATTTCATCAAAATCGGTTTAATAGTTTCGAAGATCAAATAAATACATACATTTTTATCCCCTACAAACCATATTATGTGCTTTTGTATAATTGTGGTTATTATTTTTATAAAAATTGGCCAATTCTTAGAGGATTTGCTTTTTTCATTTAATAGAATTTGTTTGACATTAACTATTGAAATATTGTTTAATTTATGCTTTCGTTTTTTTTTTATAAAGTGAAATTGAGTTATCTCTTAGAAGCGACCAACTCTCAATAACCATGATTTTCTTGATTTTCTTCAATAGGTATCTTTGTAGAAACCCTTAGCGTGTTAATCGCCTGCATCGTCCACATTAATACGGAACTTATTTAAGATCGACGTAAAATGAATTTTAAATCTTATTATATTTAATTTTATGACAAACATTCAGTATTTTCGGATCATTAACAACTTTTTCGATCCCTTTCTAGGCAGCTTAGCGTAAACTACCTAACATGTAGCCGAACAATTCCAGAGATTTGACACAAATTCGCAACATTCTCTATGAAAAAGCACCTTTATTTATAAAACAACAATAATAATGGAATGAAGTATTTTTCTATCCACATATCGGCACGAATTAACCCTAAAAAGTAATGATTAGTAAACTGTAAAGATGCAATATCCTTCGGTTTGTACGAGATATGCAATAATTATTACCTTTCCTGTCAGGCATCGATAAAGCAAAAAACATGTTGATCGATGTCTACAGGTTAAGCTCTACGAATAACTGTGGTTACTGTATCAGAGTATTATCAGAGTATTTTTAGTGTTGTCTAGTGTAATTCTACACATTAGTGTGAGTGTATAAAGAAAGACACAGGCATAAATAAGTAAATACATTTTATAATCCCACTGTTACATCAGAAAATATGTTAAGAATTTATTAAATCAAATAAAGAAATAAAAATCAGTCTTAAATTACGGTAAAGTCACAGTTGAGTCATGACGTAGTCGCCACACTTCTGTCATTTGTCGTTATCTTACCAGAAACACGATAAAGAATATTCCAAGAAGCTTGGCAGTTTGTTTACCCTGGTGGCTCTCGCGCAGCGCTCCTAGTCGACTGAGGTAGACAATGGCATCGATCGCCTTTACACTAACTACCTACTATAATATTACAACATTGCAACATGTAATTACAATTTATAATCGAAAGTATCATTAAATTTGTACACATTAACATTTGTACCAATAATTTCTTTGGATAATTTTATACGTATAGATAGGTTCGTTACCCTACATGCCGTGTGAGCTATGACTAATGTATAATAAAATAATAATAATAATCAACAATCGGCACTGCTTAAATAGTGTGGGTACACAATTACATACGTCACATCACGTGTGCTAATACATTCAGTACATCTATTCTGTGACGTTAAATTAGACAAAAACGAAAAAATGAACACACTACACCTAATAGGAAACTAATACCCGTAGAACAAATTGCAATAATGCTTAGATATACCTTTCTCATGACAAACGTACTCATATCTACACACTCATCAGCTGGCCATGTCCGTAGAGAATTAACAAAATTCTAAATCATTTATACATACAATTTTCATTTGAACATAATAACTGTTTCATTATAATCTACAATATGATATTTACTTATCAATTCAAAGCACACATGGCCTGCCTCCGCTATTCTTTTTGTAATAATATTTCTATAATATTCATATAAAAACACAAAACGTCAATGGTCGCTCAGCCCGCTGTGAGATGTTGGGCGAAAAGCATGCGTTCTTACCTAATAATAATAATCACTACATAAATATATATGTACATATGATATAAACACTTTTCGTAAAACGGTGAGACACCGTGAGTAGGCAGGTATGCCAAAACGTCTAAAAACTAATTAGATAAATAATAAATAATTTCATAGAGACAGCTATATGTACAGAAGCAAGTTGCGCTCGGGCGGTCCGTCCTCCGCCGGCTGTTCCCGCTCAATTTCACCTCGTTCTCAGCGGTGACTATTATACACAGCTGAGACTCGAATGATTTTAAACAAATGTCCCCTATATAACTCGTGAAAAGAATATTACACACTGAAAGAATTTCGTCAAACTTGCTATCAAACAAAAAAATACAAAACGTTATAATATGGGTGATTACAAACCGGTTGACACAAGGCATAGATCTGGGCCCATAGTGGCGGTGGCATTGTCTGCCGCAGGGAACTTACTGCCAGTAACGGAATGCTTAATAATAATCGTTGATTGTACTGTATGTAGTCTTTGTCACTATAAATAATAAGTCAATGCCGCGACCTTCTCTGCTCAATCGTATTCCGGTTCCCGATCGCCAAACGCTAAGGAGAACATCAATTCAAGATCAATAAATGTCAAGCATAACGAAGGCATTTTTTACTCCCCATCACACGAAACAATGACGAAGGCAATAAATCAAAAAATACCTTTTGTGCAATATGTTCTTTTTTAAATGTTTGTTACAAGTTACAAAACAAAAGAACAAAACCGGCGCGTTTTTGCTGTACCTTGCCTTGCGATTATGCAAATGGTGCGACAATGAAATTTTAAACTGTAACACGAACGCAAAACCTTTTTATGACGGACATTGCAATTGCGAATTCATAAAAAGCGAAGAAACTATTGGCAAAAGAGCCCGTCTGAGAAATGTTACTAGGAAAAACGATAAATAATAAAAGTATGCAAAAAGGTTACCGTTAAAAATTTAGTCTCGTAATTCAACTATTTGTTATTTCTTTGAGAAGAAACTGAAGGGAACGAGTTACAGAAAATGAGGTGAGCGGCCGGCGGCGGCGGCTTGTCGGCGGCGCGGGGTCTACGCGGGAGGAACTCGTATACCGGCTCAGCGGCGTGTGGCGCGCGGCGCCTACGCGGAGTACATGCGCAGGTCGGTGGGCGACTCCGGCGAGGCGGGCCTCCTGGGCAGTGATAGGTCCTCGGGTTCCGTCTGCTCGGGCCACTCGTCCCAACGCCAGTCGGGCGCGGCCGCGGCTGGTGGGCTCGGTGTGTCCGGCTCACAGCCGGTTCCAGCGCAGCGATGCAAAGCAGCCGCTTGCCGCCGTCTGAACCGGGCGCCACATCGACACACAAAAGGCGCATCACCCTCGTGCACCAAGGCATGAGCCTTCAGCTGGTTCGAATCAGAGAAACGCGCGGGACATCGTGCGCAAGCGTAGGGTCTTTCCCCCGTGTGTACACGTAAGTGCCGCCTCAAGTTGGCGACTTGCACGAAATGACGCGGGCAGTGTGGACAGCTGTAGGGCTTCTCGCCAGTATGTAAACGAAGGTGCGTTTTGAGATGATGATCGCGAGTGAACCGTTTGTGGCATTCGCCGCATTCGAATGGCTTCTCACCTGTATGTGTGCGTTCATGATTCTGAAGAACATGTTTGTATCCGAAAGAGCGAGAGCATACTTTGCATGTGAAGAGTTTATCGCGGGGAGGGTCAGCGGCGCCAGGAGAAGAACCTGATGACGGCGGGGACGGTGGTGCAGCAGTGGTGGTTTCGTCAAGTTTGGGCGTACGGCGTCGCTTCCTTGTCCGCTCGAGCTCAGGCGGCGGCAGCAGCGGCGCCGGCGGTGAGGGTGGCCACGCGGCCAACAGGGCTCCCGAATACAATTCGGCTGGAATCCCCGCCACCAGCGCAGCCGCCCTCGTTGCCAGGAGTCTTTCGGCTAACATTGGCAGTGAATCTTGTCGCATAGTAGAGAGAGGTCTCACCGACACACCTGAACAGACAAACAGAAAAATTTAATGTTTATATTTTAACAATTTGTGCTGAAAGTGATTATATTTACTTTAATATGATAGAAATAATTTATAACAGATAACAGATATAACAGATAACAGATTTATTTCTATGAGCAAATATCACCTCATCTTTAGAAATTAGATAAAGTTCGAAATTGTGAAGATCACTTCCGCCAGTCGTTAGCTCGGCCTAAATAAATACGTTGTGGAACCTATCGATGGCGCACTTATCAGCGAGGAGAGGCAAAAAAGTGTAGTAAAAACCGTAAACCAAACGTAGCGGTGACGACGGAGGAAACATTTGGTCGCAATCACATGCCGCTGCAGGTCGCTTCCGCCCCGACCTGTTGCGCAAATTACCGCTGCCGCAAGCGCTGCCGACTTTATCCTACGCTCTCTAAAATTTTCAATCCTTCTTGATTATTAATAAGTAGTCTAGTTAATTAAGTTATAAAGAATGAAGGGAAAAATTCGTAGAGATGTTGAAGAGAATAGAGAACAATGTAAAGCGTGAGGCTAGGAAGCGCGGGTGGCGGGGCCGCGGGCGACCGGACCACTTGTAATGGAATTAATTATTCCTCGAGCGGCAAACTCCGCCTGCCCGCTCCGCCCAAATTATATTCAAATATTAATTTCGACGAAGAAAAGCCTTTTTGAGAGCACTTAATTAAAATTAGACAAAATCATAATTGAAAGTTCTCCTCGAGGCGTGAAGAGGCGGCGCGAGGAGGGAAGCTCTTTACATTATCTACTTAGTCGTGGAATTAAATCCGGACTGAGCTTTGGAATCGGCCGTCGCGCTTAATTGAAGGAGGCAAAATAGAATTACCCACCTACAAGCTCTTGCCGGCCGCTGGTAGCGTCAGACGCTCAACTAACGGCCTGTTTATTTTGTTGATTACAAAATGTAATTAAGAAAAACCTAGTTATAAAGAAAAGTAGTTTTGTTTTCCTAAAAAATAGTATGAATCACCACATATTATAAAGTTATATAATTTGAAATAAAGTTAATTACGTATTCAAAGACCGACCGACATAAAAAGTAGTATAAGATAATTTTAAAGTTGGTGATTAGGCGGAGGCGTCGCGAGCGGCACGTACCGCAGGCTTATCCCATAACTTTTTAATAACATTACTCGGTGTTTCGAGGACGAGCACCGAACCGCACTCGTGATGTGCCCAGAATTGTAATACCAGGGCTAATGTAAAAGTTTAAACGAGTAAATATAGGGCTTGGGGCTATGAAAAGATTTGATATTTATATGAACAATATAACACATTATTTACTTTTATGTTTTATTTTATTCGCTTTTTATAATAAAGAGAACAAAATAAAAGCGTCAGAGCACAATGATGTGTTTATTGGTCGGCCGGGCTCCGCCTGACAATGTTGATGATACATTTTTACAGCTCGGCGCACCCTTCCGCGCGACGTTTTTTATGCGCTAAAGAGTTGTAATTATCGCCTTTTTATACGCCATAAATATTTGACAATAACCCATATTCAATACTTTTATGGACTCTCCTCCGGCCGCCACTCCATAACTCATTATTACGCAAGGGTTCTGTCGATAGCCGATGTGTCAATAGCTTACCCATTGTTCATTGAAAAGAGTTAAAAGTTTCTGTTTATGGGCTTCAAGAGTTTGATGGTAAGTAAATTTACATAAATTTTATGTACATAGAAATATTATATTATTTACTAAGTTTTTAAAAACTTATAATATTTACTAAATGGTAAAAACGTATAATATTTACACATCATGATATTGTATTAATTATACTTGTAAGTAAAGGCTTGTTTACACCGTACTAATTTCTCGAATAACATTATACGACAATCGAATGTTAAATAAAATTAGGGCCATGAATTTACGATTTACGAATACATAAATTTTTAGCCGTCACACGTCCCACCATACGAACTGTAATGCGTTCTCGAAGATTCTATTATATAAAATTCTTTTAGGCGTCGTCTGTCAAATGGGGTCACACGACCAGCCACATCGCTGATCGCGGCGGTCAGTTATTCAGCTGGTCGCGTAACCGCATTTCTAGTCGCTAAGTCGCGCTACCACGGTATCTACCGCAACCGATGAAAAAAAAGAAAGTGAAGATAGCCGTACATCATTATACGTCAATATTTAAAAATGGATCTAATACATTACATACGCGACCGGCTGCTCGCTCGTCGTCACTCAATCGCGCGACTAACTATGAGACTGCGCGACGCTCTGTGAACAATGTCAAGCTGCTAGGCGACACCGTATGTTCAATCCTTTAATATCAGCCTAACGTTCCACTGTAGGACACCAGCCTCCCTTAAGGCTCGTTTAGAGAAGGGGAGTTTCTCTAACGGTTCGATTGAGAATATTGTATATGATTCTCGTATGCGACCAAATTACATCCAACTGTTCATATGATGATTAAAACTCAATGATAACAAGAATAACAGTGATCAGATGGTGATAACAGTTGTTTATAGTAGCCGATGGCCGATGTTCGAGAAACTCGCGTTCGAGAAACTCTCCTTGTGTAAATGAGCCATAAATCACTAGAAGGTTTTAAGCCACGATGCATGCGCAGTGCGAATCGGTGAGTGTATTCAACGATTCGCACTGCGCATGATTCTTTTTTAATTAAGTTCCCTGAACATGCAGGTTTCCTCACAATAGAAATTCAGTAGTACGGGTAGAGGGATCTGAACTCACGACTTCACGAATGAGAGCCGACAATAGATACTCCCTTAGGCTATCATTTTGTCCGATGATTTAGGTTCTTCAAATTGTTCCTGTGTTTATTTGTTTTATTGCTACAATATAAACCACTAGAATTAAATATTAACTAATTGACTGACTGACAGATATTACACACTAATGTTATGAAGGCTTGTCTCCTGCACTAGGGTACACCTATGTCTAGTCTATCAATATTCAAATTAAACGTTTAGTAAACGTAGTTTAAATAAATTTACACTATTTAGCAGAGGTAAATAAACTAGTTAATAGAAGAGAGAAAACACAATGCGAGCACAACTTACGTATTTTATATTTTGTTCAATGCGTTTGGTTACATGCATTGACATGTTTGCATGCTTTGCACCTATATGTATTTTGTATGTATGTATTAAGTACCTACAATAAACGTATATGATATTAAAGCGAGTTTATCTATAATGGTAGCCTAATAAAAGTTAAGTATGTCGGGTAATGGGATTAACCTGGCAACGGCGTTGGGTACGTACCTACGCACTCGCACAGATTATGGAACTCCTACGGTTTCGGTGGTTTAGGGTTAAGAACAATGCACGCGTCCAAATTTTTGCGGCTTCACTCGTTTTTGTCTACCCAACGGACATCTATCTTTATTTTTATAAAGACGCACAAATCTCTTATGATCTAGAACAGTGTTTCCTAACGTATGAGTCGCGACCCACTGATGGGTGGCGAGCGAATATTGGGTGGGCCCCGAAAAAAATAAATTTAATCTTATGTACAGTGTTCTGATTTATCTTATTTTTACTTATTAAAAATTTCAATTATCACTGGATACTGAATTTTTTTTTATTTTCTTAGTTGTACAACCCTTCACATAACTACGCTACGTACACGAGAACATACTGCAGCAGTGACACAATGCTATTTTCATGTAAGGCGTAGGGTGGGTCCCGAACTTAGTCATTTTTTTTAAGTGGGTCACGGTTCATATAATTTTGGGAATCACTGATCTAGAACATTGTCTAGGATTCCCTGTACTCGTAACTCGGATAGAAAGTTCATTGTTAAATTGTAATTCGAACGCAAGCAAGCGACGTGTGTACATCCAGTTAATTGCAATGAGCTGGTGTGTATTATAAAATTGTTTACAAATCCCTTCTGCCATTAATAAGTATGTAGGTATCGGAAGCATAACTTGAAAGCCAAGATGACTGTAAAGGCCAATTCAGTTTTAACATTTCATATCTTTTAGTATATGTGCGGATAAGTATACTTTAATTGGTGTAGGTGTAGTATGTCATAATTATAGAACTTTTAGTAGATAATTAGAATATGTTTCTAGCAAAGCCCTAAACAACTGCTTAGAATCCCTAATTTAAATATAGTCTTTATCCCGGTTCAGTGGAGTACCTAAACAAAAGCCATGCAAAAGCAATAAAGCTTTCTTGCGGACAATGCATATATACATAAAGCATTGGCCAACTGAATATTCGTACGATTACTAACATTTTATGCGTTTGTAAACGAGTTATTGCTGTGGCCTTAAAGTTCATTTTCTTTGTTCTAACTAAATGAATAGGTTTGTTCTACAACGTTATAATTGTGTTGGCGCTACCTAACCGCTTAATGAAGAAGTTGGTAATGAGCCGCAAAGGAATTTGTATTTATGCGAACGCTCGATTGACCCGTACTTAAATTTCTTTTATTCCATAATAACTTCCGCTAGATTTTGTTTGTGTATCATGTCATTATTGTAAAAAATTAAAATACTTAAATTAGAACTGTATTAGTTCTAATTGAGAATACCTATCTATTGAGAATAATTGAGAATGTCTAGAACTAATTGAGGGAGGAATTTAATACAAAAATGCAAGGGAAAGTGAATCAACAATGTAAGAATATCAAAATTTTGTCCTCGAGTACAACTAAGTCAATTTAATTTGATTTCGGTCAATTAGTTACATTTTAAACAATAAAATAGAAGAATTTAAAAGAGTAAAACATGATCTCCGCATTATTTATATTTAGGTACTTATTGGCCATATAAAGTCGAATATATATATATATATACTTACTGGACCCATAGTTCGATTTTATTATAGTTTTCACAATTGTATACCTATGGTCTTTGTCCTGGAGGAGTTTTAGTGTCCTTTGTGTCAAAGTTTTAACAATATGCAGATTTTTTTGATAGCAGAATCAATTAACAAGTCTGCCGGGTAAAACCAGTAAATACGGTGTAAGTTTAATTTGATAGTTAAGATTTAAATGACCCCCCCCCCCCCTTGTTAAATATACTTAGCGGTACTTGAGCATTTAAAATATATTTAAATACTTCCTAGCATTTCCTGATTTTAATTAGGTAATGGTAGCTAATTGTGAACCGCTTTAATGCGTAATAACGGACGCTAAATGTTAGTTAATTGTAGGTAATTTAACTTACCAGTGACTTTTTCGACTAGGAACCTGATTTCGTCACTGAACGTTTTGTTAAAAACCCGTTATATTGTATAAACTATTAAGACTATTCATAATTAAAATTACACTAAAACCTTCTGCAATAAATGACCTACATAATGGTTTAAACTGCAACAAAATCAGATCCTTAGTTCTCGAAATTATCATCCACAAACCGCACAAAGATATAAAAACAATAATGTTTGTTCGTATAACTTGCTTGACGTCTCAAATATATCTTTTTTATCGTCGAAAAGTGTATGTATATTTATCTAAAAAGTAAAATTCAGTGTTACTGAAAAATATTTAACATAAAATATCAAATACGCTTAATATAATAATTTATCAGCGTAAAGCCAGCGTATTTGATTATACACACTATTTACTGACATGAGTTTGCGAGTTTGCAGTAGGGTTTTACTTATTTGGTAAACTGCTGTAAATGTAAATACGAATAAATTGATCTCGAAAAACAAATAATCTATTTGGTTGACAATTGCAAAAAAAATCCGTGTAATGTTTTTAGACACATTGATGATAAAATATTTAAAGAATAATAATAATACCACATTCCTATGATAGATTAGTTAATAGTTACTACGTAAGCCATACCACGAAAGATAAACTTATTGTTGAAATTATACTTACTTTTTTACAATTTTAACTTAAAATTCGATTTAATAACATTTTACGCATGACGAATTTAAATACGGAATAACATACAGTTAAATTAAACTTTTTACAAACGTACAAAGTGCACAACACGTACGTATTGTATCTACAAATTACACGTTTCACATTTACTATATATAATAATTGTTTATTCATGCAAAAACATCAATTAATTTCGAAGCGATTTGCTACGTTCCCCGTAGCACTCTCGTAGCACCCGCTACGCCACGCTACGCACTCTACAGTCTACGGTTCACTGAATCTGCAAAAGCTCTACGCGAATGCAAATAAACATGTGTGCGGTATTCGCGACGCGTCGGCCAATGGCGGCTGCCGCGGCACGCATGGCGCAACCCGCTAACTTTTGAAACTTTTACACACATATGCACTCCTTAAATCCAGCGAACCGAAACTGCACTGTATAAAAATTTTCACCAACCTCTCGAGTTCTGCGACGACTGCAGCGACAAGGCCATCTCACGAAAAAATCATTTATTTTCACCACTCTTCTCGCGTATCGCCTTATGTTGGATAGTCCACCACTATTAATTTTCAGTTAAACTTTATCAAAATATGAAAATGTTGTTATTGTCTGTTAGAGTCAGTTGACATGTTCGGTCGTCTCGGAGTTACGATTGTGAATGACGTGTGCTCGCGGTACGAGCGCGCGACGTGCGACCTACCACAACACTGGTGGCTCTCGGCCGGCACTCGCGGCAGCGTGCGGCGGCCGCCCTTCCGCGCAGTAAACACACCCCCACGCCCCTCCCTGCGCCGCGCCCCGCCCGCCCCCCGGTGCACTCCACATGCACGCAATGCATTCACTTTTTATGGCCGCTACTACATTATGTTCCTTCCTGGTAGAGTTTTTTAGCCCTCTACAGCGAGCACCACATAAGTACTTTTTATGTTTATGAGCTGCTCCCGTGCAGGGGCGGTCTTTTCTTTTTCTACAACTAAATTGAGAACATGCTTACTTGCTTAGATAAGTTTTTTTATCTTGTTTGTTTGAGCATAATTATATTTTATCATAATGAGATATCGTATCCTGCAAAGTACATAAAAATATAACTACACATTTAATTAATAAGTACTATATTTATTATAAAAACAAACAACCTGCCTGCGTCCAACTCCTAACTTATTTTTGGCTTTTTAGTTAATTCAAAGAATCATATTTACATTACAACTACATATACAACAACTTCTGTGCAACATCTACGACATTTTTACAAGTATAATATTGAAACGTAAATACCATGTCATACTTCAGACTGTTTTTCCTGTGCTGGATACACGTCACACGCGATGCTTTCCGCCACATACCACCTCGTACTCTTCTCATTCAGTTATAGTAACCGCAGCCGGCGCTCCTAGTAGTTATCCATTGCTGGACATGTGCCGCCTTATGCACATTGCCTTGTGCACGAGATGTTTTACAATGCATTGCCTTAAAACGCTACGCTGGTCAAGCGGGTTGGCGAGTTATCAGTTAAATTTTGTACGTCGGCCGCTACAATATTTCATATTTCGGAGATATTCTATATCATTTGTAGGAGTTAACGAGCTAACTATTACCGATAAAAAGAGAGCTTTTGAATTTTTGTACACGGTCTGATGGTTTTTAAAACATGTTACTTTTTATAGTACTCACGGAAGACTCTCTAAAGGACATACATACATAACGGTGAAAAGCATATCCCTCATCGCGTTCCGTAGTCGGGTAAAATACAATGGTGACACAATTCATATACGTAATAATAGGAATTAAACAATTATGTGCAATTATACTGCATAATAATGCAATTATACTTAGGTTTCACTAGATGATATGCCATTCTCTAATTTCTCTAAAATTATTCTGCGCTGCCTTATCCGTAACCAGTTTTTTTGTCCACTGCTGGAGATGGACCACCTTATGCACATCGTCTTTTACATGAGGGATGTATGGCCTTCAAACACCTCACTGGCCAAGCGGGTTGGCGGGGTTCCTCAGTTCCTCTCTTCCTGTAGTTCCTCAGCACTTACACTTAATTATTACTCATTATGACAAACTATCCGCTGTCCGTAGTGGAAAACACTCACATGGCATTAGGATTAATAATAGTCTTAATGTTAATTCGCCCCACGAATCACACTTATACAGGATTCAGTAGTAGTTTCTTGCAAAATTATTAGATAAGAAACAAATAAACCAACTTTCTAATTTATAATATTAATTAGGTCGTCGTTTTTTTTTTGGTTGTCGTATAGTTTGTCCGGCACCAGAACCACCCCAGGACTTCCTGTGTCGTAACAGGCGGCTAATGGTTAACAAAGCGACTACCACAAGCCCTGAGGAATTACACCACATTTGAAAGAATGAACTCACTAACCCGCCTGGCCAGCGTGCTGTTTCAAGGCTATAAGTACGTGCATAATGCATGCACAAGACAATGTAAATGAATGCACAAGACAGTGTGCACGAGGAAGCCCATATTCAAGCGTGGATAATAAAAGGGCTGGTGACGTATCTCTTTAGTTTTAAGGAGGTATTTCAAATTTTTATTTCTCAGAATTCTTTTCAACACTTGATACAGCGAACATAAAATATTCTTCTTGAACTGTCAATAAAAGCGATCAAATACTGCAAGGGCTACAGCGTTATGTGTGACAGACTAACTGACAGGACAAAACTATTGCTGAAACGTCGCTCAGTTAGAGCCCTGGTAATTTGGGATAATATAATTTAAATATTCTTATTTAAACATTATCCACAAAACAATGTTACGAAGTACGCCATTACGTACTCGTAGTAATTCAATGCACAAAACAGGATCTTTCATGTGAATGTTTATAATGATGTCTTAATGTTAGTTCATCGTTAAAATGTGGAATTATTTTAACTTTTAATTACCTTACTTAATTACCTTAATTACCTTATTTTAATCTATCTGCTAATACTGTGATTCACAATGCTCGGTGAACTAATCGCGGGCGGATGGTCTACTTAGTAAATTTACTTTTAAATGCCTGGTTAAAAATTCAGATAACTACTACGTAAAACTGCTTTCGGTTACAAAATGTAATAGACCAATTGATATTTGTTAAATATCTTTAAAACATTTGGAAAATTAATAAAACCATTTATAGTATTTAAAAAAAACATTGATTTGCGCGTGTGTTGGTGTGTTGGTGTCACAACGATACCCTCCGGCCTTCAAATAGAAGCCTCATGGCAATTATTAGCTCAAAGACAACACACATAAAACGCGTAAGTGTCGGGAGACGGTGGCGGACCGCGTAAATTAACCGTTTTTATTGTGGCCGGCCCGCGCCCGCAGCTACACCTATTTATAACATTTTTACTATTTTTACCATTTTTAGTGGGCACGCGCCGCCGCCCTAACGCACGGCTCGCTTTTTATCCCGTCATAAGGAAGAGCACAGATACATGGAGACGCATCTATGTGACTATTATTAGAACTGAGATACGACTTTGTCTTGACATTGGGTAACAACTTATGGATACCCGTAAATAACACTAGTACTAAACTTATTTTACTGGTATTTTGAATTAAGAAAATTCAATTACAGCATGGAGACTTTCTTAAACTTATATTATTGTTCTCTTGAAATGTTATTAAGTTATCGGGTTATCATTATCATATTGTGAAAAAGGGAAGCATAAAGCCAGACAACGAAAGACAAGAGAGAGCTACATGTTCCAACAACCTTAGCCGTTACCTTATTATTACTAATGAATACCTACCCAAACTGCTTATCTTATTATAAAATCAAGGAAAACTTAGTAAAAAACAAACTAAACTGTTCTTTGCACAATGCCTGGTGAAAAAGATTGTTAATTTTTAGTTAGAGCTCTATTCTCACCTGCTGCTGTCGCGTGCCTTGTCTGGCTATATGAATTTAAACCTTATTTATTGTAACGCTAACGTTTGGAATGAATAATTTAAGTTTTATGTAAGGAAGTTTTTTTAGATAAAAAGTTTGTGTCTATCCTTTTTCGACGTAGCAGTACATCCTTGTTTAACAGGATGTTTAGGTTGGTTATCGCGCACGCTGACGCACCTTGCCATCGTATCGGGAGCAGGCACAACCAATGTTTTACCAAAAATATCTATAAATTAGGCAACAACGGGATCTTTGTGCCACTTTCCGCAGATAAACAACCAAGTTTGCTAGTCAGGCAGGTGTCTGCAACAGATCTTATCTAATATCAATATACTCGTACGAGTAGTGTGTTGTTAATTAAGGTACATAACACCGACATAAAGCAAAATTCGGCTTTGTCACTTTATAGATAACGAATGTGATAACGAACCAAGATTGATTTATATTATTAGTATCTCATAAAATTACGTTTTAGCAATAATTAAGGCTGATAACTTACGTAATATCAAGCATTTAACCAACATTTAACTGATCTCAACGTAGCCTATGTTACCTAATAGGTAGGTAGCTTCCAGCTAATAGCTTCCAATAGGTAGATAAGTAATAAAATGATTTAATTGTAATATCTATTATTTAAGAATAAATAATATTATCACTGTATTATTGGTTTGTAAACAATACCACATTGGGCACTGTATGCAGTGAAAGTGAAAGCAGAGAGCATTTCTTTGTTTTGCGGAGAAGACTGTCGTTCACCCCCTGCCCACCCACCCCCTGGCTACCCGCCGCAGTTCTCTCATCAAAGAGGCCAACTCTTTGAAGACGTGAAACCACAATTAAGTCTTACCGTAGAGAATCCAAGGCCGCATTACTTTGCTCCCAAATGAAAGGCATCCGTAAATGTCTCCTAACACTTTTACTTTTTTTTTGTTTCACAATATTATTCGCACAAATGTTTTTTTGTTTGGACATATTTAAGGTTGAGTAAAGTACTCTTTCGCATTGAAACAACCACATTGTTGTAAACCACCCTTTTAAAATGTACCCGAGTGTTGTTACGGCGACTGATAACATAATCAAAAGAACAACTACATTATGTTATAGTCGGTCATTAGGGGAACGATACCTATTAGGATTATTTGACTGAATTGTCTAAGCACTTGGTAATTCTAGACAAAATTAGATATTACCTATATAAGTGTGGTTCTTAGATAATGTTTTTTTTTAATTATCCCCGATTGGAACGTAGCGTCGGGTCTACGTCATGCTACTCGTATAAAGTGTTGTCCACCCGGCTACGACGCGACGTAGTTTCGTGGATTACTGACACTGTTTTTTTTTTATTTATTGACTATTACATTTCACATTATACATTTTTTAACTATACAGGCATCAGAAAAACATTTACCTAAGCATTATCTGTGACGTCGAATCGCTCTTAGTTTTAATTTACTACATATTTATTTAAAATGTTGATAATATTTATTGTACACAATTTTTACGCTGTGAATTTTTTCGGTATGTTTAAGTTTATTAACTTGTATACTATATGTATATGTATCTCAGTAAGTAGCAGTACATGCTTATGTGCGTATCTGCGAGTATATATGCGTATGTGTGTGTGTGGGTGTGTGCGTGTGGTTGTATTTAAGCGTGTGGTGCGTGTGTGCGTCCGTAAAATTACTAAAACGTTCAAGTAACTAGAAATCAAATATATAACTATATAAACTATAATTCTATATAAAATAAGACGAGCGATAGAGAGAGCTATGCTCGGAGTTTCTTTGTTGTACAAAATCCGTAACCAGAAGATTCGACGAAGAATTATGGTTGGCGACATAGCTCAAAAGATCAGCAGCTGAAATGGCAGTGGGCGGGCTATGTATATATATATCACGCGGTCCCGCGTGATGGTAAGTGTTACCGCCGCGCATATATATCGCAGGACCGATAACCCATGGGGGAGACGAGTCTTTGAATGGAGACCACGTACCGGGAAACATAATGTGGGACGTCCTCCGGCCAGATGGACTGACTACTTGAAGAAAGTCTCCGGTAGTGGCTGGATGGGAAGAGCGGAAGACAGTATGAGAAGACATTCCTTAGGAGAAGCCTATATCCAGCAGTGGACAGACACATACCTCAAGAGGCCTCAGTCTCTTCGGACTTCGTGTCATAATCCACCACGTGCACTCCACCACGTGCACTCAGCACGGATTACTGTTCCTTATAGAATAATACTTTATTGTACACCAAAACATATTGAATTAAACATAATTTATATTTAATATCTAATTAAATACAAAAATATATTAAATGGACATCAGAATTGCACAAACTAACAAAATATTCGTACATGCCTATACTATTTATTAAATACAAATAAAAATAAATTTAAAAGTTATAATGACATTAACTTTTGGTCGGCATTAATAAAAGTTAAATAAATATTATTAATTAAATACAGTTCTTAGAAGAAGGACAATAACATGGAAACAAATCTTTGAAAGCGAAAGTGACTAAGACGAACCAGATAAAAGGGTTCCGACACAAGGCACAAGGCAAATTTGAAATAAAAAAAACATCTATTGTTCGGAAACAAGAAAATTTTGCTCTAGTTTCGTAAATTTGAGCAAAACCGGGTTTTACAACTTGGTTGAAAACCATTGTGTGATAACAGATAGGTAAATCCTTGCAAAACATTCTGCAAGAACATTGACAATAGCTTTGGGTGCCGAGAAAAATGACCGAGATCAGTCACAAAAAGATCAGGTCATTAGCTTAGCTTTACAAACTGTTTATGTTGGACATAATGTAAATAGAGCACAAAGTAGTTTCCTTTCATTGATATAAATATTGGAACATGGCATTAAAGTCACACATTACATAATCATGTAAGTAAGTATATAAAATTCTCAAGAAAAAATTGTTATGATGCGAAATTTGTATACGCTCTCGAATTTTGTGGGTGCGATAGTAAAGTCTGCGATAGATAAGAGAAGGAGTTCTCATAGGTTTTAAGATACGAAAAAATCGATAATCATCATCATGTTTTGGTCATTGTTCGGTTCCACCACACTATAAGACGCACAATGTTAAAGTTTGACTCGGCCCACTGCGGGAAGATCGAGTCAGTTTCATGCTTTACATCTGTAACTTCTTTGTTTTTGGAGATACATATATGCATAATTTTTGTCTAAAGTATTTTGTATGTATAAAGCTTTTAAATAATGTACAGTTTCATGGTTATAAATGTATTTTATTAGTAAGAAAAAATTTCAAACAAATATGTATAGTTGATTTGTTTATACAATTATAGTAATTAATGAAAATATAAATCTTAATACTAGTAAAATATTATATTATTAACACTCACTAACATATTTAAACATGCAGGATTATATTTCAATAAGTGACAAAGTTTTAACGGCTAAATGTTAATTATAAGAAAACTAGTTGGTTTCCTTAACTAATGTGTTTTTATTATTTAGTTATTTATTGTAAATGAAGCTTTGGAACTTTACGTACCTACCTACTATAAACAGTCTAGAAGTTCCAAAGCTTTATCTGGAAGGTCTATAAATAAATCTTGCAATTTTATTTAAATTTAATGCTAGTAATTTCCATGCTTGACTCCGGCGGGAGAGCGCGTTCGTTTAGCTTCAACAATTGAATAGTAAGATGGAATCAACAAACATTTATTTTCTATTACACAATAACTCATGTTCTCATATTGTGCCTTGGTCAAATGCAATTCTATATAATGCTTCATACTTTGAATATGCTTCAGCTTTTAAATGTCTAGGTTCGTTCA
This sequence comes from Sesia bembeciformis, assembly GCA_943735995.1. Lineage (NCBI taxonomy): Eukaryota > Metazoa > Arthropoda > Insecta > Lepidoptera > Sesiidae > Sesia > Sesia bembeciformis. The sequence goes on along the minus strand of OX031029.1, from coordinate 7,563,524 downwards.
AAAGATAATCGCATATCTCCAATTGCTTTTCTACTGACAATGATCGTAAAATTTGGACTATGAAAGTCTCATCTGCTTCACCAGTCGATCTGAGACCCTGGACATATGAATTAAGCATAAAATCAAGGCCACATACTTCAAGTAATTCCTGGTTTTTTGTTTCTTTGTTCTCTCTGAAAAGTCTTCATAGGTTTTAAAAGGATGACCTCGATTAGGCGACCTGTCGATGTAGAAGGCACAGGATTGAAAATATGATTATCCAGACTTACCCTGAACGTAAGATCCAACCAGTTGCTAATTTGTTTTAAAAACTGTTCTTTACTTCTACCAGATTTTCTATAGCGTTCTTTAAACTGGGAAATTAGATATTGTTGAATACTTGCAATTATTTTTGCGACGTCTGCATCAGATAGTCCGTCAAGATTGTCTCGCAAACGTGTGCCATTTGACAATTGGTTCTAATTTTACATCGCTTTTGGTGAACGTGCTGTGATCTGAATTCTTGCTCGATGTGTTACTCTCATAGAAATTTAAATAATAAGAGATATTATTTAGATTTCTATGAATACTCTGTATGGTTAACTACAAAGTCCTATTCATAGATATAAATATCTATGAGTACAGCAAAATAGTTCATATAGTTCAGATATCAAAATAATAATAATACCTACTACATAATAAATAGACTGTTTAGGGAAGAGGAAAAACCTTTTAAAACTTTTGTAACGTGTAAGCTTGTTACTGCGTCGACTTTGACGAACCTTTTGCTAATGTAATCACAGAATGTAATTAACAACTCGGTTATATTTATTGGAGGATGTAATAATAAAAAGGTAGATAGATATTTGGTCTACCTTTATACTCGGCTCAGGCAGTGGGTAAAAGTTAACTAAACAATATGATCTAACTATAAATCTTGAATAACAAGTCTAATTTCCTAGTTTACGAAACAGAAATAACCAAAAATATTTAATTGTTTTTGCACAATAATTAGATCCCATCCGCGTGCGCGACAGATGTGCGTCAGCGCCGTTGAATTTACAAAAATTGTGAATATTTCGTATACATTATTATGCGCTCGGCCGTTACGAATCAATCGCGCACACAATGGACTCGAGTTTCAGCCAGTTTTTTGTATTTGTGTGCGATTTTAATGTAAATTTTTGGTAAACTTTGTACAAATTCTGGTTTTGCTTTAATACAATGGAAGGGCGGTTGATCAAGAATCAATAACGTATTATAACAATCTTGTGATTGATTACAAACTAGTTTATGTGCGAGATTGACATTTCTCTTACAAAACGTTGAAAGTGACGGCTTTGTTAATTATGATTATGAAAAACTTTTAATTAGGTAGGTAAACGATAAAACGATTCTTTGACATATTTCACAAAAACCTATTTTGATACGTTTTTTTTTATTATTAAACCAGTTGTATGTCATAATCACATTTATTGTACAAGTATAATTGGCCATTTTTTTTCGAAACAAATCCATAATCAATGTATCAATGGAAACAATCGTCTTAAAAATCAAATGTGAAGGGATTCACAACTGAACAACTCATTATAAAATTCTTTGACTTTCATGTGTAAAGATACATATATCGTTCCGCTACATCGCGCAGGTGAGAGTCGGATACAATCACTACAATAAAGTATAAAATATTGCCTCTAAAGGATTCGCATTGAATATTTATTCTTGTCCGTGTAGCTCTGTCCGAGCGCCCTTTGTTCTCGACGACCGTTTAAACTTTTGATTCTGCAACTGGCAACAGTCAACTTGAAGCCGAGCATAATGTCACAAAATATTCAAGAACTGATCGAAAAAGAACTTTGTAGCGAGAGTCGTGAGGCTTATAATGATATTTTAAGCCAAGAGTAGTTACGTTGTTTGGTCAGTGACAGGTGACTATTTCTATGGTTGCGTCACGGGCTCTCCCCTTCCGGGTGTGATGAATAATTCCCTTTTTCTCCGGGAGTATTGTCCTTGCGAACTATCCCGGCGACCGATACGCGCCGCTGGCCGTTCGCATAAACGTGAATTATATCCTACACTATCCCACTTACACAACTACTCTTTATTTCAACGGTAAAACTGAATTTATGTTTTCTCCCCCGTGTATTACGATCAGTTAATACTCGTAGCTCGTAGACTAACAGACGCATGCAGTCACTATGTAAAAGATAAATAATTAGATTTCAATATTGCAACAAAGTGGAATCAGATCAGTAAAATGAAATTTTAGTATGTATAACAATTCCACATCAATTTGTCTTTCTATTAAATTAATTTACAGGATATGTAGTAGATACCTGTACAATAATTTTATTCATTTGAATTTGCTTATTTTGGATTTTGCATTTTGAAAATTACTTAGAACCGTCTATCAAATTGGCGTCGTCTACTTCTGTTAAATATTACATACAAAGTCGCCGTCGATACGTGTTTTTTATCACAGTCCGTTAGTGATCTTTTTGTAATTTACAAAATTAAGTATTAATACGATCAGTATTGTGCGGGTGGTGCTCGGTCCGGCGGCGGGAGCGGGGCGAGGGCGGCACGGTGCGGACACTGCTCGATCACTCCTTTCCATTCCTATTCATGATGTCTTTCAAATATCTCGAGTCTTTTGTGTCTCCATTGCGCACTCTTTCCACGGTCGCCGGAGCTGTCATCCATTGTGACGCGCGACTTTTACCATCCGCTGTCACGCCTTGCACAAATTCAAAAATAACATCGATATACATTGGGAATACAATGTTTTTTATAATCATCCTGTGCAAACGTTAGATAAGTTCAACGCGTTGGACCCTTTTGTTTGATGCTAACAAAGATGTGTCCCGTCGCTTATCTGTTCCTATTGATCATGAATAAAATCGAAAAGATAACCATGCAAAGCAAACTTTAAATTGTCCTCATCTGAAAAAAGATTACGCTATCTGCGCCTTGCTAGAGGAAAGACAGAATGTTTATAAAGCTAACATACATAATCTACCTACAAGATGATGGAAACATGGAATAAAAAATAAAATATGATGTTTTGTGGACAAAGCACGTAGCACGAATTCTCTTACCGCATTGACCACAGTCACCTAAAGTGAATCCTGTCTAGTCTCTACTATTAAATATCAGAATTATAATAGGTACAGTACTGACACTTTAAGAGACATGGCATTTCGAATGTATAAGTATATAACCACCATAAATAGTAATCACTAATCTACCGCCAGGCTCACGTACCTGTTAGTTAAGTAGAAGCCTGGAACAAAGTGGAGTCATCTACAATATTTTAACAACACAAATATCATAAATTCAGTTGGTAGAATATAGTAAACAATGTGTAGGTAAATACAGTCAACGATTAACATTAATTGTCTCATGAAGAAATGACAATCATTTATTAAAAAGCACCTCATTATCACTATAGAGCCAAGAGATATAGATACTTATCTCCAAAATGTGAAACAAGATGGAATTCTTTAGGTCAATAAGTATTTCTTATCCGATTGCGAAACGATAATTTCACTTCCTAATATCTAGAGTATTATACGATGAACGCAAACGGAAAGATAAGATAAGAATATATAGATAAGATAAGAATATATAGATAAGTAATGAACAAAACCAAATAAGTGATATAATATAGGCATTTAGAATGTCATAGTATGGCATTTGGCATAGTGTGCCAAATGATAGGCCATAGTGTGCCATAAACTCTAGTGTGGGTACTATAGTCGGAATTTTAATTCGATTCCAGATTTGACAATTTCAGTGTTGCAACGTTATGACAAGTACTAAATAGTAACGTTGCGAAATTATTCGATACGGAAATGGAATATTTCCGGATCGATTCTTCTCGTTTATAATTTTATTCTCGTAAACTAAGTATATCAGGAAATTAAATATTTGTGAACGGATAATTTAGTTATGACGATTAATTTTATTACGGATCTGAGAGTTTTCTTTAATAATTGTGTGTGAAATAAATAAATAAATGTGATCATGAAGGAACATGAGAAATAAAACAAATAGATGTATTATGGTAATATTTTATTTTATAAATCGTCGCCGTCATCGCTATCGCTATCGCTGTCACTTTCTGTAACATTTATTATAAATGTGTCTGTGATATTGTCAATTAACATATCTAGCCTACTCATTTTTTCCTCTTCTTTGACAACATGGGATACGCATTTAGACCATTCGGTGGCCGTAATTTTTTGAATGCCTTCCTCAAATAAATTTCTCACGTCTGTCAATTTGAAGGTTTTATTATTTTGAGCTACATGCCCCTTTACCTGAGCCCATATCAATTCGATAGGGTTCAGCTCGCAATGGTAAGGGGGCAGTCTTAAAACCGTGATCCCATGTTGTGCTGCCATTTCGTCTACAGCGTACTCGTTACGAATACGATTATGTGGAGTAAAAGACTCGTTATGTGGAATCAGTTCTAAAAGCGTAGCTTTAACCATATCTGGTTCGTAATGAATATTTTTATTTAAAAGCCAGTCTTGAATGGCAGCTTTTTTCCAGCTCATTTTTGGTGCCGTTTCCAATTTTCGGGAGTGGTAAGGTGCATCATCCATCACCACAATTGAGTTTGGTCTTAATTTTGGTAAGACTCCAGCGAACCACTCCTCAAAACAAACTGCATTCATCTCATCATGGTAATCTTCACAATTTTTCTTTGCTTCAAAAATCATGGGCCCCTCTTCCAGGAAGCCTTCTTCACTACCTATATGGCTAATTATGAGACGTTTGCCTTTTCCAGATGGGTTTTTTAATCCAGTGGTCAGTCCCTCCAAAAACGCTTGCCGAGATGATGTGACTTGCTTGTCCACCCAAGTTTTTTTTACAGTATGACCTTAAATCACATATAGTACATGAACATTCAATATTACTATTAAATTTAATGTAAATGTATATTAATTCAAAATGTTAGCCTTACCTGCGTTAACCCAAGTTTCATCTTGATAATATATATGTCTCCCTTCTCGTCGAAACTGACATATAGATCGCAAGTAACGCTGGCGCCATGTTATTATATAATTTCGATCAATAAGTGTGCTCTTGCGTGACCGTGCAACAAATTTAAAATTAAGATGCTTCAAAATTTTTCTGAGGGTGTCTTTGGAAACCTTGGGCATTTCTGGATCATCGTTCATCACTTGTAAAATCTGAAATAGTAAATTTTATAATAGTTTGGAATCATTACTTATATATAAAAGATGTAGGTATAAAATAATACTGTCTGACTGATTGACTAACCTTTGCAATGGTTGGAGGTTCATTTCGGTAAAAGAACTGATGAACTATTCGTCGTATTGCGGAGAATGTAAATTCATCAATTTTATCTTTGAAACTTCGCTTTGGTCCAGTTTCTTTAGGGGGAGTTGGCGGCGCACCTTTATTTACTTCCTTCAAAACGTTACAAACAGAGCGTGAGGTTATTCCCAATATGTGAGCAACTTTGTTCATACATTCATTTTCTTCCACAACTTCAAAGGCCTCCAATTGCGCAGAAGTTTCATTTTTCACGTACTTATATGCGTTGCGGATCATTACTTTTTCAGTAACAGTGAAAGCTTTTCGTGGACGTTTTTTTCTTGGAGACAAGACAACATCCACGTCTTTTTGTGATGTACTTGGCGGAGGATCCATTTTGATGGAAAACCAAAACAAATAGATTCACTCAAAGTTCACAAAAAACTATAAACGTAACAACAAACACAACGTAACAAAACTTTAACACAAACCCAACAAAATAACAAAATATCGATTCGCAATGAAACGAGATATTCGTGCAGTCAGACTAGGAGAATGAAGCCGAATGACAAGATAAACAAAATGGCGATAGCTGCACGAGCGCGCACGGGTTGCCAATACAGAAAACTATCTAGGCTCTTTTATTATAAGTTTTGTTTTTAATATAAAAAAAAACAAAAATATTAACTTTTTATAAAATAAAGCAGCGGTTACTAATTAATAAATAATTGTTATGAATAATTATGTATTTATTTAAATAAAAATCAATAATTTAGTCTTTAATTGGCACACCAATATTATGATTACATAAACATAAATCGCGATTGTTTATCGATTTTTGTGTTCATCACTACACTATTATATGTGGTATCATTATTTTACAAAATGACAGTAGCTAATGTCAAATGTGGAATCGAATTATAATTCCGACTTTAGGATTCCCCGTGTTGTGGCTCCAGAAACAAAATTTGTCATCACCCAGACCGGAACAAACATATATATTTAAACGAATTAATATCCGACCAAGAAACGATCCCGGAATCTTCTACACAATAGCTAGGTACACAACCAACTGGACTAATCGGTTGTCAATTATTTAAAAGATTTAAATGTGGTGGCATACATACCTCAAGTTCAAAAGCGCAATTAGCGAAATTGTCTACTTTATCAAAAAGCTTACAAAAGATGTGGCACGGTTTGAGGATCGGCCGACACAATGGGCGCCTTGACATCAACTCGCAATTTTTAAAAAATATAGAGTGCACTCGTGCCGCCGCCGGCGACTCTGCCATTGTGATGCATCGAGATGCATAATTTGTCGAACACATGCCAGTTTTTTTTTATAAAAATATTTTATTTTATAAAAAGTGACCTACAGAGAGATTATGTAACGGGAATTCATTGGACGATCTATTAAAAAAATTTGGACCCGTGGACAAAGAACAACAAATAAAACGTCCAGGTGGGACATCGCATAAAATATATTAAATATAAATATTAACAGATTGTTGTTGTTAAAAATAACTTAATTCTTTTAATAGAACTAACATTTTTTTTATATCTAACAGTATCTAGAGTTCGTGATAACAGTAATTTCAAAAGAATATTTAAACTATGTACCTATATATTTTAGGTATATCAAATGTAGATAAAACCTGCAAGGTTCATTCACAAACGAGCTCCGTGCCATGCAGTTGATTATTCAACTGCATGGCACGGATTAACTTGGGTCTTTAACTCTCTGATCGATAAGCGATGAATGTCACAGTCCTTGAAATGTACTGCATTTCCTACTTTATCCTATTCCCCAATTTACGTTGGTACGCGTTTTGGTGGTGGGTGAGATATCCCGGAGCCTTTTCGGACCCCATCTTCTCCTATCCCTTCCCATTTTCCCAACACTTTCTACAATACCATTCCTAAATCTAGAAAAGTAGGCGCGCCAATGTTTGTCATTCTGAACTGTTGTTGGCAGGTACCACGGATGTCCATGAGCGACAGTATCCACTTACCACCAGGAGGACCGTAAGCTCGTCTGCCGCCTGTATGATCTCTGTAAAAGTCAAGAGTAACAGTTCAAGGCAGTTATTTAAATTAGTGAGGTTTACATTTAATTTTCCATTTACATTATCAACATAGTTTTTTTTACTTTAATGGAAAGTACATGATGTTAATAGATGTGAGAAATATTTTGAAAACACCCTTTTATTTTTCGTCAGATATTGTGTGGGTTAGTGTGCTCGCTCGTATTTTAACAAATGTAGCTATTTTTCCACTCTCTGACTTGAAGCAATTTGCGCCCTGCCGAGCTAAGGACGCGGACACACTTGTAAAATATTACATATAAAGGAATAAAAATAACATAGATGACCTTAAGTGACTAAGTGTATATACCTGGAGATATTCTTCACGAATATCGACAAATGTAAAATAAATCATAGTGACTGTGGAATGTTATGTTATTATTTATGTTAATGTTATGTTATGTTAGTGACTGTGGAATGTTATGTTATTATTTATGTTAATGTTATGGTATGTTATGTTATGTTATGTTATGTTATGTTATGTTATGTTATGTTATGTTATGTTATGTTATGTTATGTTAAGTTATGTTATGTTATGTTATGTTATGTTAATGACTGTGGAATATTATGTTAGTGCAATCGTATATTTAGATGTTGTTTGTTAATTGCAATAATTAACAACAAATGTGAGCGAGAATTCAAACTTTCTTTATCTTCTCTAAACATTCTCCTTGTTATGTACTATTATTTTAATACCTATATACTATTATTGGCGCACTATACCTGTGCACTCTTCGCACATACGTAACTACAAAGATCAACACAGAGTGCGACTGAGATTTCTAACTACGACTCGCGATCGTTCAAACTGTCCCAAAGCAACGCCGAGGTTCGTTCCTTCCGCCGGTTGGCCGGCGTGAGAGCCCTTAGGGTCGTTGCTGCACACACTCTTGCTCCTGGCTGAACGCCTTCTGCGCTCACCCTAAACTATACATGTTCGATGACTCTTGAAAGACCACTAGGGCCACAAAAATTTAGTCATACCTACAAAAACCACGTTCACCATAAGCGAGACACAGAATCAACTGTCAAATGACATGATTTTGGAGGTTGGTAAGTAGTCCTGACTCCCGTCATACATACATGAATACATGTCTTACGGAATGGATTCGTTCTAGGTAGGCGCTAATGTCTAATGCTAAATGTTTCACACATAGATACTCAAATATGCGATTTTTGTGCAGCACTGAGTTTGATATTGGCAGTTTCATCATTCTAAGTTTACGAATGCAACTGAAAAATACTTTTGTGATTGTGGGGTTTGAGGAAGTAAGAATCGACGGATGTCAATATTACGGGGCCGTAAAAAATGATATAGGTACTATGAATAATATATGTAAAAACACCACTGTGATCACTTGGTAAAGTAACAGACACACCAAATCCTTTCCAAAAGGTAAGAGTTGTGTGAAAGGACGAGCGGCGGACGGCGCGCGGCGGCGGAGCGGACACGACCTTTGTACCCCCTCGCCTTCTGCTGCTGACAACACCTTTGACGTGAACTGAGAACTGCCCTTGCGTAACCTCTTACGCCAAACAAACCCTCTTTCACTTCCAATATTTCACCTAAAAAGCAAGTAGTTGGGGTACACTCTTTTTTCGTTGATTGCAGTGAATGAAAGACGGTCTATTTTATTTAAAATAAAAAAGTTTAAAAATTTGACCATTTTTTACATCTTAGTGTTATCTATCTTTTATTTGTTCTGAATTAAAATGTCTTATCTAAAATAATCTAGGCCTTGAACCCCATCAGACCACGAGGGGAGGTTTGAGACCTTTTAGATTTATATCCACATTTAATTTTACATTAATATCGAAATCAGTGCACAAATTTAATTTAAGGAACAAACAAATACAACTCTTGTTAAAACCATGATCATATATACTCTGATAGTCGTATTTTATCGATACGCTACGTTTTTATATTTCCAAAAATTTGAACTTTTAAAAGTAATACGATTCGTGTTCAATACGTTCGATCAATCCCGGGAACGTCGGTCATGTAAAAAGTAAGTAAAAAATATTTATCCGATTACCTCAAATATCATCTGACAATGGCGGGGCAGCTGCAGGGCAGTTCGTGGACGTCCTCGAATTTTTTTAACTTATTTCGCAACAATCTATCACAAATTCTACCATTCTACACGCACTCTACACTTCCGATCTCTACAGTCCAATTTCAATTGATTTGGACGTATCTAATTGTAAATTCATTAATCTTACGAAAGGAAAGATGGAATCCATCCACTTGTGCATGGTCAGTTGCTGACAGGAAATCGATTATATTTTTTGCTAATGATTTCCGAGAATAAAACATTTATAATTGTTTGTGGTTTTGTTCGTTATATCGTTTTATGAAGCCTCTGAAATTGAAGATATGGGATTCAGCTAAGACAATTAAATTAATTGCTAAAAATTCGACGTATTTTCAAAAATATATTGTGCAATAATATAAAATGCTGCCTACTGGCTATTCATATTTTAAAAACGTGAATCTTTGTATCAAATAAAATCGCGAGTCGAATTGCTGCAGTTTTTAATAACACCGCATCCTGTCCAAAGAGACATTAAATCGAAAGTTATACAAAACATTTGGTGTGAAAAAAGAGCATTTAATGCCATTGTGTGGGCGTACGTCACTCAAAATTATATCAATAGTAATTTTTATATCAAAAAGGACAACTTTGTAAAAACTTAATGCGAGATTTTGGCACATAATTCCGCGATACTGGTGCCGCGAGTACAATTCCTGTCTGTTTATACCTATGTATAATTTTTGCAATGTCGTGCAATCAGCCCTTTCCGTATCTACTGCTGCACACGGGCCTCATCATGCACATTGCCTTGTGAGTTGTGTATGAGGGTGTATGGCCTTAAAACGTCACGCTGGCCAAGCGGGTTTGGCGAGTCCACTCTTTTAGAGGTGGCGTAGTTCCTCAGGGCTTGTGGTAGCCGCTTTGTTATCCCTTAGTCGCCTTTTACGACACCCGCGGGAGGAGATGATCAGGTGCTATCCTAAAGCCGATCGACAATTTTAAATGAAGTATGTATGTATTTACCTACATAATTTGCAATAGTCATAAAAACGACCGAAGATTGCTCAACTATTTATTAGATGGAAACTTTTTGCTTTTGGAGCTGTTAACACAATGCCGCGGAATATTATATTTCTGGAAAGAAAATATCCCATTTCCGCATCTTCCCGCAACAATGACCGCGCCATGCAACTATTCAAATACTGGAGAGACGTTGGTAAACCCACGAATTTTTTTGACTGGGAACGAATTAATGGATAACCAAACCAATGTAGAATAAAAAACGAGCTTATTAAATGTTGGTTTCGCGTAATAACACGTTGTTGGTTTTTTTCTTTGTTTCCAAGAGCAACGACGAGATATCCGGTTACGGCCGTTAAATATTTTGCCTCCCGATGAAAGGGAAACTTCGTAGTTTTTACGTACAGATTTCGTTTTTGCTTCTCAAATGCGGAAGTCGTGTATGTTTATGCAAAAGCTGGAGTTTCTAAATCGATTTCGCTTTTATGCTGAGTAACCGCAAGTTGCGAATAACGTACAATTACGTTTTTATTCAACTTCGAGCAACGACCTTTAGCAATAATTACGACCTCATTCTTATAATTTTAGGAGAGCGCGATTAATTCTTTCCTATTATTTTCACACAATTTAACGCATTAACTCAAAAATCTACATTTTACTGAATCGAAATAATTTTCGCAAGAACATTTATCAAGCTCACAAAGAGAACGAAACCTCTCTCAAAAAGGCCTGCTCCGGACAGATTTAATTTGTTGCGAAGGCCTTTTTAATTGGAACATAAAGATTGCGAGTAATTAATTTTCGCAGCGAGTCAAAAGCAAGGAGGAGCGGAGCATTGAGCCGGTGCGGCGGACGTACCGCGGCTAATTAATATTAATGAGCCCAGGAGGCGCCCGCGCCGGCCACCGCTCACCGTGGCGCTTCCCTTATCTCACATCTACACATTGCGCTATTTTTTTTCTCCTTTACATACAGTAAGGATGAATAAGAGCGGCGATGATCTACGGCCGCCTAACCGTGGCTCACGTGCGTAAAGTCAGACAGCGGCCCGTACTACTTCATGCCTACATAATTAATTATACCACTAGCTTCACTCGACAGTAAACTATTGTATAACTAACTATTGTCATAACTATTGTATACTAGCGTAAATATTGAGTACCTATGCATATAGGTGCGTATGTAAGAATATAGCCGGGGGCGCGGTGACCGATGAGACGGCGCTAAAAGCCGGACGGAAGCCGGCGGCCGGCCGGCTTCGGTTACACCAACCGTGGGATCTGCTGCAAACTTCTGCAGGGTTGACACCTGAATCAAATCAAAATAGTTTTCTACAATCGTTTATCGAAGTGCCCATAGACTCAATTTAGAATACTGAAACTTAAGTGTCGCAGCGACTTAACTGTTATTATAGTCTCAGTTATATATTTACACATATCATCAACATCGTACAGTGACACAAACATATTAGTATATGCAAACACAAACACATGCAATTATAAATACAAAAATCATATATTGAGATCTTTATTCTACATTTTGTAAACTGTTCAGTTTACGGGAGTCTGACTTGATTTGAATTAATCATAAATCTTTTCTAAAAACTTAATATATAAACACGCGTTGCTAAACAATTGCTGATTTTTTGCAGAATCAAACGACAAATAAGCAAGATTACGATTACTATCAGCAAAGTTATTGCTAATTTAGACTGGTACATATTTTCCAGATTCTCATCAAAAGCTGTCTTAAAAAATAATTAAACAATATCTGTAAGTTTCGTAGCTACGCCACTCTACGCATACTTAGAAGACCTACGCCGCCCGTCGCAAGTATTATGTGCCTCACATAACAAAAACAATTAAATGTGTGTACTATCTCTGACGTAACAATTCAAAAATAATAACAAAGATTAATAACGACGTGAAAATTATAAATAAATATAAGGTCAACCCTGAATATTACGTAAAGATGAGTGCTATATTCCGCGAAGTCTTCCTGCCGACCATGTGCGCGCTCCCATCCCGATGTGTGATCATAAACAAAAACTATACACAAGCTTTTGCACAACCTCTTGGATTTCGTTGCCATCTTGTCTACCTCTTACATAATTTTTGTTACAATATAAATATTTTTTCTGTTAGTCTTAATTTTATTTAAAAATTCACATTAACGAGCGCTTTCAAAAACAAATAACTACTTACAACTGAACGGTTATACTTCATTCATAAATAATTTTATTTAATCTACTGATTTTCATAAACTATATTATCATTATTTTCTATTTATTTATTACATCCTCAAGATCAAGATACAACACAAATACAATAACTATTGATTGAATAATATAAGTAAAAGCGTGGGCCAGTAAAATTTTCTCATGTTACAAAATTTTGTGGTCGGTGAAGAAAAAAAAAAGAGTAATGAAAATTACAAAGTATCAAATTAGACAATTAAAGTAATACACTTAATTCGTTGTTTTACATTATAACATTAGTTAGGTTTGAGGATACTTTTTTAATTTATTTGGATGTATATTAAAAGATGAATATTATAAAAAAAATCTTCATTAAATTTAAAAGCTTTTTCTGTAAAAAGCATTGTAGTATGTGGATAGTGTATCACATGTATGTAACCATTCCGGCGGCTTCATTTGTACAAAGAAGCAGAGCAAATGTAGGTAAGAAGGTTATAATCGAGTCTAAAGTGGGTTAAGCAAAAAGCGGCATATGTTTTATTGTAAAAAAATGCTTTGAAAGGCATAATCTGCACGTGTGCTCGCCTCTCGAGTGCAGGCGAGCGAACACTTCGCGTGCGCATCACGTTGACTCTTTGGCGTTCCGATGTACGAATATATCGCAACTGCAATACGACGGAGAACTCCAGCGTCGCAAACTAAATGTTCAAGAAGTAGATCATATATCGATATTAACCTATAAAGTCTCAGTGTAAGAGCACAGGCGTCCTCTTGCAGTGGCACAATACGGATTGGCGAATATTATATAGTACACTCTTTTTATATTGTTCTTTTTATTTATTTTCTTTCACCGGCTAGCTAGTAATAATTTACAAATCCTCACTTGAACATATACTAAGTGGTTAGATTAGGTTTCAAACTCACAACCTTACGAATGAGGGTCGAAAATTAAATATTCCTAGCTTTAGGAAGGTACGTACTACTCAATAGTCTATACAATAATTATACATTACATGTTTTTTTTTTATAGAAAATAGACGGTAAATGAGGATACAGTCCATCTGATGATAAGTGGAAAGTGGGAAACTATAGCCCATGGACATCCGCGATACATGCCAACTTCAGTCCAGAATGACAAGCGTTGGCACGCCCCAGGTTGCACTGCCTATCTTTGCGGATTAAGGAATGGATTGGGAGAAAGAGTTTGGAAAATGGGGAGGGATAGGATAGGATGGGAATGGGCTCGGGCATATCTGACTCAGTACCGAAACATGTATGTAAATACATTGGGGAAACATTATAAAGTAGGAAATGCAGTTCATTTTAAGGTAGTCTTCTGTGAGAGATGGGTAACGTGGCCAGTCGAGTGCGCCCAGCGGCTTTGAGCGTGCACTCTGCCCCTACATGTAGCCATTTATTTATTAATCAACAAAGATATCTTTCTTATTGTGTCCTATCTGGATTAGCTAGTTACTTATCCAGAATACGTTATGTGAATAGATTCTAAAAAGTAGACGCACTCTTAACGAAATGTAACTTGCGATGCGAAATGCATATCTTCAGTTGTTACTTATTTCTTTGCAATTTTCTGCGGTCTCCAAGTGCAACGAAGCGGCAGTTTGCTCGCGTTGCTTCGGACCACTCGTCTGTGAAATCACCCGTTCATGCATTATTGTATGCACGCACCGACAAACGGTCTTCGCCAACAATACGAACTAACATATAAACGAGTATTATCCACTCGAAATATAAGTGATACAATTAAAATACAGTGTTTACACTACAAATAAAATTTAACCAAATAAAGGGAAGAACTGTATTTACATAATTAGATCGTAAAGTGGTATTAAGTACAGCTATAGTTGTAGCGAAAGCTGTTTCGTGTCCAGTGAGCACGTGAAGTGTGCTTTCTCTTATTAGAAGGTTCCTTTAGTAAACTACAATCGTCTTCCATACTATTTATTGTGTTGGTTGAACATATTAGTTGACATTATATTAGTTAGTTGGGAGGGGTAGGGTAGGGCGCACGCGCACGCTGCAATCCCATAAGTTGCTGTCCATGTAAAACTCAGTGCACACTTAAAATATTTTTCTTAATATTTTATACTAGCGACCCGCCCTTGTTTCGCTTCGGTTTAAGTTTTTTTTTTAAATTTAAAAATAAAATTAGCCTATATTAGACACTGGTAATGTAGCTTCCTATTTGTGAAAGAATTTTTGAAATCGGTTCAGTAGTTCCAGAGATTACTCCCAACATACAAACACACAATTTTACCTCTTTATTATATTAGTATAGATTAGGTATTGAATTAATCAATTCGACTTGTTTTGTTTTGGCAACTATTAGGTTATTCGCCATTATTGAACGACGTTTGTTTAAAATGGAGAGCACATTTGCTGCATTCTGTTCGATCAAGCTTAGTAAACGTCAACAGTCGAGCGGGTCTTTTCTTCATCTTCAATCTGACATATTTCTGCACTTAGTCAAGCTCAGTGACCATTCTGCGTGCCCATAAAATGGGAGCGAAATGTATACTGGGGGAACCTAGTAAGGATGTTCGGTGAGTTCGACTACGTTAGACACCCCGGGAATTGGGCATGCAGATCCAGCAATGCAGAAACTATTTTGGGCTTTCTTGAAGGCATCCGGGAGTGTTTGTAGAGTGCCGATGATGTTTGCCCGATGTGTCGCCACACCCTCGCATACAGCACCACATCATCTGGTTTTCCCTCAGTCTTCATGCGGGCTCTGCATAGAGAAGACTGTCGGTTGTACCTATAATGTAAAGATGTTTGTTTAATTGGCAGTGTTCGGTATTTATCCCTATTAATATATGTAAGTTACCTCCACAGACCTAGTGACCTAGGTACGAGTTGTTTGGTGAGATGAGGATTGACTGCTCACAGTGCTTCTCACGCCTGCCCGCAGTCTGTAGTATTCTTCCACATCTCACTGTTTAGCTTTTGTTATTTCTTATAGCCAATTCCGAAGTTGAGTGAAAGTTATCTGCCCCGAAAGGAGTTGTATCAGAACCTTTTCTGGCCAGTTCGTCTGCTGCATCGTTGTCTAGGGATCCACTAAAATCTATTTTTAACTTCATACTATAAGTACTACACAATTAGTAGGTACTGTAAGTACACATAAGTAGGTATAAAAAGCTTATTTCCATAAAAGTGATGCTCACATGAATATTTGTTAGGACACAATAGAGTGCGAACAAACAAAAGTATATACTCGTAGATAAGTACACAAATATAACTCGTGCACGTGTGGAATCGGAGCGCTCCGCAATCGGATCCTCTGAAACACATATTGAAAGTGCAAGTGTTGCAATAATACTTCATTTCCCACTCTCCCCCCGCGTCGCATTCCGACACTTTTTCTATCCTTCCATTCGCTTTGTTTGCCCGTCAAATGCTAGTTATAAATGATCGAAGCTGTGATATCAATTTACAATACAAAATTAAACGCAAACTGCGGTGCTTTTCAATTATAAACCTTATTTTATTTGAAATAGATTCTGATTTCTGCCCACATGTCTATTGGTTAAATAATCGCAAAAAAAAACCAAATCTCTACCTGAAATGGAAACAAAATTTGAATTCTCTTGCAAAAAATATTACTTATTTATTCGAAATTTTATTTTTTGAAAGCTCGGTCGAAGAGCAAGAAAATATCAGTATTTTAGTCTACGAAGGCATTACATATTTCATTATGCAAATATGTATAAACCTAAGTGTCAATCATTGTTGAGACCATACATTACAATTGTATGCATTCGCCTATTGTATTCTGCCATTTATTATTAGTGCACATGTAATAACTGATGAGTACACAATGATGAGTAGGTATACAATAAAGAGTATTTATTATTATTATTACAATTGTAAATTTTTGTGAAAGATACATATAAATAACCGTTCTGTTTAATATTAAATGTAGACTAACACATAACATTCGGTTAACCTAACCACTAACCTAAATCCTCGGCGTAGAAGTTAGGCGTAGATGTCCACAACACACAGAGCCGAGAACAAAATTTTTAAGGTGTGATCTCATTAATCATGCGCATGGTACTTTTATTATTACTTTTGCATCTCACATTATATTTTTATATGTACCAGAAGTTTTGCGTTATAAAAACATGCATCCTTTCATAGAAACACTCAAGGGACGAGTAATTAACCCGCTTTTTGTGAGCATCCCGTATTCATTTGATTTATTTTTAGAGCCCATTCGTAAAAGATTTTGCGAAATATTGCAGTCCTTTGGGGCAGCGCTGCGTTTCTCAAACTGTTTTAACGTACCAGGTAAATATTTTGTTTTTTAAATTATATACAGATATACAATTTGCAAAACAAAATAATAATATTACATAGGTATACTCGTATGAAAAGCCGTAAACAAATTGCATAATATGTAACTGTAACCATGTAGATATTTAGGTACCTATATTGCCTACTCAAATCAGGCATACAAGATACATAGGTATATTGTATTATTTTATTTTTTAATGAAAGTTTATTGCATCGATAAAATGCACAAATAATCTATAAACAATACAGGTACAATCATACATATAAAAATATATACATATCTATACCTACATAAATAATAATAATGTATATGTTATAGTCAAAGACGGACGCATGGTCGCTCCTAGGTTTGCTGGTTTAACTAGGTTTGAATCCTAAGGATTGTGTTATGGTCATTTGTCACCTCAGCACAATTGTAAATCGTCTGCATATAAATGATACGAGAATTTGAGGCCCATATTGAGAAAATTAATAAATACATTAAAGGTGCATGAATACCACATTGTGGAACACCAACAGACAGGTCGCACTAAACTAACACTGTGCCATTGGCACAGACTGCCTGTTTGCGCCCATAAAAATAAGGCGATTCCTGAACTGATAAAGATAATCCTAAATGAGCAAGAAGTATGTCGACGTGGACTATGTTAAATGCATTGGAAAAGTCAATCAAGGTCACAGCAATCAACCGCGAAGCCTCTATGCCACCCCAGATGTAGTCTAATATTTTAAGGAGCGCGGTTGTGGTGATATCTATGATCAGGTCGGAATTCGGACTGGAACATGCGGAGTAGATTGTCCTTGTATATAAAACTTGAAAGTGCATGAACTACGGCTTCTCAAATTTGCGACGGAAAAGGAAGAATAGGAAGGATCTAAAGTTAAGGGGAAGAAGGGGTGAATTTTTTGGGGAGAAGAAGAACATACCAAAGCGCATCTCCAAATGGAAGGAAGAACCCCGGAAAATAGGGAGAAGTTAACAATGTATAATAAGTTATGACGGGAAGAATGCAATCAAGAATGGGAGTGTCTATTGGCCCTGCTCACATCGCCATAGCCAACGGCAATAGATTTTAGGGAACTGAATTGAAATGATTTCTTGATGAGGTCATAGGAGAAAAATCAAAGGAAGCGGTCTCAGGACGTGGCATGGAAATGGTGCTACGTTTGACAGTGTCCTCCAAAGGAGGAGCAGAAGAAAAGTGGTTATTTAAGTCTTTAACTGAGAAGGAAAATAAATTAGTGTAGTTAAGATATTTTCCCAGCGTGAGAGTTTTAAGAAATTGCCATATATCTGCTGACGAGGAGTTGTGGATGTTGCTATAGATGTATCGGCGTTTAGCAGCCCATATAATTTGATTGCAGCGACTTCTGACTGACTTTAAACGAGATCAGTTTGCGTCGAAATTATGGTTGTAAATAGAATATTCCTATTGTAATAAAATAAAGAGTGGTTTAGTGTAACTGCGCGATGTGATCGACATCACAAAAATGCAATGCAAATATCTTATCGATGCTGTTATCTATTTGCCTTTTATTCTAAAGTTTGACAATAATAGAATTCCGTCGAAATTTCGAAGGCGATTCCAGGAAGTCGGTAAAAAGCGCAGGTAGGTATACGTTGAGAGTGAAAGGGTCGTGGATGCAATTCGAGAACTACGATAGCCCAGTTTCACTTCGGGATCCTCTACTGACCTTGGTTTTTGTGCGGATCGGATGCACCACTGATCGTCGCCGCACTGATACTGTGGCGAATATAAAGTAGAAACACGTGGGAATCCGCCCTTTCGTTTCGTCATTCATGTATGTGAAGATCAACTGAACTGATAGGTTCTGCCTTTTTAGAATTATATAAAGGTTTTGAAATTTATGAACATACTATAGAATTTATGATTTTAATTAAATAGGTAACAAACAACAAAATAGATACCTAAATATTAATAAGAGTAGTAAAAACAATCTATCTATTTGCGCATAATACCCCGTATAAATAATAATGTACTACAAAATTATGTATAGAAATCAAGTACCTAGATATTAGGTAAGTTTCCGCCACACCATAAAAGCTGAAGGGTATAATTTACAATCTGTCAACAATCTAAGATAGCAGCAATCTTATTCATATTGTTTATATTTTATTTCGTTTTCTAATACCTACCTATAGAAATATAACCTAAATACTATTTAATTATTATGTTTTTAACAAACAAATAACTTAACAAGCACCTTTTAACAGGCACTTGTTAAGTATATTAAATTTATTTAAAATTTAGTTTGTAAATAAAAAAATGTAGATATAATATCTACTTATACGGTGTTCTCAAATTACACGGTCAAACGGAACGATTTTGTGTCGATCATGCATAGATCACTATCTTGAAATCATCTCTAAGACCTTTTCAAAGGATCAGCAAGGTCTTCACCCTTACAATTCATTTGTCTGTTCCCTCTATTATTGTTATAAAAAATATTTACTCGCAGCTAATGGAAGAAGGAAATCAACTACTTATATAATATAACTAGCTGTGCCCGGCATACGTTGCATGCCCGGCAATTTTAACAAATTAACACAAAACAATATTAAACTACACGTATAAACTTTCCTCTTGAATTACTCTATCTATTGATGAAAACCGCATTAAAATCCGTTGCGTATTTTAAAAGATCTAAGCGTACACACAGAGGGACAGACGGCGGGAAGCGACTTTGTTTTATACTATGTAAAGATATAACTCGTAACAGAATCACGTTACGAGTTATATCTACGTAAACAATCATTTTGACAATCTAGTGTTGCTCCTTAATCACTTCTAAAGCTGCATACATTTGTCTACTAACATCTACATTAATAAGAAAATATATGCCACGAGTACCAAAGTATTATCATTATCGAACTGTAACAGTCTAAAACGACCACACGGTCGACAGATTGGCATACCCTTCACCCCCTCTAGCCGATCTCTACGCCAACTAAAATATAAGTATAATCTACTTAGAAAATCACTTGGAACAATGTAATACGAAAATATACCTAAGACATTTAGCTATTATTTTAACACCGAACTCTACTCAAAGACAGCAAAGAGGAACTAACTAACTTAATACTTATTGCTAATACCTACCTACTCTTGATTTCACATCTATTTAACTATTAGGCTGAGGGTAAGATGGATATTATTGAAAATTATATGTTGCCACATCAAATAAGTAATTTTAGTCAATACTTTAATCTAAAAAAATATTTTAAAAGAATAATTTAAAATGACTATCTTAGGAGAAGGTACAATGTATCTAGGTAAGTATGGCTCGTAACCGCCTAGCGTTTTACTTGAAGAGGACTGTGCCCTGAAGTGAGACATTTCAAAAGCTTGACATTTAAGTAAGTAAATAACGAGTAGTTGTCATGGAAATTTTGTTAAATAGGCACATTTATATTGGCATATCTAGGTATAGCAGGTTGCAGGTATCACCACTGAAAATGTTATAAGAGTATTTTGTTAAGATGAAGACAGAAAACATTTTAACACACTTAAAGTGTCCAAGAAAATTTCTGAAATATTAAACTAGTCAATACGTTGATATGGGTATAATGGTGTCGCTAAGAAAGTATCCCAATCTCACTTATTCGGTATTGTGTAGTGGTCCAGCCGGGCCTGTTTCCCACGCAACCACGCTTTTATTCAAATAATTCGGACCCTTTTGGTAAATTTAAATGTTTGATAGCAAATTTTATTTGCGCAAACTTTTTTCTATTCAAGTAATGCGTGGCTACACTTTCTACTGTTTGGAGCGCATCGTGGGAATGCAGGTGGGGAAGGGTTCTACCTACGCGACTGCACTCTTTGTGCTCGCCTCACATCGCGTTGCACAAAAGTTAACATTAGCCCTTTGTGGACATGTCAAGTGATTTTCGACTAATAGATAATTTATGACTTCTCCGCAAAATATATCCACCGCGACCGAAAATTTTAAAATATTAGGGTGGCTTGGGCACTCTACGACAAATCGTGCATCTTATCTTAGGTAGGTATATGGTGTAGAGATTTGGCAAGATAATTTACCTCCGTTTTTTATATGTATTGAAAAACATCGTCTTGAAACGAATAAGCTAAGCGTGAGTAACTCCGGACACAAGGAATAAAAGGAATAAATACCGCTCGCGGAGTCCATACCGTTAAATCAAAATCTTATCGTATCCGAGGAATAATTTATTCCGGCCAGATCCTTACGAACTTACGACACTTACGAACTAGACGTGAGTAACTTCGGACGCTCGGACGACGAGTCGATAACGTTAATTCTACTATGAAAATCTTATTGTGTCCGAGGAATAGTCCGGACAAATATGTACGAACTATGCGTGAGCAACTCCGGACGCAAAGACGCGGAGTCGATAATCTAATCAAATCCGAGGAATTATTTATTCCGTTTGCATCCGAAGAAGTAGGAACCTGTAAACTTTAGATTATCTTGTATAGAGACATTAGTATAAATATGTATTTACAATTTTAATATTTATGTAGAATTTTAGAATTTTGTCTGTTTGTCTCTATGTTCGAGCATCACATAGAAACGAAAACGATAAATTTATTTATAATCAACGAATCTATATATATATATATATATATTTCATATTATATTTCTTATTTCCTATATAATAACATACATACGAGTATAAAGATTGTAGTAGGTTGAAATGATAAACAGTGCTTGCAGTGCTTGAAAGCGCTCGCTTTGCATGCTTATCATTTCGGCCTAGAGGCTTCCTTTTGTATTCATATATTAAAAACTTATCCCCGACAGTGTTAACATTCCACATTCTCTTAGAACACGTGACATTCACGTGACAGCCTGTAAGCAAGGCAACATTTAGTTGTAGCATAGTAGTAGTAGTACCTATTTACTCTTGTTTCATTGTAAGTCTTGAAGGGCGTTCTACAAAATAAAAACATTAAAGTGAATCGATTCCATGTGAGGAGTTGGAACAAGTGAATAAATTCAATCTCCGAAATAAATATTCCCTAACGCCTAGCTAGAATAAGCTAAATATTTCCAATATGATAAACAACTTTTTTTTTCCAGCGATTTAAGATGATGCCAACTGAAATGCAAACTACTATTCTAACTTCTCACTGTTCATTTCTAATCATGACGCAATCTTAATCCGGTTAAATTAAGACGAGTCGATGGTACAGCATTATGACCGCGTTGACAAGCTTTAAAACCATACGTTTAACGAGCAAGGTGTCGCCAGTAATCCCCGTGTAGGCGCGCACGGCACGTCAGCTCACCCGCCACGCGCACCACACTTTACGATTTGCTTCGTGCGCTCCTAAAGCAACAAAACTTTAATTTTAAACGTCATCAGATTAAAGTTAACCCTCAAAGACCGTTGCGCTAAATTTATTAACCAGTCAGCTAAAATTTGGCACGCACGTTTACACGTTTACAGGGATGTTTACATCTGCTTTTACTTAAATTGTAGTGAATCATAATACATAGCTTTAATCAAGATGTGTATCGAAAAATCCTGACAATGTAAATCTTTCCCAAAAAAGATAAAATTAGGGATCTCTATCGAGGGTAGCTAAGTATTTTTTAAGGAAAATTTCAACAAAAATAGCCTAGTAAAAATCAAAAGAGGCTGCAATAAAAAGTAAATACTGTAATTAACTATTAAATTAATTAATTAACTATTAAGTTAATAGTTTAAGCTATTAACTTTATCGATCACTCATATAGAATATATATGTAATCCCAATAGTTTATAAGCTTCCTGAAAAATAAAAGAAATAAATAAATATTTTAAATATATCTCATTTTGTAAATGTAGCTAATGTATACTTACCATTAGTTCATATTTTATGTGCATTATTCGATTTGTGCATCAACTTAACCCTCAATCAAAAGTGACCCCTGTATATAAAGCGCAAACAATTAACTGAACCCTTTCTCTCTCCGAAGGGCACCGCCTATGTAAAGCTGCGTGTAGATAGACGTCAGATGTATTTATACCGTAACCCTTTCACCCAATCAAAACTCGATGTTCGTGTGTAAAAAAACTAAATAAGCGACGCAAGTAAAAAACTTAAAAAGATGACGACGAGGCGGCGCGCGCGCGGCACTGTGGGGTCTAATAATAACCCTTTCGTAATGGAAGGGTTAACCAACCAATCAGATGCGAGGCGGGGCTGGTTTATAATCAGAGTTGGATTCACTTTCATTTTTTACAAATAGGTTCCCTTATATTTCTACAATAGCAAATTAAACATTAATAATGAACTCGTTTAACAAGTTATAGAATGCAAATAAAGAGACTAAAAACGGGCGTGTAATTACCTAATTTACTATAATATTTTTAGGTAATTCTATAATATACGTATTTTTTTTCTAAAACTGTTACACACGAGGGTTAGTAAATAATGGCATTTGGCGTAACATGCAGCCACACCCACACAACTATAACAGCAGGAATGGTTGTATGTAAATGTAACCGCTGCAGTGTCAGCTCAAGAGCAACATGTCCAGATAAATGCTCCCGCATGCGTCGCCTCGGACACAAATGAATTAAGTGCACTCACCCTCTCCCGGCTCAATTGAAGACAACTCGGTAACTTTTCGTTTGTACACTCATCATCATCACTGAATATGTTAAATATCTTCTAACATGTAAGATCGTTACTCTGAATTTACTTTGATGGAATACGAGTGTAACAGAAACTCAATCGCTCCATCATTCTAAGCCACACGTAGATCTCTGGGGTTTTTTATTTAGAGTAAAAAAAAGGTGGCAGGCGAGCATACAGTCCATCCGATCGCGATGGTAAGTGGATACTGTAGTTCATAGACATCCGCAATACATGCCAACATCAGTCCAGAATGACAAACGTTGGCACACCCGCGGATGCACCTCCCACCTTTGCAGATTAAGGAATGGATTGGGAGAAAGGGCTGGGAAAATGGGGAGGGATAGGATGGGATGGGAATAGGCTCTGGCATATCTCACTCACTACTGAAACACGTACGTACATTGGGGAAATACGATAAAGTAGGAAATGCAGTACATGACAAGGTAGTCTTCTGTGACTTGGCAATTCTCTACAAAATTATTAATTTTCTAACTATTAAACATTATCCAAAGATGTATCCTTCATCCTACTCGTACCTACCTAACTGCTTACCTATTTAACAGAAATCTTAAACTAATTTGTATTATTATATTCTTAATGCTAAAGATTTTCGATTTCCATCCACTTCAAATGTATTTATAGATTGAGTAAATTGTAATATGTTACATTTAAAACCCGTTCCCGTTTTCAGTTAAAGCGAGTTTTTCTTAGTAACAACTATTAGTAGTAGTTTTGAATAAACGCCTTCGTTACAACTGGTTTCTCCTAGTAAAAACTAGAATTTACTGACAAACAAATTCAAATGTTACCTATTTAAAACTAATTTGAATTATAGAAATCTAAGTCTAACCGAATGAACCAGACAAAACCAATTAAAATCGGCGGCGATGTCACACCGCATCGAGATACCTACGCCCGGGCAAACCGCGAATGCGCTTGAATTGTTTCTGTGTGGAAAGGATTTTCGCATTGTTTAAAAAAAATATCACGAAAACTGGGGGTCACGAAGCGTAGCGGAGCGATCGCCTCAGACTTCTAACCTAATCAAGCCAAATTGTTTCTGAGTTCCCAGTTTACCCGGGCGCATCTCGATGTGCTATTAATTGGGCTTTAGCTCGTAACTTTTATACTACATTTGTAGAAAGTAGTAGGTATTTATTGAGCTCATTTATAATAGAATTAATAAACTCCAATCCAGATGAACCTCGGTCAAAAACAGTTTTAACTAGTTTTTACAACAAAAAAGCGTTTTAACTGAAAATTATATACCTACTTTAAAAATAGAAAAATAGACATAGGCGCGGTAGGTGCCGTCTCTGCATAGCCCAAAGATGGACTGGGAGATATGTCATTTTGTGCAAAAAATAATAAATAAATAAACATTAAATGGCAGATTACAAAATTGTTGGAACCGTACCTAACGCAAGTGAATAATTGTACCTAACTACTTCTTAAAATAAATGATTAAACATATGTTAACTATTGTGTTTGTAACTGTACTTAAATTTGTAATATATATTAACAAATTATCACATTGTTCCGCTTCGCTGTACCTTTCACATAACATTAAGTTAATATTTCTTGTTAATAAACCATAAACAACAATTTCCATGTTTAGTTCGTTTACGTTAATAGCGAGACAAATGCATAAAGGTAAAAAAGTACATGCCTACCTGCCTTTTATTAATATTTATTTATTAAAATGTAGGATAAATATTTAATCAGACTGGTACTATTAAAATTAGTTAATTTCTATTAAATTTCTATCGCCATTTTCGATATATAGGTAGCTTACCTAAAAATAACTTAAAAAAAATAATTTAATAATTATCGTTTAAAATAATAGACACCCAATTCTAAGTTGTGGAAATACTATAATATATTCTACGAGTATTTATATATATAATACTAAATGGTGGCTACTTAATCGTATTTATAGTACTTAGGTAGTATTTCTAAAATACAATCGACATTATCGATTAATAATCTACCTATCTAAGTAATATACAATAATACACAATACACAGTAATACTACTTCCATAAGTTACATAGGAAGGTATCATTGTACAAATTGGTTGATAATAAAAAGGGATATTATTTCCCAAATTACTTTAATTTGTTCCAAGTCGTAAATTGATTGAAGTAAACTGTTACCCAAACGCCTGCTAACGTCAACCACAGTGAATAATGTAGGAGCAGCACGTCACGGAGTTCCCAAAACAACAATAACACATGGACTATGGGAAATATAAAGTTGTCCCCTATGGGTGCAGACGAATTACGAGCTTCGGACGAGTTTTCCTTTTTGTGTCTAATGAGGAGCCTTTTAAAATATCATAAAGTGGTGTACAAAAAGCGCGATCGTTGTACAGTGATAGGGGCGTATTCACAGAGTGGTCACGATGAGGGCGATTGTTTCACCTCTAATTGGTTAAGTAGCGCGATCTAATAGCTGGTGGACACGACACCTCGCGGCTGGAACGAGCGCTCTCGCCATTAATATCACTATCATTTTTAAATTATAATCACTGTAACAATAATGTGGATTTAAGTGCAATAAATGTATCTGCCACAAACGCCCAATACTTAGGTACATTGTTGTCAATTATACAATACGTACACATGTATGCAGCAATTGTTTTTAGCCATATTATAAAACATTAAAATTAAATTGATGATGAATAAATTACGTTTACATACATACATATAATACATATAGTTAGTGAAACTTGTCTATAACATATGTACCTATAAATAATTAGCGCTATATAACGAAAATCACTTTAGTCTCTACGCATACCAAAAATAAGATAATAACCTTATAGATAATAAGGAGTATTTACCATTTACTATATATCA
Organism: Sesia bembeciformis; assembly: GCA_943735995.1. Classification (NCBI taxonomy): domain Eukaryota; kingdom Metazoa; phylum Arthropoda; class Insecta; order Lepidoptera; family Sesiidae; genus Sesia; species Sesia bembeciformis. The sequence continues at coordinate 7,537,113 of OX031029.1, read as the reverse complement.
TGGTAGATAGGGTACATGCAAGTAGCTCAGCTACACCTAAACAATTAATTTAGTGCAAAAAGAATGTGAAAACAAAGCAAATTAACGACAAGGAATGATATATGCGTTGTTTTATAACATTGTTAGAGGGAAGCCAGTTTATCAGTGTAATCCGCAGGCGGCGGCAGTGGAGGAGCGCATTAGTCAAATTAACACGGCATAAAGTTTGGCGTGGCCTCTGATTAGCTAGTGGTCACCGGACAGCGGCTCGCGGGCGCGACTCTGCTTAATTGACCTAAAAGTGCTCAACACGAATCGGTCGAAATATGCTTTACAAGCCGCTAGGGCTGTCAAAAGTGTTGATAAATTAGCATCTACCTACGACTACCACTAGTAGCATCTACTCTGTCTCAGCGTACCTAGTAGGTGTATCAGCCATTTTTCCAATTATGATGTGCATAGAGAAATTTACACGACTTATATACAAACCACACGGAATTATAAGAATTGTGGACTGAAGAGCGGGGACTAATAATTCTTACTCATTGCGGGTGTATACCCGCATACCTTGTATACCTGGGTATGTATATACTTGTATACCTTGTATACCATGCATACGCGGGTGTATACCTTGGTACTTACATTTCACAGACTTCTGTAAGAGTCGAGTAAGGTTATCCGGCCAGTCGGCTGTTTTCCACAACAGCTGTGGGATACAGCATCGTCCTCCCCAATACAGTATCTTGGAACATGTTAGGAGGAAATATTGCATTAAAGCAAGCATACGAGTTAGAGTTAGAGAAACGTTTACTTTCCATCGAGTGTTTTATCAGGTAGACTATAAGCTACTTACCTACTATAAAGAATGACAGTGCAATAAAAATAATCTTATCTATGAACAACGGTCGAAAATCACCGTAGGTAGCCCTAGGAATGCGATGTCGACATGGTAATGTGTCGGATTGATAGGCCCGCGCCCACTAACCCTAATCAAATTAATGGCGACTGAACTCTGATTAACGCCACTGCTTTGCAATACATTTCCATAGCACGCGGCCCGCCGCGCCGCGCTCTTGTCAGCCTGGTCGGGTGCGTCCGATTTATCGCACCTTTGGCCCATTTCAACACACTTTTATAGAATACAATAGCTGGACCACTATTTTCTGTGCTATTCTTAAATTTAACATTTATGAAATCCTATATATTTATTACGTCATATTCATAATACTGCCTCAGTCACAACGCCGGACAAAACCTTACTAACAATAAGTAATTTAATTTAGATATTTCGTATTATTTGAATTTGTAATGCTGATTAGAGACAATTTGTTTTGTGTGACAATTCTTGTTGTCACCTTACCATCCGGAGGTAAATTTCAATAAAGTAATCAGGTTCGGGTTGTAAACAACAGGGTAGGGCTGCGAGCCACCGAGCAAACAAAAACATTAATGTTGTACCTTAATTAGTAAAGTGAAACAACTGCGCGTATGTACTTACTTAACTTTGAAATCAACATTAAACTACAAAAGACATAAGAGGTAGTATGCTTGCCAGTAATATTTATTCGTTATCAATCATTGTAATTAATGCCTCATCTAATAGGCTACGAAGTTTTTTAGATGATGAGTTTTTATTTGGCAAGCGTTAATGTACAAGTTTCTGGTAAGGAGGACAAGTAGGTGCGCGAAGTGAACTGTATCGCAGCATGAGTCGGGCGAGGCGCGATCATTAGCGAGTTGTAACGAGCACCCGCGCGTGATTGATACTCTTAAGGCGATATTAATGGCAGCAGCAGCCAACGGTATCAAGCAAACTTTCACTTTCGCAACTTTGTTTGACGTAATTAAAATCCATCTCCCCGAACGGCACGCGGGCACATCCGACGTGTAATTTTCCTTTCAAAGAGAACTTCCGTTTTAGCTCCTCCCCGCCGTAATGAAAGATTACTTTTCTCCGCCTAAAAAGGCTTTTAAGCAACGCCAGCGAAATGACCGAAGTTTTATACTTTAATGACTTAGTGCAAAATTTGCCGATTCTCGAAGAAATTTTAAACTTAGATTAAGATTTCGATGTTTGAAGCTGCGAGCGAGATGTTTTCTTGAGCCTCCGAGAAAGCTTTGACTAAAAGTATGAATATTAAGTAATCAACTCTAATTGCTTTTTAATTACTTTTTATGAATAAGAGATATAAAACAATGGATTTCTTTGATAAATGTCTATATCATAGCATTCACTTATTATAGCATTCACTTGCTAAAAATATCTTCGCAACTACAATTCAAATTTGTAGAACATTTTAGTTAGTATGTACTTAGATACCAACAGATTACAATTTCCATTGACAATAGATATAACTTATCAAGAAACAAGAAAAAGGAGTGTTTCGATGAGGGTGGCCGGTGGCGGGCAGTTGGACTAGCGCGACATCGTCCACCGCGCGCACTTATTAATTGCTCGCTCCCTTCTCATGTGCTCTGCACGGAGGGCGCAAAAACTCGTCCTCCCGAGCCCTGTCAGCGAGGGAAAAAATCAGTGAGCGATCGTCCCCTCGCGGGCAAGTCCATCATATTGATTGAGGGAGGGGCTGCCATTGGTCAGCGTCCCCCGCGCCCGTTCATTTATTATAGACACTGTGATGCTGCCGGGCCACGCACGCACAACACGATCTTTGAATTGTCCCTACAGTGCAATGTGAACAGTATACAACGTAACAACAAATGCAAAATGCATGGAAATTCACATATATAGTTACTAGTCTAAATTTGGAACGGTTCGTATGTTTATTCGTCCTGGTGAACATACTGACCACTGTCTTTATGTTACGTACCCGTAATAAACAAACGTATCTATAAACTATAATAGATTAGAATAGATTTTTTTTTGTTCTAAATTCTAAGTTTCTTTTGTTCTAAGTTCTAAGTACTCTGATGTACCGTATCAGTTAATAAGTCAGTATAAACATGTATCCGTCTACGTAGGTACTTAACCGCCTCCGCTATACAAATTTACAATTTATCACAATTATTATTATTATTCACAAACTAGCGAAACGCCCTCACTTCGCTTCGGTTTATTAAATTTAAAACAATCGGAATAAGATATTTTCCTGCGGTAAAATGGAGCCTATATTTTAAGTTAGACCTCTAGCAATACATCGGTGAAAACTGCATTGAATTCCATGCAGTAGTTTTTGCGTGATGCGTGTACAAACATACATACAGACAGACAGAGACAGACAAAATTTCTAAAAACTGTTGTTTTGGCTTCTGTTGCTCTAATAAAGACCCCCCCATATTAGTTTTTTTTCAATATCTATAATGTACAGACATCGGCCTGTTACAATTTTATTATATGTAGGTACCTATAGATTACAAAATTAAAAAGTTTTTAAAATTACCAAAATTTTCAGTATTAACACATTATCATATTTTAAATACCTACAAACAGTACAAGCATATTATTACAAATGTCAGATTATTTATTTATTTCATCTACAAAAACTTGTTTGTGCATCGTGAAGTCATTAGTATAATAATAGTAACGGTTAAGCAGACATTTATATAAATTTTGTTTTAAATGATTATAATGGAGCCTCTTTAATATCAGTAGGAATTTTGTTGAATATTTTTACACACAGATTAATAAAATTTTAAGTATTATTTAGTTTTAGGTACTTTAGGTAGTTCTAATATATTTGGATCCCGTCGTCTACGCGGGAAAATATCCATGACTCCAAAAAATGTGGATGTTTTTTTAACAAAGTGACACAATTCATAGATATAAACAATATATGTTGTGTAAATTAAATAATCGAATACTACCCGATATTACATGTGCGTACCTACTGTTTATAGTAGTTTATGTCAATTAGGTGGACGCGCACGAGCATTTGGGATAACCAAATTAACCGTAAAAGGTTATGCGAGTAAGAGAGGTCCCGGCTGAATAAAAATCTCAAAGATAAACAGAAATTTACATTACTGTCCCGAGCAAGCTGTCATCGTGGACGATAACGAGACAGCCAAGATTCGGGAACTGTTTCAAAGCCACTCGGTAACGTACTCGGTGGTCGACGCTCTATTACAACTCCGGCGGGAAAATAAGAGCGATGGGGGCGAGGGAAAGTTTTACTCTCCTTAAAATATGTAGAAAGTGAAAAGTAAGAAAGGGGGTAGTGTGGGGGCAGCGGTCAGCGGAGGGATGATGGATCACCGCCGCGCGGCGCCAGGACCTCTCTTTTCTTCTTTTCCCAATTACACCTATAAATATAACAACTCATTTTAGTAGATAAATATACTGGTATTTTATTGTTAGATTGTACGTTTATCGTGCTCGTAATGAATTTAGGACATACTTTGCTACATACACTTCGAGTGTCTACAACGTAAATGCCACTGAATATACCTATATAATACTATTATATTAATGGTTATACCTACATAATTACCAAAATTATACATAACCTTTAGTTACGCGTTTTGTATCTAATCTTTGCATGCAACCAGGCACGACAAACGTTACACAGACATGACGCAAGGTTTCTCCACAGACATGCGTGAAATGCCTACCTAGATAGGACGAGTAAAGGAAACATTATTATTTTGTAACAAGCCGTGTGCATCGGCCGGGAAGTGTGTAAAGTTGTGTGTCATACGTGGGGTCCTGGATGCGGCAGCGGGTCGTGTGGGTGCCCCCGCCCCCGGTTGCCTGGCAACCGTTTGTTTTCGCGCCGCCGACGCTGGGCGGGATAGAAGGGGTAGGCTCCATGATTGATCAGCCTATCCCGCGAACGTATGCCTACAGATACATGCTTTCACATAGACAAAAAGGATCCATGTCCGTAGCTATAATTCAACTACGAATTATGGGGCAAGTAATTCTTTTTGGTTTCTGAAAGGTTTGCTTAATAATCGCAGCTAAACTAAAAACTAATTAAACTAAACTAACCACCACTGAATTAAACTAAGGAAAAGCACTTTGAATGACGGAATGTCTGGTTGAGATACTTCGTGGAAGAAAAAATAGGTTGAATAAAATTGATGGATAATAGCAGTCTTCAATTGATTCTTCATTAATCTAGATATTTTTACTATATTACAGTCAACTCAGCTTTGTTAATAAGTCATTTCTAAGAAAAATATTTCCCAGAATTTTGCAAGCACATTTGAAAAGCAAAAAACACTAAAACTGAATAAATTTGTAAGATTCATCCAAAAAAAAATGGGTTGCTGTTTTTTTGCATTTAAACTGAACCAGTTTTGCATTTGTTGCATTTTACGACCACTGACTTGTTTTATTACATATTTTAGCCTAAATGCCACCTTTTAGTTTTTTTTTTTGTTTGTTACCAAACCACGCCAATTCGCTCTCTTGGAATCCAAAATTACGTGAGAAATTGTCAAATTTTAAAACCCTGACTTATAAAACGCTCTATATTAAAATCACCTATTACTTGCCGACAATCTATTAAATACTGTATATACGAGAGCCACACTGAAAGTTTCCGAAATGAATAAGAAATAAATATAGTGAATGGCCAAAAATCAATTTATTGTTTCTCAAAATATTCTCCGTGAGTGTTAATACGTTTTTTCATACGAATATATCAATTTCCATAACATTTATTCCACTCCTCTGCGGTGACCTCGGAAACATGTTGTTCATACTCTTCGACAACCTCTTCTGGCGATGAAAATCGTTGACCGCGTAATGGGTTCTTAATTTTTGAAAACAAGAAGAAGTCACAAGGTGCCAAGTCGCGACTGTATGGAGGATGGCTCGTGAGTTCTACGTTTTTCGCCTTCAAAAAGTTGTTTGTCTGTTTGGCCGTGAGAGCTGGCATTGTCATGGTGCAAGATTAAGATTGATTGTATCTGACTCATGCCTATGTCTAAAGATGCCCGAATCTCATGCTAGGTCGCATGCCTGTCTGTTTGGATCATATGGCGCATAGCATCGATGTTTTTGTTGTTGACAGAGGTGGACGGGCGACCTGCACGAAATACATCACAGATTGACACGACCGCGCTTGAATTATGCAAACCAGCTATACCTAAATTGTCGTCTTGCTTGGTGCTTCATCGCCAAAAGCAGTTTGAAGCTGAACGAGGCTCTGCTGAACTGTGAAATTATACTTAAAATCATAGAAAATCATACAGTGATAATTTTCACGAGTTAAATCCATCGTATGGAGACTTTTAAAATGACACCACAATGAAAAAACAAATGACTATTAGATGAAACAAACTTTATTCTACAGCCAAAGAGTTCCGTTTTCAAATATTGTAATTACTTTATAAATATTGTTTATGTAAGTGGCCAGTTCCGGAAATTTTCAGTGTGACCTATGTAATGTCAGTATAATCTGTATTTCGCCATTAATACTAGAAATATATTTTTTAAATAAGTTACATAAATAAATGATATTTTCAAAAACACGGAATAGATTTTGATAAAAGTTACCTCCAGAGTAAATATCATTTGTACATGGCGCCAGTAAGTATTTTCAATTTGAATATCGAGATAGTTACTGATCGAGTATTGAAAGTTTGTAAATCCAAAGTGATGAACACCGTGCTAAAACTTCTCATTTAAACTTTCATATATCCCGATTATATGAAATTTCAAGTATCAGATCAACTTATTCCTGCCGCTCACAGATATAGGTAATAGTTAAGATCGTATGAAAATGCTTTAAGTATCTTTAATTTATCTCAACGGAATGGTATATTTGGTGGACTTTAGTGATTGATATGTTACCTATATCACTGTTTATATTAGGTAAGCTGAGGTATAACAATTAATAGGCCCCGAGCCTATGTGGTGCTCGGGGACACGCATCTCATATTTATAAGCAAATAAGCAGCGCTCACCTTTTTAACTAGTACCTACTACGAGTAATCTATGTTAAATCTACGCTAGCGTAGGCGAAGTCACAGGCGATCGCTAACGTTGTTAGTACACATTCAACAATCGATTTAAAACAATGTTTACTTAGATACTTGCATACAGCTACTACCGTTTGTCACAAGTTTCAAAGCCAACGCACGCCACTAGTAGTGATTTAGTTATGAATTGTTATTTTAAAATCTACAATGGATATTCAATCCTTGGTTTTATGATCTGTGTTCAATACTGATAAGATAATGTTATATGTGAAAAACTTATTATTAACATAACATTTACAGAAAAATATCTTTATAAGAAGAACTAAAAGGGCAACCAATGCAACCGTTGTATACATTCTGAATTGATCTACAATTTTCCAGCATAGATATTGCGAGATGTCCGCTCCGGCCTCCGACTAAAAAAACTAGCCACCGTTTTCTTGCCAACGTTCTGAAGTCTTTGCAATGTCGTCAGTATTTGTCGACAAACGCTTCTTACTTCCCGGATCATATTGATAGCTCCATGTTTCGTCGCCAATTACGATTTCGGAAACACATCTTAATGTCCTACTTTCAAAACGTTGCCGCATTTCTCGGCACCTTTCCATTCGAGTCTGTTCTTCCGTTCCTGTGAGCAAATAAGGTATCCAACGACAAAAAAGTTTCCTCAGACCAAGATGTTGATGCAAAATGGTGTTGACGATCCCCTCAATGTCCTTGTAAGTGATTCGAGGACCTTCCCGCACCCATTTTCTGCAGTGTCTACTGTTGGCGGTCGTCGACTTCTCTCCCCATTTTCAATGTGTATTTTGCCTCTTTTAAATTCAGCCAACCATCTAAAAACGGTTGCCCGGAACGGACCTAAGTCCTTTAACGCTTAACTTAACTCTTCAGTTTAAATAAATTTAAAAACATAAAGGATCATAGCACGCAAATGTTCATGTTTTAGCTCCATAGATGCAAAGAAAAACGTGGGAAGTGCTCTCCAAAATGCGAAAATAATGTTTGTTTTTTTTTTAATTTGGCCGTTTGTGTTCTAGTTTCAATAGTCTTTAAAACTATTAAATTTACTATTAAAATAGGTATAATGCAATGTTCCATTTTTAAATATACAACTAGCTTCATGTTCTTCTGGGAGGATAAATCCCAGTAGTCCCGTCACGGGACAACTTCAACGGGACAACTGGGACCACACGTTCATAAGGTAACTTTATGATAACCTTAAAACGATTTGGATGTCCGTATTTACAGTTTAAAATAAATCAGTATAAAAATAAATCTGTGCCTAATATCTTACATGTTTTGCGAAAAAATATTGAAAGGAACCTCTAACTTATAATACCTTTAAACGAAACCGTTAATTTTGTCATGAACAATGTTCACCAAGGTTGGCATATCCCAACCTTGGTGCTAAACAATGGATATTCAATGCTCCATCTACGAGTATGCTTATATTGCTGTTTTACCTTTGAATCATCATAAATGACAAAAAATTAGGATGCTACTTTATAATTAGTTAAACATAAAGGAATCCTACATAAAGTTTCGCAAAAGCGTGTCGACCGTTCACGAAAGTAAGGCAATAACAATAACATTTAAATATTGCTCGCTTCTTTTTTAAGGTGCCCGTGCATTGTGTTCTCTGGAACTGTTCTATATTTTTGGCTCTACAAAAGAGTTTGCGTCAATATTCAAAAGTAAAATAATATTCGCAAAATGTTGCCGTTTGACGATGTTCATTGTTTCTTCTCTGTTACGCAAATTCTACTGAACTACCAACTAAAAAAAAAACTTTTGTCACATGGCTAAAGTATGCGTAATTCACATGAATACAATTAAAATTCATGCTAATTGTACAAACAATACCTTAAACCTATTAAAATTCTTAAAGCAGTAAGTATGTTAAAAAAGTTACACGACGTATAATTACGTCTAAAAATTGAATTAGAAAATGGGATCGAAATTAATTTACATTACTCGTTCGACCTATTTTAATGGTCGAAAATGAAGGGAAAACTAACAAGCTGTAATTACTAGCCGCCTAATTACGGCAGTTGACATCCTTTCCCCAAAAAAGTTTTTCTTTAATCGTATTTAATGATAGGGTTATCTTTACACAAAAACTGAATTGACTTCTTCAAATTACACATTCTCACGCAATGAGATACCATATAAATACCCAGTTTAACTTAATGTCACAAGATTTAATTAGGACTAAGTATGATCGCGACATCATTCGCGTGGACTTCAGACCAGCTAGGCGCGCGGGAGTTACCTCACTCTCAATGAAAACTTCCTTGAAACTCCTGAAACAAAATCCTCTCCACTAAGTAACTTTCACCTTAGGTGGGAATTATCAGAGCTCGCTTTCCATTCAATCCTAATATAACATTTTATTCCTAGATATTTAATTACACCGAATTTACTCGCAACTATATAATCTGTCACGTAGTCTTTATATTTAAAAAAACAAACAAATTTCAAGACATTGTTTTGGGTTCTGTATAATTCGTAATTTTCACAGAAAGTCTATTTCATAAAATACCACATGACATAGAAACAACACTTCACATAGAATTTCTGTTTGATCTAGTGGTTGGCTGGTAAAGCTGAACTGGCTGGTAAGTTATTGAGATAGCCTTTTGTATATGTTAAATACTTGTGCAGTGCAATAAATAAATAAATAAATAGAAAGCCCCATATCACAGAAACTCCTATATCATATAGGAACTTAACTTTGTCACGATTTTATTAAATGTAAGTACAATTAATTGCACATATGTACTCGTATACCTATAATTTACAAATAAATGTAAAGAAAATCTATTTCTTCGATTTTAATTTGCCGCTCATTCCGGGCGCCATCGATATACAAGGTTATCGATCTTGTATATCGATGTAAGGTAATCTGTGATTTATAATCAAGGATGGTCTGTAATGTATGGGTAGATGAAGATGGCGTTGTTGATTTGGATAGTTTAATATTGTGAATTTGTTTGTTGTCTGAAGCGAAAGGGATTGTCATTTGAAGAATAGACTTTAATGTCGTTTCTTTTGTTGCAGGTAGGATTTTTACTATGAAATACTGTGCTAAACTGTGTGGTAAATACTGTGTAGTAAATAATTATATGTGAAAGAAACAATAAACGGTTCTTTTGTTACAGAGAAACTCAATATTGTTTATTTTATAGTGTCAATTCCCTGAAACACTGTTATATAAATACTTGAGAATGAGTTGGTTAATATTTCCGTAAAATTTTATCACTACACAAACATTAATTACCGTCTAGAAAATGATACGAGTAGTAGGTTTGATCAAACTGCAGTTTGATCCCGAAAAAATCCCTGGTAAATTAGATTGACAATATTTTAAGACTTAACCACAATTTAATGTCAATTTTTCATTGAGTATTTAACCACTTTAACCCGTCCATTTATATTATGATTATTAAACTTTTATTGTCTTCTTTTGTAATAGAAAATTGCATTGTATTGGACAGTTCAATGATTCCTAGCGCTATTCAATCAATCTATTCAATTTAACCTTTCAATCGTTTTTTGGCCCATAAGCGATTGAATGGTTAAAAAAATTAAAGCTCTTGCATATTCCAGTTTCATTTTGTACTAATATTGACCGAAATATAATAGTTAATTTTGTAGTGAATACGTAACATTGGCCGACAATGCCGCTAGCCATTAAGTCCGCCTTTTGTACAATGTTTATTTGCGCACTAAATTTAAATAAATAAGTAAATAACTTGTACTCCTCGTTTCACACGAATGTGAGTAGAGTATAGTCTATACTCTACTCACATTCGTATACGTTCTATACTGTATAGATACCCCTAAGCTATCACCGCTCTACATAACTACTGTAATGATAATTAATGTAACTACTGTAATAATACGTAACTACTGGATCAATCGATCCAGTAGTTACGTGGTTATCGAAGAAAACTTCACCAATAAGCGGACGAACAAGCGGACAGACAAATGATTGGTCAAAGAACTTATCTCAAGTAGTTTCACTAAAACCAAATTACTTGTTATAATAAGAAAATAATAATAACCGCAATTATATTTTAATAGACTTTTGAAAATTACTCATTCCTGGGAAGTACGGGGATTGGAAAAAATAGGGAATTTCAAAGTTAAGTACGTATAATCGAAGGGCGTAAGATTGTCGCGAATAAAAATCAACGGTCAGATATGAGACATTTTATAATAAAGTCACTTGGAAAAATGTAATAAAGCAGACATATTTTCACGCATATCTTATCAAGAAATTCCAGTAAGAGCGGGCGGCGCGACGCGGCGCGGCGCGGGGCGGGGCGCGGACGCGTGCCGCTCCAAATTACTCCTATTATTTTATAATCCCTCCTAGTTACGTTTTGAATATTAATGACATTCCACAGCTTTTTCTTTAATACGATCCAATCCATAAAGTGTTTTCCGCTAGCTACTGACATATATTTCCTGATGTAATATTAAAATAATAAATGTAGTAATTATTACCTACTACGAACCTAGACATTTTAGTTGTACTAATACACAACTAAACCTTTACGAAATAAGTATCACTAGTCCTTGTCCTTATAATAATATCTAGATATTATAGATATAGATACAAGACCATAACATCCTAATTAGAATCAGCCTTAAAAATCTTGTTTTTTTTTTTAAAGATGTTCACATTTCATTTATCCACGGGAGTGTATGTAGGGGAAGAGTACATGCTGCATTCCCACAGCCGCTGGGCGCACTCGACTGGCCACGTTAACCCACTCTCACAGAATACTACCTTGAAATGTTCTTCATTTCCTACCTTTATCGTATTTCCCCAATGTACCTACGAATTTCGGTAGTGAGTGAGATATGCCAGAGCCCATTCCCATCCCATCCTATCCCTCCCCATTTTCCCAATCCATTCCGTAATGTGCAAAGCTAGGCAGTGCATACGGAGGCGTGCTAACGTTTGTCATTCTGGACTGATGTTGGCATGTATCGTGGATGACTATGGACAACAGTATCCATTTACCATCTGTAGACTGTATGCTCGTCTGCCACCTTTTTTCTATAAAAAAAAACATAATTATAGATACAAGTTATATTATTCAATTATAGCAAATTTTAAATTTAACAACATATAATGCGAATATGAGATACATATCTATACTTCTGTATGTATCTTTTTTTTATAGACAAGTGGGCGGATGAACAAGCGGTATCTCATCTTTCACATTTTCTTCCTCCTTAGGTACACCAATTCACATTACAATAGTGGACATAATAGATAGATAAAATATCGCGAGGTACCCTTTTATAATGTTTCAACTTAGTTATGTTTAAGGACTTTTAAAAGCGTTTTATTTCTGTATTGCTAAAGAGAGTTCAGGCTTACACATGGAAAATTTAAATTTATCTCTTTTAGGAACTCTGAATGTTTTCTTCTAGGTACCCACTTATCTTTTACTCCCTTATATTTACTCCCTCGTTGCAGAACGGCCTCCTTTTGAGATATCTTCAAGTATGCAGCCACGAAATGCTGGAACGATATACCTTCGCCGTTACGTCAAATTGGAATAGTTGGCCCCTTCCGTTCCGAACATCTTTTTTTATTTGGAGCGAGAGAAGTTAGCTACTTGAGTGGTAGCATGCGTGCTATCCGTGTTCAAATGTTTAATTAAATAAAATTGCGCAATGCGATTACTTTTGGATTTTTTATTATATTATCTATTTTAGCATCCATCAGATCCTCCGTGAGTCACCCTAAACCCCAGGATGTAGCTGAAAACCAGCGCTGTAGCCTCTTCGGCGTTGCATCGTATGCTGAGCTACAGACCTTTTTGTCGACACATAATTACACCGCACTATCTCTTATCCGTGCTGTATGTTAAATTTTATATAAGTACCTATCATGGTATTTCGTGTGTATAAATAAATATTTTCCTTTCTTTCTTTATGCCCTAAAGATCAAAAGAGTTTTTGAAAGGGAAGAGATATTATCAACGTACACTGACCTGCGTTCAATTATGTTAACAAAGCTGTAAATGAACATTTACAGATATTACGGCCTAGAGCCACGGGAAGAGGACTGTCTAATTAAATCGTTTACCTACCGCGGCACAACGGAAACTTAAAAAAAGTGACCCCGACGGCTGCAATAAGGTGGATTCAACTTTTTATTACAATGCATAAAAAACGCAGCACACGCGCCTTTGAAATCCGATTAAAAAAGGGGTAAAGTCGCGTGTCTTAAGAAAAAATGTAAGATATCGTATAACCCTAATTCGAATGGATACTGATAGAGCTATTTGAGCGCCGTTAAACCTCGACCGGAGCGATTGTTTCGATATCGATTAATTGGATCATACGGTAATCGATAACTTTTTCGTAGCAATGTGACTTTGCAGCTGCCGCTCGAAAATTTATGGTAAAATGTTTTTTTCGTATAACTAGTCATTAGAAATTATCAAAATTTAGTAACTAAAAACTCTTTTTCGTATAACTATTCACAAATATTTAAGCTAACTTTCTTCCACTGTTTTCTACATGGGTAAAAAAGTATGTACCTGGTGTCAATTGAAGTTTGACAACTGCCTTTTAAATTTTTTAACCTTAGGTATATCACTTCGCTCTAGATTTTAAGAGAAACTCCAAACAAACATGTTCCTCCAATGCAACAATTTAATTGCTTAATGTAGTCCCAATATTTGAAATTTAACATATCAAATTAAATTTTTAGATTGATATAGTTTTTTAATCCCTCACACCAACAGGTGATTGCATAAAAAAACGCAGCGTGTCCATAGAAAATTGTTTACCTCAACTGTCACAGCTATCTGATATTTTTTACTTTCAATAAAAAGTCACCCTTCGATATTCATAAAATTAATAATATCTATTCTTGTATTATAATCCTTTCTATAGTGCGCGTGTCTTGGATAAAAAAGGGTAAAGAAATAGTGTAACAAAAAGTGAAACTTAACCCTTACCTGCTGTTGCTTGACGAATGTATGAGCGTGTGTATACGGTGCGCATCGATCGTTCAAGCTCAATTACTGACGCGTCCGGTGCACAAGTGCAGCGGACTCGTAAAAAACCCACAATAGAAGGGTTGGTGAAGGGTTGTAAAGGTATAAAGACCGTGTAAACATCGTATAATTTCACATTACAGATAAAAGGGTTGGCTTTGTCCCACGTAATGAATGACTCGAAAACGTAGAGTACGTCCACAGAATTATTGCTTCATAACGAGAAAAATATGATTTACCTAATTATAATCATTGAATAAGACATTGTCCATTGTAGCATGTATAATTTACAATAAAGATTTGTTTGTTGAAATAACTTTATATCTACCTTAGGTACTATAAACTATGGCCTAGGTAGTATTGTAGGGACACAGTGTTGACACAGTGCACTAAGAACGCGAACTGTTTTACGCAATTTGCGGGATAGCTTCACTGTCCACACTGTTCTCGTCAGCCATCTTCCGTACGCTTCACGACATGTATACTTGTTTTTAAATCTTGTGATAATTTAATAAAATAGTATGGAAGACAATAAAAGTTATTTTACGCAATCTTCTGAAGATACACCTAAAACATAGAACCTCCAAACTATGGCCTGGCATAGGCTTGAGGCAACAGCAGTATGGGTGGGTCCCCTCAAGCCACGGAATGTATGGAGATAGAAATCGTAAATCTGTCCTTCAAACATTATAACATATTTATTATTATGCGCCTAATATAAAATGTATGTTGGCATGTGTCACGGATGTCTATGGGCTACAGTATCCACTTACCATCATCGGGTGGACTGTATGCTCGTCTGCCGCCTTCGTCCATAAAAAAAAAATAAACAATAATTCGTAAGGAAATTAAAAATGGAATTTAAATAGTGTATTATAAACAAAAAATAAACTGACAAATAGTGACAAATACATAGTAATAGTGAAAAATAAACTGAGTGATAGGTGCGCAAACCCACCGTGGATTTGCCCACCTATTCCTACACAGCGAGTAGTAGCTACTTTAGGATTTTTTACTTAAGGCTCATTTACACAAGTATAATTTCCCGAACGGTTCAGGCGAGAACATTGTACACGATTCTTGTATGCTACCAAACTTGATAGGTTTCTCGCCTACTTATGATAAAACACATTTTCACTACTTATGTTCACACGATGATAAAAATTCGATGCTAGCAGTGATCACATGACGATAACAGTTGTTTATTCTTGACCGATTCCCTCTCCTGCACGAGTTCAAACAATTCTTCTTGGCTTTAGGGTTATGCAAACAAATATCGCCACAAATGAATTTCCACATTTCTTGTCATTATTAAATGTAAAGTGTGCAGAAACGTTGGTTGCCCCAGGTGTTGCGGATGATGTTGCCACATTGTCTTTCCGATGCGGAAGACGACCTGTACGCCATCAATGTGGCTAAGTCTTCTGCCTTTCTGTCCTTCCTGCGACAACTGCATTCTCGCATTTTAATACTCATATGTATAATTTAAGGAGCTTACCTAATCTCCTACTCTGAGGAGATTAGGATAATATATTTCAATTAAAAACTACAAAAAATGATTAACAATTACAAATTAACGATTATATATCAGTCTTATTAAAGCTCTAAGTACTGTCTGTACAGCAGTTAGGTATATCGCGTCATACTATAGTTAACACTAAGTATAAATTTCTATTAGCGGTTTCAAGGGCCATAAATATAATGTGATGTATCTGTGCTTGGTTCCACGGGAACATCGCATAAATCGTGTAGCGACAAGTAAAAAATATAAAAAGTGAGCTAACAATCAATTCGTACCCTTTTATTGTGGCCGATTATACTATCAATAAAGGGATGAACAGCGGAGCTGTCCGCGGAACTAAATTATAAATGATTGAGATTTCATTTTTGTACTTTTTGTTCAAAAATATTATTAAATTTATACGAATATAATCTTAATTTTAAAAAAATATGCGACATTTTTACCTTTAGTTACTATTTTAAAATAAAATTTGTGTATAAATAAGTACCCAGATATGTATTTGATATAAAAGTTAATTAACCCTTGTTATTAATCCTTATTAAGTGAATCTAAGTTGATTTAATAGAAAAACTACTTGAGACGCGATGATCGTGATAATGGTATATCAATACTCGTATATACAGTAAAGATGTATATCACAAAAGAAACTATTCTTAGCAAATTGATTGTGTAAGTAAGACCAGTACCTACAACGATTTGATGCAATTAGACCCTTTCATTATTATTTTCCTCCTCACTAAACAAAATTGTTCTCTCATTTTATACGTAATAATAAAAAATCCTAATTCACAACTGTCGATTCCAAAAGGATTTTTTTCATTTAATAACGGCAATCGATAGACGCGAGGTAGTGATTACTAGTTTCAAAAGCACCCCTTTCTGACCCACTTTTTACTAGTTTTCACATTTTTCGATTCCCTCTTCAAAAAGCTCCTTTTGAAAGGCCGGGCGTGAACGAGTTGATGATATTACATTTTTTGCGAATAAAATAAAATTCACGAACAATCTACTGTATTAACAACAAAAACAGCACTGTTTTGTGCTTTGTGCAAGTTTTTTATAAGTTCGCGTGCGCTTGCGCGTCGGCGGGCGTCCGTGTGAACCCTTCTTGCCTCTCGGATTGAACTCCGAACCCTTCCTGTTAGCTGCGTTATGTGCGCAAGGGTAGCTCTACATGCTTACTTCACCGCTCCACAAGGACACATCTCCCGCTCGCCGTCGCACACGTATGTCGTTTCACCCTGAGGCGCGTTCGCTACAATTCGCATGTGTGCTCCCCAACAGCTGCATCAGTTTTTATATATGCTCATATTTTTTCACAATGGCCGAGAGCAGCGCACCCTTGAAACAGTTTGCGTAATCGATGACAAAACTAAATATTCCGCTCGATGATTTCCGTATTTTTGGAGAACCCACGATCTCGGGATGACTGACGGATTTAATTCAAAAATTTAACTTTCATGATTGTAATTTTCAAGTATAATATAACGAATATCATTCTTGTAACTCAAATATTTAATGTTTTTGGAAAGACGGCGTTTTGATCATTGGACATTATCTGAGTAAGCGGTATTAAGTTTACTAAAAAGGAAACCACATACATTTGACCAACATTCATGATCAAAAATATCGTTTAAAAATGTAAGCAAATTCTAACCAAGACCAAGTGTCTTTTTCAGCTCCCCTCCGGACTGTAACTTTCTGCTTTGTGCTGCGAATTGTTAAGTTTAGATGGATACCTATTATCGTTAATCATGTCATACTTGTACGATTACGCGGTTAATAATAGCAGAGTAAACCACTGTTACCATATAAACATGAAGTCAAACATGTTGCTGTGTTCCTAAGTGGTGTGACTAAGACAAAGAGTTATCTATCTAACGAGACCTATTTGTTACTGCCTTATCTCTCTGATATCTCAACTGGACAAACGTTGAACCAAATCAGAATCTATTTTATAAAGATATTCATCCTTCTTGGAAAAGTATTAAATAAATTCCTTCTTGGAAAAGTACCGAAAAAGACTTTATTAATAAAACACATTAAAATGTAACACTAAAATCACACTAAAATCAGCACATTAACAACACATTAAACGAATTAAAATTCGTAAATTTTAATATGCTACTTACCTATTGTTTGTAGATAAAGTTAAGTAGCTAACCTATTGTATCTGATTTAGGTAACACTTAAAAAAACTGATTCCTCGTAAAAGATATAAAATTCAATTCAATGTAGATATCTACAAACATAGGTAGGTATCTATATCAAGACGTCCGATCGCTTTTCGGCGCTCATTTTTCGGAGAATCAATCTTGCAAATCAAAACAGTTTTAACGATAACATATATACAACATAAAATGTATTCTTGTAACTGTTGAAATACGTAAGAGACCCCACCTAACCAGCTTACTAGCCAAAAAATTACGTAATCAATTCTCTTGTAAAGTATAATTTTTAAGATTTTCGTGTTTTTCACACAATGGGTTTTAAACGCGTATATGTAGGTACCTGAGTTATACCAACTATGTATAGTCACAAACAGACTCATGTTCGTTGTTTTTTGGTGTAACTCGACAGTAAAATGAAACAAAATACCTAGTAAAATACAAAACAATAAAATTAAATACATGAACACGCGTTTAAGACCTGTTTAATCAGTGGTCGGTGGGTAATAAATGTCGCTAAAAATATTTGTGACATGCTTATTGTCGCTACATCGTATCTCAATCGGTGCTTAACATTGAGATATTCAAACAACTTTTTGATTCAAGTAGTTCATTATACTCAAACATAAACAAAATATATCCTTAACCCTAAAGAAGCCCTTAACCCTTTATTATCAAGTATCATTTATTTATTCGCCATCTTATAGAGATCACGGTGTCTCATCTGTATTACAACTGTCCATCGAACCATACAACACCAACAAAAGTAAACTCCTATGTGAATGTGAATTCTACTGTGAACTGTTAAGGAGTTAGGTACTTCAACGACCTTCGGCTCTAGTACATGATCTCGACGTTTTATAAACTGTATCGTATAGGGTACCTATACGAGATCTTTAAGTATTAACTGCAGAAAGATACACTTCCATGATTTCATTTAGAAATTATAAGGCATTATTCTAACATAAAATTACTGTTACAGTGCTCCTTAGTAGGTTAAAACCACAGATCTAAAACGTTAAAACTATAAGAGCTACTCAGAAACCTGCTCCGAAATCATCGTAAACACGCAAAAAGTTCGCAAAACCATATCTAAATTAGTGTTACATGTAACAGTCAACTCCATATTATATCAACCATACAGGTTCAATAAGGATAATAAGATCAATAAGGATGTTTTTAGTAATTTAAGTAAAGATATAGCTAAAAAAAACTGTGTAAAGTAATACTGACTGATATTATATAAATAAAAAATACATTGACAGAGGAAAGAAGAGTAGGAATAAAATATTAAAAAAAATAATTAAAAAGAATGTGACAAAATGTGAAGTTATCTTTGCAAAGGGATAATGCAGCTCATTTTGTATAGGGAAGTAGCGGACGAGTCGGCCCCAGTGTTACCAGTCCCACGGTAATGGTAACACACCGTGTTTTACTATCGGTAAGTGATGGTAACACTGACCATCACTTACCATCGGTGATGGTAAGTGTTACCGCCGTCCATGGACACCTACCATTCATTGCCGGTATAGACTACTGATATTGGTTAGGATTTTTTAATATGAAATTCCGTTGTTTAATGATTCTGTTTAACTACGCAAGCGATTGACCTTTCACCTTTTATCACATTCTTTTGTTTAATTTTCCATGCTCTAACATCCGATTTTAAAGATAAAGCAATACAAAATTATGTATGTATTGTCAAATATTTCACAAAAGTTGCAATATCTGTGAAATTAGATACGACAATAAGTTCCTTTTTTTCGGAGCATGTCACAAATATTTTTAGCGACATGTATTACCCACGGACCACCGATTAAACGGGTCTTAAACGCGTATGTTCAATGATTTAATTTTATTGTTTTTTATTTTACTAGCTATTTTGTAAACTTACCTAAACAATCACCGAAATTATTATTGTTGTATATTTCTTAATCTATTGTAATGTTATTATAATTATTTTTCAATAAATTTCTTTTTTTATATAATATGTATTTCACCCTTAAATGTTATGCTACAATGGCAGTTGGTATTGATTATGCTAAGCAAGGAGCCAGTATGCAATTGTCCGCTTTTTGCAGGAAGGGATAGCGAAGGGCGGCCGCGTCCAGTCGCAGGGGACGCATTCACATACCATCTCGCATCGGACACCACACACGTGCACACATGCAAGCAACGGATTATATCCTATTGTATTTGATGTATAAATACAATATGATATAAATATCCAAAAATCATCATTTCTTAAATTATGCAGGAATCTGATGAATTATTATAATAATATTATAAGGAATTATAATAATATTTGACTACACTATCCTCGAAGTCGACACTTAAAATCTGAAGTATAAAGAGAATCCTAGGAGGTGGGTATATCATATATCTAGATGCCTAATGGAAAAGCCTAGGTTATCTCACAATAAAAGTCTTATCCAAATCCAACCATCGATTGTTGGCATGATACACTAAAATAAATACAAAGTTGTCTTCTATAATGACCGCAGGATTCCTTTAACCTTACGATAATAAATTTATTGCACTAATTTTGTTGTAACGAGATACCAATACAACGATCAAAATATTAATTTGCCCAAAAAAATACAGAAATATAATTATCATTTCACAAGTGAATGTAAGTGGAGATGAAATTCTCCAATTAAGTATAAAAGGAATCAATAAGTACAGACAGAATTATGATAAATAAAGGTAATTAATTGAACAAATAAATTAGAAGCACCTGGGATGAGTTATAAGTACCATGTGCGTAAGAAAGTCGGAGCCTACTCGAATCTAATAACGGTGGAAACATAAAGATCATAGGTATACTCGTACTTCAGATATTTGGCACTGTATCGTTGAAAAATTTGATTATCGACATAGCCTTTGTCAGCTTTTATCGACAGCATGGTTTTTGTTATCTGTTTCTCTTGATGTAACTGGTGTGGATATTTTATTTAAACAATGTATTTATTAGTTTATGTATACTTTGTATATATTGTACTTATTCTTATGTATAGGTATATGTAATAATACAATAAATTTGTGTATTTTTTTTTCAATTTACCACACCATCCCATTTAAGTCTTTCTCGCACCTTCCAATTGAACCTTTCTGATCAATCCCAAGGTTGGCTGATTGAAAATGTCTTAAGAGAAGGCAATAAGTACGCCTCAAAAAATAGAAATAGAACAAACAGCTTTATTGACGCTGGTTAAGATTTCTAACTTAAAATTATGTCGTTTTTAGATTCTGTTCAAGTAGAAGAACGTCTGATTTTTAAGATAAATCAATGTATAATGTTTTTTTTTAAGTTCTGTCTCTGATAATTTCACATATTATAAAAATGATGCCAGCTTATAAACAAGGTTTAAATACTTTGCTTAACTACTTATATAATATATTATTATAATTATCATAATAATTAATGCTTTCCTCTGTTCTTTCTTTCCACCCTAAGAATAAGGATAGGAGTTGATTTGAGAGTAAGTATTGGTTGAAAGTTATTAGGTAACTAAGGACATTTATATTAAGCATGTCAAACTTAAGTACGTTGAAAGATACTAAATCTACAAGTACCTCCTACCTAGCAAAATTAGGCTTGCGATTGAGTATTGATGAAAACGTCACAATTATAAATAAAATTAAAGTTAGGTATTGGTATGTCTATTAATAGTACCCGCATTTAATCCCCTCACTGCCGCCGTAAGAGAACGGAGCCTAGTAGTAGATACTTATTGTATAACCAGGAATAGGTTTGTGAAAAAGTATTGATTGAAAAGACACAATTAAACTTAGAGTTAGGTAACTACGCACGGTTGTTGTCTCACACACGTATGTGTTAGTTCCTTTAACCCCACACAACTTTCATCTCGGGAGACCGGGTGCGCGTGTGTGCGTAGGGGAGGTTGGGGAGGGGGCGGCCTCCCTGCGAAGGGAGTAAAAAGTAGTTGTGACTTGTTCACCTCTTTCGGTGTCGCCCTTCACTAGCCTCCTCTGCCAAGTCCTGTAAGTTTTCCTCGTTATTTGATTGCACACTCATTTATTTTTGTTTAAAAATGCATCGCTTCTGTATTACCATCCTGTTTAAACATAATGGAGTGTCCTCTCTGTTTATTGTATTCACGGAGAACTGGTATTTTATCAGTGATATTAAACTATTTCGTAGTGCGTATACCCCACTGCATCTATAGATAAGTATTTGAAATCCGTCATGCCTGCGGCATAATTGTGTGACAAAAAGTATTACCTATCTATCAAAGGGTTTATGTTCGAAGACGTGTGCCGAGGGGCAAGACGGTGAGTTACGAGTATCTATCAAACCCCCGCTCCAGTCGTGGCCCGTGGGCTCGGTGCCCGCGTGGCACACCACGCAATAAAAAATCCCTGTCAGACACAACTGAACTCGTGCTCATCCGATACGCAACAATTGAACTCGACTGCAGGGACACGTTTTTCACTTAAAAAGTGATTTTATTTTTAAAAAATACTCTTCCCCCGAGCTACTGTCGGTTTAAAAAAGCCATAATATGAAAGCATGGACGAAGAGCGCGCGCCGGCTGAAGATTTGACGCGCTCGCGCATGTGTTTAAAATCGTCCCCTCGTAATTTAACATTTTTTTGTAAAATTTCAACCATTCCATGCACCGGTTACTGGGAATCGATGCATTATCAAAAAAATACATTGCGAATTGTTATTCACGTCGAACGGACATCAAAAGAATAAAAAAATATAAAGTAGGCAGAACCGTACTTTTTCACCGTCAGGCCGAACGGCTGGACGTTATGGGTCCGGTAAGGGCTCAACGGTTTTTGTGTGACCCCCAATTTACAACACAAGAAGGGACACGACGGCCTCTCCCTGCTATACCTTGATATCTCGCCTTGTCTGGAATCTAATGTAAATTTGCTACAAAAATGGGAATTTAAATAAGTGAAGTACCGTGAAAGGAGCCCTTAGCATAAAAGACGTTATCGATATACGCGGCCCTCGAACGACAAAAACATACAAGGAGCACAACTACTGTTTTTGCGTGCTAGTAAATTATCATAATCTGTTGATTTTTTCCATAGATATTTTAGATTAACTAGTTTTTGCTCCTAAAATATACGCATAAAATATGTAGAGAAACAAACAGCACATGCAGCGAAGCTTTTGCGGAAAGATAATTGACTTTTTGTAACTACTATAGGTAATTTTGTTAATGCAAATTTTGCTTATAACGTATATTTACATTTACCAACTGAGTAAAATCTGTCATGTACCTATAATATATTGACAAGTCTGTTATTAATATTTTTTTATGATCAGCTCCGGTTCGCTGCCTCGCACAAATCATGTGATCGAACTACGCACAGGAAATTAACATGATGCGAGTTTTCCTCCGGGTAGGGGTGGAGATGCCGCCAATAAATAAGATTGCCAAAAAGCAGAGCGGCGGCGGGCGGCGGACAGTGGGCGGAAACAAAGTAAAAAATCATCTGGCGGAATGGACGGCAGTGGACACGACGCGCCCTTTATTGGATGTCGATATCGACAACTTGTTTTTGTTAATCCGTTTCTGTTACTAAAGATTGGATTTCTTTATTTATAAAATTCTGTGTATACAATTTCTTTAGATACCTACGTCACGTCATATGTCGTCTGTTCGTTTCGTTGTATAATAACCCGAGAATAGTATTCCACTTTTTAGTTGTTTGCATCATAACAAGTAATAAGTTACTAACTAATCAATTTTCTAAAAATAACACATATGTTAGTTAATATCGACATTTCGAAAAAAAATTATTTTGGTTACAACAAAAGGTGGTATCGATAAACGCTCATTCTCTAAAGAGAAAGTCCAAACTTAACTACATATTTGTGTGTGTGATTCTTTAGTGCGTGGAGGGCGCGGGCGCGGACGGGTGTTGCAGAGGGAGATGGGTCGGCGTCGAGACGGTTGGTCGCCGGGGTGACCGCAAGGGTGCCGGCTGCCGGCCGACTGCCCCGTGAGTTGCACGATGTCCGGGGAGCGCATTTACATCAAACTCTCGTTACGAGGAGCCTCCGCCGCGCTTCATCACCACTCGCCACTACCCACTACGCAACACCAATAGCTCTCCTGGGAGCACCATTCTTAATACCTACCGCTAAGTTACGCACATCATATAATAATAAGCAAGTTCAGTAGCAAAAGTAATTGACATGTTTATTAATCATATATGAGTAAATTCAGTCTGATAAACTTTTCAGGAGAGTACAAATAGACAAATGATAATGACGCGCTTATTCGTTATATCCTTCTATTTTTAACGGCAATATATTCATAGTTAAATGTGTGTACATAGCATAGTGGCGAGGGTTAGTCGCCCTAACCCTTTAGTGTGGTGGGTGTGAGGGCGGGCGGCGAGGGCGGGCAACGGAAGGGTTACCGCCCGCGACGGCTGGGCGGCGCGCAGAGCGCTCCCCGCACCGCTACCACTTTTACGACGAGCTTTTTTATCGTGCGTGCCGTCGTTTTTCCTTTTCTATTTTTTATGTTTTATTTCCCCGAGACCATAAATTATGTTTGAAAGAAGGGAACTCTCGGACATTCGCGTCGACAGGAACCGGGGTGAAGTCGAGTGAGTTTTCTATTTTCCTTTTTGTTTTTTATGGTCTCTCATGGCGTGTACTGTGTGTAGGGCGGCTGCATCGTCGTCATGGTAACTGCATCGCATTAGACGTAGGTGAGGGCGCTTAGCCGCTCGTATATAGTCCGATTGCCGCCACAATATAAATAAACAAGAATATTTGTTGTTGTAACGCGATCTGCAGCCGCAAACACGCTTGTCTATATTCATTCGATCCGTGTTTGCGGACAAACTGGCGAGATGGACGTCCTGCTGCTGTTTACTCGCGCTCGCTCCACTCGACGACCGTGTAATTTTATACGATAATATTGCGGAGCCTTAATATTATATACTATAGATATTTATAAGAACTATTATAAGTGTAGGTATTTATAAGAAACCAGCAGGTTGTACCCACCCAGTTTTACAAGGATAGGTATAAAACCGGAAATTACTTCACTGATTTTTACTTATCAACAATATTATTAGGAGGGGGAGAGTGCACGCTGCAATCCAACAGCCGCTGGGCGCGCTTGACTGGCCACGTTACCCCTCTCTCACAGAAGACTACCTTGAAATGTACTGCATTTCCCACTTTATCGTATTTCCCCAATGTACGTACGTGTTTCGGTAGTGAGTGAGATGTGCCAGAGCCCATTCCCATCCCATCCTATCCCTGCCCATTTTCACAACCCTTTCTCCAAATCCATTCCTATATCTCCAAAGGTAGGCAGCGCATCCGGGGGCGTGCCAACATTTGTCATTTTGGACTAATGTTGGCATGTATCGCGGATGTCTATGGGCGACAGTTTCCACTTACCATCAGGTGGACTGTATGCTCGTCTGCCGCCTTAGTACATAAAAAAAAAAAATTATAAGTGAGTATTATATCTAATACTATAAAACCTTCGTAACTACTTACCTACTAAATGACCAACGCTATCGAGATATACACGAGATAGATAGAGATGTATAGCCGATAGATATACACGAGATATAGACGGGCCCAACAAAAGATTATTATTGAACAATGTCAGTGTCGCGGGCCCAGACATCACTAACCATCGAGACCTTAACAAACATTTGTCATTAAACAAATGAGTGTCCGACCAGAAATCGAACCCGGAACCTTTTGCACGGGCACACAGAGGTAATAAGAGCCAACTGGGAAAATGCGAAATTAGAGATTGCTTCTTAACTGATCGATCACCAGTATGTGTATCTACCTACTTCGTGCATGATGTGTTTTAAATTAAAGATACACAGAATAAGAACATTGATTGCTCTTAACTACAAGCCAAATAATACCCATGTAAATTTAATTGCAGCACAACCGCAATATCCCAACAAAGCCAATATAGTACCCAGTTAATTGCCCACCCTTGCTTAGGTACCTTTAATAGAAAAAACCGCGCCATATTGCGTCCAGCGAGCAGCGGGCTAACCACCGCGAAAGAGAAATTTACGAATAAAGGGCGAAATAGTTACACGCTGCATTTAAAATTAAAACCCTTTAGGGCGCCACGCTGTCAGACAAAGGGCCGAATGGCAAATTGTCGGCAGGTAGCGAATATTTTGGAATGGAGTCCCAATAATTACTAAAGCTCTAGTTTAATAAATGGCCCTTTTTCTAAATTACAAAGGGCCAAGGCCAACCGCGCCATACGGACATACCTGACGCGAACCCTTCGTCTCTATCCGCAGTGTTAATAATGATGATACATTATTAACGTACCTACCTCGTACGTTCGTGTCATTCATCTCATTTGCAAAGTTTTGCACAAAGTGCAAGAAAGAGTTACCATATACAATATTTTAGGTAATCAGTACATAGTTCAATTCTTGAAGATTTTATTATTACGAATAGTTTATATTGAAAACAATTACTTTAGCTGTATTTATTACTATGTGAATTAGCACCTACTTACTATTATTAATTTCGTAGGTAATATGCTATATTTATACTACACAATAAATACAGAATTAATACAGCATACTATGTATTAATATAGTAATCGTATGTTGTATTATGTTCTTTCTTAGCTCTATCCTGTTAGTTTTTTTGTAAATAACTTATATACATTTTTATACTGCTGTATTCCATCAACCCTTGAAGCTTTAGGGCAGTTTCGGATAAAATCTATACATTTGTAAGTAAGAAATGAATTCTTTAAAAATGGGTTTTCTATATGCTTGTTTGTATAAAACAGTAATGAAAGGGTATGACAACAACACCCTTTTGCCTCGAGGCAGTAGAGTGTACCATGATGACTTGTAATTCTGATGTTTTCGCTGTTAAAATCGCATTTCCTGAACGAGACATTTAGCTAAGTCACCGAAGCGAACACGAAAGTATTCTTGATGTTTGGGGACAATGCCTGTCTCCCAAACAATACATTCAGAGACTATTTAAAATGAATCCCTCAACAACACCTACGCACACAGGGTGCGCGCACACAACGTGTGCGTATGGTCTAAGTAGATGCGGTTTTACACAGGAGCCAACGCTACGATTTTTTATAGAAAGAAAGTAGAACGATTACTTTGCCAATCGACATCTGGAATATATGCCAACTTAACTCAGAAATGATAAACGTGAACACATCCGTGTAGATGTGTTAACCTAGATCCTCTTACCTACTTCGAGGGATTTAGGAATCTCAATATGGAAAAAATATTGGAGAGAATGAATGAATGTACGGGATTAGATAAAGATACTAATCTTTATCTAATCCCGTACCACAGCATCCTGCTCCCGTCACTCCATTTGATAAGGAAACGGTACAGAATGGCCATACCTTATGGTTAAAGCAATATTAACTCATTTAAGAGTTTGATTTAAGGGTGTACCTTGCTGTTAACTTAGCAGAAATTTGAGATCTGCTTCAATAATCGATTCCTCGTTATTAATTCACTGAGACCATGTCCCTG